>OX376227.1:10000-1271895 GCA_947364205.1 Agrochola lota
CCTAACCTAACCTAACCTAACCTAACCTAACCTAACCTAACCTAACCTAACCTAACCTAACCTAACCTAACCTAACCTAACCTAACCTAACCTAACCTAACCTAACCTAACCTAACCTAACCTAACCTAACCTAACCTAACCTAACCTAACCTAACCTAACCTAACCTAACCTAACCTAACCTAACCTAACCTAACCTAACCTAACCTAACCTAACCTAACCTAACCTAACCTAACCTAACCTAACCTAACCTAACCTAACCTAACCTAACCTAACCTAACCTAACCTAACCTAACCTAACCTAACCTAACCTAACCTAACCTAACCTAACCTAACCTAACCTAACCTAACCTAACCTAACCTAACCTAACCTAACCTAACCTAACCTAACCTAACCTAACCTAACCTAACCTAACCTAACCTAACCTAACCTAACCTAACCTAACCTAACCTAACCTAACCTAACCTAACCTAACCTAACCTAACCTAACCTAACCTAACCTAACCTAACCTAACCTAACCTAACCTAACCTAACCTAACCTAACCTAACCTAACCTAACCTAACCTAACCTAACCTAACCTAACCTAACCTAACCTAACCTAACCTAACCTAACCTAACCTAACCTAACCTAACCTAACCTAACCTAACCTAACCTAACCTAACCTAACCTAACCTAACCTAACCTAACCTAACCTAACCTAACCTAACCTAACCTAACCTAACCTAACCTAACCTAACCTAACCTAACCTAACCTAACCTAACCTAACCTAACCTAACCTAACCTAACCTAACCTAACCTAACCTAACCTAACCTAACCTAACCTAACCTAACCTAACCTAACCTAACCTAACCTAACCTAACCTAACCTAACCTAACCTAACCTAACCTAACCTAACCTAACCTAACCTAACCTAACCTAACCTAACCTAACCTAACCTAACCTAACCTAACCTAACCTAACCTAACCTAACCTAACCTAACCTAACCTAACCTAACCTAACCTAACCTAACCTAACCTAACCTAACCTAACCTAACCTAACCTAACCTAACCTAACCTAACCTAACCTAACCTAACCTAACCTAACCTAACCTAACCTAACCTAACCTAACCTAACCTAACCTAACCTAACCTAACCTAACCTAACCTAACCTAACCTAACCTAACCTAACCTAACCTAACCTAACCTAACCTAACCTAACCTAACCTAACCTAACCTAACCTAACCTAACCTAACCTAACCTAACCTAACCTAACCTAACCTAACCTAACCTAACCTAACCTAACCTAACCTAACCTAACCTAACCTAACCTAACCTAACCTAACCTAACCTAACCTAACCTAACCTAACCTAACCTAACCTAACCTAACCTAACCTAACCTAACCTAACCTAACCTAACCTAACCTAACCTAACCTAACCTAACCTAACCTAACCTAACCTAACCTAACCTAACCTAACCTAACCTAACCTAACCTAACCTAACCTAACCTAACCTAACCTAACCTAACCTAACCTAACCTAACCTAACCTAACCTAACCTAACCTAACCTAACCTAACCTAACCTAACCTAACCTAACCTAACCTAACCTAACCTAACCTAACCTAACCTAACCTAACCTAACCTAACCTAACCTAACCTAACCTAACCTAACCTAACCTAACCTAACCTAACCTAACCTAACCTAACCTAACCTAACCTAACCTAACCTAACCTAACCTAACCTAACCTAACCTAACCTAACCTAACCTAACCTAACCTAACCTAACCTAACCTAACCTAACCTAACCTAACCTAACCTAACCTAACCTAACCTAACCTAACCTAACCTAACCTAACCTAACCTAACCTAACCTAACCTAACCTAACCTAACCTAACCTAACCTAACCTAACCTAACCTAACCTAACCTAACCTAACCTAACCTAACCTAACCTAACCTAACCTAACCTAACCTAACCTAACCTAACCTAACCTAACCTAACCTAACCTAACCTAACCTAACCTAACCTAACCTAACCTAACCTAACCTAACCTAACCTAACCTAACCTAACCTAACCTAACCTAACCTAACCTAACCTAACCTAACCTAACCTAACCTAACCTAACCTAACCTAACCTAACCTAACCTAACCTAACCTAACCTAACCTAACCTAACCTAACCTAACCTAACCTAACCTAACCTAACCTAACCTAACCTAACCTAACCTAACCTAACCTAACCTAACCTAACCTAACCTAACCTAACCTAACCTAACCTAACCTAACCTAACCTAACCTAACCTAACCTAACCTAACCTAACCTAACCTAACCTAACCTAACCTAACCTAACCTAACCTAACCTAACCTAACCTAACCTAACCTAACCTAACCTAACCTAACCTTTTTTTTTTTTTTTTTTTTTTTTTTTTTTTTTTTTTTTTTTGTTCCGGGGTGGAAAATCCTCATGGATGTCCCCCGCCCTGGGGCGGGCGGAGGGGTCTGTCAGACTCTTACTGACTAAAAACCACCCCGGTGTTCCAACTCACACCTACGCCGGGGGTCGCGGGAACTTGAAATCTTCCGCAACCCCCGGCTGGTGCCGGCCCGCCACCGCGGGCCTCCTCGGGTCAGGGGGGGGAGTGAGGTGTTTGACTCCCCCCGCGACGTCTAAGAGGGGCGCGCGTGGAACACTACGCGCCGCCACCTCGGGTCCTGATGTGTGGGGGGCGACGGACGTCCCCGAGTCCGTCGCCCCTGGACCCATTTAGGGGGGCTGGAAGAGGGCGTTGTCCGCCCTCCGCCGACGCCCGGTGCGCCTGCTGCGGGCCGGGTGAGTGGACGAGATCTCCCTCTCCCTTTCCGCAGCCTCCTTCTGCGAGACGACCGTCTCGCAGTAGGAAACCACCGCGTCCCAGGACTCGCCGCTGCCGACCATCGCATTCACTAGGGCCGGCAGCGACAAGTCACTGCCTACTTCTGAGATGAGGGCACGGCGTGGCTCCTCCCAAGCGGCACACTCTGCCAGCGTATGCCGCGCCGTGTCCTCCCGGCAGTCGACGCAGTGGTGACACCGGGCGTCCGGCTCCCTGTTTATGCGACACAGGTACTTCCCGAAGCAACCATGCCCCGAGAGCACCTGCGTCACCCGAAACGACAGGGAGCCGTGCCTCCTCCCGAGCCAGCGCTCGAGCACCGGCCGGACCGCCTCGATGATGTCGAGGCCGGCGGTAGGGCGTGAGAGCCTGTCCCGCCATTCCGCCACCAGGACCTCGCGAAGCTGAGACCGATGCAGCTCCATGTGTCGCTGCATCGGTCGCTCGCCCCGCGCCCTCGCTTCCTCGCGCCACCGATATGATGACGCGAGTACTTTCGCCTCCAGGTCCCAGGGCGGGGATCCGGCCAGTGCACAAGCCGCCTCGTAGGAGATCGTGCGATAACCCCTGATGACTCTGACGGCCATAGCCCTCTGCGGCTTGCGCAGAACCGCAATGCTACCGGCCGTCAGGTCAGCCGCCCAGATCGGGGCCCCGTACAGGGCCATCGATCGCACGATCCCCACGTAGAGCCGCCTACAAGCGGCGCTCGGGCCCCCCAGAAACCTAACCTAACCTTTTTTTTTTTTTTTTTTTTTTTTTTGTCGCTGAGAAATGCGTTACGCATCCCCGGCTCGTGGGGGACGAGTCGGGGTATGTGGGACTCCTGTCAGAGGCGACAGTATACCCACTAAAACTCAGCGGTGTTCCCGCATCGCCGTGATGGGAGGGTCATGGGAAACCGGCTCAGCCTTTACGTCCACAACCCCCCCGGCGCATGCCCGCCTAGCTGGCGGGCCCCGCATGCCCCCCGGGTGGGGGGGCTACGGGAATGGCCGGGAACACCTGGCCATTCCCGTCCGACACTGGTGGAGGCCTGTGCGATACAGGCAAGGGTGCCCCCGCACCCGTTGCCTGCTGGCCTCCACCTGGGAGGAGTCGGAGATGACTGTCGTACTGACGTCTTCTTCGACCCCTCCTCCGCCTTCGGAGCGGCGCCGCGGCAGGATCTTCCTCCCGCGCCCGCTCCGCCGCCTCCTTCTGGGACATGACGTGTTCGCAGAAGGAGGCGACTGCCGCCCAGGACCCCTCATCCCTCAGCATGGCGTTAACCACGCCGGGGAGCGAGAGGTCCGGTCCGATCGCCGCGACGAGACTGCGGCGCGGCTCGGACCACGACGGGCACACCTCGAGGGTGTGCTGCGCCGCGTCCTCCGCCGCGCCACAGTCGTGGCACGACGGCGTCTCCTCCCGTCCGATTCGGTGCAGGTACGATCCGAAAGAACCGTGTCCGGACAGCACCTGCACGAGACGGAAGGAGAGGAACCCGTGCGGACGCTCGAGCCAGTCTCGCAGGACCGGCCCGATTGCGTCGAGGGTTCGGCGGCCGAAGGCTGCGGTGGCGAGGTCGCCCGTCCAATGGACAACGATGGCGTCCCTCGCCTCCCGCCGGACGGCCTCCCGCTCTTCCGGAGCTGAGCGGACTCCTCTCGCCCTCCGCTCCGCCGTCCATTCGTACACTCTGGCGAGCACCCACGCCTCGAGCTCCCAAGGCGGGGTGCTGGCCAGAGCGCATGCTGCCGCATAGCCCACCGTGCGGTAAGCCCGCGCCGCCCGCTGGGCTATGGCCCTTTGAGGTGCTCGCAAGGCCGCGGCGTTCTCCCTCCTGTGGAGGGACTCTTCCCAGATAGGGGCCCCATAGAGGGCCATACTCCTTAGGATGCCGGCGTAGAGTTGCCGGCATCGCGCGCTGGGGCCCCCCAAGTTGGGAAGCAGCCAGGAGAGAGCGCCCGCGGCCTTCAGCAGGCGCGACGACAGCCCGCTAAAATGCGGACCGAAGCGCCACCTGCTGTCGAGTACAAGGCCCAGATACTTCATCTGGGCCTTCACCTCAATTCTGACGCCCTCCACGAAGATGTGGGCGTCAGGTGGTGGGGGGCGCTGCCGAGGGCCGTGGAAGAACACGGCCTCGGTCTTGTGCAGCGCCACCGTTAAACCTAGGCGGCGGATCCTCCCCGCGACCAAGGATCCGCCCGCCGAGGCCAAGTTGGCCGCCTCCCTGAAACTCCCCCCCCGGGCGGTGAGGAGAGTGTCATCCGCATAGCAGACGACACTCGTGCCTCGGAGGAGAGTTCCCCGCAAGAGCCAATCATAGCCGACGTTCCAGAGGAGAGGTCCTAAGACTGACCCCTGTGGAACGCCGGCTTCAACGGCGTACCGCCGGACTCGGCCAGTCTTGTTTACCAGGAGGATCGCCCGATCCTCCAGGTAGCTGGCCAGCAGACTGCGCATGTATCGAGGCACTCCGTGGAATCGGAGCGCCTCGAGGATGGTGCAGTGGGGAACGGAGTTGAAGGCGTTGGCAATGTCGAATGACACGGCCAACAGTCCGTCCCCCACCTCCATCGCCTCCTTAACCTGGCCTTTAAGGCAGGCCAGCGCGTCCACCGTGGACCGCTCAGCCCGAAAACCGAACTGAGCGTCCGACAAGTCCGGCCCGGTACTCCGCAGATGGCTCTTTAGGCGGGCAGCGATTATCCCCTCGAACATTTTGCCGACCTCATCGAGCAGAACGATGGGCCGGTATGCCGAGGGGGAATCTGCAGGGCGGCCCTCCTTGCGAAGGAGGCACAGCTGCCCCTCCTTCCACGGTTTCGGGAACCTCCCAGACGCAAGGCATGCGCTGAAGAGGTCCCGAAACCTCTCCTCCATTTGAGTGGCCGCGATCGCGACCACTCTCGCCGGAACACCGTCGGGGCCCGGAGCTGTCTTCTTGGCGCGGATACGGAGAATCGCCGCGCCAAGTTCCGACTCCGTGACAGGAGGGGCCTCCTCTTCCTCCTCAGCTGGCGGTGGATCTGCGCCCCGCGGCGGGTCCATCACTGGTGGGGTGAAGTTGTCCCTGCACGGGAACAGGGACTGAACCACCCCATCCAGGAACGAAGGCTCCAGGGTCTCGGCCACCGGGGGACCAAAGGGGCGCAATTTGTTGCGCGCCGCCTTGTATGGCCTCCCGAATGGGTCGTTGTCGAGACCCTCCAGCATCTCCGCTCTCCCCGAGTCTCTGGCGGCGGCGATGGCTCGATCGAGGACCATTTTTGCCTCTATGTATACCTCATAGAGGTGGTCCCCGACGGCCAGGTCACGTCGACGCCGCCGCCGGCTCCGCGTGTAGGCCCTCCTTGCCTCGACACACGCCGCTCGAAGCCCCGCCAGCTCCGCCGACCACCAGTACACGGCGCGTTTGGGTGGCGGTCGGCGAGACCGAGGCATGCTGGAGTTGCATACCTCGGTCAGAGACTCCCTGAGGTGCCCCGCCACGGTGTCCACGTCCATACCGGCGGATGGCGGCGAAAGCCAGTCCTGGACGAACGCCGCCTCCCGCGCTGCCTCCCTGTCCAGGCGGGTGAGAGCCCACCTTGGAAACGGTGACGGCCCCGAGCGGGGCCGCGTCTCTCCGGGGCCACTGGTGGAGATGTCGAACCGCACGTAGCGGTGGTCCGACATAGTCTCCACCAGGTCCACCCGCCAGTTCAACACGCGTGCGGCCAACGCAGCGGTGGCGAAAGTGACGTCCACTATTGAGCCACCCTGCCGCCGCACGCATGTCTGGACGCTGCCTCTGTTCAAGAGGGAGAGTCCAGAGGAGGCCGCCCACATCTCCACTGCCCGCCCGCGGGCGTCGGTGGCCCGGTTGCCCCAGGTTACCGACTTGGCGTTCAGGTCTCCCAATACGGAGACCTGACGCGGCGCCGCCCTGCCGACCACGGCGGCCAGGACTCCGAGATAGTTCTCGAAGTCCTGAAGAGGGCGGTTTGGGGAGAAATAGACGCCCACAAGGGCTAATTCTCCCCACGCGGCGGCCACGTATCCCGGTCCCCTCTCTAATAGCGAGAGGGGAGGGGAGTCTGTGGAAGACCGCGCCGCTAGTGCCACCGAGTCGTCCTCGTCACCCAGCCAGCTGCCGGGGATCGAGTAGGGCTCGGCGACCACCGCTACGTTCACCAACCACTCGGCCATGACCTGCACCACCAGGTCCTGAGCCGCTCTGCAGTGGTTGGTGACCTAACCTAACCTAACCTAACCTAACCTAACCTAACCTTTTTTTTTTTTTTTTTTTTTTTTTTTGTTCCGGGGTGGAAAATCCTCATGGATGTCCCCCGCCCTGGGGCGGGCGGAGGGGTCTGTCAGACTCTTACTGACTAAAAACCACCCCGGTGTTCCAACTCACACCTACGCCGGGGGTCGCGGGAACTTGAAATCTTCCGCAACCCCCGGCTGGTGCCGGCCCGCCACCGCGGGCCTCCTCGGGTCAGGGGGGGTAGTGAGGTGTTTGACTCCCCCCGCGACGTCTAAGAGGGGCGCGCGTGGAACACTACGCGCCGCCACCTCGGGTCCTGATGTGTGGGGGGCGACGGACGTCCCCGAGTCCGTCGCCCCTGGACCCATTTAGGGGGGCTGGAAGAGGGCGTTGTCCGCCCTCCGCCGACGCCCGGTGCGCCTGCTGCGGGCCGGGTGAGTGGACGAGATCTCCCTCTCCCTTTCCGCAGCCTCCTTCTGCGAGACGACTGTCTCGCAGTAGGAAACCACCGCGTCCCAGGACTCGCCGCTGCCGACCATCGCATTCACTAGGGCCGGCAGCGACAAGTCACTGCCTACTTCTGAAATGAGGGCACGGCGTGGCTCCTCCCAAGCGGCACACTCTGCCAGCGTATGCCGCGCCGTGTCCTCCCGGCAGTCGACGCAGTGGTGACACCGGGCGTCCGGCTCCCTGTTTATGCGACACAGGTACTTCCCGAAGCAACCATGCCCCGAGAGCACCTGCGTCACCCGAAACGACAGGGAGCCGTGCCTCCTCCCGAGCCAGCGCTCGAGCACCGGCCGGACCGCCTCGATGATGTCGAGGCCGGCGGTAGGGCGTGAGAGCCTGTCCCGCCATTCCGCCACCAGGACCTCGCGAAGCTGAGACCGATGCAGCTCCATGTGTCGCTGCATCGGTCGCTCGCCCCGCGCCCTCGCTTCCTCGCGCCATCGATACGATGACGCGAGTACTTTCGCCTCCAGGTCCCAGGGCGGGGATCCGGCCAGTGCACAAGCCGCCTCGTAGGAGATCGTGCGATACCCCCTGATGACTCTGACGGCCATAGCCCTCTGCGGCTTGCGCAGAACCGCAATGCTACCGGCCGTCAGGTCAGCCGCCCAGATCGGGGCCCCGTACAGGGCCATCGATCGCACGATCCCCACGTAGAGCCGCCTACAAGCGGCGCTCGGGCCCCCCAGATTGGGAAGCAGCGTTGACAGCGCCCCAGCAGCGCCCAGCAACTTGGGCGCCAGCCGTCGAAAGTGGGGCCCGAAGTCCCACCGGCTGTCGAGCACCAATCCTACCGAACTGACTGTCGTCCAGGTCCGGCCCCTCTCTGCACAAGTGGCCGACGAGGCGGGCTGCGATTATACGCTCAAACAGCTTGCCCACCTCGTCAAGCAGCACTATGGGCCGGTACGCGGACGGCGAGTCCGCAGGGCGCCCCGCCTTCCTGAGCAGGACCAGACGACCAGATTTCCACAAAGTGGGAAACTGCTGGCTAGCACGCAGCCGTGGATCCCGTCGGGCCCCGGAGCCACGTTCTTGGCCCGGAGCCGCATCACGGCTGCCCTCATCTCTGTCTGTGTCACCTCTGGGACGCTGATGGCGTTCTCCTCCTCTGTAGACTCTGCGGCTGTGGGCAAAGCCATCGGCGGCGGAGTATGCTCCGCTCTTGCCGGGAAGAGGGCTGCGACCACTTCCTCCAGCAGCTCGGGTTGGAGACTCTCCGTAAGTGGAGGCGCCGCGGCTCGAAGTTTCCCTCGAACCGCGCGATAAGGGCGCCCCCACGGATCCCCGTCTAGAGTCTCCAACATCTCCTCCCTGGCTCGCGTCCTGGACTCGCCGATGGCCAGCCACAGAGTCTCCTTAGCCGCGCGGTACACCTCATACAGCGCGGCTTCTTCGTCAGGGACCCGACGACGTCTCCTCCGGTATCGGGTGTACTGGCGTCTAACCGCCACGCACGCGATGCGCATTTGCGCGATCTCGGCGGTCCACCAGTACACCTGGCGCCTTGCGGACTGTGCGTGGACCCGGGGCATGGACGCATCGCAGATTTGCGTCATCGCCCCGCGGAACCACAGCGCCTCCTGCTCGACGTCGATGGGTCCGTTCGTTGCCGACTCCCGGCTCCAGGCCTGCACAATTGCTGCCTCCTCGAGAAGTTCCCTGTCAATGCGCTTACGCATCCATCGCGGACCGTCCGTTCGCGGGGCCGGTAGACCGCGGCCGCCGGTGGTCTGGGTGGAAACGTCGAAGCGGATGTATCTGTGATCCGACAACGTTTCCACCTCCACCGCGACACGCCAGTCGCAGACACGGCCCGCGACTGCGGGGCTAGCGAACGATACGTCCACTATAGACCCGCCCCGCATCCGCACGCACGTGTGGACCGAGCCCCGATTTAGGACGGTCAAGTCAGTCGTGACCGCCCACTCCTCCAGCACCTCGCCCCTAGCATCGGTCACAGGGGATCCCCACGCCGCAGACTTGGCGTTGAGATCCCCCAGCAACAGCACCGGGCGAGGGTGGAATCGGCCCACGACGGCACCCAACTCGACAAGGAACCTCTCGAAGTCGGCGAGACTCTTGTTGGGCGAAAAATACGCCCCGACCGTGCCAATGCCGTCCGCGAGGGTGGCTACCCAGCCGTGACCTCGGGACGGGTTGACAAGAGCCCCGCCAATGATGGCCACCAAACCGTCCAAGTCGCCCACCCAGTTATCCCTGGGGGGGACAAAATACGGTTCGGCGACCACAGCCACGTGAATCGACCACTCTGCCATGCTCTGGAGCAAGAGATCCTGAGCTCTGGCAGAGTGGTTGATATTCGCCTGGAGGAAATGGAATTGTGCCATCACTGGCATTCCATTTCTTCGGCACCACCTCCTTCCCTGGGTCGGGAGTCAACCGCTTCGTTGATTGGCTGTGGGACAGGCTTAGGTCCTCCGGCAGGCCCAGTTCTCCTGCCAACCTTTCGCGGAGCCTTGCAGGCTTTCCCGCCAAGTCTGTGCTCCGTAGGTTTTCCTGCAGCTGCGCAAAGACTGCAGTTTGGTGCCGCGGAGCACTGGGCCGCCTTGTGCCCAGGTTCACTGCAGCGATAGCAGAGCTCACTGCGATCTGCTTCTGCAGTGCACTGTGCCCGGACATGACCCTTTTCCAGGCAGCGGTAGCACTGCATGACCCTGGGTGGCAGGAGTTTAACACTCGCTGACACCCACCCCACCAGCAACCGTCTACCACCCACGACCTTGTTTGCAGCCGCTACCGGGCACCGCACCCAAACTGTGCCCTGCCCGGCCGCGCTGCTGCGAATATCACCCGCCTGCACGCTCTCGGGCGGACACCCGCCGTTTCGGGCAATGGCCGCCACTACTTCCTCCGGAGTCACGGAGTCGTCCAGCCCATCTATGCGCAATTCAGCCGTTTTAGTGGGCCTGGACACCCGAGCGTCCTCTGGTTTGAGGACTTCTCGAATTTTGGCGGCCAGAACGTCCGCCCTCTCCTGCCTTGCATCACCTGAGACCTCAAACACTTTGGCACCTGTGGCTGCCGTTCTAAAAACAAACCCACCCGGGGTGGCAAATTCGCTGAAGTTCAGCTTCTCTTTTACCTCCGCCAGGACCGACTTATAATTGATGCCCCTGTTTGAGGCTTCGGGCTGCAGGGTGATGATTACAGCCTCGGAGCGTGGGATCCTGACCTTGGGTGTCCTCGTGCCCTCTTTTAGAGCCCGGCCCTTGGCAGGCCCGGAGGGTGCCGGTACTGCCGCCTTCTTCTTGCGGCCCCGTTTAACCACCGTTGTCCAAACGTCTTGGGTGGGTGGCGCGGTCGCTTCGAGTGCAGGTGAGTGGGAAGGGGGCGCGGACATACCTGCCGCGGGCTTTTTTGGCCCCTCCGTGAGCTTTTTGGCCCCCTGTGCAGGCTTTTTTGCCACCTGCACGGGCTTCATCCTGGCGGACTCCTCCTTCCTCCACGTATCTGCCGCAAGCGGCGGCCGGAGGATTTCGGCCGGGGGGAGTCGCGTCTCCATGGCCTCCAGTCGGGCATTCACCATGCCTCCACACTGCAGCATGCAAATTCTTGCCACCCTCTGAATGTCGTAGTCCGACAGGGCAAGTCCAGGTGCAGGGGCCAATGAAGGCGCGGCAAGAGGGAGGCTGGTGCTTGTGGGAGCTGCTTGCTTATTCCTCTGAGCGGCAAACTCCCGCTTGAGGTCCTCCAACTCAGATCGGAGACGGCTGTTCTCCTCCCACAACTTCGCCGTCTCCTCTGAGGTCGTGCGATTAAGGAGGACTCCGACCGCCTCCTTAATTGCTTCTGCCGCCTCCTTAAGAGCTCGCGTAAACGTGCCCTTCAGGTTGCCAGACTTGGTGGCAACCTTCAGAACCACGTCCACGCTGTCCGTCACTTGGCGGCTTAGGGCCGCCGCCGATAGATCCTCAGCAGCGGTTAAGCGAGCAGACCGCTGCTCTCTGGCCTGATTGGCCATTTCGGACACCTCATCCAGAGCCACTGCCCGCCTCTCCTCTCTCCTAGCGGAGTTGATCTCCCCCTTTGTGCTGATCAAAGAGGGACTTTTGGTGGAAGCACCCTCGACTTGCTCGGTCCCCGAATCGCTTCCTCCGCTGGGTGCTGGCGTGTCGGGGCGTTTAAGAAAACGACCCAGAGGATCGCGCGATGACGACGAAGCTGACGCTCCAGCAATTGCGCGACCTCGCCCTCTCTTGCCTGTCGGCACTTTGGCAGCCGGTAGGTGCTCCTCACTCGAAGACAACCCCGCGTGCTCCTCATCCTCCTTGCGTGCGTGCGTCCTCCAAAATTTGGAAGCACGCTCATCCCCCTCCCCTTTCGTCCGCGAGCGCTTTGAGCTTACGCTCGCCACGCTCGCCACACTCATCCTATCAGATGCGGTGTCAGAATCTGACACCACACTCACACCCATCTGCTCGACCAACACGATCGGCAAATCCATTGTTGTGTTTTTTGTGTTTTTAATTGGTTTATCCATGTAAATCCCACGAGTAGATATAGGTACTACGTGTCCACCGGGCAGAGCCTAGATACCCGGTAAGCCTACATACTACAGAGTGCGGCAGGTGCTCTGTAGGGGAAGCGCTCGCGACTGGACTCCCTCCAGCCATTCATCCTCTCACCGCGCTTCAAAGCTTAGGATTGGGTGGTTTTTTATCTTAGAGGTAGCCTTCCTCTGGGCCAGGCAATTAAGCCAAGCCCCCGGCGGCGGCATTAGACATGCCTCCGTTCGCTGTCCGGCCAACCCGACTCAGCGAACCCGCCGAAAGTTCTCTCGTTGAAGACTACTCCTCAACGAGAGAAACACGCGCCACTTTGGTGCGCCTGCACCGCAGCGGCATGGTCACGTCATCTGTCGATCGACTATCGTCGATCGATCAGGAGCGACCCCGTCCCGGTATCTCTCTTAGTCTGGTCTCTCACTTGGGCCTTTCCGGCATGAGTAACTCTACCGGCAGAGCCCCAAGATCATTGAGACGCACAAGCCCCACCACGACGACAACGTGGAGACACATTCGGTGGGGAACCTAACCTAACCTTTTTTTTTTTTTTTTTGTTCCGGGGTGGAAAATCCTCATGGATGTCCCCCGCCCTGGGGCGGGCGGAGGGGTCTGTCAGACTCTTACTGACTAAAAACCACCCCGGTGTTCCAACTCACACCTACGCCGGGGGTCGCGGGAACTTGAAATCTTCCGCAACCCCCGGCTGGTGCCGGCCCGCCACCGCGGGCCTCCTCGGGTCAGGGGGGGGAGTGAGGTGTTTGACTCCCCCCGCGACGTCTAAGAGGGGCGCGCGTGGAACACTACGCGCCGCCACCTCGGGTCCTGATGTGTGGGGGGCGACGGACGTCCCCGAGTCCGTCGCCCCTGGACCCATTTAGGGGGGCTGGAAGAGGGCGTTATCCGCCCTCCGCCGACGCCCGGTGCGCCTGCTGCGGGCCGGGTGAGTGGACGAGATCTCCCTCTCCCTTTCCGCAGCCTCCTTCTGCGAGACGACCGTCTCGCAGTAGGAAACCACCGCGTCCCAGGACTCGCCGCTGCCGACCATCGCATTCACTAGGGCCGGCAGCGACAAGTCACTGCCTACTTCTGAGATGAGGGCACGGCGTGGCTCCTCCCAAGCGGCACACTCTGCCAGCGTATGCCGCGCCGTGTCCTCCCGGCAGTCGACGCAGTGGTGACACCGGGCGTCCGGCTCCCTGTTTATGCGACACAGGTACTTCCCGAAGCAACCATGCCCCGAGAGCACCTGCGTCACCCGAAACGACAGGGAGCCGTGCCTCCTCCCGAGCCAGCGCTCGAGCACCGGCCGGACCGCCTCGATGATGTCGAGGCCGGCGGTAGGGCGTGAGAGCCTGTCCCGCCATTCCGCCACCAGGACCTCGCGAAGCTGAGACCGATGCAGCTCCATGTGTCGCTGCATCGGTCGCTCGCCCCGCGCCCTCGCTTCCTCGCGCCACCGATATGATGACGCGAGTACTTTCGCCTCCAGGTCCCAGGGCGGGGATCCGGCCAGTGCACAAGCCGCCTCGTAGGAGATCGTGCGATAACCCCTGATGACTCTGACGGCCATAGCCCTCTGCGGCTTGCGCAGAACCGCAATGCTACCGGCCGTCAGGTCAGCCGCCCAGATCGGGGCCCCGTACAGGGCCATCGATCGCACGATCCCCACGTAGAGCCGCCTACAAGCGGCGCTCGGGCCCCCCAGAAACCTAACCTAACCTTTTTTTTTTTTTTTTTTTTTTTTTTTTTTTTTTTTTTTTTTTTTGTCGCTGAGAAATGCGTTACGCATCCCCGGCTCGTGGGGGACGAGTCGGGGTATGTGGGACTCCTGTCAGAGGCGACAGTATACCCACTAAAACTCAGCGGTGTTCCCACATCGCCGTGATGGGAGGGTCATGGGAAACCGGCTCAGCCTTTACGTCCACGACCCTCCCGGCGCATGCCCGCCTAGCTGGCGGGCCCCGCATGCCCCCCAGGTTGGGGGGCTACGGGAATGGCCGGGAACACCTGGCCATTCCCGTCCGACACTGGTGGAGGCCTGTGCAATACAGGCAAGGGTGCCCCCGCACCCGTTGCCTGCTGGCCCCCACCTGGGAGGAGTCGGAGATGACTGTCGAACTGACGTCTTCTTCGACCCCTCCTCCGCCTTCGGAGCGGCGCCGCGGCAGGATCTTCCTCCCGCGCCCGCTCCGCCGCCTCCTTCTGGGACATGACGTGTTCGCAGAAGGAGGCGACTGCCGCCCAGGACCCCTCATCCCTCAGCATGGCGTTAACCACGCCGGGGAGCGAGAGGTCCGGTCCGATCGCCGCGACGAGACTGCGGCGCGGCTCGGACCACGACGGGCACACCTCGAGGGTGTGCTGCGCCGCGTCCTCCGCCGCGCCACAGTCGTGGCACGACGGCGTCTCCTCCCGTCCGATTCGGTGCAGGTACGATCCGAAAGAACCGTGTCCGGACAGCACCTGCACGAGACGGAAGGAGAGGAACCCGTGCGGACGCTCGAGCCAGTCTCGCAGGACCGGCCCGATTGCGTCGAGGGTTCGGCGGCCGAAGGCTGCGGTGGCGAGGTCGCCCGTCCAATGGACAACGATGGCGTCCCTCGCCTCCCGCCGGACGGCCTCCCGCTCTTCCGGAGCTGAGCGAACTCCTCTCGCCCTCCGCTCCGCCGTCCATTCGTACACTCTGGCGAGCACCCACGCCTCGAGCTCCCAAGGCGGGGTGCTGGCCAGAGCGCATGCTGCCGCATAGCCCACCGTGCGGTAAGCCCGCGCCGCCCGCTGGGCTATGGCCCTTTGAGGTGCTCGCAAGGCCGCGGCGTTCTCCCTCCTGTGGAGGGACTCTTCCCAGATAGGGGCCCCATAGAGGGCCATACTCCTTAGGATGCCGGCGTAAAGTTGCCGGCATCGCGCGCTGGGGCCCCCCAAGTTGGGAAGCAGCCAGGAGAGAGCGCCCGCGGCCTTCAGCAGGCGCGACGACAGCCCGCTAAAATGCGGACCGAAGCGCCACCTGCTGTCGAGTACAAGGCCCAGATACTTCATCTGGGCCTTCACCTCAATTCTGACGCCCTCCACGAAGATGTGGGCGTCAGGTGGTGGGGGGCGCTGCCGAGGGCCGTGGAAGAACACGGCCTCGGTCTTGTGCAGCGCCACCGTTAAACCTAGGCGGCGGATCCTCCCCGCGACCAAGGATCCGCCCGCCGAGGCCAAGTTGGCCGCCTCCCTGAATCTCCCCCCCCGGGCGGTGAGGAGAGTGTCGTCCGCATAGCAGACGACACTCGTGCCTCGG
Organism: Agrochola lota; assembly: GCA_947364205.1. Classification (NCBI taxonomy): domain Eukaryota; kingdom Metazoa; phylum Arthropoda; class Insecta; order Lepidoptera; family Noctuidae; genus Agrochola; species Agrochola lota. The sequence continues at coordinate 25,430 of OX376227.1, forward strand.
AGGAGAGTTCCCCGCAAGAGCCAATCATAGCCGACGTTCCAGAGGAGAGGTCCTAAGACTGACCCCTGTGGAACGCCGGCTTCAACGGCGTACCGCCGGACTCGGCCAGTCCTGTTTACGAGGAGGATCGCCCGATCCTCCAGGTAGCTGGCCAGCAGACTGCGCATGTATCGAGGCACTCCGTGGAATCGGAGCGCCTCGAGGATGGTGCAGTGGGGAACGGAGTTGAAGGCGTTGGCAATGTCGAATGACACCGCCAACAGTCCGTCCCCCGCCTCCATCGCCTCCTTAACCTGGCCTTTAAGGCAGGCCAGCGCGTCCACCGTGGACCGCTCAGCCCGAAAACCGAACTGAGCGTCCGACAAGTCCGGCCCGATACGCCGCAGATGGCCCTTTAGGCGGGCAGCGATTATCCCCTCGAACATTTTACCGACCTCGTCGAGCAGAACGATGGGTCGGTATGCCGAGGGGGAGTCTGCTGGGCGGCCCTCCTTGCGAAGGAGGCACAGCTGCCCCTCCTTCCAAGGTTTCGGGAACCTTCCAGACGCAAGGCATGCGCTGAAGAGATCCCGAAACCTCTCCTCCATTTGAGTGGCCGCGATCGCGACCACTCTCGCCGGAACACCGTCGGGGCCCGGAGCTGTCTTCTTGGCGCGGATACGGAGAATCGCCGCGCCAAGTTCCGACTCCGTGACAGGAGGGGCCTCCTCTTCCTCCTCAGCTGGCGGCGGATCTGTCCCCCGCGGAGGGTCCATCACTGGTGGGGTGAAGTTGTCCCTGCACGGGAACAGGGACTGAACCACCCCATCCAGGAACGAGGGCTCCAGGGTCTCGGCCACCGGGGGACCAAAGGGGCGCAATTTGTTGCGCGCCGCCTTGTATGGCCTCCCGAAGGGGTCGTTGTCGAGACCCTCCAGCATCTCCGCTCTCCCCGAGTCTCTGGCGGCGGTGATGGCTCGATCGAGGACCATTTTTGCCTCCAAGTATACGTCATAGAGGTGGTCCCCGAGAGCCTGGTCCCGTCGACGCCGCCGCCGGCTCCGCGTGTAGGCCCTCCTTGCCTCGACACACGCCGCTCGAAGCCCCGCCAGCTCCGCCGACCACCAGTACACGGCGCGTTTGGGTGGCGGTCGGCGAGACCGAGGCATGCTGGAGTTGCATACCTCGGTCAGAGACTCCCTCAGGTGCCCCGCCACGGTGTCCACGTCCATACCGGCGGAAGGCGGCGAAAGCCAGTCCTGGACGAACGCCGCCTCCCGCGCTGCCTCCCTGTCCAGGCGGGTGAGAGCCCACCTTGGAAACGGTGACGGCCCCGAGCGGGGCCGCGTCTCTCCGGGGCCACTGGTGGAGATGTCGAACCGCACGTAGCGGTGGTCCGACATAGTCTCCACCAGGTCCACCCGCCAGTTCAACACGCGTGCGGCTAACGCAGCGGTGGCGAAAGTGACGTCCACTATTGAGCCACCCTGCCGCCGCACGCATGTCTGGACGCTGCCTCTGTTCAAGAGGGAGAGTCCAGAGGAGGCCGCCCACATCTCCACAGCCCGCCCGCGGGCGTCGGTGGCCCGGTTGCCCCAGGTTACCGACTTGGCGTTCAGGTCTCCCAATACGGAGACCTGACGCGGCGCCGCCCTGCCGACCACGGCGGCCAGGACTCCGAGATAGTTCTCGAAGTCCTGAAGAGGGCGGTTTGGGGAGAAATACACGCCCACAAGGGCTAATTCTCCCCACGCGGCGGCCACGTATCCCGGTCCCCTCTCTAATAGCGAGAGGGGAGGGGAGTCTGTGGAAGACCGCGCCGCTAGTGCCACCGAGTCGTCCTCGTCACCCAGCCAGCTGCCGGGGATCGAGTAGGGCTCGGCGACCACCGCTACGTTCACCAACCACTCGGCCATGACCTGCACCACCAGGTCCTGGGCCGCTCTGCAGTGGTTGGTGTTCGCCTGGAGGATGCGGTAGTCGGAAATTGTTAATCCGACATCGCACCCCCCTCCTCAGCTACCGCCGCTGGAGCTACAGCGGTGACGGCGGCGACGGCAGTAGCAGCAGGGCGAACCTGCGCCGGCACTACGCCCTTCCTCACAGGGGCCTTGCAGCTCCTGCCCGACATCCTGTGGTCCGCGGGGCGGCCACCGGCGGCGCACGCCGCGCAGTGTGGCTTGGGGGCGGTGCAGGCAGCCCACCCGTGTCCCTCTTGCCCGCATTGGAAGCATGTGTCTCCCCAGTCGGACTTGGAGGGACACGTGGCCCGGGTGTGGCCGAACGCGAAGCACTTGAAGCAGCGGACAGGCTGGTCTTCAAGTGCCCGGACCACAGCCGAGCCGAACCCCACAAGCATCCGTCCCTTGGTCGCAGCAAGGACGGCCCCAGCCGCAGCGACTGGGCACTCGACGCGGACGATGCCCATGCCGCGGCGGCCGGGCCTGATGACTCCGCTCTTCACCGCGCCAGCGTCGCAGCCTCCAGCCGCCGCGACGGCCGCCACCACATCCTCTTTGGTGACCGAATCGTCCAGATCGGCCACCTCCAAGGCTGCGGTCTTGACAGGCCTGACGACCTTTGCCGCGTCCGCGATGACCTCTTGCAACTTTGTTGCGAAGAGGTCCGCATTTGTGCCGCGCTGTTCCCCCGAGAACTCGAAAATTCGAGCCCCGGTTAGGGTTCGGCGGCACTTGATGTTGCTGATCCCCAGCTGGGAGGGATCAGCATTGGTACGAGCCCGTCTTAGGACGGACTCGTACGTCTCGCCTCGCTCCGCGGCCTCCGGGGTGATGGTCACCACGACGGCCGCGGTTTTGGGAGGAACCAGCTTCCTCCCGCCGGCCTTTTTGGCTGGAGGACCAGTCGCAGCGGGTTTGGCTGCCGACTTTTTGCCCTTTTTCCCTTTTTTTACCACTTCCGTCCACTGGTTGGACGGGGTGGTGGAGGGAAGAAGGGCATCTTCCTGCTGCGAGTTCTGGGGGGCTGCTGGAGTAGCAGTCGACCCAGACGCTCCGTCCGCGCTTGTGGTGGGGGCATGAGGAGCCGCCTTGGTCCTCGGGCCCTTGCCTTTGCCCTTGGAGGGCTGCGCACTTGATTCCGGGCCTGCTAAAGGCGCAGGTTCTTTCTCCCTCGGCGGTGGGCTCTTGTCCGCCGCTAGCGGTGGGCGGAGCCGCTTTTCCGGCAAGAGCCGGTCCTCAATGCCTGCGAAGCAGGCCCGGATGAAGGCCCTCTCCTCCATCACCACCCCGCGGATTGTTGCCTCAAGACTGGCAGTTGAGGATGAGCAGCCCTCTACCGCCGGGCCTGGGGCAGATTGGGCAGGCTTGGCCGTGGCATCAGCCAGCTTCTGGTGTAGCTGGCTGACCTCCGCCTGCAGGCGATCCACCTTCGCCTGCAGCTGCCGCGTCTCTTCCGTGGCCGTCCGCTTGACCAGCTCCATGATGATGCCATGCATGCTGGCGGCCCGGCATTTGAGAGCCTTTTGAAAGGTCCCCTTCAAGTTGGAGGACTTTGAGGCGACCTCCAGGACCTCCTCCCTGTCTTCTTGTGCCATGCGCTCCAGTTCCGCCAGGGAGTGGTCAGCATACAGCACACTTGATGCACCATAGCCAGCCCTCGACCTGGCAGCTTGCGCCTGCTGCTCCTTGGCGGCGACCCTCTCCTCCAGGTCTTGCTGGAGTTGCGCCCTCTTCGCCAGATTCAGCTGGCGCTCGGCATCCACCAAGCCCACCTTGTGGGAAGAAGGCGCAGTAGAAGTCGAAGCCTTTTTGGACTTCGACTTCTTCTTCGCCTTCACAGTAGACTCCGAGGAGCCCTCAGACCGCTTCCGCTTGAAGCGGTCACTCTCGCCTGCCGACGTGTCCATTATGGAGTCGTCGGAATCCGACAACTCGTCTGGCCTTCTGAATAATCTGGCCGCAGATGGTACGCGGTCAGCTTCCGACGCTAAAGCGCCGCCGGCGGTGTGGCCCTGAGAAGGGCCGTTGGGTTGGCCCTGAGAAGGGCCGTTGGGTTGGTCCTGAGAAGGACCGTTGGGTTGGCCCTGAGAAGGGCCGTTGGGTTGGCCCTGAGAAGGGCCGTTGGGTTGGCCCTGAGAAGGGCCGTTGGGTTGGCCCTGAGAAGGGCCGTTGGATTGGCCCTGAGAAGGGCCGTTGAGGGGTTGGCCCTGAGAAGGGCCGTTGGGTTGGCCCTGAGAAGGGCCGTTGGGTTGGCCCTGAGAAGGGCCGTTGGGTTGGCCCTGAGAAGGGCCGTTTGAATCGCCCTGGGAGGAGCGATTCCGGATAAAACGGCCAGACGCATCACGCGCTGGCTTGCTCGACAAGTTGTTTAAAATAAAATTCGACATATTCGTAGATTACAGCAGGATGTCTACGATTCACAGCGCACTTTAGCCGCCGGTCTGCCACTCCGTTACGGTGGTCAGACACGGCGTTGCCCGGGGGATACTACGAGGAAGTATGCACTGTGGGGGATCCCCCAACCTAACCTAACCTAACCTAACCTAACCTAACCTAACCTTTTTTTTTTTTTTTTTTTTTTTTTTTTTTATTTTTTTTTTTTTTTTTTTTTTTTTTTTTTTTTTTTTTTTTTTTTTTTTTTTTTTTTTTTTTTTTTTTTTTTTTTTTTTTTTTTTTTTTTTTTGTTCCGGGGTGGAAAATCCTCATGGATGTCCCCCGCCCTGGGGCGGGCGGAGGGGTCTGTCAGACTCTTACTGACTAAAAACCACCCCGGTGTTCCAACTCACACCTACGCCGGGGGTCGCGGGAACTTGAAATCTTCCGCAACCCCCGGCTGGTGCCGGCCCGCCACCGCGGGCCTCCTCGGGTCAGGGGGGGTAGTGAGGTGTTTGACTCCCCCCGCGACGTCTAAGAGGGGCGCGCGTGGAACACTACGCGCCGCCACCTCGGGTCCTGATGTGTGGGGGGCGACGGACGTCCCCGAGTCCGTCGCCCCTGGACCCATTTAGGGGGGCTGGAAGAGGGCGTTGTCCGCCCTCCGCCGACGCCCGGTGCGCCTGCTGCGGGCCGGGTGAGTGGACGAGATCTCCCTCTCCCTTTCCGCAGCCTCCTTCTGCGAGACGACTGTCTCGCAGTAGGAAACCACCGCGTCCCAGGACTCGCCGCTGCCGACCATCGCATTCACTAGGGCCGGCAGCGACAAGTCACTGCCTACTTCTGAGATGAGGGCACGGCGTGGCTCCTCCCAAGCGGCACACTCTGCCAGCGTATGCCGCGCCGTGTCCTCCCGGCAGTCGACGCAGTGGTGACACCGGGCGTCCGGCTCCCTGTTTATGCGACACAGGTACTTCCCGAAGCAACCATGCCCCGAGAGCACCTGCGTCACCCGAAACGACAGGGAGCCGTGCCTCCTCCCGAGCCAGCGCTCGAGCACCGGCCGGACCGCCTCGATGATGTCGAGGCCGGCGGTAGGGCGTGAGAGCCTGTCCCGCCATTCCGCCACCAGGACCTCGCGAAGCTGAGACCGATGCAGCTCCATGTGTCGCTGCATCGGTCGCTCGCCCCGCGCCCTCGCTTCCTCGCGCCACCGATATGATGACGCGAGTACTTTCGCCTCCAGGTCCCAGGGCGGGGATCCGGCCAGTGCACAAGCCGCCTCGTAGGAGATCGTGCGATAACCCCTGATGACTCTGACGGCCATAGCCCTCTGCGGCTTGCGCAGAACCGCAATGCTACCGGCCGTCAGGTCAGCCGCCCAGATCGGGGCCCCGTACAGGGCCATCGATCGCACGATCCCCACGTAGAGCCGCCTACAAGCGGCGCTCGGGCCCCCCAGATTGGGAAGCAGCGTTGACAGCGCCCCAGCAGCGCCCAGCAACTTGGGCGCCAGCCGTCGAAAGTGGGGCCCGAAGTCCCACCGGCTGTCGAGCACCAATCCTACCGAACTGACTGTCGTCCAGGTCCGGCCCCTCTCTGCACAAGTGGCCGACGAGGCGGGCTGCGATTATACGCTCAAACAGCTTGCCCACCTCGTCAAGCAGCACTATGGGCCGGTACGCGGACGGCGAGTCCGCAGGGCGCCCCGCCTTCCTGAGCAGGACCAGACGACCAGATTTCCACAAAGTGGGAAACTGCTGGCTAGCACGCAGCCGTGGATCCCGTCGGGCCCCGGAGCCACGTTCTTGGCCCGGAGCCGCATCACGGCTGCCCTCATCTCTGTCTGTGTCACCTCTGGGACGCTGATGGCGTTCTCCTCCTCTGTAGACTCTGCGGCTGTGGGCAAAGCCATCGGCGGCGGAGTATGCTCCGCTCTTGCCGGGAAGAGGGCTGCGACCACTTCCTCCAGCAGCTCGGGTTGGAGACTCTCCGTAAGTGGAGGCGCCGCGGCTCGAAGTTTCCCTCGAACCGCGCGATAAGGGCGCCCCCACGGATCCCCGTCTAGAGTCTCCAACATCTCCTCCCTGGCTCGCGTCCTGGACTCGCCGATGGCCAGCCACAGAGTCTCCTTAGCCGCGCGGTACACCTCATACAGCGCGGCTTCTTCGTCAGGGACCCGACGACGTCTCCTCCGGTATCGGGTGTACTGGCGTCTAACCGCCACGCACGCGATGCGCATTTGCGCGATCTCGGCGGTCCACCAGTACACCTGGCGCCTTGCGGACTGTGCGTGGACCCGGGGCATGGACGCATCGCAGATTTGCGTCATCGCCCCGCGGAACCACAGCGCCTCCTGCTCGACGTCGATGGGTCCGTTCGTTGCCGACTCCCGGCTCCAGGCCTGCACAATTGCTGCCTCCTCGAGAAGTTCCCTGTCAATGCGCTTACGCATCCATCGCGGACCGTCCGTTCGCGGGGCCGGTAGACCGCGGCCGCCGGTGGTCTGGGTGGAAACGTCGAAGCGGATGTATCTGTGATCCGACAACGTTTCCACCTCCACCGCGACACGCCAGTCGCAGACACGGCCCGCGACTGCGGGGCTAGCGAACGATACGTCCACTATAGACCCGCCCCGCATCCGCACGCACGTGTGGACCGAGCCCCGATTTAGGACGGTCAAGTCAGTCGTGACCGCCCACTCCTCCAGCACCTCGCCCCTAGCATCGGTCACAGGGGATCCCCACGCCGCAGACTTGGCGTTGAGATCCCCCAGCAACAGCACCGGGCGAGGGTGGAATCGGCCCACGACGGCACCCAACTCGACAAGGAACCTCTCGAAGTCGGCGAGACTCTTGTTGGGCGAAAAATACGCCCCGACCGTGCCAATGCCGTCCGCGAGGGTGGCTACCCAGCCGTGACCTCGGGACGGGTTGACAAGAGCCCCGCCAATGATGGCCACCAAACCGTCCAAGTCGCCCACCCAGTTATCCCTGGGGGGGACAAAATACGGTTCGGCGACCACAGCCACGTGAATCGACCACTCTGCCATGCTCTGGAGCAAGAGATCCTGAGCTCTGGCAGAGTGGTTGATATTCGCCTGGAGGAAATGGAATTGTGCCATCACTGGCATTCCATTTCTTCGGCACCACCTCCTTCCCTGGGTCGGGAGTCAACCGCTTCGTTGATTGGCTGTGGGACAGGCTTAGGTCCTCCGGCAGGCCCAGTTCTCCTGCCAACCTTTCGCGGAGCCTTGCAGGCTTTCCCGCCAAGTCTGTGCTCCGTAGGTTTTCCTGCAGCTGCGCAAAGACTGCAGTTTGGTGCCGCGGAGCACTGGGCCGCCTTGTGCCCAGGTTCACTGCAGCGATAGCAGAGCTCACTGCGATCTGCTTCTGCAGTGCACTGTGCCCGGACATGACCCTTTTCCAGGCAGCGGTAGCACTGCATGACCCTGGGTGGCAGGAGTTTAACACTCGCTGACACCCACCCCACCAGCAACCGTCTACCACCCACGACCTTGTTTGCAGCCGCTACCGGGCACCGCACCCAAACTGTGCCCTGCCCGGCCGCGCTGCTGCGAATATCACCCGCCTGCACGCTCTCGGGCGGACACCCGCCGTTTCGGGCAATGGCCGCCACTACTTCCTCCGGAGTCACGGAGTCGTCCAGCCCATCTATGCGCAATTCAGCCGTTTTAGTGGGCCTGGACACCCGAGCGTCCTCTGGTTTGAGGACTTCTCGAATTTTGGCGGCCAGAACGTCCGCCCTCTCCTGCCTTGCATCACCTGAGACCTCAAACACTTTGGCACCTGTGGCTGCCGTTCTAAAAACAAACCCACCCGGGGTGGCAAATTCGCTGAAGTTCAGCTTCTCTTTTACCTCCGCCAGGACCGACTTATAATTGATGCCCCTGTTTGAGGCTTCGGGCTGCAGGGTGATGATTACAGCCTCGGAGCGTGGGATCCTGACCTTGGGTGTCCTCGTGCCCTCTTTTAGAGCCCGGCCCTTGGCAGGCCCGGAGGGTGCCGGTACTGCCGCCTTCTTCTTGCGGCCCCGTTTAACCACCGTTGTCCAAACGTCTTGGGTGGGTGGCGCGGTCGCTTCGAGTGCAGGTGAGTGGGAAGGGGGCGCGGACATACCTGCCGCGGGCTTTTTTGGCCCCTCCGTGAGCTTTTTGGCCCCCTGTGCAGGCTTTTTTGCCACCTGCACGGGCTTCATCCTGGCGGACTCCTCCTTCCTCCACGTATCTGCCGCAAGCGGCGGCCGGAGGATTTCGGCCGGGGGGAGTCGCGTCTCCATGGCCTCCAGTCGGGCATTCACCATGCCTCCACACTGCAGCATGCAAATTCTTGCCACCCTCTGAATGTCGTAGTCCGACAGGGCAAGTCCAGGTGCAGGGGCCAATGAAGGCGCGGCAAGAGGGAGGCTGGTGCTTGTGGGAGCTGCTTGCTTATTCCTCTGAGCGGCAAACTCCCGCTTGAGGTCCTCCAACTCAGATCGGAGACGGCTGTTCTCCTCCCACAACTTCGCCGTCTCCTCTGAGGTCGTGCGATTAAGGAGGACTCCGACCGCCTCCTTAATTGCTTCTGCCGCCTCCTTAAGAGCTCGCGTAAACGTGCCCTTCAGGTTGCCAGACTTGGTGGCAACCTTCAGAACCACGTCCACGCTGTCCGTCACTTGGCGGCTTAGGGCCGCCGCCGATAGATCCTCAGCAGCGGTTAAGCGAGCAGACCGCTGCTCTCTGGCCTGATTGGCCATTTCGGACACCTCATCCAGAGCCACTGCCCGCCTCTCCTCTCTCCTAGCGGAGTTGATCTCCCCCTTTGTGCTGATCAAAGAGGGACTTTTGGTGGAAGCACCCTCGACTTGCTCGGTCCCCGAATCGCTTCCTCCGCTGGGTGCTGGCGTGTCGGGGCGTTTAAGAAAACGACCCAGAGGATCGCGCGATGACGACGAAGCTGACGCTCCAGCAATTGCGCGACCTCGCCCTCTCTTGCCTGTCGGCACTTTGGCAGCCGGTAGGTGCTCCTCACTCGAAGACAACCCCGCGTGCTCCTCATCCTCCTTGCGTGCGTGCGTCCTCCAAAATTTGGAAGCACGCTCATCCCCCTCCCCTTTCGTCCGCGAGCGCTTTGAGCTTACGCTCGCCACGCTCGCCACACTCATCCTATCAGATGCGGTGTCAGAATCTGACACCACACTCACACCCATCTGCTCGACCAACACGATCGGCAAATCCATTGTTGTGTTTTTTGTGTTTTTAATTGGTTTATCCATGTAAATCCCACGAGTAGATATAGGTACTACGTGTCCACCGGGCAGAGCCTAGATACCCGGTAAGCCTACATACTACAGAGTGCGGCAGGTGCTCTGTAGGGGAAGCGCTCGCGACTGGACTCCCTCCAGCCATTCATCCTCTCACCGCGCTTCAAAGCTTAGGATTGGGTGGTTTTTTATCTTAGAGGTAGCCTTCCTCTGGGCCAGGCAATTAAGCCAAGCCCCCGGCGGCGGCATTAGACATGCCTCCGTTCGCTGTCCGGCCAACCCGACTCAGCGAACCCGCCGAAAGTTCTCTCGTTGAAGACTACTCCTCAACGAGAGAAACACGCGCCACTTTGGTGCGCCTGCACCGCAGCGGCATGGTCACGTCATCTGTCGATCGACTATCGTCGATCGATCAGGAGCGACCCCGTCCCGGTATCTCTCTTAGTCTGGTCTCTCACTTGGGCCTTTCCGGCATGAGTAACTCTACCGGCAGAGCCCCAAGATCATTGAGACGCACAAGCCCCACCACGACGACAACGTGGAGACACATTCGGTGGGGAACCTAACCTAACCTTTTTTTTTTTTTTTTTGTTCCGGGGTGGAAAATCCTCATGGATGTCCCCCGCCCTGGGGCGGGCGGAGGGGTCTGTCAGACTCTTACTGACTAAAAACCACCCCGGTGTTCCAACTCACACCTACGCCGGGGGTCGCGGGAACTTGAAATCTTCCGCAACCCCCGGCTGGTGCCGGCCCGCCACCGCGGGCCTCCTCGGGTCAGGGGGGGGAGTGAGGTGTTTGACTCCCCCCGCGACGTCTAAGAGGGGCGCGCGTGGAACACTACGCGCCGCCACCTCGGGTCCTGATGTGTGGGGGGCGACGGACGTCCCCGAGTCCGTCGCCCCTGGACCCATTTAGGGGGGCTGGAAGAGGGCGTTATCCGCCCTCCGCCGACGCCCGGTGCGCCTGCTGCGGGCCGGGTGAGTGGACGAGATCTCCCTCTCCCTTTCCGCAGCCTCCTTCTGCGAGACGACCGTCTCGCAGTAGGAAACCACCGCGTCCCAGGACTCGCCGCTGCCGACCATCGCATTCACTAGGGCCGGCAGCGACAAGTCACTGCCTACTTCTGAGATGAGGGCACGGCGTGGCTCCTCCCAAGCGGCACACTCTGCCAGCGTATGCCGCGCCGTGTCCTCCCGGCAGTCGACGCAGTGGTGACACCGGGCGTCCGGCTCCCTGTTTATGCGACACAGGTACTTCCCGAAGCAACCATGCCCCGAGAGCACCTGCGTCACCCGAAACGACAGGGAGCCGTGCCTCCTCCCGAGCCAGCGCTCGAGCACCGGCCGGACCGCCTCGATGATGTCGAGGCCGGCGGTAGGGCGTGAGAGCCTGTCCCGCCATTCCGCCACCAGGACCTCGCGAAGCTGAGACCGATGCAGCTCCATGTGTCGCTGCATCGGTCGCTCGCCCCGCGCCCTCGCTTCCTCGCGCCACCGATATGATGACGCGAGTACTTTCGCCTCCAGGTCCCAGGGCGGGGATCCGGCCAGTGCACAAGCCGCCTCGTAGGAGATCGTGCGATAACCCCTGATGACTCTGACGGCCATAGCCCTCTGCGGCTTGCGCAGAACCGCAATGCTACCGGCCGTCAGGTCAGCCGCCCAGATCGGGGCCCCGTACAGGGCCATCGATCGCACGATCCCCACGTAGAGCCGCCTACAAGCGGCGCTCGGGCCCCCCAGATTGGGAAGCAGCGTTGACAGCGCCCCAGCAGCGCCCAGCAACTTGGGCGCCAGCCGTCGGAAGTGGGGCCCGAAGTCCCACCGGCTGTCGAGCACCAATCCTAGGTACTTCATGGTAGACTCGACAGCGATCCGAGCCCCCCCGACCACGATGTGTGAGCCGGGTGACGGCGCCCGCCGGGGGCCATGAAACACCATGGCCTCCGACTTGCTGAGGGCCACCTCCAGGCCTAGGCGACGTATGCGGCCCACCACCTGTGAGACCGCAGCCGTCGCCAACAACGCTGCCTCCCTGTGCGAGCTCCCCCGGGCAGTGACCAGCGTGTCATCCGCATAACACGTCAGGTCCACCCCGGCACCGAGCTCGCCCCTCAGCACCCAGTCGTACCCGATGTTCCACAGGAGCGGTCCTAAAACCGAGCCCTGTGGAACACCGCACGACATGCGGCGCTGGTTTCCGCCATCACGTCCCATGTAGGTGACACACCTCTCCGACAGATAAGCCCCAACGATGTGGCGGAGGTAGGGAGGCACCCCATGATAGCGCAGTGCCTCCCGAATACAACTCCAGGGCAGGGTGTTGAAGGCGTTGGAGATGTCCAAGGACACCGCCAACATCACCCCGCCCCGGGACACCGCTTCCTCCGCCAGAACCCTTACCCGCGACACAGCGTGGATCGTGGAGCGCCCATGCCGAAACCCGAACTGACTGTCGTCCAGGTCCGGCCCCTCTCTGCACAAGTGGCCGACGAGGCGGGCTGCGATGATACGCTCAAACAGCTTGCCCACCTCGTCAAGCAGCACTATAGGCCGGTACGCGGACGGCGAGTCCGCAGGGCGCCCCGCCTTCCTGAGCAGGACCAGACGACCAGATTTCCACAAAGTGGGAAACTGGCCCCGCTCAAGGCACGCTGTGTAGAGTCCTCTCAGTTGGGGCTCAAGCTCCTTCAGAGCGAGGGCTAACACGCAGCCGTGGATCCCGTCGGGCCCCGGAGCCACGTTCTTGGCCCGGAGCCGCATCACGGCTGCCCTCATCTCTGCCTGTGTCACCTCTGGGACGCTGATGGCGTTCTCGTCCTCCGTAGACTCTGCGGCTGTGGGCAAAGCCATCGGCGGCGGAGTATGCTCCGCTCTTGCCGGGAAGAGGGCTGCGACCACTTCCTCCAGCAGCTCGGGTTGGAGACTCTCCGTAAGTGGAGGCGCCGCGGCTCGAACTTTCCCTCGAACCGCGCGATAAGGGCGCCCCCACGGATCCCCGTCTAGAGTCTCCAACATCTCCTCCCTGGCTCGCGTCCTCGACTCACCGATGGCCAGCCACAGAGTCTCCTTGGCCGCGCGGTACACCTCATACAGCGCGGCCTCTTCGTCAGGGACCCGACGACGTCTCCTCCGGTATCGGGTGTACTGGCGTCTAACCGCCACGCACGCGACGCGCATCTGCGCGATCTCGGCGGTCCACCAGTACACCTGGCGCCTTGCGGACTGTGCGTGGACGCGGGGCATGGACGCGTCGCAAATTTGCGTCATCGCCCCGCGGAACCACAGCGCCTCCTGCTCGACGTCGACGGGTCCAGTCGTTGCCGACTCCCGGCTCCAGGCCTGGACAATAGCGGCCTCCTCGAGAAGCTCCCTGTCGATGCGCTTACGCGCCCAGCGCGGACCGTCCGTTCGCGGGGCCGGTGGACTGCGGCCGCCGGCGGTCTGGGCGGAGACGTCGAAACGGATATATCGGTGATCCGACAACGTCTCCACCTCCACGGCGACACGCCAGTCGCGGACACGGCTCGTGACAGCGGGGCTAGCGAACGAGACGTCCACTATAGACCCGCCCCGCTGCCGCACGCACGTGTGGACCGAGCCCCGGTTTAAGACGGTCAAGCCAGTCGTGACCGCCCACTCCTCCAGCACCTCGCCCCTAGCATCGGTCACAGGGGATCCCCACGCCGCAGACTTGGCGTTGAGATCCCCCAGCAACAGCACCGGGCGAGGGTGGAGCCGGCCCACGACGGCACCCAACTCGACAAGGAACCTCTCGAAGTCGGCGAGACTCTTGTTGGGCGAAAAATACGCCCCAACCGTGCCAATGCCGTCCGCGAGGACGGCCACCCAGCCGTGACCTCGGGACGGGTTGACAAGAGCCCCGCCAATGATGGCCACCAAACCGTCCAAGTCTCCCACCCAGTTATCCCTGGGAGGGACAAAATACGGTTCGGCGACCACAGCCACGTGGATCGACCACTCTGCCATGCTCTGGAGCAAGAGATCCTGAGCTCTAGCAGAGTGGTTGATATTGCCCTGGAGGAAATGGTACAGCGCCATTAAGCGCAATCCATTCCCTCCGCACCATTCCTAGGCCGGGAGTCGGCCGAAGGACAGTCAGGCTGCGGAGGGGGTAAAGAGAACCTAACCTAACCTAACCTAACCTAACCCAGTAACCGATTGAAAGTCGCACGAACAACATCAGCTCCGCGCAAAAAAAAATCCCTAAAAAAAAAATAGACGCGTTGAGTTACGAGCGCAAAAAAAAAAGTTATCAGTGGAATTGTGAAGTGTCAGTGCACCAGGATTCGTGTGGGCAAGTCTCTACCACCTCAGGTTACGCAGCAGGCCCTCCAGAACTTCAACATTGAATATCACACCAAAGGTTTGTGGAGTCAGATCACCAACAATAATCCCGAGACTCGCAGCAGAGTTCTATCCAGCAACATCAGGATCGGGAGAATCGGATCAGCAGGTTGGGAGTTATTAAGGTGCGAAAATCGTCAAAATACGTGAAAACACGTGGGTTTTTGTTGAAAACCAACCTCACTTTTCCCCCACGTGTTTCTAATACACGAGGCGTGACGTACCGACAGCCATCTCAGCCACTACTGGAGACTCCGAAGCCGTCCCGAAGAATCTGCCTTCAGACCAGCGACCGGCGTGACGACTCCACGACCCATCACCAGGTTAGCCCCGAGGGAACTCCTCAACCCTTAGTCCCACCCCACCCGAGTTTGGACTCATCCGACTTGGACCTCCAGGACCTTGTCTGAGCCAGTAAGGGTCCCCTCACCCCTACCCCCCCTCAACCCCCCACCCCGCCAGTCACCCCCCTCCAACTTTCCTTATTTCCCCCACCCATATCCCCTCCACTCAAGACCTGTAACGTTATCCCCTCCATTTTTACCCTCCCCCCCCCCCCTCCACCAAAAGTCACCCCACACGAACCCCCCAATAGTTTGTATACTTCCATATTCTACTTTCATATCCAATTGTACTCATAAACTTATCTCCCCCAAAAAAAAACAAAAAAAAAAATGTCATCAAAACAATCGTCCGCCTCCACCACGTCCACCACCTCCCGCAAAATGACCACGGAGGCCGCAAAAGCCCCAAAATCGCTGAGGGAAAGGGTTCTAAACAGGAATACAACCCAATCAGTAGCCTCTGAGTCGGCGCGTTCATCTTCGAGGCCCCAGGTGTCGAAGGCAGTATCGGAACCGGACGTGACGTGCAGGACACCGCTGCTGCCGTCGGTACCTGTACCTGTCCCGGAAATTGTCGTCAACTGGGAACAGTGTGGCATCTCCCCCCCCTACGTGAGAGTCTCGGATGACGAAAGCTCGGTGGCGTCGTCTATCAGCCAAGCCGACCGCCCCACCAGAGGACGGCCGAGCCTTCTATACAGAACGTCAAGAGGCACAGGGGTGGAGATGGACATGGCCACCAAGGAAGCAAATGAGCTCCTCCAGAAGGGAAAGGACGCTTTGGAGGCTGCGGGGAACATGAAGCGAGAGTGCAAGGCGACAGCCCACGAGTGCCTCCAGGGCCTGTACGAGACGGCCCTGTCATTGGCGGACTCGAGATCCCGCCACAAGTACAACCTCGAGAAGGAGCGCTCTCGACACGCACAAGAGCTTGTGCGGGTCGAGAGAGCTCACACTCGAGAACTCATGGGATTTAAAGTCGACCTCTCGCTCATGCAGACAGACGTCTCCGAGACGAAGAAAGAGGCGAAAGGGATCCGGGAATGGCTCGGTCAAGAAACCCTTGATGCCTTCAAGGGCATCAAGGAGGTCAAAGCCGAAGTTGCGGCCGCGAGCCTTAAAAATGTCAAAGAGCACGAGAAGACAAGGCAGGAAAGCGCCCGAGCCCCGGGGGATCCCAAGTGGGATTTAATGGGGGCCGGCCTTTCGCGCCTTGACACGAATGTCACCAGCTTGTCCAACCAGCTGGACGTGCTCCGTCAGGCCATTGACAAAATTAAGGCGGACCTGGACCGGCCAACTCACAAGAAAACGGACCCGAGTAGTCAAGAGATGGACCCCGAACTGCTCACCCTCGTCACGAAGACAATAGTAGACGAAACTGACAAAATAATTACACACATCCAGGCCATCGCCAACAGGCCAGTACCATCCCCCCCTAAACCACAACCTCCCATTAACCTCACACACCACCTCAAGCCCATCTCGGAAAGACTGGAGATCGTCTCAGCGGACCTCCGCGTACTGCGTGACAAAGAGCCGCAAATCCAGGCGCCCCCCGCGCTGAATCTGGAAGCGGAACTAGCGGTCGGGGAGGTTAAGAAGACCCTCCAGAACATAGAGAAAGGGGTTGCGGACCTGGGCAAAGCGGACAGACCGCTTCAACAACAACAGGGCCCCCAAACCTTTGCCCAGGTCGCCAGTGCACCCAAGCCCCCCAAACCACCCACACAGCCCAATCACACCCTGATCGTCTCGTCCACGAATCCCCAGCACACTGGAGATAACGTGATCGAGAGGATCAGGTCCGCCCTGGACCTCAAAGAGAGTGGAGCCCGCGTCGACACGGTTAGGAAAGCGCGGAACCAGAAAGTGGTCCTCAAGTGCGCTAGCAAGTGGGACCTGAACAACATTAAGGAGCAGGTCCAGTCGAACGCAGGGCTCAAGGTCCACGAGCCGAAACCTCTCAACCCCCTCGTCTGCATCAAGGGAGTGCTGTCCAGCTACAGCGACGGGGAGATCGTAGATCTCCTTAAAGCGCAGAACAAGCATCTTCTGCAAAACGTCGCTGTAGATGGACAGACTCTAAGGATGCGCTATAGGAAACGCGCGAGGAACATCCACGAATGCCACCCTGTTCTGGAGCTCTCCCCGGAGCTCTGGAAAGCCTTCACCTCGGTCCCAAAGATCCACGTGGGCATCAAGCGATGCTCGATTGAGGATCAGTCCCCGCTTGTACAGTGCACAAAGTGCCTTGGATATGGACACAACAAGTCCATATGCAAGGCCGGTAAAAAAGTCTGCAGCTACTGCAGCGGAGCACACAATGCAAGGGATTGCCTCACTCGAGCTGACGGCAAACAGCCCACCTGTGCTAACTGCAAGGCAGTCCACGGGTCCGCCAGTGACCTGGCACACACAGCGTTCAGCGCAGACTGCCAGGAACGCCAAAAATGGGATGGAATAGCAAGGTCGCGCGTTTCCTATTGCTAAGGGCGATCACGACAACACACCACCAAACCAACCAGTCACCCCCGAATTCGCATCAAGACCGACAGCAAGATTGAAATTCGTCCAAGTCAATCTTCAGCGCTCCAAGCTGGCCACGGAAGAACTCCACATGGCGGCGCAGGCAAGGGGAATTTCAGTAGCACTTGTTCAAGAGCCCTATGTAGGAAGAACAGGTGTGATGAAACAAAGTCCCGGTACGCATGTCATCCAGTGCAGCCTCAACCGCCAAAAACCAGTCAAGGCAGCGATCGTTGTTTTCGGAAATAACCTGGAGGTCATCCACGACCCCCAGCTTGTGACCGAGAACATCGCCGCTGTTTTGCTAAAGGTGGGTCGGCTCAGCGTCGGGGTGCTATCGGTCTACTTCGAGGGTGACCAGGACCTAGAACCCTATCTTTCCGAGACACGAATAACAACACGAATAACAACACAAAAACTTAACACACACAACATCATAGTGGGAGGAGACGTGAACGCCTGGAGCCAGTGGTGGGGAAGTGTTTCCGAAAACCATCGCGGGGCGGCGCACAGTGGATCGTCCCCATACAAGAGGTCGGACATAGAATTAAAAATTGAAAAAGTATTTAATTGAAAAAAATGAAATATACAGTTGCATTACTCTATTATGGAACTACAAAAAATGTTATTACAATTTTTTTATTTGACCAGTACTTTATGAGCAATTCGATGAAAACTGTTATTTTTCTATGGAAATGGTCACAAAAATGTCTGTATCTCATGATTCCCTCCTTGTTTCGATTTGCGGTTTTCACTACTGTTATTTACCCATTTTATGCCACATTTTCTTCAAGGACACATGGTGCCCCCAGCGACCCCCTTCCGAGATATTTTGCTTTTAGTAACTATACTTTTTATTGTATAACTGATGAAATGGAGGTACATTAAGTATATTCATTACTGAGAATAAGTCATCCCTAAGTAGTTCCTTAAATAACAGGTGCATTTGCGATTACTTTAATGACTTATGAACGCTTCTGTTGCTATACAACAAAAGCGTTAATGAGTCCTTAAGTAAAGATTACCAGTACTTGCTTAATCTAATTAGTTATTGTAATTACTATGTTAACAGCCCTTAATCTCTGCATTGTGATTGTCTAATGTCATCATTAGCTTATCAAATTCATTGCTAGTTGCCTACTTGCTGCCCTATATATTTCAGTGTGTTTAGCAAATGTAATTCAGTTGTAATTATAACTTCTATCAAGTGTTGTCATTATGGCTTTCCGTGGGTTTTCTACTTATCTAGATCTTTACGTTGCTCTTCGTAATCATAAAGATCTTCGTGCTATGACAATTTATTTAACACATTGAAGTCGAGTACTAACGTCCAGTTAAGTGAAAGTGATGTGATGGATCTCAAGAACTGGTGTCGACGATTTTGCTATAGGGTTTACACCAAATGGGTGCAATCAAGAAGGACAGTCGACAGGTTCATCAACAAGAACGGAGAGTGGTTAAATTCCGATATCGTTTGGCCAGATTGCTTTAAAGAAAATGTTGTTGACACTGAAGAAGCAAATGAAAATGAGGCAGAAGAGGTAGTCAGTCCATCAAAATCGGATGCATCAACTTCAACATATACATCTCCTCGCAAACGCTTTGAAGATTTATCGACTAGACACAAAAGAAGACGTGTTAATGAAAATGTTGCTAGTTGCAGTCGTTCGGATGAGCTTTTGCATACTGTTGAAAGTATACTTAAATCTGCCGGAAAAAATGATATGGCCAGAATAATGAGACGTGTTCAGGATTTTCCAGCAAATGTTGCTGGAAAATCCTGAACACGTCTCAACAGTTTTAAATGTCCTGGAAACTAAGCAGAATCCTTCGCTTCGTGAATTTCCTACTCACAAAGCACTTGCTCTTTACGTTTACTTGCAGTTATCCAAGTGGCGTTGCATCACACTTCGGGACTTTAGTTTAAAAGAAGGTCATGCGAAATACCCAAGCTACTACTTGTTAGTTAAAGAAAAACTTAAATGCTACCCGGCAAAAGAAGACATAACTGTGACTGAAACTTCCGCAAAGATACGGATCCAAGCCCTCCTTGATCTCACAGTTAGGAGGCTGATCGATTCACTTGAATCAAATTTTGATGCTGGTGAACCACTTGTGCTTCACAGTAAATGGGGTTTTGATGGAGCTTCAAGTCAAAGCATTTACCATCAAACGACAACAACAAGTGAACAAGACTTATCCAGTGTATTTATGGCAAGTCTTGTACCGCTTAAGTTAGTGACTTCTAGTGGAAGTATAGTGTGGCAGAATGATCGGCCATCGTCAACCACATATTGTCGCCCGATTTCATTTACATTTATGAAAGAAACGGAAGCGAATGTTAAGGCTGAAATGGAAATATTTGAGACCGAGATTCGTGAACTGAACCCGACTGATTGCGGCAATGATACTGTTACTCACAATCTATGGCTAACCATGATTGATGGTAAGGTACATTCAATCATATCTGGTACATCGGCAGCAGTGTGTGATTTGTGCAAAGCTCGCCCAAGCGAAATGAATAACTTGGAAGAAGTGAGAGCTAAACCCGTGAATACAGATTTATACAAGCATGGATTTAGTTCATTGCATGCTTGGATTCGGTCTATGGAGTGTTTATTACACATTGCTTACAGAATGGACATAAAATCATGGCAAGCAAAAGGTGACGAAAATAAAAAAAAAGTTAAATATAAGAAAGAAGCCATTCAAGAAGCTTTCCGAAGAAGCACAGGCTTACTTCTAGACGTTGTTAAGCAGGGTAGTGGCAATACAAACACTGGAAATGCTGCAAGAAGGTTTTTTGCAAACCCTGAAACGACTGCGGAAATTACTAAATTAGACGTTAATTTAATTAGAAGACTCGCCGTTATTTTGCAATGCATTTCCTCAGGCGAAAAAATTCAAGTCCAAAAATTTAAATTATATTGTGATGAAACAGCAAATTTATTCGTGGAATTATATCCATGGTATAACATGCCAGCAAGTTTACACAAATTGCTGATTCATGGATCACAGATAGTGGACCACTTATCAGTAGTACCTATAGGTTTTTTGTCTGAAGAAGCATCTGAAGCAAGAAACAAGGATTTTCGTAAATTTAGAGAATATCATACACGAAATCATAGTAGCATCGCCACTAATGAAGACATTCTTCATAATCTGCTATTATCTTCCGATCCTCTTCTCACCAGCTTACGACCGAAGATGACAAATAAAGCCAAAAAGTCTTCATTTAGTGAACTAGACGATTTACTCATAGTTGATCAGAGTGAATTGGAGTTCATTGACGTTTCAACTGATACACTTGCTGCATGTAGTGACGTTGAAGAAGATGATGACGATAATAATGATCATGATGTCGTTATTGATGAAGATGAAGAAAATATAGTTTAAGTCTTATAGTACCTAATATTATTATTAACAAGCAGTTTCTTTGTTAATTTCTTGTTTTTGTGTATTTTTTTTTATTCTGTTCTTTTTTTGTTTTGTGTTATGCCACCCATCGGCCAATAAATGTTTTTTTTTTCTTTCTTTTCTATTGTTGTTAGTAACTAAATGGTCGTGTTAATTAATTAATTTCCTATTATAATTTAGTTCTTAGTAGTTGTTTAATTTTTTAGTTTGTTTTAGGGTACATAGTTGTTTTATTTTTAAATTATTTTTACAGTGTTATATTATTTAAATAAAAAATATTTTTATACCTACATATTTTCTTATTGATCATAAAACTCTATTTCTTTTCGATGTGTTATTGTAAATTCGACTCAGTCATTACTAAGCTAATGATGACATTATCCAATCACAATGCAGAGATTAAGGGCTGTTAACATAGTAATTACAATAACTAATTAGATTAAGCAAGTACTGGTAATCTTTACTTAAGGACTCATTAACGCTTTTGTTGTATGGCAACAGAAGCGTTCATAAGTCATTAAAGTAATCGCAAATGCACCTGTTATTTAAGGAACTACTTAGGGATGACTTATTCTCAGTAATGAATATACTTAATGTACCTCCATTTCATCAGTTATACAATAAAAAGTATAGTTACTAAAAGCAAAATATCTCGGAAGGGGGTCGCTGGGGGCACCATGTGTCCTTGAAGAAAATGTGGCATAAAATGGGTAAATAACAGTAGTGAAAACCGCAAATCGAAACAAGGAGGGAATCATGAGATACAGACATTTTTGTGACCATTTCCATAGAAAAATAACAGTTTTCATCGAATTGCTCATAAAGTACTGGTCAAATAAAAAAATTGTAATAACATTTTTTGTAGTTCCATAATAGAGTAATGCAACTGTATATTTCATTTTTTTCAATTAAATACTTTTTCAATTTTTAATTCTATGTCCGACCTCTTGTATGGGGACGATCCACTGTGCGGCGTACAGTTCTTTTCTCGATGAGCGGGATCTCCACATCCTGAACACGGGCCAAACGCCGACGTTCGAGATCTACAGAGGAGACAGGTGGTGCACCAGCATTGTAGACGTGACGGCATGCAGCCTGTCGCTGCTAGGCAAGGTCGAGGAGTGGCGTGTAGAAAGAAGTCTTACAACTTCAGACCACAATGCAATTACCTTCTCGATGCGCTTAGGCCTTGAAACCCTTAAGGCCAATCTCGACGAGGCCACGAACGTCGAGGCCGACGTGTCCATTATGGAGTCGTCGGAATCCGACAACTCGTCTGGCCTTCTGAATAATCTGGCCGCAGATGGTACGCGGTCAGCTTCCGACGCTAAAGCGCCGCCGGCGGTGTGGCCCTGAGAAGGGCCGTTGGGTTGGTCCTGAGAAGGACCGTTGGGTTGGCCCTGAGAAGGGCCGTTGGGTTGGCCCTGAGAAGGGCCGTTGGGTTGGTCCTGAGAAGGACCGTAAGGTTGGCCCTGAGAAGGGCCGTTGGGTTGGCCCTGAGAAGGGCCGTTGGGTTGGCCCTGAGAAGGGCCGTTGGATTGGCCCTGAGAAGGACCGTAGGGTTGGCCCTGAGAAGGGCCGTTGGATTGGCCCTGAGAAGGGCCGTTAGAATCGCCCTGAGAAGGGCCGTTTGAATCGCCCTGAGAAGGGCCGTTTGAATCGCCCTGAGAAGGGCCGTTTGAATCGCCCTGGGAGGAGCGATTCGGGTTAAAACTCGGGATAAAACGGCCAGACGCGTCACGCGCTGGCATGCTCGACATACGGTTAAAATTCGACATATTCGTAAACGACTGCAGGATGTCTACGAGTCACAGCGCACTTTAGCCGCCGGTCTGCCACTCCGTTACGGTGGTCAGACACGGCGTTGCCCGGGGGATACTGCGAGGAAGTATGCACTGTGGGGGATCCCCCAACCCAACCTTTTTTTTTTTTTTTTTTTTTTTTTTGTTCCGGGGTGGAAAATCCTCATGGATGTCCCCCGCCCTGGGGCGGGCGGAGGGGTCTGTCAGACTCTTACTGACTAAAAACCACCCCGGTGTTCCAACTCACACCTACGCCGGGGGTCGCGGGAACTTGAAATCTTCCGCAACCCCCGGCTGGTGCCGGCCCGCCACCGCGGGCCTCCTCGGGTCAGGGGGGGGAGTGAGGTGTTTGACTCCCCCCGCGACGTCTAAGAGGGGCGCGCGTGGAACACTACGCGCCGCCACCTCGGGTCCTGATGTGTGGGGGGCGACGGACCTCCCCGAGTCCGTCGCCCCTGGACCCATTTAGGGGGGCTGGAAGAGGGCGTTGTCCGCCCTCCGCCGACGCCCGGTGCGCCTGCTGCGGGCCGGGTGAGTGGACGAGATCTCCCTCTCCCTTTCCGCAGCCTCCTTCTGCGAGACGACTGTCTCGCAGTAGGAAACCACCGCGTCCCAGGACTCGCCGCTACCGACCATCGCATTCACTAGGGCCGGCAGCGACAAGTCACTGCCTACTTCTGAGATGAGGGCACGGCGTGGCTCCTCCCAAGCGGCACACTCTGCCAGCGTATGCCGCGCCGTGTCCTCCCGGCAGTCGACGCAGTGGTGACACCGGGCGTCCGGCTCCCTGTTTATGCGACACAGGTACTTCCCGAAGCAACCATGCCCCGAGAGCACCTGCGTCACCCGAAACGCCAGGGAGCCATGCCTCCTCCCGAGCCAGCGCTCGAGCACCGGCCGGACCGCCTCGATGATGTCGAGGCCGGCGGTAGGGCGTGAAAGCCTGTCCCGCCATTCCGCCACCAGGACCTCGCGAAGCTGAGACCGATGCAGCTCCATGTGTCGCTGCATCGGTCGCTCGCCCCGCGCCCTCGCTTCCTCGCGCCACCGATATGATGACGCGAGTACTTTCGCCTCCAGGTCCCAGGGCGGGGATCCGGCCAGTGCACAAGCCGCCTCGTAGGAGATCGTGCGATAACCCCTGATGACTCTGACGGCCATAGCCCTCTGCGGCTTGCGCAGAACCGCAATGCTACCGGCCGTCAGGTCAGCCGCCCAGATCGGGGCCCCGTACAGGGCCATCGATCGCACGATCCCCACGTAGAGCCGCCTACAAGCGGCGCTCGGGCCCCCCAGATTTGGAAGTAGCGCTGACAGCGCCCCAGCAGCGCCCAGCAACTTGGGCGCCAGCCGTCGGAAGTGGGGCCCGAAGTCCCACCGGCTGTCGAGCACCAATCCTAGGTACTTCATGGTAGACTCGACAGCGATCCGAGCCCCCCCGACCACGATGTGTGAGCCGGATGACGGCGCCCGCCGGGGGCCATGAAACACCATGGCCTCCGACTTGCTGAGGGCCACCTCCAGGCCTAGGCGACGTATGCGGCCCACCACCTGTGAGACCGCAGCCGTCGCCAACAACGCTGCCTCCCTGTGCGAGCTCCCCCGGGCAGTGACCAGCGTGTCATCCGCATAACACGTCAGGTCCACCCCGGCACCGAGCTCGCCCCTCAGCACCCAGTCGTACCCGATGTTCCACAAGAGCGGTCCTAAAACCGAGCCCTGCGGAACACCGCACGACATGCGGCGCTGGTTTCCGCCATCACGTCCCATGTAGGTGACACACCTCTCCGACAGATAAGCCCCAACGATGTGGCGGAGGTAGGGAGGCACCCCATGATAGCGCAGTGCCTCCCGAATACAACTCCAGGGCAGGGTGTTGAAGGCGTTGGAGATGTCCAAGGACACCGCCAACATCACCCCGCCCCAGGACACCGCTTCCTCCGCCAGGACCCTAACCCGCGACACAGCGTGGATCGTGGAGCGCCCATGCCGAAACCCGAACTGACTGTCGAACCTAACCTAACCTAACACTCGAGTTTTTTGTTTGGGCTCCGGTGTTATCGTTAATTGATTTGGAGTGGTGATTAGACATAGGATTCTTTGTAGGTAATGTTTAGAACCGGCGTGTTCGTTTGTTAGAATTGATAAATAAAGATTTTTATCGACAGTTGCGCCGTTAAGTGATAAGACGATTTCTGATAAAACTACTGTTCCAATTTACACGAAATTTTGTAGGTTACATTATGAATAGAATTAAGTTATCTAAAGAAAGCGTTTTTTATAGACAATCGTAGAAAATAAAAACACATAAAATTACCACTTTTGAGTAGGTACTAACAGTTTGTTTACGTAACATATTTTTGTTTATAAAAATTTGGAAACAGTATATTTTAGTTAAAATATATATATTGGATTTTTACAATAAAAATTTTAGGTGAAAAACATCAAATTCAGAATAGCAAAATTGCCATTTTCACTAAATTAAAAACTGAGTACTATCTTAGTGCTGTCAAACTAAAATATATTAGGTCCCCACCTATGAAATCACCGTTTTGTATGTAGAATTTTAAAGAAGTTGCATTTTTCATACTAACATTTTCTTAATTTACGTATATAACAACCATGAACACGAATGTTTTAAAACTTCTTTGCACTAATGTTTAAAAACTAATTTAACGAATATGCTACTTAGATTAAGCGACAAAAATAAGTTTTGGCTAAGTTAACACAAATTGTGGTCATTTCTGTTAATAAAATGAGGAGTCATTTTAAAGGTATTTTTTATGTTTATAAAACTATAAGTAATAAGGTTTTTTTTACTTTTTGTAGTTCTCTATGATGGTGATTATTCGATATAATACAATGCAATTGATGAATATTTTAAATCATAGAAGTGACGAGGTTCTCTATTTATGAGAAAAATACGCCAATTTCATAGGTAAGGACCCAATAGTTAAGTTGTGTCACTTTAGTCTATTTCAGAATGGGAAATTGTCGTTTGACAGGAATAAACAAAATTTTAGTGATTTTTAGTCTAGTTTAGAGGTATTTGTGACAAGAGAATTGGCACCATTGTAGTTCAAGAATTGTAATACAATTCTTCTAAAGTAAATGAGCCTAAATACTACTTGATTTTATATACTGTAGCACGAAGATGTCGTATTCCTATGGAAAGTCGAATAGCACGCGACGCGTACTTTTGAATCACAATCAAATACCCGTATTCATGATCATCGTGTCAGTCAGATTTTAAATCCACAAAAAAAAAAGTACATACCTATACCATTTTTTTTTAATTACCATTCATTAGGTTTAAGTTTATATAATACCTACCTAATCTATCTACAACCTTAAAAATACTTAATTATAATAATAAAATTATATTAATCAATACAAGTTGATCTACTGTATTGCTCTATTCTGTGACCAAACTTACTACCTACTCGAGTTCATGAACTCATGAGCGGTGCGCCTGGCGCGCGCGTCACCCGCGCGTAGTATTTTGTTACGTATCGCTACTCGTTGCGGGGGCTGGGGTAAGCGATGAATGCCTACTGCGTTCGGGTTAACCCCGCCTTAACTAACTGACGTTTGATTTTAAAAATAAGGGACCACACCATACTATTTAAAAAATGTAAAAATGTGTTCTTACAAATAAATAAATTCTGATTCAATAAAATCAACAGGTTTATAAAAATATTCTTTATTAAATGTTTATAAAAATAATATCATTAGACAGTCTACTTTTCATGACACAATGTTGCTTAAAATACCTTTATGCCCTTTATGATTTACCTACATTTAATATTTGAACACATTAATTCAACAGACATACATGTAATCAATTTAAAAATGCATACTTATTAACACATATAACAATTATTTACAACTAGCTGCGCCCCGCGGTTTCATCAGCATAAGTCTCGATCCCGTGGGAATATTGGGATAAGACCTCCAGGTTATGGTCTACCCATGTGCAAAATTTCATCCAAATCCGCTCAGCCGTTTTACCATGAAAGCGTTATAAACAAACAAACTCACTTTCGCATTTCTAATATTAGTTAGGATGAATAGCATTAATCTTATAATTTCGTATCACAAGAGCGACAAGGGAGCGCCACCGGTCTCGAGGCGCTCGGGCGCGCGGCGCGAGTACTCGCGTCTCGCTAGGTACTTTACCTCACTCACCGCCACGCACACCACGTACAAGATCACTGTAACCACAGTATACAGGGTGGAGTTTTTGGACCTTTTGACCCTCCATCTGGAGGGAAAGTAGTCTAAATACGGGAGATATAAAATTTTACTCAAAGGAAACATTCCTTTAATTCCATTTGAATTTTTTTAAAGAAACATCTGTATTTAAGAGGCCGTGCTCATAATCGACTGATTTTGATCAATTTTGTTCATTCCTTGTGAGAAAGGGAAACAGAATTTAAACAAAATTATTCGTGATTTTAAAAGTCGAGTTCTATGTCTTGCATGTTGCTGAAAGGAATTTTTCAAATAAATTACGTATTTTTAGGAAATCACTAATATTCGCAACAAGTTTTCCGAAAATGACGCCAGACTGACGTTTGATCTTTTGGTTACAAGAAACTACTTTTGATTTTGAAAATTAAAAAATCTCTTCAACATCATTATACGAGTATTTATGGTCTACTTGCATATGGCTGAACCACTTTTTTTCAACGTCCATATAAAATATAGCAGATTATTTTTTTTTAAATAACATAATTCTCTAAAAACTTCACAGATAAGTTTTGAAATAAACAATTACTTCATTTCGTAAATAGCAAAGTGAACTATATTTACGACCGCGGAAAACTCATCCCGTCAGTACAGGTGGCCAAAGTGTATCATTTTTGCGATTGGAACATTTGCATTTGGATCGTTTCATTTGAATAAGACAACGAAAAACTGTGAGAGTATGAGTGATACACATCTCATTTGGTATTTCTTTCTGACTTAAATAGATTGTAATGTTTCACCCGCTCACTCGCGACTCGTGAGTCAGTTCGGTAGTACTGACACTAAAGAAACGTAACTCAGCGTCTGTCTTTCTCTCTCACTCACTGCTGCTCAGTCGCCTCGCAAGCGACGGTCGCGCGGAAAGACACAGAGACAAAGTAATGATTCAGATTCAAATGTTGCGTTTGAAACGTTGTTACTGAACCAATCTTTTGGAACACTTCAATGATCCGGATCAGTGAGTCGGTTCCGTAGAGTTACACACGCCTACCCGTCAGTAACGACCGGGCCTTCCCAGCGTGAGGACGTATCACTTTGAGTCACAGGCGCGTATGTGTTATATGTAAAAATATTCCAGAAATTGTACGCCGACTACTACGTTTTGATCCACATTTTATTTTAAATACTTTCCTTGTTTTTGAAGTACAAAAAAACTTTGCATGCCTGGAAATAAATAAAATACTGGTGTGCGTGTGTTCGTAATTCTTCTTATCCTAAAGGGCTTCACTGATTTAGATGTTTTTTTAAATTCTTTTTGTGTCACTTGGATGGTTCTTAGCTATAGTTGGACCCGGGTGGCGCTGTTGTCGCAGGACAACGTCTGCCTACCGGGTCCGCTAGTTATTATGTTGACAGTAAATTAAAAAGAAAATTGAACGTCGCGGGCAACCTTAGCAATTCACCTCAAATATAAAAAAAAATCCACAATAATATTAATTAATTTACTTACTCAAAACTAATTTTACACTGAGTCTTAAAGATTTCTTAAATTAAAGTTGTAGAAAATGTAAAATAAAAAAAAAAACTGTGTCTGAAACTGAGTAGATACTTATTTTTTAAACAAGATTACAATTTATTTGACCTATTGCTTAAATAAATTAAATGAGTGAGTTCTTTTAAATTGAAACACGTAAGATTACCTACTAACCAGTTTTTTTTTATTTTACAAACCAGTTATAATATACATTCAGATCCAATTTTAAGATTCTAGTCGTAGTGACGATATAAATGGCATGTTTCAAAAATCTTATGAAAATCAGATGATTTCTACACGGGGGTGGAGCATCGCGTTCACTTAGTAATAAGTAATTATCATAGTTAGCACATGGTTATCTAATCTAACATCTGTTCATGTTCGGGTAAAACATGTAATTATTGGAATTGATATATAGATGATAGCTTTATTGTTGTGTTGTAAGTCCGCATTCTGCTGTACACAGCTGTTATAGATTCACACACAAACACACACACGCACACATGCTTTAGACGGGCAGGACGCGCGCGGTCGCGTGCGGGGCCAAGTCGTGCGCGTAGTGCGCGCCGCACGACGACGGCGGCGGCATGAGCCGGTCCAGCTCCATCGCGCTCCCCGTCGATGAGCTCGAACACATTGGCGACGAACTCGTCGACGAGCTCGAGCAAGACGAGCTCTCCGGACTGTTTAGCGACGACGCCACCGACGGCCCCGAGCACCCCTCCGGCGGCGGGGCGCAGGCGCCACCCGGCACCTTCACCGCGACGTGCGGCGCGGGCCCCGGCGCTGAGGGCTCTTGCTGCGCGGGCCCCGGCACTGCGGGCTCCTGCTGCGCGGGCCCCGGCGCTGCGATCTCCTGCTGCGTGGGCCCCGGCGCTGTGGACTCCTCCTGCCCGGCCGGCGCGGGCCCGCGGCCGCGCGGCAGCGCTAGCCGCAGCTTCTGCCAGAACCAGGGGTCACCCCAGCGCACGTAGGTGTTGGTGGCGAGGTAGCTGCGCAACTTGTCGTCCAGCGGCAGCGCGGCCGGGTCGTCCAGCAACACGACGACGAGGCGCGGGCGCGCGTCGCGCAGTGCGAGCGCGTACGCCTCCTGGAACTCGGCGCGCGCCCACGCCGAGCGCAGGAAGTGCTCCGACACCACGGCCACGGTGCGGCGCGACGCGCGCACGGACGCCGCTATCTGCGCCGGGATCCAGCCGCCCGGCGCCCAGTCGCGGTAGTGCACGCACAGGCGGTAGGGCGCCGGGCCGCTCTCCAGGCGCGCCACCAGCTCCTCGCGCACGAAGCGCTCGTCGCCGTGCGAGAAGGACAGGAACACGTCGAAGCGGCGCGCGTCGTCGCCGGGCTCGGCGGCGCGGGGCAGCCAGCCGCGCGCGTGCAGCGCCGCCTTGAGGCGCAGGCGCACGGCGGGGTGCCACAGCAGCGCCGCCAGCGCGCCCGCCGCCAGCAGCGTCAGCAGCGCCGCGACCGCGCCCACCGCGCCGGCACTGAGGCCGCGCGCGGCCGGGCACTGCTCCAGCGACGCCGAGCGCAGCGGGGAGCCGTCGGCACACGTGTAGGCGCCGTAGTCCACCAGCACGGCCTGGCGCTCGCGCAGCTCGGCGCGCCGTTCGGCGGAGGCGCAGCCGCAGTCCAGCGGGTTGCCCGCGAGGTGCACGTGGCGCCGCTCGTCTGCCAGTAGGGCGCTCGTGTCGTCCGCGCCGAGCGTGGACAGCGAGTTGTTCCTCAGGTCCAGAATCTGCACCGACGCGAAATAATAAAGATTGAGAAAACAATTTGTAATAGATAAGTAACAACACATACGACGCTTTATCTTTCTGACTGACCGACTCCTTGACGATTCAATACTGTTATTATGAGCTTTTATAATTTTTAACGTCACGATATTATCGTGAACGTCATCAGTCCACGTCCATAAAATGTAAGAAAGAAATAAATAAATTTTATTTGCTCGTTACATTTGTCGTTCGTTGTATACTTAAAAATCTGTTTATTAATCTCGACTACGACTTAACTCCGTCCACAGTTCAATAACGGTAATTACATACAATGGGGAATCAGCAAACTGATAATATCACATTCAGAAAACCACAACGTTGCAGTTCGCTTTGTAACTTGTCAGCATATCAATCCCTCTTTGACGCAACAATGTTAAGTTTACCAAATACATCAATGAACGAATCTCAAAACAATACAGACCTTCACGATAAAGTTAATAAATTGCAAAAAGAATTACTAATTGCGAACCAAGAAGTAACTAACCTAAACTTAGAAAACACTACGTTAAAGCTAGAATTAGAAAAATGTAAACAAGTAATAGATAACTATAAAAAAAGTCTGTACAGCCGAAACAACTATTCGCACACCAAAACCAAAATCACCCAAAAATAAATGTGTTTCAAGGACTCCGAAGTCATGCAATACACCTCCAATAATACTGCCTGTGAACAGTGAACATCCATTGGAGAAACAGGTATACTCATCATATGAAATGGTAAATCAAGGAGACTCCTACATTATCTTAAACACTAACAAACCAAAACCAAAATGCACACTTAAACGTAAGATATGTTTACTCAGTACCAATAATAAAAACGACGTATTGAAAATAGCTGAAAGCACGTTCCCAAACAACTGTAATCTATGTCATTATTTAAAACCACACGGAGATACAAAACAGCTTCTAAGCGGCCTGGAGACAAAGTTAATAAATTACACCATGAACGACTTCTGCATTATATTCCTTGGGGAAGAAGACTTCACAGAGTACCAAATGCCAATAATTTCAATGAACGTATTACTAAATTAGAACGGATATTACACATTTTGGTAAAAAATAATTGTTAATAAATAAATATATTGTTTTAACGGGAGATTTTAATATAGATGTACTTAAAAGAAATAATCAATCAATAGAATTAGAGAATATGTTATTAAGCTTTAATTTGAAACTGGCGATTTATCAACCGACTCGTCTTCAGAGCAAAACATGCATTGACAATTTTGCGCATAATTTTAATAGATTCTGTAAGGTTTCAGTATTAGAGTTAGCGTTGTCAGATCACACAGCCCAGTTACTGAAATGCCCAATTAGCACAGTATGATTAAATAACTTTTAATCGGTGGAGTAGGATAAGACGTGCCTCTCATAACGATAATACTATTAAATTTAAGGCCTATCTGCGGAGTGTGACGTTTTCAGAAGTGTATGCAACACATGACCCAAATGTAGCATTTAACGCGTTTTCAGATATTTTTTCATTACTTTACAGACAGTGCTTCCCCGATACTATCGTTTCGGTAAATGTTAATAAAAACAAGAATGGGTATCACGTGGTATCAAAAAGTTCAGTGCGAAGAAACGGCAACTACTGTGGCAATTCCGATTGAAACCTACTCATCAGAATAAAACGCGATTTAAAAATTACACAAAACTGTTTAAAACGATTATTAATTTAACTCAGCAAGCTCAAAATAACCACAAAATAAAGATATCAAAAAATAAATCCAAAACAACGTGGCAAATTATAAATCAAAGAAAGTTAAATATTCCAAAGAATAATATTAATAAAATTAGAATTGATAATAATGAAATCGTCTCGAATCCAAAATGTATTTCTAATGTATTTAATAATTATTTTATTGATAAGATTCAGCCCAGTATTAATTTGGGAGACAGTGTCACAAAACATATTTTAAGCAGAAAGGATTCTATGTTCATGGCTCCAAGTTTGCTAAATGATGTATTAAAAATTACTTTAGCCCTTAACAATACGAATAGTGTAGGTTACGATGGCATTTGTACAAAAATACTCAAAACAGTAGCCGAGGAAATGTGTTGCCCTTTAAGTTATATTATAAATTTGTGTATAGGCGAAGGTATTTTTCCAGATGCCCTTAATAAATCTGTGATAAAGCCATTGTTCAAAAAACAAGATAGAGAGTTAATGGAATACTACAGGCCGATTTCATTGATACCAATATTCTCTAAAATTAATGAAAACTATATTTATAAACAACTCAATTCATATTTAGAAACAAATAATATGTACAAAAAGGATTTAGAACAAACAAGACAATAAACATGGCTATTTACGACTTATTACATACGGTTATGACAAAAATGGATAAAAAAAAATCCAGTGTGTGCCATATTTTGTGACATGACCCAGGCATTTGATTATATGCAACATAATATTTTACTAAAAAAACTTGATGCTTACGGTGTAAGAGGAAATGTCCTTGAGCTCTTAAAATCATACTCACAGGATAGAAAACAAATAACGGAAATAAGCAGAATGAATATAAGCACCAAAAGAGAAGAAATCTTTCTATCAGAGGAACGTAAAGTTATCTACGGAGTTCCACAAGGAAGTATACTAGGACCACCGCTTTTTACAATTTACATTAATGACTTTCCAAAGGCAATCAAACACCCTATGACACTGTTCGCAGATGGCAGTACAATAACTATACCTAGTAATCAAAGGGTTTTTTTATAAAGAGGACATTAATAATACATTAAAAGAAACTATAGAATGGTTAGACAATAATTATTTAAAAATAAATTTAAATAAGACTGTTATTATGCATTTTAGCCAGCGCGCATTGACTCTTTCCAATCTTGACATAACATACAATGACATTAGAATTGACACAGTTAATACAACGAAGTTTCTAGGACTAACAATAGATCGCAATTTAAATTGGAAGGCGCATGTAGAGACTAGCGCTGGGTTGTTGAAGGTTTTTCCGTTAACGAAACGTCAACGTTGATTTACGTTCGTCAACTAGTTATTCAATTAGTTAAATTCGTCAACGAGTTAACGTGCACTAATGTCAACTTACAAAGTAAACCGTTAATTCATTCAATGGTTTTTATTCAACGCCGCGACGTTCAACGAGTTGAACTAGTCTCTGAGCTACATCTACTGACCTGATATAATGCACATTTTGAAACATTTTGATTAAATTATGAAACATTTCATTGTCAAACCACCATGAACCGGTTTCTCTCAGGCGGCACCAGAGCGGCGCGCGCCAATCCACCAATATCGTCATACTTTTTCAAAAATCCACTCTTTCATGCGTTACTTAGAGTTCAAATTCTATGACATGACCGTCGCTTGCAATGTATGATGTCATTTTCAACCGAAGGTTTTTTTAATTTGCTCAGTTCGTTGCGTTTGCGTTCTCGAATTGAATAATAAACGAGTTAAATTCATAAACGTCATTGACGAATTCAAATAGTTGATTCGTAAACAGTTAACGTTAATACGTTGACAGGAGATCAACGGTTGATTCAACTAGTTCGTTGATTCAACGCCCATCCCTAGTAGAGACCCTGACTAAAAGAATAAGCAGTAGTGCGTACGCCTTGTACATTTTGTCACGCACTGTTAACAGATATGCGTTACTAACTGCTTACTACGGGCTAACGGAATCTGTTCTCAGATACGGTGTTATTTTTTGGAGTAACTCAACTAACAAAGAAGTTGCATTTAAAGCACAAAAGAGATGCCTCAGGGCCATGTTTAAGTTAAAAACGACCAATAGTTATAAGCCCTATTTCATACGTTATAAAATGTTGACATTGGTATCTCTTCTCGTATTCTGGAATCAGTAATGTTTGTTAAAAATAATAGTAATTTATTTTCGCGAATGGCAAATACATTTCCTAGAAACAGGCGTGATCGAAGTCAGCTCTGTCTGCATAGTAGTAGGACTGCACTTGTGCGCAAGAGTGTTTTTTGCATGGCTCCCATTATTAATAATAAGTTACCGAAAAGTTGGAGGGAGCTTAATAATGTACAATTGAAGAAACAACTAAAGTCATTTCTAACTGACAAAGCATATTATAATATTAAGGAATTTCTGACAGAACCATTTATTTTGACATATATTTTTAGGAATAATTTTTTGTTTACTGTTGACATTTATAATTTATTAATGTTTGCTAAATTCTAGGTAATTTAATGATATTGACTTGACTACCTACATTATCAACAATCATAATTATTAATATTTGCACACCATATGTCTGCACAAGCTTTTAAAGCTTGTGCAGACCAGCGCGACATGTCGCGCGACGCGACACGAATAATACAATTTCTAAGAAAACTTCACAGTATAACAATAACCGGTGTCGCGTCGCGCGACAAGTCGCGCTGGTCTGCACAAGCCTTAATATGTAGCAAACATGTCTGAACCTGTATTTTTTATGTTAAGGCTTGTGCAAACCAGCGCGACTTGACTCAAACAATGCAATTTCTAAGAAAACTATACGGTATAACAATAACCGGCGTCGCGTCGCGCAACAAGTCGCGCTGGTCTGCAGAAGCATTTATCCTGCATGCACGTTTTTATTTCTGTATGTGTACACATGTTTGAGAAAATAAATATATCTTATCTTATATTAAGGAAAAAAATATATCTCGAAAATATCTAAGATCCTGTTTCGAGGGTAACTTATTCGATTTTAATGTTTTTCCGTTTGTGTTAAGTACAGCCCCATACGTTTTGCGCATTATATGTAAACCTGTTCTTAGCTTAATTAGGTAGCTTTCCACTGTTTGAATATACGATTAGCTATTGTTTGAATATTCCTGCCTCGAATGTCTAAGTAACATAGATCTAACTAAAGATTATTAATTTCACTTAATTTCATTATTAATAAAGAAAAAGCACTTTGCAGTTTTTCCTTCGAATAAATGCAGATTCAGGTATGATTATAGATCCAACCGACGGGGTCGAAAGACCAATGCCTGCTGGGGTTGCGGGTTTGTCCGAAAGGGATAACGCGGCCCCGGCACACAGGCAACGGAAGGAACACGGGTGGGTTTTAGTCAGTAAAAGTCTGACACACCCTCTCGCTCTGCCCAGAGCGGGAGAAGTCATTTGATGATTTCCCATCCTGAAAAAAAAAAAAAAAAAAAAAAAAAAAAAAAAAAAAAAGTATGGTTATAGATTCACATGAGCTTCAGATTAGTTTAACAACAGATAAAAGGTTACGGAAGCGGAACTTGCAATATTTTCAACTAAACGTTGTAACTTTTGCATACAGATATCGAATACGGATGACGACATAATAAAGAAACGGAGAGATATAAATATGTCAACTCGAAAGGTCTATTTATATTAAATCTATGAATTTACCTAAATCATTTCAACCTGACTTTGACTGGTGGCTAAATAAAATAAAACGTTCTGACTATCGAATAAAAATTGGTGTTTACCAAGTTGAAATATATTTCCTGACGCCTCAACGAGGGGGTGGGGGGCCGCCTGAGGAGGAAGGTCCGCGAGCGGGCAGTGGTCGAATACTGAACGAGAACAACACGTAAATTATTTAGAACTGCTTGCCGCATTAAGTTTTTGTTAAAAACTTCTTTAATTGTCAAATATTACATCGCGTTGACAATTCAACAGCAGTAGAATACATAAATAAAACAGAATACCATCATCATGAAATATTTTAACTGATAAAGGTATAGGATATATAATTAAGTAAAGCAAAAAACCTTTCGTTTTTGCCTGGTACATAATATTTAGTGCGAATATAATTGCAGATTACGTATCACGAAGAACCTACCTGACATAGAACAGAAGCTGTCCGATTGAGCCTTTGGCAGTCTGACTCCAACATTTGGTCATCCAAAAATTGATTTCGCGCGCCTTCCATTGCCCTACCTATCTCAATTTTGTTTTCCAAGTCTTTGACTCAATGTGTTGTCCCCAAAGTATGGAAATCCGCTTTTATTACACCGGTACATAAGAAGGGGTCTAAAACCGAGATTACTAATTATAGGCCTATATCAAAGTTGTGTATTATAGGTAAAATATTTGAGAGGATTGTCTATAACCAGTTATATCCCGCCCTTGCTAGCTCGTTCAGCTCTTTTCAGCACGGATTTTTGATGGGACGGTCTACCACCTCTAACTTGATTTTATTTAACGATTTCATTACGGATTCTATGGATAATGGTAAGCAGGTCGATGTGGTATACACAGATTATAGCAAGGCATTTGATCGGATCGACCACGATACCCTGATAAAGAAGCTAAGCTACATGGGCATCCGTGGGGACCTCCTGAGGTGGTTCTATGTTCTCTATGTTATGGAGTTTGGTTTCCGCACTTAGTCCTTCAGTGGACCATTGTGCGTGGGCCATAGCGGCCGTTGATGGTTATTCCAACCAGCCCACCTCCCTCCAGAAGTTGATTAAGTCTCCTGGTCTGTTCAGAACATCTGTGTAAGATCTGGGTGTCCCTTTGGGGTGTGTAGGTACAGCACTGGGAGGATGGGATTACTAATCTCTTCGGACTCGGCGCTCGTATAATTATGATAGAACTTCACGTACCGGTAAGTGCGTTTAATCATAAATTTTTATAGGCATTAAATTATTTATAATTTAGGCATATTTAGGTTCTCCTCTACTACGTGAACATAATTACTACACTGTTACTTATATTTATTTATTTATAATAATCACCATGAGTTAAAAATTATATAATAGGTACTATAATATGCTTTTTGTGCCAAAAACAATTTCATTGTTTGTTTAAATTTAGGTATATTTTGCTCTTTCCAACTTTTGGGCAAATTTGTTGTAGATAATTGGTGCCATGCAAAAAACACTTTTGTGCAAAAGTGCAGTTTTCGATGTATGTACATATAGTTTGCTATCATCACGTCTATTTCTTGGAAATTTGTCTGCCATACGAGGAAACAAATGTGGATTTGTTTTTACGAACATTGCTTTTTCAAATATATAAAGTGAAGGTAATGTTAATATAATATTGTTAGCGGAGAATCCTGCGATTGTAGGCGTGGCGGCTGAATGACGACACGAGGCGCAAGAGGGGCAGACGGACAGCTGAAGCGGCGAGCTCATTTCCTCGGCCATTTCATTTTGGGCGCTTGGAGTGTTAGGACGGGTTTTAGCTAGGCGTATTTAGGAACTTGTGTTTAAATTAAGATCTGTTTTGTTAATTTTACGGTTATAGAATTACAACAATTATTTTGTGGTCGTTATCTTTCTTTTTAAATTCCAACATGTTCACTCTGCTCATATCAGAAGTGAGATAGATCTCATAGCTATCTACACTGTGATTTGGCATTCTGACGAGTTATTGCATTTTAGTTAGGTAATTCTTTATAGTAGTGACCTCCACGGGTACGTTCTGCAGTTCGAATATTGTACTAGCAGAATGCCTAAACGGAGTAAAAGTAAAATCAGCCGCAGGACGCGGTACCGTACACCAGATTTAGATTTGCAACAAACTCTTTAAGTTATGTTAATTCGTATTAATTCATTAGAGCAAAATTTGGGTAGCAATCTAAGTAGTAACGGCAACGAGCGCGGGGGATCGTGCGATGGCGGTGGCGCCACGTTGTCGCCAAGCGCCGGCGCGCGACCGCCAACGCCCGACTCAGCGGCGGCGCCCGCGCCATCGCTGCTCGGTGTCTCGATTACCGATTTGTCGGTTCCGGTAGCTGAAAGTCTACCTGGTTGTAACGATACGATGGGTAAAATGACCGACCGGATTGTAAGTGCGATTGGCAAGCTAAGTGCGGTAAGATCGAACCATTTTTGTATTTCTAATTTCGACCCTGCTATTAATGATATTGATGTTTGGTGTAACGAAGTTGATCATGCGCGTAGTTTAAATTGCTGGGATGATCGAGAATGCTTAGCTAGGATAGGAAATTGTTTAAAAGGAGACGCGAAACAGTGACTAAATGAGTGGGTCACAAATGATCGGAGTTGGTCAAACTTTAAACGAGAGTTTAAGCCGTTGTATCCGCGTAAGGTAGACGTAGCTAACATTTTATTTCAAGTCATGAGTACCAATTCGGACATTACACTACGTATGCAGATTATGCACGACGATCCCTATGACATCATCGAATAGTAGGCGGATTAAGTGACGAACTTATAACTGCTATAGTTATACGCGGTATAGCCGATCCACAAATACATGCCGTCGCGACTAATTCCAAACTGAAACCAGAAGATTTAGTCAGCTTTCTCTCGATTTATGTTAAGCCTACTACATCGGCTTTTAATCGTAAACCTAATCAACGTACAAGTAATACCGACGCTAGGCCTCATAATGGTGACCATCGCAAACGTGATCATGGTGACACTAGTTCAAAGTGCTTTTCCTGTGGTAGCTTTGGTCACAAACAATATTCCTGTAACAAACGTATCAAAACGAACGAACAAACTCGTACACAATCTTCGCAATCTACCCCCAGTATCAAAAATAACAATTCAACTTCAAATAATGCTTCCAACAAATCTATAATATGTTCCTGTTGATTTGCAGAAAAATCGGGTCATAGCGTAGAAGAGTGTTTTACAAAGCAACGTTCAGAGTCACGACGGAAGTCAAACATTAATTTTTGGTCGTAATACAGAGGGTGACTATAAGAAAAATGATATAACCACATCCGTAATTCGTTATAACCACAGCCGTAATACAGAGGGTGACTATAGGAAAAATGATATAACCACAGCCGTAATTCGTTATAACCACAGCCGTAATACAGAGGGTGACTATAAGAAAAATGATATAACCACAGCCGTAATTCGTTATAACCACAGCCGTAATACAGAGGGTGACTATAAGAAAAATGATATAACCACAGCCGTAATTCGTTATAACCAGAGCCGTAATACAGAGGGTGACTATAAGAAAAATGATATAACTACAGCCGTAATTCAAGGTATACCTGTGGACATATTAAGCGGGATAATTTTTGAGTTAAATATGCTAATAATATCCGATAATTTACGTTGGTCTCATTTTCGGCAGTAATGGTCTACATGTAGGATCCATTCCGTTGTATTTTAATATATTTGTTTCTAATTCGTTATTGTAATAAACAATTGTAAATTGTAAAAAAAATAATGTCTCTACTAAATAAGGGTTTTTTTTTTTTTTTTTTTGGATGGGAAATCATCAAATGACTTCTCCCGCTCTGGGCAGAGCGAGAGGGTGTGTCAGACTTTTACTGACTAAAACCCACCCGTGTTCCTTCCGTTGCCTGTGTGCCGGGGCCGCGATATCCCTTTCAGACAAACCCGCAACCCCAGCAGGTAAATAAGGGTCAAATACAGTTTGTGCTTGTAGGGATGCGGAATAATTTGTAGTTGATTGAATGCTGTGTGGTGTGTTAACGGTTATTTCAGTATCAAAACACTCAGTCACTGGACTCGTGTCGTGTTGTAAGGAGGGATTATAGTGTGTGAGTGATTGCGACAGCTGTAGGGTGTTTATTTGATGTGTAAGAATATTATTTTCTTCTTCTATTTTAAGTTGTTCTGCTATTTCAACTTTAATTCTATTTAAAGTATCGTCTGTTAAGAGTTTGTTTCTAATAATAACATTTATTTGGTCTGCTATTCTCTGTTCTGTTACATTAATGTCTGGATATTGTAATTTAAAATGTTCGAATAATTGTGTGCAGTACATTATTCTGTACTCGTCAAGTTTTGTAATCTGGTAGTATGTGCGCATGATGAATATGTTCATATCTTCAGTCCATTTCATGCGCATTCTGGGTTTTCCCGCCTTAGTGGTCGCAGGCTGAGTAGCTGACGCCTCCTGCGAAATAGCCAAGGCAGATGTAACTGCTCTACTGTCATCACTATTGTCTAGTCTGTCTGTCGGTTCGGCTGTAGCATTTTTATCGGGGAGAACCCGCCTGCTCAGTCCCGCACCACCGATGGGTCGCATGCTGAGATACCCAGCATCGGCCCCAGGTGCGCCCCGACGGTTGACCACGGGTAGCGGTCCTATACGTATTTCCTTCGATCTAGTCTCCATGTTAAATGGGTTTCCAGAGCCACGTTAGCCACGCCAGTAATTTCTCATTCGTGTGTCCGCCCCCACGTGATTAGTATGAATTATTATTAAATTATTTTTCCCTTTCTCACAACTAATGAACAAAATTGATCAAAATCAGTCGATTTCGTGCACGGCCTCTTAAATACAGCCACTAAGGAATTTCCCTCGCAATTATTGTAAAACGTTTTTTTGTAGGTCTTTCGAGATTATTGTTAGAGTAGGGTGTTTTAGGTCAAATTGGTTTAGTATTTGCTTGATTGAACTCTTGGCATTAAAATAATCGAATTATTACATACACTCGCAGACAAAGAATACGGGTCAGTATGAAAAACTGAAATTACTCTTAAAATAATAGAGCTAGCGGCATGAATGAAACTGTACATTGTACGAGTAGATAATTCACCAGTTAATAAAAAACACCAAATATCTGAAACATATTAGTTTAGTTGTCAAAATTACATTAAAAAAACAAGATATCAATAACTTTTACGTTGAAAAATTAATGGTTGCCACCCCACATACAACCCAAAAACGAACTTTAAAACAAAATTAATACTTTGTATTGCCTCCACGGGCACTTCTCAAAGCTGCCAGGCGATTGGGCATGCTGTTTATCAAGTTTCTTATGCGATGTTGCGGAATATTGGTCATAGCGTATTGATTGATGCCAACGTCATGAAACTACCCGTTTACAATTTGAGCTGTATGTGGTCTTTTTCTTTTGAGGGTGGGAAATTATCAAATAACTTCTCCCGCTCTGGCCGGAGCGGGAGTGCGTGTCAGACTTTTACTGACTAAAACCCACCCGTGTTCCTTCCGTTGCCTGTGTGCCGGGGCTGCAATATCCCTTTCGGAGAAACTCGCAACCCTGGCAGGCATTGGTCCTTACGGACCCCGTCAGTTGGTGCTGACATCTCTTTGAGGCGTGCGTGGAGCACAACGCACCGTCGACCCGGGTCTGGTCTTAATCGGACGGCGAGCTACCCATTGCTCACCGTCCGCAAGCCCGCGCCTACGGTGGCCGGAAGTCGAGCTGTATGTGGCCTGGCGCTGTCATGCATGAATATGGAATTTTCACCCATATTAATTAAATATGGGCCGACATGCTCATTAAGAATTTCCTCCACATATCTTCCACTAGTTAGCGTACCATTTTGAAAGAAAAGAAAGAAAGAAAAATTGTTTATTCTGCACAAACAAAACGCACATATAAAGATAAAAACACATAAAATACACATTTACAAAAGTAGCCAAAAGCCTCGTGTTCATCCAATAAATAAAAATATAAAAAGTAAAACAATGTTTTTCATTGGTTGCTGTCAAGGCCACGGACCAAAGACATTATTGCGTAATACTCTTGCAACATTACCAAATGTCAACAAAAACATCACAAAAACAAAATGCTGATAGCAGAGTTACTACTACTTTTGTAACAAATAATAAGAAAAATTATGCTGTGCGTCGCATCTGTGCAAGAACAGGTCATTGCTCAGCGAAATACTGTGAATTCGGACGAACCTAATGTCAACAGCGCTGGTTTTCAGCAATTACCTATGGAATGACGTATTCACGTCCCCCTGCGTGAGATATTTCAACGGGATAGTAATCATTTTAACTGAAATATGTGTGATTAGTGATTATACATATATCTGTATTTGCGCATATCATAAATTTAAGAAATAAAAATAATATATAATCTAAGACCATAATACAATGACATTATAAACAACAAGTAAGTACCTATAATATTTAATTACGTGTACAGTTTCAGTATATTATTAGTACTCTGTGGTGTGATTTCCTCTTTTTACTGTTTGAGTAATTATAATAATTTCGATACCCTAATAATCCACACTAAGTCTACATTGATACACCATAGTTTCCCAGATGCACCATGGGATTTGTTGCGCCTCGATGGCGTGGCGGCCATTTGCATAACGGTAGGCATTGAGGCATGCGGTTGGCAGAAGACAACCAAGCTTTTTCGGTCAAATCGGCAAATAAGCTGTTATGTACATTTTGATAGTGTTATTTAAGGATTCTTTGCTATTATTTTAGTGGGATGGCATGGATACATTGATGAACGAAGGAGTAAGATCCCCCGACATACGGAATGCAAAACCTGACACTCTCGAAGCCTCCTGATCTTAATCGTAAGTGTTAATATAGGCATAGATTACATAACTAAACCTAACTAAATCAAACATAATCCCAGCCTAACCCTAAATAAAATTGGTATTCCTTCTGACCTGTATTGAACTATATAAGGTGTATCTTTTCATACACGAAATATTTTAAGATATATACCTATAGCTGGCACAGAAACTATAAACACGAAAAAAAAAAAATATCTCGATGTTTTTTATTTTGCGAAATTATTATAATTTTAAAACTGCTTGAGACATTTTGCATAAAACCTTTACTTACTTCATATTCTATGAATGACCCGCCCGCCGCGGTGAGAGAGTTGACGCGCCGCCGCGCGCTGCATCGAGGCCGCCTCGATGCGGAGCGCAGCGCGGCGGTGCCGCACAGACACTTGTCTCTCGCTCTCGTTTATTATGTGTCGAGCAGCTTGTTGGTGAGGTTGTGTTCGCTTCGCATGCGTGTCTTCACGCAACCTCGCAAGCATGGTAGTTATTTCGCGTCCTGAAGGTTACCGCACTCCGCAGTCTGTGTGTTTGCCGGACGCAAACACCTGCCCGCACCTCATGTTATATGGGACCTATCACTGGTGAACTGTAGTGGACATACGAAAATACACCTCTGCCTATATCTACAGAAAATGCAGGCGTGATGATGTTAAAAATAAACCAACGTAGGTAGACTTCGTAACTCGATCTAGTGTTATTTTAATAGCGTATCGCTTACAATGATAATAAATCTGAATTTAAAATACAATACAATACCACCTAAACCTAAGTAGGTACCTAAAGGATTAATTTCCCTCCTTTAAAGTTTTACGAAAAGAAAGCTAGATGCGATTAAAACAAATTTTAATCCTAATCTACAATACTTACCTACACATTTGTAAACTAGGTAAATACAAATAAACAGCTGATAGGTGCAACTCGAATTCGCATGTTAATGACCTCTGTGAAGTTATTAACATGCATCGAGTACTATCCGTCAGCTGATTGTTAGTTGACTACCTATCTACTTATACAGATGTGAACGTTAAAAAGTCTAAGTGCGTAGCGCGGATTTATTTGATCAAAAAATCGTACCAGAGATTAGCCGTTGTCGCCCCGCAGTGGTCAAAAGATAAATGGGATAAATGTCGTGTCATTGTGGAATAACATACGGTATGATTCATCAAAACCTATTGGACGATTAAATAACTACATTACGGCTAGATTATAAGTTTTATTGACTAGTCTTTTTGTGGGCAAACAACATTTTTATTGTTAGTAGATCCGTAGTTGAATGATGGCTATTTAACTCAAAACGATTGTCAGTGTTTACCTTAATTTATGAATACCTAACCCAGTTCCGCGACGCTGCGCGCTGTTAGCTTGTTGCGCGGGTTGCAGATTTGGTCTCCCATGGAAATCTACAGATAGTTGATTCGGGTCTCGGTGTTTATGCATAATATGAAATTTGTGTTTGTAGACGTATGCACGACACTCGGGGGCGATGATATCTCTTTCGAACAACCCGCATCCACGGTAACGATGTCAATAATGAATAATACTTATTATTCTACGTTATTATTGTTATAGTTTTATATCGCATGTGTAGTTAGTCGGAAACCTGTTTATTTTACACGAAATTCAGATATCCCATTGCGTCAGGTATACAGGTGCCCTTTACGAATTACTGTAACAATAATTTGGCGTGTTTAAAAATTAGAATCAACTTACCTATTTACAATAATTTAAAATGTACATACCTAATACCTACGTAGTTTTTATTTAAACTATTTACACCAATTGTTTATTTATTTATTTATCACAAACACAACTATCATTACAGGCAATAATCCTAATGCGGTAGCGTGGTCTTTAGTAACATTCTAAATTACAATTAAAGCTACTAGT
Organism: Agrochola lota; assembly: GCA_947364205.1. NCBI lineage: Eukaryota > Metazoa > Arthropoda > Insecta > Lepidoptera > Noctuidae > Agrochola > Agrochola lota. Next base: position 69,088 of record OX376227.1, read on the forward strand.
TATATATTAGCATAACATAATACAAACAATGTTACCTTTGTGAATTCATTCAGAGAGCTATTAAATAAATCTATCCTATCAGCAGTGTCATTCAGTGTATGCAAGGCTCGCGTCAGGGGCGCTTTACTGAGCAGGTTGGTTCGCGCGCGTGGCACTGCTAACAACCGTGGCCGTCGGCGTCGCAATGCGTACTTATCAGGCACATTCAGACATATCTCCTTCAAAACACCAGCATTAAACACTTTACCCCGCAACAGCTTAAAAATATATGTGGTAAAAGCCAGGTCCCTTCTTGTCTCCAGTTTGTTGTACCCCAACCATGCCAATTACGAACAAGGTTGGGTACATCAACGGAAAGAAGGGGTAGACCCCGTAAATTTTCATATACAAATACCTGATAAATTTGTTCTGTATGCGTTCCAACATAAGACTATATTTAATCTCATGTGGAGCCCATATGACAGCATTACACTCAAGTTGAGTTCTTATCAGAGCATTATACAATGCTGTTACCGCTGTAATGTTTGTAAAACCCGATGCCCGACGGAGTATGAAACCCAGGCTTCTATATGATTTTTTACAAATATTTATAATATGTTCACGAAATGTGAACTCGGTGTTCAGGCGCACCCCCAGATCGCGTACCTTTTTTACCCGCTCAATTGGCGTGTCATCTAACGCATACCCGTGATGATGTGGCACTCTCATTCTGCTAAAGGTTATAACCGAGCATTTTTTAACATAAAAAAAAAAAAATGCTATTGTACATATTCGCCCTAATGTTGGACGCAGACGGCCGCACGTTTTAATATGTGTCCTTGCACTTTTATTAATGTGTCTCTATCACTAGCCATCACTTCGAAAGCGTTCACAATTCGCGTTTTTAATTGTTCCGCACTTGATATGGTATGGCCGTCATTACCATAAACAAGGTCTTTAGCCCTACCCCACACATGAAAGTCCAACGGCGTAAGATCAGGCGAGCGAGCTGGCCAGGCGACCGGTCCACCTCGACCTATCCAACGATTGCCGTACTCGATAGAGAGGTATTTAGAACGCGCCTATCATAGTGCGCGGCTGCGCCATCATGCTGGAAGTACATCAACATTGTCCTTAAATAAATAAGTGGAATGTCTTCTAGCATGGTCGCTAGTTCGCCTGTCAAAAACTGTAGGTATGTTTGACCATTAAGCCGATCCAGGAACACAGGTCCTAAGAGTCTATCGCCTATTAACCCAGCCCACACATTAACACTGAACCGCGTCTAGAAATGATCCGGCCTAACAACACGTGGATTTTCTGATGCCCACCAGTGCGCATTGTGGATGTTAAATAACCCAACGCGCGTAAAGGTGGACTCGTCCGTCCAGAGTATGCACCGCGTCGGGTCTTCAAGTAACCAACGGCAAAATTCCACGCGTGGAGTTAAGTCCATCGGCTTTAATTCTTGCACCCTCGTGAAATGGAACGGGTGCTTCCCCTCGTCTCGCAGAAGGCGCCAAACTGTAATTTTGCTCACGTTAAAAACACGAGCGGCGTCTGGTGTGCTGGCCATTGGGTATCGCAAAAAGAAGTCGACGATGTCGTCCTCAATTCTTGCTGGCACTCGTTGCCTGCCTCCGTCTGCAGCTGGCGGCCTGTAGACCCCATAGTCCATGTGCCGCTGTACAGATCCAAGGATGGTCTGCAGTGATGGTCTTCTCCCAAATCGCTCCAAGAAGAGGGCTTGTGCTGTGACCAAAATATTTCCACCCTCATTGTAGCAAACCACCATGTTCTGGTACTCCTGGTTGGTATACCTGTAGTTAGGCATTGTAAGTATCTTGCCCGACCGAGCCCGACGCGTGTCAGCTGAGGCGCGCGCGAGCGTTACAACACGCGGATTGCGTGGGACTGGCGAGGCGCGGGCACCGGGCGGGGGAGGCAGGCGCCCGCGCGTCGCGCTCACGTGTTTCTCTTTGGTCATTCATAAAAGCCGCGCACCGCGCCGTCTCAAATACTGCCGCTTGCGTACAAACTAGCGTAATGGATGATAAAAATTAAGAAGGAACCAGTATTTATTATGTATGTTAAGTTTATTTTTATTTTTTATAATATACCTAGATATTATTTTTTTTGTTTCTATGGTTTCTTTACCAGCTATAGGTATATCTCTTAAAATATTTCGTGTATGAATAGATACACCTTATATACCTATTGTCCACCATCAAGATAATGCAGCTTCAGAAGGACACACAGCAAACACGTCAAAGATAACTGAGGACGACAATGACACAGACCGGACCTAAACAGGGAGGAATCAAACAGAGGCCACTCACACTGTTGGAAAACCATATCCATTGCCCGGAGGCCATGACCCTCGAGGTAAGTACAAAAAGAGCATCTATTACTACTAATTTTACAATCATGTGGATTGCTGTATCTTCATGAGTATTTTTTTTAAGGCTAGGTTTTCCGGGCCGGTGGGCCTTTCAAACGCTACCTCCGCCTCCCCCAATTGCAGAGCGACGTATTTATTTACGATGCACTACCGACCATTTCGCGAAAAATCCATGCCACAGCATAAAATATTTGCAGTTGATCAACTGAACTAGTTTTTCTTAGGTTCGATTTTTTTCCATAAGTTTTCATTATATGGGACCTACGGTGTAATGAAATAAAACGATTACTTGAAATGTCCTGTATACTTGATGGGCGTTTTCACATTAATAACAGATAACGACACCAAACTCTTAGGTTTGATTTTTATTCCATAAGTTTTCATTTTTTGGGTCCTACGGTTTAATGACCTAAAACGATTACTTAAAATGACCTGTGTACCTGATGGGCGTTTTCACATTAATAACAGATAAAGACACCAACCCGATACCGATATGTCGGCAGCTACACTGACATTGATTCGATACCGATATTATTATTATCGGCCCGATGATATTGGTGAATATCGATGACCATCGCGACGCACCAAACAACCACAGTATCTACCTACTAAGTATCGACGTCTCGAAGTCGGTGCGAAAAAGTGTGTTCAAGTGAAAGAATGCCGCTACTCTCACCGCACTGTGTCTTCGCCAGTAGATATCGTGCCGATATCGGCATCGGTCGCTGCCTGCGACGATATAGGTGACAAAAACAACATAATATAAAACCATTTGGTAGGCACTAAACGTATCCGATCATCTGACCGCCGATATCCTGACGATGTCGGTTCGGTGTCGTTATCGGCTAATGTGCTGTGTTGTAACAATCAATTCATTTTATTAATTAAAGAAACAATTTTTTTACATTTTGATATAGTGTTATGGGATAGTTCGTACAACAACGTACAAAGAAAAACATGAAGTTTAGGCCTCTTCTGCCATCTATGGTTTTAATAAAAATAAATATCTATGGTTATGTGACTGTTAATGATAAATCCAGTGTACAAACTGTACACGGGATTTTTTTAGTGATAGCCGGGGTAGTCGGGAATAATATGTAAGACTCAGTTAGTGTATCAAGCCACCAACCAGTGGCTTTGCGGTAATAAGGTGAAAGTTTAAAATTGCAATGGTTCTATTGGGTTGGGTATTGCAATGGTTGGGTACTTAAAAGTCACGCAAAACGTAATTTTGATAAAAAAATACCAAAGTCGTGATTTCGTTCGTTATAAAAGGAACTCTTGTGCACAATTGCATGCTTCTAGACCCAGCAGTGTAGGCTGTACGTTGTCTGACCGTGATTTTTAGGGTTCCGTAGGCAAATGGCAAAAAACGGAACCCTTATGGATTCGTCATGTCTGTCGGTCCGTATGTCACAGCCACTTTTTTCCGAAACTATAAGAACTATACTGTTGAAACTTGTTAAGTAGATGTATTCTGTGAACCGCATTAAGATTTTCACACAAAAATAGAAAAAAAAACAAAACATTTTGGGGGTTCCCGATACTTAGAACTGAAACTCAAAAAAAAAAAACATCAAATCCATACGTGTATTATATCTATCATTTTTTTCTAAACTGAATAGTTTGCGCGAAAGACACTTCCAAAGTGGTAAAATGTGTGTGTGTGTCCCTGTAACTTCTAAAAAAAGAGAATGATAAAACTAAAAAAAATATATGATGTACATTACCATGTAAACTTCCACCGAAAATTGGTTTGAACGAGATCTAGTAAGTAGTTTTTTTTTAATACGTCGTAAATCGTAAACCGCAATTTACCTTTCATTCAACTCAAATATTAGAACGAAACCCTTCATGGGCGAGTCCGACTCGCACTTAGCCACTTTTTTTTTAAATCAATTAAGTGAATTTAAGACAAAATTGCGAAATTCCATATAAAATTTCATCCCCTATTTAACCCCTTCAGTGACAGAATTTAAAAAAACGTTAATTTGAGATTTTTATTCATTAGAATGGGCTAAAATTTGTCTAACTGTTTCGCTTATTCTGTGACCATATTCTTTTGTTTTGGGTGTTTCCCACCGCTCATGAAGATCCGTAAATATTGACAGCTACATATGAAGTAACAATTGCCGTACTTTATTGTCAAGGGACGTACCTACTGCTACAGCTATAATTTATCGAATCTATTATTTTAGGACATCGACATTTTAGAACGACATTTTTTTCGTATACATATACGTAGTTGTTCACAATGAGCCAGAGCCAATACGATGAAAAAATAATCCATAAATTTGGTCGTGTAAGTAATGCATGTAAAGCAATAAAAGTTGTTTTATATACGTAATATAGGTACAACCGACAACCGGACACATTGTATTGTATGTGTTTATTAATGTAATATACGATAGTAGCAAAGACAGTTCGATGGAGAGTGAATATAGAAAGTAACATGGATGAATCTAATTAAAAACTCTTAAATATATAATATAAATATATAATAAAATAAAAATATATAATAGTGTTTTATTAATACTTCTTCATAAACGACCGCGAAGATATAAAAAATATACAGTATGGATTTTTGAGATGGGGCAGTAAGGACAGCTACCTTAAACGTTGTTGCTACAGGAAAACAGTCTTAAAAGACTGTCCTTAACTTTTTAAAAGATTTCGATCTGCATTCGTAGATTTTGAAAAAAATGTACAGTCAGAAAGTAAATGGGCAGTTGTCACAAAAACTTTTTTTGATGCCAATCGATCCTGTTTCTTATAAGGATCAAAAAACTCTTCTGGACCAATTGAGGTTTGAGTACTAGAAGAGTCAGAAATCGCAAAAAACTTTTCCCATACATTTCGTAGGAAATGTGACTCCAACTTACTATTTTACGATGATAGAGTGGCCGAAACTAAACTAAAACAAACTGAACTTCAAATTTCGAACGAATAGAGAACAAAATTTAGAACCCTTGTTGCTTTTGATAAAGCTTTTTACATGGGTAGTTATTTTTTTTGCAATTTCTGTCTTTTGTAGGGACAGTCTTTTTTTAACGTTATCCAAACAAGTCTGAAAGTTGTAAATAATTTGAGGTCATTTTTAGACATCCGTACCTCAAGAAGAAAATACGGAACCCTTTTAGGGTCACATTGTTGTCCGTCCGTCAGTCTCTCACGACCCTCAGAAACGCGTGGAGGTGTCAAGTTGAAATAACATCAAATACGTAGGTCTGTGGTCCCTTGAAGTTTAAAAAATCAAGCTTCTAAGTCAGCGCAATAAAAAATACGGCCATTTATACGACACAATTATTTTGATACTCGCAAATAAATCAAAACCTTCAGGGTACTTCCCGTTAATCTAGAATAACGAAATTAGGCAAGAAGCAAGGTCTCATAATACAAGTACAGGGAAAAGTCCGAAAATCGAAAGTCCAAAAATAAGCCTCTAGCGCTGTTGGAAGCAGACGTGTTAGTGGATTAACTAGAAATATAATAATTTTACTAAAATCGTAACTCCCAAAAGTCAGTCTTGTGAATGTGGTGTTAAAGTCAAATTTACTACTAAGTGCATAATAAATAAAAACCTGGCGTTGGTACACGACGTCATACATCGACGAGTGCGCAGCACCGCTCACCCCCGCGAGTAAAGAGAACCGTTGCTATTTTTCGTCTTACTCTCACGCATACGCAATGCACAGAACTCCACCAACGCCTAATGTGATGTTGATAAGCGGAAGCGAAAGCGCCAGCGGGTCTGTACCAAACTTATCCACCTACGGCGAACATAGTGACTTCTACACAAACGTAAACCTAAGAAAAAGAAAGGAGCGTGCTGAAGACATGGACTACAAAAAGGACTTTGATGACTTCCGTAAAGATATGATGAATTTCTTGGAGAAGTTTGCTGAAACTCAAAACCAAAACCTAAACCGCATACAAGAGGAAATATCAGAGATTAAAACTGAAATAAAGACAATAAAATCAACAGCAGAGAATTTTGCATCAAGATTTGAACAAATAAACAACGAAATAGAACATATTAAATGCAAAAATAGCGAAAACGAAAACAAAATACAAATAATAGAAAGTGAGATATCTCAGCTTAAAAATCAAAATCAACAACACATAAAAAGTACATTAACAGAACCGCCCGTCTTATGTCACCAAGACCTCATCCTTGAACTCAAGGACAGATGTGAACGCGAAAAAAATATTGTACTGGTGGGTATATTGGAAAAAAACAACAAAGATTTCAACTCAAGGAGAAATTACGATAACGATGAAGTCACGAAAGTATTGTTAACACTTTATGAGGAATGTCCCAAGCCAATTAAAACCATTAGACTGGGAAAATATGTACCAGATAGAAACAGGCCTATAAAAGTATGCTTCAGCGACTCAGAAACTCCGAGATACCTACTAAAGAATAAGAAAAAGTTACCTGAGAATATAAACATTTACTCTGACCAAACCCCAACACAAAAACGATATTTACAGTCCTTAAAGGAAGAATTTAACAAACGTGTAGCAAACGGCGAAAATAACATTGTTATTAAATATATTAAAGGAACACCAACCATCATTGAAAACAAAACCTACCAAAAAAACATACAAAACATACGAGTAGACTAAGCCATCATTTAGCAAAAAAATACGAAGACATTCCACTTCACCCGTCCTCGTTACGATTCTTCTATGCCAATTTACGTAGCATCCGGAAAACTGGCAAACTAGATGAGATTAGGTGCATAGTGAAATCAATCCCACGGGCCGTACATCTATTAATATTCACCGAGACATGGATTACTTCAGAAAACGACGCAAAATTATATCAATTACCTAACTATAGCCATGTTTACAACTACAGGCGAAATCGCAAAGGTGGAGGCGTTTCCATATACGTGCACAACAGTATAGTTTATGAAACAACAGCAGACTTATGTGAAAATGGAAACCACTACTTATGGATATACATAGAGAAATTATCGCTGAACGTAGGAGCAATATATAAGCCCGGTGAGTCAAATATAAATAACTTTTTAGAAACGTATACACTGCAATTAGAACAAAGAAGAAGAGCGATAGTGTTTGGCGACTTCAATATAGACCTTCTGAACAAGGACACTCAAAGCACAAAATACCTAAATGAAATTAAAGAAACTGGCTACGAAGTATTAAATAATATAAATAAACTATATAGTACTCGTGAAACCGATACAACAAATACTATACTAGACCACATATGTACAAATATAAGCAACCATTCATTCAGTATGTCAATAGTGGAATCGAGCCTATCAGATCATAAACAAATATTTCTGGAAATAGGCAGCTTGGAGCCGAAAATAAACAAGAAAAAACATTATAAAGCACTGGACTACACAAAGTTATATAGTTGCGCTCTGACAGCTGCCTACAGCAATGAAGATAATGACTATAATTATCTAGAGAGATTTCTTTCGGAACGAGTCAATGAGAGCAAAATAGACAAAACTAAAATATTAAACCTACCACAAAAAGACTGGATAAACCGAGATATTATCGATTCAATAAACTCACGAAACATATTATGGCAACAAACAAAATCACATCCAAAAAACGATGATCTAAAGAAAAACTTCAAGGAAGAACAACACAAAGTAATAAATCTAATCAAGACACAAAAGAAGAAGTACTACCTTAACTTATTTAAAATTAATTTCAATCAACCGAAGAAAATGTGGAACCTTATTGATAATTTAGCTTTAAATAAAATTAAGGACAACAGCCGTGCACCTCCTAAACTGATGTCGAACTCAGGCCTGGTTACAGAAGGTAATGCAATATGTGACTCATTTAACTCATTTTTTTCATCAATAGGCGCAGACCTAGCTAACAAAATCCCCATCACATACCACGTAAACACCGATAATATTTTTATGTACGACCATAATTACACACATAGCATAACACTACCCGAGCTTTCCCCATGTAGCACAGATGAAATATCTAGAATTATTGACGACCTTGACAGCAACACAAGCACAGGCCTAGATGGCGTCAGCACTAAGGCGATCAAATGTTTAAAACTTATAATAATTAGGAGATTAACTGACTGTATAAACGTGTGCTTATCTCGAGGTATTTTTCCCGATACGCTTAAGATTGCTAGGGTCAGCCCTATTTATAAATCCGGAAGTAGAACTGACCCGAGTAACTATAGGCCGGTGTCGGTCTTGCCAGTGCTATCAAAGATATTCGAACGAGTTCTATATAATCGGCTAAGTAAATACCTAAATGACAAGAATTTCTTGATAGATCAACAGTATGGCTTTCGAGCTAAGTCAAGTACCCTAGCAGCTGCAGTAGACTTAATAACAAAAATAAAAACAAATATTGATGAAAAAAATGTGGTTTTAGGGATATTTATTGATTTAAAAAAAGCATTCGACACAGTAAGCCATCAAAAGCTCATCCAGAAACTAAATAATATAGGTATCACAGGCAGCGCACTCGATATGTTCACATCATACCTACAGAATAGGCGCCAAGTAGTTAAATTAGACAATTTCACTAGCACTGTTCAAAACATTACGTATGACTGTCCCCAAGGCTCCGTTATTAGCTCACTACTCTTCCTAATCTATATTAATAATATTAATAACATAGGACTTAGAGGCCACTTAACTCTATACGCAGATGACACATGTCTATTCTATTTCAATAAATCTATTCATGATATTATAACGGACGCACAAACCGACCTTAACCTGCTGAACGAATGGCTAAAATGTAATTTACTTACTATCAACGCCGCAAAAACATCTTTCATGATTTTTTGCGCCAAAAACAAACCGTTACCAGAGTTCACACCACTCACAATAGATAAAGAAGTTCTCAAACGGTCAACCTATGAAAAATACCTAGGATTACATGTAGACGACAAACTAACTTGGAAACATCACATCAACCATATCAAAACAAAATTGATGTCATTACTGGCAGCACTGCGTAAAGTTTCAAACTGCCTTCCAAAAAAAGTACGTAAAATAATATATAACTCTCTGGTTAAATCTCATCTTGAATATTTGGTTGAGCTATGGGGGTCAGCTGCGAAAACTTACCTAGACCCACTACAAAGAGCACAAAACAAAATTATAAAAACATTATTTCACTATCACTATTTAACTCCGACAAGAATACTATACAAAAAAACCAAACTCCTAAATATAACTCATCTTTATAAATACTACACATGCATTCTTATTAAAAAAATCATCACCAAATTTGTTCAATCAAACATACAACTACATATGAAAAACATAACTTATAACGTAAGGAATAAAAACAAAATCCAGATAAAACCAGCGCACGCTCGCACTAATTATGGTAAAAAAACGATATTGGTTGAAGGCGCACGGCTGTTCAATAGCTTACCGGAGGATTTGAAAAAATGTGACAATATAAAAACATTCAAACGCAGATTGGGGCAATACATCGCGGCATCCGAGATGAACTGAAAGTTTTAGTTTATTCTGGGTGTTGCGGTGTGTTGCCATAATCTGTGTCTTAGAATGCAAACATCCGATTCCTTTTTTTTTTTTTTTGGAAGTCAATTAATAATAATATGTCTCCAACACCCTAGAAGTAACTAATATTAATGGTACCTACTAGTTATAATCACTGATATAATGTCTCCAACACCCTAGAGGTAACTAACTAATGTAATTAGATCACTTAAGTATCTCATTGTAAGCGAACTGTTAAGTTCTTATGAGAAATAAAGTTCTTTAAACCTAAATCGATAATTTGTAATTTTACCACCAAAAATAAAATCGTTTACAAACTTACACTTGCAGAGAATTGACCGTCAAGTTTAACGATGTATGGGAGAACATATTTTTCACCTACAATGTTATAAGTTTGTTTTTGAGATAAATTCATCGTAACTACGGAATCCTTCATTGTGCGTGGTCCGACACGCACTTGGTTGGTTTTTTTCCCAGAACGTCGGACATCACAAGCAACAAACTATCTTGTTCTTATAGTAAATAAAATTGAAACGCGTATTCGTTCGAAGTTTAAATTTTTTGTTGTGTTTGGCTAGTCTGTCTATCATAATAAATTAATAAAGTATGTTGGAGTTTTTTCTTACGAAATGTATGGGAAAAGTTTTTGCGATTTCTGCCTTTTCTAGTACCTCAGTTGGTCTTATAGAGCTTTTTGACCCTTATAAGAAACAGGATCGATAGGCATCAAAAAAAGTTTTTGTGATAACTGTCCATTTTCTTGCTGACTATACATTTTATTCAAAATCTGTGAATGCAGATCAAAATGTGTCAAAAAGTTAAGGTCAGTCTAATAAGACCGTTTTCTTTTAGCGACAACGGTTAAGGTTGCTGTCCTTACTGCCCCATTTCAAAAATCCATCCTGTATACGACTCGCACTTGACTATAATTTTATCGATAAATTTGTAATGTGTCCATCACTATTGTAAGATGACAATTAAACGTCATCATATCACATAGAAATAATCACACTTTCGAAAACAATATTATGAATTAAAACTATAATATAATTACGAGAATTTTTTTCTGAGCTATCGCAATTTCATAACTAATGTGTTCTACTTATATTAGATTTTTTTTTAACAACGGCAGATAGAGCGTATTTTCACAAAAATTGGCATACGTCCGACCTCCAAGACGTCCCGCTCGGGACTAAATGATACGGGGCGAGCGCATGGAAAGATGAAAACGCTTGATTTTGGAATTAGTGGTATAAGTATTTTCAAATTTCACATTATGTTGGCCGATTTATATCACATTTTTTACGACCTTTATTATGGTATAAGTTTTATTATTCAAAGCCTAATATAACTCAAATAAAATAATAATTAGAACATAATTTAGACGTGTCTTTACGATTTAATTGGATCCAGTAAAGTGTACGTAATCGTGTATCGGACGGCCGAAATACCTAGATCGAAGTGTGAAATATGTAATAAGTTTTTTTTTCAAAATTTTAATCCGTGTTATCTACGAATAAAAATCAATATAAAACGATGTTTTTCCGGGTAACCCCGCCTTAAGATGTTCAAAAAATTTTTTTTTGTTCTCAGGACTTACTGGTGGAGGGATGTTATTCCAACAGTGCGTGGCGGCGTATTTGAAGCTCCCCCTGAATGCAGCAGTCCTATGCTTTGATGTACAAAGAGGATTGGTAGTAAAACGTGGTTCGTATTTGCTCTGTCTCCAACTTAACTTCTCAAAAAGATAGTGTGGTTTTTGTGTAGTTACTACTCCAAATAGTAAACTAGCCATATGTAACTTTCTCCTAGCAGCCATTTTCAAAATATTATTTTCATTTATAAAAGGAGTAACATGACTTCGACGAGGTATCTTTACACAGAACCGTGTACATGCATTTTGTATACGTTGTATTAGCTTCTCTGTTCTTGCTAATAAGCACGGGCCATACACGGTATCACAGTAGTTAAGTCTTGATAAAATTAGGCTATCCACTAATTGTTTACGTAAGTCAACACTCAGGTAGTCTCTAATTGAATATAGGAGTTTCAATCTATAAAAACAATTCCTCATGGAGTCACTGATGTGTTTCTCAAATCTTAGTACCGGATCCATGGTTAACCCAAGGTTGCATGCTATCTCTACCCTATCAATTTTCTCCCCCCTGATAACAACTTCTGGCGTGGCTGACAGTATTGCGCTGATCATTTGCCTACTTCCTAAAACCATACATTTAGATTTCAGTGGGTTTAATAACAGTGAGTTCTTATCTGACCATACCATCACTCTTTCCAGGTCGTCATTATTTTTTTCCACTGCATCTAATGTATCAGTTGGCTTAAAAGTTATATATAATTGTATATCATCCGCGTACATGTGATACCTGCAATGCTGAAATGACTTAATAATGTCTGCACTGTAAAGGATATATAAAAGGGGGCCCAAAATTGATCCCTGAGGCATACCACGTGGCACCTGACGAGGAGGGGATGACATCTTTGATCCATCCTCCATCTGGATTTCAACGAGCTGTGACCTATTTTGCAAGTAGCTAGCGAACCACTGTATTGTTTCCGTTGAAAAACCATAATAGGCCAACTTGGAAAGTAGCAGTGTGGTGTTTATTGCATCGAAGGCCCGTGAAAAATCCAGAAGTGCAAGGATTGTTCCCTCGCCCCTGTCCCGTGCCTCTAGGATATTCCCCACTACGTCCGAAAGAGCTGTGGCCGTCCCACGGCCTTTCCTAAAACCAGACTGAAGGTCGGGTAGCACATTGTTTGCCTCTAAATATTTCACCATTTAGTTATAAACCACCCTCTCCAAGACTTTCGATAAACAAGGCAAAATGCTAACAGGACGTAGATCTTTAAAAGTAGTAGGGTTGCCGATTTTGGGTAAAGGACGCACAATAGCGCACTTCCACAAGTCTGGGAAAGTGTGGGTATCCAGCGACTTATTTACGATTGTAGTAATAGCCTGAAGGGTGGTTGGTAGCGTCAGCATTGTCATATCCAGATTCACTCCATCAATCCCTTTAGCGTTTGACCCCAAGCTCTTAATAACTTTCAAAATTTCTTCTTCATTAACAACTCGCAGCTCAAATTGAGCTTCACCAAATTTATTCGTCTCAAAATATGATAGCTGCGCCGTGGGAATGATGCACTGTCCAGGTACATTTAGAAAAGCCTTGTTTATGTTGTCTGGGTCATTAAATTGTCCGGGAAGCGTACCTTCACTATGTTCTGAAAAAACATCTGATTTTAGATTTTGCCAAAGCTTTTTGGGGTTTTTTATCTGACTATTAATGTGCCTGTCAAAGTATACCTTCCTTTCCTGCATTAGTGCTGTAACAGATTGTTTTTTTAAATCTAAATAATATTTCTTTGTAGTGTCTAACTTGTCCTTATGATAATTATTTTTTGCCTCGTCTCGCAGCTTAAACATCAATTTAATATTATCCGTTATCCAAGGCGTGGGTCGGTCCCTAAATATCTTTCTCTTTATGGGGGCATGCAAGTCATATAGTTCAGTGATAAGGTCATTAAAATTTCCAATCATGCTATTAACATCAGGCAGTGAACCAATTTCAAACCATGGCATTAATTCCAGATCCACTGCAAAGTAATCCGCCAATATATCCCTTAGAGGCCGATATACAACTAGCCTAGGTTTGCTTTTTACCTTTTTTATGACAGTATCACATACAATGAACGCATGATGACCAAGTTCACTGACATGATTGACAAGCACATTACGAACCCCCACATCGGTACAGATCACGTCTATGAGAGTTCTACTATCGCCTACAAAGTGAGTTGGTGACTGCACTACCTGATTTAGACTGGTATAATTTAGGAATTCTGCCATATCTTTAATTTTTTTATTGCTTGTATCCAATAAATTTACATTGAAATCCCCCAGTAGCACCAAATGATCGTAAGGTGCCAATGCGCTAATACTGTCAGTTATTCCATACAGAAATTTGGACAATTCAAACCAAGGTATCCTATATGCAGTGCCAATCAACAATTTTCTACCATTTACAGTTAGATTTAGCCACATCTGTTCCACATCAGTCTGGTCTGAGTGTGGCTGTACTCGCGCCCTAACTCCCGTTTTAATATAAAACGCTACACCTCCGCCTCGTCCCCCGCGTATAGTCTCAGGGCGCGTCACGTGCTTCAACCTATATCCCGGTACCTTAGGCGCGCGTCCCTCCTCCCCAGGTCGCAGCCACGTTTCGTTGATTGCCATTATATCCACTGAGTGCTGCGACATGGCAATTAGAAACTCGTCCTGGTTAGTTGCCAGAGAGCCAGCATTGAATAAACCAAACTTTAATCATTTTGATTTAGTCATGGCATGTAAATAGTAATGGCTGTACATGTGTATGTATATAGTAAGGATAATATTTTATTAATATAATCATTATAGTACCTTTGTTCATTTCTCTTGTGTTGTAAATAAGCTTTAGTTCTGGTAGTAAATAAATAACTATGTTACCTTTAAAATAATTCTTCCAAGCATTATGAATTGAAAATAATAAAATATATCTATTGTTTGTAAATAATGTTGTTGTTTCTGTGTAGATAATAATATGTGTAGATAATATAACTATGTTCCTCATTTGTTTGCAGTACTCACTTTGATATTCCCAGGTCCCCAGATCACGACAGATACGACACACAGACACCATGTTTAAACAATTACAATTAGAAAAACTATGAATTAATAGAAAAAAATGTGCAGCATCAAACAAAGATTTATTTGTTAGTGACCGTGTAATGTCCAATGATCTGACTAATGTCTTCCTCAGATGCAATCCTGTGAGTGGATTCTCCAGGCTTTTGCCGGACCAAGATGCGACCGCGCTTCGTCCATACGAACCGCCATCCATGAATGCCTGCAGCTGCCCTTGTTTGACGAAACAACTGCTGATTCAACCGGGTCAGCCTCCCATTGACAAAGAAGCGTACGGGTTTCCCAGTGAGTCCGAGACTCTCTGTCGTGGCGTCGCGTCGCACTCGGGCGCCGTCCAACACGGCGTCATGCAGGTCACATCGAGCGAGGCACACCATGATAGCGCGAGGGCGGGGCTCTGTTGATACTATGGGGCTTGTCGCTTTAATGTGTCTGCCGCCGACTCGCTCCGCGCTCACGATGTCACGGTCCTCCAAAGCGACTCCTAGCTTCGTGGCAATTAGCTGAAACAGGTGTGTTGGGTTTTCTGCTTGCGTCTCAGGTACGTTCGCTATCACCAGATCGTTTGCCATCAGCTCCTGATGCCTGTCATTGAGGTCCCTCTTCAGCTGTTGAACCACACTCTCCACCGCATTTAAATTTGTTGTCAGATCGCTTTTCATTCATTTTCTATCAGCAGTAACTCTGTGCGACTCTCTGAAGACATTTCAGCCCAAACCATAACAGATCCACCGACGAACGGCACTTTTCCCTCAAAACAAGCTGGAATAAAACGTTCTCCTGGCCTGGCTGTCGGTAGACTCTTCGCCAAACATCATGCGCATACAGCATAAATCTGGATTTGTCAGAAATCATTACTCTTGCCAATTCTTCGCCTCCCCATTGTGCGTGTTCGCGGGCGTACCGTAATGTTCCCTTTCAAGTTTTGTATATTTGCGGGTCTATGTGGTCACATTTGCTTCAACGAGCCGCCGCCTTACAGTCCGCTCGCTAACGTTGTCTCTACGGGTCTCCCGAAGTTGATTTG
Organism: Agrochola lota; assembly: GCA_947364205.1. Taxonomy (NCBI): domain Eukaryota; kingdom Metazoa; phylum Arthropoda; class Insecta; order Lepidoptera; family Noctuidae; genus Agrochola; species Agrochola lota. The sequence goes on from OX376227.1 coordinate 84,702, forward strand.
TTACGACAACTGCCGTGAGGTGACGATTTCGGAGCATGGTCGTAACAATAAATCGATCCTCTCGAGCCGTAGTATATGTCGGTCCACCGGTGCCTGGTCTTCTTATGTTCTGCACAGTTTCTCGGAAACGTTGGACGACTCGCTGCACTGTAGAAAGTGACACGTCTATTCATGCTGTACTTCGCTGACTTCTACCTTCTTCTAAAATAGTGACGATACGTGTACTTTCTTCTGGTATTAGCGACATGTTAGTAATTCAATATTGATGGTGAAAGACGACAATGACCGCCTTTTATCATTTTCATTTGACAGATTGAAAACAAGCAAAAATATAACAACCGCGAATTGAATTTATATCCAAATTCGATGTTTTTAAAACTTTAACTTTTTTAATTATGTTGTCGATCATTTAATTTTCTGTAATATAAATTTAGTTTCATGCATGTACCATCATGAATATGCAGGTTACAGGGATTTTTGTCTTTGACCCGTATTATTTGACCGCGAGTGTACATACGATGTATTGTTATTATGAAACAAACCGTTTACTAAGAGATAAAAATAGAGAATTTCGATTACATTGTGACCTCCGAATTATGAAAATGAAAGATAATTAGAAAAAACTAATCAGCGCATTTTGAATGTTGAGCTATTTATGCGCTGAACAGATTTTCTGAATTAGGGCTAGGTTTTCCGGGCCTGTGGGCCTTTGAAACGCTACCTATGCCTCCCCCAATTGCAGAGCGACGTATTTAGTTACGATGCACTACCGACCATTTTGCGGAAAATCCGTGCCACAGCATAAAATATTTGCAGTTGATCAACTGAACTAGTTTTTCTTAGATTCGATTTTTTTCCATAAGTTTTCATTTTATGGGACCTACGGTGTAGTGAACTTAAACGATTACTTAAAATGTCCTGTGTACCTGATGGGCGTTTTCACATTAATAACAGATAACGACAGCAACCCGATACCGATATGTCGGCAGCTATACTGACATCGATTCGATACCGATATTATTATAATATTATGTGAATATCAATGACGATCGCGATGCACCAAACAACCACAGTACCTACGTACTAAGTATCTACGTCTCGAAGTCGGTGCGAAAAAGTGTGTTCAAGTGAAAGAATGCCGCTACTCTCACCGCACTTTGTCTTCGGCTGTAGATATCGTGCCGCTATCGGCGTCCCGGTCGCTGTCAACTGCGACGTTAAAGGTGACAATAACAACATAATGTAAAATCGTTTGGTAGGCAATAAACGTATCCGATTATCTGACCGCCGATATCGTAACGATATTGGGTCGGTGTCATTATCGGCTAATGTGCTGTGTTGTAACAATCAATTCAATTAATTTATTAAAGATATCGCGGCCCCGGCACACAGGCAATGGAAGGAACACGGGTGGGTTTTAGTCAGTAAAAGCCTGACACGCCTTCCCGCTCCGCCCAGAGCGGGAGAAGTTATTTGATAATTTCCCACGCCGAAAAAAAAAAGCCTATTCTGTCTTCTATGGTTTTAATAAAAATAAATATGTATGGTTATGTGACTGTTAATTATAAATCCAGTGTACAAACTGTACACGGGATTTTTTTAGTGATAGCCGGGGTAGTCGGGAATAAATTTTAAGACTCAGTTAGTGTATCAAGCCACCAACCAGTGGCTTTGCGGTAGTAAGGTGAAAGTTTAAAATTGCAATGGTTCTACTGGGTTGGGTATTGCAATGGTTCAAAAGTCACGCATAACGTAATTTTGATAGAAAACACCAAAGTCGTAATTTTGTTCGTTATAAAAGAAACTCTTGTGCAAAATTGCATGCTTCTAGACCCAGCAGTGTAGGTTGTACGTTGTCTGACAGTGAATTTTTTTTTAAATCAAATAAGTGAATAAGACTAAAATTGCGAAATTCCATATAAACATTCATCCCGTAGTTAACCCCTTAAAAAACAGAATTTAAAAAAATCTTGTATGTTAGATTTTTATTAATTAGAATGGGCTAAAATTTGTCTTACTGTTTCGCTTAAACTGTGATCATATTCTTTTGTTTTGGGTGTTTCCCACCGCTCATGAAGATCCGTAAATAGTGACAGCTACATATGAAGTAACAATTGCCGTACTTTATTGTCAAGGGACGTTCCTACTGCTACAGCTATAAATTTATCGAATCTATTATTTTAGGACATCGACATTTTAGAACGACATTTTATCGTATACAGTAGCGCTAGTGACAGTGACTTTTTGTATTCAAAACTGAAAGTTGTTCACACTGAGCCAATACGATAAAATCCCGGATTCAACAAAAAAATCGTGTGTTGCTAATTTGCCCCGCTATTCGAAAAATATCATTACGATTTTTATCGTGTTCCATACAATTGGTCGAGTTAGTATAGCACTTTTCTTTGAAACAGCAATTTATTTATGATAGTCATTGTTGTTGCCAGAGTGAAAGTTGTTTTAAATATTAAAACAACCGTTGTATATTATGTATTTGTTCATGTAAGATATGATAGTAGCAAACAGTTCGATGGAGAGTGAATATAGTAACATGGACGAATCTGATAAAAAAATCTTAGAAATATGTGTTTTATTAGAAGTTTTCATAAACGACGATAAAGATTATATACGACTCGCACTTGAGTATAATTTTATCGATAATAATCTGTAATGTGTTTAACACTTTAACATGACAATTAAACGTCATCATATCGCATACAAAAAATCACACTTTCGATAATAATATTATTAGAATTATAATATAATTACGAGATATTTTTTTTAAGCTGTCGCAATTTCATATCTAATGTGTTCTTCTTTTTTTTGTTTTTTTTTTAACAACGGCAGAGAGAGCGTGTTTTTAAAATTTTTGACACAAGTCCACCCTCGATGACGTCCCGCAGGACTCTGAGCGCGAGCCGATTTAGCCTGATTTACTATTTTTGGGTTTATTTAAAAAAAGTCGTGACTAATATGCATTATTACATTTTCTTACATAATATAAATTACATTTTTAAATATATTTTTGAAATATAAATTTAAAATACAATAAAAAATAGTGGCCTATCAGCATCAGGAACAGGGTCCAAGCTGCCGGTGGTCAGGGCTCTAGAGAGAGGAACCTCCTTATGATGCGTGCCGTGTCTAGGAGTACTGCTTTCTGAATCAAGCCCTTGACCCAGTCGCGCAATGAGAGCCTCCTGAGGTGTTGGTCGAGGCTCTCCGCTATTAGACCATTAACCGTTACAATTATCGGTACAATGATTGTAGAGTCCACATCCCACAAGTCGACAACCTCGTGTGCTAAGTCAAGATACTTGTTTTTTTTTTTCTTTCTCACCTTTCACAAGATTCTCGTCATGAGGGACAGCGATATCAACAATCATTGCACGGCGCTATCGTCGATCTATGACCCCAATATCAGGCTTATTGGCTACAATAGTCCTGTCAGTGATGATAGATCGATCCCAATACAATGTGGCGTGACCATTCTCGAGAACTAATTATTCATTTTTTTTATGTATTTATTTATTTATTAAGTGAAATAGGCGATGATTTATTACGAAAACGAGCGCGAAAATTTCATTAACCGACTTTTGGGCGTATAGATATTATGGTCAAACTTCTGGATATATTTACTCAAAATAAAATAATATGAACTTTTGAATAAATCATCTATGGTAAGTACCTGTACGGTTTTTATTTAGGCATATTTTTACTACTATACGTTTTTTATTGACGCCCAAAGAAGAGTTAAAATTATCGGCGCTCATAACTTCCAAACCAATATATTTTTTCCAAAGCTGCTTCATATAATAAGACAAATTGATATAATTTTTAGTTATGAACATATAGCACGACGTACGAGCGCTAATATGTATCTACTTAGCAAAATTCAAAAGCGATTTTCTCATGGAATAACGACAGCCACTTTAAGATAAGACCTACATATTTCATATAAGTGTGGGTTCGAAAATACTATGTTCATAACAAAATAAAGTTACAATCAACACAGTAGGAGAAAATCACTTTTCAAAATTGCTAAGTGTATACATATTAGTGCTCGTGACTGTACACCGTCAAACAGACGAATAATCACCACACTACGTTTCTATGGAAGAATGACCGACTAGCGTACCCTAAATTATTCTGTAAGTAAATCCATATTTGTTATGGTCGCGAATCATATTTTGATCAAGATACAACCTGACACTGACCTGCAAATTGCAAAATACTTAAGAAAATTTGAATTTTGCGACCACTACTGTGGGTCCACGTTAAGATAAACTTACCGATAGATGCTTCGGGAAGTCGGCGGTGCCGAGTTCGGCGATGCGGTTATGCGCAAGGTACAGTTCCCAGGCGTAGTCGTCCGGCGCCACGCCGTTGCGGCGCGCTGCAGACATCAGCGGCGCCAACGCGTCGGCCACGCGCGTGAGGCCCGCGCCCTCGCACTGCACGCGCACCACGCGCGCGGGTCCCGGCGCGCTGCTGGGCCGCCACGCGCACGCGCAGCGCGTGTCGGCGCACAGGCCGGGCGCGCCGCACTGCAGCGACTCGAGCTGCACGGCGCGCAGCTCGGGCCCGCGCGCGCACGTCGCGGACAACCCGCGCACGTGCTCGGGCCGCGCCTTCAGCGCGCTGGCCGCCCAGAAGGTTTCGCAGTCGCAGGCGAGCGCGTTACCGAGCTTGACGACGGCGCGCGAGCGCTCGGTGCCGAGGGTGGCCAGCGAGTAGTCGTGCCGCGTGTACTGCAGCTTGGTCACGTTGTTGCCCTCCAGGTTCACCATCACGTCCGGGCCGCCGCGGAACTGCAAGTCTGCGTACTGTAAAGACGCGGCTTGTTACTGCACGCTCACTGTGGCGGGGGAGCGGGGTGCGGGCGAGGGCGATACGTTACCGTGACGGAGGTGAAGTTGTTGTCGCTGAGGTCGAGCATCTCCAACAGAGGCATGTTCTCGCGCCAGTCGCGACAGATCAGACTGGCGTTGGTTCTTCTCAGGTAAAGTTTGGTCAACTGTTTTAAACTTTCCAACGGTGACACTCCTGTAATTACAAAATCTCATTAGTACCTAATAATAATGACGGAGCTACTCGCCCAAAACCAGCCGTACCAGCCTGGCAATGCAGGATCGAGCGACGTATCGATGGGACCAGGGTACTCATCGGCAAACTATACTGCTTCAGGGAGGGCAATACACGACCACGAGTGATGCGCTTTGTAAGGCAGGCATTCTCAGGGACTGGAATAAGCCCTCAAGAATACATATCCCGTGTCACAGAACGCATCGACTTCCTGAATCAGAAAGTTTGTGCATGGGCGAGCCGTATTCGGCGGTATAAGCGGCGGTGGATTGACCAATACACGAAGAATCACATGTTCCAGAGCGATGAGAGGTGGGTATATAGAGCTTGGGAGCGACCTGAACAAAATGTGACAGACGTGTGCCAACTAGATGAGGTCGCCACGAGTGCATTCTGGCGCAGCATATGGTCGGTGCCCGTCTGTTACGCTGAGGTTGACTGGATGCGGGATCTAGAGCGAGTGTATGAAACTATACCGGAAATGGAAAAGGTAGAAATCACACCATTAGATATACCCAGAGCAGTCTGTTCATTACCGAATTGGAAATCATCGGGTATTAATAAACGTTCCTCAACATCGTACTCAAATGCGTAATCATTTGATACGCCATTATTACGATATCAGCATCTCAAGATCATTGCTAATTAATAAACACATGAGTACAGTATCTCAGTTATCAAGATCAGCTCCTCAATGCGCTGTACTTGATGCCGATCTCGTAAACGATTACACACACATTGACCGAAGTTTAGAATAACATTCATCACGTTTCGTTATTGTTATGTCGTAAGATTTATTGAAACACTTTTATTTTGTTTAAAAAATTATGAATAGCGCTGTATCACGTTATAAAGTTGTTGTCTACCCAAGAAAACCTTAAATTGTTAAAAATGTTGTATAATTATTTCTCAATATGACAGAAATGCTTACTACTCAACTTAGCAGGTACAGTCGCCGTCAGATATATTATAGCAGACAAGGTGACCAAATACTTCTGAACAATTTAAAATGTCAATATGTTCCATACACTACAAGTTACCATTAATATCTGAACATTCATTACTTCATTAATAACTGAGCAGATGCTTATCAATAATTTCTATACACACAACTAGTCAAAAATATCTGAACCGTATAACGTCAAGTGCATCTACGCAGATGGGGTGGTCTGAAAACTTCCGAAATTTTAGTTATTTATCACTTTGTAGTCTTTTTTTGAAAGTCTGTTGTTTTTTTTTTTTATAAAAGTTTTTATTTCTCGCTTTCTCATGTAGTCAGTTTCTAATGTATCTAAGTTGCAATGTCAACTGCTCATCACCTTGAAAAAAAATATTGCTTTTCCCGATGCAGGGACGTTAAACGTTGAGGAGTTTTCCTGGCACTTCACCATCAGCTCCACTTCTCCGTATGCATTGTGACAAGCATAAATTGCTTTCCGAGAGTAATTACACGAGTTACTATAAAAAAACCGGCCAGTGCGTGTCGGACCACGCACAATTTAGGGTTCCGTAGTTGGGATGAATTTATCCCAAGAACAAACTTAACATTGTAGTTGAAAAACGTGTTCTCCATACGGAATGTAGAGAATGGAGATCATGTTTTTCAAACTGCAAAGGAGATAGTTTTTTCTGGGCCCCCTGTATTGTAACGTTTATTAATCGTATTATACCTAAAAAACAGTAATTAATTTATCATTTAAAATGGTACATTTTTTAAATAAAGTCTAACCGGAATCACGAAATTGTAATAAAAAGAAAATGTTTTGATAATGCACTCAATTGATTCAATTCCAGATAGGTCATCAATGTCAAAAATGCATGTATTGAAGCGTTTTTAACGAATTTATAATAAATAATAATATTAATAATTACGGCTCGAGGTGGGTAACCAAATCTCAAACAGATTTGGTTACTAAATAAAAAAATAAACCATTGACGATACAGCAGGTTCACACCTGTGTCTAATAATGATTTTAAGTTTATTTATTCTGTGTAAAGTATTTTTTAAATATACGTGAAACGGAATGTAGTTTTTGGTTGCTTGTCAGTTTGACTCTAGTGATGTTACTCAGTCTCATACGATCAGGCACTTGATTTTCCCGATTATGTAATTCGATCTAAGGTAGCTATAAGTTCTAGAGTGAGGTTTCCAGCAGCTTCACACGAATGAAACGCACCCAAAAAAAATCTTAAAGAAAATAATCCAAAATTCAGCACAATTCAATAATGGTACATTGGGGCTTAAGTCGTCATTCGGCTAAGATTAGCTTTGTTCGACTTTTTAAAGAGCGTTTTCTCCCTCCTACTCACATTCCACTGTCACTCTGATGATCAATGACGATACGAAGACGATTTTAATGACAAATTACATGTTATCAACTGACAGCACCAACCCACAGAACATAGATTTTCACTAAAACTCTGTGACTCTGTACATCACAGTATTTTTGCGGTATAGTACGTGAAATATATTTATATCTCCATATTGGACTAGTGTGGCAGTGCTGCACGCGTAGCATGAGCACCGTTTTATCGACGGAAGAGTAGACAAAAATGACGTTCCGTGTAGACAGTACGACGGCAGCAAAGTAGAAAGAGTCAACTGCACTTTTTACGAAATTCACTCTTTGACATAATTCGACTCAGAATTCTTTGTTTTGTCATAGAACTTTTTTTCTGTTTGATTCTCTATTTTTACTGATATTAAGTCACTTATATAAAGACAACTACAGCAATAATTATTCTTAAAATGACGAAGTACCGTGTTTTGGAACAAAAAATATTACAGAAATATTGGCCTTAACCATTTCCTTGGTAATGTCCTATTAACTAAATGATGTAAAATAGGAGAAGATAGCTTTGTTCTTCTATTAAGTATCACAATTTTGCATTCAAAACGTTCTTCTGTAAAATCATGATATTGTAGATAACCGTATATACTTTGTGGCCGTCGAGTAGAAAGTTTTCTACTGTCTTTAGCATGGCGATTACAAAATCAAATTGTCTTCACTACCTTAGACAATTGTCAGTGTGATTTTGACAGTTTGGGATAGAAAACTTTCTTCTGAAATAGTCTACATGTTTACGGACCAAGACAAAGATTGTTAGAAACGTAAGACAAAATGACAAATTGTAGAAAGATTTCTACGGTGCGATGTCAAAAATGGAGAAACGAAATGTCAGTTTGTATAGAAACAGCTATGTCTATTCTTTGTAGAAATAGAAAGGGTCACGCTACGCGTGCAGATAATATTTGACTAAACGTGACTGCATCGAGTGGCACTTCGAAAATGGAGCTAACATGTTACTTTAGAAAATTAAATAATATTTTATTTACTCGAGTAACGAGTTAAATAAAATCGAACCGCATCACTATCTGTCAGAAAAACTAGTGTCAAGTGACAACAACACTTCATACATTAATTTTTTTCCGTTTCTAACGAATGAACGGTGAATTGCATGAAATTGATATTTCTGTTTTCCTGTGTGAATGGATTATAATGAATATGGAATCTTCAAGTTTCTACAGCATTTACTCCAGAAGGATGTTGTGTTATTGTTCAGTAAGATTTCAACGCAATGTGCGAAGACATTGTCACCAAAGAAAACAATACTAATAATATTTGTTAGAATACAACACAAATCTTCAATTTCTAACACAAGAGCTATTCTTGCTGGATACTGTTGCAACTGTTTGGTAGGCAGACGTTGGTGCTGTTGGTTGTGTAATGTTAAGCGTGCGGTATTTAAGTATTTTCATCTCGGACACGGTATCGAGATGAAAGGTGTACCGACTTGCATCTTTTTAGATGAAATACTATCTATTTCAAGTCATCTGACGTTGAAAATGATATACGTACTTACTGTAATAAAAATGCTTTGTTACTTATGTGATTTTTATTTCATGAACCGTTCAAAACACCTAATACTACTATTTACTATTATACAGTGCACTATTTTACTAAATTATAATACCGGTGAAGCCAACCTACTCACTAAATAACAATAGCTCTTTTAGTGAACATTTGGGTTATGAACCTATTTCTCAGCATTCCCGTTAGACAAACTATAATTATTACTACCACTGTAATCTAGAGATTATAAGGAACAAATCAACATGCATTTCATTAATAAACGCCACAATCTTTGGGGGGCCTAATCGTCGAACAAAAAAACGATCTCCTTTAAGTTGGTTGATTATTTCACGTTAACCTGTACAGCCTACTTAGCTCTCATAGTTTTCCTTTTTATTTCGGTATATATACTACTGCTGTGAATTTTTTCACAAGTCCAAGTACAACCATTTAGGTAGAAGGGAGGGGGGGTCACTTGACTAATAAAAAAAATCAGTTAAAAGCTTAATATTTCGCAAACGTATCCCTGAATCCAAAAATGGTATCGACAAACTTACAATGTTTTTGAAAGACCTTTCTAACGATACCCCACAACCTGGGATAGATGAGGAAAAAAAAACATCCCCACTTTACGTGTAGGGGAGGTACACAAAAAAAAACTTTTTAATATGTATACATATGCCAAATTACAGCTTTCTAGTACTAACCGTCTCTGAGCTAAGCTGTGGACAGACAGACAGACAGACAGACGGACATGGCGAAACTATAAGGGTTCTTTGTTTACTACGGAACCCTAAAAATAACCAAACCGCTATTGGTGTACAGTCACCGTCAGATATATTGTACCAGATAAGGTGACCAAATACATCTGAACAATTTAAAATGTCAATAAGTTCCTTACACTACAACTTACCATTAATAACTGAACATTCATAACTTCATTAATATGTGAGCAGGTGCTTGTCAATAATTTATATACTCACAACTAACCAAAACCATCTGAACACTTACAACGTCAAGTGTAGGTATCTACGCAGGTGGGATGGTCTTAAATATCTGAGCATTTGAGGAAAAATTGCAGTAGAAAGTGCTTCCAACTTTACTATAAATACTTACAATTGAAATAGAAGCTCTTTTGCTAATTTATATATTCAGATGATGCTGGCAGTTTATAACATTACGTAGTTTTCAGCCTTGTCATCACGTGTGTCATGCAATTAATACATTCAGGCAAGCAACGCAAGATTGATTTTAATTATTGTAATATTATGAGTTCATACCGTACAGATGCTGGATTAAAATATAAAATAATTCAGTTAAAGAATGATCGTTTATCAGTAACAGATATCGCCGATGAGCTAGGGATAGCCGTAAGTATTATGGTGATGAACGCTAAGAACATTTAACAGTTACTATCAATACACATTACGACTGTTAATATAAAACTGTATTTATTTCAGAGAAATACTGTATATTTATGGCTGGAAAGATGGCAGCAAGAGGGAACTTTGAATAATCATGTTTCATTTGGTCGTCCGCGTGTAACAACAAGAAACCAAGACATGGCTATTCTAGACAAGGCCCGAAATGACAGATTCATTAATACTACCCAGTTTTCAAGTACGTTTCCAGTATCCAGTAGCACCATAAGAAGACGATTAAAAGAAGGAGGTTTACAAAATAGCGTTCCGGCAAGAAAGCCAACTCTCACACTAAGGCACAAAATGCAACGGTTGCAATTTGCGGCCAGTTATTTCGGTTGTTACTAAACTGAAACGAAAGGGTAGTTGGTTGTAGTTAATGTTTGTTTTTGCTTCGTCCTATAAATCACGCAGTAATGAATTAGGTAAACTCGGTGTTTGTCTGCGTAGATACACTTGACCAATGATGTATAAAACTAACGTCATTGCACTTGACGTTGTAAGTATTCAGATATTTTTGGTTAGTTGCGTGTATAGAAGTTATTGACAAGCATCTGCTCAGATATTAATGAAGTAATGAATGTTCAGATATTAATGGCAGCTTGTAGTGTATGGGACTTATTGACATTTTTAATTGTTCAGAAGTATTTGGTCACCTTGTCTGCTACAATATATCTGACGGCGACTGTACCTATAATATTTGAAGAGTCCCTCGATATCTTCAGGATCCCATCATCAGATCCTGACCAGATGACAATGGGACCACCTCGGAAGTATACCGTTTCAAACAAAAAAGAATTTGCAAATCTGTCTTTTTAAGACGGCGTTATGCCAGAACAAACACAAAAAATATATATATATATATAAACATCCGAATTGATAACCCTCTCCTTTTGGAAGTTGGTTAAAAATACAAATATTTAATCTATGTTGTCACTTTTTTTTTTACTATAATTTTTTATTTCATTACCAAATCAAGATCTATTTTCTTTCAATAGTTTGACATTAATATATCAGTTGTATAAAATACAAATGATTTTCAATACAATTTTTGTTCCCTTTTCATCGTATTTAAGTATACCACAGTTGCTAGCGTTTGTGTCTGGTTCGTCCTTTATACCATGCAGTAACGAATTAGGTAAGCTCAGTGTTCGTCTGCGTAGATACACTTGACGTTGTAAGTGATCAGATATTTTTGGTTAGTTGTTTGTATAGACATTATTGACAAGCATCTGCTCAGATATTAATAAAGTAATTAATGTTCAGATATTAATGGTAACTTGTAGTGTATGGAACTTATTGACATTTTAAATTGTTCAGAAATATTTGGTCACCTTGTCTGCTACAATATATCCGACGGCGACTGTACAAATAACATAACGCAATAAAGCGTCTGGAGGGTCAAGGACGAGTCTCAAAAAAAAAGGATGAAATATAAATTTAGTAGATTACTTTTTCATATGAATACTCGTATATTGGGTTTGTTTCTAATAATATTAGATTAATTGGATTTATAAGGTACCTACTTTTAAACTTTATTTATTAAACTTTATGCAACTAAATAAGTGGCGGACAACATAGGCGGATTTAATGTCTTTATGTGTTACATCTATATATAAATAGTAATTAAATAAATGATACTTATACATATAAATGTACTTACAATATTTATATAGGTAGTTACCTACCTGAAATTATGCTGTTGCATATACCCTTAAAGATAATAAGACGACTATTGCTGGGGAAATTTAAAGAACTCTGTTACTGTATTTCACGAATGAGTCTTTTAATTAATGTTCCTGTATACAAAACTGACTCTTTATAAAATCTGAATCGTTTAAAAAAAAACACTTTTTAACTCTAAAGGATTGAGGTCACCCTTATGTATATTTTTGCTAAACGATATCGCAATGGCCATAAAATATCGTCATAGTACTCTCACCCAAAATATTTTCAATATCCATGTTTCGCGCTACATGACGACCTCAAGTCACGTACTGCCTACACTCAGGTTTTAGCATGTTGAGTACACTCACCTATTGTATACGTAAGTGTCGAGTTTCGTTTATTAATCAGTCCATCACTCGGCTGATAACGTAAACCCAAGCCGTAACTTGAGGCGGAGGAACCGCTTGCCGGTGACGGCAACCAGGGTCGAGGAGACTCCTGTCCCTCCGGGGACCAAACTAGGTCCGACCAGGACACGGGACGCGGGCGTTTCTGGGGGAAACGCTCGCGCGAGAAGTCGCGTGACGAGAAGTCGGACCGCGCAGGATCGGCGGGACAATCCTCGGGCGAGGAATGCCTGCCGGTCGCTAAGGTGCCGACGGTAAGGAGAGGCCGAGGTCGCGTGTCGGTGACCTCGAAACCAGGGCGTGGCAATCGGGGTCGCATCAAGCGGCCCGATACCCCTCCAGGAATCGGCGGGGAGAGCGACTCTGAGGTCTCGTCCGGGGCCTCAAGCGAGGAGCCGGAAGGGGTCACCATCCCTCGAAAGGGCACGAAGGCACAGGCTGGTGCCACTGCGAGCCGTGCCGGTGGGGGAGTGGCGACCGACGAGGCCGCCAAGGTTGCCGCTGGGGGCTCCGATTCGGAGCGAACAGCCAGGTTTACGGAGGTCGTAGCAGCCGCGATCAGGAGTGTGGCCTTGAAGAAGCTGCAGTCATCAAAGGACAAGGCCATGCCCGCGGCCGCGGCATCCATTATGGCGGCAGCGAGGGCCCTTCAGGTCGGGCCTCCGTCAGACGCACTGTCCGAGATGCGGGCGGAGGTCGGCCGCTTGACGGCCGCTATGGAGCTTCTCCGAAAGGAGAACGAGGAGCTCCGAGCAGACCTGGCTGGACTACATGGCCCCCGCGTTGTATAACAGCGTGGAGCGGTGCAAGGGCAGGGCCTGCCCTTGCCGGCGGAGGACCGGATTTTGGCCCTGGTGCGGAAGGAGCTGGCTGCCTTCAGCAGCCGGTTCTCCGTACTGGAGGGCATTGTCCTGCGCCCTCCGCTAGCGGCGAGCAGGCCGGCCACTTTTGCAGCCACCGTGGCTGCTTCGGCCGCGCCCGCGGCCAAGCTTGCGGCCCAGTCCACGGCCAAGTCTGCGGCCAAGCCAGCGGCCAAGTCCGCGGCCAAGCCAACGCCTCCAGCGAAAGCGGCGCCTCCGGCGAAAGCGGCACCTCCGGCGAAAGCGGCGCCGTCCAAGCCCAAAAAGGGCGGGACGGCTGCGCAGGCAGCTGCGCAGAAGGCCATGGCGGCAGGACGGTCGCCACCACCCCCACCTCCTAATTCCTCTCTGGCCGATGCCGAATGGCAAGTAGCCGGGGAGAAAAGGGAGGCGGGTAAGGCTAAAAGGGCGGCCCATAGAAAGGAAAGGCGGCAACAGCGCAAGAAGCGTAGCGCCGCGGCTAGGCTCCGCGCCCCGAAGTCCGCAGCTGTAGTGATCACACTACAGCCGGAAGCGGAAAAGAAGGGCGTGACCTACCGTCAGGTGCTCGCTAAGGCGTGGGCGGCAGTGAACCTGGAGGAGATCGGCGTCGCCGATGGCTTCCGTATGAAGGTCACTGCGACGGGGGCTCGGATGCTGGAGATCCCCGGTGCGGCTAGCGGCCCGACCGCTGACGCCCTGGCCGAAAGGCTTAGGGCGTCCTTCAATGCGGAGGAGGCCCGAGTCTCCAGGCCCACTAAGTGCGCTGACATGCGCATCCTGGGCCTGGACGACTGCGTGACGGAAGACGGCGACGGAAGACGTTGTGGCCGCCGTGGCTAGGACTGGAGGGTGCTCTGCCGAGCAGGTGAGGGCTGGCACCATCCGTCCTGACACAACGGGCATGCAAACCGTTACGGTGAGCTGCCCCGTGTCGGCGGCCCAAAAAATAACCGGGGAGGGCCAAAGGCTCCGGGTGGGCTGGGTGTCCGCGCAGGTGAAGCTGCTGGAACCCAGACCACTGAGGTGCTTCCGCTGCCGGGTGGGGCACCACGTGGGAGCACAGTGCACCTCGGAGGTGGATCGCAGCGAGGAGTGCTTCCGCTGTGGTCGGCCCGGTCACAAGGCCGGCTCGTGCAATGCCACGCCGCACTGTTATGCATGTGCGGCGGCTGGCAAGCCGGCCGATCACCGGGCTGGGAGCAAGGCTTGTGCTCCACCCGCCAAATCCAGGGGCAGGGGCAAGCCTTCCGCCACCGTCGTCACCGCCGCAGCCGCCATCATTGCCGCTGCCGTTGCCGCCTCTAAAGGCGTTGTTGTCGCCGCTAGCACCGCGGCAGGGCCATCACAGGGGGCCCGGGAGGAGGCTAAAATGGATTGTCATTAATGGCCCCATTACGCCTCCTCCAGGCGAACATCAACCACTGCGCCGCTGCTTAGGATCTGTTGCTCCAGAGCATGGCCCAGTGGTCGATTAACATCGCCGTGGTCGCTGAGCCATACTTTGTCCCGCCCAGGGATGACTGGGTGGAGGACCTGAGCGGCTCAGTGACCATAATTTCGTCGGCCGCCGCCGGTACCCCGTCCCTCGAGGCAGTCAAGAGGGGACCGGGTTGCGTGGCAGCACGGTTCGGGGAGATTGTCGTGGTAGGAGCGTACTTCTCCCCGAACCGAACTCTCGCCGAGTTCCACAATTCCCTTGGGGAGTTGAGAGTCGTCGTCGTCGGGTACCATCCCCTCCCCGTGATCGTCCTCGGGGACTTCAATGCCAAGAACGTGGCTTGGGGTTCCCGGTTACCGGACACACGGGGCAGGATGGTGGAGGACTGGGCTCTGAAGTCGGGCCTGGTCGTCCTAAACTGGGGTTCTGTCCCGACGTGCGTGCGGATGCGGGGCGAGTCAGTGGTGAACATTTCGTTCGCCAGCCCCGCTCTGTCGCCGCGTGTCATTGACTGGCGCGTCATGGAGGGGGTGGAGACCTATTCCGATCACCGGTACATCCGGTTTGACGTCTCCGCCCAGACCTCGGGCACGCCGGTCAGATAGACCCCGAGTGGTCCGCGGTGGGTGCTGAAGCAGCTGGACCGGGAGCTCCTCCTGGAAGCCTCGATCGTGCAGGCCTGGGTGTCATCACCGGACAGGCCTGCCGACATAAACGACGAGGCGGAGTGGTTCCGGGAGGCCATGTCCGAAATTTGTGACGTGGCAATGCCCCGGGTCCAGCCCGGACGTGCTCAGCGCCAGGTGTACTGGTGGTCGCGTGAGCTGACCGCTTTACGCGCGGCGTGCGTTGCTGCGCGCCACCTGTACGCCAGGCACCGCAGGCTCCGTATCCGCCCGCCGGATACGGAAGCCATTGAGGAGCTGTACGCAGGATACAGAGCGGCGAAGACCGCCCTCCAAGCGGGGATCGAGCGGGCCAGAGGACTGGCCCGCGAGGAGTCGCTGGAGACTCTGAACAGAGATCCGTGGGGACGCCCATACAAATGGGTGAGAGATAAGCTCCGCCCATGGGCTCCCCCGCTGACGCAGAGTCTCCGGCCCCAGCTTGTGGAGGACGTGGTGAGCGCTCTGTTCCCCTCGCGAGGGGAACATACTCCCCCGCCCATGGCTCCGCCTCCTGCGGTACCCGATGCGGACCACACCAGGGACGACGACGACGATACTCCGGAGGTGACCGAGGTAGATCTGAGAGTGGCGGTACGTAGGCTGAGTGCCAAAAATACCGCCCCAGGACCCGACAGCTTACCTGGAAAAGCCTGGGTTCTGGCCTTAGAGGCTCTCGGGCCTCGACTTCGGGGGCTCCTAAGCGCATGCTTGGAGAGGGGCCAGTTCCCACTTCGTTGGAAGACGGGGAAACTGGTCCTCATCAAGAAGCCGGGGCGCCCGGCGGACTCTCCGTCCGCTTACCGGCCCATCGTGCTGCTCGAGGAGGTGGGCAAGCTCTTTGAAAGAGTAATTGCAGACCGCCTTGTCGGGCAGCTGGTGCGAGTGAGGCCGGATTTGGCGGAGAGCCAGTATGGTTTCCGCAAGGGGCGCTCTACGGTGGATGCCATCATGCGCGTTCGAGCCCTCATGACGGGGGATGCTGTTGCCCGGGGTGGGGTAGTCTTGGCGGTGTCTCTTGACATCGCAATGGCCTGCAATACCCTGCCCTGGAGTTGCATCAGGGAGGCACTCCGGTATCACCGGATGCCGACCTACCTCTGTCGAGTGGTCGAGGCCTATTTGACGGACAGGGCCGTCATCTACCCCGGTCACTACGGAGAGTGGAACCGGCGAGAGATGTCGTGCGGTGTCCCACAGGGATCGGTCCTGGGGCCGCATCTGTGGGACATCGGCTACGACTGGGTGCTGCGCGCCGACCTCCCTAGCGGCGTCAGTGTGGTTTGCTACGCTGACGACACGCTGGTCCTGGTACAGGGGAGGTCGCATGAGGCGGCGGCCGAACTAGCGACACGTTGGGTTGCGACAATCGTCGAAAGGATCCGGCAACTGGGACTCGAGGTGGCCTTGCACAAGTCCGAAGCCATGTGTTTCTATGGTCCTCGGAACGCGCCACTGTCGGGTTCCCAGATTACGGCGGGAGGGGTTCACATCGGTGTCGAGTCGACGATGAAGTACCTGGGACTCGTCCTCGACAGCCGGTGGAACTTCGTGGAGCACTTCCGACGTTTGGCTCCCAAACTGGATAGGGCTGGGGCTGCTTTGAAGCGGCTCCTGCCCAACCTGGGGGGTCCAAACGCCTCCTGCCGGAGGCTTTACACGGGGGTCGTGCGGTCCATGGCCCTTTACGGGGCACCGGTGTGGGCGCGTTCATTGAGGTTGCGACCGGCCCGGCGGTTGAACGCGTCCCAAAGGGTCATGGCCATCAGGCTGGTCCGGGGATACCGCACGGTCTCCCGTGAGGCGGCGAGCCTCCTTGCCGGACTACCGCCATGGGATCTGGAGGCGAAAGTCCTCGCGCACATGTGGGAGTTGCGCGAGGAGGCGAAACGCCGGGGTGTAACTCCGCTGCCGCGAGAAATCACGGCACAGCGGACAGAGCTCCGGCGGGATCTCATGGCGGCATGGAGTGTGCGATTGTCGCAACCCAGCGCTGGGCACGCCACAATTGCGGCGATAAGTCCCCTCTTTGAAGAGTGGCTTGAGAGGCGCCATGGCGTCCTCACCTTCCGCCTGACGCAGGTCCTCACCGGACACGGTTGTTTCGGGAGGTTCCTGTTCCGCGTAAGGCGGGAGGAAACGCCCGGGTGTCACCACTGTGTGGATCGCCCGGAGGACACGGTGGAGCATACGGTGGAGGTCTGCCCGGCTTGGGCGGAGCACCGCCGTGTCCTCACGGAGGCGATCGGCGGCGGCGATCTCTCGCGTCCGGCCCTGGTTCAGGCCATGGTTCGGAGCGAGAGTGCATGGGAGGCCGTCACCTCCTTCTGCGAAGCAGTTATGCTCGCGAAGGAGGAGGCGGAGCGCGCGAGGGAGATGCAAGCTGCACGCCCTCGCGGCCCTAGTCGCCGCAGGAGACGCCCCGGGCGTCGGGAGTCGAGAGCCGACTTCCGGCCACCGTAGGCGCGGGCTTGCGGACGGTGAGCAATGGGCAGCTCGCCGTCCGATAAGGACCGGGCCCGTGTCGACGGCGCGTTGTGTTCCACGCGCGCCTCAAAGAGATGTCAGCACCAACCGACGGGGTCGAAAGACCAATGCCTGCTGGGGTTGCGGGTTTGTCCGAAAGGGATAACGCGGCCCCGGCACACAGGCAACGGAAGGTACACGGGTGGGTTTTAGTCAGTAAAAGTCTGACACACCCTCTCGCTCTGCCCAGAGCGGGAGAAGTCATTTGATGATTTCCCATCCTCAAAAAAAAAAAAAAAAAAGCCGTAACTTGAGGACATCAATTCTTATGTTTATTAATACGGTCGAGACCTCAAGATTGGTATCAAGTGCGAGCTCTTGGGCTGAGTAACGTTTATTAATACGGGTCGCTACCACAGTTTCTAACAACAGGCGTCACCCACCTGCTCCATAAGTCAGGTAGTCCCGCGGAACCCAAGAATTATAGACCGATCACATGTTTATCGACGGTTTATAAACCGCTTACATCCATTTTGAAAGCGAAAATTAACACACACATTGACAATAACTCGATTATGGTGCCGATTCTCTTGTACACCGAACTAAACTATCACTAAAATTCCTTACTTTTGGCTACTTTTTCCAATCTTAAAGCTATTCTGAAAAATTAAGAAAAATAATTGACGCAACTAAAATCGAATTTAGCAATCGCGAATCCACGTGGTACCCGTGGTTTGCCCTAACCCGTGATTTTTTTAGAGTCGGAGGCGCGCTGGTGGTGTTTTATATGGAATTTTTCACTTTTTGTATGGAATTTATTTAATAAACGAAATAATAATAATCATTTAATTAAAAACGTCTATCGGGCCTCTGCGAGTTGGCTTCGGCCCCTCGTACGTCTTCTAAAAGTCCGGGACCCCAGGGTCCCGAGAAATGTCAAGAGACGTAAAAGTAATATTAATAAATTCTTTATTTCGGACAACATAATGGCTCCTACACACTTTTGCGATCCTTTGTGCGGCAGGGCCGGACGCGCCGCGGCTTGCCTGGCGGCAGGGCCGGACGCGCCGCGGCTTGCCTGGCGGCAGTGCCGCCGGCATAGTGTATAGGAGCTATTAGATCCACTGTGTACGGTCGCTAAAGGAAGCGCAGCAGTAACACTCGGCTAACTTCGTGCTACGACGGAGCCTAGCTAATGGAGGGGCGCCAGAGCAAGGGCACTTGCCTTCCGACCGTTCTAGAGAACAGAACCTCCAGTCTAGGAACTGTCGCGTTTCGAATAATTGTGTCGTGTACCTACAGTGTGTGAAATGCTAGTGTGAGTAATGTTATTGTAAATTATAATGTGATCTGAACTGCAACGGTTTTTCTATTGCGTAATAACCAAAACTATCCATTAGTACGCCCACAGTAGTTAAAATATGCCCGATAACGAGGGAGACACATACCATCCGCCGACATCAGTAGTGGGATTCGTGTCGGTTCAGGCGCAAAATGAAAACGCTAAAAGTGACGTTGTTGGCGTGCCGTATTTTTGATATAATTCGAGAGAAGGACAAAAAAAAAGTTTTTTTTTGTTATTTAGCATTCTTAGCCCTTTCGTGGGGTTTATAAAAGGGTAATCAAATTTGGTTATTTTTGAGCTCAGACGCACCGTTTCTGAGATATTTGCGAAATACCCTGCAAAACGTTTTATAACGTTTTTTGTGTAGTTTTGTTTAGTCTGACAATTCTAACCATTTTTTTATTTCTGTTTCATGAAATTCGAGCCATGCCACGCGATCAAGGGACTTAGCTCGTGGCGCCTATCAACGCCAATTGGGGAAATTGCGCCACACAGCTGAAGCCAGATCGAGAGCGCGTAGCGGCGCACTGTGGGCTGTAAATCGAGGTTCATAGTCATTTAAAATGTTTGCACTTTTTTTTTTTTTCTTGTGATAAAGTTCTAATGCCTTCAGCGGTCATGAATATATATAAGGAATATCATTTCATAGGTAAACTAAATTATAAAATAAAAATATAGAAAATTTTGTATGGCGCCAAAGTAATAAATCCAAATATGTATCTTCATAACTGTTTTAACTGTTATATCCTTACAGATGGCTATTCTACAAATTATTTGTAATTTTTTGGTATATTTCATATATTGGTGATAACTGCGGTTTTTTTATAAAAATAAAAAAAATAAAAATATTATTTAAAAAAATCGTTTTACAAAATTTGTACTTACGTCCGGACCACCGGGTTTATAAACTTGAAATTTTGCACATAGGTCTTTGTATTTTAGAAAAACACTACTACATTAGCAAAATTAAGAATATATTCCATGACATCGACAAAAAAAATATGAAGTGATAAATTTAGTTACGCATTCTAAGAACTCGTTTTTAACACTATTGTATGATCGTTAACCTATTAGGAATTATCTAATTACCCAAATTATATAATTACTTTAATGTTGATGACATAAATTACTGTAATTAGTACCTAATTATTAGTATTACGACATTAATAAGGGTGGTTAAGCTAACTATATATTATAATATTAATGAGGTTCGTTAAGCACAATATTGCATATAAATTGAACTGCAGTATATACTATTACTTAGTTCATTTTGAGCATTTCAATCATTCACGTTGATATTTAAGTGTAAAAGTATGGAGGGCCTTGTTACAAACCTAGATTTGTTTGTCATATTAAAAAATTCTGATAAGAAGAATGATAGTGATAAATTGTTTGATACAGTGGTATCTTGCCTAGATCATAGTCTTTCTGACGAAGACAGTTTGACTTTGAAAATCTTTTGCCAAAGATTCACGAGAGCTGCGATGCTGAGATGGAAAAAATGCCAAAGGAACTTCACGGATTTAAAAAAATATTACGGAACTTGGCTTGAAGCAAACATCGACTGGCCTAGTTGTATACGACTAACAGTTGAAAGTTCTGAAACAAGCTGTCCTGAACCTGAACCTTCTTGAATATTAAACGTTGTGCGGAATATGACAAGGCTCGATTTGATTGCTAAAACAAAATTTACAATGCATTTGCTCGAAAAGAGCGTTTTCCAAGCAGTCAATTTGTGCGGAAAGTGTCACTTTTTTTCACTAGTGCTTTTTACTTTTCTGTTTTTTTTTCTTTTTTGAGGCCGTCGTCAGCCCGTCTCGTCTCAGAGATTTTATTGTTTGAGATTTTTTTTTCACAAATTTGTATTTACAAATTAGATGATGATGACGATGGCGATGATTATGACGATGGTCAAAATCAAAATCAAAGTCGAAGTCGAAATAGAAGTAGAAATCAAAGTCAAAAGTCTTTTTTATTTCCTCGCACAATGCATAGTAAAACGTTGTATGATACACGTGGGTAAGATGATTTCCGACTCGTGTCGACTTATACACTCGTCGGAAATCACCTACCTTCCGCACTTATAGCATAAATAACTATTTCGGTTGACGCTTTCGTGTTATTAGAAAACAAAAAGGGAAATCAGATTAAGTTAGATCAGAAGTTCAGAGGTCTGTTTAATGTAGCGGAAGTTTTGGATAGTGACCGCTATACGTTGAAAGCTTTCAATTCTAACCTTACTTACAATACGCTTACGATAGGTTAAGAAAGACGCCAGTAGGTCATGTACCAGTCGAAGTAGATGGTGATCACTGTTGTGATGAGCAAGCCTAAACTATGGGAAACACGCGAGTAGGGTCCTCTATTGGCCGTATTGTGTGAGAGCAATGCGATTGCTGTGCGACCGTACCAGTAGATACTGGCGGAGGTCGGGGTCTAGAGAGACCATAGTTTTATCCATGCGCTGGATGTATGAGAGCAATGCGATTACTGGTCGGCTGGAGAGCCGTGGAGTTAGAGAGGTTTACTCGTGTGTGGGTTTCCAGGTGTCTAAAGGCTCTTAATGAAAAAGATGATTGTGTAAAAACGATGGTACATGGCTCTGGTTGATGATTTTAGCTATGATTAATCAAAGTTCGTTTAGTTCATTGAGAAGTAGAAGTATTGTTTTGTTAAAACAACAAAGTGTTGAGGATTAAAGTTTCCTAATCTTAAAAGTTGGAACCCGTAAATGGTCAGAATTGGCCGAGTCGAACAGGCACTGTTGTTGAGGTTTGGTTACAGGTTAACACACGACTTTAGGGAATTTTGTGAGAGTAAAAACATTAAGCTTAATTTAATAGCTACGGGATCATCGCGTGCTAACGGTCAAGTTGAGCGCACAATGAGCACGTTAAAATCTATGCTTACCGCGGTTGAAGTGAACGAAGATACTCGTAGGTCGTGGTAGGATGCGTTAGATGTGCAGTTGGCACTAAACTGTACAGTCAATAGGGTAACAAAAGCAAGTCCACTCGAATGACTAGTCGGTAAAGTCGCGGGCCCCCTTAGTTTAATTACTTACGACGATTATACTGACGCAGATCTTGAACAAGTTAGGGAAAACTCAGCCCGGTTAATCGAAAAGTCGGCTCTATATGACAAAAAACGGGTTTGATAGCACTAAGGCGCGACTGGGTAGGTTTTCGGTGGGTGACTTTGTGTTGCTTCAAAACGAAGAACGCAACCAGACTAAATTAGACCCCAAATATAAGGGACCATTCAGAGTTGTAGAATTGTTAGAGGGAGATCGCTAAACATTAAGAGCATTAAGTTCTAAGCGTACTTACAAGTACGCACATGATAGATTAAGGAGAATGCCCGAGGGCCAAGTACCGTTTGAAGTTGAGAGATAGTGTGGAAACTTAGTTCGGATGGTCGGACCGTACCAGTAGCCATTTTGTAGCCGTAGTCCGGTAGAAGTCGGTGTCTGCTTGTAGCAGTCCGTGGATGCGCGGTGCGCGGGTAGCTCTGGCGGAGATCGGGTCTGGTAGAGACCATAGAGTCATGTGGGACTCGGCGTCCTTGGGAACGTAGTAAAACAAACAGGGGTTTGTTGGAGTGCCATGTTGGCCATAGGCCACGAATGAGATTCCTGCTTTGTCTAATGATTAGATGGATGAAGAGGTACTTGGTTGCTCTTTTCGTCAGGAGTGACCGAACGATGTGTACTGTGTTATGTTTTCCTTATTGCAGAATTACCACACGAGGACGTGTGTTAGCGCAGGATGGCCGTGTCGGAGACGGTCATTAGTACGGTCGCTAAACGAAGCGCAGCACGTGGCCCAAGTAGTGGCAGCAGTAACACTCGGCGAACTTTGTGCTACGACGGAGCCTAGCTAATGGAGGGGCGCCAGGGCGAGGGCACTTGCCTTCCGATCGTTCTAGAGAACAGAACCTCCAGTCTAGGAACTGTCCCGCGTTTCGAATAATTGTGTCGTGTACCTACAGTATGTGAAATGCTAGTGTGAGTAATGTTATTGTAAATTATAATGTGATCTGAACTACAATGGTTTTTCTATTGCGCAATAACCAACACTATCCATTAGTACACCTACAGTAGTTAAAATATGCCTGATAACGAGGAAGACACATACCATCCGCCGACATCTATATAAATTCAAAGTTATTATTTAAGTTCGCTTCATGTGGACGACGCACAAGCGAAAGGAAGTACTTCACTCGTTCATCACCTCCACAAAAGGTCTCAGAATAGGAGAGTAGATGTTCTCCGCCACGTTCCTCAGAATACTGTTGTCACTGTCCCGCAATCCTGATTAAGGACGAGATTTTTTTTCGAATAACCGCGTAAACGTCGTCAATTTCGATTCAGCGCAAATATCTCAGATGCGCTACAAAAACGGGGCAGTCCCAACATAATTCTGAAAACATTATTATATTGGATGCGCAGGACCTTCAGCGATCTTTTGGTAAAGCTGATCCACAGACTCCCCGTGTACATACCCTGACATTAAGCTTTAAAAATTTAAAAACGGTTATTTTAACCTGTAGTCTAATTACGCAACACATTTTATTTATGTTTACAATTCTGAATCGAAAGCAAGTGCGATTTTAAACGCATGCCATATTTCGAATTACGATTAATTTTTTTTATCAGTCGACCGAAATTGGATAGGGTTGTTCTAATCAATTGGCTATAATTTATTTGGGTGATGTGTTTTGTTACACCATATAGGAATGATTAATTTCCAAATGATTGTCCTATAATTGTTTTTTTTTTAAATTATAACTGATGTTCTACTAGTACTTATAAATTAAAATGTACAATGATTGCCGAAAAATTAAAAACTAATTTTTAAAACACTTTCTACCAAAAACTACCATAATTGAAATACGTAACAAAACGTTTTTCTTTTCACGTTTTGGATATTTGTGGCCAATGACAAAATCGTAGAAAAGCAGTGTTGTCAACTTAGTGGGATTTCCACTAAACCTGGGGGTTTGGACACGCCTACTGGCAGAGAAATTTTGCTTTCAGTGGCCGGTGGTTTTGTCTAGTGGTTAGTTTAATTCAATTTGTCGAAAACAATACAATCAATTACTAAAACGTTGACTCGTGAAAATATTAAAATAACACGATAATGGCATGTTTTATTGTTTGTTTAAAACCTGTGTCAGTGATTTTTCGATTTATTTCTTTCAAATGCCGAAACCACTGCGGATTCAAACGCTGATTTGGAAAGACTGACAAAGCATGATGAATATATTGAAGCCACACAGAGGCTCCGCCCGCGAGGAGGTCGAAAAATAACGTCATTTCAAAAAACATATCTCACGGGAACATACTTCCGGGATAAAAGAAAGAAAATACGTTTATTTGCGGTACACATGACGCAAGGTAAGAACAAAACACGAAAATGAACAATTTGGGGGAAAATATGCGTCACATCCACGCAAAACGGCCATCGCTCAGCAAAAAGCTGCGACCCTAAGCGAGACAGAGCCCCAGCGCTGGTTTTCAGCGACAGCCGGCGTTGACGTCCTAAATGTTTATATAAAACTAGCTGCCCGCCCCGGCTTCGCACGGGTAGCACTATGTACTTATCTACGGTGCAACTACCTACCTACCTACCCTACCTACCCTATGTACCCTACCTACCCTACCTACCTACCTACCTACCTTAGGGGTATGAAAAATAGATGTTGGCCGATTCTCAGACCTACTTAATATGCTCACAAAATTTCATGAGAATCGGTCAAGCCGTTTCGGAGGAGTACGGGAACGAACATTGTGACACGAGAATTTTATATATAAGATATAATATTTAAAATGGTAACATTGCGCACCGTCGTCGTCGGCGACTCACGCGCCTCAAACCGTCTGTGCGCGCAGCTGTCAATAAAAACTGTTTGACGTTTTGACATAAGGATATTATTGGTTACTATGGTTACGCTAGCTTGGTTACGTAATAAATTTAACATGGCGCCAGGCGCATTACGTAATTAATGTTGTGATGTAATGCATAATATATAATAACAAAGGATGCATTGGGTGATTGTGTGTTATGTTTCATTAAATAATGTTTGTAAAAGTATTAGGTGTAGATGACAAGCTCGGTGACATGTTTTATGAGATCAATGGTAAGTGCACAATAATTGTATTTATCAGGGAGATTGTATTGGATTTTATTACCATTAAAATAAATGAAAATAGAATGAAAATAGATGAAATTGGATTGGAGTTATATAAATAGGATAAATTTGTTATTAAAGGAACTAAGATAACTACTTGACAAGCCGTAGTGTACCAGTTGAATAACTAGGTTTAACCGTAAACCGGATAAAAAAATCTGATGTTAAACCGTTTGAAAACAAACATCTTCACTAAATTTATTTCAATAATTATACTGCGGTTGCCATTTGTCATGCTACCAACACAATAGAAGTTAAAATCGGTTGAACGTACCGTAAAAAAGTTTATTTAAATGTCTAATCTTATTTTATTAATAGAGTATAGTTTTTACGCAAACGGTTAAATATCCTATTTCAGATTTTGAAATCAAAATTCAAAATTCAAATTCAAAAGTCATTTATTCAAACTAGGCTGAGAATCAGCAATTTTCGAACGTCAATTACATAAGACAGTTCTGTGAGACAGTCCCCCAAAACTCCCACCCTTCACCACTTCCTAGTGCATTAGCTGGGAAGAAGAAGTGGCGCAACAAACTCCCCAGCAGCACAGCTGTCTGTTCAGTTAGAAGACCAACAAAAAAAAGATTATATATATATTCAAAATAATTTACATTACGAAACACAAAACATAATTTAAATTATGAGCCATATGTTAGCTAGCACACGCCAATATACCAGACAAAATCACCAAGAACAGCTACGCTCAGGCAGAAATAAAAAAAAAATACGTAAACAGAACTTAATATCTAAATAAAACACCATCGAGGTAAAAATAAATAAACAAACAGTTAATTACTAATAACAATAAATGATATGATCAATTGTCGAGGTCCCTAGCTAACCACATATTTCAATACAACTCATAAAAAGAAAACATTGTGATGAGTAGATTATGTCAACAATAAATTAAATTTAAATAACTTGACTTATAAAGTCAAATAAAATAAACAATTATATAAACTCATATAACTTGTCAGTAGGTAAGCTGGAGAAAGAACATAAACATTGTCTTTAGTTAATCACAGCGACCAACTATTCTTATCATTTAAGTAGTCGTTGATAGAATAGTAAGCCTTTGAACAAAGCTTGGCTTTTACTTTCGTTTTAAACGCATTAAAAGGCAAATCTACCAGAGAAGAGGGTAGCTTGTTATAAAAATTTATACCAAGCCCAACAAATGAGTTATGAACCTTATGAAGCCGGTGAAAGGGAGCTCGTAGTTTGTCCTTATTTCTAGTGTTAACATTGTGAAAATCACTGTTTTTTGTGTATAAGTGTATATTTTGCCTAATATATAAGATATTGGCGAAGATGAATTGAGAATCGCTTTCAAAATCCGTTTTTAGAAATCGATTTCAGGAGTGGCTCCGGCTAGCAGTTTCGATCGTCTTTAGTATTATTATTCGGTTGTACGTGCATCATTCAAAACTATTCAAACATAAACAAATACGTACTTACGCAAAGCTACTATTGCCGTGGTTTTGTGAAATTGGTTTGTCTAGTTCGGATAATCGATACGATTCGATTTCTGACTGAAATCTGATTTTAAATTCGTTTTGATGTATCTGAATTTAATGCAAAATATTGCCTGTCTAAAGTATACCTTTGCTGCTCTAACTTTATCAGTTTGTAGGGAAAAGAACAGGAAAGGCATATAAAATCACATGTGTCACAAACATCGGAAATAATCTGCGCTAGAATGATCATTCTTTGAAGTCTGTGGAGAATACGCTATCAAACATGGCGATGTCTTTGTTTCCATTTTAGTCTTGTTGATTTCGGTAATGTTTTTGTTAAGCATTGTTTTGCCTTGACAGTTTTATATTTTTCAATATACAAATTTATATTTACTATTCTCATACAGAAACATGGGCCTATGCTAAGCAGTTTTGGAACATTTTTCTTGTGGCTTGTGGAAGTCGGAAAAACTTTGTAAAATTCTCTCGTTCAAGACACTGCGTGCTCTGTTTTCGTTTTCTATTGGCTGCACTAAGACTTACTTATGCTGTTTTGCTCAATAGCGAAAAGTACCTAAGTCGATATTATCACTGTAAGTAAGCCAATATAAATAGGAATAACGTGTGTAAGAGAGTACCTTTGTATCTCATTACATTATTGTAGCTGTAGGTACATTATTGGTCAATCTACCTATGGAGAATCATTCCTTTGTTGCGTAGACACAAGCATCTTAAGTGAGGTTATCTATTTATCATGGTTAAAATAATTATTAAGTATAGTTACTATGTCCGTCAACCTCAGTCTAACTGAAATTGTTAATTGATATTTATGTCCATAAGTTGATGCTGAAATAAACAATTATAAACACTAGCCAAATAACAACTTACTACAAAACATATTTATAATATTTTCACAGACCGCGCTAGTGCTGAAAATACAAGAAGGGAATGCTACCCAACATCAATCTTGTTGTTCAAACATGGATTGAATAACCAATCTTCTGTCATAATCATTGAAGGTAAGCTTTTTGACACATAGTTAAGAATCAAGCGTGGCAAGTCACTTAATTATAAAATTATGAATATATTTCCTTGGCTGAACTTAGTACCTAGACACAACATATATTTTGTGTATACCTAACTAATGTTTAATATTATAATTCAGTATTAAAATATCTGGAGACTGAAATATCAGCCCTAAATAGGCTTTTGTCCAGCCATGGGCTAGTGAAAACCTAGTTGATATGGCTACTTTACTTTACCACATAATGTTTAAGTACTTTATTTGAGCAGAAAATAATAAGATTTTGTTTTAATAGAGTTCCTGGGGCGTTTCACCCATGAAGACAGCATGAAGGATATCGCCCATGCTGCGTTGCCCCGTTGCTTCAGTTTTCAAGCTTCTCAAGAACTAAAGTAGAAACTGAAGATGGTTAATGAAAGATAATCTTTTTTTTTTTACCGGTTCAGTCTTGTACGACAGCAATATAAATGTGTGTTCCTATTTTGTTAATTGATAACAGTGTAAGCTTTAATAAAGTGTTTTTAACTTGTACCTGTAATTTTTATTTGTACCTTTACAGGTGCAAATAAAAATAACTTGTAAGTAATGAAATATTTAAGATAAGATGAGATAAGATATATTTATTTGCTCAAACATGTGTACACATACAGAAATAAAAACGTGCATGCATGATAAGTTAAGATACCATTTTTTTAAATAACATTTTATTTGCCTTAGAAAAAAAATCTTGAATTGAAAAGTTTTGTTTTTACGATGAAAAGACCAGAATTGGAAAAATTCTCCTGTAAAAAAAATGTATGACACCAATGTGTACCATTATTTTAAAAACTTGTAAAATTACTAAGGTTTGCAAATTGGTATAAAACTTACGCCTAGTCTTTGTCGTTACAAAGATATTGCTATGAATGTGATGAAGAAGACAGAACAGAAATTAAAATGGTACAATCTAACTTTTCTTTCTCGTAATGGCTTATGCTTGTAATCTAAGCATGTGGTTAAGCGTGTAGCGTAATTCCGAGCCGATGACGTCATCTGTTCGGAATTTGGGACCGCTACCTGCAGAGTTGCACCTCACTCAGTGTGAAAGGGATAGATAGCGCCGGTTTTGTATTTTTGGTAAATCGGTGTCTTTGTGCAGGTATCATACAGGGCTTCATTGTTGCATGATTTTATTTGTTTAGTTGACACGAATCTCTCTTCGAGTTGATACGTACGTCAGACTACTTTCGCTCCCGCAGTGCCTAACTGTTGTGTTCCTTAAAATTAAACTTGTGCTGTGTATTTGGACTTTGCTTTGCCTAACGATTTGGAACTGTTTGTGTTTTGGACGAATGACTTGGCAATCCTACGGACTTCGAAAACAATCGTTTGTGTGAGGTTGTACGTGTGTGCAGTAGTACGATGCCTCGTTACGAGTACACGCCACGGGAGTATGCCGAAATGCATTTTATCTACGGAGAAGCAAGAGGTAATGCCAGGGCGGCCGCAAGATTGTATCGTGAAAGATACCCGAACCGGGATCGACATCCCGACTATAGCGTATTCATTAGAGTGCATAACGCGCTTCTTGAGGGAAGAATTCTTGGCACCGGAGTTGGGGGTGCCAGTGAAGGGCGACCGTCACAAGTCAATGACGAAATTATTATTCGAGAAATCGAGGAAGATTCGTCGGTCTCAATTCGCGTCATAGCGCAACGCACAGGTATTCCAAGATCGACGGTACATCGAGTTCTAAAAAGGCACCGGTTGCACCCATATCACGTGCAACGTGTTCAAACGCTGACGTCACGTGATTACCCGCAAAGAGTAGCATTTTGCCAAAGGATGCTTAGAATGATACGGGCGGACCCACAGTTTTTTAATAAAATTTTATGGAGTGACGAGTCTTCATGCCGGCGAGATGGATATCTCAATTTGCATAATTTGCACAGTTGGCAGCTGGTAAACCCACATTTGATGCGAGAGGACAGGAGCCAATATCAATTTAAAATAAATTTATGGGCAGGAATAATAAATGGGCAAATAATAGGGCCCTTTGAACTACCAGCAACTCTAAACGCCGAATACTATCTGCATTTTTTAAGGAATGAGTTGCCAACGTTATTAGAAAATATTCCAGAAGACGTGCGGCAAGCAATGTGGTTACAAAATGATGGTTGCCCCGCTCACTATGCGACGGCAATAAGGGCGCAACTTAATGAAACTTACCCTTTTATTTTTTTCAGGATGGGAAATCATCAAATGACTTCTCCCGCTCTGGGCAGAGCGAGAGGGTGTGTCTGACTTTTACTGACTAAAACCCACCCGTGTTCCTTCCGTTGCCTGTGTGCCGGGGCCGCGTTATCCCTTTCGAACAAACCCGCAACCCCAGCAGGCATTGGTCTTTCGACCCCGTCGGTTGGTGCTGACATCTCTTTGAAGCGCGCGTGGAACACAACGCGCCGTCGACACGGGCCTGGTCCTTATCGGACGGCGAGCTGCCCATTGCTCACCGTTCGCAAGCCCGCGCCTACGGTGGCCGGAAGTCGGCTCTCGACTCCCGACGCCCGGGGAGTCTCCTGCGGCGACTAGGGCCGCGAGGGCGTGCAGCTTGCATCTCCCTCGCGCGCTCCACCTCATCCTTCGCGGACATAACTGCTTCGCAGAAGGAGGTGACGGCCTCCCAAGCACTCTCGCTCCGAACCATGGCCTGAACCAGGGCCGGACGCGAGAGATCGCCGCCGCCGATCGCCTCCGTGAGGACACGGCGGTGCTCCGCCCAAGCCGGGCAGACCTCCACCGTATGCTCCACCGTTTCCTCCGGGCGATCCACACAGTGGTGACACCCGGGCGTTTCCTCCCGCCTTACGCGGAACAGGAACCTCCCGAAACAACCGTGTCCGGTGAGGACCTGCGTCAGGCGGAAGGTGAGGACGCCATGGCGCCTCTCAAGCCACTCCTCAAAGAGGGGACTTATCGCCGCAATTGTGGCGTGCCCAATGAAACTTACCCTGACAGATGGATCGGCCGATTAGGACCAATTTTGTGGCCTCCGCGATCTCCGGATTTAAATCCCTTAGATTTTTTTTATTGGGGATGTTTAAAAGACAAAGTTTACAAACAACGAATAACGTCGGAAGAAGAATTACGTCAGCGCATCCAATCTGCTGTATCAGAAATAAACAATAGCCATTTTGTCCGTCGGATAAGAGCTTCCTTTATTAGGAGGTGCAGACTTTGCATTCTCGTAGGGGGACGTCAGTTTGAACATTTACAATAAACATTTTTAAGAAAATAGTTGAATTGTGCACACTTTTTCAAATTTTATTTAATTCGTAATTTGGCACCTCTGTCAGATTCATAGCAATATCTTTGTAACGACAAAGACTAGGCGTAAGTTTTATACCAATTTGCAAACCTTAGTAATTTTACAAGTTTTTAAAATAATGGTACACTTTGGTGTCATACATTTTTTTTACAGGAGAAATTCTGGTCTTTTCATCGTAAAAACAAAACTTTTCAATTCAAGATTTTTTTTCTAAGGCAAATAAATAGTTATTTAAAAAAATGGTATCTTATAACATTAGTAAACTATTCAGAAATGTTTGACAAAAATCACACCTAAATATGATACCATTTGCAGCAATAGCATTAAAAACACTGAATGCTGGTACAGAAAATAGTAAAAATCAAAAATAAAAAAATCTTGGTTACCTTATCGGTTTTTTTTTTTACTGTTCAAATTAGTTGTTGGAAATGAGGTAAGCTACCTACCCGTTACGTTTGATCCATTATTTACGGGACACCCTGTATATATTAACCTATCTAGCTGTTTAATTATTCTACCTAACTACCTATCTATCAGTTAACGGCCTGCGCAGCCTACCCTACGCAGCCCTAGCCGTTACACAAGCCAGTTGGATTCGAGCGAATCGACACCTGATTCATGACTCATCAAAGGACTTACAAGAGGATGTTGTTACATCCGTGAAACATGGATTATCAACGCCGCCACCACCACTGTATCTACAACCAACACTGGTTGTTGCTGTCATGTCATGAACTCATGACGCTAGTATGGTATCTTGGCTGGGCAAGGCATCAAGATAACCTGCTAGCACTAGTGTCATTTTAAGACAATGTTTTGGTGTCTCTAGAAGACAGTTCGTGTTTTATCATTTTATTTAAGTAAATATGTATCTACAATAAGATAATTTGGCAATAAATACATAGTTTTATTTATTAATCCCAATTCAATTACAACAAGTAGGTAAATACGTATATAAATAATATTATGGGTATTGAGGATAGAAAAATGTACGGAATCAAAGATGGTAAAAATATCATTTTATGTGTCAAAATACTAAATTTTTCACTAACCTCATAAAGGCATACCACCAATTAGTACCTGTGGTCGCTCACAGACGGCGTTATAATAAAATAAACTAAGACAAATCCCCGGTGTATAAACCTTATTTTGACCAGTCAACGCAAGTACCCGACTCCTGAAACGTATTAATTGATAAACTATAAAATACGAACACAATTATAATAATATAACAATCATTAGTGAACATGTGTTTTGACTACCTAGGCGATCGTCCATTGTCCCACCAGACATGTGCTTTATTCTTGGGATAAATTCATCCCAAATACGGAACCGTTCATTGTGCGTCACTTGGCCGGTTTTATTAAAATAATCTTTAAAGTTCGAGAGACATAGCTCAGCCTCGTAGCTATTAGATTTTACAAGTCAAGTAAGTACTTGCTTTGTGTACCTCGCACAGTGTCCGACGCGCCTCCGCAGGAGTCTTTCAGAATGTTGTTGCTGAGCTTCAGCGTGGTGAGCGACGTGACCGCCTTCAGCGACGTATACACGTCTGTCGTCAGGTGGTTCTTGGCCAGGCTCAGCCACTGCAGAGACGTCGTCTTGACAAACAAGCCACTGCGAACGAAACCAAATTCAATACTAACTAGAACTACGATATTGCCGCGTGCTCTACAAAACTTATAAAAACTTTGACGACTCACCCCGGCAGCTCTTTTAGAAGGTTCCCGGACAAGTCGAGCTGGCGCAGCTCCTTCGCGTCGTCGAGTAGCCCCGTCGGCAGCGCGGTTAGCGCACACGACGAGAGGTACAGCTCCTGCAGACGCCGCGCGCCGCGCAGTGACGTCTCGTGCAGTAAACTCAGCCGTGGTCCGTCCTGCACGCGCAGCACCCGCAGCTCCGTGCAGTCGCTCACCCAGCCCGCCGGAAGCTCCACGGCTGTCACGTCGCGCACGTCCAGCGTCTCGAGGGCGCACGCCGACCAGGGCTTGGGCGCCGGCTCGTCCCAGCCGTACACGGTGAGAATGCGCAGCGCGAGCGACAGCGCGCTCGGCACGCGCGCTGCCGGCATTTCCAGCGCCAGCACGCGCAGCGCGCCGGCCAGCGCCACTGACACATTGTGCGCGTCACGCACCGACACGTTGACGAGGTTGGGCAGCCGCTCCAGCACGTCGTTCGGCAGGTCGGTGGCCATGCGCGTGAGGTCCAGCAGCTCGAGCGAGCGCGGCAGATGGCGCAGCTCGCCGGGCGGCAGGCGCACGTGGTCGAGAAACAGGCGGCGTAGGCCCTTCGGCGCGGCCAGCGTGAGCGGCGCCAGCTCCGTGTCGATGAGCTCGAGCGCGAGCACGTCGGTGAGGCCGGTCAGGTGCGCGGCCGTGAGGTTACCGGCGTTGATCAGCTTGAGCCTGTCGAGCACGGTCACGTTGAGCGCGTCTAGTGTGGCGGCGTATGAGCCGTGCGGCGCCGGGCAGTCCTTCAACTGCACTTTGTTGACACGCAGCTGCGACTCGAATCGCGGCAGGGCTGTATTGTCGAGCGTCAAGTTTTCTGGACACTTTAATGTGAAATAGCCGCTGTCGGTGAATTCAATCAGCAGCTTCAAACCTATTGAAATTGAAAATACAGTTTAACACATACAGTTTGAAATATATGTAGTAACTCCCATATTCAAAATTAATTTATTTACGTTATACGTCCGTGTTTGGGTCACAGAAATTCATATGTGTACCAAATTTAAACTTAATCGGTCTATTAGATTCGGAGCATATTTGCTGTGACAGACAGACACACATGATCTTATAAGGATTCCTTTTTTTCATTCGGACATATGGAACCCTAAAAGATAAATAAAAATTAAATTACTCATAAGCTTTTAGAAATCCAATACCATCAGAGATATGGCAAACGCTCCTCAAAAAATTAATAACATGAAAAATAATTCATACTCAATACTTGTATTGCATTCCACATGTAAGTATTCTTAAGTGGTAAAATTATAATTAGATCTTAAGGACTCTGTCGGGTACAGCAAAATAAGTGAGTTAGGAGAGAGGAAGCATTTGTTAAATGTCAAACATTACTTACTAAACTACTATATTATAATAATGATGTAGGTAACCAATAGCTTTAATATAAAATATAAACAGGTATCTATTGAGAGATGTAATAATAATAAATAAAGTTCGCACACTCGCCTAGCATCTCAATTCCAGTCATCCGTGGAGTCTTGGTCGCTACCACAGTCTCTAACAACAGGCGATAAGTCAATTTATTTTTTTTACTTATTATTGACATTATCTACTCATTACAGTTTTGTTTTTTTTTATGAGTTGTAACGTTTTACGTTGCGTAATGTAAATTATTTTGAATAACTACCTACTATTGTATAGAATCAAGTTTTCTAACTGAACAGACAGCTGTGCTGCTGGTGAGTTTGTTGCGCCACTTCTTCTTCCCAGCTAAGCACTAGGAAGTGGTGAAGGGTGGGCGTTTTTAGGGGGACTGTCTTATGTAATTTTGACGTTTGAAAAGTGCTGATTCTCAGCCTATTTTAAATAAATGACTTTCGAATTTTGGCGTTACCCATCTGCTCCATAAGTCAGGTAGTCCTGCGGAACCCAAGAATTATAGACCGATCACATGTTTATCGACGGTCTATAAACTTCTTAGATCCATTTTGAGAGCGAAAATCAACACACACATTGACAGTAATTCAATTATGTCTGCCTCTCAAAATGGATGTAGGAATGGGTCCCGTGGTACTAAGGAGCTACTCCTCATCGACATGGCCATAAGCCAACAGGTTCGTCGATCCCGCAAGGATTTGTCGACATGGATAGACTACACCACCAATAAACCAATGTAGAAATAATACAGATGACAACCATTGGAAGCGTAAAAAAAATTGCATTTTAAGCACAGATAATAAAAATAAATTGTTTCATATTGCAGAAAATACTTTTGACAAGTATGAACTCTGCCATTACATCACGCCTCATGGAACTATGGAAGTTCTGTTAAAAGGTATCAAAGAAAAGTTGTCAGAGTTCACTCTACAGGACTTCGGTATTATATTGATAGGTGAGGAAGACTTTAAAATAACTAATAGATATTTTGATAGCATTTTACTAATCAGGCTAATGTTGCAAGAAGTCTCGAACACTAATTTAATTATCTGCACTCCAACGTACAAATTCTTCACAAACAACTACCTTTATAATTCGAGAGTGGAAACGTTCAATAATTTATTATATCTAGACACTATCACTCATGGACACGCATATTTTCTGGACAGCAACATGAACCTAAAGTATGACGACACTATGTTCAACAAACGCACGGGTGTCATTAATTACTCTGGAATTAAATCCATTTTCCTCGGGGGAGGCTGGATCGCTCCAACGCGAATGTATACGTACATCCGTGGTGGGGCGACCCAGACTACCAGGCACTTCTTCTCTTGCAACCGAGCGGGTGGGCAGGTTGCGGATAGCCCAACTCCGGCTGCGGGACCGACCACTAACGATTACATTGACTGTTAGTGGGCGATCCCGCACTCGGAGCATCTCTCTTTAAAGGATCCCGGACAAGAGAAGTTCCCAAAAGCCAAATCCCAGGCCTAGGGTAACCTATATACCCCTTCCTATGCTACCCATCACCAATTTAAGCCATCCCTCACTATCCACACATACCCCGTCGATCCTAAATCCCTAGGCCAACTCCCAGGCCTAGGGTGACCCCCCAAAGAACCCACACCTCCATCCAACAAATGCCTTCCCTCCTATCACTTTATCCCGTCGGTCCAAGAGGAAGGGTAACCTCGATTCCAAAAAAGCCCACCCCCACCAAAATGAAAAAGCAGGATGATGAAATGTCTACCCAGGTGGGTCCCGGCCAAGCCGGGGAATCCCGCACCGCTTCGGCGGTTAGCCCCCAACGTAATATGGGGGGGGCCTCAAACTGCTCTCTTATGGAAAAACTGATGCCGCGCTTTTTAGCGCGGCCGGCTGCTGATCTAGCGCCCATAACACAGGCTGCGACTAACGCGCCCACAAACACGACCTTGGCTGCGACTAACGCGCCCTTACCTACCACTACGGCTGCGACCCACGCGCCAACACCCACGACACGGGTTATGCCTCCCACGAGCCTCTGGCAACAGAGCATCGTGCGGAACAGCAAGACAAACCCGGACAAAAACCAAGACCAGCACAGGCAGACAGGGACGGGGATAGATGACGGACCTGGCGGCTCTAATACTCTTCCGGTTGCCAGTGGTGAAGTACGCCTGCTGACAAAGCGTGAAAAAATCCTGACCCGGAAGAAGAGAATCGGCGGCCGAAAGCGCAATATTCGCGAAGGCACTAGCCAGCGCGAAGCGCGATCGGACGCCGAAGGGAAGGTGCGCAACCGGCCTCGAGTCCGCGAAGGGGAAACCCGGCGCGAAAAAGGGTCGGAAGCACGCGACCGACCGCAAGAGTGCGAAGGGGAAACCCAGCGCGCAAAGCGGCCGGACGCGGAACCGCACGAGCGGGGGCATGCTTGCGTAGGGGCAACTCAGCGCGAGACGCCCCCACACGTGACGGAGTCCACCGGGACCGACATCCGACCCCATGACACAGACGGATCACACGACCGACCTCCTCCTAGGCACAAAAGGGGCAGGCGAGGTGGAAAACCACACCCGGCGTTGCCGGCAAAAAATACCCAGCCAGGCACCTCCAAGCCGCAGCCTGGACCGAGCGGTTCAGGGCCGGCGAAGAGGGAGCGCCCTGACGACACGGCCTCGCCGAGTATGCTTCAGGGGGACGCCAAACGGGTGAGGATCCACTCCGCTCAAGGGGAGCAGAGGACCTATGCGCGGGCCACAAAGGATATTCCTGCGCGGCTGGCCGTAGCAATCTGCCTCCCTCCCCCCTCTAGGGACCTAAACAAGGAAGAGGCCGAATACATAAAGACAGACTTAGTAAATCGGGTTATGGAAACCGACTCGCCAACGCCACTCCCTGCCTTCCGCGGATACCCACGGGTAGCGGAAGGTACCGTGCAGTTGTGGGGCGAGGACGACTATGCCCTGACCTGGTTGACTCAGAACGCACCCCTGATCAGACTCCCAACGACCGACCAAACACTCACGGTACTGCGACAGACTGACGTGCCCACGCGTGTCCGAGTCTCGCTTTTTGTCCCTCAGTACACAGGTGACATAGCCAGACTCCAGAGTATTCTGATTCGTCAGAATACTTGGTATGACATTGCAAAGTGGTCACTCTACAGGGCGACTACCGTCGGTGGCGACAACTACGGGACTTATTTGACCCTGGGTCTGCCACCGGAGGAAGCCGTAAAGGTCCGGGCCCGGGAGCGGCGTATATCATACCTACTTGGGTCGATATACGTTCGATTCTGGCCCACGACCCAACCCTCCGACGTCCAGACCGACAGCACAGACGGTAAGACTGTACAACCGACGACTCTGACACAGACGACCGACTCCGACATTGACCAACTAGAAGAGGTAATGGCACGAGCGGCAATGGCTGACGACGAGGACGTTGTACCGCCCGAATCACCTGGCTGGAGCGAATGTCTGCTCGCCTCGTCGCCGGGCGAACGTCACAACGACACATACAGAGAGGAGGTAGTGGAGAAGCTGTCCGATGGATCCATCTCCGACTAGCTCCTCTCCACCACCTCGATCACCCCTAAACATCATCCAGACCAACCTCCAGCATAGCCAGACTGCCACGGCTAGCCTACGCAGGGCGCTGGAGGTGCAGCCCCGAACTATCGCACTGATCCAAGAGCCGTGGATCAGAAACAACAGAATATGCGGCCTCGGTAACATCGGAGGTAAGCTAATCCTTAACACACACTGCTCAGACAAGCCAAGAACCTGCGTCTACATACCCAAAGAAATTCCTATCACACCACTCACTCAATTCTGTTCCAGAGACCTGACAACTGTCCAAACCGAAGGTAGTGTTCCAGATGTTGTACTGGCCTCGGCATACATGCCAGGCGAGGACACGGACTGCCCGCCAAAAGAGCTGGCCGACCTGGTACAGCACTGCGAACGCGCCAAACTAGACCTGATCATCGGCACCGACTCGAACGCCCACCACCCGCTGTGGGGCAGCGAGGCACCAAACCCCAGAGGAGAGGTACTATCCACCTATTTATTCTCTACTAATCTTAACATCGTAAACCGCGGCTCCGAACCCACTTGGGTCACAATCCGAGGACAAACGATTATAGATTTAACACTTGCTACAGAAAACGCGACAAACCTTATCACAAACTGGCACGTATCGGACGAGCCTTCCTGCTCGGACCACAGAAGGATCCGCTTTACACTAACTAACCACACTAGGAAACCCGAACCAAGGCGTAACCCGAGGCGCACCAACGTTCCCGGGTTCAAACGCCTCCTGGCTTCCCTATTAACTAGGCACCTAACACAAGTAACCATAAGAGACCAAGCACAATTAGAATACACCGTAACAAAAATATCAGAATACCTTACTGAAGCATACCACGCATGCTGTAAACTAAGAGCGCCACAATCCAAGAAGGAGAGGAACCCCTGGTGGAACGCTGAACTTGGCAAACTCAGAGATGCGCTACGTAAGCAATTTAACAGAGCAAAAACCACGAGGCTCCCGGACGACTGGGAGATATACAAAGAGACACAATATACATACAAAAAGCAGATCAGAACCGCCAGGACCGCCTGGCGTAAATTCTGTGAATCCATCGAAACTAATAATGAAGCCGCAAGGGTAAGGAAGATCCTATCAGTTGATCAGGACCGAACTCTTGGCGCGCTGAAAAAACCCGATAACTCATACACACTTACTGACTTTGAAACCAGTAAGGTCCTTCTCGAGACTCACTTCCCAGACTGTAAAATCCTGGAGGACAGGACGTGGGAGGCTGAACCAGAATGGACCCCAACGGATCAAGACTGGTCAAGTGCCCGCAATATAGTAACAGAAGACCGAATAAAGTGGGCTATCAACACCTTTCAGCCATACAAGTCGGCAGGGCTGGATGGCATTTTCCCAGCTCTGCTGCAGTGGGGGGTAGATTATCTAACACCATGGCTGGTGGAGATCTATCGAGCCTGCATAGCACTTAGACAGATACCTCTCGCATGGCGCGAGGTAAAAGTCATTTTCATACCCAAACCAGGAAAAACTGATTACACGCAACCAAAGGCTTATAGACCTATAAGCCTCACATCTTTTCTTCTGAAAACCCTCGAGAGGCTCTGTGATAGGCACATCCGAGACGGACCTCTTCGGGTAAAACCACTCCACAAATACCAGCATGCGTATTCCACAGGCAAATCAACAGAATCCGCGCTGCACAGCGTGGTTTCCAAAATTGAATGCGCAGTGGACCACAAATGCTCAGCACTGGCCGCCTTCATTGACATCGAGGGAGCCTTTGACAAAACCATGTTCAACAGCATTAACATGGCACTCAACAGTCACAACATAGACCCGACCTTGAGTGGCTGGATTACGAACATGCTCAAACTGAGAGCTGTACAAGTCACAGTAAATGACACTACAAGGGCCATCGTTGCGAAGGGCTGCCCGCAAGGAGGAGTCCTCTCGCCGCTCTTATGGAACCTTGTAGTAGACAGCCTCATCAAAACACTTAATGACAAAGGCTACTTCAAAGTAGGCTACGCCGATGACATAACCATTGTAATAAACGGCACCCACGAAAACACTCTATGGAACCTAATGCGTCAAGCCCTAAAAATAGTAGAGGAATGGTGCAACAGGCACCAACTCTCAGTAAACCCTACAAAAACTGAACTGATTCTCTTCACAAAAAAGAGAAAACTGACAACACTACAGCTACCACGATTCTTCGGAACAACCCTAAGCCTATCAACTGAAACTAAATATCCGGGCATCTTTTTAGACAAACAGCTGAACTGGGCGAAACACACCAACTATATTATCACAAAAGCCAGCATAACCCTGTGGCAGTGCAAACGACTGCTTGGCAGGAACTGGGGAATTCGCCCCAGGGTTACTCACTGGCTATACACCACAGTCATCCGACCAGTCATCACATACGGCTCACTGGTCTGGTGGCCCAGGACAGACCTGAGCACAGCCCAAAAGAATCTCGAAAAACTGCAGCGGTTTGCTTGTGTTGCAATCACTGGCAGTATGAGAACTGCACCGACTGCCGCCCTACAGGCAATGCTTGGACTGCCTCTGCACCTCATCGTGCGGGAGGAGGCGGCCCTAGCCGCCTTTAGGCTTCATGTATCCGGCACACTAAGCAAAGACTCTAGAGTTAAACACACACGCATAAAGGAAGATGCAATCAAACGACGACCAATGATGGCATCACCCTGTGATAAAGCCCCGAAAACATACCACTTTCATAGGCACTACAACATAATACTTACAGAAGAACAGTGTGACTACTCAGGCTCGAAAGAGATGAGAGTATACACCGACGGATCGAAGACCGACTCCGGAACTGGAGTTGGAGTCTTCTCACACGACTTTAACATAAAGATATCCAGCCCGCTGGGAATGTACAACACCGTCTACCCGGCGGAGTGTGTAGGTATTATACAAGCGGTCCACGCCCTAAGAGCCAGGAGAGTTACGGACACACACATACGCATACTCTCCGACAGCGCCTCAGTTCTTCAATCCTTACGGAAAAAACATATTACCACAAAGCTAACACTAGAATGTCACAATGCACTAGAACAAATAACGGTATCTAGCCGCAACACGGTGACACTGCAATGGATAAAAGGACACAGCGGATCGCTGGGTAATGACGCAGCTGACGAAATTGCTAGACGAGGATCCAGCACCGCAGTCTGTGGACCCGAGCCTATCGTACCCATCCCCTTCACCCAGATACGAAGGTGGCTACAGGAGTTCACCCACACTCAAGCGGAGCACTGGTGGACCTCAACACCGGGCTGCAGGCAGTCCAAGGAAGCCATGCCATCTTTGGATACCGGGCTAACCCGGCGTTTACTACGCCTGGATAGGAATGGCCTGCGCCTGGTGACGGGGACCATCACGGGCCACTGCTCGCTGAACAGACACTTCCACACAATGGGCATAACGGACAGTCCTCTGTGCAGGGCGTGCATGGAGGCTGAGGAAACCGTCGCGCACGTGCTTTTTGAATGCACGGGCGTCACCCAGATTAGAACAGAGACCCTCGGGACACCCAGATCTTACACAGATGTTCTGAACAGACCAGGAGACTTAATCAACTTCTGGAGGGAGGTGGGCTGGTTGGAATAACCACCAACGGCCGCTATGGCCCACGCACAATGGTCCACTGAAGGACTAAGTGCGGAAACCAAACTCCATAACATAGAACATAGAAGGATATTTTCAAAATGACTATGGACATACAATCATCAAACATTGACTTTCACCAACCTGACAACCAAATGAAGACAGTAACTGAATCAGAAGACACGGGAGAGCTTTTTCTTCAATCGTATTAATGTAATGCATCAAAACATTGCTGGATTGTTAAACAAATCAGACTTGTTAACTGTACAATTAGAAAACTTGGAAAATCGAGGGACAACTGTAGATGTACTGTGTTTAACAGAGCATTTCATAACATCTGGACATGAAAGTCTATTGCACATTCCGAATTTCCACCTAGCCGCTCTTTTTTCACGAAGCACAAATCGGGGAGGAACTTGTATTCTTGTAAGGCAGGGACACCAGTACAGGGAACTACCAGATGTAGCTAAACAGTTTGTATCAGGCGTTTTTGAAATTTGTGCTATAGAATTGACATCCTATTCAATTATTGTTTTATGTGTGTATAGAGTACCAAAATATAATTACTTGACATTTTATGAAAAACTTGAAATTGTATTAAAAAAAGTTTGTGTATTATCGAATAAAAAATAGTGTTGTGTGGTGATATTAACATTAATGTACTGTTAAGAAATAAGATTACTTTGGATTTGGAACACTTCCTACTTAATTATAACTTGACTTTAGCTCTAAATCATCGGCCTTCTACCTACTTACATCTATACAAATCT
The DNA here is from genome assembly GCA_947364205.1 of Agrochola lota. Lineage (NCBI taxonomy): Eukaryota > Metazoa > Arthropoda > Insecta > Lepidoptera > Noctuidae > Agrochola > Agrochola lota. The sequence goes on from OX376227.1 coordinate 126,947, forward strand.
ATAATAAGGCCACAACTTGAATACGCAGTACCCATTTGGAACCCTTATTACAAAAAGTACATTGAGATCATTGAGTTGGTTCAACGTAAGTACCTCCGTTCCATGCATTACAGATGCTGTAAAACCAAAATGTCCTATAAATTATTACTTGAAAAATATAACCTCATGACCCTACAATCCCGTCGCACCCTACTTGAAATGATGACTCTGTTTAGTATATGCCGCAATAAATTTGATTGTACTGATCTTGTGAACAGTCTGTGCTACCTGATCCCTCGTACTGTAATCGGTCGAGAAGTTCGTTCGAGACGCCTATTTGCTACTTCATTTTGTCGAACGAACTCAGGCGCTCGCTCGCCGTTACATCGCTTGGTTGACACCTATAATAAACAGTTTGGCTCTACTGATATTATGTTTCTCAGCAAAGCTGTATTTAAGAGTGAGATTACAACTATTTTAAGAGATAGCCCTAGTATATAGTATATAGTTAATAAGTGCTTTTTTAACTAGCTCTGCTAACAGCTAGCTATTCTGTATTGTAATCTGTGGATAACGTATTGAGTAGTGTATTTGTTACTTTTATTGCAAGTTTTATATTGTATGCCTACTGTGTAATATACTGCTGTTTGTTATTCCTATCAAATAAATAAATAAATAAATAAATAAACCAGCCTATTAGGCTTCATAGTAAAACGTGCATTGATAACTTTGCACATAATCTAAGAAAAGGATGGAAAACAGAAATTATTGACCTCATGTTATCAAATCACACATTACAAATACTTAAAATACCTGTTAATAAAACGTGTCGCTTAACATTTTGGAAAACGTTAAAAAGAAATTACTCCAAAGAGAACCTTGATAAATTTAAATCATGTATACAAAATTTATCTTTCAAAGAAGTCTACGAAAGTAATGATGTTAATGTAGCCTATAAGACTTTTATTGATATTTTCTCATTATTTTACAATCTCTGTTTCTCAGAGAAAACAATAACTATAAACACTAACAAACAGGTTAAATGGATTTCTCATGGCATAAAAACATGTAGTAAAATACAGAGACGTTTATTGTGGGCTTACAGACTACACCCAACCACAAATGGTAAAAGTGACTTGAAAAAATACACTACTCAGTATAAAAAAATTGTTAGACTAACTCAGAAGGCACAAAATAACTACTTTAAAAACAACTCGCAAAATAAATCCAAAGCCACATGGCAGATAGTCAATAGATCTAAAACTAACCTGCCTAAAGAACAGATACTGACAATAAAAACAGGGAATTTGACTTACACAAACCCGAATGACATAGCAAACGCATTTAATGACTACTTTATAGATGACATTGAGAATAATATAATAAATGACATTAAAATAAACAATAAGTTAGATAATTTGACAATGCAATCAATGTTTATGCAGCCGGTTCTAAAGTTCGATATTATTTTAGCCACAAAGACGCTTAAAAATACTAGTACTGTAGGTATTGACGGTATATCTACAAAAGTAATTAAATATGTAACTGAGCTTATAACACCTGTCCTAGCACATATTATTAATTTAGGTATTACCGAGGGCACCTATCCCGAAAGCTTGAAAAAAGTCATAATAAAACCGCTCCACAAAAAGGAAGACATGACGCATATAAAAAACTACCGGCCAATAGCCAAAATTCCTCTTTTCCAAAATCTTTGAAAAAGTTATTTATAACTCGTTATACCAATATCTTCACAAATATAATATTTTGTGCAAAGAACAAAACGGTTTCCGGAGAAATAAAACAATTAACATGGCTATTTTCGACTTTTTAAATAATGTTATGTCTGCTGTTGATAAAAAGATTCCCATCTGCGCTATTTACACAGACATGACTAAAGCCTTTGATTATGTTGATCACAAAATCCTTCTAGACAAATTGCATTGCTATAGAATCAGAGGGAACATTTTAAAACTACTAGAATCATATCTAAGTAATAGATTGCAATGTACTGAAATCACAAGAGTGTGCGCAAAAACCAAAACTGAACGAACGTATGTGTCGAATTTCAAAAGTATAAAATATGGAGTGCCTCAAGGTAGCGTGCTTGGGCCACCTTTATTTCTCATTTACATAAATGATTTGCCAAAAGTGACACAACAACAAATGATTTTGTTTGCAGACGATAGCACTGCCATAGTTAAATATAAGGACTTAAATACTTATCAATTTGACATTAATAATACTCTTACTGACATAATTAATTGGCTCAATATCAATAATTTAGTAATCAACCTAAAAAAAACCAAAGTAATGCATTTTCACCAAAGAATTGAAGCTCCGAAAGTTTGTGTCAATTACAATGGCAACGAAATAGCAGAAGTAAAAGTAAGTGTATTTTTAGGTATCCATATTGACAATAACCTTAATTGGAAAGCTCATATAGAACAGCTATGTAAAAAAAAATATAAATCTGCCTATGCACTTTTTCAATTGGCTAGAAAAGTAAATATAAACGCGTTACTTGATGCCTATCATGGTCTAGTAGCCTCACTTCTACGATACGGAATTATTTTTTGGGGTAACTCCCCGGATAAGGGATTACTATTCAAGGCACAAAAAAGGTGCATTAGAGCCATGTGTGGTCTGAAAACAGATGACAGCTGTGCACCGTACTTTAAATCATTAAAAATACTTACGCTACCGGCGATGTAAATATTAGAAATTAGTATCTTCGTCAAAACAAATCCCAACCTTTTTGAAAAAATAACAATGGTACGAAATGTTCCAATTCGTAGTCAGTACAAAAATTCTTTTGGTAATTATAAATGTAAAACTGCATTAGTAAAAAAAAGTGTCCTGGGTATGGCTCCACGCATTTATAATAAAATTCCAGACGCCATAAAAGAATTAAGTTTTACACAATTTAAGAAAAAAAAATTGTTCTTAATTGATAAATGTTATTATACAATTGACGAATACTTAAATGACGAATCAATTTAGAAATACTATGATTAACATTGACATTAAATAATTTTGATATTTTTTATTACCTACTTTGACATTTTTTTTTTTTTGACATTTTAATAATTCTTCATTTAGGTCTGACATAATTGGAGTATTTAATACTCCAATTATGTCAGACCTATATTATGTAATTGTTCAATTTATTTTCTAATGAATACCATAATTATGCATGATTATCAAATATTTTAGTAAATTTTAATTTGTAATCCTCAGGTAGATTTCACACAATATTTGTACGCCTACTGGCATAACATAGCGCTCTGTTCACCAAACATAAGATCTGTATTTATTTACCTATGTTAACAAATAAATAAATAAACTAAAAGAAGGCCTACGACTCGGTGCCACCCACATACATGGCTCATGAGGGTGCTGGAATTGTATAAGACAGATGCAACTCTGCGCACCTTCCTGATGTCGTGTATGGGGCAATGGAGGACGGTCCTTCGCTATCCAGGATGTCGACAGATCCAGGGGAATGATGAGCCTGTATGGATTAAACGGGGAATATTTCAGGGCGACAGTTTGAGTCCACTTTGGTTCTGCTTAGCCCTGAATCCTCTAAGCACACTGCTAGAGGATTCAGGTCTGGGCTATCAGTTAAGATGTAGGGGTATGAGGAACAGGGTGTAAAGTTCACTCATCCCCCATAGAAAAGGGAGGATCCTCCAACCAGACGGGTGTGATGTCTGGCGGGCAACTGCCCAGAGGTTGAAGTCAGGAAGCTTGTATATATACGTATGTTTATCGCGCGGTAAACTCTAATTGCGCGATGCAGGGTTTGTGTGACGTCAGGTCTTTGATGTGTAGTTCGCATGTAGCGATGTAGATGCCGCTACAAAGGAGAGGTGGTCACGTCATATCTCACGGGGAATGATGAGCCTGTATGGATTAAACGGGGAATATTTCAGGGCGACAGTTTGAGTCCACTTCGGTTCTGCCTAGCCCTGAATCCTCTAAGTACACTGCTGGAGGATTCAGGTCTAGGCTATCGGTTGAGGAAAGGTGGTCAGGTCATATCTCGACTCCTCTACATGGATGACTTGTAACTCTTTGCCCCCAACAAATTGCGACTGATGGAGCTACTGAAGGTAACTGAAACATTCAGTAGCGCCATCAGGATGATTGGTGTGGACAAATGTGCAGTCATGCATGTAAAGCGAGGGGAGATTATGGAATCCGAAGGAACTCAACTCTTGGACTCCATACACCTTAGATCCCTCTCCTCAGCCGAAAGCTATAAGTATTTGGGTATGTCGGAAGCGTTAGGCATCAACGTTACTGACATGAAGCAATCGTTGAAGGAACGCTTCTTTGGTCGCCTGAAGAAAGTATTAATTAGTCTTCTTTCGGGCGGAAACAAGGTGCGCGCCTTCAACGGTTGGGTCATGCCGGTTTTGATGTACTCTTTCGGCATACTCAAATGCTCTCAGACCGAACTCGACGCCCTGGACAGAAGGGTCCGTACACTCCTGACCGCAAACCGGATGCATCACCCACGTTCATCGGTGATGAGACTGTACATCCCGCGGAAGTGCGGGGGTCGAGGCCTTAAAACGCTAAGACCCGCCACAACCGCGAGGTGTGCAGCCTCAGGGATTATTTTTTTAAAGCCGAAGTGGGTATGCACCGTGATGTGGTCGCAGAGGACAAGGGACTCACCCCGCTTTCCATGGCTAAAGAGAACTGGCGCAAACCTGTAGTACTTACTACAGATGACCGCAAGGAGGTATGGCAGAGCAAGGAGCTTCACCGGCGCTACTATCGGGCTCTTCATGAGCCCGATGGAAACTGAAGGTTTTGTCTGTGCAATTATGGACGAAGTTGTCTTGACGAATAACTACCGGAGACATATTATGAAGGACGGGACCATGACACGCTTTTGCGTAAACTGCGTCATCACGGTGTGCAAAACGAAGCTCTCAACTTTATAAATTCTTATTTACATAATAGGTCCCAATATGTAGATGTTAATGGTGTGAAATCTTCTGGGCTACCAGTTCACTTAGGTGTACCTCAAGGCTCAATACTGGGTCCATTCTTGTTTTTAGTGTATATCAATGACTTACCATTCTATTTAAAGGGTATCTGTGAAGTTGTACTGTTTGCAGATGATACCTCTCTTATTTTTAAAGTAGACAGGAATACACAAGATTTTGACGATGTAAACAGTGCACTCTCAATGGTTACGGATTGGTTTACGACAAATAACCTAGTTCTCAATGCTAAGAAAACGAAATGTGTAAAGTTCGCCCTACCAAATGTTAGAAATCTAGGTCCCAACATCGTCTTAGATAAAGAGGTGCTTGAATCTGTAAGCTCGGCAGTTTTTCTGGGCATAACAGTAGATGCCAAACTTCAGTGGGGCCCACATATATCGAGCCTAGCGGGAAGGCTCAGTTCGGCCGCCTACGCCGTCAGGAAAGTAAGACATTACACTGACGTCGATACAGCTCGGTTAGTCTATTTTAGTTATTTTCATAGCGTTATGTCCTACGGTCTTCTGCTGTGGGGCAAAGCTGCTGATATTCAAAATATATTTGTTCTTCAAAAACGAGCTGTTCGAGCTATTTACCAGCGAGGTGCCAGAGTTTCTCTGAGAGATTTTTTCAAAGATATTGGTATCATCACGGTGGCATCTCAATTCATCTTTGCCAATATCTTATATATTAGGCAAAATATACACATATACACTAAAAACAGTGACTTTCACAATGGTAACACTAGAAATAAGGACAAACTACGAGCTCCGTTTCACCGGCTTCATAAGGTTCATAACTCATTTGTTGGGCTTGGTATAACCTTTTATAACAAGCTACCCTCTTCTTTGCTAGATTTGCCTTTTAATGCGTTTAAAACGAAAGTAAAATCCAAGCTTTGTTCAAAGGCATACTATTCTATCAACGACTACTTAAATGATAAGAATAGTTGGTCGCTGTGATTAACTCAAGACAATGTTTATGTTCTTTCTCCAGATTACCTACTGACAAGTTATATGAGTTTATATAATTGTATTTTTTTTTTTAATTATTTGACTTTATCGTCAAGCTATTTTTAATTTTATTTCAATTTATTGTTGACATAATCTACTCATTACAATGTTTTTTTTAATGAGTTGTATTGCAATATGTGGTTAGCTAGTGACCTCGACAATTGATCATATTAGTTATTGTTATTAGTAATTAACTGTTTGTTTTATTTATTTTATCTCGATGGTCCTAGTTTATCATTTATAACTTCCAGTTACAACTATATGTAAGCGGGCACGCCCTTTATGCCTGCACGCGTAGCATGAGCACCGTTTTGTCGACGGAAGAGTAGACAAAAATGACGTTCCGTGTAGACAGTACGACGGCACCAAAGTAGAAAGACTCAACTGCACTTTTTACGAAATTCACTCTGACATAATTCGACTCAGAATTCTTTGTTTTGTCAAAGGACTTTTTCTGTTTGATTCTCTATTTTTACTTATATAAACACAACTACAACAATTATTCTTAAAATGACGAAGTTCCGTGTTTTGGAACAAAAAATATTACAGTAATATTAGCCTTAACCATTTCCTTGGTAATGCCCTATTAACCAAATGATGTAAAATAGGAGAAGATAGCTTTGTTCTTCTATTAATTATCACAATTTTGCATTCAAAACGTTCTTCTGTAAAATCATGATTTTAAGATTTTGTAGATAACCGTATATACTTTGCGGCCGTCGAGTAGAAAGTTTCAAAAAGGGATTCCAAAATCAAATTGTCTTCAATACTTTGGACAACTGTCAGTTCTCAGTGGGATTTTGACAGTTTGGGATAGAAAACTTTCTTCTGAATTAGTCTACATAAAAAAGGACCTAGACAAAGATTGTTCGAAACGTAAGACAAAATGACAGATTGTAGAAAGATTTCTACGGTGCGATGTCAAAAATGGAGAAATGCAATGTCACTTTGTATAGAAAGAGCTATGTCTATTCTTCGTAGAAATAGAAAGCGTCATGCGACGCGTGCTGGAGGCTTTTATTTAGATATTAAGTTCTGTTTACGTTTAGTTTTATTTCCGCCTGAGTATAGTTCTCGATTATTTTGTTTGGTATATTGGCGTGTGCTAACTAACATATTATGGCTAATAATTTAAATTATGTTTTAATTTATATATTTTAATTGTGTTGCGTATTGTCTACGTTTTTTTTTAAATATGTGAATTTTGTCTTCTTATTTTATTTGGTGCGGGTAGTTTGGGACAGTTACGTTACATAGTTATGCTACGTCCATTAAAATACTTTTCTAATACTTTTCTTAGTTTAATGGACGTAGGGACTTGTAGAGTGCATTTTTGCAAGCTTTATATTAGCTTATAATTGGAGTAACCAGAAACACATACGAACAGAGCATGTTCGTATGTGTTTCCGGTTACTCCAATTGTCATCCATTTTTCAAGCACTTCCTGACATCCGATTGAGCTGAAACTTAGCATACCTAAATAACTACCGAGACATTTTGAAAAACTCATACCATGGAGCTGGTCTAATGATGGAGCCAGAAGTTGGCCATAGGAGCTCCTCAATCAAACAACATAGCACTATCGTGTTTGGATCATTGGCTATGTATTAACAAGTGCTTTGACACTAGGTGGTGGTCAGGATCCGATGATGGAGCCGGAAGGTGGCCAAATGTGTTTCTAGTTACTCCAATTGTCAGCCATTTTTCAAGCACTTCCTATCATCCGATAGAGCTGAAACTTGGCATACTTAAACAACTACCGAGACATTTTGAAAAAATGATACCATGGAGCTGGTCTGATGATGGAGCCGGAAGATGGCCATAGGAACTCCTCAACCCAATCCATCACCAACGAATCAAAATTGAAGATCCACGCAAAACTAAGACAATCGTAGAATGTCAAAGATGCCAACAATATGGCCACTGCAAAAACAACTGCACGAGGCCATACAGATGTGTCAAATGTGGGGAGGGCCACAAAACCTCAGAATGCCCCAAAAATGACAAAAATACACCCGCCAAATGCGCTCTCTGCTCCTGTGATCATCCTGCCAATTACAAAGTTTGTAAAGTTTACAAAGAAATACTGTCAAGAAAAATATAACCAAGAAATATTCCAACCGGTAACTCCAATTTTCCTACTGAGATAATCCGCACCAATACAATTACAGAAAGCTCCGCCCTACCCCAAACGAAATTCCTATCGCAGATCGGACCAAAGATACTCAGATATTGCCGCTGGACACCCCAAGGTTCCTCCATGAGACAACGTCGCTACAACTAGTCACATAGAAAACCCTCAACAAAACGTAACAGTTATGGAACAACTCTTAATTAAACAAAATGAAAAAAATTACCTTCTCCTGCAACAAATCAGTACCCTAATGGGCTTACTGACTACAGTCATTACTAAACTAACACCATAAATGACTCCTCTTCGAATCGCAATCTGGAACATCAATGGATTGGCTACCAACATCCAAGAGTTGGAGACTTTAATGAAAGCCAACAAACTAGACGCAGTATTAATTTCAGGGTCGCACGGGACGTCCAGAAGCTCGTTCCGCATTAAAGGCTATAACATTTACCACTCCCCCCATCCCGATGGTAGTGCGCATGCTGGCTCAGCGCTGGCCATTCGGGCGAACCTAAAACACTCACTGATATAATCATATTCTACAGAGTATTTACAAGCTACTTCTGTTAGATTGGAGGACCGAGCAGGCCCTATTATTCTATCCTCAATTTACTGTCCACCAAGACACAAAATAACTGCAGACATGTTCAAAACCTACTTCAATGCTCTTGGCCATAGGTTTATTGCGGGTGGTGACTGGAATGCCAAACATACATTTTGGGGATCCCGCTGTACCAGCACTCGTGGACGCGATTTGAAACGCTGTGTTGATGAAAATCACTTAAAACCGATATCTACAGGTGAGGCTACCTACTGGCCCAGCGACCCAAAGACACTCCCGGATCTCTTGGACTTCTTCATAAATAAGGGTATAGAGAGCTTACACACTACTATCGAATCGAGTCTAGACGGGTCATCAGATCATACACCGGCGATCGTCACAATTAGCACTAGTGAGCTTACTCGAGAATTAATAGAGTCTCTGACGAATAGCCGAACTGACTGGGATGGTTTCAAGACCTACCGCAATGAAAACTTTACTGCTGCTATATCACTGAAGAACCAAAATAATGTAGATAACGCCTGCAGATATCTCACTAACACCATTCAAGTGGCTGCTTGGATCAACACACCCTCTCGTCCCAAAGGTATCACCAACCCTTCTCATCCACCAGACATAATGCGAAAAATCCTAGAAAAGCGCCGACTTAGGAGAATATGGCATCAATCCCGTCATCCTCTTGATAAACTAAATTACAACAAGGCAGCAAAGGAGTTAAAGGCTACAGTCCAGGAGTCTACTAACTCAACGTTGGCAACGAACCTACAGATGATGTCACCAACGGGGCTTGGTGCGAACTCGCTCTGGAAGGCCACTAAAAACTTAGATAAGCCTCAACAATCTTATCCTCCGATCAGATCACAAGCTGCCTGGGCAAGAACTGACTTGGAAAAGGCTGAGGTATTCGCAATGCATCTGAATTCTGTATTCAAACCAAACGAGAGCGTTGCTGATGGACATGAAGTTGACACAGTATTGGAACAAGATCTGCAGATGTGTATACCCATTATACCAACAACACCTAAGGAAATAGCAAAGGAAATCAGATTGCTGAAGTCGAGAAAAGCCCCGGGATTCGACCTGATCACGCCTTCCATACTTAAAAATCTTCCCTGAAAATGCATTTTTTTTCTAGTTAGTTTGTTCAACGCAATTTTTCGAACATCTAATTTTCCTGACCTGTGGAAAATCTCTGAAGTTGTCATGATCCACAAATTAGGTAAACCTGAACATGAAGCTTCGTCTTATCGGCCGATAAGCTTGACGCCTGTACTCTCCAAACTGTGGGAGAAGATATTCCAGAACAGACAAAAACCATGCATGAACGCCAATGGTGTTGTTCCATCACACCCGTTTGGCTTTCGGAAATCTCACTCAATAATAGAACAGGTTCACCGAGTGTACCAAACCGGAAGACAGGCTTTTGAATGTAAACAGTATTGCGCAGCGGCATTTCTTAATGTACAACAAGCTTTTGACCGTGTCTGGCACAAAGGATTGCTGGCTAAAGTGAAGGAAAAACTTCCGCACTCAATGTTCCTACTCATCCAGTCGTATTTATCCGCGCGCTGCCAAGTAAAACAGGGCGAAGCAAGATGAAGATTGTTTGAAGTGGAAGCTGGTGTACTACAGGGATCTGTTCTTGGCCCAGTGTTGTACAACATATTTACATCAGATCTACCCACATTGAATGGCATAACAATAGCAACATATGCAGACGACATAGCCTATTTATCAGTTGATGAAAACCCAGAAATGGCCAGCAATAGACTCCAGAAACGGTTCACCCTTGTTTGGTATAACAACGTTTTGTCGAAAATCGCTCCGGCTAATTTTAGTTACAATAAAGTCATTTCGTATAATTATTCATTTGACCGAATAATTAATTGGTAGATTTTTATTTAGCATATTTATTTCTGTGAAATAATGTCATTTGACCAAATTTACAAATGCACTAATTTTATTTAAACTAATGTTTCACTAGACTAATAATGATTTAGTCGAAAGATCGTATCGAATATTCAGTTCATTAATAATTCGTTTCCTTTCATTGTCTATAAACTAACATTGTTCCTTCACCTATTGAATTCATTAATAATTATTTATTATCAACGCCACGCCGCGCGCCGTACGTCTAACGCCATCTAGTAGATGTAAGTGGAACATTATTGAGATTTACTGATTTTATTTTATTTGAACGTCAAAGATTAAAATACCTACGGGTAAAATGTTAATGTTCAAAACATCGAAAACTTAAATATCGAATGACCATGTCACCGAAAATTAAAATAACGTAAATTTATAATTTCGAATTGTTAGATAACCTACGTCCAATATATCTAAAATCTATCTACAAAAGTGACATCAAAATATCTAATTATCGAAAGTACAGAGTATCGAATGTCCTAAATATCGCTATTTATTTAATGTCAGAGGGTAATTTGATAATTCGGATATTGCCAAAACCCGGATAATTAGAAAATGGTGAAATAAAATCTGCGAACAACTTGGACGTAGCGTGCGCCGGCCGCTGCCGCGGCACCGCTCGCTCCGCTCGCTCGGCTCACGCGCGGTTGGTCACAGTTCTAACCTAACCTAACCTATTTCTTCCATTTCAAAATGATCAATGAAGTATCATGTGCAGTGATCGGAGTAGGTAGATGGAACTGGGGTCATTGATCCGAAACGTATATATTACTATGGACATTCCTCCGGATATGGTGGATTATTAAAAAAAAACCGGAACTTATGTAGGAAAATATTTAAATTTAAGTGCAACAATTTATATCTATCTATAAAAGATCTAGCTATCTAGCTATCCTAGGCTAAAAATAAAAAATAAATATTAAAGCTTCGATCGGAATTCGATTGTTTTTATTATTCAACAGATAAATAATGAATTAATTCAGTTTTGATACCTTCCTTTAAATTTTGAATTGAGTAGTAATAATATCACTACCAACATTAACAATATTTAATTGAATCCGGAAATACCGGAATTACTTTCCGGAAAAATGGCTTATCCATGTTATTCTTTCTGTGTGCATTTATGATACAAGTACTAAAAATCAATCTACCTACTCCGATCACTGATCATGTGTCATGTGCTACATAATTTAGTGACAGAAACGAATCGCTGCAGAACCGAAGTCACGCAGTCTTGTCTGCCTTAATAATAATAATAAATCATTTTATTTCGGATAACACAAAAAGATCCATAAATTGCTAGTAACATGTTTGCACTTAAATCACTATTGTTAGTACCTAACCTAAACTAAAGACGAATTTCTGGGAAGACCACCCAATATCTAGACACACCGAGAAATGGTAGTGGTCTAACTATGGTATCAGTCTTCGCACAAATTGTCTTATTATGGCGGAGGAAGTATCTGCCGCCACAGCCATCAGGATACTATTGTGACTGCCTCTTATTCTGCTCAGGAGTGAGGCTGTTTTTTTGCGGATGATGGCATGAAATCCGTCGGTATGGTTTACCGCGAACATTTCTGAAGCACTGCAAAAACGAGGCAGTCGCAATAGCATCCTAAACACATTATTGTATTGGACGCGTAGAACATCCAGCGACCTTTTCGAGTAGTTGACCCAAAGATTACCGGTGTAAAAACTCTGACAATAAGCTTTAAAAAGCGTAATCTTTACTTGGTCAGTACACCGAGAAAATCTTCGTGCCAACATATTACCCCTGACCGCCAGAGCCCTACGCTCCCTCTCAATGTCACTATGGTCACTGAGGTCGCTGGTAAGAAAATGCCCAAGATATTTAAACTTTGAGACTTTACGAACTGGCGTTCCGTTTATGGCAAGTTCGAGGGCATCTTCCCGACACTTACCAGCGACCCCAGAGACCATATATTCACATTTTTTGGCATTATAGACTAGTCCATGTGCAGCAGCGTAGGTCTCACATACTTTGAGCATCTCTGCGATCGACTTCGGCGACGGGCCCAACAGCACCATGTCATCCGCATAACTGATGTTGTTACAACTAACACCATTTACCCTGCATCCGACACGCATGCTGCTGAGCTCGGCAATGAGGTCATTTACATAAAGATTGAAGAGCCGGGGAGACGACAAACCACCCTGCCTCACACCGCACTCCAACCCATATGATTCCGAGAGCGCATCAGACCATCTGACACGGTTTGTCTGGTTTGAATACCAAAACTGCAACACTCTGAGCAGCTCCTCCGGTATACCCCTATTCCTTAATTTACTCCAAAGCACATCATAGGAAACGAGATCAAAAGCCTTGGAGAGATCAAGGAAACAGGCGTACACCGGTGTCTTACGGTCAGTGTAGTATTTGACAGCATGCTTGACACCTAGAATAGCACTTTCGGTTGATAGTCCAGGACAAAACCCAAACTGTGCATCGTGCAACTTTATATATCTTGCCAAATAAGAGTCAAGCATACTGTCCAACACCTTAGCCGCAACAGTTGCAAGAGAGATCGGGCGATAATTGTTTATGTCCGAGATGTTTCCTGTCCTATTCTTCACGATGGGTACAACAGTGGTCTTGATTAAGTCTGCCGGCCTGCCTTACACCTAGAGTGTAATTTAAGCCCGCGTAGGCGCGGAGGTGGTACCAACAGGTAACCAACAGGTGGTTTGAAGTCCCGCCTCCGCGGCTGAGGCTGGCCGGCGAAGCCGGTCAGCAAGCCGAAGCTGCGGTGGTGAGCGTTAAAACCATCTGCAACGATAAGCTCGCGTGGGGCCGCCCAAACCCCGCAACGCCGCCGGAGCCGTGACAGAAATATAATTTGTTCGATATTTTAACGAGTAGTGATTTTTTACGTAAATATAATGAACTTAGATGTATTCAATGTTGATATTTTGAACTTAGGTATAATGGCTATCGACATTTTTAATCAGTCGATATTTTAATCAGTCGGCATTTTAATCTTAGACACTTATTATTATTTACAATGTTTTCTTTTCTGCATTACATTACACCAATTGAATATTCGATAAAATACATGTTATACCACCTGAACACTACATCAAATGAATATTATACCTTTTGATCAATGGCGCAAATGTTTTTATCGCAAATAAATATTCGATGAAATGAAAATTATGTTAATCGATATTATACAAATTGATTATTTTCTTAAACGTTGTTCGAATTAGTAACATTATATCAAAAGTTGTTATACCAAACAAGGGTGAACCTCCAGAAACAGCTAGACAAAACTCATAAATGGCTCAGTAAGTGGCGGATTCGTGCCAGTGCATCCAAGTCTCACCATATCACCTTCACGCTCTGGCGCGGAAACACCCCTCCTGTTAGACTCGGTCCTGATACCCTACCACACACAGATTGTGTAAAGTATCTTGGCTTCCACTTGGATAGGCGCCTAACATGGAAGCATCACATTAAAAATAAAAGGGATGAGATAAACCACAAGTTCCGCAACTTGTATTGGCTCATGGGAAGAAACTCTGTGCTCTCTGTAGACAACAAACTCCTCATCTACAACTCGGTCCTTAAGCCAATATGGACCTACGGGAATCAATTGTGGGGCGTTGCCAGCAAAACCAACTTACTCTGCCTGCAAAGAGTCCAAAATGGTATCCTGAGATCAGAGAGAGAGAGAGAAGTAAAAATCTTTTTAAAAAGAAGCTTTTAATGAACTAAGAAGTACTAAATAAATCTTACGTAAACATAGAACTTTAATATTTTCTTAAAAGCTTGAAGCGTTAATATCCTTCTTACACTAAACTTGAAGAAAAGCCTCAAGGTTTCAAGAAAATTTTAAAGTTAATTTTAGATAATTTTTCATGAATATACAGAAAAATATGGGCGGTCACATGCCCATGGGCTACATTGTATTAACAAGATACCAAGTAATCTCAAGACATTGAGATTATTCAAAAAGAAATTGCATGAATGGTTATGTAGTCATAGTTTTTATACTGCATTACTACTAGTACTTCTTTGAAAATAAATGTTAATAATGCTTGTGAAAGTTTTTGTATGCTTATTTATTACAGTTAAGCAAAAACATGTATTGTGTTTTACCATCTTTTTATACCATGTTATTAAGCAAATAAATATTTTTCTATTCTATTCTGCGTGCTTCACTCATTTCCTGCGCTTTCAAATTATCGGGCGATTTGGATATCAATTATTATGTTCAATAAAACACTAATTAGATAATTCACTGTTTTATTGCGTGGATAGCATAAGCACTTCTAGCGGTCTTTACTTTTCTGTTTGTATTTTAATTTTATATTTTTATTTTTTATTATTACTTACTGTTTGTATTTCCTGTGCGTGTCCCAAATAAAATATTTTTCTTTCTTTCTTTCTTTCTTTCACTAGGTAGCCTTACACTAATATGTTATTATTCCACATGTGGGGTACAAATCTTATTAGTCAAGAAGATTTCCAAGTACCTACATTAAAGATACACAACATACCTTTCCCTCAAGTATGCATGAACATTGTAAAAAGATAATTAAAATATAAACAAAACATAAACATAAAGTATCATAATCTTCTCAATTCACCAAATATAACGATTAAGTAAACAGGGACAAAAGCAATCCTAAACACATGACATTACACCAAATAGTTACTATGGCTAGGCCTGGCTTATGGTGACTTTGCATAAGAAGAAACTTTGTATTTCAGTTTACCACCTAGATAAGTGGTCTCTGCCCCACTAGGTATCCCAAGCATCTCGGCCCATTCCTCCGAGCTAGGAATTTGGATTATTTGTTCATTTTCCTGACTAGACTCTTCCACCTGCTCCTGTATTCTTTCTTCCTTTTCCTCATCCGGTTCCTTATCCTTCTTCTCCTCCTCTCCTGTTGTTGAGCTTAATGGCTTTTTTTGAATCAGTTGGTCAATATGTCTGCTTACAAAATTCCCATTGTCTGATGTAACCTGATAGCTAGAGGGCCATCCTTACTTGTTATAGTGCCTGATAACCAACGTGGCCCTCTTCCATAATTTCTGTACATCACGCTTTGACCAATGTCCGTTTCTCTGTGTTTCCTTTGTGCGTTCTTGGTAATTTGTTTCTCGACTCTCATGTGCTGTTTATTGACTGGATGAATACTGTCTAATAAAGTCCTTTACCGTCTGTTCATTAACATTTCTGAAGGGCTTTTGCCTGTTCCTGAACATGGCGTTACACGCAGTCCCAGTAACATGTTAGGTACCTTCACGTCCCATGACACATCATCCATTTTGCGTAGCTTGTCCTTAACTGTCAGCACCATTCGTTCAGCCAATCCATTTGTAGCAGGATGGTAAGGTGCTGTAGTAATATGCTTAATTTTATTAGACTCCAGAAATTGTTTCATTTCAGCTGAAACAAATGCTGTTCCATTGTCTGAAACCAATGTCTCACATAATCCATGTGTAGCAAATAGCATTCATAGATGCCGGACCACAGTCTCTGTAGTCATGCTACTTACTACGAATACTTCAGGCCATCGTGAATATGAGTCCACAATTATCAAAAAGACTTTATTTTGGTATGGACCAGCAAAATCAATATTTATGCGAGACCAAGGTCTTGTCGGTACTATCCAGTCGCAACTTGTCTTGGGAGGCATGTGCCTATTTTCGAGACACTTGGTGCAATTGTTCACCAATGCCTCAATGTCGTTGTTTAATTCCGGCCACCACACATAGCTTCTGGCCAAAGCTTTTGTTTGAACTATACCACTGTGTGTCCTATGTAAAGCACGTAAAATATCTTTCTGTAGCGGTGGTGGTACCACCACGTCTTCGGGAGCATCTGCCCTCAATAAAATATCACAAAGTTGCTGTTCAGGTTCCTCTGGCACCGGTTGTGGCCAGCGACTGAGACCATCTGCATTTCCTATTTGTTTACCAGGCTTATACGTTATATCATAACTATGTGAAGTCAAAACGATAGCGATTCTAGTTAATCGGGGCAATATAATATTGGGTATTGGCTTCTTAGGATCAAAAATACTGACCAGTGGCTTGTGATCCGTTACTATTGTAAAAGTTCTTCCCATAAGATAGTTATGAAATTTTTGAATCCCGAAAATGATTGCTGTAGCTTCTTTATCAATCTGAGAGTATTTACGCTCGTGTGAATGTAATGTTCTAGAACTCATAGCGATTGGTCGTTCTTGCCCATCCTGCATCACATGAGACAATACTGCGCCTACGCCATACTCAGAGCTATCGCACGTGAGTACTACGGGTTTATTTAAATCATAGTGAACTAAAGTAATGTCTGACGATAGTAACCGTTTCGCTGCGTCGAAACTTTCTCGGTAGCGTTCTGTCCACTGCCACTTGCGAGACTTATGGAGCGGTTCGAGGACAGTAGCTTTGTGAGGTACAAACCTCTCATAAAAATTGTACAACCCTAAAAAAGCCTGTAGCTGCTGAACACTCTGTGGTTCTGGAGTTTTCACAATCGATTCCACTTTGCTAGGAGCTGGATGAATACCGTCGGCGTCAATAACAAAACCCAGAAACTCTACACATTCTTTAGCAACCTTACACTTACCTGCATTCAGTCGCAGGCCAGCTTTTTGTATGCGTTCTAGTACAGCATCCAACCGTTGACTCATATCTGTCAGGGTATGCCCACTTATAATAATGTCATCAATTAGTACTGCGACGCCTGAAATACCTGCCAGTAATGATGTCATCAACCTTTGGAAAATGCCTGGACATGCTTTTACTCCGAACGCCAGCCTGTGAACAGTGTAAAGACCTTTACATGTATTTAATGTTAACAGTTTAGCCGTGTCTTCATCCACAACGACTTGTGTATATGCACGCTCTAAATCTAACGTAGTGAAATACCTTCCCCCAGCAATTGTAGCAAATACCTCATTAGCAGTTGGCATAGGGTAACTGTCAGACTCGGTAGCCTGATTCACCGTGCTGCGAATAGAAGATAATCTCCACACAGGCGAATCTCGCCTGTTTTCTTAACAATGGGCACGACTGGTGTTGCCCACTGTGAGTAAGAAACAGGGCGTAGTACCCCCTCAGTCATCAATCGATCTATTTCCTTTTCCACTCTTTTCTTAATTGCGAACGGAACTGGGCGAGCTTTAAGAAACCTAGGAGTAGCGTCCGGTTTTAAATGTATTGTCACCGGTTCGCCTCGGTAAGTACCAAGACCCTCTTTGAAAACTTCAGAGTGTTTTTTTAACATTTCATTAGTCATTGATATGCCAGTACTAGACACAAAATTAATACAAACTTTTATATTGAGAGCGGAAAACCAATCACGACCAATTAAATTGGGGCCTGAGCCTCTAGCTACAATAACCGGTAAAACACACTTAATGTCTCTAAAGTTTACGTGCACTACTGTCTGACCGAGCACATTAACCGGAGTCGCCGTCCAGGTACGTAGACTGTTCTGTGCGGCCCGCAGTTCACGGTACGGCTGTGCGTTGCGCAGGCCTCTCCACGTACGCTCGTTCACAAGTGAAAAACCAGCACCGGAGTCCACCTGCATAGTCACTGACATCCCATTCAGAAGAACCTTAACATCATAAGCTGGCACCCGCAGTTGACTACTATCGAAGTTGTATATGCTATTCAACTGAACATGCGACTCATCCTCTTCTGTGAAATTGACTTTACTGTTTGAGGCTTTCTTCTTTGCAATGCAAACCTTTTCTATGTGTCCTACCTTCTTGCAGTATCGACAAGTAACCTTGGCAAAACGACATTCTCCAGCATGGCGATCACCGCAACGGTAGCAATGTTTCATGTTTGTTTGCACTGCATTGATATCCATGGGTTCAGGAGCTGCCAGCATGGTCCTCGATGTGCTCGCCGTCGTATCGAATCCGCTTGCGACCTTGCTAGTGCTTCCATTGAAATTTTGTATCATGCGAACATCTCTTACCGCATTCTCGGAAGACAACATACCTTCAACAACATTGTCATAACTAAGTTTATCTCTTTTCAATAAATCATATTGCAGTCTATGATCTTTCATTCCACACACGAGTCTGTCACATAACATACGTTCTAAATCCGAAAAATTAGAATCAGTACTAATCTTCCTCAGCTGAGCAATATATTCCGATGCTGATTCGCTTTGTTGTTGGTCACATTTATAGAATTTAAATGACACTGATATTTCGTTAGGTTTAGGGCTATAATGTTTCGTTAAAACGTTCACGATGTCCGTAAATGAGATATCACTGGCTTTTTTAGGTGTAATTATCGCAAGAAGCGTATCAAACACTTTCGATCAACACACTGTGTAAAAGTTTGCTCTTTTACTTACTCGTAAGTCCTCCACAACGCCATTTGCTTCAAAGCAAAATGTTAGCCTGTCTATGTAATTGTTCCAATTGTCTATTTGAGGATCAAATTCCGAAAACTTCACTGCCCTACACTCCATTCTTAAAAGTTTATTCCTCGTCGCCACTATTATGTTCAATAAAACACTAATTAGGTAATTCACTGTTTTATTTCGTGGATAGCATAAGCCATGCCGCCGCTGTGGTAGCCTTACACTAATATGATATTATTCCACATGTGGGGTACTTGTACAAATCTTATTAGTCATGAAGATTTCCAAGTACCTACATTAAACATACACAACATCAATGTTCTAGTGTAATTAGTGAAGTGATAGTATATATAGTCATTATAATCATAGTCTTTATAATATTATTAACAAGAGTCAAAATATTTATCCATTACATAAACCCATTTGTAAGAAAAAAGTGATGGAATACTTGAAAACCCTTTGCTATGATGACACAGAGAAACTGCTCCACATAATTAAATAAATCCCATTCCACTTCCACATCTTTGCTCTTATGGCTCCGTAATTCCAATTTCCAATTTTCACATAGGCACTTGTATTAAAATACCTTCACATTCACCACTATTCACCTTCACGGTCACCACCATTCAACTACACACTCGCCACCTCTCACCTATACTTCAACACAATTCACATACACATTCACCACCACTTACCTACACTTCACCACAATTCACCTACACATTCACCACCATTCACCTACACTCCACCACCACTCACATACACATTCACCACCATACACTGTTTGACTGCTTCTGTTGTTACTTTTATTTTTCTTTTAATTTATTTATCTTTTTGTTTTGTTTAGTAGAAATACATGTTACCACCACCGCCACTAAGTGGGGCCTGGTGACCTGTAACACAGGTTTTTCTAAACCTAGATCAGGCACCAGCTCTCACAATGTGAATTAATATTCGTCAAAGCTGTTAAATGCTACTAAACCATTGTGAGAGAAAATAAATATATTTTATAATCTTTATAATTTTTAGATACCTCCTAAAATTCCATGTTCAACACCATTGTATGGAGGTAGCACTGCAATGACATAGGGAATTTGAACCACAGACAACTTCTGTGTCAATGAAACATTGAATTAGTAACTCTGAAAGTAAGTGTTGCTCTTATTTTTAAGACTAGGACGAAATTAATTAGCAATTCTTCATCTAAACTCAGTCAGAGGGTACGCAAAATCCATTAAGTAGTATCTGGCAATATTTTCTGGAAAATATTGTAAGTATCTTTTAAAAACATGTAGATATTTCAGCTGATGGTTCTTGAATATTGTGCACTAAAAGACAGCAAATATTTTTAACAAGTTGGGATGTTAAATTCAATTATGAGTTTACTGTGACAAGTTTTCCTTTCTAGGTAAATACTTAAAGTCATAAGTTGCACTAGCTTTGTGCTTATTATCAGTTCTGTTGAGTCTCGGAGCAAATCTGCAGGCACGCAGAGTTAGTAGCGAGAGCAGTGCTGATACTGCCCAGGCAGAGTTCAATTTATATATGGTTTATGGGTATACCCATAGGTACCAAATCCATCAACCAAATCAATTGTTGCTAACTATAGTGAGCAACCCTGATTACTTAAGTTTATGACAGGCATAGTCAACAAGTGGTGAATTGAATAACTACATAGATGTGAGCTGTAGAGGATTGTTAAATTGATAAGTGAATTTCGCCCATAAATATAACTGATCATGGTACAGTTGGCTAGCTCATTATGTAAAATAACTTATGATATTTATACATAGTACTTATATAACTACAAAGCAACATTTATGAAAAGTGGTTATACAGAATGGACTATAAATAGTACAATAGGATATTCACCAATTAATCATTACAAAAGTACAACAGAGGTGCTAGCAATAAAGTTGTACCTACTTGATGGAAAAGTTTTGCTTGCAGAGATATAGGTACCTAACTCTACTAAAGAAGAACAAATTCTGCAGACACAGACAAGTTGTCATCACATGAGCTGCTTACACGAGCTACTTATTATTGCTGGCAATTATTATAGTTGCAATGAATTTAGTAATTGTGGAGCAATACAAGTATAGAGCAGCACTGCTACGTAAGATTGCTTCTTCATCATAGGGTTTACATTGTTGGTTTTACATTAGTACGTTCGCGAGGCTTACTCGAGCCTACTAACAGTTGGGAGGTAAGAGGAAACAAGCACCAAGTGCCAGGCTCACCGTCCACAATGTAGTTGTACTCGTCCTTGCCGGAGCCGACAGGGGTGCAGCGCTGCAGCGCGTGGCTGGGGCAGCGCGGCGGCTGCACCAGCAGCGCGCGGAACGGCTGCACCCATGCCGCCAGCACCGCCGCCAGCGCCAGCAACCAGCGCGCCATGCCCGGCGCTGGCGCCAGCTAGGCGCTGCACGCGACACACAAACTCATCGCGGCTACTCACACAGATAACCAGTTCTTTGACGAGTATGTATCTAGATCTTATAACACTTTATTTTTTGTCACTCGGCGGATTATTGTCTTCGAGCTGTATCAAACAAAGTTATGGCACAATTAAAATATAACATTAACTTCACTTTTTGTCGACTCACTTCACCATAATCTGCGTTATATGCAATATATCTGAATAGGTTTGAGGAAAAAATTGAGGAAAACCCAACACGAAACTCAGAGCTACGTAATACAAACTCGTATTGTTGTTTAGATAAACTACGAATCACAGCACAGCACAGCGAATAATATGACATATATGACATTTGACATTAAGGCCGCTTTCCGAATAAGAACGTAATCGCTCACAGCGCTGACATTTTAATTGGCGTTCCGAGTAAGATATCGCGATTATGACAGCTGAGGGCTGTCAACAATTCGGAACGCTCGTGAACGTTCTCACGGTGCTCGCTAACGTCAAAACTTGCTTAGCAAATTTCACAGACTCAAGTAGTACTGCACATTTCTTCTTCTTCGTTGGTTAGGTGACCACGGTAGCCAGAAGCACAATTTCGACGATGCCACGTTCTGTTATAAATGAGTTCCAAATCACTACTTTAAGCTGTTTTGCTCAATAGCGAAAAGTACCTAAGTCGATATTATCACTACAAGTAAGCCAATATAAATAGGAATAACGTATTTAAGAGAGTACCTTTGTATCTCATTACATTATTGTAGCTGTAGATACATTATTGGTCAATCTACTACTACTACCTATGGAGAATCATTCCTTTGTTGCGTAGACACAAGCATCTTAAGTGAGGTTATCTATTTATTGTGGGTAAAATAATTATTAAGTATAGTTACTATGTCCGTCATGAAAGATAATCTTTTTTTTTACCTGTTCAGTCTTGTACGACAGCGATATAAATGTGTGTTCCTATTTTGTTAATTGATAACAGTGTAAGCTTTAATAGTGTTTTTAACTTGTAATCGTAATTTTTATTTGTACTTACCTTCACAGGTGCAAATAAAAATAACTAGTAAGTAATGAAATATTTAAGAATTGAATACTATGCTTTTTATAAACACAGCCAATTGATTATTATAATGATACTATTTAGAGGTACCTATTTACCTAAATTAACTGTCATTCATTAGGTAACAGTAAATAGAGAGAAATATATTTTTTATCTGTCTGTTTCAGTGTACTAATAATATCCGTCAACAAGTTTCGCATTAATCTCAATTACTTATTGGTATTTAATTTTAGTTTCTATCAATTTTTATTTTTTATTTTGTTTCCCACCGCACGTTTTCCCCACACATTGACATTAAGCCTTTGCTTTAACTTTAAATTTCTATTCACCTAAACTTACTTAACTTACGAATTTTTAAGAAAATATACAACTTTGCCTGAAATGAAATGAAATTGTTTATTCTGTAAATAGGATATAGGAATCACTTTTACACGTCATATTAAAAATATATAAAATTTTGCTAGATGAGTTCGGCGTTTCCTATCCGACTACTCTGAGAAGAAAGGCCGAAACAAACTCAGAGGTCACAGTCTCTTTTAAAGTCCAGACATAATCTTGGTCAAGCCATATGAGGACCATGTAATTTATTACCTCAGTATAGTACAGACCATGTAATTTAGTACCTTGTAGCCTCATGTAATTTATTCAACTGTAATGTTGGTTTCTTATCGGAAGTAGGTACTCGAATATTTAAAAGAACAAGTAAAATTACCTGAGAAAATATATTTAAAAAATGTTGCTTTAATATTGAATGGAATGGCGTTAAAACAAAATTTGGCCTATAATCAAAAATTGGACAAAGTGGTTGGTATATGTAGATTTAGGACCAATTTCAGAACAGAACAGTAATTCGTTCTGGTAATAAATGGTTTTAATTTGGAAAGTGTTTTTGTTTTCTTTTGAGGTTTTTTTACATATTATAGTCCCGTATAATATATTTAAATAATTATTTTTTTTAAATGGCCCATTGCCTGTCGAACCACGCACAATGAAGGGTTCCGTAGATGGGATGAATTTATCCCAAGAACAAACTTAACATTGTAGTTGAAAAACATGTTCTCCCATACGGAATGTATGGGAAATCATGTTTTGCAAACCGCAAATTTAAGTTGGTCGATTATTATTCATTAACCTGTACAGCCTACTTAGCTCTGATTGTTTTCCTTTTAATTTCGTTATATATACTACAGCTGTGAATTTTTTCACAAATCCAAGTACAACCATTTAGCTGGCAGGGGGGGGGGACACATGATTCTAACAAAAAAGTTCAGTTAAAAGCTTAATATTTCGCAAACGAATCCAATATTTTTGAACGACCTTTCTAACGATACCCCACAACATGGGGTCGACGGGAAAAAAAAAACATTATTACCCTAAAAAATATATTTTTCTTAATTTTATTTTACCACTTTGTCGGCATGATTAATATGTGTACATATACCAAATTACAGCTTTCTAGTACTAACCGTCTCTGAGCTAAGCCGCGGACAGACAGACGGACATGGCGAAACTGTAAGGGTTCCTTGTTTACTACGGAACCCTAAAAATTGCGCACTGGTTAAAAAGATTCCGCTGACTAACCCACAAATCTCGAAGAAATCAGCTGTTCATTATGTTTTCTAATCTACAAAATTAATGAATCATCTGAAGGCCAATTCTCGTACTTAAAACACGTTCACTTTCTAGTCCCAATCTGTCAAAAATGTTGGTAAATTGAATAGACATATTTTTGACGGATTGCGAATGAGGTGCGAATGTGAACGTTCTTAAAAATTACGGGATTGACCCTCTGATTTCTCTTTAGCGATTTCAGGGTTGACCCCATAGTAAGAGTTGTTGTAAAATGTGGGTACAATGATCCCTTTTCGTTTTTAAGCTATACAAAAAGTTGTGTTTCAGCTTCTACCCGCGGCTTCTGTACCCGCACAAATCTCAGTTCTTAATTTGATATTGCCGCGGGAATTAAACCTAGGTACCTGCATGTCGATTCTGTAAAAATATCACCGTGAAAACTTGCGTGGAGTGAGCTGTCAGTGAAAACTCACTGATGCTAGGGATTGACCAAGCATTACATTTACAATCGTAATCGAGATTTAAATTATATTTTTTATGCTAATTCTATTGGACATTTTTTATTAAGTATTCTAAAGCTAGTATCTAAATGTCTAAACATTACATTATATACCCCCCTATATAGTAATGTTTAGTCAAATAACAAAGCAGATATCCAATCAGAAACTCAATTTTGTTTTATTCTATTTTGTTCCTAGACTAGTCCCTTAATATAAATAGCCTGAGGCGCGACGCGTTACGCACGTACGTACCTACCAACAACAATAAATAAAATAGAACGTACCTACATAGGTATCTACACGTTGCTGCTACTTAAGTACTAAAGAAAATGCTTGTTAACTTATATTATAAACGCAATCGAGTGTTAATAGTGTGTAATTTAACCCCACACAAACTATGTGGGAACCTACCTAAACGATGTAAGTAGTCATATAGATAAAAAGATGTGTATATTATTTGTACCTACCTACCGAATATTTTATTGGAAATAACCTACCTACGCATTGAATAAAATCATATTCATCAAATCATTACAAAATTCTTAAGTTCAACAGCTGACACTCTTGCAGCGCGCGCACACCGAATCACTTCACCACGTTGAAGCGGTAAGAATCGCGCTTGCGCGCTAAGTAGACACTATCACATTGAGATTTTTTTTACTTACTACGTACCTACATACTTATTTAACTTGTAACGCGTCACGTACTTGCGTACTAAATACCAACGTCCAATAAGTACCTACAATGTTTTATTCATCATCATCATATATAACCCAAGTAAAACTGACACTTGTAGCGCGCGCACATCACATCACCGAAGTGTTGTCGCCGAGGAAATAACACGCGTTACCATGGTGACCACCCGCGTGATCACTTCACCCGATTCTCAAAGAATCGGATGAAGTGATCACTTCGCGCAGGCGCGCCGCTGAGGAAATAACACGCGTTACCATGGTGACCACCCGCGTGATCACTTCACCCGATTCTTAAAGAATCGGATGAAGTGATCACTTCGCGCAGGCGCGCCGCTGAGGAAATAACACGCGTTACCATGGTGACCACACGCGTGATCACTTCACCCGATTCTTAAAGAATCGGATGAAGTGATCAAGCCGCGCAGGCGCTGTTACGCACTTTGTTTTTTTGCTGCTTATTGCTGTACTTATTGGTACCTACTTATTAAATTTTATTTTATATATGTTCTGACTGCACATGCGTGACGCGTTACATACCTACAGGTTAAATAAGTAGTATGTAACTAGTTCATTTAAAAAAAACTAGTTTAATTATTGAAAACAAAATGTTTCTAGGCAATAAACTGACTTTTTAAATGTACAAAACGGTATGATTTAGACATTGAATTATCTAAAAGTATTGAAATAAATAGGTACTCATTATTGACTCTGAATACGTATAGGCTTATGGACATGGCCGTCAAAGAGGGGAAAAAAAAAAGTGCGTAACAGCGCGCCTGCGCGGCGTGATCACTTCATCCGATTCTTTAAGAATCGGTTGAAGTGATCACGCGTGTGGTCACCGTGGTAAGGCGTGTTATTTACTCGGCGACAACACTTCGGTGATGTGATGTGCGCGCGCTACAAGTGTCAGTTTTACTTGGGTTATATATAATGATGATGAATAAAACATTGTATCTAGGTACTTATTGGACGTTGGTATTTAGTACGCAAGTACGTGACGCGTTACAAGTTGACTAAGTATGTAGGTACGTAGTAAGTAAAAAAAAACTTCAATGTGATAGTGTCTACCTAGCGCGCAAGCGCAATTCTTACCGCTTCAACGTGGTGAAGTGATTCCGTGTGCGCGCGCTGCAAGAGTGTCAGCTGTTGAACTTAAGAAGGATTGGATGAATATGATTTTATTCAACGCGTAGGTAGGTTATCTCCAATAAAATATTCGGTAGGTAGGTACAAATAATATACACATCTTTTTATCTATATGACTACTTACATCGTTTAGGTAGGTTCCCACATAGTTTGTGTGGGGTTAAATTACACACTATTAACACTCGATTGCGTTTATAATATAAGTTAACAATGGGTTCATAATAACAAACTATGTCGATGAGCATTTTCTTTAGTACTTAAGTAGCAGCAACGTGTAGATACCTATGTAGGTACGTTCTATTTTATTTATTGTTGTTGGTAGGTACCTACGTACGTAACGCGTCGCGCCTCAGGCTATAATATATATTAAGGGACTAGTCTAGGAACAAAATAGAATAAAACAAAATTGAGTTTCTGATTGGATATCTGTTTTGCTATTTTATTAAAAGCCCCCCTATATAATAATGTTTAGACATTTAAATACTAGCTTTAGAATACTTAATATAAAATTATCAATAGAATTAACATAAAAAATATAATTTAAATCTCGATTACGTTTGTAAATGTAATGCTTGGTCATCCCTAGTATCGGGTGGAGTGACACTGACAGCTCACTGCACGAACACTTCCCCTAAGTTTTCACGGTGAGATGGTTACAGAATAGCACAGCTGCATGTCGATTCTGTAAAAATATCACCGTGAAAACTTGCGTGGAGTGAGCTGTCAGTGAAAACTCACTGATGCTAGGGATTGACCAAGCATTACATTTACAATCGTAATCGAGATTTAAATTATATTTTTTATGCTAATTCTATTGGACATTTTTTATTAAGTATTCTAAAGCTAGTATCTAAATGTCTAAACATTACATTATATACCCCCCTATATAGTAATGTTTAGTAAAATAACAAAGCAGATATCCAATCAGAAACTCAATTTTGTTTTATTCTATTTTGTTCCTAGACTAGTCCCTTAATATATATTATAGCCTGAGGCGCGACGCGTTACGCACGTAGGTGCCAACGCGTGCACCAACAATAAATAAAATAGAACGTACCTACATAGGTATTTACACGTTGCTGCTACTTAAGTACTAAAGAAAATGCTCATCGACATAGTTTGTCATTATGAACCCATTGTTAACTTATATTATAAACGCAATCGAGTGTTAATAGTGTGTAATTTAACCCCACACAAACTATGTGGGAACCTACCTAAACGATGTAAGTAGTCATATAGATAAAAAGATGTGTATATTATTTGTACTTACCTACCGAATATTTTATTGGAGATAACCTACCTACGCGTTGAATAAAATCATATTCATCAAATCATTACAAAATTCTTAAGTTCAACAGCTGACACTCTTGCAGCGCGCGCAAACCGAATCACTTCACCACGTTGAAGCGGTAAGAATCGCGCTTGCGCGCTAGGTAGACACTATCACATTGAGATTTTTTTTACTTACTACGTACCTACATACTTATTTAACTTGTAACGCGTCACGTACTTGCGTACTAAATACCAACGTCCAATAAGTACCTACAATGTTTTATTCATCATCATCATATATAACCCAAGTAAAACTGACACTTGTAGCGCGCGCACATCACATCACCGAAGTGTTGTCGCCGAGGAAATAACACGCGTTACCATGGTGACCACCCGCGTGATCACTTCACCCGATTCTCAAAGAATCGGATGAAGTGATCACTTCGCGCAGGCGCGCCGCTGAGGAAATAACACGCGTTACCATGGTGACCACCCGCGTGATCACTTCACCCGATTCTTAAAGAATCGGATGAAGTGATCACTTCGCGCAGGCGCGCCGCTGAGGAAATAACACGCGTTACCATGGTGACCACACGCGTGATCACTTCACCCGATTCTTAAAGAATCGGATGAAGTGATCACGCCGCGCAGGCGCGCTGTTACGCACTTTGTTTTTTTGCTGCTTATTGCTGTACTTATTGGTACCTACTTATTAAATTTTATTTTATATATGTTTTGACTGCACATGCGTGACGCGTTACATACCTACAGGTTAAATAAGTAGTATGTAACTAGTTCATTTAAAAAAAACTAGTTTAATTATTGAAAACAAAATGTATCTAGGCAATAAACTGAGTTTTTAAATGTACAAAACGGTATGATTTAGACATTGAATTATCTAAAAGTATTGAAATAAATAGGTACTCATTATTGACTCTGAATACGTATAGGCTTATGGACATGGCCGTCAAAGAGGGGAAAAAAAAATAAAGTGCGTAACAGCGCGCCTGCGCGGCGTGATCACTTCATCCGATTCTTTAAGAATCGGGTGAAGTGATCACGCGGGTGGTCACCGTGGTAAGGCGTGTTATTTCCTCGGCGACAACACTTCGGTGATGTGATGTGCGCGCGCTACAAGTGTCAGTTTTAGTTGGGTTATATATAATGATGATGAATAAAACATTGTATCTAGGTACTTATTGGACGTTGGTATTTAGTACGCAAGTACGTGACGCGTTACAAGTTGAATAAGTATGTAGGTACGTAGTAAGTAAAAAAAAACCTCAATGTGATAGTGTCTACCTAGCGCGCAAGCGCAATTCTTACCGCTTCAACGTGGTGAAGTGATTCGGTGTGCGCGCGCTGCAAGAGTGTCAGCTGTTGAACTTAAGAAGGATTTGATGAATATGATTTTATTCAACGCGTAGGTAGGTTATCTCCAATAAAATATTCGGTAGGTAGGTACAAATAATATACACATCTTTTTATCTATATGACTACTTACATCGTTTAGGTAGGTTCCCACATAGTTTGTGTGGGGTTAAATTACACACTATTAACACTCGATTGCGTTTATAATATAAGTTAACAATGGGTTCATAATAACAAACTATGTCGATGAGCATTTTCTTTAGTACGTAAGTAGCAGCAACGTTTAGATACCTATGTAGGTACGTTCTATTTTATTTATTGTTGTTGGTAGGTACCTACGTACGTAACGCGTCGCGCCTCAGGCTATTTATATTAAGGGACTAGTCTAGGAACAAAATAGAATAAAACAAAATTGAGTTTCTGATTGGATATCTGTTTTGCTATTTTATTAAAACCCCCCCTATATAATAATGTTTAGACATTTAAATACTAGCTTTAGAATACTTAATATAAAATTATCAATAGAATTAACATAAAAAATATAATTTAAATCTCGATTACGTTTGTAAATGTAATGCTTGGTCATCCCTAGTATCGGATGGGGTGACACTGACAGCTCACTGCACGAACACTTCCCCTAAGTTTTCACGGTGAGATGGTTACAGAATAGCACAGCTGGTCATGGTCTATTTCCGCCGAAAAGTCTATGCGTGTCATCGCCGCCCGGACTTTTTGCTTGATTAACAGCCGATTATTTACAAACTCAGAAACATCCAAACTTTCACACTTTAACAAACAGCTTCTTTCGTAATTATACGCATACATATCCTATTGTATATATTCTTTATAGCTGACGTCTTATTAGAAAAGAGAGATGTAGTTATTTATGAATAAAAAGCAACTAAGTACCCATAAAGCGATGTCCTGGGAAAAATAAAATAAAGGTTACCCTACTTAGAAATATAGGGTCTGCCCACAGAGAGCGAGATAGTGATAAATAGGTTACGCTTCAAGAAGGTATTCGAAGTGTGGTCTCCATTTTTATCTATATCTTCATGATAAATACTCAGGATTATTGTTTTCCTGTAAATATATAAAGTTAAACAGTGTTTGGTTACATACCGGTAACCTAAAAGCAACAGCTGACGACCGAACTACGGATTTAAACAGGGAGTAATTATTCCTTTTCTTTTAATATAAAATAGAACACAATCGTCCCTTTAACTCTGTTACACGTCCTCGTTAAGTCTTAACATAAATAGTTCGCTGATTAAGCACTCTGCATTGGGTCTAAATCACATTGTTTACATCGTAGAAAACTTATCTTAGCGAAGATTCTGTTATTCTCAATCTGATCTTTACAATTTCAACAATAAAAACGTTCATGATCGTCATTTTTTTATTATCATTATACTCGTAGTTCAATATCAAATAATACTTAACTTTAAAATCTAGGCAACCTACCCACATAAGGAAAAGTAAACTCCTAACACAATAAAAGCATCACAATTTTTACATTCAATTTGATAATAATATAGCTTTGATAATGGTGCCGATTCTCTTGTCACAAATGCCTCTAAACTAGACTAAAAATCACAAAAATTTTGTTTATTCCTGTCAAACGACGATTCCCATTCTGAAATAGACTAAACTGACACAACTTAACTATATTTTAGTTTGACAGCACTAAGATAGTACTGAGTTTTTAGTTTAGTGATTAAGGCAATTTTGCTATTCTGAATTCGACATTTTTCACCTAAAATTTTGATTGTAAAATACCAAACCAAACGAAACCTGACAATTTTTAATCGCGATTAAAAAGGTGTGGCATAAAATAAGTTGTCATGAACTAAAATTCACACCAACATCTCGCCTTCACGTGCAAACAAACAGTACTTACTGTATTTATTTTTTCTTTTGCTTATATCTCGAAAATGGTGCGTCTTATCGCAAAAATAATGAAAATTTCGACCCTCTTTATGAAACCTGTGATATACAATTAAATGTAGCACACAACTCAAAGGTAGCGTCTCACGAGTGTCCCGTAGAGTCCCGCTCTATTCCCGGTGCCGACTAGACGTTCCCTTTGAGTTGTGTACCTACTTACTGATAATTTGGTGGTTTAACTCTAAACCCAAAGGCTATAACAAGTGATTCAACGGGGAAGAAAACTGACAACTTTTGCCGAGGGTGTCGCTGGTAACGCTTGGCTGACATTAGCTGTCAAACTACATACAAAACTTCATTCTAAAAAGTTTGGACGCCATCTGACAAAAAAATGCCGCGCTGTATAATAATGTTATAGTAAATATAATACACGTTTATTAACCTCATCATATGTACATACTTATTCATTGTAATAAAGATGAATATGTTGCTTTGTTATGGATGGAAGCTTTGTGCTGCTATTTATGTCATGATAACTATCTGGAGGTGGAAGATCCATCTTGGTATCATCAGTTTCATGCTGCTGAGGTATCCCAAAATAAAAATTTCTATCAAATGATTCGATTCTGTCACCAAATTCAGATTTTAATTTCTAGGTTATGTTCGTAGCTCATGAAACATCGAATATGTTATAAAACTACTGTGTAAGTACGTAAAAGTTTATAATGACTACGATAATAAATGAACGACATGACATTTTCTAAAATTGGGTTATTTACTTCTATTATAACAATAAAATTGGCTGCTGACCAAATCCGCTTTACGGCCTCTTAGTGAAGCTCCTCGGTTCTTCAGTTCAGCTTTTAACCGAGGTACAGTCCACGTTGAATATATAGTTCATTAAATTATCAAAAAACTCACGCTAGTTCCTGTTTTAATTATTTAAAAACCCGAAAAACATTGAGAGATCTAAATGACAGTGCGATGTTATGGGCAATGCGGTAGCAGCGCCACCTGTTCATAGCTTTGCGATTTCTTCCCCCCTGAACACCACATTGGCGACGAGTAAAAGCGCAGTAAGTCAAATAATTGCTCAAATTATGAACCTGCTTACGGAAATGGGTCAGCAACAAAATGTTAATTTTATTATATATATGTCGGAGCGCCGGGCTCACAATGGTCGTCAGAAGGGTAATTATCGATTAAATCGTTCATTATTTAAATGTCTGTCTACTTCGTGGGCAAGGGAAACGCGCGAGGTTAATATAATCACTAGTTACTTAAACTTATAATCTAAGCTTTTCTTAAATTAATTTAGAAGGGCGTAACGAGTCCGCAGGTCGCGCTCAATCGATCTCGTGGTCCGAATGGAACTGACTGCCTGATCCAGGCACCTGTGATGCTAAACTCTTATCGTCTTAAAACGTTCCCACGAGAAATACAAACCGACCTCCGGCCACGTTCAACGTAATAAAATTTACGTCGTCACCTTTCATATCGGAAACAATTATTTATTATCAATAAACTCCAAGCGCTAACAAAGACCACCGTGATCTTGAGAGTTAGACGAGGTTTGACTGACACTTTCGTCTCACGCTGATAAGAACTGGACGAGGTGTGAGCTGACACCATCGTCGCCTGGCTCGCGCTGACACGGCGATCCTGACTCTCACACGTCTTCGTGTGCTGCAGAATTTTTCAACCGTTCATGTAGGAACCGTTCGGCTATCCTACCAACTACCTCAGACACAGAAAGTCACGTATCTACAGTTCAGAGCATAACTTATGAACCAAACTCAACAAAGAACAGTCATTTTATAAATTTCAAGTTAAAATTCATACAGTATTAACGTGATGAATTTTTCAACAAGCACCATCATGACTTTCATAAGCGCTCAACGCTACCATAAGTCATGATACAACACCACAGTGACAATGACTAGGAACACAATCCATAAGTGATACAACACCACAGTGACAATGACTAGGAACACAATCCATAAGTCACAGCAGAATACCAACAGAATACATCTGCACAAAACCAAGCTCATTACGCAGCATATCATCACATTCACGCACCCTCAACCCATTACCGCCGCCCAGTCTCCGACCAGCTAAACTGGGTTAGGAATATGACCTACGATCGGAAAACAGGAATAGGTCGTGAACAAAATAAATCACGTTACCCATAACCATAATTTATTCCAATTGCGCCATAAGCACAAAACCAAGCTCACTACGGAGCACATCATCACATTCACGCACCCTCAACCCATTACCGTCGCCCAGTCTCCGACCAGCTAAACTGGGTTAGGAATGTGACCTACGATCGGAAAACAGGAATAGGTCATGAACAAAATAAATCACGTTACTCATAACCACAATTTCACTTGCGCCGACAATGGCTAAACATGACTGTTCCTCGCTATCATCCACATTATCTGAACTAATCTCATATTCTGTGGGCCGTGACATTCCGGGATCGCTCGTAAACGTTCGTGAGCGTACTTGTAAGTTCTTTTGCTGTCCAAAGATTTTAAAAGGTATCGATCACCGTCCAGTTGGTCGATAACTTTAAATGGTCCACGAAACTTTGGATCTAGTTTAGTATCACGTTCTCTGATTTCGTTAACGTTTACTTCAATTTGGTCACCTAGGGCTAGTCCGCTAGTGCCTACTTTTCCAATTAATAATTTCAATGGACTTGCTTTGGTTACACGATTTACTGTCGAATGTCGAATCCAGATACATAGGATCGCTATCAGACACACTCTTAGTGACATACATAGTGTCAGATTTACAGTCGTGGGCAATTAGGATTTGGATGCAGGTAAACGAGAGAAATAGCGTCATTCTGACTTACTTAGCTTTATTAAGAAAGACTCATAAACTTCTCTTATTACCAACATTATCAGTCTAGCTAGGTCATTTCATCGTTATGGTATGTCGTCAACATTATCATGTTATTTTTTTCAAAATCAAAGTCAAATCATTCACTTCAAATAAGCCCGTTTGAAGTTGCTTCAGATAAGGCACGTTTGAACGTCAAAATCCCGAATTAAAATAGCCAGGTAAGAAAAGTGCCAGTACCCTTTTACCAGATTTAACAAACTCAAACGATGACAAGCTATCTCAGTAGCAACGTCTCATAATCACCTCAATCTAGCAATCTTGGTTAGTCTTACAGCCACCTCTGTAACCATCACAACAGTCATCCCTGTGACCATCTCACAACCATACTCAACCTAGTGACCAGGCCTCGAAACCATCCTTGTGGCTACAATAGCAGTCATCCCAGTGACCACCCACAACACAACCATAGTCATCCCAGTGACTAGGTCTCGTAACCATACCTGTGGCTACAACTGTATGGTCATCCCTGAAACCATACGCAGTCTAGTCATCCCTGTGACTACGACTCAGCGACCTCACCATTAGTTCTCAAATTAGTTCTCAACATATTGCATTCTGTTACGTCAAAGGTACTTGATTTTCTGGCGTCCCTCTTACTCTGTCATGAACGTACAGATAAAAAAAATCTGTTCAGCCTCCCCCCAAAAACGGCTTAACGTGTCCCCGAGGCACGGAGGAGTCCCGGCATGCAAAGACGGTCACTCATCCACGGACCAACTCCGGCAAGCGCCGCTCAACCAATGGATCGACCCGCGCAGCCGCCATTACCCAGCCACGTTCCCCGATGTACGGATAGTACCTACGTTTTAAGTTTAAAGCCTTTCAATAAAAAGCAGTCCTCAATACCCTGAAACCAAAGGAACCTTTTTTTTTTTTTTACAAAATCACTGACTAAAAACTAACTGAGCTCTATATTAGTATTTTTTATCAAATCTTTTATTATCATTCAGAGTTTATTTGTATGCTGCTTTTTCTGTCAGTGCAGTTTCTACGTCATCAATCATCATCACAAAGCAATAATTTATTTTGCCACTTCAGTATGACCAATACACTTTACTTGCCCATTTGTCAATACACACTACTTGCCCAAGGAGTATGACAAAACTCTCGCAATTATTTATTGTCTTACCTCATAGAGCCAACGAACTCAGTAAATACTTTTAGAACAAGATCAATTTGTTTGAATTATCATAACTACTAGTAAGTACGTTGAGCACAATGTTTAGGTCTAAACCTTGCTCTATCGATGTCAACAGCATTGACGCGTCTTCGACCTAAACAAAGACGTAGTCAAGAACGACTCTGAGCCGGACCGTTAACAATGGCTCTCTGGAATACAGTGATTGCATTACACAATCCCGAATGTTATAATTTGGTACTCGTGTTGCTTATGCGGTCTTATAAAAGCTAAGTGCAAACGTTTCTACATAACAAAGACTAAAAGCCGCTTTAACAATCAAGCTTCGTAAAACTTTGTTAAGATTAAATATCGAATTCTCAATGGTTCAGCTATTCACAATGTCAATGTTCAAAAATTATGATATTATAACACATAATGACATAAATGAACTCACATTAGTCAAACTCTAACAATAATCTCACTAATCTCAATTTCATGGATTTGATATTTCTTATTTCATCATCAGTTATGTTAAAGAAACAACTTCATAATAACGCTTTCTGTGAACTTCCTTAATTACTAACCACTTAGGATGAGTCTGTGAAATTAGACGATTATAATACCTAAAGGGACAGGCAGAAGTGCACATTCACTCTCCGCCAAAAGTTGTAAGTCACCGCAACTGTGAATTTAGTATCCAATCAATCAATCAATCAATCAATCTTTATTCGTGAACACAGGTATTACAATAAAGGTCTTATGTATACATTTTAGTCGAGCTATAGAGCTCGATTAAATGTATACATAAGACCTTTCCGACCGGACCTTTCCTAGGTCCTACCAATGAAATTGGTGTACAAATATATTAGGTTTTTAGTAATAAGTCTGAATCTATACAATACAAAGTCACGAATGATCGAGTAAATAATGTCAATTAATCAGTTATAATTTTATTTTTACATGCATGTCAATGGTAAATTATATTAAAGGGTGTCACATTTTATCATTAAAAAAATCTTCGATGGAGTAATACGTCTTATCTATTAGAAATAAATACAATTTATTTTTGAATTTGCGGACATTATCTTCACTCCTTATACATTTTGGTAACTGATTATAGACCTTTGGAGCCATTACAAAAATACTGTTTCTGTATAGTGCAGTACAGATCCGACTGTTTGTAACCGATCACAACGGCGCTGACTAGTTACGCGGGCAAATTTATGTAAATTATTCTTGACGAATATAGATCCAAATAGGTAGGTATGTTACTACAGTAATATTAACCGAATTATTGTTACAGTAAAGAGATTCTCAATAAATTCCTGTCCAAGTACTTCATCTTTTTACATTTACCGGCTCCATAGTTAAAATGTCTATCAATTTCAATAATTCAATCACATTGAACCACGAAAACATAAAAGTGAATTATTCTATGTGAAAACCTCTCGGTTTCGCCTCTCTCAACCGACATCAATTAATTCGATAAAAATGAGCAACATTCACATCACAATAAAACATCTAAACAACAATGTTTAGCATGATTTCAAAATGCGAAATACTTCACGAAACCATGAAATAAATATTTCACCAGTGCAACTCATTCATGAGTAGGTTTTAAAATGGTAACGACTCACCGGATGTAACACCTTTACTCGTTCTCATTCAAACACTCTGTTTCACGTCTTTGTCAGACGGGCAGCATTCATGGTACCAAAGACCCTCATCATAATTGCACATCGTGAAAATCTATCTAATGGGAATCGAATCCAAGTAGAATGAGCCTGCGGCTCGGACCAGTTGTTTAACGCGCGAATAGGTATCAACGCAACCATGTTGCACCTTTGTTTTTCTAACAGTCCTCGCCATCGTCTATTCGCACTCTTTCACTGTCAGGAGATTTCTAAACCCGCACGTATCCCACTTTTGATGTCGGAGCGCCGGGCTCACAATCGTCGTCAGAAGGGTAATTATCGATTAAATCGGTCATTATTTAAATGTCTGTCTACTTCGTGGGCAAAGGAAACGCGCGAGGTTAATATAATCACTAGTTACTTAAACTTATAATCTAAGCTTTTCTTAAATTAATTTAGAAGGGCGTAACGAGTCCGCAGGTCGCGCTCAATCGATCTCGTGGTCCGAATGGAACTGACTGCCTGATCCAGGCACCTGTGATGCTAAACTCTTATCGTCTTAAAACGTTCCCACGAGAAATACAAACCGACCTCCGGCCACGTTCAACGTAATAAGATTTACGTCGTCACCTTTCATATCGGAAACAATTATTAATTATTTATTATCAATAAGCTCCAAGCGCTAACAAAGATCACCGTGATCTTGAGAGTTAGACGAGGTTTGACTGACACTTTCGTCTCACGCTGATAAGAACTGGACGAGGTGTGAGCTGACACCATCGTCTCCAGCCTCGCGCCGACATATATATTTATATTATTATTTTACATTTATTTATAATATGTGTGTCGTTACTTATCTACTTATCTATGCACAATCTGTGTCGGCGATCAGCTGAGACAGAGGGATATGCTGCATAAATCCATGAAATGAGTTATTACGACACTAAATACATCAACTCGTAAATAAAACCGTGTGTTGGAATTATATGACAAGAATCTAAAAAATAACGAATACAATGTTTAGAATGTACTACCACACACCCAATATATATTGTTGACCAAATCCGTTTGCAAATAATACGAGTATTATACCAATAACAAAATAAAACAATAATAAAATGTATCAACGAACATAATTCGTTAATTAACCCGTTTTACCAAAGTTCCACTTCGGAAACATCGAAGTTATGTAGGTAATTATAATCTTACCTACTGTTAAAAGTAAATGTACCAACGAATATAAATCGTTAATTTTAACAAAGTTCCACTTCGAAAACATCGAAGTTATGTAGGTAATTATTATCTTACCTACTGTTAAAAGTAAACAAATGTCACGAAAACTGTCAAGGCTAAACAATTAACAAATGGTAATCAAAACAAATGCATTTTGCACTGGCTATCGACATCAACAAAAAAAATCATAGAAATCATCACATCTCTATAGGCTCCATTGTGCCCCGATGTGTTATAATTTTATGTGACTAGCTTGCTTTGTGGCACATAGCGCATTCTTATTACAGGACCTTTGTGCGACTTGCTTGAGAGAGTTTGTTTATTTAAAACCTATAATGTATTCAAACACAGAGTTTTTGTTACTAGCCGGGTAGATCATTTGGTTATAAATAAACTAAGTGTAGAGGGTTTGATTAACTCAAACTCACTTTGCTTGGCGAGATGTTCGTTGATGTAAACTTTACTGACCGTGCTTCCCTCTATGTTTAAATCGGTGCTGTCTAGTTTACGTCTGTATTTTGATGCTTTGATAAGTTCGCTCCGCTTTGCACGGCGGGACAGACGCACAATTATTGGTCGTGGCAATTTAGGGGTGTGGCCGCTATCTGTGCTAATTTGACGTTTACCGGCGCGGGTCTAAGTTCTACTCCGATCTTAGTGGCTGTCAATAAGGCGATGTGATGTAAGTTTTCATTCGTGGACTCGGCAATTCCCATTATTTCAAACTCATTGGATAAGGCGACCTGTGCTTGCGAATTCATTTCTTCTTTGAGGTGGGAAACGGAGCTTTCAAGGTCAAGGATTGTTTTCCTTTGCTTCTCTTCGATCTCGACATTGACCTGACATGGCTGTGATTGTAACTGTTTCTGCAAGCGGCATATTATATCGGCGTTCTCAGTTTTCGTCCTTTCCAAGTTTGAAACCTTAGAAGAAGTATCCTCGTATTGTTGTTTTATAGACATATAACTACGCTCTATTTCAGAATTTGTCTTCTCAATGGAAAGGCATTGTATTTTAAGAGCAGCAACATCGCTGACCAGCTTGGAAAAAGTGGCTTATTGATCGTTTTTCCATAGTTTGAGGAAGGTTGTCTTCATTTCTGATTCGATCACGTGAGAAAACTTCAAGCATAGCCCTCTTAATTGCCCTTTGGTTTCTAATGAGACCCATTGTGAGCGACCACGTTTCAGGTCCATAGGTCATCACTGGTAACACGCACTGGTTACGGCTGCGGTATGTAAGACGAAAAGATATTGCGTAGCTTCCCAAACACTGCCCAGCCGACTCGGATTCGACGATTGACCTCTTTCTCGAAATTGGACCTACCTAACTGGACAGTTTGTCCTAGGTAAACGTAGTCGTCCACAACTTCAAGTGTAGTGTCTCCGATCTTCATAAGGGTGGGTGTTACATAGGCATTTGACATGAACTTAGTTTTGTCCATGTTCATTTTAAGACCTTCTCTTTCGGAAGCTCTACTGAGGTCATCAAGCATTGTAGAGAGGTGACCGGAGCTGAAATAGTCTCAGTCATGAGTACTATATCGTTGGCAAACCGAAGGTAAGTGACGTTGCTGTCATTGAATTTGATGCCTACCCCTTTTCCAGTCCAGAACCTTGAAGACATCCTCCAATGCAGTGGTGAACAGTTTCGGAGAGATAACGGCTCTCTGTCTCAGCTTACCTCGCTGCAGAAGGATAGGTTTCGAGGTCCTGGAGTTGGACCGACATCGTAGCAGTGTTAGTGTAGCACCTATACGTATATTTACCGATAGTGAATCTGGCACCGTTGAAGACACTGCAGTACAGCCCAAGTCTTGATCGAATCGAAGGTTTCTCGTAGTCCACAAATGCTAAGCAGAGAGGCAGGTCATACTCTTCGATCTTCTGTATAACCTGTCGCAGCGATGTGGTCTACGGTTATAAAGCCTTTACGGAATCCAGCTTATTCGGGAGGCTGGAAGTCTTCAAACCTGTGCGCGAGACGGTTGTGATGACTCTTGTAAACAGCTAAGACATGGCTCAAAAGTAAGATGGGCCTATAATTCTTATGCAGAGCATTGTCACCCTTTTTTAAAGAAGAGTATCACCACACCTGTCTTCTGTCCGCCTGGGTCTGCCTGTGGCGTTTTAACCTCAAGTATGACGGAATTAATATTCACCGGCCTAGCTACCTGCTATTGTATAATAAGAACATTTCCCTCAATCCTTTTCTTGTTATTTTTTTAATACTTATCATACCTTATTTTACCTAACGCTCAATGCCATTTTTACCATGGTCAATAAATGTTTGCGTCTTTAAACGCAAAATATTGTTGGCAAAAATATGATTTTTGGTATTTTCAAACTCAAATAGCAGCCGGGAGTTAATTGTAGACTTTCATTGTAATATAGAAAAAAAAAACAGGATATTTTTTCCCATGAGAAAACAGCATTTTTTTTTTGCCACTTTAGTTTTTGGTACGAAACGAATGATGTCCTCTGTATATTCGTTGAGGTTTGCATGCTTTAATTTTTAACCAAAACATGTATGATCTCTTAAGCTTTAATAACACCTATGTATACCATGTTTTACGCAAATAAATTATCTTATCTTATCTAACTATGTTTCATACCCCTAAGGTAGTTAGGTAGGTAGGTAGGTAGGTGTAGGTAGGGTATGTAGGTATTTAGGTAAGGTATGTAGATAGGTATGTAGATACGTAGGTATGTAGGTAGGTAGCGTAGGCAGGTAGGTAGGGCAGGTAGGTAGGTTAGGTAGATAGGCAGGTAGGTGCGCCGTAGATAAGTACGTGGTGCTACCCGTGCGAAGCCGGCTAGTAATAAAATAAAAATGGAGTTACGAAATTAATAATGATGATGGTATTCATAAATGTTTATGATGTTACTCAAAACCTCAAACGCTTAAGGCAATTTTTAATACACTTTAAGAAATACATCTATGGTTGCGTTTAAAAAGTAGCATCGTTTTGTGGAATGGGCTAGTTTTTAAACGCAACTGTATATGGATTGAGTGAATGAGTGGCAACACTGCCCAAGTGACATGTCAAATTGTCATGTTATTGTTCCGTATTTTAAATTTAATTAGTAATTAAGTAAAATTAAGGTGTAATTTTATGTGTAAACGTAATATAATTGCATAAATACTCAGGATTATTGTTTTCCTGTAAATATATGAAGTAAAAACAGTGTTTGGTTACACACCGGTAACCTTAAAATCAACAGCTGACGATCGGACTACGGATTTAAATGGGGAGTATTGCTTTACTTTTTACTTTATAATAGCACACAATCGTCACTATAACTCTGTTACACGTCCTCGTTAAGTCTTAACATAAATAGTTTGCTGATTTAGCACTCTGCATTCGGTGTAAATCGCATTGTTTACATAGCAGAAAAAGTAACTTAGCGTAAATTCTGATTGAGGTATCTGATCTTTAATATACCTAATAAGTATACAATATTAAAAACGTTCATGTTCGTTATTTTTGCATTGTCGTTATACTTTAATATCAAATATTAAAATCTAGGCAACCTACCCACTTATGGAAAAGTAAAATCATAAAAGG
Organism: Agrochola lota; assembly: GCA_947364205.1. Taxonomy (NCBI): domain Eukaryota; kingdom Metazoa; phylum Arthropoda; class Insecta; order Lepidoptera; family Noctuidae; genus Agrochola; species Agrochola lota. Next base: position 168,335 of record OX376227.1, read on the forward strand.
CAATTAAAACATCATAAACCTACATTTAATTTGATAATATAGCTTTGATAAATATATTTATAGAATAGTCCCTTAAGCCAATTCAGTAGTTTACCTCATTTCTCCACTAAATAACGCTAAATTCTCCCATTTTCCCTTTCATCTCCATCTTTACTAATTTATTTGTCTGTCCTACTTGTTCTCACCGTTTCTTTACTCTAATTTCAGTAACTAATCCTGAAACCATGCCTGTGATGACCCGTAAGGCTACAGCTCAGGATATGGAGCTCAAATTGAGAACGGCCCTCTAAAATCTTGAAGCATCTAAACTACAATGTAAACAATTGTTACAAGAGAATGACGAAAGTGAGGAGGAAATCAAGAAGATAGTTAACAAAAACTCAAGCCTTAAACGGGAGCTAGTAGACCTACATCAGCAATATCTGAATGTTGTTGATGAACGTGATCAACTGAAGGCGGTCACAGATGGTTTCAGCAACTGTAGTAACTTGTATGAAGAGGCATTAAGCAAAGTTAGGAACCTAGAAGATGAATTAATTCATGCTAATAGTCATATTATCTGTTTAGAGAAAGAAAAAGAATGTACACAGGTTAAAGAAACTAACCACTTATACAATGAATTATTAAATACTAATTGTAACCCTCATTCCATAATAATTATTGACCTTACTGAAGATTCCTTGCTGAAACAGAATTGTAGTTATAATGTTAGTCATAAGAAAATGAAAAAATATGCAAAATTTAATAGAATAATTAAAAAATGTAATCAAATTAGGAAACAACAAAAACACTTTTCCAAAAATATTCCACGGAGGAAAGAACGTGTTGATCTACTTAATAAATTAAACAAAAATAAAATAAGAAGACAGCAAAAAAATATATGAAATTGATACACAGCGCTTACAGTCTGACATACAGTTACTTGAGGGAAGACTTTGTTCCCTTTACATTAAATATGTGGGCTCTCAGAACCAAATTAAAGAACATATCGCACACCCAGAACAACACTGTATTATGTCGAAAAATCTCAAAATTGACTTTTTTATTTATTTGAATAGCCAAAAACTTGCCGCGCATACCACGAAGACAGGCGTATTTATATTTATAAAAATGGCCAACAGATGGCGCGCTAACTCTTTATTGATGAAGACGCGCTGCTCGAATCATACCGCGAACACAAAACTATTTCTAGTTGCAACTTGTCCACCGTAACGAACAGCACGCAGACTCTTGGCGTAACAGTGAATTATTTTGAGATAATGCGGTCTTGTTGAATGTTGAATGAAAATTCCTCCGAATTATTTAGTTTTAATTCAGTGTTGGTGATTGTGTTTGAGCAACGTGTTTGATACTATTTCGAAATAGTACTCTGTTGTTGACGAAGGTAAGTTAAATTTTTTGTAGTATCCCAAAATGGTTCAGTATTGTTCGTAAAAGGTGAAAATTAGTGAAATGATGCACTATTGATGGTAGATTTTAATTATGTCGTAATTTTGTTAAAAATCATAATACATTGTTTTTTTATAAACATAATTGTTACTTACATTATACATTTAAAGAAATATATTCACAATATACATTGTTTTTATTTGCAAGAAGATTATTATTACATTTTTGAGATAATGCAGTGTTGTTGAATAAATAAATAAAATAAAAATTATTTGGCAGATGATGAGGGGTCGTAGTCTCCTGTTACTTAAAAAGGCTATGGAAGCAACCGCAGAAGAAACCAGACCTTGTGCTCAAGAAAGCAGCTTGGAAAAGGATGTTGAAAACACGACTGTAACATCAGCATCTACCGATGAGATGTCAGCGGTGGCAGCATCAGCCGATGAAACATCAGTAAGGGAAGTATCCGTTCCTGTTTTATCTGATCATACCGATGAAGAAGATTTTATAGATGATTCGGATGCGGATCCTACTTTTGTGCCTGTGAACCAAATATCTCGGCCTCTTGTAATTCCTAGACGAGTATCGTCTTCTTCCTCCTCAAGCTCCTCGTCAGACTCTAGATCATCATCCTCAAGCTCCAGCAGCTCAAGTAGTTCATCTAGTGATGAATCCAATAGACCGGGTCCTTCTTCAGCGAATACAGCGAATTCCTATTCTACTCCTCCGACAAACGCAACTTCAACTTCTTTTGCCATTGACACTGCTCCATCAGAGAACGAACCCAAATTATGTCGAAAGAGACTACGAAAGCCTGCTGGCTGGAAGTCTAAGATTGCCAGGACATTGCGAAATACAGGGAAAGCGTATGTTTCATTAACAAACCCTAACAAAATTATCAACGAACGTCAAATCCGTCCTCCTTGTGGCGATAAATGCAGGTTGAATTGCAAAACTAAAATAGAGGAAGTGGTAAGGCAAGACATTTTCAAACAGTTTTGGCAGCTGGGCGATTTGCAGAGGCAAAGAGAATACATTGTGAGGCATATACATGAAATCAAGCCGAAATATAGGTACATCACTTCACAAAAATTGAGGACTTTGAATTCGGCTTACTATTTTGAAAAAAATAACAATAGGATCAGAGTGTGTAAAGAGTTTTTTAAGGCTACACTGAGCATTTGCGATAGATATATCAAGACGGCCCTGTCAAAGAAAACAGATGGTGGTTTTATGGAATCTGATGCACGCGGGAAACATGGTAATCACCGCAAAATAGACTCTGAAATAAAAGATAGTGTGACTGATTTCATAAACTCTATTCCTAGGATAGAGTCTCATTATCTAAGAGCTCAAACAACACGAGAATTTATCTCAGGTGATAAATGTTTGGCAGACTTGTATCGAGATTATAAAACCTTCCGAGAGCAAAATAATTTAACTCCTGCTTCAGCTTCAACTTTCAGTAGGATATTCAATGAGGAGTTCAATATTTCTTTTTATATTCCTAAGAAAGACCTATGTGACCTGTGTGAAAGTTATAAAAACGCCGATGATGAGGGCAAGGCGAAACTCTGTGACGATTATAATAACCACCTCAAAGAAAAAGAATTGTCCAGAATGGAAAAGGAAGCTGATAAAAACAGGAAAGATGTCGTCGTAGCAGTATACGACCTACAGGCAGTCATGCAGGTTCCCAAAGGCCAAGTTTCTCTTTTTTTTTATAAGTCTCGAATCAACTGTCTTAACTTTACTGTAAGTGACTTAAACGCAAAGGATGTTGTGTGTTTTTTCTGGGATGAAACCGAAGCCAAGCGTGGGGCAGTTGAAATAGGAAGTTGTGTCCTTAAATACATTGAGATGGTACTTGAAAAGAGTGTTCCGAATACTGACGTGGATATTATATTTTATAGCGACAATTGCTGTGGGCAGCAAAAAAATAAATACTTATTATCCGTTTATGCTTATGCAGTTAATAATCTGAGAGTTAATTCTATAACCCACAAATTTTTGATCCGCGGACATTCACAAAATGAAGGGGACAACGTCCACAGTGTGATAGAAAAACAAATAAAAAGACACATAAGATCTGGTCCTATTTATTGCCCACAGCAATATGCTACATTAATTCGTACTGCCAAAAAAACAGGAAAGCCATATCTTTTAAAGGAGCTTACATACGACGATTTTTACGAACTTAAAATCCTTCAGGAAGCTTGGGGCAACAATTTCAATATAGATGAGGACAATACTCAACTTAAATGGCATGACATTAAACAACTGCGCGTTGAAAAGCTACATCCCTTGACTTTCTTCTATAAAACATCGTTCGAACATACTGATTTTAAAAAAGTTTGTGTTCGAAATCGTTCAAGACGTTACAGAGATCAAAGCTTTTCTCCGCAGTTGGTTAAAGCATATACAGAAAAACAACCACTAGCTGCAAACAAAAAAAGAGACATTATGGAGTTAATCGAAAAAAACATCATTCCTACAAATTATGTTAATTCCTATTATAAGGCTGCATTAAATTTAGAATAGTAGTAATGACTGAATAATGAAACATTGAGTTCCTGTTATTTTTTTATAGTTTTTTGTTTTTTATTTGAAGATAGTGAATATTATGACTTGAGTAAACCTGTGATATTGTAATACATGGTGATTTATTGTTACTCTTAAAGACTGGTTATAGTAAGTAAGTAAGTAGACCCTTGATAATACTTTGAGTAAAGGTAGTTTATGGAAAACAAAACAAGGTAACGATAAAACTGTCAAATACCTTATAGGCTCCTTAACAGTTTTAACGCTTCCTTGTTTTTTTTTTAAATTCATAACAGTGTTATGATTGTTTGTACCGAACCAATTTTGGTTTTGATTTTTGATTAATTTTTTTTTGATTAACAGAAGATTTCCAAGATATTTTTCGTGTTTTTTTTGTGATTTACTTTAAATGAACACGGGTTCGAAACGAATGTTTATGTTCAAAATATAAGTACTGATTTATGAAACATCTTGTCTTTTATTTCATTTTTAATAGGTTATTCCTGAAAAAAAATCAAATGGTTCGTTATTGTATAATGAATCTCATTAAAAAAACAGTAGAATAATAGTGCATTATCTCAGAATCAATCATTAAAAAGCACGTAACTCGAAATAATTTTTTCATTTTTTGTTGGGTCATTCCACAACAGTGAATTATGTAAAAAAAACTTATTTTTTTCTTTATTAACGCATTTTAAATATACAGAACTATATAATGCTGATACGCATTGCATTCTTTACATGCAATGTTCACGAGATTCACAATAACTTTGACATAACACGAGATAACGGTTTTTCGTTGATTCTGAAAAATGAGCTATTTTGACTTAGTGCAGTGTTGTTCTGGGTGTGCGATATTCTTGCTGCTAATGAGTTAGTTATGTGTCAGTGTTCTTGTCAGAAGATTTCAAACCCTGATGCTGTCCAGCCTGAGGCAACAGAGGACCCGTCCCAGACTGAGAGTTTGACTCAAGGCTGTATCCTCAACCAAGATATATCTGATACAGTACAAGATCTATCTCAAGTGGTACAGCCTGAGATTGTTAGTTGTCCATTTTTCAGTAGTTATGGTTGTTATCATTCAGTTATGTTCTCAGATAGTATAGGAAGAGGTATAAGTAAATTAATTAGTAACAATCTGTGTTATTCTACTCAAAATTATTGTATGCCAGGTTCTACCTACAAATGAATAATGGCATCAGTAACAGCAAGTGTATACACTCCTAAAACCAACATTACTGTATTTGTAGGTAATAGTTCTAAGGTCAAAAAAGAAGAAATCACTGACTGTGTAACTGAATTGTTAAAGTTAAATTGTAGTAAAATAATATTGTGTGCTTTCCCATATTTTGAAAAATTGACAAATAGACAAAACAATTATATTCATATGCTTAATAAGCATATGCACTTCTTAGTTAGCCATTATAGTGACAAGCTTGTATTTCTTGACACCAACAGTTTTGTGGAAACTTTAAAATTGACTAGGGATACTGTGTATCTGCCTGTTAGTTTTAGACACATAATAGCAAGGCTATTAGCTTTTTATATAATCTCAGACATAGGTAGTATGTCGAAGTCTTGTATTATTAACACCACAATGATTAATAAGGTGGTGAACCTAAATAAATGTAGCTCAAATGCTATAAATATTTTTACAAATTGTACGAAGGAGGTTCCATGTCCCTCACTCACTATGAGTTCACTGCCTCTGGATAGTAATTTAAACTAGTTTGTAAGAAAACAGAAGGTACCTGTAAGAATATTCTTATACCTAACAACAACAAGGTATCTTCTTGCTCTAAAATAAATAATTATCAAAAAGGAGATCAGCAGAATGCCTTGAAATTATTTCATCAAAATATTCAAGGTATTTCTTCCAAATTATTAGAAATTGAAATGTTTTTAGAAAAAAACAAAGTTTGACATTGTTTGCTTTACTGAACATTGGTTAAAGGATTACCAAATGCTAATTAATTATGAGAACTATAGTGTGGGCAGTTGCTTTAACCGTAAATCTATGCTACGTGGAGGTTCTCTTATCTTGATAAAAAATTGTTTAAAATCTAAGCAACGTAATGACATAGTTGGTTTATCAGTTGAACATTGCATTGAACTGTCCTGTGTTGAGCTGGATAAGCATGTTGTAGTGTGCGTGTACAGACCCCCTAATTATCAGAACTATTCTTTATTTGAGTCAATAATGGAAGATGTCCTAGCGAAACTTGCATCTAGCAACAAAGCCGCAGTTATTTGTGGTGATTTTAATATAAATATTCTGGAAAATAATTCAAATAGCAGTAGAATAATAAGCCTTTTTAAATCGTTCAATTTGTCTAATGTTTTTACAGAACCAACTAGAGTAACTCCAACTTCTGCTACTTGTATCGATAATGTCTTCTGCAATTGTGATTATTTTGATAAAGCCATCGTAAATTATTTGCCGTCTGATCATAGTGGACAAACGGTAACTTTTAAGTTTAAAACACTTAAGCAAAAAGTGCAAATACAATTTAGACCAATTACAACTGGCAAATTAAATATATTTAATAGTACCCTAAATAATAAGTTAAATGCTCTGGGCCATAATATGGACGATGCAAATAAATTGTATGAGGGTTTCTTTTCAGTAGTGCACACAGAATTCAATAAAACTTTTGAAAAGAAAACAAAAAATATTTGCCCTAACTTTATTTTTAGTGACTGGGCAACTAGAGGTATTAGGATAAGTAGAGAAAGACTGTTCGAGCTGTATGGCCTTAAGCCTTACATTAACACTGAAACTTTCAACAAGTATGTTGCTACATATTCCAAAATTTTTAGAAATACCTGCAAGATAGCTAAAGCTGTGCATATTAGCAACAAGATCAAATCAGCAGAAAATAAAATAAAAACAGTTTGGAAAGTTATAAATAATGAAACTAATAGGAAAAAAATACGAAACACTGAGTTCACATTGGAGACTTCACGTGGTGTCATAAGCTCGAATGTAGAAGTAGCTCAAGAATTTGTAAATTTCTTTACTAATATACCATATAAAACGACGGAAGCTTTAAATTCCTCACCCGATGTCTCAATGGATTTATTAAAAGCGAATGTTCAAGGCTGCCCGGTTGAATTTCAATTTAAACATATAAACCCTATGATAGTTATAAAAGCTTTTCGGAAAATTAAAATCAAATTGACCGAAGATCTATGGGGATTATCTATCAAAGTTTGTAAATCCATAATCGAGACTATAGCACCATACTTAGCTTTAATATTTAATTTGTGCGTGGATCAAGGAGTCTTCCCTGATTTAATGAAATACAGTAAGGTTATACCCCAGGTTTAAATCTGGGGACAGTAATGACACTAACAATTACAGACCAGTATCCGTGCTGCCGGTATTCAGCAAGGTGTTCGAAAAGGTAATGCTCAATCAAATGCTTAATCATTTTAACACCAACCAAATCTTACACGATCAGCAATATGGGTTCACCAAAGGACGTTGTACGACTGACGCCGGTGTAACCTTATTAAAACACATATTTACAGCGTGGGAGGGGGCCCAAGACGCCATAGGAATTTTTTGTGACCTCTCAAAAGCATTTGACTGCGTAAATCATGAAACCTTACTCTTGAAACTTGAGCATTATGGTCTAGGTAAACTTGCGCTCAGTTTGCTAAAATCTTATTTAAATGATAGACAACAGCAAGTTCAAATTAATGGGGTCAATTCATTCGGTCTAAAAGTAAAAATGGGTGTACCACAAGGCTCGATGTTTCCTTTCCTCTTTTTAGTATATGTAAATGACCTACCCCATTTATTAAAAAACCAACCACAAAGGTGTTATTTGCTGACGATACTTCTCTAATTTTTAAGATAAATAGACGTGCATCAAATCTTGACGACGTAAATAACGCCCTACTGCAGGTCCAAAATTGGTTCACTGCTAATAATTTAGTATTAAATGGGAAAAAAACTAAATGCATTAGATTTGCTTTACCGAATGTTAAAAGTAGTGATTGTGACATAGTATTGAATGGGGAGAAATTGGAATTCATCGATAAAACTGTTTTCTTGGGGATCACGCTCGACTCCAAGCTGCAATGGGGTCCTCATTTAACATCTCTTGCAGGACGCCTAAGTTCAGCAGCATATGCTGTGAGAAAAATCCGTCAATTTACTAATGTAGATACCGCGAGGCTAGTCTATTTCAGTTATTTTCATAGTATCATGTCTTACGGTATTTTACTATGGGGACGGGCTGCAGATATCGACTCTATTTTTATTCTGCAGAAAAGAGCCATCAGAGCAATATAATGGCCTCCGCAGACGCGATTCTCTAAGGGAACTGTTTAAAGATATTAATATCATGACGGTACCTTGTCAATATATCTATGAAAACATCATGTACGTTAGGAAAAATCTAAGTCTTTTCAGTAAAAGAGGTGATAGACACAATTATAGGACTAGAAATAGGGACCAATTGATTCAACCGGGTTTCAGACTGGCTCAGCGCTGGTCCAGCTCCACAAGGGCGCATAAACTAATTGATTAGCATTCAAAATATTGTTGCAGCTGCTGAAGATTGTAAAACTATCTTTAGATTGTATAAATTCAATCTCTTAGTATTATATAATTGCAAAGCACATGTGTGAGCACTATGTCCCTACTTTACAGTTACCATTTACTGGGTACGTCTTTCATTGACTTGAGTGTGCCCTGGCGGTTGTTAGTATGTCATGCTCACTCAAATGTCTCGCTGGTGGTGGCGTGTGTGTTGGATCATTAAGTTCCCTTCAAAATGGTTGAGCTAAATGGTGCTGATGCATGCGTCATGTTCGTGAACGGGCGCCGTCAGTGGGGACTGGTCATCTCTTAGCTGCCACGGCTTATTTGAATTTATTTTAATTTTTGAATTTTTTATTACTGACGCTTTTAACGTGCACGTCTTTTTACATTGTTCTCACATGTATAATTACAAAATGGATGATGTAACCAATATTTTGTAAAAATATTCTGATTGAAAAGAGTGTCCGTGGAGTTTCTTGCCCGTTCTTCTCCATAGGAACCTACTACGCGTTGGAATGGGCAACTAGCTTCATATTTCTGACTGACCGACCCCTTGACAATTCAAAAGTACCTGTAATTGGTTTATTTGAAATAAATGCTTTGAGTTTGAGTTTGATAATGTTACCACTTTATAAGCGACATAGGAAGACGAGCAGCAATGACGAATTCAACAAGTATGAGTGCAATTTTTTTTTTGTGCATGTGTAGCGTGGCGTGGCGTGTGGCGTGGTAATTAGGGTCTAAGTTCGGTCGGGGTGTACCTATACTCGCAAAACGCATCCTCCATTGCGATCCTGAATTGGACGTTTCACTGGCTACTTACTGTGGCAACTCTATCATACTCCTCTTCAACACCATGATTGTACCGCGGCGGGATCATCATCGGTATTTGACGCTTGTCCCAAGGTTTGTGCCGGAGTTAAGACGATATGGTTGCTTAGTAGCTCTGAGCGAAGCCTATCAAGTGCGGCATCGTCCAACCTATGATTGTGTTGTATGACACGCACCTGATCCGACAGTCGTTGGGCCGAGACGTTGACGGTTGGCTCTAGTTCCTGAAACAGAGACAGCATCCTAACACGGTACGCAGTGAGGTTAGTTCCTCCCTCTGTAGACCCGTAATATGCACGCATGACGTTCTCGTTCATAGACTGAGTCCATCTCATACGCTGCCAACAACCACTGGCAGCGGGGACCCGGCTTGGGGCCGGTTGGCCCCTAAGTCCCAAACTTTTCGGTGGCCGGCGTCTCCCCTGCCGCCATACAGGTGTTGGCGACGTCGTCGGTGGGGAAAAATTGTCGTCACTCGAGCTCGACGCGCTCGACTACTGCGGCCGGTGTCGTCACAGCGCTCACGGTAGGGCTTGGTACCGGCGGCGGCGAGGCAGAGCTGAGCGACGAGTCCGGAGGTGGCGTGCCCTTCGTGTCACTGATCTCGTCAACATAATTAGAATTTCATTTTCATTCTCATTCTTTCTGTTTTATCGGAAGTGACTGGACAGTTTCTTGTCCGTTCTTCTCCATAGGTACCTACTACAATTTGGAATAGGCAACTAGCTTCATATTTATGACTGACCGACTCCTTGACAATTCAAAACTGCCTGTAAATGGTTTAATTAAAATAAATGCTTTGAGTTTGAGTAAAATGTTTACTTGTAATGTCTATATATTTTAATCATATTTTATTTATTAAATGGGTTTTAATATTTACAAGTGGGTAGGTACATGACAACTTATAACTAATTAATTAATAAAAATAGCAAAATTGTGTACTAACTTAACTAAAACTATTCAAAAACTAAAATAAAGCATAGAAAAATTCATCGGCATCGCTGTCGACTGGTAATGTACCCAAGAGACTGGCCGCATTGCCACATTGTATGGCAATGCATAGCCTCTGCCCAAGGTAAAAACCAGCCCTTAGGTCACGGGAAGTGTCAAATATCCGTTTTGAAATTTCATTAGAGGCCGTGAGCACTCGGACCCCACAGCCCGAGGGTTTGAGTTTGAAAAAACTGTAAATCTTAAAATAAATAATACGCAACAGATATTTTGACATTTAATTTTAAAAGTTATTTTTTATTCTAAAATATAAATATCTTCACACATAACGTTTTTAAAGTTTTCTTGTGTACGCTATAACGCTTTTACCGACTTTATTGGCAGGCGATTCCTTTCTTTACTCAACTGTGCATTTATTAGGGAAAATAAAGAAATGACTGTCTTTACCGTAAAACGCCTGTCAAATGCAGCAAACGCCTATCAGATGGCAACCCTCGTCGCGAACGAGATTAGTGATGTACCTCATTATTATTTGATTTATTCGTTTTTAGTTTTAATGTCTGTTTTTACGTTGTTACTGCTGTTAATGATAGTAAATACGAAATCGTGTCAAATAAAATAAAATAATGATGTACTTAACGAGTAATATTTTATTTCAAAAATATGGGACGAAAAGCAGTGATTGATTGGTTATCGATAACATGTTGGAATCCCTATTTTTTTTGTAGGTAGAGCTGAATTTGTGGCTTGGCGTGGGAGGGGACGCCAATGCGTTTATGCTCTGGCGTTCAAAAGGTGGGTGTGGAAAAGTAGGAAAACGACGCGGACGAGCATGTGGATGTTACGTGTCAACTTTTCATACAGAGTTCCCCTCTTTCACCCCAACAGGGGTTGATTTTTTTAATATTGTACCCTAAGATTATTTACTTATACCAATTCGAAGCAAGCAGTAAACTCATACCATGAAAAGTTGATTAAGTACCCCTTTACACGTAGTCAGGGGTTGATTTTCGAGAAAACAAAAAACACGTAAGTTAACATTAATTTTTATCAAGATCATCATTATCGTTTCAAATTAATCGAACCGCGTCTTAAGATTCTTCCATAGAAACTTTAATATCCCCTAAATTTCAATTTTGTGGGTCGTTTTAAAAAAAAATATAATGTGGAACTTTTTATTTAACTAGGTACTTATTTGCGCCAAGTTTAAAGTTTATAAACCTATGGAATAATATTTCCCTCATTTAAGGATCGAGTTTCGCAAAATCCTTTTAAACTACAACTACAGGCAAACATTCAAGTTTCTATCTCTAGCGATTGGGGGCGGTGCGAGTCTTACGAACATACCCTGTTTGTTATACATATATACCTATAGATGGTTAGTATCAGTCGTCGTATCAGCTCGTGTCGTAGGTCGTCTTCCAATCGGCGGGTTTTACCAATTATTACTTAGTCACGAAAACAACACGTTCCAGATGTCTTTCTCAAATCGAGTATACCTACGGAGTGCGTAAGTAGTTCTTAGCGTGTCGAACTGTCGATGAGAATATTGTTCGAATTAACACCATTAGCGAATTTTGCGTTCCCCGTGGGCGGCTGATACCTGCGCCGCGCTTATTGTCGAAGTCGGCAAAGGCAAAGTGTGCCCGGTAGGAAGACTCTCATGCTTCTTTTAAATAATCAAGAGGTTTGAGCTTCTCTTGCCAAAGATTACCTTTTCGAGCTGGTGTTTGCATCAGAAGGACTCGCGCACCCAAGAAAATAAAACTTTTTCTACTTTACGTTTCAGGGACACTGAGCTCTACCTACATTGGGTGGCGTAGGTAATTTTCTAGGTTCACCCTTTCTATGCGGCTTGCTATTAGTCCTACGAAAAAGTAGCCAACTACTACACAGTGCTTATACTGTTTTTATGTGGAACGTTAATTCAAATTCATTGCAAAAATACTACACATACCATGTAAAGTTTAAAATAAAAGGCACCAATATGAAGCTTATTTTGTTGTATGTTTATTCAAATTTTTACTCGTATTAGTTCTGGTGTATAACAGAGTTGCTTCTGAGTGTACCTACATTTTAATTGACTGATAAAAAATAAAGTATACCAATCGTAACAGTGTACTTATACTAATATCAACACTTTCGATTCAGTCGACGAACTATGTTACAACTTAAATTACTTACCTACATAGCTTATGTAGGTAGGTACCACAGTATTCATAAAACTTGTACCCACATATTCTGTGAACTAGTTAATACAATAATTGTTTATAAGTATCGGTGACAGGTTTAGATCATCCTCAATTCTTCATCGAGTTTTTAAACAGGGAGCTCTAGCGCATCAGTGCTACGCAAGTATCAAACGAAGATTCTAAAACTTTGTACATATAAAGGGAAAAATTTCGCTCGACATATTATGTTCCAGGTTGGCAGACACACAAAAAGAAAGGGTGGATGACCCCAAAGAAGTTTTAACGGACCCGCATCTTTCCAAAAAAATCCAAATAACAGGTAGTTTTCCGGACAAATGATATGGTACGGAAATCCTATACAATGCGAGATCAGCATAAACTGGAAATATGTAGGCTGATGATGCAGCCGGAATGGAAGGTGACCATAGAAAGAAAAGAAAAAGAAAGAAAATACATTTATTTAGCACAGAACGCATAGGAAGTCTTTAAGTGAACACGAAAGGAACGTCGTGTTTGATGCCGTCGGATTTACCTCGACAAGTATTGTATCTAGATGGATTCCAGGGTCCAACAACAATCTTATACAAACTACACAGTGGATGTTGAAGTGGTGTACCATCATTGAGAGAATTTCTTCTAGAAGCTTTATGTCTGAGTATAATAATAATCAGCCTGTAATGTTCCTCTCGGTGAGAGCATATCTTCGAATTTTTGGTTTTAGGACATGCCGGTTTCCTCATAATGTTTTCCTTCACAGTTTTGATAGCAGTGGTGATGAAATTAAATACACAAAGTATAGTACCTGCCTGGGTTCGAATTCACGACCCACAACTCGTAAGTCGGGGCCGATACCCCTGGGCCACCATTGCTCAAATGTCAAATGTCTGTCTAAGTATAATACATTATATTGAACTTAGATATAACACAGAAACTTCGACGATTTAACATGTCGCCGCATCAGTAGATTGCACCAGTGTGAGGCAGGGGCGGGTCACTCTAATAATAATAGCAATAAGACGTACTAGGTACAATGTACAGTTGCGAACATACGTACACTTAGCAAAATTCGATAGTAGTTGTCATACATAACGAATGATTGCAACTTTGAGATAAGACAGTACATATTGTTGCTCGTAACTGGACACAGGTAGGTACATACACGTAACGTTACGGCTATAAATTTTTTACAATTTCATAATAACTTGGAACACATACTTAGGTACCTACTTACATATGTATAATATATGTACATTATTGGCACACAATGGAGCTGCGTGACTTGACAGCGGTGCACGAGTGGCGACTGCACCAGTGCACGCCGCCCTCACCGTCTGCCATTGCGTTAACAAAATGAACAAATGGTCATAAACAGACGATACGAACTACCCAGATAAAACAGTAACTATAAAACATAAGTAAGTCCATAGTGCGAAGCACGGCGCAGCAGTGCGGAGAAGATCAGTTGCTATTCCATTAGGTAAATACTTTGTTATGCAATAAAGTCAGTAGTCGTTCAGTTTTCACAAATGGCGCGGGACTGTGGGTCCATGGGATATGTGGTGTTTAGACTTAATGCAATAAAAGCAAGTCCGTGTTCTGTGGGCAACTGGGCACTGCAGACTGTACTCGAGTATACTTGCTTACAATAATGGGACGCGCCACTTGCAGTCGCATCGTGACTCGCGACCTACCTTAAATGTCATCATTTATTGTATTTGTTGTGTACTGACGGCAACTACTTCTGGTCTAAAAAAAAGATCGGATTCGAATATCGTCTAGGGAGCTCTTTTAAAAAAAAAAACCGGCCAAGTGCGTGTCGGACCACGCATAATGAAGGGTTCCGTAGTTGGGATGAATTTATCCCGAGAATAAACTTAACATTGTAATTTAAAAACATGTTCCCCCATACGGAATGTATGGGAGATCATATTTTTCAAACTGCAAATTTAAGTTGTTTGATTATTACTCGTTAACCTGTACAGCCTACTTAGCTCTGATAGTTTTCCTTTTAAATTTTGTTGTATAAACTACTGCTATGATTTTTTTTACAAATCCAAGTACAACCATTTAGCTGGCAGGGGGGACACTTGACTCTAACAAAAAAAATCTGTTAAAAGCTTAATATTTCGCAAACGAATCCCTGAATCCAATAATGGCTTTCACAAACTCGCAAAATTTTTTGAACGACCTTTCTAACGATACCCCCAACCCCACTTTACTTTAGGGGAGGTACCCTAAATAAACATATTTTTCATGATTTTATTTTACCACTTTGGCGGCATGATTAATATGTATATATATGCCAAATTACAGCTTTCTAGTACTAATCGTCTCTGAGCTAAGACGCGGACAGACAGACAGACAGACGGACATGGCGAAACTATAAGGGTTCCTTGTTTACTACGGGACCCTAAAAAGGGATCGAATATTGTCTCGGAGTTCTTTAAAAAAAAGACCGGATTCGAATAATGACTGGGAGCTTTTTCAAAAAAAGATCGGCATCGAATATTGTCTAGGAGCTCTTTCAAAAAAAGATCGGATTCTAATATTGTCTAGGAGCTCTTTAAAAAATATACTGAATTCGAATATTGCCTCTTTCAAAAACTGAACTGTACCTAGTTAAAAATAATTAAACCCGATCTCATTCTTATTCATTTCTTTGAACAATTAGCTGTATTAATTAGTTTGGGTTTCCAACCATCTAAAAAAATATAATGCACGCTCATATAGTTTAGGAAAAAGATAAAAATAAGAACATAGGTACCTAAAGGCTACGGCGCGTTGTATTCCACGCGCGCCTCAAAGAGATGTCAGCACCAACGGAAGGGGTCCGAAAGGACCAATGCCTGCTGGGGTTGCTGGTTCGTCCGAAAGGGATATCGCGGCCCCGGCACACGGGCAACGGAAGGAACACGGGTGGGTTTTAGTCAGTAAAAGTCTGACACGCCCTCTCGCTCCGCCCAGAGCGGGAGAAGTCATTTGATGATTTCCCACCCTCAAAAAAAATATGAAAAAAGGTACCTAAAGGCTGATTTACATTCATCAAATATTTCAATACAGCATTTTAATCCAATAGCGCTGAATTGGCCAAACGGCTGCTCTATTTCAATCCAGCTTTAGATTCCCACTGGGTGCAGGACTGGATTGAAAAGTGTTACATAGTTCCTGTATCCATGCAGAAACTGTTAACATTGGGTTCTGTATCGATGCAGACTATCACTGGATTCCAGCGTTGGATTTGGATACTTGTTCAATGTAAATCACCCTTAACTAACCTACCGATAGCGGTAGCAGTGGCACATACGTCACGAAAGATGAGACTTGACCACGCCTCCCGCGCTCTTACCGCCGCCCGCGCCCCGGTGACGCCCCGACGCAGACCTCATACCGCTAAAGAGACCTATAAATCGTCTACTGCGCAATCAAACCACGTGGTGTGTCAAGTCTCATCTTTAGTGGCACACGCTGTACACGACATACAGTATCTTATCTTAGGTCAGCACATCGGGCGTGACGTCAGGCGTTCAGGGTCACAAGTCAGTGGTTTCTGCGTGTGTGTCTGAACAGTTGACAATCAAAATAAGAATATGATTCCTCTTTTCATTATTAGCTGTTTCATCTACTGAATTACTCATTGGAGTTGAATAAATGTTAAAGCTCGAATGTAAGACTGTTCTGTATGTATTAACAGGTAGGTGAGCAATCACGAGTCGGTAAAACACTCATTATTCTCCTATAAATAACATTATACTAAATAGTCTATACAAGTTTTTAAGTCTTCGTATAAAAATCTAACGTTACCTAGACGCGTAGGTACAGAACTACTTATACTATGTTTTGTACTGCATGTACATATCTACTAGTTGGACTGAAACTAGAAATCTAAAATCCTTAAATATACATTTAACTAAGGAATAAATAGAACTTATTTAAATGATCACGTCACCTTAATTTACAATGTCTCGTAGCTAGTTAAAATTGTTTATTTACTTATGTACAGCACCGGAGCGGCGCACAGTGATCTGAAATCGCGAAGTACGGACTTAAGGATTCGTATGTTCATTTTTAAAATCTACATACTAATCTTCGATCAATAATGCACATACTCGTACTAATACAATACTTTTTTGCTATGATAAGTTTTTCATAAACCCATTACTTTCAAAGTTTTAAGTAGTTTCAATATTGTATGAAAAAAAATATATTTTGATGCACGTATTAGAATTGTATTGAAAATATAGTCAAACTAGACTTAGTTGCAAGTACGTGGAACGATATTCCACACCACTTCCGTGATGTCATTTGTTTGTCACACATGTATATAGAAATAAATGATCTTTATCTTTATCTTTGTGTTCAAAATACGGCCAAACCGGTTTTTTTATCAGTAGACGCGCAGTCAGTAGTGAGTCATTAGCGACGAGCTCCAATTTACTGCCCTCTGGGCAGTAAATTTGCAGGTAGGTGGAAACCAAGAGGGTAGGAAACGTTAAACGATGACCTCAGTTCGTTGTTACCCACCATTACATACGGACTACTCCTTTATTTATTGACTACTATTAGTATTTGATTTTTGTGAACGTAAGATTTACGAGGATTTTGTAAAAATGTTTCGTGATTGAGTAAACAACATTGATTTGTTTGTGAAATTGAAAGAAGCTGGTAGTATTAAAGATAATAGCTAAAAAATCTCATACAAGTTAATACTAACCATGATAGATGGTAAAGCAACAGCTATTCCTTGCGAAACATCCTCCTAAAGATGTGACATTTGTAAAGCTACTCCAAAGGAGATGAATGACTTGCCTTTGATATTGACGAAGAAAGTTGATACCGACTTATATAGATCTATCGTCGTTAAACATTTAGATACGATTCATGGAATGCATTCTTCATATAGCTTATAGATTAGATTAGACATGGATTGTAAAAGGTGACAATAAGGCTATTATGCAGAGCAGGAAGGAAAATATTCAGGAAGCGTTTAAATCTCAAACAGAACTTTTAGTTGACGTCGTAAAACAGGGTTACGGTACGACTAATGATGGAAACACTGCTAGGGGATTTTTGAAAACTCTGAAATTGCAGCTTCAATGCCAGGAGTCAATCAGGATATGATAAAAAGTTTTAAAATCATATTAGAGGCAATTTCTTCAGGTCACCCTGTAGATACAATTAAGTTTAAAGACTACACCGAAGCCACCATGAAATTGTAGGTTGATTTTTATAATTGGTATTACATGTCTGCAAGTGTACATAAAGTTCTTGTTCACGGAGCAGCTATCATTGAACATTTGGGTGTAGTGCCGATTGGAAAATTATCCGAAGAAGCTGCTGAAGCTCGAAGTAAAGACTTCAGGACATATCGTGCACATCATTCGAGAAAATTCTGTAGAAAGGCTACGAATGAAGATATAATGAATAATTTATTAATCAGCACTGACCCACTTATATCAAAAACACGTCACACACTATTCCGAAAACTCAAATCTCTCTCAGAAGAGGCAAAATTTTTGCTGATTATTACAGAGAAATTAGTTGACGATAACGATCAGGAGAACTTAGAATTTTTAAATATATACCCATTATTCCACAATGAGTCCAAATGCAACTCTTCTGGTTAATTTAATGATGCCTTTGTCACAGAACGTTTGCTATAGTGGATTAGGCCTACAAAAAAAACCGGCCTAGTGCGTATCGGACTACACACAACGAAGGGTTCCGTATTTGGGATGATTTATACCAAGAAAAAACTTAACATTGTAGTTGAAAAACATAGCCTTCCATATATTCCAACTGGAAATGTAAGTTAAAACAACATGGCAAATTGTGCTAATACGCACAATTTTGAGAGATTTGCCATGTTGTTTTAAAACCATAGACTTCTTATAGGTTCTCTTGTAATCTATAAGAATAGAACTACTTTCTGTATTTTTTTCAAATTTTTATACTCAGTAGTTTCGGGGACAAGGGTAAAATTTTGAAAAAAAAAAACATCTATTTTCTTAAATAACTATAAAACTATTTATGTTAAAATTATAAAAAAAATTAAACTGACGCCCTCACAGTATATGTGTACCTGTAACTGTACCGTGTGACATATCCATTTTATTGAATATGTCAGACGGTACAGTTTGCAAAACTTTATTTTTTCAAAACAGTTTGCAAAAAAATATATCCAATATCGCAGTACCTGATTAGATGCAAAAATAGGTTAATAACTAGTCCTATTTTAATCTCCAATCCATTTTTTGAGAAAATTTGAGAATTAAGTACGAGATAATCATGAATTTATGTTTTTGTTCATACAAAAAATCTTCAAATATTCATAGCATTGAAAATAATGGGTAAAACGTAAAGTCATAGAACAATGTTATATATGTTGTAATGGTTAGTAGATTTCATTTGCGTATTTGTTTTTTTTAAATAGACCATTTTTTGTTTTTATTCGTAAGTCCTCTACGGTTTCATATCAGCCTACCGTGGCGGCGGCCTGCGGTGCACCGCGACCGCTCCGGCCCGCCAGGCGGCGCCACTTGGTACCGACGACCCTGTTTGTCTTACATTTAGTCATTTGGAAATACGCATGCGCCTAACTAGTTCCTCAATCAATCAATTAAATACAGTTATATTTTGAACACTGCAAGTGTAAACATTACGGCAAAAGGATTTCAACGAGAAGCTCACATAAAAAGGTGCTGCACCTTAATTGCGTAACATATGATCAAAAATAATCTGAATCATTTTGAAGAATATTGCTCATCCATTGCTTCACATGTTCGAAAAATTTGTCTGCGTTTGATTTACGTTGCTGAACTTAAATAACGCAATGAATGTTGTTGAACTGTCAAAATGAAACAGATTGTGATTGATCGTGTGTTACGCAATTAGACTGCAGATTAATTCTGATTGAAACTGATTATATCAGAATCGCTTATTGTAACGTCTATCATTCCTACATAATTGTACATATTATTTACACTACGATACATTTTATAAAAGATGGACATTGGACAATAATGTCAAAGATGGTGACAACATATTATGAGGTTGTGACAGTATTAAATCGATAAACTGAACAATGTACAAAGAGTTGGCAACGACGCTTGTACTCTATACCCTTAACGAAGACGGGGTGAAGCTTTTAGGGTTAGCGTGATTTAGGTAAACGATGTTTTGTGTTGGAGTTGTTCCGTTTTTGCGGTAGGTATGGAGTATAACCGTCGTTGGCAACAGCCAAGAAATACCCGAAACACAATTCGTTTAGTTATTACTCTAAGCACAGCAACGCCGACGGTGCGCGGTGCGCAGCGACAAATGGTCTAACACTGGGCACTGTCTGTAGACGTGTCACGTAGCGTGGCTGCGGCGTGGCGGCGTGGCGGTAGCGTGGCGGTGTCACAGCGGCGGCAGGTCGTTGTCGACGTCGAGGCGGCGGCGCACCCACTGCAGCATGGCCTCCTGCGACACAACGCTCTCATCACTGACTGTCCACTCACGTCACACAAAAAAGCCGCGCAAAAGCCAGGGGTACGTGCCGCGCGGCAAAAGCCGGCGGCCATGCCGCCGGGCATAGTGTGTAGGTGCCATAATAAAACAAGTTCTAAGAAAACTTCACGGAAGAACCATGGTCTAACTGGCATTCCGGGACCAACACATGCTTACGTCACTATCCAGTTGCCACTCTATTGCAACAAAACACGATTAAGGAAAGATTTTCAGAAACCAAAACTTTTAAATTGTCGTTTTGTGTGTCTAATCAAACGAAACAATTCAATTTAAACATAAACCAACGTAATTGTTAATTAAAACCTGATTGTTTTATCGGATTCGCACAGGTAATAAAGGTGGTTGGGGATTATTACAAACTTCTGGTATCACAGATGCGATGACGTAGACATGTGTTACCCACGTGACCACTGTGTTTCGGAAAGCCATACCTGGCGAAGTATATTATTTTATCATGGGTAGAACATTATCGGTGTCGTGCCTGAGTCAAAATATTTCAAACTGATTTAGTTATAAAAAATAATTTTATTTCACAATATCACTTTTATATTTAGATTTCACAATTTATTACTTAGACTTATAGTTGTCTCGACGAGTGCTAAGTAGATACCACCACCGTACTTCCGATGGACGGGTCTTATATACTGACACGATTGCTAATGAGTCTTTGTCTCGATTAGCTAGGGTCCGGTCCGGGTCAGGAACCTTCTCGTTCCTGGTGGTCCAAGGGGTAATTAGTATCAGAGACTGATGTCCTATTGTTCTAGTTTCCATAACATCTCCTATGTCTTCCTTGAAAAGGGTGATTATATCTTTAATGGGTTCATTGTTCAGGTCTTGTTGACTCCTGTATGCACGAGCCTACATTCGTTAATCTACCATTCATAGTTCACACATGCAGCATCTAATCGTTTCTTTCTTGTCTCTCCTGCTACACTCAACATTCTCTAAGTACCAAGTATAAGTACATCATTATGGTTCAACAGCTGGCCGTCGGTTGGCTACCCATCCACCGTATGTACAGAACTTTTTACTTCATTTCCCCTATTGTTTTTCCTTTCTACATTATAAAATGCTCGTCCGCGTAGATTTTTCGGAACCGTATCAGTAGTTCCGAAAATTACTTACCCCTTATAGAAACTCACAAATTTTACGCCTTTTCCCAACTATGTTGGGGTCGGCTTCCAGTCTAACCAGATGCAGCTGAATACCAGCATTTTACTTGAACGGACTGCCTATGTGACCTCGACAACGACTGTCAAAGATCCACGATTGACAGCCATCGGCTGTCAATCTTGCTTTCCGAAACACGGAAGGGTCTCGGTATGTAAAGGTGGTCACCCATCCACCGACCAACCGCGGCAAGCGTAGCTTAACCTGTCGATCGACCCGTGCGCCTTGTTTTTACTTAGCCAGGAGCCCTTCCTTTTACATTGTGCTCACACGATATTAATTATTACAAAAATGAAAGTGACATTCGTTTGTTTGTCGACATTCGTTACTGCGCATCTTACTTCTCACCTTACACCTTAGTTAGAGTATCATACATAGTCTGGTATTGGTACAATGCTATTAAGAATTCTTAAAAGTTTTTCTTTTGCAATTCGGTGCATTGACATAAAATCTAAAATATAAAATATTGATCAGTTGTATTATGAGGACGAAAGATAAAAACTAGCAAGCAAAGCAGGTCCATTCCAAAATAGTTAGTAAAATATTATTAAAATGTAACTCACACAAAAACACCAGTTATATCACCACCGGTCAGTTAGTAAGTAGTTAGTGCTGCTATGTAGGGAAGGGGGGAGAGGTACGGGACAGATTTAATCTCCACTCGCAGTCATTTAGACAAGGTGATATTACTAATTTTAAAAACTACTAAAATACCTAGCAGGAGGAAAATGTGCTTGGAAGGAAAATAAACTTCTTATGTGGAAATTCGACTGCGGCTGAGTGTTTTGCTACGCCAGCCGACTGCAAAGAGATCATGAAATTTGAGATGTGCACCGATCACAAGGTAACGATCGGGTCCGCTGCATTAGCGCTCTCGCAGCTAGCGGTGCGGGGAGGGTGTAGTCGGGGAGTGGAGTGGGTGAGAGGGGGGGCGAGGTCGGGTCAGTCGTGGTGGTGCGAGTGGTGCGCGTTGTCGGTGTAGTCGTCATAGTCGCGCGGCGCGTCGAGCTCGTCGTCGCGGCCCTCGTACTCATCGGGCCCGTCTGCGCCCTCCTCCTCTTCGGACTCGTCCGGCGCCGCGCCGCCCGCCTCCTGCTGCGCCACCGCCGGCGCCTCCTGCTGCCACACGCATGCGCACTCCGTACAGTACCGCCACCACACACAGGTTAGTTACCACTCTGACTTGTTAATAATATTAGTTGGGATCGTTACGTGCTGCCTGCTGTTAAGACGAGCAGCAAGGTAATAACAACCATACTGTCAACGTGAGTCGCCAGCGCGGACGCGCGAGTGCCGGCGGCGCGCGCGGCGGGCCGCATAGGGGGCACGCACCTTGGTGGGTCTCCAGCCGCAGCCGGGCAGCGGCAGGCCGTCGGGCCCCAGCGGGCACGGCGCGTCCAGCCCGGGCACGCCCTGCTCGCCCTTGTCGCCCTTGTCTCCCTTGCGCCCGCGCTTGCCCAACGGACCCTGCAAAGTTGGCGCACACTGTAATATTAACATCTATCGCCCACGAGCCGCCGTGCAAGCGTCTCACCTCGCCGTTCATGAATTTGAGCGTGCGCTGTGTGACGTGAAGATCGTGCATTAGGAAAGCACATAAAATATATTCTTGGTAGTTTGTTAATGAATAAGCGGTAAAAACAGAGTAGTAGCAGCTGCACCGCGATATTACATACTACTGAGTCATTAGAGCATGCGAGATGCGCGGGCGTGTTAGGGTGCACCGGCCGCATGCGGGCAGGCCGGTGCACACAGCGCTACACGTGAGTGATGGGCGTGCGCCACTTACGGGTTCTCCCTTGTAGCCTTTGTCACCCTTGGGGCCCTAGCGAGCGGAAATAAACGATTATCATCACATTTAAAAATATCAGTAAGATGTCTTCACAAAGTCAGAGATGACTAACCTCTTGTCCAGGGATGCCGTCGGTTCCCTGAAATAGTAAGCGAATATCAGTGATTATGGTGTAGTATATAGTGGACGTAAAACGTTGTCAGAGTGCAGGTAAGTAAATACTATACATACTGGCAGTCCCGGGTCACCGCGCTCGCCCTTGGAGCCAGGCTCGCCCTGCGCGCCCTGCACATTACATAACAGTTAGCAGCTCAATCGCGCATTAGCAGAACAGCTCGGTAGTACACTAGCGCGCTACTCACTGCTGACGCGACACTCGGTATACGTTCGCGGCTCCAGTTCCACGTACCTACTTCACACACGTTTCAACACTTGCAACTAAAGAGTTAAAATGATTCTCGTAACAGAATGTACTCGTAGAATCATTTTCAATAAGTATAAAAGAGTTGACAAATATATCGAACGTGCAGCTAATCAAACCTGCAGCACCAACTAGTACGGGGTCAAAGTGTATAATGTAAGTTAAAGACTTGCCGATCATCGTAACTGGTTGTAAGGACTTGGAAAAAAAAAAAAACAAGAAGAATTTATTTGGCTAAATTCTGTTTCTTTCTTTCAGGATAGCTAAGTTCAGTAGCAATATATGCTGTGCGAAAAATCCCTCAATTTACTGACGAAGATACCGCGAGGTTAGTCTATTTTAGCTACTTTCATAGTATTATGTCGTACGGTATTTTACTATGGAGACGGGCTGCAGATATCGATTCTATTTTTATTCTGCAGAAAAGAGCCATCAGAGCCATATACGGCCTCCGCAGGCGCGACTCTCTAAGGGAACTATTTAAAGATAATACGAGTAACATCATGACGGTACCTTGTATATATTTATGAAAACTTCATGTACGCAGGGAAAAATCTACATCTTTCTATTAAAAGAGGTGCAACACACAATTAGATCACTAGAAATAGGGACCAATTACTTTAACCGGGTTTCAGGCGGGCTAAAGTGGACTTATCTTTCATGGGGAACCTACTGCTTCAAATGTTACTATACGAGTAAAAGACCTTCCCACATACTTCAACTGAATGAAACTAAATTTAAATGTTATTTAAATAGAAGCTTATTGTAAGATGGGGGATGACATCGCTGATAAAAATGCTTTGCTCAACGCTGGTCCTGCTTCAGAAGGGCGCATAAACTAATTGATTATTATTTGAAAATACTGCTGGAACTGCTGAAGATTTTAATAACTTACTTTGCATTGTATAAATACAATCTCTTAACATTGTATAATTGCATAGCAGATGTGTGAGTACTATGTATCTAATATAAAGCTATCATTTACTGTCTTAAACGTGCCTTTGGGGCTGAGAGTATTTCATGCTCACTCTAATGTTTCGCTGACGGTGGGGTGTGTGTTGGATCATTTAGCTCCCTTCAAAATGGTTGAGCTGGATGGTGCTAATCCATGCGTCAAGTTCGTGAACAGGCGCCATCAGTAGGGAGTAGGGGCTGGTCATCTCTTAGCTGCCACGGCTTATTTTAATTTAATTTAATTTTGAATTTTTTATTTTTATTTTTTATTACCGACGCTTTTAACATTCTGCATCGTTCCCACATGTATAACTTCAATATGAATGATGTAACCAATATTTTGTAACCATATTATGATTTTTATTTTAGAGGAGCTCGTGGGTAAGTAATAACAGCCGCACGGTTCGATCCATCAGGTTAAGCTACGCTTGCCAAGGTTGGTCTGTGGATGGGTAACCATCTTAACATACCGAGACTCCTCCGTGCCTCGAGAAGCACGTTAAGCCGTTCCTCCCGGCTGTCATTCGTGGATATTTGACAGTCATTACGGGTCGTCAGAAAGCCGATAGTTTGACTGACAACCAGTCTTACCAATGGGTATCGTATGACCCAGTTACTGGGTTGTGGAGGTCAGATAGGCAGTTGCTCCAATAAAATAAAGTAAAATACAGTATTCAGCTGCATCCGGTTACACTGGAAGCCGACCCCAACATAGTTGGGAAAAGGCTAGGCAGATTGATTGATTTTTATTTAAAAGAGTGTCTATGGAGTTTCTTGCCCGTTCTTCTCCATAGGTACCTACTACGATTTGGAATGGGCAACTAGCTTCATCTTTCTGACTGACCGACCCCTTGACAATTCTAAAGTGACAGGCACTTTAGAATTGTCAAGGGGTCGGTTTATTTGAAATAAATGCTTTGAATTTGAGGTTGAGTAAGTAAAGATGTAGAATTTCAGTGAACTAACCTTCATACCGTCGAGTCCGGGCGGGCCCTGCGGAACAACAACACGTCAGCACGTGTAAGGCACGCGCGGGCGCGCGTTCGCAGCAGCCCACCCGCGCGTGCACTCTCACGGCACCTTGACTCTCTAGTGCATTCTCATTACGTTTTTATTGCGGTTCGTGAGTTAATAGCAGTAGGCTAATTCACGTAATTTCATGACGCGCCGTCAAGATGCGGTGCGGATTGTTGTAATCTTTGAACTGTGCGTAGCAGTAGAATGCGCTCTTATGGCGCTTGCGTAAACGCAAACTTGACGCGACCATATCTGACAACGGTAGTATACGATAAGCGTTATTCAGTTCGAAATTGAATTAAGCCGAGCGCACATTACAGCCGCAACGGTGAAAAGTGCGGTGCGGCCCTCCTGGAGTATGCGTTGGTTCATAGAAAATGTACGAAAGAGATAAAGGATATTTTTTTCAATGCGTTGCGTTGCAGCGCGGCCCGCCCCAATCATTATCCTATAAGGAACTTCTTTAGTTACGTGAATTAGCCTACTAGACTTCTCATGTTAACCGTTGCGGGCTCGGTGCGCAGCGCACAGTTCTCATGCATACACATACCGAACTTTGCACTTTAATACAAGTCACTAGGTTTTAAGTTTTGGAGTGGTAGGTACAGGGTAAACGCACACACGCTCTTCTCATAACAAAAATGCTGAAGATATACGTATAGGATGCACGAAAAGTAAATCCATAAGTGCGCAGGGGAAGAAAATTATAGGATGGATTGAAATAACTATTCGACGATTTATAACATCGAAGAATTTATATAAATTTAGTCGGCAGACAATTGAGTATTGTTGACATCCACCACGCCAGGCTGCCCACCGGACATACCGGACACACCGGACACACAAGCAAAGGCGCGGGGGCGCGGCCGCTGGTCCGCGCGGGGAAGGTTGGGATGGAGTGGGGTTGTTGGTTGTTCAAAAGTTGTTCAGCCCTTTGCGCCGACTTATACTGAATCAACCTGGTGCAAAGGGGTGAACACCATAGGGACAGCGAGCATTACCAGCAGAAGAAACAGGAAAGGTTTAACAGAAAGCAAGCGAAGAAGAAAAGAAACACAAATATGCACGGCATGCAAATATTTTATTTCCTTCAAAATAATTTTTAAACAACAATAGTGTATGCTCTCGTGATGTATATATGGTACAAATGACAACTTTCGATTCTCATAAAAAAACTAAATTCTTAACTTTACGCTTAAGAGATACACGACGATATAAAGACAGAAACGTTATTGTATTTATAGTAAGTAATAGTGAGTAGAGCTGATGTCTTACAACTAGTAGCAGGGAGCGCAACATACTTACTGTTATATATACAAGAGTTCCTTCGCAGTGGCCGACCATCTCTTAAAGTCATGTTCACCACACGGGCCACCCAGTGGCGAACATGAAAGTAAAGTGACAATGTAATGTGAAGTGAGAACTGATTCTGATAGAATAAAGTTGCAAGTAAACGCGAGCAATCCCGGAAGTCAACATAGCAGGTTATGTACTACAGAACTAAAAGTGAACATAGAAATGAATATGATTAAATAAATATATATTTTGTACATTGGTGTCACAGTCTCCCAGCTCGGGACGCAGCGTGTTTGGATTGCTGCTTCTAATCGTCTAGCAAAACTGAGATCTCATACATAGAGTGGAGACACCAGGCAACAGACGTAAGTTGCGCCGCGTCCCGAACTTTACATATTTACTACATAGATAAAGTTATAAGTCGGTGAGAATTTATGGACTATATATAATAACAAGTTAAGCGAATGTAATAGTTAGTAGAATGGCATAGTAAAATACGCACGAGTCAACATTAACGTAGGTAAGATTACGTGTTAAGTGGGACGGTAACACCGGCGCGGGCGCGCGGCGAGCAGGCGCGGCGCCGCGCGAGCGTGCGCAGACGAGCGACTCGCGCCACGTGCGCCAGCACTGCCAACCAGCCGCGTCGCTCGTCTGCGGCGCGCTCACTAGTTATATTATATCATAACATTATGCTAAACATACGACAAGACATGACGATTTATATATTCACATAGTAGTTATTAATTAAAGTTAGGCCTATTCTAAGAATTTGGGCGATAATTTTATTAACAATTACATTAAAATATAGGAAGATATGATAATGGTCGATACGAATCTTTGTACATAACATGGTTAACTACAAACACCACTCGCCGACGCGACGAATATATCACACGAGTGCACGCACGCTCTTCGTTACTAATCACTATGTACACACACGTCACGTGACACTCGTATTCCTGACGCAACACTTACAGTGTACGGCACCGGTCTCACGCGACATCATACTCGCACACTATCTCATCTATACTATTCATTTGTATATTTATACGTTTTAAAAAATAGTTACTCTGAGCGTAGTACTATTAATATTAATATACTCGTATATTCAATACTTACGAAATAATATGACTGGAATTATGTTTCGTAAGGAACGTAATGTCTAATGTACTATGATTCATGTATCTATAATATATACCCATCTTGCCAGCAAGTTTTACATTATATACAGGGGAGTTTAAGCTCGACCGGAAACAAAAGCAAGGTACAATAGCAGTAGAGAGGCATTTACAAAAACAAACGTAATATTAAAGATGATGCGGTCGAGCAAGAAAGACAAGCCGAGGGTCTTCCGAGAGCACTTGATGCCATCGGACTATGACATTATAATACAAACTCATCTTCATCGACAGACGTCACCGAGGTAGAATAATCGTGTTGACAAAAATCCATACAGTTCACTGGTACACTGCGGTCACGTGGTCACTAGCTCCGACGCGGAGAATTAATATGATACAATTTACAAACCAGGGCGACTCGGTCGCGCGCCCGGCTGGCGGCGCACGCGCGACTCGGCGCGATGGGCGCGCGGCGCAGGGGGCGCCGGTCACTACGTGAAGGCGAAGTCCGGCGGCCAGCGGTTCTCCTGCACCCACACCACGCCCGGGTTAGTAGCACGCTCACACACGAACACAGATCGGGGTTATCTCGACGCATGCACTTATTAGTCCAGAAAAACGGTCAGTCATTATGTAGGTACCTCTATGAGACCTGGCATGCTTTCTTATTGCTTGTATTAGGTAATTGTTTTGTAAAGGTTCCCAATCGCGACCTTTAGCAGAGTTTTAGTGTGCACGGTCAGTAAACCGATGTGAGCTATTAGTGCAGCGTTAGTAATAAGGTCTCGTGTTAGCATAATAAATAATAAGTATGTGGTGACTCACTCTAGGTCCCGTGTCGCCAGTCCGGCCCGGCTCCCCCGGCAGCCCCACCGGACCCTGGGGGTACAAAATACTCATTGATATAATATTTACCCATAAACAGTTACAAATCTTGAGTGTAACAAGTATGATTATTGGCGTACTCACGGGTAACCCCATGGGTCCTGCGTCACCTTTTTCGCCCTTTTCACCCTGAAACAGGAAAACATTAAAATATTAATTTCTTTCAAATCGTCTGCATTCAGAATAGGGAAGGTGCGTATTTACGCAACCAGGTTTTTAGGGTTCCGTAGTAAACAAGGACCCTTATAGTTTTGCCATGTCTGTTTTTTTTTGTTGTCGTGTTTGCCGTCTGTCTGTTTGTCTGTCTGTCTGTCTGTCCGTCTGTCTGTCCGCGGGTTAGCTCAGAGACGGTTAGTACTAGAACTTACCGTAACCGTACGTACGAGTTTAAACATGTAAGTATTAGAAAAAAGTTGCGTGGTAGCCGCTCACCCTGCTCGGCTAGCTAGGCACGGGCCGTACGGGAGGGGAGTCAATGTCAAGATATTTATGAAGTGCCGTAGGTAGCGTAGGTAGGGTAGGTAGGCCGATTCGTTTTGCCACCTTGTCCGTTAAAGTTTCACTTCTACTATGTGTCCCAGCACACATTTCGTCTTTTTTTTGTAGAAGCGATTCTGCTCCATATTTATATTAGGTTACGAATCAATGTTCTATGCAAGTATTTTTTCTTCCAACGAGGCTTGGGGACTTAATCAAAGTATTTTACTCGGCTACTCGGTCCGTCGACGCGACGGCGATGATCCTTATTGGTAAGAATGCACGGAACAATGTCCTATGAAAGTATATTTTATACTTTTTATGTTTAGAAGTATTTTTTTGTAAACGCGATTGTGCTCTTTATTTCTATAATGTTACGGATCAATGTTCTATGTAAGTATTTTTCTTCCAACAAGGTTTGGATCCTATGCAAGTATTTTTACTTTAAAGGTGTTGGAAGTTTTTTTTTGTAAACGCGATTGTGCTCTTTATTTATATCACGTTACCGATCAATGTTCTATGAAAGTATTTTTCATCCACCAAGACTTGGTTGGAAGTTCTTATTTTTTTTTGCATACGTGATTGTACTCCTTATTAGTATGAATTTACGGATCTATTTTCCATGCAGAAAGAACATACTTGAAAGTATTTCGAGCCCTGGTTTTTGGCGCTGGTGTCTAAAGGTGGACGTACTTGGAAGCCCTGGTACTCGATTTTGCAAGTACGACACAGGTCTAATTCAGAATACTAAGTATTGTGATGTGAATATAATTTGTCATTAGTACAGAGGCGGACTAGCAGTTTCGGCCGCACTAGGCCGTTTAGTAGTAACAGCCCCTTCGCCCCTTTCTGATTATTTCGCTCGAAAAATGTTGCACTTCACCTTTGAACAGGATTAAAAGGTCAAAAGGCGAGAACACCCAATAAAACACATCCACACTGTTTCAATTAGGACAATTTAATTCACAAGGAATCACTAGGAATCGACGACAAAAAAAATAATCTTAAAAACTATATGGTTTGCTCGGTAACGAAACCATAGCACGGTCTATTTCGATCCCAACGTCATCTAGGGAAGCGTTAGGTAAACTTTTGCACATAGGAAATATTAGACATAGCGCCCACCATGCAACACGTCTAGTAATATGGGGTGCACAGATACATAGTTTTAATATAACAATAACATTTAACTTAAAACTTAACATTTCGTAATTACACGCATACATCAATTATGAGAAATCATAATTATTCTTAAATTATACCTTACTAACACAAAATTAAGTTGCTACATGAAGAATAGCCAATTTAGTAATAGGTCTCTATAACAGGGAATTTTTAGTTCTAACAGTAACGACTCGAGTGATTCCATCAGGGCCAGGATGTTTTAACTCAATTTCCCCCAGCAACCACTTGCTAGGAGGTAAATCATCCTCTTTTATCAGAACTATGGCACCTATGCCTGGTTCTGGATTTTTATGAGCCCACTTATGGCGTTGTAAAAATTGATTTAAGTAATCTTGTGCCCACTGCCGCCAATAGCTGTAACATTCTTTGGGCAAGTTGCCACCGTCTGAGACTAGAAATGTTAGCCTTTTCGAAATTCGAATCAGGTACAAGGACGAGTGGTTAACACCGATAACTCATTTTGATCCACACAGGAAAGTGGTCTCGAGTTTTGGCACGCCTCAATTTGAGCCAACACTGTCGTTAGTTCCTCGAACGTTAATGTGGAGTTCCCTACAACCTTTCTGAGATGGTATTTTGTGGACTTTACTCCTGCCTCCCATAGACCGCCGAAGTTTTGAGCGTGAGGAGGAATAAAGTTCCACTTTGTACCATTATTTGCCAAGCACTCGACCAATTCGGGAATAAATTTAGATTTTCCTTCATTAAATAATTCCTGCAGCTCTCGGGCAGCGCCAACAAAAAAAAATAAAAAATTGTGCCGTTGTCACTGTGTAGTTCTGCACAATGTTCACGCCTCGCCACGAACTTCTTAAAAGCGGCCAAGAAACCTTTGGACGTCATGTCACTAACTGCTTCGATATGAATCGCTCGCGTAGACAGACAGGTGAAGAGCGCGATGTAACCCTTGTACGACTTATTACCGCGTCCTTCAGATACTCTGACGTTTATCGGGCCAGCGTAATCGACGCCACTGTACAAAAAAGCTTTATTTGGTGTAACACGAGGAGATGGTAGCCGTCCCATTAGTTGGCTTCTGGCTTTATTAGTATACCTAATGCAAGTAACGCATTTTCTAAAATAGGCCTTTACTAAAGGTTTAATCCCTACCGCGATCTCAAGAAAGCGATCATAGCTTGAGGCCCCCCATGCATCGTTTTTGATGCGCCTCGCTTATGAGAAGCTTCGTGAGGAAGGAGTCTTTAGGTATAAGTATTGGATGTTTTTGATCATAACTCAACTGAGACGTCTCTAATCTACCTCCCACTCTAAGAGCTCCCACTCCCCTTTGAGTCCAAAAATAAGTTTAAAGATTTGTACTTTCTTCCCTTTTTACCTAAAGATCCCGTCTTCTTAAGTTCTTGTATTTCTTCTTGTAATTATTCTTCTTGACTCGCTCTAATACATACTTCCATCGCCTCTTCGAGACAACTGTTTATTTCTTTCCTTGTTAGCACAATTGATTCTTAAGTGCAAAAACTTCCTACAATAGGCTACTACCCCAGATCATCCTTGAAAGCGATGAAAATCTGCCCCATAGGGAAATGTCAAGGATACCCGAATGGACCTTCACTTCTTCCAATTTAGTTATTAAGTGTTAAGGTTTTCTATATTCTATCACTGATTACCTTAAGAACTCTGGTGCATTAAACCATATCACAGTATTGCCTAGTTCCCCTGGAGCCACGCCGCGAGAGGCACAGTCCGCTGGATTTTGTTTGGATGGCACGTATGACCAATATTGTGTATCCAATGTGTTTAAGATTTCTGCAACGCAATTGGCCACAAACGTTTTCCATCGACTTGGATGACTATTAAGCCATGCGAGAACAACTTCGGAATCCGTCCAAACGTGCACATCTAATACATTTACATCTAGAGTTTTAGCAACGTCCACCATCAACTTGGCTTATAAAACAGCTCCACAGAGTTCCAATCTAGGTATTGACAACTGTTTGATTGAGACACTTTGGTTTTCGAGGTAACCAACGCCACTTTTACGTTACCCTCTACATCTATAACTCTGGCGTATACCACTGCAGCGAAGGCCATTTTTGAGGCATCCGAAAACCCGTGTAGCTCCGTCATTACATTACTGGATTTAGTGTTAAGCCAAGGTGGGATTTTAACATTCACTAAAAAAGATAAATCCTTACGGTAAGTAATCCATTCTTTTAATAAACGACTGGGCAATTCTTCGTCCCAACCTATACCTACTTTTGTATTTTTTTTTTTGCTAAAATGATACTAGGTGCCAACCAACCTAGCGGGTCGAAAAGCCTAGAAATATCCGATATAATTTTCCTTTTACTTACAGGTTCCATCGGGAGAGGCAGTTCTACAGAGTACTGGAAAACATCAGCGCGAGGATCCCAGGTAAGTGTGAGTATTTTTGTAATATTATCTATTTTTATTTTTACTTCCTCAGCCTTATCCCTTTTGATTTCTCTTATCTTATGTAGTAATTCTTCGCTGTTACTTATCCATTTTTGCAATGGAAATCCCCCTTTAGCTAGAATATTGCTTAAACACAAATCGTCTTTTACATAAATGGCATTTGACGGTGTTTCTACAAAATCTGGCAGAGTGGTTACTACCCAAACAAATGAAACGCAGCCTATTTTTCTGTGCGAAATCACGTCGAGTATCGTTATTTTCTTTAGCAAAACCTTTACAAGCAGCAGTTACTTTATTTGCGGCAGAACAAAAAGGGCAAGATAACTCCGCTTTTTCTTTCTCTACAACATGGAACGATTTCGAACTCTTTTGAACATGAGGTTTATTTTCTAAATTTTCTAGACCTCGAAAGCGACCAGTTAAAAAAGCTGTAAATTGGGTAAAAGTAGGCAAATCATCTGTTGCATCCGAAGCTACCTTTAATTCCCAGGCTTTCCTGGTGTCCTTATCCAATTTGACACTAACAATGTGTATTATTAGGATATCCCAAGAAGTAACATCTATCCCTAAATTTTTGATTGAGCCTAAACAATCAGATGTGGTGCTAAGTAATCTTTTTATTTCAGTGGCTGATTCTACTGTTAAACCCTTTTGATTAAATAAACGTTTTAAAATTCCATTAGCTAAAAATCTTTTATTGTTGTACATTGCCTCTAATTTTTCCCAACTAGCCGTATAATTATCCGATGTTACATTAATGTTCCTTAATAGGTGCTCTGCATCTCCGGTTAAGTACCCTTTAAAGTAATATCATTTTTGCAAATAATCTAGAGTTTTATTATTGTGTATTAACCCTCCAAATAAATCCCTAAACGTCTGCCACTCACTATAATTTCCAGCGAAACCCAGGTATCTTAAAGTTTCTAAATCCTGTACAACAGCTAGCTCCTGGACTAACATTACACGTTTCACTAGACATTTACATATTGTTTAATATTTCTTTCAGCTCGCTTTTAAACTGTATATAAAACTCTTCGACCTCCTCATATAAGCCATTCTTGTGATAATTTGAACTTAATAAATCAGACTTTTTTACCTCACTAATTATTTTTACATTGTAATGATCGATATTTCAGTTAACAAATCTGATACTAGATGGCGTTACTAGGGTCGCCAGAATAGTTTTAATGACAAATTTGAGGCGATTGACAAGTGAGGGTGGCGGAAAAATAAATAATACCGGAGAGAGGGCAATTGGTGAAAAGACGAAAAAGAGAACGAACGGTTGCTTAATTCCTAGAAATTTGAGCCATCATCGTTGGGAAATTGTATACTTGGAAATTGTATACTATTGTCGTTGGTGCAAACTGTGAATTGTGGGCGAGTAGTGGGAGTAACGGGGTAAGTGTTTGCGTCTATTTAACGAAGTGTAGGTTGGATAGTTGGAGACGTTTTGCAAGGCTGACGGTTCTTATTTTTTTCCTCAGCTTGCGGAAACGCCCTTACCGTCCAGGCATATTTGTGGAGGAAGACCCGGATTTCAGTTCATAAAGCCAAATATCAATATATGGCGAAATAAGAACAACATATTCGCCACGGTAAATAATGAACTATCAGGTCTCGGAGCATAGCGTCAGATCGAGGCTTCATGTTCTCGGGTTCGATCCCGACGCGGAGTTTTACTTTTTGCTTTTATTTTGTTTAGTTATATTTTATTATACATCTGCTTATTGTTTTCCTTTTGTTTTGTCGCACATCTGCTTATTGTTTACTTTGTTTACTTTTTTTTCCGTCATTACTATTTATGTTGTTCGGAACGGCACTTGCCAATTAATTAAGGTAGTTTTAAGGTGTTAGCATAGGTTTTTATTAGGTATTAATTAAATTATATAAACTACCTATGTTTATCTTTCAATAATCAGTTTACTGGAACCCCGGTCATCACAACATGTTGTATTTTGTAAAATAATCGCCATTGCTGTTCTAAGTTTTCAATCCTAGTTTCTATGTAACAAACAGTTAGACGCTCTTTAGGACTTTTTTTAAAGTTAGATTTTGCCTTGAGCATTTTGCCTTTAATATCTCCCTGAATGTCGTTAAGCGACTCCATTAGTGATGGGTAACTCATCATTTTTATATGAGGTTGAGGGAGTACCTCATTTTACGTCGCGAGGTCCTCAAGAGGTACCCCTCATTTGAAGCGAGGAGTCGTACGTCGATGTATGTACAATTATGAAAGTCGGTTCATTCACTCACTAAGCTCACTCAATACTCACTCGCGAGTACTCGCGTTAATAATGTCAATGTCAATTTTTAAGTGAGGACGCGTGAACGAGTGAGTTGGTTCATTGTTGAAATTCGAGTAACTCTTTCAATTTGCGATCACGAGTACCTCAAACGAGGCACCTCATGAGTGAGGGACACATCTCTAGACTCCATTCTTAATTTTAAAAAAACACAAGTAGGTTATGTCACTAATATAAAATACACAATTTTGTGCAACTAGATACTACTACTACAAATAAACTTATTGTCCAGTAAACACATTCAATCACCATAATAAATTCTAAGTTTCTTTGAAGCACGACGATATTTTTCCATCCCAGATAACGTTTAAAATTTTACAAGTCTTTTAAACTTGTATTTCTGAGTAAAATCGGGCATGGATTCCACGTCTGAACCACTTTTTGCTTAAAATTAGTACAAGTCCAAACTAATATTACCAACGTCTAAATTATTTATCTAGTGAATTTAAGGTTCAAATTTCTATGCACTTTCTTGAATTGTTGAAGTTAAATTCTTCCTATTAATAAGGTCGAAAATGTACTCACGATTTCTCCACTATACACTCACTGACACTGATACTCGACGTCTCACGCCGCACTTGTTGCGCCGCTGGTGGCCGCTCCGCGAACTCTTCTGCCAGGTTCCTCCACACAACGTCGCTC
Source organism: Agrochola lota (assembly GCA_947364205.1). Lineage (NCBI taxonomy): Eukaryota > Metazoa > Arthropoda > Insecta > Lepidoptera > Noctuidae > Agrochola > Agrochola lota. Next base: position 203,969 of record OX376227.1, read on the forward strand.
CTCCGGCACCCAGCCGGCTCCTCTGCTTCGATGACGTCACCGCTGACGCCTCGCTGTAGGGATGCTCTGGACAGCAATCCACTGCCCAATACTGACGTTACGGGGTGCTAATCACCACCACCGATGACTAACAAAAACACCTTCACGCCAATCCGGCTCGAAGGGCCATGAACAGGATTTCAAGGTCCGAAGGCGAGAACTCCCAATTAAACACACACACACTGTTTCAATTAGGACAATTTAATTCACAACAGTGCTGTGAAACTCCGAACAAAATATTTTTGTATGGAATTTGTGACCATCATTAGCCAACATTCAGAAACACACGTCAAAATGACATGATGACCAACATTAAATTACGATGTGCTCACAAACATGTCTGCCTTCGCGCGAGTATTATTGTTTGTGTTGTGATTTTTCTGTTTGTTTTTCTTTTCTGTAAGATTTCAGAATATAACATATCAGAATAATTGACAGTGACTCTCAGTTTGTGAACCATCATGGGTTCACAGAACATGTGAAGTTTGCGATATCAAGGAGGCCTGGCATACTGTAAATAAGTTGCATTTTTCCAAGTTTCTACTGGATCCAAACCGGTGAGTACAGATATTTATTGCTAATGTGATCTTGTGCTCACCTAATACTGCTAATTTACAATTACGAAAGGCATCACTCAAATTCTGTAATACGACTCTCGAGCCATCAATGAAGATAAATTTAAACTCTTGAAGAAATGGTTTAAAACATCGTGCCTATATTTGTCTAATTTAAATTGTAATCTAATTTAGTCTAACTAGGTTGACTGCAAATTAAATGAGTCAGAGAGTCTAAGATTATACATATTATCTACCTGTGACATCATTATGTAAAATACTAGGGATATGAAAAAAATCTAGTTTCTTATTCTTAGTATAATAATCTATTCCATTTAGTTACGCTGATGGTTGGGTGTTTTCTTAACTTTAAATCACACTAAATAAATTCACAGTCAAACGTAGTCAGTTATAAGTAACCTTTTATATTTTGTATCTTCCAGCTGTCGACAGTGGCTAAAAGCAGTTGGTAATTAAGAACGAGTGCATCTACCAATAGAAAAACTGCATGAGCAGCGAAACATATATGCTAACAATTTCGTAAAAAAGGATTTCAACCAAAAGGGGAATCGTCTCCATTAGTGAAGTATGTAGTTTCATTATAATCCATTAAGTTTTTCTCATTGTGATGATGTTACAAACAAATAGACAGACAGAGAAAGAAATTCTCAAAATTGATTGAGTTAATTTGACCTCTATTTCCCAGTTCAAATAGAAAAGATCCCTGTTTTTTATATGCAGTGAAATGTCTCATCGAAAATTGTGCTTATATTTAATTATCTTTACAGATTTAACACCAAGGGAAAATCAGTTGATGTAACAATTACAAAACACTAAGTGCAGCCTGGCATCACTAAGACTAAGACGCAGTGCCAATCTGTTGGAAAAAATTTAGTCAGGCGTGCTAAAGAAATTGTGACGTATTGGTGCAAAAAAAACAAAAAAGGAAGCCATTTTGGCCTGATACCGATGTTGCTTGCTCATTTGTATAAATTAATAAATACTCAAATCATAATTATAAATATGTGTTTTATTTTACCGATTTTTCAAGATAAATTAGTTTTGTAACCTCACTATTATCTGCATAGAATGCATTTATCGATATCGATAATTTTATTGGTTTCTATACGTTGGGCATCCCTATCTGTGACAGTTCTTCCCTTCAAGGACATGATTGTCAAGTTTGTCAGTAATACTTAGAATTTTCATGTTGGTAGCTATGTTTTTTTATGTGGTTGGCTAAAGAAGGTCACAAACTCTCACAAACTGAAATGTTCTAAGTTCCGCCTCTTAAAGTTACACGCTCTGTGATTCACACGGAATCACTAGGAATCGACGACAAAAAAAATATCTCAAAAACTGTACGGTTTGCTCGGTAACGAAACCATAGCGCGATCTATTTCAATCCCAACGCCATCTAGGGAAGCGTCGGTAAACTTTTGCACATATGAAATATTAGACACCTTCGATATATTAGGTTTCGTTTGTCTAGTACACACGGCTACACATCAACCTATACATTTCCAATATAAGCTGACCGTATTCCGATTGTACGGAAATGCAATACAATGCGAGATGAGCATAAACTGGAAATGTATATCTTGATGTGTAGCCGTGTGTACAATGAGTCATTTTGTCGACTTATTTAGATAATCTTAACAATTAAGAGTTTGTGATGAAAGAGCGAACACAACAAGCTCGAATTTTTTTGCAAACTAACCATGAAAGGGGGGAGGGAGTGAGGGAGGATTTTTTTGTCTATTCATACAGAAAGAGAACTGAGTGTGTCGATTTATACAAAGAAGCTTAAAAATGAAGACAGCGTAGAATGCAAGAGCGAGTGACGCGAGCTCGCAAATGTTAGCATTCTGCCTCTCAGATATTAGATTTCTGTTGGCGACTAATGCAGTAAACTATAAGAATTAAGGAAATGCAGAATGCAAGAGTGAGCGGAGCGAGCTCTAAACTTTTAAGGCGGGGTTATCCGAATTTGCCTGTTTTAGAATCAATTTTAAATAGTCAAATTTGTGTATTTAGGTCCTGAAAAATATATATATTACCTATAGATACATCCTTGTTGGAGGGAAATTAAAGGTTCAAAACTCGATAAATTTAAATTTTCTCGATAAAAAAAAAATCCGAAACAGGGTCGATTTCAAAACCATTTTTCATCTCATTTCCTAAATACAGCACAAAATAGTATGAAAATTGCATGTAGGATTAGGTAATCGTATTTTCGAGGGAAATTAAAGGTTGAATTTTTTAGTTCAGAACATTTTTTTTTTTATAAACCCAAACATAGTAAGGCGATCAGGCTAAATCGGCTCGCGCTCAGAGTCCTGCGGGACGTCATCGAGGGTGAATCTGTGTCAAAATTTTTAAAAATACGCTCTATCAGCCGTGTTTAACAAAAATCTAATAAAAGAAGAACACATTAGATAATTATGAAATTGCGAAAGCTCAAAAAAAATATCTCGTAATTATATTGTTTACTGTACTGTACTTTGATTCATAATATTGTTTTCGAAAGTGTGATTTTTTGTATGTGATATGATGACGTTGAATCCGTTGAATTGTCATCTTAAAATAGTGTTACAAACATTACAGATTATTATCGATAACATTATACTCAAGTGCGAGTCGTATATAATTTTTATCGTCGTTTATGAAGAAGTTTTAATAAAACACATATTTCTAAGATTTTTTAATCAGATTCGTCCATGTTACTATATTTACTCTCCATCGAACTGTGTTTGCTACTATCATATCTTAAATTAATAAACACATAATATCCAATGTGTCCGGTTGTCGGTTGTACGTATATATCAGTATTTAAAACAACTTTCACTCTGGTAACAACAATGACGATTAGAAATAAATCGCTGTTTCAAACAAAAGTGCTTTATTAACACGACCAAATGTATTGGACACGATATTGATATTTACGCAATCGTATTGGCTCAGAATGAACAACTTTCAGTTTTGAATACAAAAAGTCCTTGTCATTAGCGCTATTATAAACAAAAAAAAATGTCGTTCTAAAATGTCGATGTCCTAAAATAATAGATTCACACATGTGCTATGCAATTATATAATACTAAGATATTGAATTTATACAATCTAAAGATAGTTTTACAATCTTCAGCAGCTGCAACAATATTTTGAATGCTAATCAATTAGTTTACGCACCCTTGTGGAGCTGAACCAGCGTTGAGCCAAGCATTTTTGTCGTCGATGTAATCCCCCAACTTATAATATGCTTGGCAGCATAGTGTGCGTTTTATACAACATTTAAATTTCGTTTCATTCAATTGGAGTATGTGGGGAGGTATTTTATTGTAACATTTCAAACAGTACCCCATGAAGGATGAGTCTACTTTAGCCAGTCTGAAACCCGGTTGAATTAATTGATCCCTATTTCTAGTCCTATAATTGTGTCTATCACCTCTTTTACTGAAAAGACTTAGATTTTTCCTAACGTACATGATGTTTTCATAGATATATTGACAAGCTACCGTCATGATGTTAATATCTTTAAACAGTTCCCTTAGAGAATCGCGTATGTGGAGGCCATATATTGCTCTGATGGCTCTTTTCTGCAGACTAAAAATAGAGTCAATATCTGCAGCCCGTCCCCATAGTAAAATACCGTAGTCTATTTCAGTTATTTTCATAGTATCTTGTACTATGAAAATAACTGAAATAGACTAGCCTCGCGGTATCTACATCCGTAAATTGACGGATTTTTCTCACAGCATATGCTGCTGAACTTAGGCGTCCTGCAAGAGATGTTAAATGAGGACCCCATTGCAGCTTCGAGTCGAGCGTGATCCCCGAGAAAACAGTTTTATCGATGAATTCCAATTTCTCCCCATTCAATACTATGTCACAATCACTACTTTTAACATTCGGTAAAGCAAATCTAATGCATTTAGTTTTTTCCCCATTTAATACTAAATTATTAGCAGTGAACCAATTTTGGACCTGCAGTAGGGTAGATAAATTATAGCTGTAGCAGTAGGTACGTCCCTTGGCAATAAAATACGGCAATTGTTACTTCATAGGTAGCTGTCAATATTAACGGATCTTCATGAGCGGTGGGAAACACCCAAAACAAAAGAATATGGTCACAGTATTTTAGCCCATTCTAATTAATAAAATCTTAAATTAAATATTTTTTTAAACTCTGACACTAAAGGGGTTATTTAACTCCTTTAGTGACGGAGATGAAAGTTTATACGGAATTTCGCAATGTTTGTCTTAAATTCACTTACTTGATAAAATTCTTAAATAATTCACTGTCAGACAACGTACAACCTACACTGCTGGGTCTAGAAGCATGCAATTTTGCACAAGAGTTCCTTTTATAACAAACGAAATTACGACTTAGGTATTTTCTATCAAAATTACGTTTTGCTTGACTTTTGAGATACCCAGAACCATTACAATTTTAAAATTTCACCTTACTACCGCAAAGCCACTGGTTGGTGGCTTGATACACTAACTGAGTCTTACAGATTATTCCCGACTACCCCGGCTTTCACAAAAAAATCCCGTGTACAGTTTGAACACTGGATTTATCCATTGATATTTATTTTTATTAAAACCATAGATGATAGAAGAGGCCTAAACTTTATGTTTTTCTTTGTACGTTCTACGAACTATCCCATAACACTATATCAAAATGTAAAAATTTTGTTTCTTTAATTAATAAAATGAATTGATTGTTACAATACAGCACATTAGCCGATGACGACATTATGTTGTTATTGTCACCTATATTGTCGCAAATAGCGACCGACGCCGATGCGTATTTCCAATCTATACAAGGGCAAAACGCAGCCTTAGGAAACTGCTCGCGTATACATTGGAATGCTATTTTTAAATCTGTGATTACAATGTATACACGAATTTTGCGTACTGCTCGTGTATAGTTAGTAATGTGGACGCGCGCGTCTTGGTACTATACATACTACATCACTTACGCTTGACATGACTTTTAATAATTTAGATTGAAAATAAAAATAAATTGAACTGGGTGAAATAGAACAGATAACGGAATATGAAATGGATTAGGTTAGGTTAGAACTGTGACCAACCGCGCGCGAGCCGAGCGAACGTAGTGAGCGGTGCTGCGGCAGCGGCCGGCGAGCGCTACTTCCAAATTGCTCCCAGCCAGGCAGGCTATTTAACGCAAGGTGCATTACGTCGCAAATAAGTTGAATATCAGTCCACAATTTGTCGCAATCTATACACGATTAGTCCGTATGCGTACTAGCACTGTATATTTAGGTATAAGGTAGTTAATTAGGTCACTACGAAGAAGTATACGCGAGTATTTGCGCACTACTCTTGTATAGATTAGAAGACCTTAGTAAAAAAGTGATTTCCAATCAATCGCGATTAGTTTCACACCCTTGCGTTCTGGCCTTGTATAGAATGGAAAGATACGACGCCGATATCGGCACGATATCTACAGGCGAAGACACAGTGCGGTGACAGTAGCGGCGTTCTTTCACTTGACTACACTTTTTCGCACCGTCTTCGAAATTTCGATACTTAGTAGGTAGGTACTGTGGTTGTTTGTGCGTCGCGATGTTTATCGATATTCACCAATATCATCGGGCCGATAATAATAATATCGGTATCGAATCAATGTCAGTATCGCTGCCGACATATCGGTATCGGGTTGGTGTCGTTATCTGTTATTAATGTGAAAACGCCCATCAGGTACACAGGACATTTTAAGTAATCATTTTAGTTCACTACGCCGTAGGTCCCATAAAATGAAAACTAATCGAACCTAAGAAAAACTAGTTCAGTTGATCAACTGCAAATATTTTATGCTGTGGCATGGATTTTCCGCGAAATGGTCGGCAGTGCATCGTAAATAAATACGTAGCTCTGCAATTGGGGGAGGCGGAGGTAGCGTTTGAAAGGCCCACCGGCCCGGAAAACCTAGCCTTAAGATCCCGCCTCGGATAGGTTAATTCTTTATTATTATATTAGGCGTTTTAGAAAACTTTTTTCAACACACATGCTCGTAAAGTGGCTCTTATTTAACCGTTTTTAGGTTCATAATGCAGTGTATTAAAGACGCGTGCGACTATTGCGGTAATGTGCGCCACAGATAACTAATCTGGATTTGGTTACGACTCGCTAAAACTATAACACTGAACTTGCCTAGGAATTGAACGCGATATCTACGTGTCACTGATTAAAAACGAAAACTGGTCGTATTAACGACCAGTTTTCGTTTTTATTGTTAAATAAAAAAGTTTAATTATAAGATAAGAAATACGCATAGGATTTGTTACAGTGGGTGTGATAGATAATACGTGTATCCTATTTAGTGCGTATTTAGACCATAGGCAACCAACATCCTTTTTTATCTCGTCATTGAAATGCCAGTGATTGACATTATAAATATCGACTATTTTTTTCAAGGAGTATTTTATTACTCCTTAATTGAAAAAAAAAACATATTAGTGTATTTATAATTATTATACTGACAACAATCGTGTTTTTCGGCTAAGATTTTCAAGATGCTGTTGGAGCTAGCCCGCGTTTAAAGATGCGGTCCTTTTTCCTTAGTAAATAATGTCGTAGATCTATAGGTAATATGGGGAACCCTCAAGTTTTAGAATATTAAACTGCTTAAACACTGAATTTGTTACGATTCAACAAATACCATCAAAAAGAGCACGGGTTGGCGACGTATTGCCCAAAGTCGTCATTCAATACTGAATGTCAAAACGAAGACTACAATTATATCCCCTTCAAGTAATCTTAAATCCTCCGAACTAACTAGACGAATGCAGTACATAGTTCCTTCTCAAGATATTATAAGATGTTTTTGTCTTTGACATTCAACATGTCCGAGGGAAGTACGAGCAGAAAATATGAGCTACACCAGCGATGACCAATTAGTTTTATTTAGGGTACATATCAAAAATTATATGAGTCGCGGTCCGTTTGGAAGACGTTTCCTACTAGTAACCAAGATTAACAGATGATCAAGGACCTTGCGTATTTTTGTGTTCTTTTGGAAATCAATTATTTCGATCTGTTTATAGCTAGGTAGGTACCTAGCTCTATTACTGTCGAAAACATTTGCAGCTTCATGCGGCTTGCATATCGCGTCGTCCGTTGTCCTATCGACGACAGAAAATACAAAGCGGGAGCTTAAGAGGGCCCTTCCCGGTCCGTCTATCGTCAACGCGAGCATGGTCGAAAAGTTTGTTGTTTCATCGAGCGCAAGTGAGAACTGCTAACAAACAAGCGAGAACGCGATAACATTGTACGAAAAATAGTGTGTAAAAAGTTGTATCTGGAAATACGTGTTTTTGAGTAAACCTTACAAGTTTGTGAAAAAAATGTTTGATATTTAGAATTTCCATTACTTATGCGAGGTTTCTATGCAGATGTATTCTTTATTTTCACCAATTATGAGTAAATTATGACCGGCCAAAGTTCGGGTAAAATTTGTGCAAAAAAGCAGATTTTTGGAGGCTTATACTGAATTTGTTTTTCAATTTTTTAATTTTTTGCTTTGATAGAAACCTAGATATAGTGCAAAAGATACATATTAGTTTAAAAATTTCATAGAAAGATGTGTTACAACGCCATAATCGCGCACGAGCGTTTGTATAAAAAGTGTGATGGGTTGGCCGCCCTTAATTCAATTATTCAAAAATGTTTTTGTTATAAATTTAACTGTTTACTTATAGTCCGCACAAAATAGGTCGGCGGTCCGGATCCGGATCGTGGTCCCCCATTTAGTGACTCCTGAGCTATAGTAGGTAGTATTATTTGTCCGGTAGGTATTTAGTTAGCATAAGCAATTTTTTATAATCTTTGACATACCAAACGTACGGAAAAGGAAAACGTTGTTTATACATAAACACACATTTTTCTTGTCTTTCAATGATGTTACGTTTCGTTACTCTCTGCGTTTGTTAAAAATCTTTATCCGAATGTTGTGGTTCAACTTCTAGTTTTAATTATGTCTTCTGTCTAAAACAATTTATGACTTGATTTATTAACTTAATTTTTTTTAGATATTGGCATTATTTTTTTAAATTTTTTTTCGGTATTTGTATATATACATATTATTATTTTCGCAAACTGTGTTCCTTCCGTTGCCTGTGTGCCGGGGCCGCGTTATCCCTTTCGGACAAACCCGCAACCCCAGCAGGCATTGGTCTTTCGACCCCGTCGGTTGGTGCTGACATCTCTTTGAGGCGCGCGTGGAACACAACGCGCCGTCGACACGGGCCTGGTCCTTATCGGACGGCGAGCTGCCCATTGCTCACCGTCCGCAAGCCCGCGCCTACGGTGGCCGGAAGTCGGCTCTGGACTCCCGACGCCCGGGGCGTCTCCTGCGGCGACTAGGGCCGCGAGGGCGTGCAGCTTGCATCTCCCTCGCGCGCTCCGCCTCCTCCTTCGCGAGCATAACTGCTTCGCAGAAGGAGGTGACGGCCTCCCATGCACTCTCGCTCCGAACCATGGCCTGAACCAGGGCCGGACGCGAGAGATCGCCGCCGCCGATCGCCGCCGCCGATCGCCTCCGTGAGGACACGGCGGTGCTCCGCCCAAGCTGGGCAGACCTCCACCGTATGCTCCACCGTGTCCTCCGGGCGATCCACACAGTGGTGACACCCGGGCGTTTCCTCCCGCCTTACGCGGAACAGGAACCTCCCGAAACAACCGTGTCCGGTGAGGACCTGCGTCAGGCGGAAGGTGAGGACGCCATGGCGCCTCTCAAGCCACTCCTCAAAGAGGGGACTTATCGCCGCAATTGTGGCGTGCCCAGCGCTGGGTTGCGACAATCGTACACTCCATGCCGCCATGAGATCCCGCCGGAGCTCTGTCCGCTGTGCCGTGATTTCTCGCGGCAGCGGAGTTACACCCCGGCGTTTCGCCTCCTCGCGCAACTCCCACATGTGCGCGAGGACTTTCGCCTCCAGATCCCATGGCGGTAGTCCGGCAAGGAGGCTCGCCGCCTCACGGGAGACCGTGCGGTATCCCCGGACCAGCCTGATGGCCATGACCCTTTGGGACGCGTTCAACCGCCGGGCCGGTCGCAGCCTCAATGAACGCGCCCACACCGGTGCCCCGTAAAGGGCCATGGACCGCACGACCCCCGCGTAAAGCCTCCGGCAGGAGGCGTTTGGACCCCCCAGGTTGGGCAGGAGCCGCTTCAAAGCAGCCCCAGCCCTATCCAGTTTGGGAGCCAAACGTCGGAAGTGCTCCACGAAGTTCCACCGGCTGTCGAGGACGAGTCCCAGGTACTTCATCGTCGACTCGACACCGATGTGAACCCCTCCCGCCGTAATCTGGGAACCCGACAGTGGCGCGTTCCGAGGACCATAGAAACACATGGCCTCGGACTTGTGCAAGGCCACCTCGAGTCCCAGTTGCCGGATCCTTTCGACGATTGTCGCAACCCAACGTGTCGCTAGTTCGGCCGCCGCCTCATGCGACCTCCCCTGCACCAGGACCAGCGTGTCGTCAGCGTAGCAAACCACGCTGACGCCGCTAGGGAGGTCGGCGCGCAGCACCCAGTCGTAGCCGATGTCCCACAGATGCGGCCCCAGGACCGATTCCTGTGGGACACCGCACGACATCTCTCGCCGGTTCCACTCTCCGTGGTGACCGGGGTAGATGACGGCCCTGTCCGTCAAATAGGCCTCGACCACTCGACAGAGGTAGGTCGGCATCCGGTGATACCGGAGTGCCTCCCTAATGCAACTCCAGGGCAGGGTATTGAAGGCATTGGCGATGTCAAGAGACACCGCCAAGACTACCCCACCCCGGGCAACAGCATCCCCCGTCGTGAGGGCTCGAACGCGCATGATGGCATCCACCGTAGAGCGCCCCCTGCGGAAACCATACTGGCTCTCCGCCAAATCCGGCCCCACTCGCACCAGCTGCCCGACAAGGCGGTCTGCAATTACTCTTTCAAAGAGCTTGCTCACCTCATCGAGCAGCACGATGGGCCGGTAAGCGGACGGAGAGTCCGCCGGGCGCCCCGGCTTCTTGATGAGGACCAGTTTCCCCGTCTTCCAACGAAGTGGGAACTGGCCCCTCTCCAAGCATGCGCTTAGGAGCCCCCGAAGTCGAGGCCCGAGAGCCTCTAAGGCCAGAACTCAGGCTTTTCCAGGTAAGCCGTCGGGTCCTGGGGCGGTATTTTTGGCACTCAGCCTACGTACCGCCACTCTCAGATCTACCTCGGTCACCTCCGGAGTATCGTCGTCGTCGTCCCTGGTGTGGTCCGCATCGGGCACCGCAGGAGGCGGAGCCATGGGCGGGGGAGTATGTTCCCCTCGCGAGGGGAACAGAGCGATGTTCGATGTCGACCTGGATGATGATTTTTTCTCTTGTTCATCCTCTTCTGGCAGTTTCCTTAGTGCGGCGAGTGATTCTTCCTCTCCTCTTACTCTGAGCGATCAGATCTCCAATTTGCTGTCCCACCTCCCAAATAATCTCAACATAGCACACATCAATGCTGAGAGTGTTCCTTGCTATTACTCTGATCTTCTGCGTTATAATTTCTTCTTATACGTTATAATTTGCGTTTATCGACCCCTCTGGTGATTTTATTAGTTTCGAATCGGTAATGGAGGATTCACTCAATAGGTTAAAATCAAGTAATAAAAGTATAATTTTATTTGGAGATTTTAATATTAATATTTTAGATGTTACTCCATTAAGTATTAGACTCCTTAATCTGTTTAGGTCTTATAATTTAATAAACTTGTTTTTTGAATCTACTAGGATCACAGCATCTTCAACTTGTCTAGATAATATATGTAGTGATTGTAATGCCAAAAATAAAATAGTGTTAAGTGACTTAACGTCTGACCACTGTGGTTTATTAGCTAGCTTCCCCATTCCATTACACATAAAGCCGCATAAAATAGAATGCAGGCCTTATACAGCTAGTCGTTGCAATAAGTTTAAAAATAATAGGGTGCTAATTAAGGCAGCTTCTTTAATAATAATAATAATATATTTATTTGCTCAAAACATGGTATAACAGGTCTTACAGTTTAAAGTAGTACAAACATGTTTTGCCGGGTTTAAACTCAGCATGCAAATTCGAAAATAAAAAAACAAGTACTTAACTAATATTTTGTGTCAAAAAACTGTTTCAGACTATAAAAGTTATTATAATTAAATTTACTTAGGAATTGGGTGGGATCCGATTGAGGTGTTCTATAAATACAAATAATAATTAATTTATGTTGTGTAAGTTCAATCCCACAAACTTCGAACGTATTTTGCATGGCGTAGGTTTTTACAAATGGCAGATCTTTGTAGAAAATATTTCCTTTTAATAAGATGCAAGTGCCACCTCTTTGCTTTTCTCTGCAGTAGTTGGCTGCCATTTCGTATCCATGAATTTTAATGTAGCTTTCGTATCCTTTTTTTATAAAGGTTTCTGAGAGACATATTACATCTGGGTCATTACGCGCTTCACGTAGTTCTTGTAAAGTTAGTTCAAAAATTTCTCTTTTACATAAAATACTGGCAATATTCTGATGGAGAATTGTAAGGTTATAGGTTGTTAGGTTATTGTAGGTTAGGTTGTTAGTTACAGGAAGTTTGGCCTCGAAAAAATGTAGTGTTCCGTTTTATGATCGGAAAATAATACGGAATGGTTCCTCTTTGAATTTTTCCTATCGGATCTATAAGATTATCCGGTTTTTGTAAGTTAGAACTCATACTGCGAAAATAGAATGGAATTGTTCCTTTTTTGGGTTCAATTACTTTAGTACTCAATTTAAGGCTTGGTTTGTTACTCGCTATTTTCTTAATAAGTTCCCTTGGATTTAAATAATTGTTGTTGTAATCATTACAGTCTATAAGGTAATTGATCATATTACACAATTCGGACGTCTTAGAAGTTTTACTTTCTAGAAATTCACATTTTTTATAGTTTTTACATACGTTTTTTATGCGATAGTTAAGCTTATTTATGTCTAAGTACTCACTTTTAAACACATTCAATACTATAATCGTGTTGTTATAAAATGTCTCTAGCACAGTTTGCAGATTTGATACAACATACCTTAAACTGTGGTCATTTTCTCCCAAACAAATTACCAGTTTGTCATTAAAATTTAGCTTAGCATGAAGACAGTTAATTGTAATTTGGCTACTTAAATTTGGCTGGCATTTGGTTTTGTTTCTGAGATAATACTATATTTTTCATATTTTGTATTCTGCCTTGAATCTATGATCGCTGCTGCTAGGCCGACGCATTGTTGAGAGCCAAAGATGATAATTCTATTTGGCGGTTTAAATTTTTGGTCTTCAGTACCCGCAGACGTTTGAGGGCAGAACTTTTGCACCTGGGGTTGTATAGGCTTTTTGTTATCGTAGTGTCTTAATGAATCTATTTTCTTCTTAAAGGTTTCAATCTGTTGTTGTGCGTTTACTAATTCTTGTTGTAGATTGGTGATCTTCTGTTGTAGATGCATAATTTTGATGCTTTTACTATCTGCATTCGTTTTGCTTGTAAGAGGAGTAGATGGTGTAGAGAAGGTCTGGTGTAGTAAGGATAGTCTCTTTCCTTTAATATTGGTATCTGGATTATTTTCAAGTGGAGATTGGCAGAGTGATTTTAACATTTTAATTTCTGTAGCTAACTTGCTCAATTGTTGGCGAAGATTGTTATTTTCAAGAATCATATTTTCTAGTTCATTTTCTGTACTATCGAGTTTATGCGTGAGCTCCGTTATTGTGTCTTTAATTTCTAAAATAGTCAAGGTTTCCGATATGGTACCGTCCACGCTTTTAGACAGCTTGTTAGGAGTGATATACGATTCATCCGATGTTTCGCATTCGGATAGTATATGGGAATCTAAGATTTTGAGGCTATTTTGGGATCCGGAATTTGCTGCTTGAAGTTGCGGACTTTCCTGGACATATTGGTGTATCTGTTCTGGAGAAGAACGGTTTACTTTTGTTTTTTTCCTTGTGGTAATGTTAGAAGTCTGGCTATCATTTAAAACCTTTTTACTTTTGATACACACAGTGCATCTCCATTTACTCTTTGATTCTCTGTCTAGCAGACGGTAAGTTTGCTCCGGATAGCCAATGCAGTCTGGTTCATACCGCTTGTTACAAGTTGAACATAACGCGGTATTTTTAATATCAACGGATTTCTTGCATTTAAAACAAGTCGTTTTCTCTGGCATCTTGCAGCTAATTTTTGAAGTGGTCTTAGCCGACATAATAGTTTTTTCCCCCCTAATTGGATAGATTTTTGTCGTAATAGAGGAACAGGATACACTGGGCACACTGTACAGATTATAAGATAACACTATCAACTGTTAATTTCTTTGACGTGCCAAAGTGCTATGTTCCAGATTAGTAGAATGAATTTTCTACATGCGCAAACTTGTGTCCAGTGTCAACTGTGTTCTGCTATTCGTCAGCAGATGTCACTATTCCAATTATTGATGGTTATCGAGTGACCGAAATTTTATTATTATTCATGCACTCACTTCGTTCAATGTTACGGACTTGTCCTTATTGCTTTGTAAATTCCAAACATGAATTTTGGAATCTCCGAAAAGTGATGTTATTACTTGGGTTTGAACTCACAACCACTCATGAGCGGCTAGTTAAGTTTGCAAAAGTGGAGTTGTTAGCCACGAAGCCAACTGACCATAATATTATGTATTCAATTTGTTGAGCAGTTGCAGCAAATATTTTTTCTTTGATTAGATAAGTCCGTTATTATGATGCCTAACGGTTGAGATTTAAATCACTTTTGCACTTTGTCTTTGTTATAATTAGTTTTTTCCGCACTTGTTTTGAAGAATTTGGGTAACAATTATTATGAGGATTGCAATCTTTTGTTTATTTAGATTGATATTTGTTATACTTTCTTCATGTTTCTTATTGTAAGGCAGATTTTATAGTTCAAAGTATATTGTGTATTCACTTCACAGTTCATGTATGTAATCCGTGGATAACACTGTCACTTATGAATTAGGTGATGTTTTATTGGTTCACTTAGGTTTACTTCACATACACGCACTAATAGTATTTTTAACAATTTTTTAATAACAGAGCATTTGCTTTTACTTTAGGCTAAACGTAGCGCCATCTAGCGATCAAAATGTAAGTCTCGTCTTCAAATATATTTAGTTGTCTAATGATTTAATAGGTTAGTGACGAACTTTTAGCGTCTAATAAATTGTTTTCAAGCGACCATATATTGTAAAACAACCTACTGTTATTATGACGCAGCATGGTGATAATTCTTAAGCAACTAAATTTGTGATATGTCTACGCATTGCCAGCTTCTAAGAAGTGTATCAACTGCATCTATAAAATAATATCAACGAACTCTAATTTCTTATAGTCACCTTTATTTTTATACGTTAACATAAGTAATTGATGAGTGAATCTACTATATTTGAACATAAAATTACCTTATTATTGTCATCAAATAATGGTCAATAAAAGCTCTAATTTCATGTATTCAGCTATCTATTTATAATGTTACCATAAGTAATTGATGACCTGACTATTATACCTACCCAATTGAACATACAAAAAATATTGTCATCAAAAACAAATGCGGCGTAATGCACCTTGCGCTAATTAGCCTGTCTGGCTGCGAGCAACTCGGAAGTAGCGCTCGCCGGCCGCTGCCGCGGCACCGCTCGCTACGCTCGCTCGGCTCACGCGCGATTAACACAGTTCTAACCTAACCTAACCTAACCCATTTCATATTCCATTATCTGTTCTATTTCACCCAGTTCACTTTTTTTTTTTTTTACTATTTATGTTTAAAACTCATGTCAAGCGTAAGTGATGTAGTATAGTTTGGAACCAGGGCGCGCGCGTCCACGTTACACACTAAACACGAGCAGTACGCAAAATTCGTGATTACATTGTAATCACAGATTTAAAAATAGCTTTACAATGTATAAGCGAGCGGTTTCCTATGGCTGCGTTCTGGCCTTGTTATAGATTGGAAATACGCGGTCGCGCCCCTCTCATTCAACGAGTATCAGGTACAGTCCCGCGCTTGTGTTGCTAATTTTCACGAAAAACGAATATGATTTATTAATTTACTTGTTGAATAAAAAACTTTGATTGCTAATTTTGAGGCTGGAATTTGATTTTATTAGCAGACAGATGTTGAATCTCTAAAATATATAAAGTAGCTCACTTACAACATTAGTCGCTGAGTTATCAAGTCAGAAGTAAATATATTTATCGGTAGCTCTGAGTCATATTAATTTACGTTCGTAAATTGACGCTGGTTTTTTTATATTCTGTTGGAATTGTAAAGATGATGAATGAATATAATTGAAGCTGTTCTATTAACTCGTAGCCTACATATAAAAAAAGACGTTAGGTTGCAGGTGCTAAAGAAAACTTTTGTTGTTGCACTTATAATTTCCTAAAATAATATAGCTCATAGAATTACGCCATCTATAGTAGAACACGAGAATCCCAGTGAAATCTATGGAGCCCTTTTTGATGTTGTGCAAAAAGAGTACCAATCTACTTTCAAGGCCAAAACTATTCAAATTAATGGCACCTCCGATGGCTTTAACCAATGGGCCACTTCAGGAATTTATAAAAGTAGAGCAAGACTATACGAGTTATACTCTAAATTGTGTTGCTCTAAAGTGCGAGTTTATAAAATTATACGATATTCCTAACATTTTAACAATTAATACTAATAAGTCAGTGTGTGAGTTCAAGAAATCACAGAATGTAAAAATCTGTGTTATAAAAAATAACAAATACATAATTAAATAAGCAACCAGTTTGATTTTGTCTAGACTCTAAATTGTCCTATGGAGCAGGACCAGCATGTTTCCAAGCATTCTTATCTTGGATATAATCCTCTAATTTGTAATATGCTTGTTTACAGAGTGTACTTTTAATATGAGTTTTAAATTTTCTTTCATTTAATTGTAATATATCACAAGGTATTTTATTGTAACATTTAACACAGTACCCCATAAAAGATGTATGTACTTTAGATAATCTGAAAAATGTTTGATAATATCAGAAAATCTATCACTTAACTGTTTTTAAAACCGTGACGTTTGTTTTATAGTTTAAGGTGTTGTAGTTTTACCATGCACTTTGTTTTTCCTTTATTTTAGAGCACAATGTCTAATATCACATAAATGAATTGTTGCCGTTATTTTTTGTTTCTTGGAATATTTTAAATTTTACGCACTAATCACTTTGTACTTCACCTTGTTCATATCTAGTTCAGTTTTATACACAATGTTCAGCACAATTACGGCACTTTTAGTCACTTTTACTATTTTTAATACTCAAATTAACGCGGATACGATGTAAACAGTGGCACAGTGGCGCCATCCCTCTCCATGTTATGGGGTTTGGTTTCCACACTTAGTCCTTCAGGTGGACCACTGCGCGTGGGTACTTCTTGCCTTTTTTATGTCTACTGTGTAAATAAATAAAATATGATAAATTAACATAATATTTCATCAAATTATATCTTTTTCACTACATATTAATCTTAATTTGCGTATTTAAATGATTATTTTGTGTTTATTTTATTTTTTATATAGGCTGTTCAGCAGTTTTGTCAGTGCCTTTATTAACACCTGCGCGCGCATTTTACATAAATATTTGTAATCGTTTTCGTTTTGTTATTATAAAAAATACGAAATCTAAAGTATTGTCACCAACCGACGTACAAAAGTTTTTAAAAGAATCTCCGGATTGTCAGTACCTGGCAACAAGGTCAGTTGAACTTTATAATTCTAAATGTATCATCAACAAGTCTGTTTTTTCCTCGCAAGTGTGTTGAAAAACGTCGTATGAAACGCATGTGCATTGATCATTACACATTCAGCTACCGAATAAGACCGCCATAAGGGTAACCAAACCAACACAGCACTCTTGTATCATAATGTACTATTATTTTTAACCGACTTCTAAAAGGAGGAGGTTGTCAATTCGGATGTTAATATATCTTTTTTTAATGTATGTTCGGTCATAACTCCGACATATAAAGGGATTTGCAAAATTCTGTTTTTGTTAAGTTTTTGAAAGGGTGTACTTCGGAGGTGGTCCCATTGTTATCAGGTCAGGATCTGATGATGGGATTCTGGAGAAATCTAGGGAACTCTTCAAATATTATAGCCACGCCTATAGCGATATGGCTATTTTTTATATTAATTCATGCAGTTGCTCTCGGAAAGCACCATTTGATGGATTGGAACAGATGATGAAGACCACAGATGGCCACCGGAACTACTCAATAATAAGTATTTCACGGGTTGCGATTCGATTACTTGCAGCAGTTTGGATCTGTTTGGTTTACCGCAAGGAAAGTTTAGATTCATGTTACTTAACATACCTATTGCAAAAAATATGTGACACTGTTGTTCCACTTAGGTTGCACTATTGGCAGTTATATGTTTTGTTGATAATTTACCATATTAGTATTCCAATTTTTTATTGTTTACAAAACTAGTCTTAAAATTTACCAAATTGTCTCGTTGTGTATACGTGGAGAAAGTGGCTGATTTCACATTACTCGTAGTGTCATTTCTGTACCTGTCCTATCTTTTTGGAATTCTTAATGTGCAAATTGTTTGTTTTCCCGAATTAATAAAATAAAATAAAATGAATATGCCAAGCAATTTATGCTCGTGACAATGCATATGGAGAAGTGGACCTGATGGTGAAGTACCAGGAGAAGTCCTAAAGATTAACGACCCTGCATCGGGAATAGCAATATTTTGTAGAAGGTGATGATTAGTTGACAAGACGCTATTGTAACTTAGATAAATTAACCCATTATAAAGCGAGAAATAAAAACCAAAAAAAACACCACAAAGTAGTTTAAAGCCAAAAACCATAACTGTTTTGTGACTGTAAACGTACCGTAACGTGGCTTGCGACGTACTAATATCCCATTGCTTGTGAAGTTTTTCGTTTTTAGTGAATTAATAATGATAAAAGAGGCCTAAACTTCATGTTGTTCTGTTTATGTTATTTATTTTCCTCAAACATGCTTAAAAATTCTAGCATTATTTTGACAACCTTCTTCCGAGATAAATCGAAATTGCTGTACTGGCCGAATACGACCGAGCGCCCGGCCGGCAATAATTTTATGAAAATCCTTAT
The DNA here is from genome assembly GCA_947364205.1 of Agrochola lota. Classification (NCBI taxonomy): domain Eukaryota; kingdom Metazoa; phylum Arthropoda; class Insecta; order Lepidoptera; family Noctuidae; genus Agrochola; species Agrochola lota. The sequence goes on from OX376227.1 coordinate 222,718, forward strand.
CTGTCGTGCTTAGCGGCCAAATAAGTTTCGAAACGGTAATGGAGGATTCACTCAATAGGTTAAAATCAAGTAATAAAAGTATAATTTGATGTGGAGATTTTAATATTAATATTTTAGATGCTACTCCATTAACTATTAGACTCCTTAATCTGTTTAGGTATTATAATTTAATAAACTTGTTTTTTGAACCTACTAGGATCACGGCATCTTCTTCAACTTGTCTGGATAATATATTTAGTGATTGTGATGCCAAAAATAAAATAGTGTTAAGTGACTTAACGTCTGACCACTGTGGTTTATTAGCACTGATCGGAGTAGGTAGATTGATTTTTAGTACTTGTATCATAAATGCACACAGAAAGCTTCCCAATTAAACAGAAACCACAAAAATCAACTGTATGCTACATTTATAAAAGGGACTATAATTTGGATAACATCAGAAAATTCAAGGAATGCCTGCAAAATCTTTCTTGGTCCGATATTTATTTAAATACTAACCCAAACTGTGCATTCAATGACTTTCATGAACTGTTGTGTCTATTTTATGATCTCTGTTTTCCTAAATTAAGAGTGAAAGTCAGTAGCATTAAAAAACACACACAAAAATGGATAAGTAAAGGTTTGAGACAAAGTTGCAAAATTAAACGGAAACTACGTTATCAGTACTACAAAAACAAAAATATAGATAATAAAAATAAATATAATAATTACTCTAGGCTGTTAAAGAAATGCATTTATAGCTCCAAAAAGAACACTAACATAAAATATATTCATTCCCAAGATAACAAATGTAAAGCCACATGGACTGTCATCAAAAATGAAATAAATAATAACTCTTACAAAGACAACATAGAGTATATAAAATTAAATGATTCTATAATTACAGACCCTGTACAAATGGCCACAGAATTTAATAATCATTATGTTAATGTAACGCATACACAAGGAGGTAAAACCTCACATCAAAACCCCTGCAAAAATGCATGTGCCAACTCGATGTTCCTTAGACCAATGCTGCTCAACGAGGTACGACAGGAAATAATGTCTCTGTCTAACGCCAAGTCGGAGGGTTATGACGAAATGAATACAAAAATCATAAAAGCATGTAGTGATGAACTGACTGGCATTCTCACTCATTTAATAAATATATCTTTTTCCCATGGAACCTTTCCAGATAAATTGAAAATGTCCCTAGTTAAGCCCTTATTCAAGAAAGGAGACAAATATGATATAAATAATTACCGACCTATTACTTTAATACCCATTTTGTCTAAAGTTTATGAGAAATGTATGTACAAACGATTAGTTAGTTTCTGTAATAGATTCAACATTATTAGTGACAAACAATTTGGATTCCAGAAGAACAAATCCACATCGTTGGCAATTTTTTCTCTAATGCAAGCTGTACTTTCAAATATTAACAATAATTTTATGACTACTGGTCTCTTTTTTGATCTGTCGAAAGCATTCGATCTGGTTTCACACGTCACATTACTGCAAAAGCTAGAAGCTAATGGGATTAGAGGACCAGCACTCCAATGGTTATCGTCTTACTTAAGTAATAGAAAACAATGTGTCGTTATCAATAAAAAGAACGAAAATAATGACATAATATCCTACTCATCGGAATATAAATATAACAAATGTGGCGTTCCACAAGGAAGCGTGCTGGGCCCAATATTATTCCTCATTTATATTAATGACATCACAAAAATAACTGACCATAAATGCATATTATTTGCCGACGACATATCCATTATAGTGACATCTAATAAAAAACATAATACCATTTTAGACCATGAGTGTGACATTAATAATACAATTAACAAATTACTTCATTGGCTTGACATTAATCATTTAAAGATAAATTTAGATAAATCAGTTTACATTCAATTTAATCAATCTAATAATCACAAAAATGACATAAAACTTAATATTGATAAAATCAAAGAAGTAACGCATACAAGATTTTTGGGTGTAATAATAGATAAAGATATAAATTGGAAAGAACACATAGATAATATTAGCACTAAAATAAATAGATTTGTATATGCACTTAAACAAGTCAAAAATGTAACTAACGTAAAAACTGCTGTAATATCTTACCGTGCATACGTTGAATCATTACTACGTTATGGGATTGTAATGTGGGGCAACAGCACCGACTTCCAAAGAGTATTCATCGCTCAAAAAAAGTGCATGAGATCAATTTGTGGACTAAAACCTGATGACTCATGTCAACCAATATTTAGGAAACTTGGTTTGTTACCGTTACCGTCACTTTATATTTACGAAATATGTATGTTTGTAATGAAAAATAAACAATTATTTAAGACTGCAAATGATGTCAATCCTCGGAACAGACGAGATCCGTATAAACTTGTGTTGAATGATCTGCCTCGCCTAACTAAGTATAATAAAAACTGCCTAGCAATGTGTGTGCGCATGTATAATAAAATACCGAGGCAATTTAAAAACTTACATTCAAAATTGTTTAAAGTTCAATTTTACAAATGGATGCTCGAACATAGTTTTTATAGCTTAAAGGAATTTGTTGACAAAAAATTTTGATGTTCTATTCACTATTGATGGCTCCTTGTCTACTTGCTTAATTTTAAGTATTTTGCATGCTTTGTTATAACCTAGCTAAACATGTTTGTGCTATATAGTATTATTTAACACCCCTTTATACCATGTTTTATGCAAATAAACATATTATTATTATTATTATTATAAAGAATAACATGGATAAGCCATTTTTCCGGAAAGTAATTCCGGTATTTCCGGATTCAGTTAATGTTGGTAGTGATATTTTACTAGTGGTATTATTATTAGTGGTAGTCGTTGGGTTTTGTCAAATCGTGACAAAAAAATAAATAGGAAGAATAATAAAGAATAAAATTGCTCATTTTATTACAATTCCTACCTTTTTTTTGAGGATGGCAAATCATCAAATGACTCCTTCCACTCTGGCAGAATACAATTCCTACATAAGTTCCGGTTTTTTTTTAATAATCCACCAATTCCGGAGGAATGTCCATAGTAATATATACGTTTCGGATCAATGACCCCAGTTCAATCTACCTACTCCGATCACTGTTTATTAGCTAGCTTCCCCATGCCATTACATAAAAAGCCGCATAAAATAGAATGCAGGCCTTATACAGCCAGTCATTGCAATAAGTTTAAAAATAATATAGCTTATAGAATTACACCATCTATAGTAGAACACGAGAATCCCAATGAAATCTATGGAGCCCTTTTTGATGTTGTGCAAAAAGAGTACCAATCTACTTTCAAGGCCAAAACTATTCAAATTAATGGCACCTTCGTTGGCTTTAACCAATGGGCCACTCCAGGAATTTGTAAAAGTAGAGCGAGACTATACGAATTATATGGTTTGAAAAAATTCAGGTTTGAGACTCCTTTCCTAGAGTATGTCAAAAATTATTGAAAATTATTTAAAAAGGTTTGTGTTTTTGCTAAATCTAAATTTTTAACCGATACAATTAAAAAATCCAATAATAAAGTAAAACCACTTGGAAAATTATAAACAATGAAACGGGTAAGTCGGTTAAACAAGATAAACAACTTGAGATAACGGTCGACAGTAAATTAGTTAATAAAGCAGCTGACGTAGCTGGGCGTTTAATGAGTTTTTTGCCAACATACCTGTTACTACCACTCGATCCTTAAATTAATCCCCGTCTAAAGCTGAAAACCTATAGCTTAGTAGTGTGTCTAAAAATAGTCCCTTATTTAGCTTCGAACATGTAACGCCTCGTGATGTGGCTAATGTTTTTAACACACTCCAGTCTAAAAACACTGGTGATTACTGGGGCATCTCCATTAAACTTTTAAGTAGTATAATAGACATCGTAGTCCCCTATCTAGCTGTTACTTTTAATAAATGTGTTGATTTAGGAACTTTTCCTGACCTCATGAAGAATAGTAAAGTCATAATATTATTTAAATTAGGTAATAAAAGTGACGTTGGCAATTTCAGGCCTATTTCTATCTTACCAGCATTTAGCAAAATATTTGAAAAGTTAATACTCAAGCAGTTGCTAAGCCATTTTAATTTAAATAGCCTCCTTCATAATGAACAATATGGCTTTACAAAAGGTCGTTCGACTACTGATGCGGGTGTTGCTTTGCTGAAACACATATTTAACGCATGGGAAAACTCGCAAAATGCTATTGGGGTTTTCTGTGATCTCTCCAAAGCCTTTGATTGCGTGCACCATGACACGCTTTTGCGTAAACTGCGTCATTACGGTGTGCAAAACGAAGCTCTCAACGTTATAAATTCTTATTTACATAATAGCTCCCAATGTGTAGATGTTAATGGTGTGAAATCTTCTGGGCTACCAGTTCAGTTAGGTGTATCTGAAGGCTCAATACTGGGTCCATTCTTGTTTTTAGTGTATATCAATGACTTACCATTCTATTTAAAGGGTATCTGTGAAGTTGTACTGTTTGCAGGTGATACCTCTCTTATTTTTAAAGTAGACAGGAATAGACAAGATTTTGATGATGTAAACAGTGCACTCTCAATGGTTACGGATTGGTTTACGACAAATAACCTAGTTCTCAATGCTAAGAAAACGAAATGTGTAAAGTTCGCCCTACCAAACGTTAGAAATCTAGGACCCAACATCGTCTTAGATAAAGAGGTGCTTGAATCTGTAAACTCGGCAGTTTTTCTGGGCATAACAGTAGATGCCAAACTTCAGCGGGGCCCACATATATCGAGCCTAGCGGGAAGGCTCAGTTTGGCCGCCTACGCCGTCAGGAAAGTAAGACAATACACTGACGTCGATACAGCTCGGTTAGTCTATTTTAGTTATTTTCATAGCGTTATGTCCTACGGTCGGTACGGTCTTCTGCTGTGGGGCAAAGCTGCTGATATTCAAAATATATTTGTTCTTCAAAAACGAGCTGTTCGAGCTATTTACCAGCTAGGTGCCAGAGTTTCTCTGAGAGATTTTTTCAAAGATATTGGTATCCTCACGGTGGCATCTCAATTCATCTTCGCCAATATCTTATATATTAGGCAAAATATACACATATACACTAAAAACAATGATTTTCACAATGTTAACACTAAAAATAAGGACAAACTACGAGCTTCCTCTCACCGGCTTCATAAGGTTCATAACTCATTTGTTGGACTTGGTATTATAACCTTTTATAACAAGCTACCCTCTTCTTTGCTAGATTTGCCTTTTAATGCGTTTAAAACGAAAGTAAAATCCAAGCTTTGTTCAAAGGCATACTATTCTATCAACGATTACTTAAATGATAAGAATAGTTGGTCGCTGTGATTAACTCAAGACAATGTTTATGTTCTTTCTCCAGCTTACCTACTGACAAATTATATGAGTTTATATAATTGTTTATTTTATTTGACTTTTTAAGTCAAGTTATTTTAATTTAACTTTAATTTATTGTTAACAAAATCTACTCATCATAATGTTTTTTTTATGAGTTGTATTGCAATATGTGGTTAGCTAGTGACTTCGACAATTCATCATATTATTTATTGTTATTAGTAATTAACTCTTTGTTTATTTATTTTACATCGATGGTCCTAGTTTATCATTTATAACTTCCAGTTATATTTATACGAGTATGTAAGCGGGCACGCCCTTTATGCCTTGAGGCTTTTTATTTAGATATTAAGTGCTGTTTACGTTTAGTTTTTTATTTCGGCCTGAGTATAGTTCTCGATTATTTTGTTTGTTATATTGGTGTGTGCTAGCTAACATATGGCTAATAATTTAAATTATGTTGTGTGTTGCGTAATGTAAATTATTTTGAATACTATTACATAGAATCTTCTTTTGATTTTGTTCTTCTAACTGAACAGACAGCTGTGCTGCTGGGGAGTTTATTGCGCCACATCTTCTTCCCAGCTAATGCACTAGGAAGTGGTGAAGGGTGGGCGTTTTGGGGGACTGTCGTATGTCATTTTGATGTTCGAAAAGTGCTGATTCTCAGCCTAGTTTGAATAAATGACTTTTGAATTTGAATTTGCTATGTTGCTACGAATGTGTTTGATATCCACCAATCATTGACCCACATAGCATGGCACTGCATGGTGGCCCGCCCATAGGTCAAAACCACAACTCATTGGTGAATATTGACAATTCATATAGCACGATGTCATCACTACGACCGTACCTACCTAGGGATATAAATATCTGGGCTATTTACTTCAATTATCGGGATCCAAAACCGCAAATTCCTCCGCAAGATTACCAGTGCCCCCTGGTACGTTAGGAACGAGATCCTCCATCTCGACCTAAAACTCCCCACAATCCACCAGTTTCTAAAACGCAATTCCAAGCGTTTCTTTGATTCTGCCACCAAACATCGCAACCCTCTGATTGTCGAGGCCGCCCATTATATCCCAAGTAAAATCAGTCAGATCCGCCGCCCGAGGCAACTCCGTACCGACCCAGACGACCCCTCCTCCAGAAGAGTAATAGGGCCATCAGTACAGTGCACAAAAAAAAGCACCGACCCGCATTCCGACCTCGCCGCTCCTCCGAGATCACGACCCTCCCGAGTAAATAATACTCCCCCCCACCCCTGCTCGACGATGCGCCAGCCCGCGTCAATGATATAAATTCCCCAGATAATAATAATTATCCATGTATGATCCAGCCTGCATCTTGCTGTGCTCCCCCCCCCCCCCCCCCCCCCCCGGGACGCCCTAAGCCGAGGTTCGTATCCCACAGGAGGTGCCCTTAGTGAGCGCTCGCCTAGTTTTAATCAGAATAGTTTTTCCCTGGCTTGAAGCTTTGAGTGTAGTAGCTTAGAAAGCCCGGTTAAGTAGTCATGACCTCTGTGACGAGATGCCCTACATAAAAAAAAAAACTTCAAATATAATACATACGCTGCAAATTTACCGAACGACGGAAACGGCGGGCTGAGCAAGCACTTTGTGACGCACGAACCTAGTTTACCCAAATATTGTAACTCAGTAAAATTCCATTCCATATTCATACTTCAAATAGGCGCTTAGGCTAATTTTAGACATAATTAATGTAATTCTTTTATTTTAAATAAATTAAGTTAAATCATTTTTTTTTTTTAATCCTCCGATTGCAGCTAACGTAACTGGCGCATTAGGGATCTCTAATATCGATATCCGCGTACGCGAATCGCCTGGGTGGCTATCGAGCCCCGGCACCGAATATCCGAATCTACGGTCCAGCTGCAGTTCCGGAAGGAGAATCCAGACTTCGATTCACGAGAGAACCAGAGATGAAACATTTGTGAGTACACCTGAATTGTTCTTGTGTTGCTTCCTTATAGTCCTAGTACAACCCAACTACCAAGATTTTTCACCCAAAAATTCCAATTCCCGGGAGCCTGCATCTCGTACGGCTCGCTGGAGTACTATAGATAATAGTACAATTTTCAAGACCCCTTCGTATGGTCCCGGAGTTTGATGGAAACCCAAATATATTAACTAGGTTTATTCAAATATGCGATCAAATAGTCAATATGCTAGTAATACCCCAGGTAGCGAGTTAAATAACTTATGCCTATTAAATGGTATTTTAAATAAAATACAAGGCTCTGCCGCCTCTACCATCTATTCCAACGGCATACCCGATAGTTGGCTAGGGATTAGGACAGCCTTAATAAATAACTTCTCAGATCAACGGGATGAAACAGCTTTGTATAGAGACCTTTCTTTAGCTATGCAAGGAAATAAGACACCTCAGGAATTCTATGAGGAATGCCAAACGTTGTTCAGTACGATAATGACGTATGTAACATTACACGGGCCAATTCCCACTACAGAGGATGCGAAACGTACACTGTATAAAAAGTTACTATGCAGGCTTTTGTAAAAGGGTTAAAAGAACCATTAGGGTCCCGTATAAGATGCATGCGTCCCGATACTATTGAAAAAGCCCTCGAATATGTACAGGAAGAACTTAATGTTATATATTTACAGGAACGCAGTGAGTCTTCAAAATTCACTAACCAAAAGAATTTTAACCCAGTTCCTCCACGTAGTAATAATTTCGCAGTACCAATTCCCAATTGGCCCAATCCCATAGGAATTAGACCCAACCAACTACCACCGCCTCAACCATTTAAGTTCAACCCTAACTTTATTAATCAGCAGCCCCAATATCGCATGCCTACTCGTACACAGCAAATATTCCGTGCGGCACCTCACACTTATAATGTCCAAAGTAACATGTTCCGGTTGCCACCTAGATATGCGCCACAGCAAAATCAAAATCAAGGTCCTAAACCTATGAGCGGTGTACAGCATTTTACACCTAGACCCATTTTATCTGGCCATAATTGGCAGAACTCAGGTAATCCGCCATCGACAAATTATTTAAAAAGTCGCGAAATGAACATGAATGAGTGCGCGTCATACGACAACTCATGTTACCCGACGGAGTATTATTACGAGCCGGACTATTTTAATTACGATAACATTTACTACGATTATAGCCCGTTCGATACATTAGAATACAACTATGATCCGACTTTAAACGACGTAAGTGTTCAAGGAAATATTACAGGTTCAACTGAACCTCAGGCGGGTTCAAGTCAAGAGTCAGGTCAGGATTTTCAGGAGGCACTGAAATAAAAAAAGCAAAAATAGAATTAAATCTCAAACTCAGCGTCAGTTGCCGTACATAGTAATATCGGAACCACCTTTAAAATTATTAATTGACACCGGCGCGAATCAGTCTTTCATAAGTCCAGAAGCTGTAGAGAAATATTTTCCACATTTTCCTTTAAATTACGACCCGTTTGAAGTTACCAATGTACACGCGGTTAGTAGAAATAATTATTCCATAAGTTTACCTTGCTTTGCGGAATTTAACGATCCAGAGTTATTCGTTTATCGTTTCCATGAATATTTCGACGGTTTAATTGGTTTAGATTTGCTCACTAAATGGGAGTCCAAGATAGACTTAAAAGAGCAGAGGTTAATAACGTGCACATCATCCAATCCTATCCGGATGTATAATTCCTGTAATGTAAACTTGTATGAAGACATAATTCCTCCTCAATCTTCGAAATTACTTAGAATTCCGATCGATGCCCCAAACGGTGCAGCATTAATTAGTGAACAGACCATATGCAATTGCATTGTAAGTGAGTGCCTTACTATTGTGGACAATAATCGTGGCTATTTAGAGATAGAAAATACGAGCCCGAATGATATTATAATATCGCTTGACCGACCAGTGCACGCAAGTTTATTTAATATCGAGTGCACGCGTACCGAACATTGTTCCATGCGGGGTCAAATAGTCATAACGCGATTACGAACAGATCATTTAAATGAGGAGGAGAAAGTCAACCTTATAGCTCTTTGCTCGAAATATGCTGACGTGTTTTACATCGAAGGCGAAGCGTTAACTTTTACGAATCAAATAAAACATCGTATTAAGACTTCAGATGAGGTCCCCGTTTACACAAATAGCGTTAGATACCGATTCGTTCATCGGCAGGAGGTTAGGGATCAGACTTCAAAAATGCTAGATCAAGGAATAATAAAGCCTTCAGATTCAGCATGGAGCTCACCCATTTGGGTAGTCCCCAAGAAAATGGACGCCTCGGGCAAACAAAAATGGCGCTTAGTTGTTGACTTCAGAAAACTCAATAAAAAAACTATCAATGACAAATACCCCATCCCAAATATAAGCGATGTTCTTGACAAACAAGGAAGGTGCCAGTACTTCACCACTCTAGATCTGGCTAGTGGCTTCTATCAGGTTGAGATGGACCCACAGGATATTCAGAAAACAGCTTTTAATGTCGAACATGGTCATTTCGAGTTTCTTCGAATGCCCATGGGACTTAAGAATTCACCATCCACATTTCAAAGGGTTATGGACAATGTCCTCAAAGGTCTTCAGAATGACATATGCCTGGTATACCTTGATGACATCATCGTTTTCTCTACGTCACTACAAGAGCATATGATCAATCTGGAAAAAGTTTTCAATAGACTCCGGGAATCGAACTTTAAGATTCAAATGGATAAATCCGAATTCCTTAAACATGAAACTGGTTATCTCGGACACATTATAAGTAGTGAAGGAATAAAACCTAACCCGGATAAAATTCATGCAATAGAAAAATACCCAATTCCAAAAACTCCAAAAGAAATTAAGCAATTTTTAGGCCTTGTAGGTTATTATCGTAAATTTATCCCAGACTTTGCGAAAATTACAAAACCTCTGACAGTATGTTTAAAAAAAGGTAGAAAAGTTGTGTTAGACTCTGAGTATATAAGCAGTTTTGAAAGGTGTAAGAATCTCTTAACAAATGACCCCATACTACAGTATCCCGATTTTGAAAAGGAATTCATACTGACGACAGATGCTTCCAACGTTGCTATTGGTGCCATTCTATTTCAAGGACCTATAGGTTCCGATAAACCTGTGTGTTTTGCATCCCGAACTCTGAATGAAAGTGAGCTTAACTACAGCACCATAGAAAAAGAACTTCATGCCATCGTTTGGGCCACCAAATATTTTAGACCATACTTGTTTGGTCGTAAATTTAAAGTACTGACAGATCATAAACCTTTACAGTGGATGATGAACCTCAAAGAACCCAATTCGCGATTAACTAGATGGAGGTTGAAACTTAGCGAATAGGATTTCACCGTTATCTATAAGAATGGTAAATCTAACACAAACGCTGATGCTATATCTCGGGTGGAGATTCACAATGAAGATACTAACACCTTTATAGACGAATTATGTTCTTTTATTCCTAACCCATCAGAAAAACCGCCATCTGCGAACTCATCCACTGCAACCATACACACCAGTCACGAACACCCTATATTAGAATTCCCAATCACAGAAGAACCCCTTAACAGATTCCATAGACAACTATGCTTTACTATAGTAGAAGATGTCAAACGCAAACCAGTAGTTACCAAGCCATTCGAAACACACACGCGCATAGCAGTCCAGATATCATCATCTAAATTAGAACAAGACGTAGTCAATGTCCTCAAAGAGTATGTGAACCCGAAAGTAAAAACCAGTATCCTAATAAATCCACCTCTTGCCATGTATTCCATCATACCAGTCATACAGGTCATACCTCGTCACTATTCCTATCAACTGTTATCTTCGTACAGACGAACTAACTATAATTAAAGATAACGACGTAATACAAGGACAGCCTTTAAAATTAATGAACATTCCCTACGACGTGGAGACACCGGATGCTACATCAACCCAAGTTCACCTTAGCTCAATCGATTTAGGAGGACTACACAGCATACAGAACCAAGTCATGTCGAGCCAGCCAATACTACTTAACCAGCTGCAATCAGATGTCATATACCATACGACAATAGCCTTTTACATTACAATGTTAAGTGCAGGCGCACTTTTCATAGCCATACTGGGCTATCGAAACAAATGGTTTTGCAAACGCTCCGAAACGGCCAACACCAAGGGACATACTTACGAGGAACCTGATAAGAAAGAGGAGAATCGCACGCCTAGAGGTCTAGTTCCAGCAACATTTTCTCTCAATGTTCTAAAATAGTTGCTGATCTGCGGGTGTAGATGTTACGCGCAGCTGCATAAGGGCAATCGCTAACTCAGCACTTAATATTTTATATTCAAGAAACATACGCTGCAAATTTACCGAACGACGGAAACGGCGAGCTGAGCAAGCACTTTGTGACGCACGAACCTAGTTTACCCAAATATTGTAACTCAGTAAAATTCCATTCCATATTCATACTTGAATAGACGCGTAGGCTAATTTTAGACATAATTAATGTAATTCTTTTATTTTAAATAAATTAAGTTAATCATTTTTGTTTTTTTTTTAATCCTCCGATTGCAGCTAACGTAATTCACGCTGCTTATCGGCGACTCATCCGTGCGGTGTTTGTGTTCAGGAATTTCAAAGAATTGCTTATTATGTATTTTGTTATGGGAAATTATGAGTGCAGCATTAAAAGTTTTCTTTAGCACTTGAAATCCAACGACTTTTTTATATGTAGGCTACGAGTTAATAGAACAGCTTCAATTATATTCATTCATCATCTTTACTATTCCAACAGAATATCGAAAACCAGCGTCAATTTACGAACGTAAATTAATATGACTCAGACCTACCAATAAATATACTTACTTCTGACTTGATAACTCAGTGGCTAATGTTGTAAGTGAGCTACTTTATATCTTTTAGAGATTCAACATCTGTCTGCTAATAAAATCAAGTTCCAGCCTCAAAATTAGCAATCAAAGTTTTTTATTCAACAACTAAATTAATAAATCATATTCTTTTTTCGTGAAAATTAGCAACACAAGCGCGGGACTGTACCTGACGCTCATTGGGAATGAGAGGGGCGTGACCGCGTATTTCCAATCTATACAAGGCCAGAACGCAAAATCCATTATAAAATCTTCAATCTCTTACTTATGCGGGCGGGAGTGTAACGGGTGGTTGGCACGGGTGGCAGGAGGCGCAATTAGGGGATTAGGGTGCTTTATAGCAGAGTCGAAGAAACGCATTGAGAGGCGTTTCATGAACTGCTGGACGGTGGGCATTTTGAGATCTAAGTGAAGATCCAAAGTGCGGACATAGAGAGCCACTTCGCCCGCCAACCCCACTTATATAGGACGACGCTTGACGCTCGACGCTTTTTTTTTTTTTTTTTTTTCTGAAGTTTGGAAATTATCATATAACTTCTCGCGCTCTGGGTGGAGCGGGAGGGCGGGTCAGACTTTTACTGACTAAAACCCACCCGTGTTCCTTCCGTTGCCTGTACGTTGCCAGGGGCCACGGTATCCCTTTCGGACTTTCCCGCAACCCCGTCAGGCATCGGTCCTAGCGGACCCCTTCCGAGCGGACCGCTTCCGCGACGCTCGACGCGTCTACACGTCGAGTCCGGATTCGCAACAAGTCAATCGCCATCCTGAGGATGCCTCGTTGAGAGGTGAAACACGTGTCGATTTCTTACAGGGTTCTTTATGACTCTTTAAGAACAGTTACGCGGATTAGGTTACTAAATAAACGTCGTCTATTGTATTTTGCCTAAATTGGGGCTTACTTAGTAATTAAAACATAAGTGATTCACTACAGAAAAGTAATATCATGCAGACTACTTGTAACTTAATAAATACTAGATGATAAATATAAAAACTTATATTTTTTTCCTAAAGATCCTTATTATTTAATACAGGTCACAAAAGATATCAATGGTATCTTGTGCTTTTTCCCAGACGTTAAACATGTTCTTTATTAGGGTAACACCGGCGTCAGTGGTACAACGCCCTTTGGTGGAACCGTACTGTTGTTCATGAAAGATGGAATTTTTATTAAAGTGACGTAACATTTGATTGAACATCAACTTTTCAAACACCTTACTGAGAACAGGTAGGATTGACACAGGCTTATAATTGTGGGGTTCCTTGCTATCACCGGATTTGAAGAAAGGAACTACTTTACTGTGCTTTATGAGATCCGGAAAGACTCTTGGTCTACACTAGTGTTAAATATGAAAGTTAAATAGGGCGTATGGTTTCGATGATAGATATACAGACTTTTACAGACATTCCCGATACATCTTCTGTTGGTTTAATTTTAAGTTTTTTTAATGCTTTTGTAACAGCCTGGGAGTTTGTATGCTGAAGCCTAAACTCCAAAGGGCATGCCTTTACATTCTTTTTAAATAAGGCAGTAGAAAGCGCGGGTGAGGAATTTAAAGCTTCAGTAGTTTTAAGGGGAATATTTGCAAAAACGTTTTCAAATTCCTGAGCGATTTCTATATTTGAATTAACGAGGCCATGTGCAGTCTCTAAATTAAATTCAGTATTACGCTGCTTTTCCTACCTGTTTCATTAGTAATTATTTGCCAGGTAGTTTTTATTTTATCATCAGCTGATTTTATTTTATTGCTAATAAGATAAGATAAGATTTATTTGTTCAAAACATAAGTATACACACATTGCATGCGAGATGTTACAGTAAATTATAGCACAGTCATGTTTTGCCAACGGCGTACAAATATAAACAGATAGGTTATTTTTATTAATAGGATATAAACCTCAAATACTTATTTATTTTGTTCATTATTCAAAGCAATTAACATAACATATAAAACTGCATCAATCAAATTATAATAATAATACTACAGAATAGTTTCATAAACTCAAATTACTAATGTAAAGAGCTTTAGCTATTTTGCAAACAGTTTTAAAAGTTTTAGAATATTTTGCAACATACTGAAGAAAACTTGTATTATTCATGTTTCTTTAATCCATCAAGTTCAAAAAGTTTTTCCCTGTTTTAACGAATACCTGGAGTCGCCCAGTCACTAAATAAAAAGTTTGTGTAAATAACTCAACACCAGAATAATTAAGTCATATGTCGATGAAATAAGTGGAGTGTTGACATATTTAATAACCAGTCCTTTTCTCAAGGAGTGTTTCCTAAAGCATTAAAAATATCTATTGTTAAACCGAAATTTAAAAAGGGTGATAATGCTGATACAAATAACTATCGCCCCTTAACACTAATACCCATCTTGTCAAAAATATTTGAGAAATGCATGTATCAAATAGAATAACTAATTATTGTGAGAAATTTAAGATTATCAGAAAATAGCAATTCGGCTATTAAAACATTAGTCAACGTCCTTAGCCGTATTTTCACTTTTGAAAGCAATACTGACCAATATCAACAACAATCAGCTTACGTCAGGGTTATTTTTGACGTATCAAAAGCATTTGATTTAGTTTCACATTATATATTATTACAAAAATTAGAAACTGTCGGAATTACAGGACTGCCACTTCAGTGAATATCGTCATATCTAACTGACAGGCAACAGAATGTCACTGTCACTAAACTGGATGAAAATAGGGACATGACACAATTTTTGTCTGAATATGGTTTTTTGAAAGGAAGGTCTACCGTCACCAATTTAATTCTGCTCAATGATTTTATTACTGACGCCATGGATAACGGTAAGCAGGTTGATGTCGTTTATACTGATTACAGTAAAGCCTTTGATCGGATTGACCATGAGATCTTAATATCAAAGCTATATGGTATAGGAATACGAGGTGATTTACTCAGATGGTTTTCTTCTTATCTGGAGAACAGGTCCCAAGCAGTAGTATTAAGTAATTATATGTCTGGTTGGGTGCCTGTCCCCAGTGGAGTCCCCCAGGGTTCATTGCTCGGCCCATTACTTTTCATTATCTATATAAACGACATCAACTCTTGCTTGATTTCATCCAAACTGCTATGTTTTGCTGATGATATGAAAATCTATACCACAATATCATCACATGTGGACGTGATTGCACTTCAGGATGATTTACGTCGTCTGGAGGCTTATTGTCGTGGGAGTAAGCTTGATCTTAACCCTGCTAAATGTTCGGTTCTAACGTATTCTCGAAAGCGTACGATTATGCCTTCATCGTATATCTTGGGTGATCAAGTACTACCTAGAACGAATTGCATCCGAGATCTAGGAGTTTATCACGATTCTAAGCTTACGTTTGAATTACATGTCGATGCCATAGTCGCTAAAGCATCTAGGGCACTAGGTTTCATAATGCGGCTGTCCAGGTGTTTCACTCAAGCCAAAACATTAAAAATTCTATACTGTACCTTTGTTAGAAGCCACTTGGAGTACGCGTCTGAAATCTGGAATCCATGTTATCACAAGTACATTGATCGTATAGAGAACATCCAGAAAAGGTTCATTAAGTATTTGTGTTATCATCAGAAAGTGCCCTACCGGTCTGAAGATTACCTCAACCTCTGTAAGAAGTATCATATATTACCCCTAATTAATCGGCGATCAATCTCTGACTGTATTTCATTATTTAAAATTTTCAATAATTCAATTAATAACTCTGATATTCTATCCAAATTTTATTTTAACGTTCCCGGAAGGTCGAAGCGATGGAACGCACCGTTGCGTGTTCCATTTACCTCTACGAATTATAGGCAAAATTCATTTATAGTGCGTGCAAGTAGCAACTTTAATAGTATGTGCAAACAGCATGATTTTGATCCTTTCATAACAGGTGTGGTCTCGGTCAGAAAGTGTCTGAGCCTTGACTTTTTTAATTAAAATTTCGTATGTTCTTGTATTGAATATTTAATGTGAATTGGTAAGCTTGAATGTTATACTGTTTATTTTTCTTTTATTTTTTGCTAGCTGTGTTGTGCTGTTCACACTCTTTCTTGCCAGTCTGTTTTTTAGAAGTGAAGACTTTTAATTGGCTGTCAGTCTCACATACTATTTTGTATTCTGATTTTTTTTAGCTGTAAGTCATCCATAGTTAATAAATAAATAAATAAATAAAATAAATATAAAAATATAAAACGCGGCATCCCCCAGGGCCCAATCTTATTTCTACTCTACATAAACGACATAGTAAATTTGACCAATCATAAATGCTTTATTTTTGCTGATGACATTTCCATAGTTGTTACTACCGATAAAAAAAATATAAATCAATTATTGGTCATGAAGTGGACATAAATAATACAATTGACAATCTAATTAATTGGTTAAATAATAATAATCTATCTATTAATCTTAAAAAATCTGTATATATACAATTATAACAGTAACAGATATAAAAACGGCTGTGATGTCATACCGTGCATAATTATATTGAGTCCTCGTTACGGTATGGATTAATTATGTGGAGAAATAGTACTGACCACAATAGAGCATTTTTCGCCCAAAAAAAATGTTAACGAGCCATATACGGGATTCCATCTTATGAATCATGTCAACCAATATTTAAAGGTCTTGATTTGCTATCGTTACCTTCATTATATTTGTATGAAACATGTACGTTTGTTAGGAAATATTAAGAATTGTTCGAAACAGCAGAGGAAATAAGTTCCCGAAGTCGCCGTGATCAATACAGACTTGTACTAGATGCTAGAGCTCCCTAGGTTAGCAAAATATAATAAAAGCTATCTGGCTATGTGTGCACGTGTTTATAATAAATTATCTAATGTATTAAAAATATTTAATGCAGCATAAAAAAAATGTGTATTATAAGCAACAACCGAACCAATAGAATACTGTCAACAGCAGAAGATGTTTTTCCTCATTTTAAAATATGCCATTATCTTACTCCAAGCTACTCGAGAAACTAGTTGAAGATATACAACCGAAACTCAGAAACATTAGAAGATTATTGTATTTTACATATAGGAGAAGAAAATTTCCGTAAAAAACATAATTACTGTAACATAAGAGAGGTCCTGAAAAATATAAAACATACAAATATAATACTATTCCTACCGACATACAAATGCAGCGGGTACTCAGTAATGTTTAACTGGAGAACTGAAACATTCAATAACATGCTTTACATGGACAACCTAAGTCATAATTATGCTTGGCTAATGGACTCAAACCTAAAATGATCTTATGACAATAACATGTTTTCCGAGCGCACTGGAAAAACAAACAACAAAGGAATGTTAATAGATGACATTTCTTCTGACGATACCGATATAAATGTAATTATATCAGAAAACCCTCCTGATGGTGAAACAATTGAGTCAATGAACTCAGATTTTTTTGTCTATAACAGAATAAACATCTTACATAAAAAACATTGCTGGTCTGTTGAATAAGGCTGATCTACTCACCGTCCATCTACAAGAACTATCCAAGAAACAAAGAGACATTGACGTTGTATGCATAACTGAACACTTTATTATGCAGGGCCATGAAAAAGTAAAGTCCAAATTATAAGCTGGATGCATGTTATGCAAGACGAGCAAAAAAGCGAGGAGGAGCTTGCGTTATAGTCAAGAGAGGTCTCGAGAGTAAAGAGCTAACGAAGATATCCCGCGAATCAATAAAAAACACATTTGAATGTTGCGGAACTGAACTAGTGCAACAACGATTAATTATTATCTGTATAATTAATAAGCCTCCGAAAATGAATAACCTAAATACTCGTATGTTTTATGAAAACTTAGATAACGTCCTAAAAACTGTATGTACAAAATCTAATAAGAAAATTGTTATATGTGGGTATTTCAACATTGATATTCTGAAAAGAAACAACGTCACTCTCTAGTAACGTTGTTTAGCCCGGAAAGAAAGTACTCAAAGTCCCTACTTTGAGTACTTCTTTGCGGGCACAATCTCGATCTAAAAGTGGGACAACCGACTAGGTTATCCAGCAACAGTTGCCTAGATAAATAACTGTTAGTAGTTCTCAGTTAAAATGTAGATGTGAAATACTTGACTTTGCTTTGTCTTAATTTTATTATTTTTCTAAATTTCTGGGAATAACCCAGAAATTTAGAAAAATAACAAAATTTATTTCTGGGAATAACCCAGAAATTTAGAAAAATAATAAAATTAACCCAAAAGGCGAAATATAATTATTTTATTAAAACGTCAACAAACAAATCGATAGCATCATGGCAAATTATAAATAATAATCCACACACTACTAAGCAAATTTCTCATATTAAAACTCAAGGTACTATCGTAAGTGATCCAAAAGATATAGCAAACACCTTTAATCATTTCTTTATTGATCAAATACAGACTAACACGAAGTTAACTCCTGTAGTTACTAATATGTTGACCAATCACCATTCAATGTTTATGTCTCCTGTTTCACCTCAAATGTCATGAGAGCAATAAAATCGTTAAAAAATAAAAACAGTCGTGGACATGATGGTGGATCGCCATAAAAGTAGTAAAATTTGTATCGGATAATATTGCCTCACACCTCAGTCACATTATAAACTTATGGTTATCGTAAAACCAATCTTTAAAAAACATGAAAGAGAAAACTTAGCCAACTACAGACCCATTGCCTTAATTCCTATCTTTTCTAAAGTTATCGAAAAATTATATATGAATCAATAAATATTTTTTTATGTAAGTTTGTTGAAAGTATGGACCCTGCATCAATTTATAAAGGAGTCTGACACATAGTCGTGTCAGTTGTCAAGAGCTGCCGTCCTTTAACTAGAAGGCCGTTAAGCCCAAAAAGTTGTTTCCGAGAAAATGGCAAAAAACGTGGGAATCGTTATTTCTTAAAAACTATGATACTTTGGTTAATGACTGTTGGACACATCAATTGATATTTCTTTCTATTTATCCTAAAGAATCTTTTATGTCCAGAAACTCATATTAATTAGTTTTAAAATTCATTTTTCTTATTTTGTTAAGCATGTAACCTAGATATCGCATCTTATTACTGTACTAAAAGGCCGTTAACCATACCGTAACGGCTTTTTAGAGAAGTAATTTATTTGAAATTTTAACCTTCATAATGTTTGTTAAATTTTGATCAGAAATACTTAACTAAAAAGTTGTTAAGTGACATAACTGCTTTATAGCCATGACATTCACTTAGATTTAAATTTCAATAACTTTCCTAATGAGCGGCTACGGGACTTTAGATGCTCTTAAGCTAATTATTGCCAATGTGATATGGAACTTTTGTAAAATGTTAACCGTTTTACTTAACTAAAAGGTGGCTAAAAACATTTCGCTTGTGATTAACTTCTTTATAGTTTAGCATTCTTATGGGAATATGTGAGAAATTAAAGACGTTCTTTTAAAAATCAAAAGTATATTTTAAAATTAAAAAGGGTAGGTAAATCAAAGGTAACCTGAATATAATTTTATTAGGCAATAATCAATAAATAACTAATTAAGATCTTGCAGATCATGAGATCACTAATTTGGCATGGATTCACTTAATCTATGTTCTTAATTTCATTAATATTGTTGTCTTTTTAAATCTTTTTTATTATTATTGGGTCCACCCATGAAATTGGCGTTTTTTTTTCATAAATAGAGAACCTCGTCACTTCTATGATTTAAAATATTCATCAATTGCTTGGTATTATATCGAATAATGACCATTATAGACAACTACTAATAGTAAAAAAAACCTTATTACTTATAGTTTTATATACATAAAAAATACCTTAAAAATTACTCTTCATTTTGGTAGCAGAAATTACCACTATTTGTTTTAACTTAGCCAAAACTTATTTTTGTCGCTAAATCTAAGTGGCATATTACGTTAACTTAGTTTTTAAACATTAGTGCATAAAAGTTTTAAAACATTCGTGTTCATGGTTGTTATATAAATTAAGAAAATGTTAGTATGAAAAATGCAATTTCTTTCAAATTCTCCATACAAAACGCTGATTTCATAGGTCCCACCTAATATTATCTCCTCTAAATCGGAGCACCTGCCATCTTCTCTCCACCACCCTTGGTGGACTGGTAGAGAATGCCTAAGGCATTAAGTCCGCCTTTGTACCTTATTGTGTGCAAGAAATTTAAATAAATAAGAGGTTTTGTCTTCCTAGCCATGCATTTTGAAGCATTTATTTTTTTGGAACGTTTTCTTGCAGTATTGGGTTTTTCAGTGACAGTGTCTTCGTCTGTATCGTCACTTCTTCGATCATCGTCAATGGGTTCGTAGTCTTTATCTTTGACAGAGTCATCAGAATCATAATCACCATTATTAGAATTTTGCACGGGACTATCTATTGAAACAGATTCTTTGCAAAACAATATTCTCATCTCATGCTGAGATTCTCTCTCAAGAGGTTGGGTATCGAGTGCCGGACTATCAATTGGCGATTCTGCACAAAACAAATCTGCCTCTTGTTGAGCTTCTGCCATTACAGGTTGTGAAACATTATATGCGTAAAACATGATCCTTTCAAAGTATGATTTATATTACATAAGTTATTAAAATTATATTTTACACAAAAGTATTGGAAAAATTCGGACGTCATAGAATAGTCTCTAACGTAGAGACTATTTACAAAGGAGTAGGTTTTCTTTGCCAATTTTTTATGTAGATATCATACCTGCAGATGATCACTATTTTTCGAGGTGTGAACTTTTTATAATACCTGTACGGCCAGTCTTGCGCCTGTTTGTATTTTGATTATCTAATTGCTAATCAAGGTTTTCAAGATTCGCTAATTACATTATATTATTGATCCTTTATGAGATTCCGGATCGCCTGAAATAAAATTATTAAACTATGTAAGTGAATAAATTGTATGAATTCTCGAAAACATCTATCCTTACATATTGTATCTATATTCATATCTGTGGATTAAAAACTACTTACTTACTTAATACTTTCCTCTCCTTCGCCAGGTAAGCGAATCGTAAGAGGCGTTGAACGTGGTACGAAAATTGTGCCCGAAAAATGGCAATAGGCTCGCCACATATTTATTTACATTGAACTTACTAACGAAGGTGAAATGTGGAAACACAGACTCGGAGAACACTCCAGTCTGCTTACCCCTTCGTGGATTGTAGGCGTCGGGTTATGTATGTATGTACATAACTATACAATCCCTAGCAGACGGAATTTAATAAATAAAAATCATAGCGAAATCTCCCGCAAATAGGTACACCTAATATTTATTTTAACTATAGCATCATTGCCAAAAATCTTCAGTTTTGATCAAACAAAATGCAAAAGAACTTAGCGAACAAACAGACGACGCGATTAGTGTCTTTGTGTCGTACTATTTCGAAATTATTTAATCTATTCATGTTTACTATTTGGTACTACTTTATTTATTATGTTCTAAACTTACTTTGTCAAGTCGCGCCGTGACATACTATCGAAATTTTGACGGGAACCGGAGCGATGTTGTACACTACCGTGGCAGTCGACGCTCCGGGTGGAAAGTGGTGGAAAGATTGAGTGCGACGGCATGGCGGACGGCGTGGGCGGGAAAGTAAACGCAGCGCGAGAGTCGGCAAACTGCCTTTTAGCTAAGTAATGTGGCTTAGCTGCTTTGTAGCTTAGCATCATTTATTTATTTTTTCACCATTTTCATCAAACAGACAAGAATTATTTACAAGCAAAGTACTGTGAGAAATTTACAGAATTAAATGCTTAACTAAAATAGCGTTAAGGGCGGATAACTGCGAATAAGTTAAGTTTTTTACTTAAACTGTTATATAAATGCTTAACTATAACGTAGTTATAGTCCTTTTGCGTCTCTATAGTCAAGAATAATTAGATAACGTACTTGTAGTTAAGTAAAAGACCAGAAAATAATCGTCACATCGGGCAGTTATGGTATTTTAACGTACATTAAGCGAAGAAGTGTGGGTTAGACGCTTTCAAGTGATGGAATCATCATAAATTATATTACTTAACGGCCTACGAAATTTTCATATCTCTGGAACTATTTATGTTGTAAAAATGTTTCTTAGACAAAAAGATAGAGAATTTTGAACTCTATCACTTTGTATTAAAAAGTAAAAATCTACAATTTGAGGGTTAACGGCTTTCTAGTTAAAGGACGGCAGAGAGTGTCTGGAGCACTCTCTTGTTTTTTATCATCTATCAAGTGTGCTAACATTCATATTAAATAAATTAGTTATATTATAATATTGCCCTTGTTATCATTTCATCAGGTTATGGGCCGTCCCGTACCTGCCGTATATTATTATCTTTGCAATCTGAACAGTATTTAAAAGTGAAAAAGTCAAAGTAAAAAGTGCGTATATATCGTCACTTTTTTACCGGCTCCGTTTCAACTTTTTTTCAGATTTTCAGATAAATCCTATTGGAAATATGGCTAATAATTCATTAATATCAATTGAAAAACTCACTGGCAGAGACAATTGGGCAAGTTGGAGTTTTGCAGTTAAAGCTAGACTTGTAATTAAAGGATATAAACAAGTAAAGGGTATTGATTACCAAGAAAAATATGCTCCGGTAGTCCGATATTGTTCAATAAGATACTTAATTGGCATGGCTGCAAAATATGATCTCAAAATTCACCAAATGGACGCAGTTACTGCTTTTTTGCAGGGAGATATCGATAAAGAAATTTATATGATTCCACCACCCGGCTATGAAGAACAAAATAAAGTATGTCGATTGAACAAGTCTATATACGGCCTGAAACAAGCAAGCAGACAGTGGAATAAAAAATTAAATGCTGTATTGATAGCATAGAATAGAATAGAATCACGCTAGACGAGAAATTACAATGGGGACCTCATATAACAATTCTTGCGGGGCGGCTAAGCTCGGCCGCTTATGCTGTTAGAAAGATACGACAGTTAACAGATGTAGAAACCGCGCGTCTGGTCTATTTTAGCTACTTCCACAGTATTATGTCGTATGGCATTTTACTGTGGGGTCGGGCTGCTGACATTGAATCCATCTTTATTTTACAAAAGAGAGCTGTCAGAGCCATTTATAATCTACATCGTCGCGAATCTCTCAGGGAACTATTTAAAAAGATTAATATTATGACGGTACCTTGCCAATTCATTTATGAAAATATTATGTATGTAAGAAAAAATCTACATATCTTTAATAAAATAAGTGATAGACATAATTTTAAAACTAGAAATAAAGATAAAATAGATCAACCATTTTTCAGATTATCTAAAGTACATACATCTTTTATGGGGTACTGTGTTAAATGTTACAATAAAATACCTTGTGATATATTACAATTAAATGAAAGAAAATTTAAAACTCATATTAAAAGTACACTCTGTAAACAAGCATATTACAAATTAGAGGATTATATCCAAGATAAGAATGCTTGGAAACATGCTGGTCCTGCTCCATAGGACAATTTAGAGTCTAGACAAAATCAAACTGGTTGCTTATTTAATTATGTATTTGTTATTTTTTATAACACTGATTTTACATTCTGTGATTTCTTGAACTCACACACTGACTTATTAGTATTACTTGTTAAAATGTTAGGAATATCGTATAATTTTGCAATGTTTGTAAATATGTGAGCACCATGTATCTGTCACATATTTAATTTATCTGTAATTGCTTTATTTTTCATTCTTTTTTACCTATCGCGGTATAGTAATCTTATTCTAGATGCATCGTCTTCACATATAATTATATAATTAATGTATGCAAAATATTGTAAAAACATTTTAAAAGAGTAACGGTGGAGTTTCTTGCCCATTCTTCTCCATACGAAAACTACCTTTTGGAAGGGGCGACTAGAATCAATTCTATTTTTTGTAAACTTGACGTTCATAAGTGCCTTTTATGTGCCTAATTGAAATAAATTGTTTGACTTTGACTTTGACTTTGACTTTGATAGAAATAGGGATGACTCGTTCCAAAGTAGATCCTTGTGTATACCATCGCATAGTAAATGAAAAAGATATATTTTTTATTGCAGTATATGTCGATGATTTATTGTATTTTTATAATAATGAAGAAACATCTCAGATTATAAGAAATAAGTTAAAAGATAAATTCAATATGAAGGATATGGGGACCGCTAAGCATTGCATTGGATTTAGAATTTCTCACAATCCAACTGAAAATGAAATCTCCATAGATCAGTCAATATAAAAATGATACTTACCCGATTTGGAATGCAAAACTGTAAGCCAATATGGACACCGACAGATGCCAATGTGAAGTTGAAAAAAGCTGAAACTCAAAATGAAATCGTAAAGAATATACCATATCAAGAAATAATTGGTTGCCTATTGTACTTATCCCAAGGAACCAGGCCTGATATAACTTATATGGTAAATTCTTTGAGCAGATTTAATAACCAACCAACTGATGAGCATTGGGCAGCTGTGAAACGGGTTTTGAGGTACCTTAAAGGTATAATTAATATGAAACTTACTTTCAAGAAAAATATGAATGAAAATATTTATGGCTATTGTGATGCAGACTGGGCAAATGATGTAGAAGACCGAAGGTCTTGCACAGGCTATATATTTTTATTTCAGGGAGCAGTCATAAGCTGGAATTCAAAAAAACAGCAAACTATAGCATTATCCAGCACAGAGGCTGAATATATGTCAATGGCTTCTGCAATACAAGAAGCACTTTATTTAAAACAGCTGGAAGAAGAGTTTGCACCTAAAATGAAAGGTACGCCAATCACACTTTTCTGTGATAATCAAAGTGCAATTAGTCTTTCAGGTAACGCCATGTACCAACCACGCAGCAAACATATTGATGTTCGTTATCACTTCGTTCGAGAGAAGATTGCTGCTAATCAAGTTGCTGTTCGATATCGATCAACTAAAGACATGATCGCCGATGTTTTAACAAAAGGGCTCCATCGTCCGAAGAATGTAGGGTTCACCACATCGATGGGCTTGACTTTGAAGAGTTTGGGTCCAGGAGAGGATGTTGAAAGTATGGACCCTGCATCAATTTATAAAGGAGTCTGACACATAGTCGTGTCAGTTGTCAAGAGTGTCTGGAGCACTCTCTTGTTTTTTATCATCTATCAAGTGTGCTAACATTCATATTAAATAAATTAGTTCTATTATAATATTGCCCTTGTTATCATTTCATCAAAGTTTAACATTATATGTGATGAAAAAAAAGGTTTTAGGAAAAACAAAGGTGTTAATTTAGCTATTTACCATTTGCTTAATGTAATCTTAAAAAATGTTGTCAAAAAGTACCAATATGTGCAATTTCTCTTGCTGACTAAGCTTGACATGTATCGCATAAGAGGAAACGTCCTTAATCTTGTCAAATCATATCTGAGTGAACTTAAACAATACACGGAAATATCTAGGATATCTATAAGAAACAAACGCGAAAATAAATACTTTTCCGAATACAGATATGTCAAACAGGGCGTACCTCAGGGTGGGGTGCTGAGTTCTCTTTTATTTCTGCTTTATATAAACGACCTAACGCGGCACATTAAAGACCCAATGATTTTATTTACTGATGACAGCACCGCATTAATCAGTTGTTCTGATGCAAATAAATATGAACAGCACATAAATAATACACTCAGGGCCATTGTGAATTGACTTGACGACAATAAATTAGTAATTAGCTTAGGAAACACTAATACATTTTTATCAATTAATATCAATTCCTTCCAATCAATCTATCTCAAATAAAACACATCTCACTAACGACATTATCATAAATGTTTATGAAATAGAAAGGATAAAAATATAAAAAATCGCAATTATTTGGGATCAAAATGACCTCTAGGTATTTCATTAAATACATTTTTTTACAATTCAGCTGAGGAACATGCTAAAATCTACTTAGATTTTCCATTTCATCGAAATTATTTTGTATGGACGTCAAATACAAAAATATCATTAAAATTTACTTACAGTATTTTCTAGAGAAAAAAAAACAAATAACCTAACATGGATTAATAATTATTATAGTATGTACCTACTTGCAGTAATAATAAAATTAAGTAGGCAGGTAAGTACTAAGGTTTATCTAAAAAAAAAATCCCGCAACGTTCTTTTTGGTAGGTACCTAACTATTGATTGCAGACTTTGTGTTTGTTCTGGTTTCAACCGGATCCAAACTTTTTCTATGTGCCATGGTGGTAAAGCTGGTCAATTCAACGCAATTTTAATGCCTAAATAACAAAAACGTCGTTACACATACCTACAAACTAATGTTGAATATAATTTTCAACGTTAGGATTTTTGAGACGAAAGTAAAAATAATACACCCTAGAAAATTATGTAATTTGGAATTATTTTGGTGAACATGTCGTAATAGACTAATAATGTAATACTGTTGCTATTTACGACATTATTCATCAACACTTTTAAAATTATATTTCCGAAGAAAATGTAATAAATAAATCGTAATTACTACTATGTAAGTAACATAGTAGTAAAATTTTAAAATACTACAAAACAATTTGACGTCGTAGCTCCTTCCTTTTAAGAGATATCAAAATTTTAAGTATACAGATAAAAAAGATCCAGTTCAACGGTATATGTATAGTGTACTTACGGCAAAATGCCCCTTACGATATTTGAAATTTCCACCATCGATGTGGTACGTACCGCTTTCCCGCGCATACCCGGCTCGCCCTTGTCGCCCTTGATCCCGGGCGGCCCCGCCACGCCCGGCGGCCCGGCGGGGCCCGGCGCGCCTGGCGGGCCCATCATCTGCATATACATAACTTTACTCAGTACCTAGTATACAGCATGTGCTTGACAAAAATCATGTTCGATTCAATAAAGGCGTATTCCAGTTATTAATAAAATACATACATATAAGAGAAATATTAAATATGGTAAGTTGTCAATTCACGATTATCTAGTACGTATAAACTCATTATAAAAATGATTTCCTATGAATGGTGTTCGCACAGCCGCGGATAGGATCAGTAACGAATGTGCAATACTTACAACTTCATGTCCGTAGAGCTCGTAGCCGGTGCCGTCTCCCTGCAAGTTCAACAGTGGGCATAAAGATTAACAATTCCACACAGATGCGGGCCACACCCGCAGTCCCGCAACACGCGCTGGGACATTATACGGGGTACCATGCGGGCGAGGATGCAACCAGGTGATTTCTTTGATTTCAAGTAATCGCAGTTTTTGGGTAAATAAAATATTATTCATGTAGTCATCATGACACTGAAAATTATTATATTCTATGATTTTGTTTTTTTCTAAAATGATAGCAATCCACACAGAATAGACTTGGACAATATGAGTGTGTGTTGTAGGTGTGCATGAGAGTGGATAGTTACCTGCCGCCTCCTCAGCTTTCTGTACTTCTGGTGAGGGTCGCGAAGCGCGCACGGCACCGGGAACAGAGGAACAGCGACACGTTACTTATCGTAGCACAGACTTGTTATGTTTTGAAAAGAAGGCGGGTTGGAAACAAAGTGCACGTGCATCCAACTCTACATACTATTTATACACAATTAACACCAACCTGTCTTCGTGAGATAAAACATCAGAAACCAACCAGTACTTAGACAAGAAAGTTAACTCCATAGTTACATAGTTCAGCACGTAAGCTTCATAGTTTAACCCACTACACTTCACCCCACGATTTGGTTATTATTCCAACAAAGTGTCGCTCACCGAGTCTCCCTTGTCGCCTTTGTCCCCCTTGAGGCCAGGGTAGCCGGGCGGGCCGGGCAGCCCGGGCGCGCCCAGCATGCCCGGAGAGCCCATGTCGCCATACTCGCCCTTCGTGCCCTTTGGGCCCATCTCGCCCTGCAACATCAACGCGAGATTATGTTAGTGTATTGCAAACAGACTTGAACCTAAACAGGTTTTTCTATTATTGTATTTTTTTTTTTTATCGTGGCTGTGTAATTTAATAGATTTGTGGCGGTATCTACACCGCCACATGCGAAGTGCGCATTACACTGACGTCACGCAAAATTCTGCTTCGCGCAAGCAGACTTTACCGCGCGACTGGTATGTTATACAACGTCCCGACATCAATCGTTTGGAAGACCCACCAGACACAACACCCGTCCGGTCTGGAGGATGAGTGAACTTTACATCCTGTTCCTCATTCCTCTATAGATGTTTTGTCATAAGAATTTTCTTAAACAAATTACATATTATATTATATATATGATTAAATAAATCATTATTGCCACGTTCATTGCAATTGCTAATTCTTGGGCCGAAATAGGCCAGCCCTCTGGTCACGTGAAGAGTCGACCAAGCTTTGGTGACATCCCGAAAAACAAGGTGAGCACTCGGACCCCATGCCCGCCCCAAACGTTTCGAGCATTTAACTCCCAAAAAAATGTGATAATTATTTGCGCCGTTTGAAGTTTTCTGCACCTGTGGCCGCCGCCCTAAGACAGCCAACCGTGCTAGAAAGATGAGATGTCACGAAGGCGTCGACACCTGTTGCATCCAACACCAAAGACCTACCTAACTTCTAAGGCATTATGTTAATTCTAAATGTCGCGTGCCAAGCCATTCGGTTCTAAAATAGCAATTTTTTTAAAATTCAAATTCAAAGTCATTAATTTGCTATTATGGGTAATTACCAGTGATCGGAGTAGGTAGATTGATTTTTAGTACTTGTATCATAAATGCACACAGAAAGAATAACATGGATAAGCCATTTGACGCTGTCACGACTAGAACTTTGCGCCTCATACATATATTTAAATCCCTCCGAAACTCTGCTAATGCCGATTTATTGAAGATGGTGTATTATGCACTATGCCAATCGGTCATAGGATATTGCATCTCAGTATGGGGTGCTGCAACGAAAGGTCATATCCTGAGGGCAGAACGAGCACAGAGAGCCGTACTAAAAGTAATGACAAGGAAGCCCCATAGATACCCAACAACACAACTGTACGCAGACTGCAAGGTTCTTACAGTCCGTCAGCTCTTTGTGCTTCAATCTATCCTAAGGAAACATAGCAGCCTTCCCCCGTCTAACCCAACAAAACGCATTAACCTTCCCTCAGGCACCCAACACAGGACCACTTTCGCAAGGCATCAGTATTATGTAATTAGCGCTTACATTTACAAAATCATTCATAAAAAACTGAATATATTAGACCTCAACAAACACAACCTAAAATTAAAAGTGACGGAATGGCTACTCAAACAGGACTATGCTGAAACGGAGTCTTTATTTACCTACGTTGCCTAATAAGCACACACTAATCCCCATGCTTGTACGAATACTTCTATCCTTGCATCCATATACACTCGTACATACAAATCCCCCACTCACTTACACACCAACACCACATCACCTACCTATCCTCACTGTTATACAAATACCTACTCACCTACATTCACACTCATTCACCCTCACCCTCCCACTCTCACTAACTCATAAATAATTTAAATATTAAGTAAATTATAACTTGTTTCCCTACTGAACGTAAATCGACACAGTCCACTCATACATATATCAATTGGAACCTCACTGTGATTCACTGTCTCTTAAGATACAGGATACCCTAGTTTAAGAGACAGAGTTCAATCTATTGTGTACAGATTTCTGCAGCATCCAAATGTTTTATGTTTATGTTCTCTACCACAAATTAAAAATTGTTAACCTATAGTGCGATTTTCTGTATATGTTTTTTGGGAAATAAAGATAATAATAGCAAAAGGTTATAATAGTACCAATAGTATTGTCTACAACAGGAGTAATACCGAAACAACTTCACCAGTCACTAAATTCTCTTAATTTACCTCCAAATACCTTCCATCCGCTGCAGAAGGCAGCGATATTAAACACATGCAGACTCGTGAGAAAGTTTCTGCAATGTGAATCAGAAAACCCACATCAAAACACAAATACGCTACCATCTTCTGTGCAATCCTCTGCACGTGACCGCACTTAATCCAACTGATAATCACTTGGCTTAGGCCCGTGTTATCAGCTCTTGCCGGCTAGCCGAGAATATAAAATAAATGTCAAAATAATAATAATAATAATTTTTCCGGAAAGTAATTCCGGTATTTCCGGATTCAATTAAATATTGTTAATGTTGGTAGTGATATTATTACTACTGTACCACCCATGATCCTTTGTTCTGATTGGTCGTTGGGTTTTGTCAAATCGTGACAAAAAAAAAAATAGGAAGAATAATAAAGAATAAAATTGCTCATTTTATTACAATTCCTACCTTTTTTTTGAGGATGGCAAATCATCAAATGACTCCTTCCACTCTGGCAGAATACAATTCCTACATAAGTTCCGGTTTTTTTTAAATAATCCACCAATTCCGGAGGAATGTCCATAGTAATATATACGTTTCGGATCAATGACCCCAGTTCAATCTACCTACTCCGATCACTGGTAATTACACACTTGTTAAAAAAAAACGGGCATCTTTCAACCATTTTACGCCTTGAGGCATGCAAATTTCAACCTTAGACTGTATCACAACATCGTCATACAATTACTTGCAACAATAATTATAATTAATAACACAATTTTGGGTAATTTCACAGTGGCAAATATTAATGAGACATTAGCAAATAATAATGTCACTAGAAATTAATTAAAATTTAAATGTCATGTATTAAATGAGAATGTCAAGATATATTTGTAAATAAATGTTAAAGTAATAAGAATAGATAATTAATTAATCACATGTCGTATGGGGCGGTAACAGATGTGGTAATGGTGTGCACGGGATTTTGTTTTCAAACTGCTTAGATATGAAGTTCTTCGATAGTACATCATATCCACTTTTGAAGTGTCTCTCGCGCAAACTATTCAGTTTAGAAAAAAATATATATTAGAAACCTCAATATGATTTTTGAAGACCTATCCATAGATACCCCAGACGTATTTCGACGGTTTGATGATTTTTTTTTTTGAGTTTCAATTCTAAGTATGGGGAACCCCCAAAATTTATTGTTTTTATTTTTATTTTTGTGTGAAAATCTTAATTACGTTTTGCGTGACTTTTGAACCATTGCAATACCCAACCCAGTAGAACCATTGCAATTTTAAACTTTCACCTTACTACCGCAAAGCCACTGGTTGGTGGCTTGATACACTAACTGAGTCTTACATATTATTCCCGACTACCCCGGCTATCACTAAAAAAATCCCGTGTACAGTTTGTACACTGGATTTATCATTAACACTCACATAACCATATACGAGTATACTTATTTATTTTTATTTATACCATAGATGGCAGAAGAGGCCTAAACTTCATGTTTTTCTTTGTACGTTCTACGAACTATCCCGTAAAGGCTTCGAGCAGACCAGCGCGACTTGTCGCGCGACGCGACACCGGTTAAGGCTTGTGCCGACCAGCGCGACTTGTCGCGCGAAGCGACACGAACAATACAATTTCTAAGAAAACTTCACAGTACAACAATAACCGGTGTCGCGTCGCGCGACAAGTCGCGCTGGTCTGCACACGCCTTTATTGTTATACGGTGAAGTTTTCTTAGAAATTGTACTGTTCGTGTCGCGTCGCGCGACAAGTCGCGCTGGTCTGCACAAGCCTTAACACTATATCAAAATGTAAAAATTTTGTTTCATTAATAAAATTAATTGATTGTTACAACACAGCACATTAGCCGATAACGACACCGAACCGACATCGTCACGATATCGCCAGTCAGATGATCGGATACGTTTAGTGCTTACCAAACGGTTTTATATTATGTTGTTTTTGACACCTATATCATCGCAGACAGCGACTGACGCCGATATCGGCACGATATTTACCGGCGAAGACACAGTGCGGTGAGAGTAGCGGCATTCTTTCACTTGAACACACTATTTCGCACCGACTTCGAGACGTCGATACTTAGTAGGTAGATACTGTGGTTGTTTGGTGTGTCGCGATGGTCATCGATATTCACCAATATCATCGGGCCGATAATAATAATATCGGTATCGAATCGTGTCACTATAGCTGCCGTCATTTCGGTATCGGGTTGGTGTCTTTATCTGTTATTAATGTGAAAACGCCCATCAAGTACACAGGATATTTTAAGTAATCGTTTTATTTCACTACACCGTAGGTCCCATAAAATGAAAACTTATGGAAAAAAATCGAACCTAAAAAAACTAGGTCAGTTGATCAACTGCAAATATTTTATGCTGTGGCATGGATTTTCCGCGAAATGGTCGGCAGTGCATCGTAAATAAATACGTAGCTCTGCAATTGGGGGAGGCGGAGGTAGCGTTTGAAAGGCCCACCGGCCCGGAAAACCTAGCCTTAAAACGCAGGATATGATTTTGCGTTAGCAAAATTTGTGAGGGGGTTAAAGTCATTGTTGCACACAATTAAATAACGTTATGCGGCTATGTGTATATTCGATTTTACTGCGGGCGATTAATGTGCTTAGACATCAAGAAAAACGAGGATTTGTAGGCCAGTGTAGTGTTTTGTTTAGTCAGCAGCAGGCATTAAACATCTTGGTCCTGGCCTTGAGTATGACGGTCTAGGCGCTGACGTAGTCAATGGAATTGATATACCTGTACTCCGCTATTTTCCTAGCAGGGCAATCTACCTCTCCCGATTTGTGGTTATTGGGCTTTTTAAAACGTGATCAAGTTGCACATTTCGGTGTGTCAGCTTTCTTCGCGCACTCTAACATCGAGTGTCCTTCTTCTTCGCAGTGACCACACGTAGATTTCAGCTCTCTGCATGTTTTTGCTGCATGACCATATTGTTGGCATTTGTAGCATCTGGTAACCAGGGCTGCAGGGTAAAGTCCCTGATAGGGCAGGACGTCCAATTTATAAAAAAGCCTTGTTTGGGATAATAGGGCTTTAAGTATATTCGCTGTAACTTCAATGATGTAGTTACAGGTCGACGCATCTTTCTTCCCAGATTTATGGCTTAATTTAACCATGCTCAAAAAGGACTCCATTGGCATTGCTGGGAATTTGTCGGCTACGTTCTGTTCGTAAATGCACCTGAAGACTTCAGTTTCAACCAAAGTAGTCGGCACACCTTTTTTTTTTGTGTGGACAAACTTCCCCCGCTCTGGCCGGAGCGGGAAGGGTGTGTCAGACTTTTACTGACTAAAACCCACCCGTGTTCCTTCCGTTGCCTGTGTGCCGGGGCCGCGATATCCCTTTCGGACAAACTCGCAACCCTGGCAGGCATAGGGGCCCTTAAGGACCCCGTCAGTTGGTGCTGACATCCCTTTGAGGCGCGCGAGGAACACAACGCGCCGTCGACCCGGGCCTGGTCGTTATCAGACGGCGAGCTACCCATTGCTCTCACGCAAGCCCGCGCCTACGGCGGCCGGAAGTCGGCTCGCGACTCCCGACGCCCGGGGCGTCTCCTGCGGCGACTAGGGGCGCGAGGACGTGAATCTTGCCTCTCCCTCGCGCGCTCCGCCTCCTCCTTCGCCAGCATTACTGCTTCGCAGAAGGAAGTGACGGCCTCCCATGCACTCTCGCTCCGGACCATGGCCTGAACTAGGGCCGGACGCGAGAGATCGCCGCCGCCGATCGCCTCCGTGAGGACACGGCGGTGCTCCGCCCAAACCGGGCAGACCTCCACCGTATGCTGCACCGTGTCCTCCGGGCGATCCAC
Organism: Agrochola lota; assembly: GCA_947364205.1. Taxonomy (NCBI): domain Eukaryota; kingdom Metazoa; phylum Arthropoda; class Insecta; order Lepidoptera; family Noctuidae; genus Agrochola; species Agrochola lota. The sequence goes on from OX376227.1 coordinate 256,555, forward strand.
ACAGTGGTGACACCCGGGCGTTTCCTCCCGCCTTATGCGGAACAGGAACCTCCCGAAACAATCGTGTCCGGTGAGGACCTGCGTCAGGTGGCAGGTGAGGACGCCGTGGCGCCTCTCTAGCCACTCCTCAAAGAGGGGACTTATCGCCACAATTTTGGCGTGCCCATAGTCGGCACACCTTTTTTTTTTTTTTTTTTTTAGGATGGGAAATCATCAAATGACTTCTCCCGCTCTGAGCAGAGCGAGAGGGTGTGTCAGACTTTTACTGACTAAAACCCACCCATGTTCCTTCCGTTGCCTGTGTGCCGGGGCCGCGTTATCCCTTTCGGACAAACCCGCAACCCCAGCAGGCATTGGTCTTTCGACCCCGTCGGTTGGTGCTGACATCTCTTTGAGGCGCGCGTGGAACACAACGCGCCGTCGACACGGGCCTGCTCCTTATCGGACGGCGAGCTGCCCATTGCTCACCGTCCGCAAGCCCGCGCCTACGGTGGCCGGAAGTCGGCTCTCGACTCCCGACGCCCGGGGCGTCTCCTGCGGCGACTAGGGCCGCGAGGGCGTGCAGCTTGCATCTCCCTCGCGCACTCCGCCTCCTCCTTCGCGAACATAACTGCTTCGCAGAAGGAGGTGACGGCCTCCCATGCACTCTCGCTCCGAACCATGGCCTGAACCAGGGCCGGACGCGAGAGATCGCCGCCGCCGATCGCCTCCGTGAGGACACGGCGGTGCTCCGCCCAAGCCGGGCAGACCTCCACCGTATGCTCCACCGTGTCCTCCGGGTGATCCACACAGTGGTGACACCCGGGCGTTTCCTCCCGCCTTACGCGGAACAGGAACCTCCCGAAACAACCGTGTCCGGTGAGGACCTGCGTCAGGCGGAAGGTGAGGACGCCATGGCGCCTCTCAAGCCACTCCTCAAAGAGGGGACTTATCACCGCAATTGTGGCGTGCCCAGCGCCGGGGTTGCGACAATCGCACACTCCATGCCGCCATGAGATCCCGCCGAAGCTCTGTCCGCTGTGCCGTGATTTCTCGCGGCAGCGGAGTTACACCCCGGCGTTTTGCCTCCTCGCGCAACTCCCACATGTGCGCGAGGACTTTCGCCTCCAGATCCCATGGCGGTAGTCCGGCAAGGAGGCTCGCCGCCTCACGGGAGACCGTGCGGTATCCCCGGACCAGCCTGATGGCCATGACCCTTTGGGACGCGTTCAACCGCCGGGATAGTCGGCACACCTACAACCACGATCCGAGGTTTGCGCTTGTTGGGTTCGTCAGCGGTAAGTCCGGCTGTAGAGAGCTGGACTGCGTGCTTGAGTTTATCAGCATCGTATTTCGTCTCTGTACTAATAATAACGCCTCCATTTTTGGTATTGCGGGCACCACGCACATACAGCTGCATTTGATCAGGGCGAATGAGTTTTTGCTCAAGGTCTTTTGTTTCGTCACTAGACTTTAATTTATCGTTGGGATAAATGGCCACAGAGCTTAAATTGTTTGGTCGAATGAAATCATTTGCTCTCTTCCTCACCATATCGGCAAACGTTAAATTTCCCGAACCAGAGTCCTTAATCGTCTGCTTGAGCTCCGAAATATATTCCGTCAGGTTTCGCTTTTCTTGGCATCAACCGCGTTACAGGCGTGAATAGCTTTCTGCTTGAGCGACTGATACAGGACTGCCATTTGTGAGGTTCCAGATCCAACTTTACGGCATAGGGTTGATATTTTCAATTTCTGCTCCGCGTTGAGTTTGCCATCCGCGGCAATAGAGCACTTCATTTAAGTGCTGTTAGATGGTTGACATCCATTTTTGAATCTCGGGTGTTGAAACAATATCAGCAGTGGCTGACTCGAGGTCTGGATTTGGCGTCGTCGTCTTCGAGGGTGAGGCGGAGGGGTGCACTGGCCCACTTGGATTAAAGGGGCTGTTATCCATTTTGTATTTTTACTAGTTTACTATTTCGTGTCCATTATTCACTGAAACTACACACTAAGCAAAATTACAGTTGCATCACGTTAGTAATGCACTAAATGAGGTCACTATTATTAAAGTAGGTAATTATTAAATATCGCTAACGAGCACGTCTGTACACTGCGAATGAGCCGAGTAAGTCATTGTACATATGCGATGCCATACTGAAAATGCTTTTGGTATAAGGCCGTCTTGCTAGATTTGCTACAAATTTTATCACTATGCTGCTTACTTCTGTACCTACTTATCAAAAAGATGTTTGTTAGTTCTTGCGAAGCTAGCAATCTCATAAATTTAGACACACGGCAATGTCGATAAATTATATTTGATAAAATATGGTCTATAGCTATCAGTCTGGTTGATATTAAACATACCCCCCCTACCATATCCCACGTAGCCATGGTATGCTGCAAGTACAGCAGAAGTGTCTACCGTTTTTGCCAGCATATGTAGGGCAAATGATTGCTTATTTAATTTTTGATTTAAAGTTGATCAACTCGTGTCTTCCAATTCAAATTATAATCAATTGTCATGCCTAAGAATTTTGTAGTTGCTATATTTCATTTTTTTTGTTCCCTGTATAATCTACTATAATGTCAGTAAATTGGGCTTTACGATTGCGAAATATCATAAGTTTCGTTTTGTCAAAGTTCATTTTTAAATTGTCATTAGTTACTAGTGCTATAACAATTCATGTTGTAGGGATCATCTTTCTTGATAAGAGGTTTAATGATTGTTAATTTAAGTTTATCAGGAAAGTATCCATTTAGGATCGACAGGTTAATGACATGGCTTAAAATGTAGAATATTTTAATTGGCACTTGTTTTAATATTTTATTCGATATACTGTCATTTCCAGTACTGTTGGTATTTTTTAAGTTAAACATTATTTTGTGTATTTCTTGGAGTGTAGTTGGATACATATATAATGTTTCCGAGTGATTAGGTAAGGTCTCTGTTTTATTAGTACAACTTGAATTCCCTTTTACTTGGTCTATAAAAAAAAATTACCGTCTATATTAATTTGATTGATTTCGCTTTTTGGCACATTACACATTGTTTTACTAATAACGTCCCAAGTAGCCCTACATGTGTTTTGAGCTGTATGGATAAAGTAATTATTCTGAGACTTTTTTGTCAGCCTACACGTAATTTAATCGCAATTTTTTAAATTGGTTTTGTTTATGATATTTCGATTCTTACGATACTTCCATAATAATTGCTGTTTACGCATGCAGCATTTTTTATTCCTTTAGTCATTCACCGGGGTCGTATTTGAGAATATCTTTGAATTCGAATATATGGAAAACATAAATCAAATAAAGTGAACAAATCATAAAAAATGTCAAAGCTTCCTGCGAGTCATTATTTTCAAATACGTCATTAAACAAGTCAAATTTAGGCAATAATTAAATTTCCTAATATTATATTTACTGTAATCTCGTCTTTTTACATACCAATGTTTTAGAGAACAGCTAAGTTTTACGGGACAGTTTAGTAATTATGCCATGTGATCAGATAAGGCAAACTCCATAGCTTTATATTTACATCTACGAATGTTATACAAGAAATTATCAATGCATGCTCCACTAATAGTCCTTGTTGGTTCAAATAATCCCAGTCCCAGTCATTTTGTTTTTGTTTATGTTAGTCGCCACAAACTATTATTTTCTTTTTATTATAGCAGTACTTCCCAAGTAGTCGGCTTAAAGTCGAAAAATGTGTTTATGTCATCTGTTTTTGACCTTGGTGGTCGGTATATACAAACTATTAAGATATTATGATTTAGAAGCTCGATGCCTGAGCACTCCAGAACGCCTTCGACACAATATTGTTTTAGTGTAGTAATTGGTTTAAACGCATGATTATTGCGTACTAAGAATAGCAGGTAACCAAACCACGACGGATGATGTCATTAATGCCGTGCTATCCGACCGGGCGGCGCTCTCACTGCATGGGGTCCGAGGCGACAACTCCATCACCGCACCGGCAGCGACTGGATGGGCCATGGGGTCCGAGGCGACAACTCCATCACCGCACCGGCAGCGATGTGTTGGTGGTGTGTCATCCAGCACAGATCCTATGTATGGTGACGGCAGTGCCTGAAGCCAGATGTCCGACATCCTGATTGGAAGTTGACGTGGACAATCCAAAGTAAGTAGTACTGACCGGCTTCCCAGGCGGGCCCTGCACGCCGGGCAGGCCTGGCGCCCCGTCGGTGCCTGGTGGCCCGCGCGGCCCCGTCTCTCCGCTGCGACCTGCACACACCACATACTGTTAATGCACCACTACCACGCAACTTCAATACTCTATTTAAATAATTGTGACGTTCGAAGTATTTTTTAATTGTTTGTTTTATTTATTACTTTATTACTAGCTGCTGCCCGCGGCTAAGTAGCTAATGTTAATCCTTATGACATCAGCTATCTGCTAGTGTAAGTTCCGTCAAAATCAGTGCAGCCATTTCGGAGATTAGCGAAAACAAACAGACAGTAAGACAAAAAAAATAAAAATAGTTTTTTAGTATAAGTACCGTATATACTTTCATATCCATTTGTTTATAGATGTATATAGGGTGACTTGTAACTTGACATATTCCTTCTAGGACATGACAGTGTGACCCATTTGCAACAATTATGCGAGAACAAACAATTTTTATGTAAGTACGAGTGTTTTTGAATATTTCACTGTTATCATTAAATATCACTTTTCTCTAAACCCTGAAATTGAATGGCCTTCATTTTGAATGCATTGAGTACCTAATACTTTAATAACTCTTTCGATGTAACCATATTTTCTAAAACATCAAAAAGTAAAAAAATAATAATTTGTCATCGGCCAAATGCCAATTTCGTTAAGTTGTTGTTTTCAGAATAATAATGTTGTGTGGATTTTTTTTTTATTGACTCATGATGACAATAAAAAAATCACTTTAATTTCGGAAGTTGGTGTCTTTGTTTAAATAACAGTAACAGGAACTTATGATCATAATTGTCATCCACATATACTAAGTGGGAAAAATACATATTATTGATGCAAACTCAAAAACTACCCAATCAAAGTTAATACAATTTATATGGGATCACCACATACCAAAAAAAAAAAAGTTGATGTTCCTTTTTAAGCAACTCATAATTGGCGGAGTAATTGCGTAACAAACATACAAAAAAAAAACCCTCTGACACACTTCCGTCCCTTTTCACGAAATCACTCTCATAGATTTAATTAAGTAGTTAGATTTTTTTAGATTTCGATTTAGATTTTCATTGCAGGAAAACGAGAGGAAAGATGTTACAAATAAAAATACAAACAGTCGAATTGAGAAACTCCTCCTTTTAGAAGTCGGTGAAAAATAAATCACAGCTGACATCATTCCTGGCACTTGGCAGCATAATTATGAAATATCTGCAAAACGTATAGGTGTAGCATGTCAATCTTTCCTTGATTGACTTCCAATTTAGTAATTCTTTTACTCACTTTCGATATCCTATTATCAATGACATAATTTTAATTATGATAATTATTGTATGTTAAACTAGTGTCTATAATATTGTCATTGTATTTTCTACAGTTCTACAATCACTAACCACGACAAAGTACAAAATGTTGAACGATTTACCTTGAGACGTCGTCGCGTGGTGCCGTGCCGCTCCGGCAAAGCTCGTCCGGCGTCCGGCGGTTAGCGTCGACTAGGGCCGTTAGTTTTCACTTGTACCACAACTACAATATCTACGCGTGTATTAAGGCAGGTGTTACTCAGTACTAGAAGCATGCGAGTCGTGCCACATGTGCTAGTCAACTGCGAGGCGCATGCTAAGCAGAACACACGGACTGCTGACCAAATGGACTACTGGGGCTGCTGCTTCCTCGCAGCCTGTGAGGATTTATATCGAAGAGTTTTGTTTCCATCGGATCAGTAGGGCGTGCGCCAGGGAGAGGCTCTCGTGCAGCATGTAGCAGTCGATGGTTACCCGCTTGCCGCGCTTGCCGCGCGCGCCCTTGTCGCCGGGCAGGCCGGGCGGGCCCGCCGCGCCGCCGTCGCCGCGCTCGCCGCGCGCGCCCGCCGCCCCTTCGACAACACTCACCGTCACACTCCACCACACCACCACCATAACCGTATCTATATATCTAGCACTGTAACTACTTGCAGTGTCATCTATCGACGTTCTTATTTATGAGTAATCAGAACTCGCTGCAATGTTGCTGGGGAGGTATTCTTTAAGCCATTTTAAACAATTAGATGCAGATTGTAGTATTGCAGTATTGATGAAAATCGGCCTCAAATATTTCAGAATGGTCGTCGAGAAATGACACTAGCGCAAATTATTTAAAAAGCTCTAAAAACTGTTATTAATGTTAATAATATTACTACTTTTAGTCTGGTGCACATTAGCTGCACAGTGAAATTAGTTCAAATTACGATCTGGCTAGAGAACTACGAGTAGCAGGCCGGCGATGGTTACACAGAGCCCTGTCTGCTGCGCTGCGCCGGCGCTCTCCTACTACATCGAGCATGCGTGGCTACACACTACGCTACGTGTAAGGACTGTTCCAGGTACCGGGGGGGCCGGGCGGGCCGGGTGGGCCCTCGATGATGCCGGTTGGGAACGCGTCGCCCTTCAGCGTCGTCGTGAAGCCACGCTCGCCCTTGTCACCCTTGTCGCCCTGTAACCAAGCAATATAAACACGATTAGAATAAAATGTATGTCAACGGATACTGCTTGGTGCTTTGAAGCTTCCCTATACAATCCTTTTATAGCTGCATTGTCCAAAATCTTTTGATCACATACTTAACTTTGGAACGAAACATGCGGAACGACCACCTGCATTTGACTAATACTGTTCAACTTATTTTTTATTTGTTAATTTATTTACTTTAATTAAAATGGATTAAATCAATTAAAGACACAGTTAATACAGTAATTTGCAAACAAAACGGGCGTTTTAGTTTTTTTTCCTGTCTGTAAAAATAACAATACGAAAAAGGTTGTTTCATTTGAAAATGTTACTGGCATGCTAATGTAGTGACGTAGAGTATAAAAAAGTTAGTTTATGTGGGCTTTTTATACCATAGACATAGATATGGTCTGAGCGTTCCGTATTCAGTTGTGCAGTGAATACAGACCGAAAAGTACGAGCGAGACAAACCGAATGTGCGACCAGTAGTTGTTTCTTTCTAGAATTCTGAGTGGTCCAATGATGCTTTTACTATAATGTATAAGCTTTCATGCTTGTAACATACCGATACCTATAATCTTTGAAATTGAATCAATACAACATGTAAAACCTAGTCCGATGTCCACTGATAATAGTGTATTTATGAATACAGTTAAATTTGTGTTTGTTTATTGTTTGTAAATTGGATATCGGAATCACTTTTACACGTCATATAAAAAATATTAAAAAAAATAAGCTAGATGAGGTCGGTGTTTCCTATCTGACTACTCTGAGAAGAAAGGCCGAAACAAACTCAGAGGTCGCAGTCTCTTTTAAAGTCCAGACATAATCTTGGTCAAACCATGTGAGGACCATGTAGATTTGTGTCTGAAATGGTCTTTTGAGGAAAGAACCACACAGATTTGAGTGGGTTTGAGTTGTTATTGATCGACCCAACATTAGCGCGTGGCGGAGGTTTAGTTACGACTGAATTGAGTGATCTTATTAGTTTGGTACGCATAAACGTTTTGCTATATGAGCATTATTGGCTCGTACATTAATAATCAATTAACGCCTTCAAGACTTAGTTCCCCGCCACTCACACGCCCCAAGGCACTCTAGTGGCGCTGAGGGAAAACGGTGAATTGTACAAATTGCACTCGAGTGGCTTTGAACATTTTTGGCGCACTCTGTTTAATTTTATTGGATTTTTTTAACCGATCAGACCCCAGATCATCCCCAGCGCCGACCCAAACTATACCTGGAACTACAGTTTTCGTTCTTATACTGACAGAAAGCCACATAAATTCCTGACATTTTCGTTGAATGGCGTTACGTTGTTAGATGCATGATAAATATTGTAGCTGTGGTTGAAATCACTTGTTGATCTGTGCTGTGTGCGTAGTTTGTTATCGGTCGTTTTTGTTAAACTTACTTACTTAAACTTAAACTTACTTGGTAAGTAAGTTTGTTATTTGTTTTATACGTAAGATTATATACCAGTTTGTACGTGATTTTACGGTCTTTCGAATGATATACATGATATACAGGCAGGGACATCGACGCGAAAACTGATACCATGGATTCAGTACATGATTCTGAACACCCCCGCGTCGAAATTTTTCGTCAGCAATTTTTTTTTTATCAGCTGTTCCATACATTTTGACCGCATAGGTATTGAACTTTTCTATGAAACAGCACATTTTTTTTTTAAATAGCCGACGAATAATTTCACCACAGGGGGGTTAAAAAAAAAAAGGAAAAAAGGGGTTTCAGAATCATGTACTGAATCCATGGTATCAGTTTTCGCGTCGATGTCCCTGCCACCCTGTATAATGCATGTGAATTCCGAGTCATAAATTGGATGATAAAAGTATTTTTTTTTATTGCTGTCGTAAATTTATAAAAAAGTGATAAAAAACGAATATATTGCTAGTTTGTACTTAATTCCTTGTGAATTAACCGTATAGCATGATTATTTACGAACAATTTGGTACCAATATTATATAATTTCATTAAGATTTTGAAGTAGGGAAAGTATATGTTTACGCCATAGCCATGATTTAACGGTGCGGTCGGAGCGCGGGACTCCCGCGGTGTGCGGTAGTGTACCAAGATAAAGCGACGTATTCCACATTGGGCACCCGCTTAAATGGCTGAGCAAATGGCACCTGAGGTATTCCACATACGGCACCTATCGATATTTTTCGCAGGTGCAATTAATGGAATAATTTGTCATTTAAAATTTTATTCTACAAATGGCACCTACGGATCAGTACGTACTAGTGTTGGGACGTTTATTCTTTTTTAGGACGTCGAAATATTTTTTAAAATTAAAATCAGTAGAAAGTTTAATAACATGATAAAATATAACTTAACGTTTTTTTTAAATGTAAGAAATAACTCAAGACTGATTTTACAATAGAAGGGCCAATTATTGATTGTGTGTCATAATAAAAAAAAAACATTAGGATGACAAATAAGAGAAATAATCGTAAATAGAACTAAAAAGTATTTGTTTCTAAATTCGATTGTAAGTCAAAGCCGATTTTGCAACATAAGTACCAATTACTAGTTATTTGTCATATTAAAAAAAAAACATTAAGATGACAAAGTTTACTAAGAAGATAAATAATCCTAAATAAACCTAAAAAGTATTTGTTTCTTAGTTCTTTTGGTACTCGAGGCTGATTTTGCAATGCATGTGATTACGAAAACTGATTATGATATTAAAATGACTAAAAACAAAGAAGTTATTTTTTTATCATGTTATTAAACTCTCAACTGATTTTAATAAACATTTTGATTTTGAGGTCCTAAACAAGTCCCAACACTAGTACGTACTGATCCGTAGGTGCCATTTGTGGAATAAAATTTAAAAAAATATTATTACACTAATGGCACCTGCGAAAAATATCGATAGTTGCCGTATGTGGAATACCTCAGGTTCATTTGCTCCGGTGCCGTTAAAGCGGGTGCCCAATGTGGAATACGTCGATAAAGCGTGCCATGCGCGAAAAACATTGTCAATGTAAATTATTTTAATTGTAATTATTTATTTTGCTCTAAATTTTGTGTTATAGTAAGTAAGATTTACATTCGGTACAGTAAATGTACATTTTAAACACCATAAATATTTCTAACGTAAAATAAATAATCAAAATCCGTGAATTGCCGGCTTTATACTGCATCTGACAAGTGAGTGCAATAGCATGCGCGATATTTAGTTCGCGACATCTTATTATTATTTGTATTTCAAAACTTTGTAGGAACAATGGTATATTATATTATGATGCCATTTGATGCAAACCGAATTGGGCTACATATAAGGTTAAAAAAACATAGGGTTATTGCTTTAGATAGTGAAATAATACGAATTTTGTTTTTTATAGGCGTGTTAAAAAAAAAACAAAGTCATTTAAAGTTACAAAACAAGCTGTGTAGTGTAGATTTTTTATACTTTTAATCAGATAAATTGTCTGAAAAAATATCTAATTCGAGGGACTAAGTTGGATCCAGAGATCGGCGAAGGATTCTAGATTTGAATCCTGAGCGGAGCGAGGGATACAAGGACCGAGATTTTTGATAGAAGACTATTAAATACTTTCTTCAGGCGGCTAAAGAAGCGCTCCTTCAACGATTGCTTCATGTCAGTAAGATTGATGCCCAACGCTTCCGACATACCCAAATACTTAGGTTTCGAATGCGGAGAGGGCTCTAAGGTTTATGGAATCCGAGAGGATTCCACAATATCCCCTCGCTTTACATGCATGACCGCACATTTGTCGACACGAAATTCCATCCTGATGGCACTACTGAAAGTTTCAGTTACTTTCAGTAGCTCCATCAGTTTTAGGTCATCCATGTAGAGGAGGCGAGATATAACCTGACCACCTCTCCTCAGCCGATTGCCAAGACCTGAATCCTCCAGCAGTGTGCTTAGAGGATTCAGGGCTAAACAGAACCAGAGCGGACTCAAACTATCTCCCTGAAATATGCCTCGCTCGATCCTTATCGGCTCGCTATTCCTCTGGATATTTCGACATCCTGGATAGCGAAGGACCGTCCTCCATTACACGACATCAGGAAGTTGCGCAGAGTTGTATCTACTTTATACAACTCCAGCACCCTCCTGAGCCATGTATGTGGCACCGAGTCATAGGCCTTCTTATAATCTATCCAGCATGTCGACAGATCCTTTCGGGAACGGCGAACCTATTGGCTAATGGCCATATCAATGAGGAGTAGCTCCTTAGTACCGCGGGACCCGTTTTTACATCCATTTATAGAGGCAGACATGATGGAGTTGGTGTCTATATCTTTGCTAATTTTCGCTCTCAAAATGGATGTAAAAATTGTATAGTCCGTCGGTAAACACGTGATCGGCCTATAATTTTTGGGTTCCGAAGTGCTACCAGATTTATGGAGCAGGTGGGTAACTCCTGTCGTTAGAAACTGGGGTAGCGAACCAGACTCCAAAGCAGTCTGGTACTGAGCCGCCAAGCGAGTGTGCGACCTTGTAAACCATTTAATCCAAAAGGTGTGCAGCCCGTCCAGCCCTGGAGATTTCCAGTTAGGCAACGGACGGACTGCACGAGCTATATCTTGAGGGCAGATGGTAATAGCCCCCAATTCTGGTATTGGATCGCAGGCTCGCTCGACTTCCCGAGTCCAATCAGCTTCGGTGTGACTGACAGGCACCGACCAGATACTGCGCCAGAAAGAGCACATGGTAATATCACCCGGCAGACGCGTGTCAGTCACACCTTGGTCCGGTGGCTCCCAAGCCCTATAAACCCTCCTTTCATCGCTCTGGAAGGTGCGATTCTGAATGATTCGTTCTACTTGCCGCTTATACCTGTGGATACGGTTCGCCCATGCATATACTTTCTGCTTCAGGAAGTCGATGCGCTCTGTGACACGGGTCATATAATCCTGAGGGCTGATATCAGTCCCTAAGAACGCCCGTCTCACAAACGCATCACTCTAGGGCGAGTAATGCCCTCCCTGAAGCAGATAAGTTTGCCGATACGCGCTCTGGCCCCACCAATACGGCGCTCAATCCTGCACTGCCAAGCTGGTACAGCTGGTTTCGGTCATGTAGCTCCAGAGGCATTAGCAAAATTGACGTGAGTTACACGATATGCTGCTACAGCCGCGCAGTACAGTATTGAATGAGTATCAGTGAGGTCTTCGCAGTCATCAAAATAATTTCACAACTGCGAGAACAGACAGATACAGAACCGCCATCAGCGCCCTATTTTTGTTATGCATGGGCAAACGAGGTAAACGTGGTCTAAGTTCGGGCGACATGAACCGATCCAAAGCACTCCTCAGTTCCTCATTGCACTGGGTACTTACGTTTGTAGCCCTGTCATCAATCCTCTCGTCAGCTTGAATTGTAGTGTCTTGTGGTGGCACTACAATAACACTCTGCGACGGGGGAGCGATGACATGGCTACTCTGCATTTCATTTCGCAGGCAATCAAGTACACCGTCATCCAACATTATAATTACGCTGGATAACCCGCACCTGATCCGACAGTCTGTGTTATTACAGGTTTGTGTTATTATTCTGCAAAGTTAAAATATCAAGAATTACGCGTAGTTTTCAATAAAAACATCGTGAGAGTGTTATCCCTATAAGTTATAAAAGTATTTAATGAATAAAACGATAAATTCATGACCAGTGACTGTTGGTGATTGTGGACTATAAACAAGTTTAAACTTCAAATTAGTGCATGACACTGGATTATACACTTAAATTGCCAATTGTGAGCGAAAATTGCTAAAAGTGAAAGTGCTGCTACGGCAAAAACCACATATTGAAAACAGTTATTAATTCAAATTCACGAAATTTTGGTAATGTAAACAAACCACAGCTGACTCATTGTCATTCTACTAAAGCTGTTGACCAATCAGAATTCACGAGAAAACATTTGACGTAACAGCTGCCGTTCGGAAATTAACTCCTAAGAAAATTTTAAGTCTTGAATACCAGCCTTTTGAGATTGTGTTCCGTTTCACGCATTCCAAGCAATTCAAGTTTATGAAGTATTCATGAAGAGAATTTTAGCACTGTAAATAATAGTGTAATTTAAAAAAAAAAAACAATATAAATATTTTTTTTTGATTCTAAATTTAATAAAAACATATAATGGAAGGTAATGTAACGATTCGTCGACCTAAGACCACTTCAAATGAATCATTAGATATTTCATTTGAATCAACTGACTCTGAAATCAAAAAATACAGTTTACCTGACTTGTCGACTGTATATGACAGTGATATGGAAGATTTAAAAGCAAGAATAACACAGCTTGAAAGTGAGTTAAACGGTGCACACGCGGAAATAGAAAGTCTTAATGAGGAAAACATGACATTAAAAACCGCTTTAGACAAAGAAAAAAATAAATCCAAACATTTACAAAAAATATGCTCAGAAACAAAAATTAGAGGAACTAACAACCAGAAGAGTAAAAGCAAGAGAAATAAAAGAATCTCAAGAGAGCTGAGACATTCCTTGAATGAAGAATTCAACAGTAGCTGCGTAGACCTGGGGCTGGAAACTACAGATACAGCGGAGGTAATATCAGATGGCGCCACCAGCGACACATCCAAACTGTACAAAAATTCGGATAGAACAAGCAATGAAAGAGCTGTTGAAGACGGAACTCGGACAGTTGTTGGCGGTACATTACAACAATCACAGCTGTTGGAAGGAAAGCCACGCAGACTTTGTATAATAAGTAGTAACAAAACCAATAAAATAGTACCTATAGCACAGACTACGTTTCCGAATGATAAAATATGTCATCTCATTTTTACAAATTGTGGAGTATTACAGTTGATCAACCAACTGGAACAAAAATTAACAAACTACACCATGAATGATTATTGCTTGATATTGATAGGCGAAGAAGACTTTAGGAAAACTGGCAACTACTTCGAATTAATTAATAGCATAAGGAATAGATTAATGGCAATACATCATACGAACATTTTACTTTGTTTACCAACTTATAAATTCGATGGAATTAGTTCAATGTTCAACTCCAGAATAGAGACATTTAGTCATTTGCTTTATGAAGACATTTGTACTTACAATTATGCAATGATATTTGATTCTAATTTAAATTTGACATATGATTATACAATGTTTTATAAACGACGAGGAATTCTGAATAATTATGGTATGAAAAATATTTTTGACAATCTTAAGTGCTATCTTGACAATTTAACGAATAATTTTCTTACTGACATTGAGGAATCATATTTAGCCGTTAGTACTGACATTATTAAAGAACAGTTTTTTCGTTCCTGATATAAGTTGTGAAGGAAAACCTAATGGTAAGCTTGAACATAATAATAACTTTGAACAATATTCAGTCATTAATATTTTTCACCAGAATGTTTGTGGTATTACAAATAAACGGGATGATCTGGAAATATATGTTAGTGAAATTTCTAGGAAAGTTGACTTCCTATGTGTAACTGAACATTTTCTAAATGATGCTCTAGCAAAACAATTCAGTTTTACTAATTACAGAATGGGGTCTTACAATGCTAGACTCAATAAGAAAAGGGGAGGTTCAATGATATTAACAAATAGAGCTAATAACGTAGACGAACTGCAAGTGTGTAAACAACTTTATAAAATTGATTGTTTTGAAATATGTGGGGTTAGAGACGTTGAAACCAATTTAAATATTATTTGTTGTTATCGAACTCCCACAAACAAAAATTTTGACAACTTCATGAGTGGCCTTGAAAAGCTATTACAGCATTTCCTCAATAAATTATGTTTAATTTGTGGTGATTTTAACATAGATGTGTTAAAAAATGATCTGAGACATGGTTCTTTCTTATCATTATTATCGTGTTACAATTTTAGGTATCTAATAAAAGATCCTACTTTTCGAAGAAATAAGTCCGAATCATGTTTGGATAACTTTATAACGAACTTACCAGCCTCCCTTATAGAAAACACACATGTCGATCACAATAGTTTAGCTGATGGGCATGCTGGTATATTCTGCACTTTGCGTTTGGAAAGAACTGAGTTTAAGAAGATGTCAAGTTATGTATGTATCTATAAAAGGAGATATAATGATGAAAATAAAAGTAATTACAGAAAATTGCTCTCTGAGACTGACTGGAGCACAGGCATTAATACATTCTTGACACAATTTAAAGAAATCCATTCTACCGTCTTTAAAAAGAGTAAAATAAAGGTTAATATTAAAAGGAATCGAGGTTCTGGATGGATAACAAGCGGAATACGGATAGCTAGTAAAATGAAACGTTTCCTCAACACATCAGATAAAACACATTGTGACCGTTCGGTTTTGGAGTATCGGAACAACTATATCCGTATCTTCAGAAAGGTAGTGAGTTGTGCAAAAAGGAATGATGTCAGAAAACAAATAAACATGGCATCAAATTCTTCTAAAACGATATGGAAAATAGTTAATAGACAGCGCAATGCTACTAAGGAAATAAATAATGAAACTATTACACTAAAAATTGATAACGCAGCTACTAATAATGCTCTAGAAGTGGCAAAAATATTTTCCAAAAGGTTTGACAACACGGTCCACTTGGAGGCTTGTGACAAACAATTGGCAATGGTATTCTTAACTGAAGGTGTTAGTCGTGTTGAATATAAAATGAGTTTTGATATTGTCACACCTAGAGAAATTTTCAATTTGGTAAATAAAATGATCAACAAGCCTTCTTCGGGTTATGATGAAATTCCCTTAACAATAATCAAGGAGAATATAGACTTGTTAGCAACTCCGTTAGCATCTTTTTATAACGAGTGCATCGAGAAAAGCCTGTTTCCTGATCAGCTTAAAATAGCAAGAGTTATACCGGTTTTCAAAAAGGGATCAAAGACGGAACCTGGAAACTACAGACCTATTTCTCTCTTGCCTGTATTATCAAAAATATTTGAAAAAATAATAAAGGATAGGCTTATAAAGCATTTAAAGATGTATGGTATAATAAATGATCAACAGTTCGGCTACCAAACATCACTAGGAACCTCCGATGCCATTGAGGCATTAATAGACAATATTATTTGTAACTTAAATAATAAACTAAAAGTAGCTGGTATCTTTCTAGACCTCAGTTCCGCCTTCGACACAGTGGACCATGGTATTCTCCTAGCCAAATTAGAACATTATGGTGTAAGAGAGAATGTTTTGGAACTACTTGGCTCTTATCTGCATAACCGACGGCAGTATGTAGAGATAAAATCCGTAATAGATGGAGAAGAAAAAACTTATAGATCTGATCTAGCTACTGTGTGCCGTGGTGTTCCCCAGGGATCCGTTCTTGGTCCAATCTTTTTTATTATATTCCTGAATGATTTAGTTGAGTACATCAAAAAATGTATTAATGACGCACAACTAATTATCTTTGCTGACGATACAAATGCAATAGTTTCGGCAGACAATACACTAGAATTAGAATGTAAGATCAATGCTCTTTTGAAAGCTTTCGAAATCTGGTTTAGCACAAATAATCTGAAACTTAATGTAAGTAAAACAAAATGTGTCTTATTTAAGCCCACTGTACGGAATGACATTAAGTTGGACATTGTTTCTTGTGAAAACAGTGTGGAAATAGTTGATAGTGTCAAGTTCCTGGGTGTACACATTGATACATTATTAAATTGGAAGGTTGAGACATTAGCTTTGACTAAATCAGTTAGCTCGGCATGTTACGCTATCCGAACTCTGAGAGAAGTTTTAACGTTGCCTCAACTTAGAAGTGTGTACTTTGCTTTGGTAGAATCCAAGCTCAGATACAGCATCGAATTTTGGGGCAACAGTTACAAGTACAATGTTCAAATGGCATTTGTCATTCAAAAAAGAGCTCTTAGGACAATGCTCCGCATGAAACAGACGGAATCATGTAGAGAGCATTTCATAAGACTAAATATTTTAACAGTGCCATGCCTCTATATATTGGTTTTACTGACTAGCTTTGTTAAAAACTTGAACAAAATTGAGAACGCTGAGCAGAGAATTACTAGAGCTAGTACACGTAGGAAAGATGTGCCCAACAACATTCAACCGAAATTGCAAGTTGTGCATCACAGCCCACGATATCAATCAGTAATTTTATATAATAAGTTGCCCATAGAATTGAAAAGTATTTACAGTGTCAACTTATTTAAAAATAAATTGAGGGCTCATTTATTGAGGAAAGGCTATTATGGTATCAATGAATTCATGGAAGACATTTGACATTGTAATATTATTGTAAAGTTGTATTTGATTTAATTTAATTTGACATTTATTATTTATAATCTTATTGTATTTGAATTCTCAATTGACTATTAGTGTTTTTATTTATTGACATTTCTAAATATTTTAATCTGATTTAATTATAATGTTTTATGTTATGTAATTTTAATCTGATTTCACTGTAATTCTTTATATTTTGTTATTATTGTAATTTTAATGTAATTTAATTGCCATGTACTGTTTTATATTTTCAACGTATTAATTGTTATTTTTAATTTAATTTCATTGCAATTTGTTATTTTTATATTATTTTCAACACAATGTTTCCATATTGTTATGAAATAAATGACTTATGACTTATGACTTAGTCGTTGTGCGGAAACGTTGACAGCTGAGTGGCTCAAGTACCTGAAAAAAAGAGAGCATCCGGACACGGCGGTCAGGTTGTTTCCTCCCTCTGTAGCCCCATAGTATGAGCGCATGACGTTCTCGTTAATGGATCGTGTCCATCTCATGCGCTGCACACTTCCGCCGGCGCCAGGGACCCTAACATTATTATGTCGTTTGTTTATTTTCTTTCATATAAAATTACATTTTTAAATATTTCTTAAAAAGATATTAAAAAAACATAAAAAAAAATAAAAAAATAGAGGTCCGCGGTGTCGGGAGCAGGGTCCAAGCTACCGGTGGTTAGGGCTGCAGAGACAGGAACCTCCTCACAATGCGAGCCGTATCGAGGAGTACTGCCTTCTGAATCAGGCCCTTGATCCAACCGCCTAACGAGAGCCTCGAGAAATGTTTGTCGAGGCTTTCGGCCATCATGCCATTGGCCGTTACGACAATCGGCACAATGATAGCCGAGCTCCACATGTCAACCACCTCGTGTGCTAAGTCGAGATATTTTATTTGTTTCTCTTTCTCAGCTTTCACGAGGTTCTCGTCATGCGGAATCGTAACATCGACTATCACTATATATCTTGAAGCTTAAAATGCCAATGCATTCCTCAACTATCCTTGACAAATCCTTTAGTTACTTTCCAGGCTGCTCGTTTGTGGAATGCATTACCAGTTCCAATAAAGCGCGCGCAATCGTTTCCTGTGTTTAAAAGACTCGTGAAAGAACATTACTTGTCGTTATGATTTTGTTCTTATCGTTAACTGTAATAATATTCGTCATTTATTTGCGTTGCTTATACACGGTTAATTTTAGCTCGTTCTGGAACGAAAAGCCATAAACTCGATCATCGAACTCGAAACGATTGGGACTATTATTTTCAATAAATTACAATTTAAAAAAAAACACGAAAAATCTAATTTATTGTTTTTTTGTGAAATAATGAGAACTCGAAGTAACTGCAATCAATGCATATGTGTGTAAAACGTATCGACGAACGGCAACACTTGCGAACGGTGCCCATTGAAAAATCCATTCATCGATCAGACAGCATAAAAACACATATGCAATAGATAAATAGGTACACAAATAAAAATACGAAAAGCGAATTCAGACTTTATTTCTAAACCGTATACGGTAACAAATAGAAATTTCACCAAACTAGGTACAAGGTAAGTAGGTACGCAGTTTACTAAAATTATTCTGAGAAGTGTCCGACCGGACTTTAAAAGAATGCACAACCGAATTCCGCGGTTACGTGTATAAAAATAAGGTCTTAATTCAGTCCAATATTTTCATAGAAAAGGGCACCACCATCTTATAATGAACTCTATTCGACAGGTAAAACGATTCATTTTTCTGTTTACATTGCCTGCTTTTGTAGAAGCCGCCGCGCCGCGGCCGCAAGCAAGCATTGTCGCATAAAAATTGGTTTAGGCAGTATTCTTTTTATTAAAGGCTTGTGCAAACCAGCGCGACTTGTCGCGCGACGCGACACCGGTTATTGTTATACTGTGAAGTTTTCTTAGAAATTGTATTGTTCGTGTCGCGTCGCGCGACAAGTCGCGCTGGTCTGCACAAGCCTTTATCATAAATATGGTAGGCAGGTATGCTTATTAAGTACCTATTAGCTCGATTGGTTGACACTCGATTCAAGGCCTTAAATACAACTCCCAAGCGTACTCGTCGTGTCTAGTTGAAAAGGTACGAGTACTAGTGATTTCGTGATGCGAGAGTGGTGAATGAAATTTCAATTAGTTTCTCTCGTTTACGAGGAGATGTGATAGTTGTAAACACCGTGCCGTGCTTTCGATACAAACGAGAGATAACGGAGGTGAATGAACTTACACCAACCTATCGTACCAGAAATGAAATACCTACTTGCAGGTAAGTACTTACTTGCAGCCGGTTATTCGTCCAACGTCCGTTGACCCACCGCGAGCTCGGTGTCAACTGATTCGCACACGCACAGCTGTGCCGCGCTACGTCATCACCGAGCGGATCGCGTACGATCTTGCGTTTATGAATGAAATAGTGAAAACGCTACTAAGATTTAACTCGAATGACAGAATAAAAGTGATAAATTTCTAACTTCTATATTAGATGTCTTAAAAAAACAATAACAATGCTGATAGTACCTATTAATCGTCTGGAGTCACTGTGTTTCGGCTCCAGAACGATTTAAAATTAATCGTGTATAGTAAGTATGTATGTATCTATTATATAGCACTTATCTGTGTATCAATTATAGTATATTATACTTATATAACTTTTATTTGCACCAAAGACAGCCCCATTTTATGTCCAGAAAATCACTGTCCATTCCAAGGTAGCCGGGAAGAGATCGCAGTAAGCGATAAGGCCGCCCATTGTATATTTTGTAGTGTATTACTTTTCTTTATGTAATGTATAATCTGGTGTACAATAAAGTATATATAAATAAATAAATCATTGCGCAGCGCGTTGATGGACTATCACCACTATATCAGGCTTATTGGCTACAATAGTCAGTAATGATAGACCGATCCCAGTACAACGTGACATGGTCATTTTCGAGAACTGGGTCGGGCACATACTTATAATACGGTACTTCAGAGTCAACAAGTTTATATTTCAATGCAAGTTGCTAGTGAATAATACTGGCCACTTGGTTATGCCTGTGTAAGTACTCGCCATTAGCAAGACGCGAACAACCAGAGATTATATGTCTGATGGACTCACCTGGACGATGGCATGCCCGACACACGTCAACCGTCCCGTCCTTCATAATATGTCTCCGGTAGTTATTCGTCAAGATAACTTCGTCCATAACTGCACAGACGAAACCTTCAGTTTCCCCGAAAAGGTCACCGAAACGTAGCCAGGATACCGATGCTAAGAAATCTACACTGGGCTCATGAAGAGCCCGATAGTAGCGCCCGTGAAGCTCCTTGCTCTGCCATACCTCCTTGCGGTCATGTGTAGTAAGTACTACAGGTTTGCGCCAGTTCTCTTTAGCTATGGAGAGCGGGGTGAGTCCCTTGTCCACTGCGATCACATCCCAGTGCATACCCTCTTGGGCTTTTAAAAATTAATCTCTGAGGCTGCACACCTCGCGGTTGTGGAGGGTCATAGCGTTTAAAAAGCCTCGACGTGCGGGGGCACTTCCGTGGGATATACAGTCTCATCACCGATGAACGTGGTTGATGCATCTGGTTTGCGGTCAGGAGTGTACGGACCCTTCTGTCCAGGGCGTCGAGTTCGGTCTGAGTCCATTTGAGTATGCCGAAAGAGTACATCAAAACCGGCATGACCCAACCGTTGAAGGCACGCACCTTGTTTCCGCCTGAAAGAAGACTAATTAATACATTCTTCAGGCGGCCAAAGAAGCGCTCCTTCAACGATTGCTTCATGTCAGCAACATTGATGCCTAACGCTTCCAACATACCCAAATACTTATAGCTTTCGGATGAGGACAGGGATCTAAGGTGTATGGATTCCGAGAGTTGACTTCCCTCGGATTCCATAATCTCCCCTCGCTTTACATGCATGACTGCACATTTGTCCACACCAAATTCCATCCTGATGGCGCTACTGAATGTTTCAGTTACCTTCAGTAGCTCCATCAGTCGCAATTTGTTGGGGGCAAAGAGTTTCAAATCATCCATGTAGAGGAGGTGAGATATGACCTGACCACCTTTCTTCAACCGATAGCCTAGACCTGAATCCTCCAGCAGTGTACTTAGAGGATTCAGGGCTAGGCAGAACCGAAGTGGACTCAAACTATCGCCCTGAAATATTCCCCGTTTAATCCATACAGGCTCATCATTCCCCTGGAGCTGTCGACATCCTGGATAGCAAAGGACCGGTAGTTATTATTATTATTAGGATGGTCAACTTGTGAAGCGATATCATTTCCTGTGTATCGAGTATTTTTTCGCAAGGAGGTTGTATAGGATTGAAATGGAGGTCGAATATATTGGTGTGTTCTAAATTCAAACTTTGCGCTTTAAGCCATTTATTCACTGTTTTCAGTGATTATAATAAGCTTTTTAGAGGGGGAAAGGTAAGTACTTTTTTATTATTAGTCACTGTTACGTTATTTTCAATATTTTTTTCCTATTAATTAAAATTGGAATACTGCGTCTTCATTATTGCAGGCTTGTATAAAAGGGATATATATTGACCGCTCAGTCACAGTCGCTTTGTCTCTTTTTGTTCTTTCTCTTTTCAGAGAGTAGTCAGTTTTGTGAGGCTGCATTCCATTCCTATGTATATGTGTTAGACAAGCGGTTCTCAATTTGTTTTAAATGTGTCACCTGTATTATTCGACAACTCTGCTATTCCGTTTAGCTCGGATTTTAAGAATCTTGGTCTGAATGTCGACTAAATTTTGACGGATAAAAAACTTTAAAATTACTGAGTAAAAGAAAACGCTACGTTAAATTATGTAGGTATTTACATTCTTTAATCAAGTATTTACAAAATGGCTGGCTTTTTCGGAACGAAGTTCTTTAAAGCGGCTTGCGGTAGGAGTAAACTCGCAGAAAACATCACGAGAAAAAGTGTTCATCAGGAACCCTGTAAGAAATCGATACGTGTTTCACCTCTCAACGAAGCATCCGTCAAACGCAAACTGCTCTCGACGCTTGACGTCAACACGTCAGGTCCGGGTTCGCAATAAGTCAATCGTTATCCTGAGGATGCCTTGTTGAGAGATGAAACACGTGTCGATTTCTTATAGGGTTCTTTAAGACTCTTTAAGAACATTTAAGCGGATTAGGTTACTAAATATACGTCGTATATTGTATTTTGTGCACAAAATTATACTTAATAATAAATTAATAATCTTCACACAATATTGGAAACAATCGGTATTGCAGTGGACAATATTTATCGAAATTCATTATTTTTACCGCTTCGTCAAGAACGAATAGATTGGGCGGTATTGCAAATGCCGGACCCAGTACCCAGCTCACATTTCGCGCTTCTCTTGGAAGCAATTCGATTTTTATGGATGACAACGCTCGCACCCTCCTCTCTGGCGATGTGGAAACGTATAATAGTAAATGCAAGAGTTCGAAATTCGACGTTTGCCCAGCTCGAAGTCCCGACTTCAATCCAATAGAGCACATCTGGTATGTTCAACAGAAACGACGAGTAAGATCAGTTCAACCCGCTCCGCAAAACGTCAGCGACCGGAGAATGTGTTAAAAGGTAATTGTTGCGGAGTTGGAACGTATTCCAAAAGAAACCATTAGAAACATCCTTCAGCATACGCAGACAAATGCTAGCTCTCATGTTAACAAGACGGGGGCAAGAGGAGGCACAGTCGGTATGAAGCTTATACTATTTTGCTTTATGTTATGGGTACTGGTCAATCCTATTACGATTTTTGAATCGTAATAGGATTGACCAGCACCCTAATTGCGTAATACACGACCAATCACAATCAATCTGCCGCCTTTTCCCAACTACGTTGGGGTTGGCTTCCAGTCTAACCGGATGCAGCTGAATAATAATGTGAATAATAGAAATATTTTACATGGAACGACTGTCTATCTGACCTTCACAACCCCGTAACTGGGTAGTAGTATTTACATAATCTTCCACTGAAACACTGTTATCTAAATTAGTGTTTATTAGTTCTTTTAATAATCCGACTTTTCGACATAGTCCACTATCTTCAAATGCCCTTGCTAAACTTTCCCAAACCTGTTTAGCATTTACTGCCTCTTGGATATGTACATATAATATCGGGTTAATTAATAATATTTACTTCGATTTGGCTTTGATGTCTTTCTTCATCGAGTTGGGTTCAGTTGATACTGGATCCTTTAAAATGCAGTCATATAAATCTTCATGTTGTGAGTAAGCTTTAACTGCAAAACTCCAACTTGCCCAATTGTCTCTGCCAGTGAGTTCCTCAATCGATATTAATGAATTATTAGCCAAATTTCCAACAGGATTTATCTGAAAATCTGAAAAAAGCTGAAACGGAGCCGGAAAAAAAGTGACGATATATACGCATTTTTTACTTTGACTTTTTCACTTTTAAATACTGTTCAGATTGCAAAGATAATACTATACGGCAGGTACGGGACGGCCCATAACCTGATGAAATGATAACAAGGGCAATATTATAATAGAACTAATTTATTTAATAAGAATGTTAGCACACTTGATAGATGACACAAAACAAGAGAGTGCTCCAGACACTCTTGACAACTGACACGACTATGTGTCAGACTCCTTTATAAATTGATGCAGGGTCCATACTTTCGTCAGATACCCCTTGGTAAGACTGGTTGTCAGACTTTCGGGCTCTGACCAGTTTGACCTATGTATATACCATTACAATCATCGCAATTTAACTTGTAAGCACCTGATTTTTCATGGTTTTCTAATTGTTCTTTTCCGTTACAAATCTGTCTTAATGAATTATTTGTTTTAAAAGCTACCCTAATTCCATTTCAAAACAAAGTTTTTGAAACCCTATCACTTAATGATCCTAAGTATGTGAAACTACCTATGTATTCATTTGGACTTTCTGGAGGCAGTGGGTACAATAGGGAACGAACTATGTTACGAAGTTTCGTTTGAATCAAATCATCCACCATTTTCTTATTGTATCCGTTACTCTCAGCTATGTGATAAATAATATTTAGTTCTCTGTTATAATTATCTCGATAAAGAGGTACTGACATTAATCTATGAGTAAAACTACGATAAGCTGCTAATTTATGTTGAATCGGATGACAAGATGACGTAGGAATCGTTACATCTGTATAAGTTGGTTTTCTATAAATCTAAAAATCGTGTTTATTGTCTTTTCTTGAAATCGTTAAATCTAAAAAGTTAAGGGATCCGTCATCTTCTAATTCTAATTTAAACTTAATTTTACGATGCAAACTATTGATTTTATTAACAAAAACATCTATTTGGCGCAATGTACCGGTCCAACACACAATGTACCGGTCCAACACACAATTATATCGTCAACATAACGGTAGTTTACATTAACAAGTCAGTGTGTGAGGAAGTAATCACAGAATGTAAAATCAATGTCATATAATAAAAAATAATAATTTATACAACTTAAATTAGCAACCAGTTTGATTTAGTCTAGATTATCCTATGGAGCAGGACCAGCATGTTTCCAAGCATTCTTATCTTGGATATAATCCTCTAATTTGTAATATGCTTCTTTACAAAGTGTGCTTTTAATATGAGTTTTAAATTTTCTTTCATTCAATTGTAATATATCACAAGGTATTTTGTTGTAACATTTAACACAGTACCCCTTAAAAGATGTATGTACTTAAGATAATCTGAAAAATGGTTGATCTATTTTTTATTAATCAATCCATCGAAATCAATCAAAACCAATCAAACGATATTATTTATTTGTAAAGATAGGTTACAACAGTATGTGAGATGTTACAATTGTTATATTATAGTTTCTCCATGTTTTGCCATTTGGCGTACAAATATATTTATGAGAGGCTTTCGCCAATTATGTAAATTATTATCAAATAAAATAATTCAGTAGTATCAATGTGAATTTTTTAAATGTAATTTAATAAAATGCAATAATGTCAGGTAATTAATGAAAATATTTAACGAAATGTAATAATGTCAATAATGTATAATTATGATTTCAATAAGTATGTAGATAAGAAAAAATAAAATTGACATTGTCCACAGAATTACTACTTATTAATAAAGTCATCATGCTTAGTCATGCTAAGATACAAATATTATTATGTCATAGAACTGTCATCAAAATAGTCACTGAGACAGTAGTAATATTTCTGTATTAATATGTAATATGTTACGTAATTTACGCTTGAAATTTACTAAATTTAAACTTTTGAGCAAGGTAACTTATCAAATATTCTTTGAGCTACACAAAAAAAGCTGTATTGTTTATTTATTTTTTTATCTTTATTTCTAGTCTTAAAATTATGCCTATCCATTCTTTTATAAAAAATATGTAGATTTTTTCTTACATACATAATATTTTCATCAATGAATTGGCAAGGTACCGTCATACTATTAATCTTTTTAAATATCTCTCTTATGCAAAATAAACATGGATTCAATGTCAGCAGCCCGACTCCACAGTAAAATGCCATACGACATAATACTGTGGAAGTAGCTAAAATAGACCAAACGCGCGGTTTCTACATCTGTTAACTGTCTTAATATCTTTCTAACAGCATAAGCGGTCGAGCTTAGCCGCCCCGCAAGAGATGTTAAATGAGGTCTCCATTGTAATTTCTCGTCTAGCGTGATTCCTAGGAAAACCGTTTGATGAATAAATTCTAGTTTTTCTCCATGCAATATGATATCGCATTCGCTACTTCTAACATTAGGTAATTTAAATCTAATGCATTAGTTTTTTTTTTTTGTATCAAATTATTTACCGTATGCTTATACCAATCTTAGACTTGAAGAATAGAGCTGTTCACGTCATCAGGATTTTGTGACCGTCATTTCATTTTAAAGATCAATTATGTGTCATCTGCTAATAACACCATCTTCGGTTGATTTTGAAGTAATTGGGGTAAATCATTACTGTAAACTAAAAAGAGGAATAGACCCAATATCAAACTTTGAGGAACAATAAATACTATCCTTACATATTATAAAACAAAATTCCCCGCCGCGTCTGTCTGTCTGAACGCGATAAACTTAAAAACTACCGAACGGATTTTCAAACGGTTTTCACCAATGGACGGAGTGATTCATGCGGAAGGTTTGAGTATATCATTTATTCAGTTTTGTGAAAATTGGCTGAAATATGACGATTATTGTTGAAGATGTCGGAAAAATCATGCCCACTGGGAGCTTTACTGGAGTGCACCGCGTAAACCGTAAAAGATACATAAAAAATATGTTCTAATACGGAATGGTTCATCTTAAAAAGTTCGACAAAATAGTCCGCGCTGGTATGTCTATCTTCTAAGGATGACCATAGACAGTAACCATTATTATCTTTCAGAATTTGATAAAAACTTTCGTTGTTATTTCCGAAGCTATTTTGACTGGTATTATAATAATCCTTATCCAACAAAATATGTTATTTAAATTGAGTATTTAATTAAAATTAAAATATGCCTTGACGTCATAACTTATATGAATAGTTTAAAAGATATCACAGATTCAAAATTACGCGTAAAAAATAATGTTTGACGGCTTCGCGGGCGCTGCGGTAGGAGTCAATGACCTTTTCCTCGGCTATTAGGTATGTAATGCCGTACGTTCCCGTGAGATATTTTGCGACATCCACGCGGGCGAAGCCGCGGTTGTATGCTAGTAAACTACTAATAATAAATAAATTACTATAAAACTCATTTATCCGTCGTGTTATTTAAAAATGGTAAACTTTTTACTTCAACACAAATGGCGAACAAGGAGGTAACTTACCAAAGATTTTATTTAAATTTCGATTTGGCTTGCAAATAGAGCTCTTTAAAGTCAAGATGAACTTAAAGGCGCGTGAAAAATTAACGTTGTACGTCATTGATTCTGGAATTTATAATTAATTTACTCAGTTTCAATTTGTGCATTATTTCAGAATAATACTTTCACATTCACAATGGTACTATCACATTTTTCACATTTCGTTACATGAGAGATAAGCAAGATATACTCTCTCTGTCTCTCATACAAATACTTTTATCACTTACACGGTGCTGACCGCATAATTTTTTGCAAACTAGTTTATATACACATGCACATAAACGAATAATATAAAATACGACGAACAATAAAATCGAAATGATGAAGAATGATGCAGTATTGCCTGTTTACCTTCAGTCCAGCGGGGCCGAGTGATCCAGGTGGTCCGACGAGGCCGGGTGGGCCCACAGGCCCCACGGGTCCGAGTGGCCCCGAGGGCCCAGGCGCGCCCGCGCGGCCCTCATGCCCCGGGAGCCCCTCCGCGCCCTGCGGCCCCGGGGAGCCGGGGGGGCCTGGCTCGCCGGGTTCGCCCTGTGTAACACATGTCATGGTTATACCTTGTAATAAGAGTACAGATATAATAACATTATTACCCGGATTCCAAGGTCCTCAGATATATCCGCAACTGCTATTGATTCATCAAAGTCCAAAGTGTTTTTTTTTCAAAGTGAACTGTTATTTTGCCGTTTTCTAAAGAAACCGGGAATTTTTAAAGCAGGTATTTGTTGAAAACACTTGTTCGAAAAGTGGCTCTAACCTAAAACAATTCAGTGTATTGAACACGCGTGCTTTTCACTCTGCTGTTATGTGTGGTTGAAGTCGAAATCTATAAATAATAATACCCGATATACCTCGATACTCGAGTGCGACACGCAGATTATGCAAGTATATAAACTTTGCACACTTTTGTACACACAAATGTAGCTTTTTTATTTTTTTGTGGGGACACTTTCCAGAAGCGTCCCGGCTCTGGGGAAAAGACCGGGGAGTGTGGGATTCCTACCTCACTAAAACGGTTACGTATTATAATACCTAAGTTTATTCTAACAATTTTCAAGGTAACTACGCTAGTTAATGCACTAGGAAGTGGTGAAGGGTGGGTGTTTTGGGGGACTGTCTTATGTAATTGACGTTCGAAAGGTGCTGATTCTCAGCCTAGTTTGAATAAATGACTTTTGAATTTTTACGCTCACAAGACCTACCGTTAAAATACCTAAAGATCGTTTCACCGATTTTTGTAATAACTAATGAACGAAATCCATAAAGGAGAATTCATTTACGGTTTATTCAACTACAATTAATTCACCTAAGGTTGATTAATCTAACGGATGATTCACCTATTGTTGATTTATCTGTGGTCTTGTGTTAGATTTACTAGTGATTTTGTATGCTATCTGGCAGAATCTCGATGCTCCGAAATTAATTTGGCATAACACACTTGCCATAATATTCTTTAAACGAATATTTTAAACGCATAAAAAATATTTAATATAATTATTGTTTGGCCGAACGTTTATATGTCCGAATTTACAATGGCATACTTGTAGGATAGCAGAAATTTATTTGGAATAATTTATTCAGGCATATTGCCATTTCTATAAAATAGCATTTTTAACCTTAAATTAAAATTAAAATACTGTCCTAAAAAGTCAATATGTTGTGCTACAAAAGTTAGTGACAGAAACGAATTGCTGCAAAACCGACTCCTCGTATTCTTGTCTGCCCTACCCCCAGAGTGTAATTTAAGCCCGCGTAGGCGCGGAGAGGCTAGGTGGCCCGCGAGCTGAGGAGCAGGTGGTCTTAAAGCTCGCCGCCGCGGCTGAGGCTGACTGGCTCGCCAGCCAGCAAGCCGAAGCTGCGGTGGTGAGCATTAAAACCATCTGCGACGATAAGTTCGCGTGGGACCGCCGCCCGGAGCCCCGCAGCGCCGGAGCAGCGACAGAAACCACGCCTGCTGTATGTTGCATGCTCGCTTGCATGCATGGCGTATGCTTGTTTGCATGTTCGTTGACATTGTAACTACCCACAACTTAGTATAGTAGTATTAATAAACTGTAGGCGAGTCGTCCATTAGGTATTTCATACATAGTTGAAATATCCAATATCTTAAAAAATCATTAGATTAATCGTTCGTTAGTGCGATTCATTTTAGTTTAATCAACATTAAGTAAGTTAAACTGTAGTTGAGTCGACCAATATGCATTATGAAGATATGTGAATCAATCGTAGTTATCTTGAAAATAGTTTGAATAAACTTAGGTATTATAATATGTAACCACTAAAACCACCCCGGTGGTCACTATCTACACATTGAAGGGGGACCGTTACCTCTCAAAAGACCAATCTGGAACCTCCTCTGTGCAGCGCCTGTTAAGGCACATCTCTGGGGAGACTGTAAAGGGGTCTCCCTGAAACCTAACTGCAAGTGAGCAAGGCAGCACGTGACCACTGTGCGCCGTCTTACCTGAGGTCACTCAGTGGGTGGACAGTGTCCCCACTGTGTACATTGCATAGAGCACAGCCATCAAGATGTACCTACTTACTATTTTTATTGTCTTTATATAATACATTTGCGAATTTGACGCAATAACTTTTGACTTCAAAAAAGGAGGAGGAGGAGGTTCTCAATTCGTTATACATCATATATTTTAGTAATTATTATTTTATTATAAAGTTACTCCTGATGTGATCCCATATCAATTTTGTCAAAGTTATGCTTTAGTGGTGTTTGAGTTAGCTTCAATTACGTATTTTTTCCACTTAGTGTTATGTTGATGATGTTATAATAACTTCCTGTCACTGTTATTTACATAGCAAGTAGGGGTAAGTATACGAATTTTTAGATACCACAATAAAACTGAAAAAAAAAAATGTTTCTGTCAGGTCCGACGCACGACTGGAGTTTTTTACTATGCAATAGGTCAGGTTTTGTCTTTGAATATGCAATAGGCAAAGAGGGTAAATAGACGCATCTCTTAAAAAAAAAATCGTAACCCTACAACCCCCCAAATATAACTGAAACGAAACAACAATTAGATCATAATTTTGACTGGTTTTCGTGATTAAATTGGATGCAGTAAAGTGCAAGTAATCCTGTATCTCACGGCCGAAATATCCAGATCGAAAGTATGTAATATGTTTTTTTTTCAAGTTATTTACACATAAAACACAATAAAAAACGTAACACTTTTGGGGGATGCGGTAAGTCCGCGAAATTCAGTTTATCTTACGATTTTTGCAATTTGCAGGTCAGTGTCAGGTTGTATCTTGATTAAAATATGATTCGCGACCGTAACAAATTTGGCTTTATATTCGTAGAATTATAATCATTAGAATCAGCAATACAACTTCTTACGTTAGAATAATCCTAAAATGTCATGATTTCATGGAATAGTCATTCAATAGGATTATATGAACTTAGAGAGTTGTATTGATGATTTTTATTAGTGATCGATGTTTTTATGATTATCATTCAAAAAAAAAAAAAATTGATTCGACTGCGAATCATATTTAGATCAACATACAACCTGATACGGACCTGCAAATTCCAAAAAAGTGAAAATTTGAATTATATATTAATAATTAATTAAATAATAATTTAATTAATATAATTTGAATTATATATTATATATAATTCAAATTTTCACTTTATAATATGTATACGTATATAAGTTTTTGTTTGAATTTCTTTTGCGACTATTTGTATTTTGTGGAAAATAGCAACGGAAGATCGTAACGGAAGAATATAAAAACTGGCCAAGTGCATGTCGGACCACGCATAACGAAGGGTTCCGTAGTTGGGACGAATTTAACCCAAGAACAAACTTAACATTGTAGTTCAAAAACATGTTCTCCCATACATTCCAACTGCAAATGTAAGTTTGTTCGCACAATATTGAGAGATTTACCATGTCAAAGTCAAGTCATTTATTTGATTTAAATGCGGTTACAAAGGTGTTAATAAATAAGTATTGTGCGATGACACATTTTGCCATATTTTGGCATGCAAATATGAATAGTAAGGCTTATTTAAATAAGCAGTTATCTATAACTCAAGTTGAAAATATTTACTAAACCTGAAATTATTTCAAGTAAATCAATCTTCAAGTTACACAACAGAAATATAGTAATAATAAAAAAGTGTACGTAATACATTTGGCACAACACAAAAAAAAAACAGATCAAAATTATATCTACAATCGCAGATTTAATAATATATTCTAAGTAAAGTCTACAATGCATTCCTGAAATGATAGGACCGACAAGAAGTTTTTTTTAGAAATTCACCTATTGAATAATAACTATGTGAAATGAGCCATTTTTTTAGTACTACGCAGAATTTTCTGTAAGGAAGATCAGTTATGAAATTTGGAATTGAATTATAAATAAGTGGTGCCATATATACGCAACTGCGTCGGAATAGTTCGATCCTAGGTACAGGTAGTTTTAATAAATATTGTGTGACTTTTCGTTTATTTGTATTATTATTAAGTTCAAAAAGTGAATAATTCGTTTTAACAAACTCAGCGATTTCATATATATAAATGCAAGGAACTGTGAGAAGGTTATGTGATTTATACACTAGCCTGCAGGAATCAGTCCAGTCCATATTGAAAACTGTTCGTATGCATTTTTTTTGAGCTAATATTATTCTAGAAATTTCGGAAGAGTTTCCCCAGACAATTATACTATACCGGATGACAGAGCAAACATAGGCGTGATACAACATTAAAGCAGCTTCCCTGGATGTCTCATTTTTAACTTTCTTTAATGCAAAAACAAACCTATTGATTTTCATACATATTTCATCGGTATGCTGCTTCCAGGTAAAATGTTCATCAAGTGTTATACCAAGAAATTTTGTTTTATGTAATTGTTCTACTATAATAATAATAATATTTATTTATTTCTAAGTATATGGTACATTGAGATCTAAAATTAAACATTGATTCACATATACTACCATTGATGGTGTAGAAAAATTAAATAAGTTAAGTGCATGCAATTCGTAGACATTACAATAAAAGTTATATTAAATTAAGAAATTGATTTGAATTTATATTTTTAATTTGATACAATAATATTGATTCAGATTAATTGAATAGTATTATTTGTAATGTCAAAATATTAATTATTATGTCAAAAAGTATGATTTAAAAATTCATTAACAGAATAGAAACACATGTCTAAGAGCCAAGTAAACATTTTACATTTGAATTTATTCATTGGCAACATTCTCAAGCCAGGTGGTAAT
Source organism: Agrochola lota (assembly GCA_947364205.1). Classification (NCBI taxonomy): domain Eukaryota; kingdom Metazoa; phylum Arthropoda; class Insecta; order Lepidoptera; family Noctuidae; genus Agrochola; species Agrochola lota. Next base: position 288,531 of record OX376227.1, read on the forward strand.
TTATTATACATTTTTACCATCATACAACTGGCATTTCTACTAAATAGTTGCAATCTCTGAGGAGGTACTAGCAATTCCCCGGCATTTTTTTTCTTCAGTCTTTGGGAGACTTGTTCATTTAATAGGAATAAATGTGGGTGTTTTTTTACAAATAAACAAGCCTCAAAAATATAAAGGCACGGGAGTGGAAGAATTTTTAATTCTTTAAATAATGGCCTGCAATGGTCTAAGTATTCTGCTCCGCTCATAGCTCTGATACATTTTTTTTGTACTTTAAATGCTCTGGCCACATCCACTGAATTACCCCATATCACTAGGCCGTATCGCAATACTGATGAAACATATCCATGATATGCATTGAGGACAGTTTGTTTACTGGACACCAGTCTTAACTTGCGAAGGGCATATACAAACTTATCAAGCTTGTTACATACTCTATTTACATGTTTCTTCCAGTTCAGTTTATTGTCAATTATTATACCTAAAAATAAAGCCTGGTTGCAAAATTGTATTATCATGTTGAATTGTTGTTGGTGTTACCGACATGTTGCATGTTTGAAATTGAACAATTTTGGTTTTATTAATATTAACATTAAGATGATTGTCCCCGAGCCATTTTATTACATTAATTAATTCAATGTTAGTATTCGTTTCTATGTCAGTTTTGTTGGAAGATTTTATAGTCAAAGTAGTGTCGTCAGCAAATTGGATACATTCATATTTTAAACACTTTTTGAGGTCATTTATGTATAATATAAATAGTAGCGGACCCAGTACGCTTCCCTGTGGAACGCCAGATTTATTAATTTTTAATTCTGAGCTATATGTCGTCCTAGTGTTTTGTTCTATTTTAGAAATAACTGTTCTCTGTTGGCGATCAGACAAATAGCTTTGCCAATCATGCGCCTTGCCTCTTATTCCATATCTCTCTAGTTTGCAGAGTAGTCGCTCATGTGAGACAAAATCAAATGCCTTGCGCATATCTAAGAATACCGATAAAGCAGACATCTTTTTATCCAGAGCTTCGGTAATTAGTTTTACTAATGAAAAACAGGCTAGAGCCGTTGAACATTTTTTTCTGAAACCAAACTGACTCTCTGCAATTAGATTGTGTTTAGTTAAAAAGCTATTTAATTTGTCATGCATTCCTTTTTCAATTTTTTTGCAAAGATTGGGATCAGTGTAATGGGCCTATAATTACCTATATCAGAACAGTTACCCTTTTTGAATAATGGTTTACTTATAGATTTCTTTAATGTCGATGGAAAAACACCTTCTTCAAATGAGAGGTTTATTAGGTAGCTAAGTGGGGATGCTATCATTTTCGCGCTTAATTTAATTATTTTGGTGGTTACTTCGTCATATCCAGTAGAATTTGTATTATTTAATGAATAAAATGTTTTAATAATGTCAATTTCATTTACAGGAGTCAAAAATAAAGTATTTATGTTATTGTCAATGTCAATGTTGTGTACGTCATGATTATTATTGTAAATTTTGTGTGTCAGCTCGATGAAATAATTATTAAATTGGTTACATATGTTATTAGGATTATATTTTTTTTGTCATCAATTATTAATTCATTTATGTAGTTATTATTATTCGATTTATTTAAGTTATTTTTTATGATTGTCCATGTCGCTTTACATTTATTCTTAGAATTATTGAAAAAATTGTTATTATTGATCTGCTGTGATTTTGATATGCATCTTTTAAAAATCTTAGTGTAATTGCGGTATTTTTTCTTGTGGTAGGTATCCTTTACTTATAGCATCGTGTTGATATGCGTAATATAAAGCTCTCTTTTTAATGCATGATATTTTTAGACCCGTACTGAGCCATTTGTTTTTTATGGGTTTATTGGTCCTTCTGACAAGTATTTCGGGAAAACATAATTTGTAGAAGAGCGTGAATATGTCATGGAAAATATTAAATGCTTTATTACAGTCTGTCTCTTCGTACATTTCATTAAAACTTAAAGCTGCTAAGCAATCTAAAAATTTTGCTATGTTACTATTATCGTAATCTCTCTTCGTTTCATACCAGAATTGTGCAGTTTTTAATTTATTAGTATTCATCTCTTCAAGGTAAAACGTTAATGATTGTCCAGTGTCGTGATCGGAGAGAGCTAAATTATGTATATTGCATTTCAGATCAAATGTTGGGAGATTACTAGCTATTTGATCTATGCTAGTATTTTTCCTAGTAGGCATCCTAACATGTAGGGAAATATTAAACTTGTTCATTATTGATATCAATTCTTTAGAATATTTATTATCTTTCAATATGTCTATGTTCCAATCTCCTACTCTAACTATTTGATCTCTATGAGATATTTTATAGTGGGTATATTTACTTTTCTGCGTTTTGAAATTGATTATTTTAGTTTTTTCTACTATAAGTTTTAGAGCGTTTTTATCTAACCAAGTAATAACTTTATTCAAGGTGTTATTTATATCAGACTCGTATGATTCCTCATTTTTACAATCAATGATAACCGTTGTGTCATCAGCAAACAGAACACAATCCTGTTCTATAGCTTGAGGGAGATCGTTAACATATACAAGGAATAGTGGTGGCCCTAAGATGCTTCCCTGTGGAACTCCGAAGTAATTTGGTCGGGGCTGAGAGTTAAAGTCGGTGATAATATTTACTTTGTCATAAAATTTTGTGATATTCGTGATTTGAGTTCTATTTGATAAATAAGATTTGAACCATTCTAGGGCTGGACCTCTTATACCCATTTTACTCAGTTTATCAATGAGAATGGAATGATTTACATAATTGAAAGCTTTACTAAGATCTAAAAACAGAGCTGAAGTTGTAACTTTTGAGTTGATGTTATTTAGGATCGATTTGACTAAGTTAAACGCTGCCAATGAGGTGGATTTGTTTTTCCTAAAACCATATTACTTTTTTGCAAGCATGTTATACTTGTCCAAGAAAGAAAGGACTCTCTTGTACATAACTCTTTCAAAGACCTTTGATATAATTGGTATCAGCGCAATAGGTCGATAATTATTTTTGTCTGTTTTAGATCCTTTTTTATGCATCGGTTTTATTATAGATATTTTGAGATCATAGACTTCTGTTACATTTTCTTGTAATTATAATCTATGAGTAAAGAGCCATTAACCATATTTTTTTTTTAATTTTAGGCTCAGTAGTTTCCGTGGTGGGGGGAATGGTAAATTTTCATCTATTTTCTAAAATATCTTTAAAATTATTTATTTTGAAATTATTTAAACCTAATTGAAATCCTCACAACAAGCCCTTCCTTTCATTTGATATGTTACACGTTACTGTATTCTAAGGTAGGTATTACTTTAGATTACGTTTCGATTGTGTTTCTCATGATAGATTGGTCAGGAAATTGCATCACTATGGTGTTAGAAACGCTGCCTTGGATCTTCTTATTTCTTATTTGGGAAATAGGATCCAAAGAGTGGACGTTAACGACAAGCGATCCCCGGGTTCTATTGCAGTTCAGTTCAGTTCACTATGGGAGTTCCGCAGGGCTCAACTCTTGGTCCTTTTTTATTTCTCGTATATATTAATGACATGAAATAGTGTTATTTGCAGATGACACGTCACTCATATTTAAGCTTAAGCGACAACAGACAGTTATTGACGATGTGAATAATGCTCTCTCTAAAATAGTGCATTGGTTTAGTGTTAATAATTTACTTTTAAACGAGAAAAAGACTAAATGTATTATATTTCTGACACCTAACGTTAAGCAGGTGAAAACCAATGCACTAGTAAATGGGACAGAATTGGATCTTATGGACACCACTGTGTTCTTAGGTATTACTTTGGATTCGAAGCTTCAGTGGGACCCACATATAACCAAATTGTCGAAGCGGCTAAGCTCTGCAGCCTACGCGGTATATAAAATCCGTCATTTGACTGATGCAGAAACAGCTCGATTGCTACTACTACTAGAATACTTTAGTTATTTCCATAGTGTAATGTCGTATGGCATTTTATTGTGGGGAAATGCGGCCGACTTTCAGGCTATATTTGTGCTGCAGAAACGTGCCATTCGAGCAATTTATAACCTAAGTTGTAGGCATTCACTGAGGGATAAATTTAAGGAAATAAACATAATGACAGTCGCGTCTCAATATGTATATGAGAACCTGATTTATGTAAAAAATAATATAAATCTATATTCTAAACACAGCGACATTCATAGCTTAAATACTAGAAACAAAGATTTATTTATTGTGCCGAGAACTAGGCTCCAAAAAATTTGTAATTCATTTAAGTGCCAAAGTATACATTTTTACAACAAACTCCCAAGCCATGTCAAAGAACTGAGCCTCAATAAATTTTAATCATTTATTAAACAGAAACTATGTCAAAAAGGTTTCTATAAAGTTAAAGATTACTTAGACGACAAAAAGGCTTGGGACTAATTAAACTACTCCAATGTACTATAACCCCCAAGCAACAAACAAATGTTCTTGAATCGCTGTGATTAACTCAAGACAATGTTTATGTTCTTTTTCCAGAATTACCTAACTTACCAACTGATAGTCCATTTAATAATTTAGTTTATTTTATTTGACTGTATGTCAATTTATTTTAAGTTAATTTTCACATAAAGCTGCTTTAAAGTTTAATGTTTCGCAAACGGATCCCTGAATCCAAAAATTGCTTTCACAAACTCACAATATGTTAGAAAGACCTTTCCAACGACACCCCACACCATGGGATGGATGAAAAAGAAAAAAAACATACATAAAGTGGGGATGTTTTGATTTTTTCTCCCCTATTCAGGGTGGCAGGGACATCGACGCAAAGCCGGCTACCATGGATTCAGTAAATAACCGACGATAATTTTCATGATTTTATTTTACCATTTTGTCGGCGTGATTAATATGTATACCCATGCCAAATTACAGCTTTCTAGTACAAAAAGTCTCTGAGTTAAGCCGCGGACAGACATACAGACAGACAGACAGACGGATATGGCGAAACTATAATGATTCCTTGTTTACTACGGAACCATTAAGGTCGCGGTTGCAAATCGGACAAAATTATGCTGTTTTTCGGTACATTTTGTGACAAAACTAAAACAAATCAAATATAACTAATAACTACCACATATACCTATATGTGGTAGTTATTAGTTATATTTGGTCCTTCATCATCAAATGATATTAACTTGGCTTTTTGTTTTTTAGGGTTCCGTACCACAATAGGAAAAAGCAGAACTCTTATAAGATCACTCGTGTGTTTGTCTGTGTGTCTATCTGACCGACTGGCTGGCTGGATGTCCATCTGTCAACCAATTTGCTCCGAATATACTGGACCACTTTAGTTGAAATTTGGTACACATATGAATTTCTGTGACCCCAACACGGACGCGTAAAGTGAAAGAAGTAGGCTCTACAAGTTAACGAGTAAGAATGAAGTGTTTGAGTACATTCATAAGATGACCTATTACGAAACTGAAAACCTCTTAATTGTACAACACTAAGTTCACATACTCACCCTCCTACACACACTCATCTACATTCGAGACAAAAGGAGGTCCCTACTCCACTTTACTTCGTTTTGCTTTATTTGTATTTTAATTTTGTTTTATTTGCTACTAAATTGATATAAAATTAATTAGGTATATTTTATAATAAATAAATAATTAAAACTTGTAAGCTTTTAAATGTATATTTTAGGGAAGAGCGCTGTTGGCTGAGATACAGATATTTATTTATCTAGATTAAGCTCATTTATGATGCTTTTATTTATAATGCACTATCTTACTTGAATTTGAAATAAATAATAATTATTATTATTTATTATTATAGTAATATTCGACCAACTTACATTTGCGGTTGCAAAAACATGTTCTCTCATACTTTTTGTATGGGAAAACATGTTTTTCAACTCAAACTCAAAGCATTTATTTCAATTAAACCATTTACAGGCACATTTGAATTGTCAAGTAATCGGTCAGTCAGAACTACAAAGTTAAGTTTGTTCTTGCGATAAATTCATCCCAACTTCGGAACCCTTTATTGTGCGTGGTCCGACACGCACTAGGCCGGTTTTTTTAATGAACAAATCAATGAGAGGGTTACGGCAAGAATGGTTTTTGGTGTCATAGGCGATGCATCCAAGAACACTATTGATTGATGTATTGCTAGGTAACAAACACAAAACCACAACACAATGATAGTAGTATAAAATATTTGCATGTATTGAGTTGGAAGACAAAAAGTATAACAACTGTGTACTGGGTGACATCAAAAATCTCCCATTAACTGTAATTTTGTTATAATAATATGAAAAAAATATTTTAAATATAGGTAAGTCACTACTACTTACCTACTACGCAAAACGAAAGCTCATGCAATGAGTTTGAAGAATGCATCACTTACAGTATTCACATAGTGTTGTGCCTCATGATGCGGCCGCTACGGGTTCCGAGGCTCTTTGCGGCTCTTGAGTCTCGGGGACTATTCGCTTCACTTCACAATAGCGATGCACGTATTGCCAGTTGTGTCGCGCGCGACGAACGTGTGGCGCTAGCACTCGAGCAGCTTCCGTGTGTGAATGTAGGGCGTGTGTGTGTGTGTGTGTGCTACTCACCTTGAGTTGTATGACGGTGTGTGCGGAGATATTGTGCCCGGCGGCCTGCAGCCCCTGCGCACAAACGCGCGTCAGCGATCGCACGCGGGTGGTCTGCGCGGACGCACAAACCACCTCGTGTGACCAAGCCGTACCACTTAACATGTGCCGACTGTAAATATGTTCAATTTCTCACGAAAGAAATCTCCCACATGTACAGCCAGCATATGATCAGCAGTATTTCAATAAACAATAATTTGAAAACATCGGATGCAAATAATACAACAACTACCTACAACGACGTATAAGCACAATTCGATAAGCGTAGCGTGCGACATGGCTGCCGCACTCTAACTACAGGCCGCGCGCTAGAGGCTGTATGGCTGTACCTTGACGGCTATGATCTCGGCGCTCGTGTACGGACTTATCTTAAAACTGTCCACGGATCTTTTCACGCCCTGCAATGCCACCATAACATAAACTCATTACATACTCGCACATACAACCAACTCAGACAGAGCGCTTGGCGCAGCATGGCGATTGTGAACACACAGTGATCGTTAGTGATCCAGTTGAAAACCCAAACAATCTTTTATGACTTCGAAAAAATTATGATTGAACTAAAAATCTATTTCGACCTAGATTTTGAATCTAGGACTATTAGACACTATAAGGCACGTCTCGAACTATCCTACCGCCCTTGCCATAATTTTTTAAACATTTGTTTTTGTTGTTGGGTTGCCACCATAGAAATATAAAATGGTTGCCGCCCAAAGACATTCGTTATACCGTTAGAGGTAAGACAGGTGCGTAGCCATCCCAGAGACAAGCCTATGTCTCATGAGCCTGTACAGGTCGCGCAAAACTTAAGAGGTCGCGGAAGTTGCGCGAGTGACTGTGCAGTAAGTATACTACTATAGGTGTATACAACAATGATTGTGAGAATCGTAATTATCTACTCAATCAATGAATTCATTGACTACTGAATCGGTAGAATTATCAATAGTTGGTCTCAAAAATAAGTATCTACACTTCTGTTTACCTTTTACTTGTTAGTTCCATATCTAGAACATGATTGAAAACCGCACTTTGACTTTACTTTTTTAAGTTAAGTGTTACATTACATACGAATATTAAAATACAAATAATGTTTGTATGAAACGCTTACTTTAGAGTCCCAAAGTAGGCGTTTAGAATGAAGGTATACTTGTAAGGTGAGAAGATAACTAACGCCTGTCGCGCTTACCTTGACGGCGGAGAAGACGTCGAAGCCGGGGCTACCGTGTTCGCCCTTGTGCCCCTTGTCTCCCGGCCGGCCCTGCAACACACGCACTCACTGTCACAAATCGCGGAACAAACGGAAAATGCTAAATGCAATGCATCATTTAGTGATTTGAGTGAATTTCATGGTTTTTGATTTGGCGTTGACTTTGACTTGGCAAAAATTCCATTGAAAGATTACAAACGTTTTCACGTTTTAAGTACCTACAGGTACAAGTGTATCACGGCAGAATAATCTCATAAAAAATCTATTCTTCTCTATCTCTTTCTCTTCTCTAAATATTATAAAACAAAGTCGCTTTTCGCGTTTGTCTGTATGTCCACGTTATTCTCCTATAATACGCAACGGATTTTGATGAAGTTTTCAACATCATTTAGAGAATGTATTCTGAAAGGTTTATACAACGTGTCCCAAAATTCAACGATAAGCGGGCACCAGGCGGTGGACCTGCTCATCACTACCCGAGAAAAAATAATTTAAAAAATAATATCATTTTTTTTTTGGAAATTACAAAACCGCTAAAAATCCCAGAATGCCTGTAGTTTTTATACAAAAATCTACAGGCAAGGCAGGGAATCTTGTTTATAAATAGTACGCATTTCTTTTTGTAGCTATTTTGCCTAGAGTAATATACCATTTTGGAATCTTGATTAGTTGCGCCAATTTTTTTTTAAACTTGCCGTTGTAGTGTCCATACTTTTTTTTTTTACACCACGATGACTGAGTGGACTGAAAGTAAAAAACTTTGAAAATTTTAAGGAAAATAATCATTTTGATTGATTTTTGTGTAAAACCTACACGCATTCTGGGATTTTTAAGGGTTGTGGTGGATAGCAGTGCTACTTAGTTTGCCGATTTAAAAAAAGAACAGAAATATTAGAAAAATTGTGGTCATGGTAGTTAAAAATATCTTAAGGGGTGTCAATTTCCGAAGGATTTCAATGTATTGTTGTAATTTCCAAAAAAAAAGTTTTTTTTTTTTTTCATTATTTATTCTCGGGTAGTGATGAGCAGGTCCACCGTCTGGTGCCCGGTTATCGTTGAATTTTGGGACACGTTGTATACAGGGTTACTGGTAACTCGACGTATTCCTTGCAGGACGTCATAGTAGGGATAAAATTCAACAAATTAAGCCACCAAATGTTCTATAGAAATTCAGTAGTTTTTGAGTTAGTTAGATGTTTTGTTTTTTTATGAAAAATCCCAGATTTAATCATTTGAAACCAATTTAATAATGATTTCCGGCGCGACTGTACTGAAATTTAAGTTATTATCATAGTTGATGCCGTAGCAGATCTTTGTTAACAATTAAAAGTTCAAAAATGCCTAAAACCTGGGCAAATATCACTAATCAAACATTTTTTTTTTGTAATTTTAAAAACTAAAAATCTAACCAACTCAAAAACTACTGAATTTCGGTAGAACATTTGGTGGCTTAATTTGTTGCATCCCTACTATGACGTCCTGCAAGGAATACGTCGAGTTACCAGTAACCCTGTATATAATTTTTTTATATTAAATGTAAACGTAGTTCTGAAATCTGACGTTTTGTCAAGTCGTGAAAAAACACTTTTTTGAGCGCTTACATGGCGTGCGCTGACTAACCCGTTATGGATAGATACAATTTATGTTCTACTGGATTGTATATCTCAACAAAACAACAGAAAAGTCCGCGATAGCATATGTCTATTTTCTAAGGATGACCCACAGTAACCATTTTTATCTTTTAGAATATCATTTAAATAAATTGTTATTTCCGAAGCTATTTTGACCAGCACGCGTAGCATGACGCTTTCTATTTCTACGAAGAATAGACATAGCTCTTTCTATGCAAACTGACATTTCGTTTCTCCATTTTTGACATCGCACCGTAGAAATCTTTCTACAATCAGTCATTTTGTCTTACGTTTCTAACAATCTTTGTCTAGGTCCTTCTACATGTAGACTATTTCAGAAGAAAGTTTTCTATGCCAAACTGTCAAAATCACACTGACAACTGACTGTTGTCTAAGGTAGTAAAGACAATTTGATTTTGTAATCGCCATGCTAAAGACAGTAGAAAACTTTCTACTCGACGGCCACAAAGTATATACGGTTATCTACAAAATCATGATTTTACAGAAGAACTTTTTGAATGCAAAATTGTGATAATTAATAGAAGAACAAAGCTATCTTCTATTTTACATCATTTAGTTAATAGGAACCAAGGAAATGGTTAAGGCCAATAATACTGTAATTTTTTTTGATCCATAACACAGTACTTCGTCATTTGAAGAATAAATGTTGTGTGTGTGTGTTCAAACAGAAAAAAAGTCCTATGACAAAACAAAGAATTCTGAGTCGAATTATGTCAAAGAGTGAAAAGTGCAGTTGACTCTTTCTACTTTGCTGACGTCGTACTGTCTACACGGAATGTCATTTTTGTCTACTCTTCCGTCGACAAAAAGTTGCTCATGCTACGCGTGCAGTAAAGTATTATTAACCGATAAAATATGTTATTAAAATTGGCTGTATAATTACGATTAAAATATGCCTGGACATTAACATCAACATCAACTAAATGAATACTTTATAATATCACAGATATAAAATTACGTGCAGCAAAATAATTATGGCTGACGGCGTGCGGTGTGACGCCATGAGTGTCAGTGGTCAATGAACTTTCCTCGGCTATTAAGGAACTGCGATTATTAAAAATAAAGTTTGTTGACAGTGTGGTGGTGGTTAAGTCCTTGGACGACCAAACTCCACAAATGGATAAGGACTCACCATTTTTCATATATCCAGTTCAACGAAATAGTGGGACCATCCATAGATAATAGACCACTTTTGTTTTTTTTTGTTATAAGGCCCGTTCACACGGCGATGATCAGAACGATATTTTGTTACTGTGTAATTAGGTATCATCCAGTAATTTCTTGGCAGTTTCATACTGCATTCTGTTAGTAACCGTATGAACATTGGGATGTTGACGTGTGCATTAGTACATTGCACCCGTGCGAAGGCGGGTTGCTAGTTGAATATAAATTGAATTATCACTGAGTGTTACGAATGTATGACAAATAAACTTGATTTGATTTAAAATACTCCATTCGTACTTACCGGGTCTCCCTTAGGTCCATCCAAACCGATGGGTCCCTGAAATTGACAAGAAGCTACATTACTCTCATCTCATCCCGTTGTCAGTAATATTCACATTTTATGTAGGTACAATATGGTAATATGACACATGGAGCTTATGGAAGAAACCGTCGCGCGTTTGTGACAGAGACGACGCTCTATGAAGACAAAGTTTTCCTAAAACCGATGTGCCATATTGCCTGGTTCTAGTTTTATTATCTTTCAAATTTTTTGCAAAGCATTAGTTTGTCTCTTCGCACATAATTACGCATGTATTTGAATGTATTTATTGTATTCTTATAATTGATAAGTATAGGCCGACTTTTCCGTTGGTGACAGAGCCGTGGTCCTACCGGGGGAACCCCTTCACCCAGCAGGACAACAACAAATGACGCGCACCCGACTGCACAACGTATTGCGTTGACAAATATGAGTTTGCAGATTAAATTATATATTTTGTGATTTACTTCCGCTGAATGAACGGGTTGATTACATTTTTTTAATAAAACTTTTTGAACTGTACGAAGAAAGAAATTATAATAAAAGTAATGAATTTTATCAATATGTTAAGAATTATTTAAAATTATTTAAACAAGTTTGTAGCGAAGTTAAGTGTCGATACTTAAGGTCAAAATTTTGAAATTGTCAAAATAAAATAAAAACGATTTGGGAAAGTATAAACAATATGACTTGAAGGGATAGACAGCATAGTAGTGACTACAGCCTTAAATTAACAATAATAAAATAAAAAGCCTTTTGTTTGCCAAGGGAGCAAACAACTAATTTTAAGGCGAGAGTGTTTCTTTGACTCCAGAGCAGAGCGAAAGATTCTAGAGTAGAATCCCTTCGTACGCTCGGGATTCAGAATCGGAATCAGAATTCATTTATTTGCAAAGAATGTAGGTAACAAAACATAGTTTTGATGGTGTCAAAAAAAGAAAAACAAAGGATCCAGTACATTCTACCGTATGGCATGCAACATTAAGCACTATCATAATTATTGCAAATCTGTATTAATCAATAAGTGTCAGGTAATCAGTTTTTAATGACATCTTCTTGATAGTTAAATTCACCGGCAAAATAATAGTCATAGTATATAAAATTAGAATCAAACTTAATAAACTGAAATATTATTGAGCAATGTTATAGGGTGTCATTTAAAAACTCACTGACAGCGTAATAGCATTTTTCATCTAGTAGTTACGTTAATTTCTTTACAATGCATTTGCTCGAAAAGAGCGTTTTCCAAGCAGTCAATTCGTGCGGAAAGTGTCACTTTTTTCACTAGTGCTTTTTACTTTTCTGTTTTTTTTTAATTTTTGAGGCCGTCGTCAACCCGTCTCGTCTCAGAGATTTTATTATTTGAGATTTTTTTTCACAAATTTGTATTTACAAATCGGACGATGATGATGACGATGGCGATGATTATGACGATGGTCAAAATCAAAAAGTCAAAGTCGAAGTCGAAGTCAAAGTCAAAGTCAAAGTCAAAGTCAAAGTCAAAGTCAAAGTCAAAGTCAAAGTCAAAGTCGAAGTCGAAGTCGAAGTCGAAGTCGAAGTCGAAGTCGTTGTCGAAGTCGTTGTCGAAGTCGAAGTCGAAGTCGAAGTTGAAGTCATGAATTTTGTTTTTATCATTTATATACGTCGTCGTATGTTAGATGTTACACATCACAGGCGACTGCCGTAAGGCCAGCTCTTTTTTTTTTTTTTGTCGCACAATGCACAGTAAAGCGTTGTATGATACACGTGCGTAAGATTATTTCCGACTCGTGTCGACTTATACACTCGCTCGCTTCGCTCGCTCGTGAGTAAAATTGCCACTCGTCGGAAATCACCTACCTTCCGCACCTATAGCATAAATAACTATTTTGGAAGAATGAGATGTATAATTTTTAATGTCATTAGGTGTTTTATTGTAAATAACTGGTCCCATAAAGATAATATTCTTTCGTAATAATGCTGTTTTGAAACTGCCTGTATGTAATATACCTTTGTATTGGGATCTCAGTAATGCCGGTCTTGAAGAATGATTTATCATTGTTTCAAAAAGATTTCGGTTCGTTTGAACAAATAATGCTACCTCCAGAATATAAAGCGATTTAAACATTGGAATACAGCTGCCTGTTGAATTAATGCCGGTCATTGATCTAATGCAATATTTTTGGGCTCTGAATACCCTTTCTAGTTCACTGCAGTTGCCCCAAAATATTACTCCGTATCTTAAGATAGAGACAACCAGAACATGGTAAGCTATAATGATGGTGTCAATATTATCTTTTTTCGACAACTTGTAGAGAATATAAGCTCCTCTACTTAATTTTTTACAGACCCCAGCCTGCTGTTTCCAAGATAATTGGCTGTCAATTACTATCCTTAAGAATTTAGCAACAATTGTCTTGTCAATATTTTGACTATTGTATTCAATTTTTAAAGGATCTGGGTACAAACGTTGAAAAAAATGCATTATCTTTGTAAATTAATAATTAGATTATTAGTGTTTAGCCAATTAATGATTGATTTTAATGTGTCATTAATGTCGTTTTCATCGGCAGGGGCGTGGTTGCACGGGCGTCGTTAAGACACCCCAGAAACACACCCCAAAGCGCTGAGGGGAGGCAAACCCCTCGGCGAGTAGGTGTGCAGTAAAGCACTCCCACAGGGGGAGGGGAACCCAATGACCGGCTCCCTATTTCGAGGGCCGAGAGAACAATCCCTCTGGCAAGGGGCCAAAAAAGCCCCAAAACCGATTCCTCGCGCCCCCTTCGGGGACGCAGAGACGACTATATACGAGTTCACAAGAAAACTTCTCCAATGGCTCCTACACACTATGCCGGCGGCACTGCCGCCGGCTTTTGCCACGCGGCGCTTACCCCCGGCTTTTGCGCCTTCATTTTCTTTGCGATCCTTTCTTCCGGGATTCCTTTCTTTCTTAGTGTGTAGGAGCTATTATGGCTGCTACACACAATACCGGCGGCGTGGCCGCCGGCCCTGCCGCCGGACCTGCCACACAAAGCCGCATAAAGGATCGTAAAGGAAACGGAGGCGCAAAAGTCGGGGGCACGTGCCGCTCGGCAAAAGCGTCTTTATTAATTCTACATCATTATTTTGTTAAAAATAATTTTGTGCAGACTGGCGCAACTTGACGTGCGACACCGGTAATTGCTCTACTGTGAAGTTTTCTTAGAAATTGTTTTATTAGGGTCGCGCTTGTCTGCACGAGCCTTGACACTCCCACCGCCGCGCCGCCGGCACTCTTGTAACCACCCCCGCAAAACATCTTCCGCCACCCGCGAGAGAAAAACCCGGCCTATAGTTTGTTTAGATAAATTCGTATGCACAATTCTGGCAAGAGCGCAATACCGACTGTAGCAAATGATCGGTCATGTAAATTATTTACAGCCGAAAAATAAGCTTGTCTAGTAAGAAACACCAACTACCAACGAGACTACGCTTACACCATGTTAGTAGCACATTCACCAGGGGTGCGTCCCGTCAGTAGAGCAACGACATGCTTTGCCTCGCGCACATCATTATACCCGTGAAATTACAAAATATGACAGTCCCCCAAACGCCAAACCTTCACCAAGTGGTGAAGGTTTGGCGTTTGGGGGTGCCTAGTGCATTAGCTGGGAAGAAGAAGTGGCGCAACAAACTCCCCAGCAGCACAGCTGTCTGTTCAGTAAGAAGAACAAAAAAAAAAGAGAAATTCGAGCTTACGTCTATTTTGCCAATGGAGACGGTATTTGGTCGAAAATTTGTCTAACCACGATTCGTTAAAGTAATAAGGTTTGTTTGAAGGTTTTGTCTGTGCAATTATGGACGAAGTTATCATGACGAACAATTACCGTAGATTTATTGTGAAAGACGGCACGGTTGACATCTGTCGGGCATGCCACCGTCCGAGAGAATCAATCCGACACATTATCTTCGGTTTTTCTAGTCTACCTAACGAAGAGTACTTACTTGCAAAGACACAACCTTGTAGCCAGGATTATCCATCAGCAACTTGCTCTGAAATACAATCTTGTGGAATCGGAAGTGCGTACTACAGGTATGTGCCCGACCCAGTTCTCGAAAATGGAAATATCACATTGCACTGGGATTGATCCATCATCACTGATAGGACTATTGTTGCCAATAAACCTGACATAGCGGTGGTGGATCGAGTAGAGTGGCGCACAATGATTATTGACATAACGGTCCCGCATGACGGGAACCTCGTGGGATGTGGACTCAGCGATCATTGTGCCGATAGTCGTGACAGCCAATGGCCTAATAGCCAAGAGCCTCGACCAACACCTGAGGAGGCTCTCGTTGGGCAGCTGGATCAAGGGCTTGATTCTGAAAGCGGTACTTCTGGACACGGCTCGCATTGTTAGGAGGTTCCTCTTTCTGGAGCCCTGACCCCCGGTAGCTTGGACCCTGTTCCCGATACCGGTGGGCTACTATTTTTTATATTTTTAAATGTTTTTATATTCTTTTATTTTAATATTTAAAAATATAATTCATATGAATAAAATGAAATAAAGGAAATAATAATAATAAGTAAAACTAAATAGTAATAATTTAAATCATCAATATAATATTATATACTTTATTAACCGACTTTATTAATGTATATTTATCGATATTTTCGTCAATTATAGACCGATTTGGAAAATTCTTTTTTTATATGGTAGCGGAAGCTTGTGCGGTGGTTGCACTTTTGCTGTACTATTTGAGTTAGCTTTAATAATACGTCATTTCCCCCCTTAGTCTATGTGAATGATGTTAAAATAACTACCTGTCACTGTTATTTACATAGTAGGTAGTTACTATATTCGAATTTGTGTGGGGTAGGTACCACAACTAAAAAGTGAAAATCTTAAACTTTTTCCAAAAAAAAAAAACAACCGAGTTCCAAAAAAACACTACAAAGTGTTTTTTTTTACTGTTTTTAGTAGTTACTTGACGGAAGAAAGTTCAGGCACAAGGCGACGCTCAACTATATGGACTACAATTACTGTTAGGGCTCTGTGTTAGGTTCAGGGACAACACTATTCGTCAGGAACTTTATTGCACGCCACAACTGCCTCGTGCGCTTCGTGCAGTAAAGTGACTGACGGGATGCTAGCACTGCTGGCAGCGAGTTAGTAAAGGCGAGGCGGGGTGGCGCGGGGCGCGGGTTATGTCTACCACACTAGGTGTGCGCTACGGTGTCTTACCATGAAGCCTCGCTCGCCCTTTTCGCCCTTGCTCCCCTGAAACGTTACACGCGTGTAGTGCACGGCAAGACGCACGCGCAGACAACCCGTACGAGCGTGTCGGCATCGCGACCAACACTCTCATGACCGGTGTCGGGTGCAGAGGGATCACAAGTTAAACACTTGTCAATAACTGAGAATATTTACAATAACGCAAACGAAAATAAGAAAACATAGGGTAAATTAAATGAAAAGATTATATACCGGGAATCCATTTTTCCCTGGAGCTCCGGTTAAACCCTGCAACCCAAAAAATAAAATAATTAAAGCAAACTGAATCAAAAGTTATTGTGGAACTGGAGGTCTGAAGTACTCCAGCTTCCCCTTGTGCAAATTATACCAAAATATGTAGGTACTTTAGCGCCCGGTATCTGAGGTATTCTTAGCCGGAGTTCGAAAGTGCTGTTGCTATGTTAACACATTGTGCTTCTGAACATTCCGATAGGGAGCAACCCATTGGATTACTTTGTCTAATCATTAGGTAGTTCCGGTTGAGCAAAGTAACTCAGACACCGCGCGCGTGCGACGCGTGTGACGTGTGTAATGCCTGCGACACGTGCGACGTGTCCCACGCGTGCGTACGTACCGGAGGCCCGGGCTCGCCGGGGTCGCCCTTCTTGCCTTTCTTGCCGCGCTTGCCGGGCGGGCCGGGCGGACCTGCAACCAACAACACACACTCTTTAATAAAAACATACTTACAGAATGGAGACAAACAAAAAAGAGGAAAATTTATTTTGAAGTACTACAAACTTAATTTATTAAGTACTAAATACTTTTAGGAACAACCCTCGGTCACCGATGTTCGCTCGTTAGTAATAACTGTTTCGCTCAGGTACTCGTATATCCTCATTATAATTTTATTATGTAGTTGATGACTATATGGTGCAATATGAGAGGTGCAAACTCTCTCTCCATTAAAAGATTTCAGGTTATGTATTGTCATCATCTTAAATGTATTACATTTAAACATGTGTGTAAGTATTTACTACTACAGAATAACAATTAACGTACAATTATCATTATATGTAGGTACCGAGGTTTTTTTTGGATGGGAAATGATCAAATAACTTCTCCCGCTCTGGGCGGCACCCAGACCCACCCGTGTTCCTTCAGTTGCCTGTACGTTGCCAGGGGCCACGGTATTGGACTTTCCTACAACCCCGGCAGGAGGTACTCAGTGCTCTCATTTTATTTATGTATCTAAGCTCGTATTATTTAATACTATCTTTCTCTTTTGTATATTAATTTCTAATTATTATTACATAGTTGAAGAGAATAAGAGAAAAAGTTACAAAGTTAATGTGCCAAGACTTTCTATTGCCAAGTGTTTTTAACTGGCGAAATGTGGATGTACTATAGGTACACCTCTGCCTAATCTTCCAGGGTTTATGACCGTCATGATATACAGATTATGTTAATTTTGAATCAAAAATCAAATCACTTCATTTACTTGCTTGAATATTTCAGTAACATCTCTTTGGCGTAGCGCTGTGCTACGCCAAGAATATCCGCCGGTTCCAGCCAATTATAACGAACAAAGATTATTCATTATTTAAAATGTTAATATTGAATTTTATTTAATTACCACTTTTATGAAAACTTACTTTAGATTAATTGAGTATACCTAGCAGTTTATATTGTTGACGACGGCTAATTGCAAGTATGAGTAATTTTGAAAAATATAATTGTTCTCGAGAACAAAGAAAAACATCGAGGAAAGCGAAATATAAATAAATAGTGATTAGGTACACATAAAAAAAAAATTACAAAGTTTTTTTTTAAATGTATGTATGCTTACTTTAAAGCGGAAACCCAAACTCCATAGAAACTTGGGCCTGGCGTTACAGGGCTGGAATTTGGCAATAAATTAGAGCATTTAGGAACGATTCATGGATGGATGATGTAACCAATATTTTGTGAAAATATTCTGATTGAAAAGAGTGTCCGTGGAGTTTCTTGCCCGTTCTTCTCCATAGGAACCTACTACGCGTTGGAATGGGCAACTAGCTTCATATTTCTGACTGACCGACCCCTTGACAATTCAAAAGTACCTGTAATTGGTTTATTTGAAATAAATGCTTTGAGTTTGAGTTTGAGTTTGAGTTTGAGTTTGATTCACGAACCCAATTTTCACGTCTCCCAGCAATGGCCAAATTTGTAAAATCAGACAATGTTTACATTATAGGTTATTTTAATTATTTGAGTTATTTCAATAAAAAGTGGTATTTTTGAGGCTTTGTTTCCTACGTAAATCGGGAACGCACATGCGCTGTTCTCGCTGCAGCGCCTGCAGCCTATCACGATGAGGTTTTAGGTAGGTACACACTGCTAAACATCAAGCTATAGTTTTCCAGTCTAAGCTGATCTCCGAATTTCCGTACAATGCGAGGTCAGCTTAAGCCGGAAATGTATAGCCAAGTACATACAAAACGCTTAGGGGATGACTTCTGATTTTGTATCCGATTGATCTTAGTGAAAACCACAGCTGAAAACGATGTTTACTTAACAAATGCAAGACAGTAGTGTTGTTACTGGGTTATAACACTACTGGCTTGCATTTGTTAATATTGTATCTACTTGGGGATTAGATGCAATCTCAGATTACAGTAATCCTATTGCTTTGATATATTAAAATAAAAACACATAATTGGGATAAATGGTTTTATTAATCACCTTCTTCATTAGGATTATCATAATATAATACAGTATCCAGAAATTGTGCAGGAGGTAATTGACCACCCTTGTGCCATACCCAACCAAGATACCATAATTATGCTCATGGTGTGGGCACAGCAAACAACCATTCTTTTGCCAACGATACAAGTGCAATAATATTGGAGTATGGCATAGCATCATCCCATGTAGAGAGCTATCGACTAATATATAAAGTATGTCTTATATGCCTCGATTTTATTCGTCCTCTCAACATCCAGGTTGAGTCCGATATTGACAGCTCTTGCTGTAGGTGGTTCTGGTGGTCACCGTCCACCTCTCTACACACTTCTATTCGTCGGTGTCCTATAGGTGTCTGTTCACTCTCTTCTGGTCTATTTCCATGAAGAGATTACAGCATTGGCATGATTTCAGCAAGCTTGGCAGGTAAAGTATTTTTCATTTATGTACCTAAAACAAACATTTACCATTTGACCATTAGGTCTAGCACTAGCATTTAGCAATAAACATCACTGAGTGGCACATTTGGGTAAATATAAGCCTTATTACATTCCCACTGCAGGGACACAGGCCTTCGCGTCCGGCCCTGGTTCAGGCCATGGTTCGGAGCGAGAGTGCATGGGAGGCCATCACCTCCTTCTGCGAAGCAGTTATGTTCGCGAAGGAGGAGGCGGGGCGCGCGAGGGAGATGCAAGCTGCACGCCCTCGCGGTCCTAGTGGCCGCAGGAGACGCCCCGGGGGTCGGGAGTCGAGAGCCGACTTCCGGCCACCGTAGGCGCGGGCCTGCGGACGGTGGTCGGTGAGCAATGGGCAGCTCGCCGTCCGATAAGGACCAGGCTCGTGTTGACGGCGCGTTGTGTTCCACGCGCGCCTCAAAGAGTTGTCAGCACCAACCGACGGGGTCGAAAGACCAATGCCTGCTGGGGTTGCGGGTTTGTCCGAAAGGGATATCGCGGCCCCGGCACACAGGCAACGGAAGGAACACGAGTGGGTTTTAGTCAGTAAAAGTCTGACACACCCTCTCGCTCTGCCCAGAGCGGGAGAAGTCATTTGATGATTTCCCATCCTGAAAAAAAAAAAAAAAAAAAAAGGACACATGCCTCATCTCTGAGAGAGGGAAGATGGCCCACTGACCGGAATAAGCTGTAATTTTAACCATGCAGGGTCAGTCCGGATTGGTGATGTCACTTGTCTTCGAATATGAATTTGTTCACATTTTGTTCATTACATAGTACAAAAATGTTACGATACAGAAATATCGGATACTAACTGTTTGAGGCGCGACCCATTCCTGTACAATTGAAAGAATCATTTCATCATCCAATCTTCGCCTTCCTTTGTGTTGCAGTGGTCTAGTGCGGGGGCGGGTCTGGTTATTATATCCGTTGCTATTCCGCAATAAATGCACAGGTTCATAATGTCGTTAAATCCAGTCATCAAAAGAGCATTAGGTATACAGATCCAGTTTTCCAGCAAAGGTCAGCAGGATTTTCAGGGTGCGGGGTCCAATGTTCAAGCGAGGGCAGTTAGAAGGCAAACAATTGCGGAGTCCAGTATTCGAGCAGAGGTCAAATAATTAAATCCGGAGAAATACGGACAAACAATATTCAGCTAAACAAAAATACGACAAGCGAATGACAAGACAACATCAACAATGACATGACGTGACAATTGACAGACGTTGATATTGGACATTTAAATGTTAAATTTTTATCTTATTTAAATGATAGACAACAGCAAGTTCATATTAATGGGGTCAATTCATTCGGTCTAAAAGTAAAAATGGGTGTACCACAAGGCTCGATATTGGGTCCTTTCCTCTTTTTAGTATATGTAAATGACCTACCCATTTATTAAAAAACCAACCACAAATGGTGTTATTTGCTGACGATACTTCTCTAATTTTTAAGATAAATAGACGTGCATCAAATCTTGACGACATAAATAACGCCCTACTGCAGGTCCAAAATTGGTTCACTGCTAATAATTTAGTATTAAATAGGAAAAAAACTAAATGCATTAGATTTGCTTTACTGAATGTTAAAAGTAGTGATTGTGGCATAGTATTGAATGGGGAGAAATTGGAATTCATCGATAAAACTGTTTTCTTGGGGTTCACGCTCGACTCAAAGCTGCAATGGGGTCCTCATTTAACTTCTCTTGCAGGACGCCTAAGTTCAGCAGCATATGCTGTGAGAAAAATCCGTCAATTTACTGATGTAGATACCGCGAGGCTAGTCTATTTCAGTTATTTTCATAGTATCATGTCTTACGGTATTTTACTATGGGGACGGGCTGCAGATATCGACTCTATTTTTATTCTGCAGAAAAGAGCCATCAGAGCAATATATGGCCTCCGCAGACGCGATTCTCTAAGGGGACTGTTTAAAGATATTAATATCATGACGGTACTTTGTCAATATATCTATGAAAACATCATGTACGTTAGGAAAAATCTAAGGTGATAGACACAATTATAGGACTAGAAATAGGGAACAATTGATTCAACCGGGTTTCAGACTGGCTAAAGTAGACTCATCCTTCATGGGGTACTGTTTGAAATGTTACAATAAAATACCTCCCCACATTATCCAATTGAATGAAAGGAAATTTTAATCTTGTATAAAACGCACACTATGCTGCCAAGCATATTATAAGTTGGGGGATTACATCGACGACAAAAATGCTTGGCTCAACGCTGGTCCAGGTCCACAAGGGCGCATAAACTAATTGATTAGCATTCAAAATATTGTTGCAGCTGCCGAAGATTGTAAATCTATCTTTAGATTGTATAAATTCAATCTCTTAGTATTATATAATTGCATAGCACATGTGTGAGCACTATATCCCTACTTTACAGTTGCCATTTACTGGGTACGTCTTTCATTGACTTGAGTGTGCCGTGGCGGTTGAGAGTTTGTCATGCTCACTCAAATGTCTCGCTGGTGGAGCCGTGTGTGTTGGATCATTAAGTTCCCTTCAAAATGGTTGAGCTAAATAGTGCTGATGCATGCGTTATGTTCGTGAACGGGCGCCGTCAGTGGAGACTGGTCATCTCTTAGCTGCCACGGCTTATTTGAATTTATTTTAATTATTGAATTGTTTTTGATTTTATTTTTATTACTGAAGCTTTTAACGTGCACGTCTTTTTACATTGTTCTCACATGTATAATTACAACATGGATGATGTTACCAATATTTTGTAAAAATATTCTGATTTAAAAGAGTGTCCGTGGAGTTTCTTGCCCGTTCTTCTCCATAGGAACCTACTACGCGTTGGAATGGGCAACTAGCTTCATATTTCTGACTGACCGACCCCTTGACAATTCAAAAGTACCTGTAATTGGTTTATTTGAAATAAATGCTTTGAGTTTTTTTGATTGACGTGTGCCGTTTACTAGTGCAATCGATTATAACGATTATTTATTTCTTTTAATGTTTTTTTATTGGTGGTTACGTTAAAAATCAATTAGATACCAGATTTTTTTATCTTACATTGATTAGTAGCTAAAAAACAATTATATTTAAACAATGGAGTATTATTTAATTATTTGTGTCAGTATCGATTTCCATTAAATCGATCACATTGTTAGGGTACGCTCTATTGATATAATTCCAGCGTTTGTGAAGTTAGAGACGTTTAATGAAATAAGTGTTGTAACGGTTTACAAAGGTTGTTTAAAAAAATAAAATAGAAATCTACTTATTTTCTACACTTGGCCATTGCCATTAAGGCTAAGGTTTAAATGGGTTAGTGAAGCAAAATAGACAATTTTTTTGGTACATATCTGATTTGTGTAACGGTTAGGCTCAGAAACGGGTTTCTCCTTTCTGTACTAATCAAAGCACGCTCAACTTCTTAAACTCGAATTTTGTGGAAATATTTTATTTTTTATTTTTATTTATTTATTTACACAACAGTTCTATCATAACAGGAAATCCCAAAGCGATAGGGTGGTAAGCTTATACTTATTTTACAAATTGTAACACAAATGGTATGCAGTTATTCTTGCGAATTCATTCAATGAACAGGAAATAATGTTAATCCTTTCGGCGATTTCATTATGTGTACGTAAGGCGCGAGTAACTGGCGCTTTGAGAAGCAAGTTAGTCCTGCCGCGCTGCACCACCAGCAGCTGCGGCCGTCTCCGCCTCAGCACGTAGTTGTCGGGCACGCACAGATTCACCTCCTTTAATACCCCCTGATTCATGATTTTACCATTGATTAATTTAAACATATAAATGGCGAGAGTCATATCCCTTCTTAATTCCAACTTGTTGTACGCAACCGTGTGTAACGGAACGTTACATGAATAATCATGTTTTGTTTATGGTACTAATGATATAGGACAAGTAATAGATTATAAATTAATGCTTTGTTCTTTGTTTGTGTACGACTTGGAACGCGCCGGGTAGGTACGTGTGCGGTGCGGGGCGGATGTTTGGAGGGAACGAATGATGTGAACGGGATCGCGCCCGCGCAGGAGATGGAGTCCGGCCAGTCGCTTCTCTGATGTGAGAGTGCACGTACCGCTTTGCGTCCTGTCAAGCGCCCTAGCAGACACGGCCATTATTAAAATTATTTATAATCCTTAACATTTTCTACGAGTTTATAAAGTTTAGTGAAAATCCCGTTATAGGGTAAGTTTTGAATAGTACACAAATCACGCACATCATAATCATGTATTGCTTTGCTAATAATTATTCTGTGTATTATTATATAAACTTCTTGTCTTCTTTCTCAATTTCTGTCGCTTATTCAAATTCATCACATTAATTAAGCACTATTTAGGAATAGCCTCAGAAATTGCTAATAATGCTTTATCATGCTATTTAATTTCCTTCTACTGTCGAGTACCTACAATATTAATTTAAAAATTTAAATTCTAAACGTTTTAACCGTTTAATAATTATCGTTATTTTATTGTTTGCTTTTGGCCCGAGCTTGTTTTACAATGTAAACTCCGTTCTGGTTAGTACCACCACGTTAATACTACTACAGTCAAATAGGTATCTCTTCCTCGTTGTCGTCGGTGGTACCCCAGCACGGAGGTTATTAGACCGGATTCTAATCAGCTGGAACGGTGGTGTCCAGGTTTCATTTTTACGCTTCGCCACTGGTGTGTTGAGAAAGTCGGCGGCTGCGCCTTCTGTGACGTCACCGTGCAGCAGAGCACTGAACTACGGCCAACTTCCATCTCCGGCCAGCGGCGGGAATTCGCCTGCAGCTACAGGGGAGTACCTATCCCTGCAGAAGTGGCAATAGACATCCGTAACACACGACCCACAAATCTTTGTGTGCCTCCGGCTTTACCAGCTTGGTTTTTTTATTATCATTATTATACTTTTGAAGGTACACACCCGTTTTTTATTCATTTGCCAATTATCAGTTGGGAATCGAACGGGTGGAGGCTACACATGCCTAGAAAAAACAAGGTTGGGTACATCAGTGGATAATAAGGATATACTCCATACAGTCTCATGTACAGATACCTTATGAATTTATTTTGTATGCGTTCCAACATGAGACTGTATATAGTTTCATGTGGTGCCCAAATGATAGCATTACATTCCAACTGACTCCATATCAACGCATTGTACAAGGTCGTAATAGCTTTTATGTGTTTGAACCCTTGAGATAGAATTGAGAGAATAGAATAAGTAAGTACATAACATAAGTAACATGTGTACATACTCGTATAATGTGTTTCAAATTAAAATAATATGGGTTACTGATTTCATAGATTAAATCTAAGTAGTTAAGACTCGTTTGTAGACTAGACGTATATAGGGCTTGCAAGTGAATGTCGGACTGACTATAATGTCACGTGGTATTTTTTTTTTTTTTTTGATATGCTCACTTTATCGAAAAGATCGATTTTCTTCGGGACCTCAACACTGCTTCAGTTTCGATTGGGTCTAATAAAATTTTATTGTGCGCGAGTCATGCAGAGGTAGTGGAGAGTGAGAGTGAGAGGGGGATTGGGGTGGATGTTCGATCTGTAGCAAACGCAGATATCGCCAAAAATGGTGCTTTAATTAAATATCGAACATTCCAGATGCATAGCGCCGCACTCCTCGACGATGTCCGGTATGCCTCCGGTGCTCCCTGTGACGAATAATCGCGAATCAGCCCTAAACTATGTTCTTTTGATAGACTTCCTGATTATTATTATTTCTTTTATTTCACATATCAATAATTTTTCAATATTTTTCTAAAAATCATTTAAAAAAAATATATAAGTAGTCCCACCGGTATCGGGACCGGTTCGCTGCTGGTGGCCAGGGCTCCTATTCTTATTATATCAGCCCGTACTGTCCCACTGCTGGGCAACGGGTTTGCTCCACTCTTGTCATTTCTCTCTGCTGTTAGCTGTTGTGGTCCAATGCTGCATGGAGCCAGTCTAGTTTGTCTCGCTATCACATAAATTTACATCGAATGTTTGCCAAAGGACATACAGCGACGCCGTGCAAGTCCCAGCCGATGTTTTTTTTTACGAGTAATAAAAATAATAAATATCCGATAACTCCCAAGCAACTTTATTCTTAAATAAAGTACAGTACGCGGAACTTAAACTTCCCGCGTAACGTTAGAGGTGGCGACTGTCTGGTAAGTGGCAGGTGGCTCGAGGTGGCTCTAGGTGGCTCAGAGACTGTGTTGGTACAAATCACCAGCACATTATTGAGCCATTACCGCCCTCTCAGAATTTTGATAATCGAGTTAATCCACAGCGAGGGGCAAAAAATATGGCCCTCGCCATCGCAGCCCTCAAGAGGAATTGTGCGCAAATTGAGTTAACCTTGTTTAAGCGCCATTTCGCTTCGAACTTCAGAAAGTAATCTTGTTTTTTTTGCGCGGGCTCCGAGCGGCATCTTGTCAATATTGGGTACTGTCAGCAGTACCAGTAGTGTCCACGGTGATGCAGTTTGTGACAGAAAACTACAAATAATATAAAACTATTCATTTACTATTTTGTATAGGTAATCTTATAACTATCTTTGTCGGATTGTTATCATCGATTTTTATTTGAACCCAGATACTATGTTTACTGTTTACATTTTACACTGGGAACATTTTCTTTTTCGAATATGGTAATCCGTAGGTTTGCTAGGTGTACAACTGAGGTTAAAATAACTCTTTTTAGAGCATACTGCACCACAATGTACACCTGCAGTCAGTGGTCTGACTACACGCAAAAATCGTACAGTGCTCTTCGTGTCCAGTTTAACAACGCGTTCAGGATGATGTTGGGGCTCCCCCGCTATTGTAGCGCATCGACGATGTTTGCGGTAGCCCGCGTTGATTGTTTTTACGTAACAATGCGCAAGCGAAGCACTTCGCTGGTGCGGCGCGTGCGAGGGAGCGCCAACTGCATGCTGGCCGCACTCGCGGGAAGGCTGGATTGTGCCATTATAACTCACTGCTGTAAGCGGCACGTGGCGCGCTTGGAGGTATAAAATTTATATTTCCAAGCGTGTTACGTGACGCTTTCTTTCCTTCTTTCGTTGACGAACAATGATATTGGAATTTAAGTAGTAATTTTTAATTTTATTTTTATCTTAATTTTATTTGTAAATGTTATGCGTACCTATATTGTTATTATGAGTCTATGTTACTTGAATAAAAATGATTTGATTTTGATTTGATTTATCGAAATCAAAGCCAAAGTCATTATAATAATAATAAAGCCCTTTAAATAATCCGAAATGTCAACATTTTAATATTTTCACTTAAACCAAAAAAAATAAAAACTATCAAAATGTCTCTCAATTCCGCGTGCCTATTCAAATTCAAATCAAATGTCATTTATTCAAACTAGTTTGAGAATCAGCACTTATCGAACGACAAAATTACATAACACAGTCCCCCAAAACGCCCACCCTTCATCACTTCCTAGTGCTTTAGCTGGGAAGAAGAAGTGGCGCAACAAATTCCCCAGCAGCACTGCTGTCTGTTCAGTTAGAAAGAAAAAAAAAACTTGATTCTGTACAATAGTATGCAAAATAATTTACATTACTCAACACAAAACAGTAAATAAACTTATTTGCCATAATGACAGCTTAGCACACGCCAATATACCAACAAAACAATAAAAATGTATACTCGAGTGAAAATAAAAACTCAAAACATAAATAGAACTTAATACCGGAATAAACGCTCCCAGGCATAAAGGGCGTGCCCGCTTACATATAGCTAATAAAACTGTAACTCGAAGTCACATTTATGATAAACTAGAACCGTCAAAGTGAAAATAAATAAACAGTAAGGCAAGAATTATATATGATCAATTGTCGAGGTTGCTAGCTAACCATATAATGCAATACAAACAAACAAACAAACATAGAGCACATATGAGAATGTAACACCTGTTTGTAACTACCTATGTTAACAAATAAAGAATCTGAATCTGAATCTGAATCTGAATACAACTCATTAAAAAAAATTTAAAAAATTGTAATGAGTAGATTATGTCAATAACAAATGAAAATAAAATAAAAATAAATTGACTTCAACAGTCAAATAAGAATAAACAATTATATTATATAACTCATAGAACCTGTCAGTAGGTAGCTTAATTCTGGAGAAAGAACATGAACATTGTCTTGAATTAATCACAGCAACCAACTATTCTTATCCTTTAAGTAGTCGTTGATAATTTGGCATATTGGCACGCGGCCTCCTCCGACGATGTCCACTGTTGCCTGTCTCGAGCAACCCTTCTCCAGTTTGGTCCTGTTGTCAATTTTATTTCGTCTTCCCACCTTGTGTGTTGTCTGCCTCGTCTTCTTTTGCCGTCTCTTGGGTACCACTCTGTGGCTCTCTTGCTCCACTTCCCCATTTTGTCGCCCATCATACATAACTACGATGGGCGATAAAATGGGGAAGTGGAGCAAAAGATCACATGATATTATATACATATATATCATATACAAATAATATAAGAATTAAGAGTAGTGCCTCACTGCATGTTGTTGTTTTCAGTGTTACGTATGATGGCGGTTGTAGTGCGCGCGCTGTTTTTGTCTAGTTCGCAACCCTCTCACGTCTCAACAAATGGCTAAAGTAACGAATACAACATGCTAATAGCTGAACTTGTACTGTTATTTTTGATAGACTGTTGTTTCCGTGACAGCCGGAGGCGCGTGTCGCAGGCCATGGGCGGCGACCCACTGAGGCCCAACGGCGGACACTCCGCGCCGCTTTATGGTTCCGGTCTTCAATAATGATCGTCGTTAATAAGAGGGATTTCTGTTAAATACTTATTCGTCATCCTTAACTAACACGTAAACAATTACTATAAAAACCTTGAAAGCCGTTTGTAATTTCCCGCCAAATAAATTACAGGTACATACTTTACATTTTTCTAAGCGTTTCGTGAAATGGGGTTAGCCGGCGGCTCCCTGTGTGAGTGTGTGCGTGTTGCCGACACCTTCGGACATAAATTTAAAATATTTTGTCGAAAACTATAGATATTTTAAATTGTAAATATCTTTTTTGGGTTTGTAATATTATGTAAAACCATAAATGGTGCACGTTGTGCTAGCCTGTAAATACTTGTTGCACTTAATAGCGTACTATTAAGATGGATCCGCAGTTATAGACGGCGAAATTAAAATTTCCTTACGTTTTTCGCAATTGGCAGGTCCTGGTCAGGTTGTATCTTGATCAAAACATGATTCACGACTATAACAGATATGTATTTACAATCATTAGAAACATTAATTCATCTCTATATGATAGATTTGTTTCATAAGAACTAATCTCTTATGGAAAAGAAAATATTAATTTTGCGGGCTTCAAATAAATAATTTTTAATGTATTGTGTATTGTGTAAACAATTGTTGGCTACCCTAAATAAATAAATACCTAGCATCATATAGTGCATTGCTTCGCAATGCATTTAGCTGGGTGTCGTGTTATGAGGAGCGTTGTTGTGTGGAGAGTGCTCACTGCTTAGTGTCGCGCTGTCGCTGAGCGAGAGTCGCAGGTGCCGCCGAGTGTCGCAGGTGTCACCGAGTGTCGCGGGTGTCGCCGAGAGTCGCGAGTCGTCGAGTTCCACAAGGTCTTCATACTAGACACCTAAAGGACACTTCGTCAAAGATTCTTTACTCCGCACAGTTTTCAAACTTTGTGGAGGTTGTGTGATGACTGTTTCGTCTGTGCAATGACAAACAGTTACCAGAGATTCATTGTGAAGGACGGGACGGTTGACATCTGTCGGGCATGCCACCGTCCGGGAGAATCAATCCGACATATTATCTCCGGGTGCTCTCCTGTAGCTAACGAAGAGAACTTGCATAGACACAACCTTGTAGCCAGAATTATCCATCAGCAACTTGCTCTGCAATACAGTCTTGTGGAATCTGAAGTGCCGTACTACAGGTATTGCCCGACCCAGTTCTCTAAAATGGAAATATCACATTGTACTGGGATCGATCCATCATCACTGACGGGACTACTGTTGCCAATAAATCTTATATAGTGGTTGTAAGGGAAGCACAGTAGTGCGAGCTTAATCTAATCATAAAATCATTGTCGACATTGCATATAAGTTAAATGTATTGATTACAGACTTGATTCTTACTTAAAAAGGGTAGTAAAACTGAAATTATGCTTATTCTGTGTAAAAAAGCCTTATATACCCTTATATACTTATTAAAAAGCTCTGTAACATTTTATTCTTACGTAGTACAGTATTTTTAAACATGTAATAATGCTAGATAGATCATTTCCCACTTGTATACCTATCTTATATAAGGAAATCCAGGAGCAATGTCGAGGATTAAGTAAATTCCTTTGTTCTCAAACGTAAACAATGTTATGAGCAACTTCTTCTGCGCAGTTGAGTTCCCTTCATACGTTTCAGTACCCCCCCGGCCTACCCGAATCTGGCCGTACCCCGCATTCCTCGCGAACCCGTAAACACCCGCAAGTATAAACACACTAACGTAATTGGGCAATAAAAATGTTATGTTAGTAGAGACACACACACTGTGTGATAGTGTGTCAATACTATAAATAGGACCCACTCTTGTATTCGTTAGTTCAGTCGTCTTTCAACCTTTCATAACGCGCGTTCACGCTCGGTTAGAACAAAGTTAATATCATAGTTAGAGTTAATGTCTGTTCTAGTTTATATCGTAGTTTAATATTAAATGAGTCTCTTAGTGCTTAAGGCGTAATTACCTTCTCGTTTTATTTGCGTTATTATTGTGTGTGAAAGATCGAGAATAATATAAGTTTTGTGCTCATCTGACTCGTGGTTTTCCTTTTAAACGTCCACCTGAAATAACCCCAGAAACATCTATTGACCGCCCCGTAATCAACATATCGGTGCTTAAGGCTGCCGCATCAGGGTGGTCAACAACCAGTTCTCAGTAAGGTGTTTGAAAAGTAGATGCTGAATCAAATGTTACGTCACTTTAATAAAAATTCCATCTTTCATGAACAACAGTACGGTTTCTCCAAAGGGAACATTTTTAATGCCTGAGAAGAAGCACAAGAAGCCATTTGAATCTTTTGCAACCTTTTGAAGGCGTTTGATTGCGTAGACCATGAGACACTTCTGCTGAAACTGGAGCACTATGGGATTAGAAATACAGCTCTTGATTTACTAAAATCATACCTGAAGGATAGAACGGTTAAAGTTCAAGTAATCGGCGTAAACTCATTGGGGTCTGAAATGGCATTGGGCGTTCCTCAAGGTTCGATATTGGGTCCATTCCTCTTTTTAGTTTACATTAATGATTATACCCCAATTACTTCAAAATCAACCGAAGATGGTGTTATTTGCAGATGACACATCATCTTTAAAATCAACCGACGGTCACAAAATCTTGACGACGTAAATAGCTCTATTCTTCAGGTCCAAGATTGGTTTACGGTAAATAATTTGGTACTAAATAAAAAAAAACAAATGCATTAGATTTAAATAACCTATTGTTAGAAGTAGCGAATGTGACATCATATTGAATGGAAAAAAAAAAATCAAACGGTTTTCCTAGGAATCTCGCTAGACGAGAAATTACAATGGGGACATCATATAACATCTCTTGCGGGGCGGCTAAGCTCGGCCGCTTATGCTGTTAGAAAGATGAGACAGCTAATAGATGTAGAAACCACGCGTTTGGTCTATTATAGCTACTTCCACAGTATTATTTCGTATGGCATTTTACTGTGCGGTCGGGCTGCTGACATTGAATCCATCTTTATGTTACAAAAGGGAGCTGTCAGACCCATTTATGATCTACATCGTCGCGAATCTGTCAGGGAACTATTTGGAAAGATTAATATTATGACGGTACCTTGCCAATTCATATATGAAAATATTATGTATGTAAGAAAAAAACTACTTATTTTTTTATAAAATAAGTGATAGACATCATTTTAATACTATAAATAAAGATAAAATAGATCAACCATTTTTCAGATTATCTAAAGTACATACATCTTTTATGGGGTACTGTGTTAAATGTTACAACAAAATACCTTGTGATATTTTACAATTAAATGAAAAAAACTCATATTAATAGTACAGTTTGTAAACAAGCATATTACAAATTAGAGGATTATATCCAAGATAAGAATGCTTGGAAACATGCTGGTCCTGCTCCATAGGACAATTAAGAGTCTAGACAAAATCAAACTGGTTGCTTATTTAATTATGTATTTGTTATTTTTTATAACACTGATTTTACATTCTGTGATTTCTTGAACTCACACACTGACTTATTAGTATTACTTGTTAAAATGTTAGGAATATCGTATAATTTTACAATGTTTGTAAATATGTGAGCACCATGTATCTGTCACATATTTAATTTATCTGTAATTGCTTTATTTTTCATTCTTTTTTACCTATCGCGGTATAGTAATCTTATTCTAGATGCATCGTCTTCAATGCTGGTAGTACAGATATAGGTTTATAATTAGAGGGATCAGTTTTATTCTACGACTTACAGTGACTGGGTTGTGGAGGCCAGATAGGCAGTCGCTCCATGTAAAACAGTGGTATTCAGCTGCATCTGCAAATGACGACTTGATAAAAATAAGAAATGTCGAATTTAGAGCGTGCCGTCAAGATTGGCTGTGGTATTGTTAGTTAAATTTATTTAAATATTTATTTATATAATCACTTACAACTATTATTACAGGTACAACCCAATGCAATAGTAAAGCAAACTTAATAATAACATCCAAAGATTCAATCTATAACAACTTATTTTCTAAAACTTATTACATACAACGTAATCCTTGTGAATTCACTCAGTGCACAAGCAAAAATGTCTATCTCTTCTGCTACAAGGCTGCTGCTGGGGCGCCACATTTACCAGATTAGTGCGGCCACGACGTACAGCCAGTAGCTGAGGCCGCCGCCGTCGCCATACATACATATCTGTCAGGCACACTCAAACACACCAACTCTAATATGTTGGCGTTATGTATCATGCTTCTAATTAATTTTAATAAATATAAGACAAGTGCGAACTCACGCCTAACTCTCAGCTCATTATATCCAACCATGCCTAATATAAACAAGGTTGGATACATAAGTGGGTAAAAAGGATATACTCCATATAGCCTCAAATATAAAAATCTAACAAATTTATTTTGTATTCGCTTCAACATGAGACTATATTTAGTCTCATGTGGGGCCCAGATGACTGCGTTGCATTCTAATTGGCTTCTCACCAAAGTGTTGTATAAAGCGATAATCGCCGTAATGTTTGTGAAACCACGAACAGTACGCATAATAAAACCCAAATTCCTGTAGGCTTTTTTACAGCACTTGACTATATGATCACGAAACGCTAGCTCCGCGTTGAGACTAACTCCTAAGTCCCCAACCTCTGTAACCCTGGTCATCGGCATACCATCAATGTTGTAATCATGTACAATAGGACTACGTGCACGCGAGAAAGTGATGGTGACACATTTTTGGGCGTTGAATTCCAGAAGTTTTTCCTTGCTCCAAGTAACTACGCTATCAATGGCCTTCTGTAAGCGTTCACAGTCCTCACCACCCGTCACTGCCATGGATAACTTATATATGAACTTACTTATATGAATTGTCTTCTTCTTTGTATATTTTGTAGTGTTTGATTAGTATTTTTTTTTAATGTATTTTTGTGGTGTACAATAAAGTATATATAAATATAACTTAAGATCGTCTGCAAATATAAACAATTTGCATCCTTAACAACTTTGGGCAAATCTTTTACCATAATTATAAATTCCAGAGGTCCGAGGTTACTCCCTTGGCTTACACCAGACTACGTAAAGTATGGCTCTGACTTGTGTCCCTCGTACTCTACGTATTGCTGCCTATCCCTCATGTAACTGGCGAAGAAATGAAGCAGGTGCGGAGTGAAACTAACGGCTGCTAACTTCTTGAGCAACACGTCATTGTCGACCAGGTCAAATGCTTTTTTGAAATCGAAGTAGGCAGCGTCAGCTTGCACCCCACTGACTACAATCGGCAACACGTGAGCCATGTAACTCAGTAAGTTACTGGTGGTGCTCCTCATTGGTCTAAACCCGTGCTGTGCATCTGAGAGTTGCGTTCTCACTTGCATAAAACTGGTGTTATGAATAGCACACTCCAACACTTTAGCCGGTGACGACAGTACGGCAATAGGTTTGTACCCAGTAACATTGTCGTCACATATACCTCCTTTCGGTACCGGTACGACACGAGTGGTTTTTCATCTCTCTGGAAACACGGCCGTCTTCAGACACTTATTGATTATATAGAGCAACGGTACAGCCAGCACAGATCTACAGTCTCTGAATATGTACGGCGGAATACCGTCCGGTCCCGCAGATCTCTTCGGCTTAAGTTGTTCAAGTGCACTTTGCACATCCTTCAACTGCAATTCCTGCAGATGAATCCGCACAAATATTCCGTTACAATGAGTACTAGTCAGTTTAAACGTAATATTTGTTTGCTATCTATCCAGATTGATTATGATTGTATTAACACTGAAGTACTTTCTTTGGTTTGTCATTGACTATAAACCTTGCACGACTTCATTATTTTTAACTTGTTTTTTTTTGGTGCGGTTGAAGTCTGTCCGCCGACAACTCCAACCGCACATGTCCGCTTGTTTTATCCGCACCGTAACTGTCACGATTGAACTGCTTCGCTGACCCGCCCAGGCAGTAGCGTGGCCTTGTTCGCACAGGCTTTAATGAAAGATCTTAATCGTTAATCTCTGAAATATAATTAAAATTTAATTCTATACACTGTAAAAAAAACAAGTTGCTTTAAAAAAAAATAGTTACGCATTATAATATTAATATGTACTCGGATTTAATCAATTTCTAAATTATTCTAACATTGCAAACGCGGGCGCTTCAATACTTCAATATCGTTTCAATTAATTAATTTGTGATGCTAATTCAGGACAGGTATTGATTCCATAAAATATCGTCTATAATAAGATATCATAACTGATGAATAAATATTGAAAATATACCCCATTAATTTAGTTTTGTCAGCCAAGCGGGTTGGCTTGGCCACTTCGGTCGTTTTAGCTGAGGCCACACAAAAAGTGATCAATGAGTCAACTTTCCTTCCCAAACCGCAGACAGGAGAGATTATTAAAATAACGGGTCTTGAGGTAGTATCCCGAACTTGAACTGACCAAACCCCAACACAAAAACGATATTTACAATCCTTAAAGGAAGAATTTAACAAACGTGTAGCAGACGGCGAAAATAACATTGTTATTAAATATATTAAAGGAACACCAACCATCATTGAAAACAAAACCTACCAAAAAAACCAGTAACTGCACAAATACTAAATACAAAACATACGAGTAGACTAAGCCATCATTTAGCAAAAAAATACGAAGATATTCCACTTCACCCGTCCTCGTTACGATTCTTCTATGCCAATTTACGTAGCATCCGGAAAACTGGCAAACTAGATGAGATTAGGTGCATAGTGAAATCGATCCCACGGGCCGTACATCTATTAATATTCACCGAGACATGGATTACTTCAGAAAACGACGCAAAATTATATCAATTACCTAACTATAGCCATGTTTACAACTACAGGCGAAATCGCAAAGGTGGAGGCGTTTCCATATACGTGCACAACAGTATAGTTTATGAAACAACAGCAGACTTATGTGAAAATGGAAACCACTACTTATGGATATACATAGAGAAATTATCGCTGAACGTAGGAGCAATATATAAGCCCGGTGAGTCAAATATAAATAACTTTTTAGAAACGTACACACTGCAATTAGAACAAAGAAGAAGAGCCATAGTGTTTGGCGACTTCAATATAGACCTTCTGAACAAGGACACTCAAAGCACAAAATACCTAAATGAAATTAAAGAAACTGGCTACGAAGTATTGAATAATATAAATAAACTATATAGTACTCGTGAAACCGATACAACAAATACTATACTAGACCACATATGTACAAATATAAGCAACCATTCATTCAGTATGTCAATAGTGGAATCGAGCCTATCAGATCATAAACAAATATTTCTGGAAATAGGCAGCTTGGAGCCGAAAATAAACAAGAAAAAACATTATAAAACACTGGACTACACAAAGTTATATAGTTGCGCTCTGACAGCTGCCTACAGCAATGAAGATAATGACTATAATTATCTAGAGAGATTTATTTCGGAACGAGTCAATGAGAGCAAAATAGACAAAACTAAAATATTAAACCTACCACAAAAAGACTGGATAAACCGAGATATTATCGATTCAATAAACTCACGAAACATATTATGGCAACAAACAAAATCACATCCAAAAAACGATGATCTAAAGAAAAACTTCAACGAAGAACAACACAAAGTAATAAATCTAATCAAGACACAAAAGAAGAAGTACTACCTTAACTTATTTAAAATTAATTTCAATCAACCGAAGAAAATGTGGAACCTTATTAATAGTTTAGCTTTAAATAAAATTAGGGACAACAGCCGTGCGCCTCCTAAACTGATGTCGAACTCAGGCCTGGTTACAGAAGGTAATGCAATATGTGACTCATTTAACTCGTTTTTTTCATCAATAGGCGCAGACCTAGCTAACAAAATCCCCATCACATACCACGTAAACACCGATAATATTTTTATGTACGACCATAATTACACACATAGCATAACACTACCCGAGCTTTCCCCATGTAGCACAGATGAAATATCTAGAATTATTGACGACCTTGACAGCAACACAAGCACAGGCCTAGATGGCGTCAGCACTAAGGCGATCAAATGTTTAAAACTTATAATAATTAGGAGATTAACTGACTGTATAAACGTGTGCTTATCTCGAGGTATTTTTCCCGATACGCTTAAGATTGCTAGGGTCAGCCCTATTTATAAATCCGGAAGTAGAACTGACCCGAGTAACTATAGGCCGGTGTCGGTCTTGCCAGTGCTATCAAAGATATTCGAACGAGTTCTATATAATCGGCTAAGTAAATACCTAAATGACAAGAATTTCTTGATAGATCAACAGTATGGCTTTCGAGCTAAGTCAAGTACCCTAGCAGCTGCAGTAGACTTAATAACAAAAATAAAAACAAATATTGATGAAAAAAATGTGGTTTTAGGGATATTTATTGATTTAAAAAAAGCATTCGACACAGTAAGCCATCAAAAGCTCATCCAGAAACTAAATAATATAGGTATCACAGGCAGCGCACTCGATATGTTCACATCATACCTACAGAATAGGCGCCAAGTAGTTAAATTAGACAATTTCACTAGCTCTGTTCAAAACATTACGTATGGCTGTCCCCAAGGCTCCGTTATTAGCTCACTACTCTTCCTAATCTATATTAATAATATTAATAACATAGGACTTAGAGGCCACTTAACTCTATACGCAGATGACACATGTCTATTCTATTTCAATAAATCTATTCATGATATTATAACGGACGCACAAACCGACCTTAACCTGCTGAACGAATGGCTAAAATGTAATTTACTTACTATCAACGCCGCAAAAACATCTTTCATGATTTTTTGCGCCAAAAACAAACCGTTACCAGAGTTCACACCACTCACAATAGATAAAGAAGTTCTCAAACGGTCAACCTATGAAAAATACCTAGGATTACATGTAGACGACAAACTAACTTGGAAACATCACATCAACCATATCAAAACAAAATTGATGTCATTACTGGCAGCACTGCGTAAAGTTTCAAACTGCATTCCAAAAAAAGTACGTAAAATAATATATAACTCTCTGGTTAAATCTCATCTTGAATATTTAGTTGAGCTATGGGGGTCAGCTGCGAAAACTTACCTAGACCCACTACAAAGAACACAAAACAAAATTATAAAAACATTATTTCACTATCACTATTTAACTCCGACAAGAATACTATACAAAAAAACCAAACTCCTAAATATAACTCATCTTTATAAATACTACACATGCATTCTTATTAAAAAAATCATCACCAAATCTGTTCAATCAAACATACAACTACATATGAAAAACATAACTTATAACGTAAGGAATAAAAACAAAATCCAGATAAAACCAGCGCACGCTCGCACTAATTATGGTAAAAAAACGATATTGGTTGAAGGCGCACAGCTGTTCAATAGTTTACCGGAGGATTTGAAAAAATGTGACAATATAAACACATTCAAACGCAGATTGGGGCAATACATCGCGGCATCCGAGATGAACTGAAAGTTTTAGTTTATTCTGGGTGTTGCGGTGTGTTGCCATAATCTGTGTCTTAGAATGCAAACATTCGATTCCTTTTTTTTTTTTTTTTTAGAAGTCAATTAATAATAATATGTCTCCAACACCCTAGAAGTAACTAATATTAATGGTACCTACTAGCTATAATCACTGATATAATGTCTCCAACACCCTAGAGGTAACTAACTAATGTAATTAGATCACTAAGTATCTCATTGTAAGCGAACTGTTAAGTTCTTATGAGAAATAAAGTTCTTTAAACCTAACTTCCGTCTAATATGATATTGTTAGTGATTATGGTGGTACGTTGGACCACCCGGCTCGTTATTTGTTATTATCTGATGCGCGGCAGGACAGCGCTGCTCGGCGTCACCATCAGATAAGTGAGCCGATCAGCACAGTCAGACAAGTAGCACACACTGCGCGCGACAATAAACAATACACGCACAGATCACCATGTACCTAGCAATCACGTGTGGACTGTGGAGGACCTACTGCGCCGGTGGTGACCAACATGTTTCATCTGTACAGTTACATTTATTATTAATCTAGTATTTAGTAGTTTCCATGTTACAGTGACAGCATAGGGTTTTGTAAGTACAGACAGCGTCACTATGTGGAGACTCTTCAAGTTTTAAAATTATTATACTGCTATAATATTGAATTTATTAAGACTAACATAACCGATACTTTTAAAAACAACACGGCTTGACGTGGATTCGAACCTAAAACCCCAACCCGTCGTCATTCAATACCCGGTAGTTGTGACCAAGTGGCCCGAGAACCCGTTACTATTGCGATGAATGTACATATTATTATTACTATCGTCCGTTCTACTTAATCGTTCGGTCTTTGTCTAATTGATGGTTTTTAGGGTTCCGTAGTAAAAAAGGAACCCTTATAGTTTCGCCATGTCTGTCTGTCTGTCTGTCCGTCTGTCTGTCCGCAGCTTATTTCAGAGACGGTTAGTACTAGAAAGCTGTAAATTAATCATGACGACAAAATGGTAAAATAAAATCAGTTTAAATTTTTTTTACGGTACCTCCCCTACTCGTAAAGTGGGGATGTTTTTTTTTTCTCATCTACCCTATGTTGTGGGATATCGTTAGGAAGGTCGTTCAAAAATATTGTGAGATTGTGAAAACCATTTTTAGGTTCAGGGATCCGTTTGCGAAATAATAAGCTTTTAACAGATTTTTTTTGTTAGAGTCAAGTGTCCCACCCCGTGCCAGCTAAATGGTTGTACTTGGATTTGTGAAAAAATTCACAGCAGTAGTTTAAATAACGAAATTAAAAGGAAAACTATCAGAGCTAAGTAGGCTGTACAGGTTAACGAGTAATAATCAACCAACTTGAATTTGCAGTTTGAAAATCATGATCTCCCATACATTCCGTATGGGAGAAAATGTTTCTCAACTACAATGTTAAGTTTGTTCTTGGGATAAACTCATTCCAACTACGGAACCCTTCATTGTGCGTGGTCTGACACGCACTTGGCCGGTTTTTATAATTTGAAGATATGCAATCATTTTAATACTGAGTTAAGTTTAAAGTAAACATTACTCAAGTTAACATAGATTACACACGATTCTCATCAAGTTATTTTATTAAAGTTATGTCTAATTCTAACAGAATGCTAATTGTTTGTGATAATACGTAGCCATAAGCAAAAACTATCTGTTAGGTAAAAGGGTAATTAATATATTTATTTAGTAGTTTTTTTGTGAAATTTTATATAATCATTTTTCAAACTAGGCTGAGAATCAGCAGTTTTCGAACGTCAAAATTACATAAGACAGTCCCCCAAAACGCCC
Organism: Agrochola lota; assembly: GCA_947364205.1. NCBI lineage: Eukaryota > Metazoa > Arthropoda > Insecta > Lepidoptera > Noctuidae > Agrochola > Agrochola lota. The sequence continues at coordinate 327,958 of OX376227.1, forward strand.
ACCCTTCACCACTCCCTAGTGCGTTAGCTGGGAAGAATAAGTAGGTACACTGCTTTTATTAAAGAAACTTGATTACCAATACGGGTTTAAAACACAAACCTGTAGGTTTCTATGTTCTATGTTATGGAGTTTGGTTTCCGCACTTAATCCTTCAGTGGACCATTGTGCGTGGGCCATAGCGGCCGTTGGTGGTTATTCCAACCAGCCCACCTCCCTCCAGAAGTTGATTAAGTCTCCTGGTCTGTTCAGAACATCTGTGTAAGATCTGGGTGTCCCGAGGGTCTCTGTTCTAATCTGGGTGACGCCCGTGCATTCAAAAAGCACGTGCGCGACGGTTTCCTCAGCCTCCATGCACGCCCTGCACAGAGGACTGTCCGTTATGCCCATTGTGTGGAAGTGTCTGTTCAGCGAGCAGTGGCCCGTGATGGTCCCCGTCACCAGGCGCAGGCCATTCCTATCCAGGCGTAGTAAACGCCGGGTTAGCCCGGTATCCAAAGATGGCATGGCTTCCTTGGACTGCCTGCAGCCCGGTGTTGAGGTCCACCAGTGCTCCGCTTGAGTGTGGGTGAACTCCTGTAGCCACCTTCGTATCTGGGTGAAGGGGATGGGTACGATAGGCTCGGGTCCACAGACTGCGGTGCTGGATCCTCGTCTAGCAAGTTCGTCAGCTGCGTCGTTACCCAGCGATCCGCTGTGTCCTTTTATCCATTGCAGTGTCACCGTGTTGCGGCTAGATACCGTTATTTGTTCTAGTGCATTGTGACATTCTAGTGTCAGCTTTGTGGTAATATGTTTTTTCCGTAAGGATTGAAGAACCGAGGCGCTGTCGGAGAGTATGCGTATGTGTGTGTCCGTAACTCTCCTGGCTCTTAGGGCGTGGACCGCTTGTATAATACCTACACACTCCGCCTGGTAGACGGTGTTGTACATTCCCAGCGGGCTGGATATCTTTATGTTAAAGTCGTGTGAGAAGACTCCAACTCCAGTTCCGGAGTCGGTCTTCGATCCGTCGGTGTATACTCTCATCTCTTTCGAGCCTGAGTAGTCACACTGTTCTTCTGTAAGTATTATGTTGTAGTGCCTATGAAAGTGGTATGTTTTCGGGGCTTTATCACAGGGTGATGCCATCATTGGTCGTCGTTTGATCGCATCTTCCTTTATGCGTGTGTGTTTAACTCTAGAGTCTTTGCTTAGTGTGCCGGATACATGAAGCCTAAAGGCGGCTAGGGCCACCTCCTCCCGCACGATGAGGTGCAGAGGAGGCAGTCCAAGCATTGCCTGTAGGGCGGCAGTCGGTGCAGTTCTCATACTGTCAGTGATTGCAACACAAGCAAACCGCTGCAGTTTTTCGAGATTCTTTTGGGCTGTGCTCAGGTCTGTCCTGGGCCACCAGACCAGTGAGCCGTATGTGATGACTGGTCGGATGACTGTGGTGTATAGCCAGTGAGTAACCCTGGGGCTAATTCCCCAGTTCCTGCCAAGCAGTCGCTTGCACTGCCACAGGGATATGCTGGCTTTTGTGATAATATAGTTGGTGTGTTTCGCCCAGTTCAGCTGTTTGTCTAAAAAGATGCCCAGATATTTAGTTTCAGTTGATAGGCTTAGGGTTGTTCCGAAGAATCGTGGTAGCTGTAGTGTTGTCAGTTTTCTCTTTTTTGTGAAGAGAATCAGTTCAGTTTTTGTAGGGTTCACTGAGAGTTGGTGCCTGTTGCACCATTCCTCTACTATTTTTAGGGCTTGGCGCATTAGGTTGTATAGAGTGTTTTCGTGGGTGCCGTTTATTACAATGGTTATGTCATCGGCGTAGCCTACTGTGAAGTAGCCTTTGTCATTAAGTGTTTTGATGAGGCTGTCTACTACAAGGTTCCATAGGAGCGGCGAGAGGACTCCTCCTTGCGGGCAGCCCTTCGCAACGATGGCCCTTGTAGTGTCATTTACTGTGACTTGTACAGCTCTCAGTTTGAGCATGTTCGTAATCCAGCCACTCAAGGTCGGGTCTATGTTGTGACTGTTGAGTGCCATGTTAATGCTGTTGAACATGGTTTTGTCAAAGGCTCCCTCGATGTCAATGAAGGCGGCCAGTGTTGAGCATTTGTGGTCCACTGCGCATTCAATTTTGGAAACCACGCGAAACCTGTAGGTTTAATAGCATGAATAACCATAAACAATAAGGCCTAATGAGCCTATTTTTTGTGTAGTAAATTATGTAGTGTTTACTGTCTGGGTGAATGTTATCGTCTTCGATTTTGCTTCCACTATTTGTCAAGCAAAAGGAGACAAACCGTGCCAGTGCGTGATGGACGTAGCTCAGAAACCTGAGCAGTATTTTGTGAAGTTTTGTGTTATGTAAATATTATGTAGAACAAGTTAAATAAAGTAAAATACTCCCCGGTATTGATGAATTTTGAAATCCATCGTTGGGTTGGTAGAGTTGACAGCCAGTTTATATCCTTTTTGTGCGAAGTTCACGCGCCAAAAAACAATGTAAGAGTATAATCATTGAATACAGTAATTAATAACGAGGTACGACCATAGATATAAGAAAGAAGGAGATATGCCCGGTAGTTGAAAATGTATCGAAACCCAATGTCTCCAATTTATCCCTACTACCGAGCCGACCGAGCCTACAACTACACATGCAACCAGTAAACCCAATAAACACGAGGTCCCGCTCACACTTGCAATTTACAAATCAGAACGTACTACACAATCAATTATAAACCTTATCCCATCAAACACAGCGTGCATTTACCATGCACCGTACAACACACTCACACGAAAACATCGATCGCTATCGTTGTGCTGTGCAAAAGCAATTTATTTTACATATACGCTAGTGATTGACTAAATTGGAAAGTTATCGATTCTCCCATTCATTATTGTATTAAATGTCGGGGAGTTTCTGAAAAAATTATAAATAAAAAACGATATACATATTATTATTTTCAAAATAAATAGAGTAGAGTCATCACAACACCTCTCTCCCTTGAATTCGAATATATGTATATATATATAATATAGGTATATATTATAGTAAATATGTATGTATGTGTATGTAGTTTGTACTGTTGTACCTATTTTAGTTATAATGAATTAGAATACTTTTTTTTAATTTATCCTTGTTCCTCTCATATAGAGCACCTGCCATCTAATCTCTTCACCACCCTTGGTTGACTGGTAGAGAATGCCTAAGGCATTAAGTCCGCCTTTGTACTTTTTTGAGTGTGAAAAGTTTAAATAAATAAATAAATAAATAATAAGATGATATAAATAAACAATACGTAGCTAAAAAAATATATATATTAAGCAAATAAAATAAAAAACAACATTATGAGAAAATGAGTATAAAACGAGATTTCACATCGGTCTTCTAACCAGGCTATAACTGTTAACAAATTGAAGAATAAACTTTAATAGTAATATAAATTCATACGACAATCGACATTGTTGTCGATAGCCTACGTTAGTGACTGAGAGTGAGTGAGACCGACCCCTTGACAATTCAAAAGTACCTGTAATTGGTTTATTTGAAATAAATGCTTTAAAGTTAGAGTTAAAACAAAAATAACGTAGTAAAGGCAAGAAATATTTTAAGATTTGTTGTTTTTCATGATTTTCAACACAAATATAGTAAAATACTTGTGCTGATTTATAAAAAGTGGTTCTATGATTTATAAAGTTTCTAGTTTAGCTTCGATTTTTACAAGAAACCATTGAACAACACGGTATTCTTAAATGTTATCACGAACGCGTTCGAAAGCGCACTAGTTAGCGGAGATGGCCATTTGCCTGAGGCATAAGCAATATAAGCATTGTGATCAGGACGCGCGGACACAGACACGCCCCCATGCCACTTCTCCTGTTATGTATATTTCTATGGGTACGACTATAATACACAAATTCAACATAATTATAACACTTTTTACAAATTTTCTAAATTAATCTTAGGAGGTCGTTTTTTTGACGACCGGCTACCAGAGTTGCCAGCAAAAAATTAAGTTTGTAAAGTCAAAAAGAACACTACGTTTCTGGGAATTGAACCTCCAATCCTAAACTAAAGTCTGGATTTTAATTTGCTAGCCCTGCTATCTGCTTTTTTTTAATAACACGATAAATATTTTTTTATTACAGAGACAACACGACATGATTTTTTGTGTTCTATATCGTTGCTTGTCGATATACTCATTATTAAATGTTTTATTACTAACTTAACTTTCTGCTATTATAAACGTTGCATTTTTTTTTAATTTACTAAATAATCGTTTTTCATTATATGGTGTTGCAGTTAGGACTTTTGCTTTACACGAAAGACGAAGAAGAAGTCAAGTGCTAAAGATCGATTGTTGAAATGAAATTAATCATGGAGGAGCCGCGATGCGCCCCAGCTGCTGCTCAGGTAGGATGACATGAGGTGCGCGTCGGAAGCTTACGCGATCAAACTGAATCAGCCGCGGCCGGTAATAATTTAACGATTACCTTAATTTTAATAACTTCCCAGCGACTGAACGAAAATCGGAGCCAAGTGTTTCAAATTAAAAATAACTTTGCTTTTCGTTTCAAGTACCGTAGACAAAAATGTTATTCCAATTTAATTTGCAGCACAACGGCATTCGGTAATTAGGTTTATTTCTGTTCAGTGGAACGTTTGTGGAATTTTATTTGAATCGATCAATTATTGGGGATAGGGAAAATGTCGTCGAAATCAATTTCATTGGACGAGTGGAAGTGGAGCGACTTCAATTTGTTTGAAGCACCGCCGAAGGGAAACACAAGCCACACAAATACTCGTCAATATACCTTGCGAGTCCCGCTCGACACTTTTATAATATGAGCAATGAAAATTTATAATAATTGATCTTGTCGGACAGACACATAGGTCGGTAGACTGGTGAATATTTATGTGATTGTGGATAGGATGAAACTTCACGGAATTTGATTATTACGATTTATTTTTATGCCTGTAATCGATCAGCTATGCGTATCTTTGACTGAACGACTACATGCATATGACACTGTACGTTCTCGATTGAAATTTATTAATTATTTTGAAGAAATGGGCGCTCCGAAGTTATACGCTACAGCGGAAGAACTGGTCAAAGCATACAAAAATGACTTTGTTTAAAAACGATCAATCTAAGGAGATCTACTACCAAATACTCGAAAACCAAAATTTCTGAGCTACAGTTCCAAATGTTCAAATTACGTTGAGAATGTACTTGTTGTTGATGGTGTCATGTCAAAAAATATCGGGGCCTCCACACCTTTAAATCCGACCCTGTGTCTATGTGTGTAACCGGATGTTTGTTTTATTAAACTCTTTAGAAAACTGCTACGCAATCAGAGATGCATTTTGCAATATCTAGCGTATGACTGTGTGTATGTGTGTGAGGTATGCGCGCGCACCGGGCGTCGTCGACTTGCTGACAGATGACGTAAGTACTGCCGCCGCGGGACATTATCATGTACGCGGGTATTTCTCAGATTTGGTGCGAATTCGACGTAAACACGAAAAAAAAATAGAATGTTATTTTTTGATACTCATGAAAAACTACGAGATAAATATACACTGCTACGTGATTTATTTGAAATTACACGCATTTTACCCCAAAATATTGGCTAATTAGCTTTATGGTGACTGACGGTAGTGAAAAGTGTAAATCTGGTAATGACATTCATAAAAATGGTAATGATAAAATACTGCGGGCAAATGAGATTAAAATTAAATCAACAGATAAGTTATATTATTTATTCATGAAATGAAAAAAAAAACAACAATTAGTTTTAACAAAATTCTCCTGTATGTTAATTCAAAATTTACTCTAATAAAGAATCAGTTTACATAATCACAACATTTCAATATTAGGAACTAAAAAATGTTTTTAATCATAATTATATGACTTTTATATTAAATTAAAATATTCTTCTTTTCAAGGTGTTGGCGGCTATTCACCTTCCATTTTTTTCGTTCTTCTTCTTATATGTAAACGTGCTTGAATTAATTTTTCTTCCTGTATTTTTTTTACTTTGATTTTGGGCATGCTGAGCACCTAAAAAGATAATTTACTCGTTAAACATTAGCTTTTACCTGTGTATCGATGTATGGCGGGTATGTTTTAGTTGCAAGATAGCAGGTAGATGAACTTCAAGGAAACAGAACTAATAGCATTATTGTCAAATTAATAAACACATTCTATGTAGTAAGACATGGTTATTGTGTCGAGTCCTAAATTTATCACATGCAGTTAATACCAGTCCAAAATAAAACCATGCAAACAAACAGCGTATAGTAAAGCAATCTGCCCCCCTCGAACTATCGTGCATTCGCCCATGTGCGTATAAATTGTATTAAAACACCATGCGCATTAAAGCGGTGTATAAAATTTAATATAATTCACTACCTTCAGTTTTGTCTCATTACCTTCATCTTTAAAGCTGAAGGGAATCGACGGTAATGTAATAGAGGGTAATGAAATTTCAACACCTTTTTGGATATCACACCGTAGCTAATGGTAACCTGTGCATATCAATTAATACTAGCAGTAGAACCACAATTAGATGTCTATTAAAACTAATAGTTTGAGAAAACTACGTCCACTTACCTTAAAATCGCACTGAAGGTAATTTAAAATAAACGGTTGAAATCTTGAATCACAACACTATTTAGGTAATTTTGTGGATAAAATTGCAAGCGTCCGTCCTTTAAACTGTTTATCAGTCGATTGACGAGTATGCGGAGAGCGCTCGTAGGATAAGGTACCGATAGCAATACAGTAAGTTATTAATATTTTTGATTGTATGAATGCTGAAGGTAATGAATTTTATTTGTTGTTAAATTGGTTTGAACACCGTAACAGTCAATTGCAATATACTTAATTGTATACGTATATACTCGTAATTTTGTTGCCTATTAAGTATTTTACATAAACCAAGTAACAACATAGAGGTAACACGCTTAAAAAAAAAAAATCGAATGTTTTTACCAAATTTTAATAATGAATGAAATTTTAGTAATGAGATCTTGATATGTTTTTTTATTTTTTTATTATTATTTAACATTTTATAGTCATATTTTTAAATGCTACATAGACCTAAGAAGTTTACTGATAATAAAAAAAAAATATTGACAGATATGGTATTAATTTTCGTAAATATTTAATCGAACATGTGATTTGCATGAAACTTGAGAACTACCCACGCAATGATGGATAAGCTGTAACCTACTAACAGCTGCAGCACCCTATCCATAATAGACGAAAGAACGCAGGCGCTTATGTTTAATGAAACAGCTGTGTTTAGCATAAAGTAGCACAAAACAATGAACCATAAAGCAGAATTGCACTATGAAGGATTACATTTTTTGATATTGTTTTAAATGAATAAACAAAGCTATGCAATTTTTATGTTAGGTATTTTTATAAAGTACGTATAGAGCCAGTCCAGTTTCTTTGTAGCACACTTCTGTCATGTGGTCTGAATAAAGAGGTTTCTTACCGAGTCTCAAACTCAAACTCAAAGCATTTATTTCAAATAAACCAATTACAGGCACTTTTGAATTGTCAATGGGTCAGTCAGGAAGATGAAGCTAAATGCCCATTCCAAAGCATGGTATGGAGAAGAACGGGCAAGAAACTCCACGGACACTCTTTTAAATCATAATAAGGTTACAAAATACCATTCTGCATTTGCGTTTTGCGTTTTTGTGTTGAATTAGAAATTTGTATTTTTTTCACAGCTTAAAGGCAATTAGACCTAAGTATTTGATATAAATTTCAACTTGATACCTCTACGCGTTCATCAGGAAAAGGATAATAAGTTTATAATTATTTAAAAAAGAAATATCATGATGATGTAACAAAAAATTTAAGGATTTCGATATTTTTCCTTTATGTGTGCTACAAAACGTTGCTTCATGCCAAATTTCAAGATTCTAGGTCGACTGGAAGTATCCTTTAGGTTTTGATTCCTTTGCGAGTAGATTGCGAGATTCAAAGTATGCGACTTAAATTGCTGTTTCTTTTGATTGCGTTGACATAGAAGTTTGATTTTGTTACAGCTTAAAGGTATTATAGACCTAAGTATTTAATATAAATTTAAACTTAATACCTCCACGCGTTCATGAGGAAAGGGGTAGTTTAAAATTATTAAAAATATTTTTATTATATGATGTAACTAAAAATGTATACTTTTCACAATTTTTCCATTATCTGTATAAGACGTTGCTTCGTACCAAATTTCAAGATTCTGAGTTCACGGGAAGTAGCCCGTAGGTTTTGATTCCCTTGCGAGTGTCGAAAATTAGCTGCATAAACGGCTGTATCTTTTGATTGCGTTGGCTTAGAAGTATGATTTTTTCACACCTCTAAGGGACAGTAGACTTGAGTATTTGATATGAATTTCAACTTGATATGTCCGCGTTCCTGAGAAACAGGGTCTTGACAGACAGGCAGACGGACAACAAAGTGATCCTATAAGGGTTCCGTTTTTTCCTTTTGAGGTACGGAACCTTAAAAGGGCTACCTCTTACAATAGTGTACAGAATGAAAATTACAGAAAATTACAGAAGTACAGAAAAAGATTTAGAAGTAAAATTATTTATGAATTTTAACAGTATTGATATTCTTTGTTTAACAGAACATTGGCTTAAAAGTGACCAGTTATTGTTCAACTTTAATAATCACCAGGTTAGTGGTTCGTTCAGCATAGTTAATGCTATACATGGTGGCTCATTAATGCTAGTAAGTAACCAGCTTAAATGTAAAGACCGTAAGGATATTGTGAGCCTATCTGTCGAGCGGACAGTTGAAATAGCCTGTATAGAGTTGGAGCAGTTTATTGTATTGAGTGTACGTATATACAGACCTCCTTCAGGATTGTATGACTGCTTTGAAAAGGTAATGGATGAAGTGTTACACAAGATTTGTAACTCAAATAAGTCCATTATCACTTACGGTGATTTTAATGTTAATTGATTAGAAAACTCAGGTTCTTGTAGTAAAATAATAAGTCTGTTTCAGTCCTACAATCTTGTCAACCTATTTTTGGAGCCTACAAGAATAACCCCTACTAGCGCCACATGCCTAGATAATATTTATACAGATGTTATAGCCAAAAATAAATTATAAATTAACTAGATTCTGAACATTGCGGGCAGAGGATTACTATTCCAAACGAAAATAACAACAAAGTGGCTAAAAAGAATATCACTGTTAACCCCAAAACTGCAAGTCGCTTGGAAGTTTTCAAAGTTAAACTCATTAATAAATTACCAGTTTTGTCAATTCATGGTGATCCTAATCACATTATATATTTCTTAATTTAAACTGTTAACAATTTAATTCCACCTTTATTCCCAAGATTATCTCGGTTAGTGTAGTTTCAGTGATTGGGCGACCATTGGTGTTCAAAAATTTTGAATACAGCTTTATGAGCTGTACAATGAAAGGACTTATGTCAACACGGCTGAATTTAATATTAATATTTTAGAAATTATTTAACATTATTTTGAAAAGTTTGTTGTATGTCCAAGTCGCGTTATTTGAGTTCGAAGATTAAAACAGTACACATCAATATACTTTTCTTTAAATCTAAGGGGGAGGGCTTTTTCAGCTGAATATTTAACACATTAACGTACATGACGCTACTCTTCAAAATTGTACTCATCATCATACCAAAGTTATAATAATTATTCATTAAACTAATCGCGCCGATACTCGTAGAGTTCACGTAGCACCGTAGCGCGTGGCGTAGCACTGATCATACGGCGTAGCACGTAGTACATAGCACCCGCAATTTCCAAGAGTACTAATGAAATAACGTAGGTTGGTCGGAGGGCGGGGCAGAGGTCAGCGGAGGATAAACACGCCGCGGTCACTCTAGACTAAACGTCGCGGCTGTTACACACAATTAAATGCTACAGAAAATCCATTTGCTACGGTGTTCGTAGTCGCTACGGCGTAGCAGTAGAAAATCGTCGCAGATCACATACGGTAGAAGGCCGCAGTTGCAGGCAGTGGGCTTACTGGGCGGGTGTGGGCAGAGTCGCGGGTTGAATACGAGGCGTCTCATTAGTGCGGCTGATAACAGGTGCGCACGCCCAGCAGGCCTACGGTAATCCCATCCCGGGACAACGCGACAATGTCAACAGTAAACAAAAACATAATTTATAAAAAACAGAGAGAGAGAGAGAGAGAGAGTTTGCAGGTTTCAATTAATCGCGGTTATTCGTTAAGGACGATAGAGTCACGACAGTTATCTGATGTTAATAATGCGTTAGCAGTGTGCTGATAGGTAGCTTGACCCAACTTACCCCATATGAGTATCTGGGCTCACAGATTTACCTCAAATGTCCGTCAGCGTCGTCACAGCATTCTCGTGACGCGCCGCGGCTGTCAGCTCCACTTAGGTCATGCCTACATTGCCCACTACAACAAAATGCCTCATCTGACATTACCGAGCGCTCTCGTCGTCGTTGGAACTGTTGGAAGGTCGCACTAATACTTGTTACTTGTTTAGGTGAAACAAAAACGGACTATAGCAAAGGAAGCGCCAGTTTGAAGGTTGTTATAGAGACGAACTTCTGTACTCGTGTAGCTCCAGTTAATCCCGGTGTTCACGTGAGCGGGCTAGTTAATACGTCTAGCGAAACTTTAGCAATTGGCCATTTTAACTGCAGTTATTATATCGAGGGATTTTGCTGTCGAGCTTTTAACATCTGATTCGAATTGCAATTATTTATTTAAACCACTGCACCAACCCGCACTGGGCCCGCGTGGTAGATTACGGCCCACTCCCTCTCACTGAGACAGTTCCCAGCATTATAGGCTGATTATGCTTATTGATACCACCTTAAATCTATTTTTACAGGTTGCCCTAATTATTAAAGTTTTTTATTGTACCAGCGTCAAGTATTTTTTTATGTATTTACATCAACTTTTCTCGTTATACTTTGATATTAATGCAAATAACGACCGTTGACAGTTGCTATCTGCATTACAATCGGTCCCAGTCACAACTCATATTGCATGATGGTAATCTGATGCCGCGTGTTTGTTCACGCGGTACACTCACACGTCCCACACCAAAATGGACTCGCGGGATCAACGTTTACTTTATTATTGATCCTTTCTGTATGTAACTCCGCGTCCTAACCAAAAGCGATCGTCGCGCGAGCACGCGATCGACGCGATGGTTTGTATATTGTATCGGCCTTACCGATCTACAGATACACCGAAACGTTACGTAGTAATTGAACTGCATTATACTCACATCATGCGTGCCCCGCCAAAAAGACAATTAACAAGTTGACGCGGTGGACAAATTATAACACCAACGTGTGCCAACGTGATTACTAACTGCTTGCTTCCGGCACATGGCGGCACATCACGACGCGCTAAAACTGATTCCCATTCTTAGTCCTAATACTTGGTGATAGCCAATTTTTCTTACAACGGCATCGGTTTGTCTCTTATTTTCACGATTTCCAGAAAAAAAGATAACAAAGGTATCGGCGATGAAGTGGACTTCAATGAACGAAGCCTACGGATCAATGAACAAACTTATGTAAGAGGAAAACTAATTTTCTTTGACGCTTGTAAAGCAAAGATTTTCAGTAATAATAAAGCAATACAGGAGATTGTGAATTTAATATCAACATTTTCAAAACTCTTGTCGTTGTAACCGGAACAATTATGACCGATACAGGTTCAGAAAAACCTCTCATCATTACTAATTGTAAGTTGTACATTAAACCTCTCATCATTACTAATTGTAAGTTGTACATTATTTTTACCACGTGCACCGTTTCGGCTCGGACGCTACAAATTCAAAAGTAATTTATTCAAACTAGGCTGAGAATCAGCACTTTTCGAACGTCAAAATTACATAAAACAGTCCCCAAAAACGCCCACCCTTCACCACTTCCTAGTGCTTTAGCTGGGAAGCAGAAGTGGCGCAACAAACTCCCCAGCAGCACTGCTGTCTGTTCAGTTAGAAAGAAAAAAAAACTTGATTCTATACAATAGTATGCAAAATAATTTACATTACTCAACACAAAACAGTAAATAAACTTATTTGCCATAATGACTGCTAGCACATGCCAATATACCAACAAAACAATCAAAAAACAAACTCGAGCGAAAATAAAAACTCAAAAAATAAACAGAACTTAATACCGGAATAAACGCCTCCAAGCATAAAGGGCGTGCCCGCTTACATATAGCTAATACAACTGTAACTCGAAGTCACATTTATGATAAACTAGAACCGTCAAAGTAACAATAAATAAACAGTAAGGCAAGAAATAATTCTTGCCTTACTGTTTATTTATTTTTTTAAGCGACCTCGACAATTTTATTGATCATATGATCAACAAAATTGTCGAGGTCGCTAGCTAACCATATATTGCAAAACAACTCATAACAAAAAAAAAAAAAAATGCGTAGATTATGTCAATAACATATTGTATTTTGTGCTATGTCTTTTGTGTGCATCAAATAAACGATTTATCTATCTATCTATGTGAAAATAAAATTAAAATAAATTGACTTCAACTGTCAAATAAAATAAACAATTATATAAACTCATTTAACTTGTCAGTAGGTAAGCTGGAGAAAGAACATAAACATTGTCTTGAATTAATCACAACGACCAACTATTTTTATCCTAGGCCTAGTAGTCGTTGATAGAATAGTATGCCTTTGAACAAAGATTGGATTTTACTTTGGCTTTAAACGCATTAAAAGGCAAATCCAGAAAAGAAGAGGGTAGCTTGTTTTAAAAGGTTATACTAAGTCCAACAAATGAGTTATGAACCTTATGAAGCCGGAGAAATGGAGCTCGCAATTTGTCCTTATTTCTGGTGTTAATATTGTGAATATCACTGTTTTTTGTGTATAAGTGTATATTTTGCCTAATATATAAGATGTTGGCGAAGATGAATTGAGATGCCACCTTGAGAATACCAATATCTTTAAAAAGATCTCTTAGAGAAACTCTGGCACCTACCTGGTAAATTGCTTGAACAGCTCGTTTTTGGAGAACAAATATATTTTGAATATCAGCAGCTTTGCCCCACAACAGAAGACCGTAGGACATAACGCTATGGAAATAACTAAAATAGACTAACCGAGCTGTATCAGTGTATTGTCTTACTTTCCAGACAGCGTAGGCGGCCGAACTGACCCTTCCGGCTAGGCTTGATATATGGGCCTATACTGAGCCGACGATATTTTATATTTAATCGACGTCTTATTTGCCATAAACTAGATTTTCTGGATGCCTTTCAAGAGCCCGCGTCCCCGCAGCCATACACTACACAAGGCTACACGGTTGCGATATTTTGCTGAGCAACAGCACAATGCGCGGGAATCCAATCCACCTATCAATAGCAGACGCGGCTCCCTGCGACCTTACGTCCTACAAATAAGAGTTATATTCGTTTGTATAACGCGTCGACTTGACGCCGTGTTTGCGCGGAGTCTGCATACATTTGCATCTGCTGATGATATCGCGGCATCGCACTTCATTTCACAGATTTACTGACAGTTTGTCCCGCAGATGTTCGCGCGTTGTGGTGACTTCGAAAGGCACAAACGTGTTTATTGTAACATTGTGTTTCATCTTTGAAAATCAGAAGGGCATCTCGTATTTATATATGATTTACCTAAATTATAATAATTATAATAACTCCCTCTATCGAACTCAATTGAGAGGGAAATGGGAGTGTTAACTTGCAATCACATGTGGAACCGTGCGGGTGGTATAAAGTAAAAAAACGTAAAAGTTTTTTAAAGTTCTGGTTATATTTTCCCGGGACCTATTTTGCTAATGCTATTTTAACAGTAAGTTGGAGATTTTTTATATTTGCATTTAATTATGGTTTAAATTGTTTTCGAAATGATCACAATTATTTCCTTGAACGTGAAGCGACGAAACAAATATTTTAGTCCAGCCATTGTGTATTTTTATGAATCAGGTTTTGCGTCACGTCACCCGTCCGGTTACCTGGAAAGCTTTCCGGGAGTTTTGAAAATTGTTGTTTCATTGAATTCGACGTGGTCTTCCAGCTAACCTCCTTTTTGAGCACCAAATGTCTATTCTCAAAACAATATATTTATTTTGTTTTGTTTCGACACTATTGCTGAAACAGATACTAAATAAAATGTTTTTTGGTACAGTAAACCTATTTTTATTACCGTCATCCAGAGATTATCCATACAAACACCCAGGACGTGGCATTTAGAAATCAAAATAATTATAAGTACGGTTCCACTCCAGACGTGAGACATTCAAAACATTCACATTCGGTTGTGAAGTGAATATTGTATGGAGTAAGCCAGTCCCGTTGGCGGCACGTAATCCCTTACTTATGGATATTGAGGTCCATTGTAGAAAGTTGCACAATGTCCGCAAAATCTCCGCGCGCACAAATATTACAATGTTTGCGGGATATTCAGATGTAACGTGAAAATTATTTATATTTCAAACTGAAGCGTTAGTTTTTAGGTATCAGGAACTTTTCATGTCAGCTTTACGTATATCTTTTCATGTATGCTCAGCTTTACGTATATCTTTTCATGTATGCTCAGCTTTACGTATATCTTTTCATGTATGCTCACCTTTACGTATATCTTTTCATGTATGCTCAGCTTTACGTATATCTTTTCATGTATGCTCACCTTTACGTATATCTTTTCATGTATGCTCAGCTTTACGTATATCTTTTCATGTATGCTCAGCTTTACGTATATCTTTTCATGTATGCTCAGCTTTACGTATATTTTTGATAAATGGTGCCAGTGCCAGTATTTACTGTCATTTGTATTTCCCTTTTGTAGAATTTGTGTCTCCCCGACTTATATTCGAATTTTCCTCAACACGCACTTTTAACATGACGGAACAATTTAATATAGTAACTTATAACATTCATCAAATGAATATAATTTTTGTGGTCGTAAATCTGCGCTGCGTCAGTATGTGGCGGGTGTCGACTACTGAGAGTGCATTAACTGGAGGCGTTCAGTTTCAATAAGGTGTTAACGTTAGTTCTAAATCTGTCGCAGCACGACTTATGGTTTCCTAGTATCTGCGGGGCGGAGGGCGCGAGGGCCGTAAAACTCTCTTTTCAGTATGTCGTTGCGTATCCCACCACACAAAATAATGTTCAGTAGCGAGTTTTTTTCTTGTTAGACAGATGATTGACACATTTTATATGCATGTTTTAACGAGTTAATTCGCTATAAGTACACTTACTTATCGATTGTCCCACTATAAAATCGAAATTAAAATGGTTATTGTATTTGGCCACACCATATCATTATATTTTTGAAGGCCTTTATTTATTACATCGAAATATTTATCGCTGTTTAAGATACAGAATGCGTAGCGATGTAAAATAATTAAAGCAACAATGTGAGCGTGAGGTCGCCTAGTATTCACAACTCGAAGAGCGATTGCACGGCATCACTTACGGCGAGAATAGAAGGTCCATTATTAATAATCCAGTGAATAACAGCTTCGATGAGTGGAGTTGAGTTGACAAATACCGCTCATATTCTCTATTCTACCCGCTAATACCGTGTCGCCTACCTTTTTTTTTTAAACCACAATTCCCTTCAAAGCTATTATTTCGGTTAAAACATTATTATATAACTTAATGCTGCGACTCAATGAGATCAGTTTTTACTTTAATTTTATGTCACGCGTTGAAAGTGAAACTTCTGCCACTAGCTTTCGAGGTCGTAGGGACGACGTCGCGGCGCACTAGCACGTCAACGGTTTCCAAGTTATTTATTAAGTGCCGCTCAATGGAAAACTGAGCCTGTTTGTGGAGCGCTCGCGTGCCCGCGATACTCAGCTGAACAGCTGAATATGCTTCACATACTTATAAAAAAGGCATCTTTGATATGTAATACTACAACGCTACAAGCTGAGTTTAGTCACTGTGCGATTACATTCAACGTAAAAGCGTTTATCACAAAATTGTATTTAGGAACTAAAGTGTGGCTACGGAGAAGTGCAAGCTCGGCGTCGAAACTACGTAAGTTCGGTGTTTAGCAGGTCCCGAGACGTGGTGATGCCGTTACGAAGCTGATAAGAGTGCATTGCTGAATGTAGTCTCATAAAAAAGATTGCTGTACGGCTCGAGCGTTAGTTCAGATCAGATAGCATATAATCATAGTAGGTTTCTATAGTCATGCATGCTCTCGCGGCAGGTAGTTATGCATACCAGACATCAGTTCCCATAGCAGCGAATCACTCGACACCATATGCTGTTTCTAACCACTTGTTTAATTATTTAGTTAATAGCCATGTCACCAATTGCAATTATTTATTATACATCTCTTTCGACATGACGCCTTATTCTAACACTTAAGTTAACGTTCATGTGAAGTGGCCTGGTGGAACATTCCAGAAATATTGTTTTTTATAAAATATGTACCATTAGTTCGTAAGCCATTCCGTCTGTATCGCTCTAACCGAGCACACCTCCTAATTACTTTGAATATTGTAATTAAAGTATATTTAAAAAACTAAATCACTGCCGTTCATATTTGACTAGGTACTAGCTCGCATTATGATACAATAACATGCATCTCGTAGCGCGCGGCCGGAGACTTGCCGGAACATTACTGATTAATATCTTAAGATTTTTAACTGCCTCTTTTGTTCGACCGCATCATTACTTACTGGGTTCTGATAATTTCGGAATAAACATTTAATATTTCATGTCGAGGACAAGGGTTACATGGACGAGACCAAGAGCATGACATCGAACGCCATACTAGGTGCTGAAAAACATATATCTTAAAGAGTTTACCTCTTACTACTGTAAGGTTTAAGACGATAACGTATGTTGAAATTGGAGGAGTACACCTTGTCCTAATGAAAACATAAATAATAATAATGAATCTCTCATCTTTAGATTATTTCGTTATACTCGCGCGAACACAAACACGCCACTCGCACTGGATACTGTACAAATTACGTTTTTCATGTGTGAGCCTCCTGCGGGCTGCAATTGTGTCTGTCAGCCTGTTTGTGATCGCCGAACTTTTCGAATAGCCACCGCGTTGTCTATTAGTGAGGCGCGCCCAACGCGTTGTTTGCAGGGCTAACAACTCGCACCCTCACCGCCGACGTTGCAGACCAAAAACCACTTCACTTACAAGGTATAATCAATAAATCGCGGAAATCCGCCATACGAGCCATCTTCAGGGTACTTAATTTACTCGCTCCATGGGAAATGTCTGTATAGCTCTCGCACTGTCAGGCTGCTGCTGTGAGAATATTTTTACAAACTATTGTAACTAAGAGAGAGAGAACTCCTAATATGAACCAGTAACAGGGATCAGGTCATAATGTGCGACTAAGAATATTGGATACGGCGCGACGCCCATACTCACATTGTATGGTTATAAATCTTTAACGTCACTCTTTTTCGTTATTACGCATTATGCACAATACAAAATCTGTGAGTGTAGTAAAAATATGAACATTTTTGCGTATATACCTAACACATTTCGACTAGGCTGTACACGTAACGTGGCCGGGATGGTGGCGAGGCCGCGGAGCTGGAGGTGAGCTCACACTGACCTAGTGAATCTTTGTGCCAACCATAGAAATCTTATATCTATGGTGCTGACACATAAATCTGTTGGACGGAGTTTTTTCATTATGTTGATTACGTGTTTTCACCATAGTGCAACTAAGTACAGAAGGACCACTCCTAGTGACCAAAACATACATAAAATGCCGTATAATATACCAAACGAACTTACTTGAATTGATGTTCGATCAACATTATAATGAAGACTTTGTCCTTCGATGATCACGATGTAGTTTCCGGATTACATGGAACCTATTGATTATTTAAAGGTTGCCACAGTAAAAAAAAAATTATTTGCTGTTAACTGAACATAGCCGGTACCCTAATTCCGTAATTCACGATCAAATCCGAATCGTTTTTAACAGATTGCTAACCCAATTTTTTTTTTTTTCGAACTACATAAGTTCGAAAAAAAAAACTGCTCAACAACGTATATAATACAATGAATGTTCACATTCAACTGTCAAAATGAAACAGATTAGTGGTAATCGTTTACGAAAATGTGTTGCGTAATTAGCAGTGATCGGAGTAGGTAGATTGAACTGGGGTCATTGATCCGAAACGTATATATTACTATGGACATTCCTCCGGAATTGGTGGATTATTAAAAAAAAAAAACCGGAACTTATGTAGGAATTGTATTCTGCCAGAGTGAAACAATTTATATCTATCTATAAAAGATCTAGCTATCTAGCTATCCTAGGCTAAAAATAAAAAATAAATATTAAAGCTTCGATCGGAATTCGATTGTTTTTATTATTCAACAGATAAATAATGAATTAATTTAGTTTTGATACCTTCCTTTAAATTTTGAATTGAGTAGTAATAATATCACTACCAACATTAACAATATTTAATTGAATCCGGAAATACCGGAATTACTTTCCGGAAAAATGGCTTATCCATGTTATTCTTTCTGTGTGCATTTATGATACAAGTACTAAAAATCAATCTACCTACTCCGATCACTGGTAATTAGATAGCCGGATGTATTGAACGTTAGTACTATTATTTTGTTCTGTGGTATTGATTTCCCTGTTTTTGCTCGGCACATTGTATTGGTTTCTCTGGTTTTGCTCGGCACATTGTATTAATTTCTCTGGTTTTGCTCGGCATATTGTATTGCGTGAAACTTTTGCGACCATTAGGTAAGGGTGGCGATTTTCTTCAAGAGGAATATTGCAGTACCTTTGAGAAATGTCGAATCGATCAAATCGAATCGAATATTGCTGTAGGAATATATATCCAGATATATAAGATTTGTGGCAAAATCAAGTGTTTTTAGAACCTGTACCTTTGGCACCGGCCGTCTAGTTCTATCCAATGTTTTTGTACCGACTGACCGATGCTCAACCGGGTCGTCGCCGCCTTGATAAGTAACAGCGCGAGCTTCTGTCACAAGCTCAGCAAACCGCGCAGGTTTGGGTATTGGGTACCTAATGTAAAACTCCTACTGAGGTCAGGTGACAATTACACAAAGAGAATGTCGGCGGAAGCTTGTCTGTACCTACTGGTGAAACGAACTTGAGTTTATTCTGGTGTACCTTCCGCACATTAGGCGGCACAGCGGCACTTGGCCACGTATTATTTTATGCAAACGACTCGCCCCCGCCAACTTCACAATTTGTCCAAACAGATTGTTTTCAGAGCAAAATTCAATTCAAATTGATCGTTCGCGTCTCTGGGCGCGCACATAATGAAAGGGGCTTAATACGGTATCGGTAAACATTAGCATAAAGTATTTGCAAAAATTGCGTTCCGGGGTTGTGGCAGGCGGCGCGGAATCTTAATATCATCCCCTCCCGCTCTCCGCGGCACGCAACCCTCCCGCGCCCGGCCCGCGCCCGCACCGCAACGTGTCGTCTGCGGTGGACTACGACGAGAGTCACAGATAGCATAGAAGGACCATGTCATTCCTTTTATAAGTCGACAAACATCTTTAAAAAAAATCGTAACGAACGGAAGGCAGGATAAACTGCAATAAACAATATCCCTTCCATTTTGACAATTCAACAACATTCATTACGTTGTTTATTGAGCAGACGAATTTTTCAAACGTAATGAAGCAATGGATTATGTTTATGTTGTATTGATAAAATCAATCGGATTGTGACTGAGTTGCGAAGCAGTTACAATTGGGATATTTTCGTGCAGTTAGTTAAACAATATCGAAGTACTAGGTGTTATTTTTGTTATTATTTAACATTGAAAATGTTTTTTCGATCGCTTCAGTACCTTTTCCAGCGAAAGTGCGAATCTGTGATTATTTTAAAAGTAATAAAACTACGTCAATAAAATGGTACTAAAATACGCACAATTTGATGCTCTCTATGTCATAAAAAAATCTTTTGAAGTTATTGAATAAAAAATACACAAAAAAAATTCGAAACATTTTGGGTTCTTTTTGACCGAAAACTTAGATAATTATAAAACTAAAAGAGATATCAATATAAATCGAAAAGCCCCTCTAGAGAATTAAATTACGCAACTTTTAATATCAAAATCGCGAGGTTGAGATATCGAGAAGTGCTTTAATTTTCTACCCTTTTGTGTGAGAGTCGCGCGTCAACTTAGGATGCGCGGCGCGCGGTGAGAGACGGACTGCTCGCTGGCAGTGGCATGCAAAATGCCAATGCCTGAATATCGTATCCGTGTCAAAGTGCGTAAAATTAACGAGCCTTCGTCTCTGTTAAAAATATAATAGGAAAATTAAATGTAATGAAGTAAACAATGTTTTGAAAACTTCGAAAATAATTAAATAATTAACAGTTTCATTAAATTTCTTGACGATTCTAAATCTTGAGTTAGTGAAGTAAACTTCTCGGCTTGTGCATTCGAAATTTACTTTGACGTTGAACGTTTTAACGTGAACTGTATTTTTTGCGTGTAGTATACATTACTGTCGCGGACTGCAACAAGAACAATGATGGACGATCGTGAAAATTTAGGCCGAGGCGAAGCCGAGGCACACATACGTGTCCATCAGTATATTACTTTTCTCAAATAATGCGCTGAAATTCAAACTAAGTAAATTAATTATAAATTCCAGAATCAATGACGAACACCGGTAATTTTACAAGCTCCATTATGTTCATTTGTTTCTTTTTTACTTTAAGGCGAAAGCGTCAAGGTACCCCGCGAAGTTCAAATTTTCTTACGTTTTGTGCATTTTACAGGTCAGTATCATGTTGTATGTTGATCTTAATATGATTCGCGGCCGTATCAAATGTTTATTTATAGAATTATAATCATAAAAATGCCGAATACAACTTTCTAAGTTCATATAATCGCATTGAATTTCTATTTTCATTTCATTTCATTTATTTATTCATTAACAAATAACATTGTGTTGAACATTACATATTAAATACAATTATCACATGCAGAAAGAATACATTTAAAAGACTAATTAATTTCAATAAATTTCAAATATGTCAACAAATAAATATAATGTCAAATTAACAACAGGTATAATGTCAAATTAGGAGGGTAGTGTTCAAGTCAAAAGATAATTTAATTTAAGCTTGTCCACTGCTATTATTTTATGTTACTATTTCATGAAATCATAACATTTGGCGATTGTGCTTACTTATGGAGTTGTATTGCCGATTATAATGATTATAATTATGTAAAGCCATATTGGTTACGGTCGCGAATCATATTTTAATCAACATAACACCTCAAACTGACCTACAAAATGTAAAAAAATAAAGAAAATTCGAATTTCGCGGACTACCTAAGCGCATGCCCCTTAAACACCTCTTTTTGCAAGCCAAATCTAAATTTAAATATAATCTTTGATAAGTTGCCTCCTTGGTTGCCAAGCGCAGTAAAAAGTTCGTTCCATTGAGTTTTCATAGTAAATTATTTGGCCGCTAAACACGACATATGGATTTTCATACAAACATTGCCGGCCGGGCGGTCGCATGTATTCGACCAGTACCGCAATTTTTTATCTCGAAGAAGGTTTTCAAAATAATTTTCGAATTTCCAAGCATGTTTGAGAAAATGGTATTAGTACTTTAGACATAATGTCAAGCTTATCTTTTTTCTGTCAAAATTTTTGTTTCGAGTTTTTAAGATTGTTGTCTTTTCGAGAAATAATAATTATAAATGTATTGGGTTTTTTTTATTTTGTTGAGTTAATTTTCAATGTACCTCGAAGGTCGTGTAAAGCACGAGATCTGTGATTTTTCTTTGTAGCAGCTTATGATAATATGCGAGATTGGCATGTTGCTAGGAGTGGGTCTTCCGCCCCTCTGTCTGTCGTGTGTCGGGCACTTGAGAGCGGTCGCGATTATGTGCAATTTTGTCAACGGGTTCTGAATGCCGCGGCATTTATCAACAGAGTGTGCCGCTGAACTTCATCGCTATCAACGATAATGGATGCAGAGCACGGAACGCCTTAGAACTGGCACATAATTATGTCTATAGGCAAACATTTGTGCAAGGTTTTCAAGTCTGTCAGTCTTACGCTATTTTGTCAAAATAGCGTAAGACTGACAGCTAATAGAGTGTAATTAGTGAGTGGCAGTATGGAGCAAATGAGAACGAATCGCCTCGCATTATGCTTACCTGCACAGATATTAGCGCAAAGCTACAACAACGAACGTGAGCCAGTGTCACTATTCTGCGGCGCTATTCTGTTATCTGTCCACTTAATGCGCGTGTAGTGTGTCACTCTCAACATAGTCGTGCAGCACTGAACTGAATCCTTTTTCAGCACTGTCCTTTTTTTCTGGATTTTAGTTAATACCTAAATTAACCTTTAATATTTCTCCTTCACTATGCTCACGGTTCGGTTGTGGAATTCACTACCGCCTGACATTAGGGACCGCCAAACTGTTGCAATGTTTAATAAGAGTTAAATAACACTTTCTTTCCTCTTTCTCATAGTTGCATTATACGTATATATATATTTTATTTATTCAAAATCTGTATTATCAATAACAAACATAAAGTCTGCCAAACTGTATAACAGTGTGTCGGCAGTTGTTCTCTTCTAGCAATGGATTACAAATTTAGAATTTAGAATATTAATGTGCTAATACTTAATTATGCTAAGTATTATATAAAATAATATAAGTACCTACAGTCGAGATAAGAAATCTCACATTATACAAAAAGGCATTACTTATAGCAAACGTGATGTTTGTTACAGACAGCTATGGACATAATGATAGATCATGTTTGTGTAGAACTCTTCAACGTTGGTCCTTTAACTTATCATGCGATATCAGTTTTGGGGGTACCTCATTCGATAACGTTGGTACTACGTACCTTCGTGTGCACTTACCGAAGTATTTTTTTACTTTTCGAACAGCAAGTGTCTTCTTCTTAGATAAACGAGTTGGGTATTTATTTATTATTTTTAACTATATACAAGGTTACTGGTAACTCGACGTATTCCTTGCAGGACGACATAGTAGGCTTAAAATGCAACAAATTAAGCCACCAAATGTTCTACCGAAATTCAGTAGTTTTTGAGTTAGTTAGATTTTTAGTTTGTATAAGAAAAATCCCAGATTAAATCATTTGAAACCATTTTAATAATGATTTCTGGCGCGACTGTACTGAAATTTAAGTTATTATCATAGTTGATGCCGTAGCAGATCTTTGTTAATAATTAAAAGTTCAAAAATGCCTAAAACCTTGGCAAATATCACTAATCAAACATTTTATTTTTTGTAATTTTTCCTATTACTTCATACAAAATGTTGTATAGTGCAAAAAAAAATTACTACGCTTGATGTACAAATTTATAGGAAAATATCCTTGTATTATCAGCTATTCAAAAAGGTAAGTTAATACAAAGTCATGGACTACATTATGAAAATCGATTTTGATTTAGTACAGGAAAGCGTGACCCTCACAAAAAGGTGATTATTCGGAAAATCAAATTAAACAATTTCGTGAACATTATTATTTATTTTTAATCAATATCAATTTAAAAACTTTAATAACACAAATTTCACACGTCTTGTTCTATGTAATGCCCTCGGTTTCGAATACATGTTCTTATTCGCTTCCTCACTTCGGTTTTTGTGATTCTTGATGTGATTGTTGCCCTCATTTGGTCCGCCGCATCTGTTATTCTTTCCCTTAGTTCTTCAATTGAATTTACTGGGGTCACATAAACTAGGTCTTTCATATGACCCCAGACGTAAAAGTCTAGCGGCGTCAGATCAGGGCTTCGTGCAGGCCACGGAATCGGCCCACCGCGCCCTATCCATCGGTTTGGATAGTTTTCATCCAGCAATTGTCGAATTGTGATTCGGAAGTGGGCTGGACATCCGTCATGTTGATAAATCATGTTTGTTCTTCTTTCTTCCGGTACATCCGTGAGCAGTGCTGTTAAATGATTTCTTAGGAAATCTTCATAAAGTTCCCCATTTAGTGTTTGGGGTAAAAAAATGTGGGCTAATTAATTTGTCGTCGATAATACCCATCCAAAAATTAAACGAGAACCTACGCTGGGACGCGGTTGGTTTCAGTTTTTTAGGGTGTGCTTCTGCTTTAGGTGCCCAGTAATGTAAGTTGTGGTAATTTGTGATACCATCACGGTCAAAACTCCTCATCGGTCCACAGAATGTTTTTTAAAAAGTTTTCGCTTTCGGCGTCGGCACTTAGCATAAAACGACAAAATTCAAGCCGTCTCGGCGGATCTCCCTCTTCTAATGACTGGACTGGTTGGTAGTGGTATGGATGTCGGCCTGACAAGTGAACTACAGACCAGACTTTCCACTGTGACATACCAAGCTCACGCGCTACGATGTTTGTCGATATGTTGGGGTCGTCAAAAAAACGTTGAAGAATAAGCTCCTCGACCTAAGCCGTGTATCTCCGGGCACGACCAGTGTGAATTTGCCTGCTTCTTTGGACACTGCCAGTTTCAGTTATTCGCCGATAAGTCGATCCGAAGACACTAACGTGTGGGAGTCGGCGGTTGGGAAAGCGAAGTTGATATTCTCTCCGCGCCTCAGCAGCGTTACCGTCACAAAGTCCGTAACAGTACATTATGTCAGCGTATTCAGGATTAGAATATGCAGCCATAGTCAGCACTTATGAAGGCACAGCACAGCACAAGAGCAAGATAGGCTGCAACAGTTAAGGAAATAGCCAGATAACAAAACACGAGCTTGCGCGACGTAGAGTTGAGACTAACTAACGCTAACCACCAGATTTTGCAAAGTCGCACCCCTGTCATGTCAAGAGAACAATAGTGACCAATCACAAAGCTTGCCTAGTGTTTGGAGTTTAAGTGCAGGTAAAATCTACGAATAATACGAATACGAAACAATAGGTTGATCGTCTCGCAATTTTACCTGCTCCCCATAAAACCATTCTCTTCCCTGTCACACATGCAAAAGTATTGACAATCGTACCTTTCTGAATAGCTGACAAGGATATTTTCCTGGTAATTTGTACATCAGGCGTAGTATTTATTTTTTGCACTAGACAATTTTTTTTATGAAGTTATAGCAAAAATTACAAAACATTTAATGTTTGGTTAGTGATATTTGCCAACGTTTTAGGCATTTTTGAACTTTTAATTATTAACAAAGATCTGCTACGGCATCAACTATGATAGTAACTTAAATTTCAGTACAGTCGCGCCGGAAATCATTTTTAAATTGGTTTCAAATGGTTAAATCTGGGATTTTTCATAAAAAAACAAAATATCTGACTAACTCAAAAACTACTGAATTTCGGTAGAACATTTGGTGGCTTAATTTGTTGCATTTTAACCCTAATATGACGTCCTGCAAGGAATACGTCGAGTTACCAGTAACCCTGTGTATGTATATCTATATTTATTTATTATATTTTTTATTATATTTATGTTTTAGTGACATTTATTTTAGAAGTAGGTATGTATGTATGTAAGTTTATTCTCATACTCGTATTGTACGTTTATTGTAATTTAATTGAGTGTTTTTTTTTGTTGTTTTTATTTAATTATGTCTTCTCTTACACACTTTGTCTACATCTCTTTAATCTTTCGTTGACTACTTTCCTATCGCAGGTATGCTTGAAGAGATTTCGTTACAAATAAGCATCACGTATGTTTATATTTTTCTGTTCCTTTTTTCGTCTCTGTAAATATATTGTGTGTAAATAAATGGTTAAATAAATAAATCCTTTTCTCTCCCACAGCCCAAAGGTATACATTTAAATAACCGACTTTTGCAATTACATATAAAAGTATGTGGAATGTGGTGGAACTTTGATGTAGGTCTAACTAAATACATTCCACGATTTTAAGAGGTGGTAAACATATATATAATGTTGATAATATAATAATAAAAATATGTAGGTAGGTAGGTACACAACGATTTTTTACTGTTGCAGATATTATTTCTGCTCCCCCGCGCTACGCATGGAGTGGCGCAGTGAACCCTCGATCGCCCCGCGCCGCACAGTGGATCGTCCCCATACAAGAGGTCGGACATAGAATTTAAAATTGAAAAAGTATTTAATTGAAAAAAATTAAATATACAGTTGCATTACTCTATTATGGAACTACAAAAAATGTTACTACAATTTTTTTATTTGACCAGTACTTTATGAGCAATTCGATGAAAACTGTTATTTTTCTATGGAAATGGTCACAAAAATGTCTGTATCTCATGATTCCCTCCTTGTTTCGATTTGCGGTTTTCACTACTGTTATTTACCCATTTTATGCCACATTTTCTTCAAGGACACATGGTGCCCCCAGCGACCCCCTTCCGAGATATTTTGCTTTTAGTAACTATACTTTTAATTGTATAACTGATGAAATGGAGGTACATTAAGTATATTCATTACTGAGAATAAGTCATCCCTAAGTAGTTCCTTAAATAACAGGTGCATTTGCGATTACTTTAATGACTTATGAACGCTTCTGTTGCCATACAACAAACGCGTTAATGAGTCCTTAAGTAAAGATTACCAGTACTTGCTTAATCTAATTAGTTATTGTAATTACTATGTTAACAGCCCTTAATCTCTGCATTGTGATTGGATAATGTCATCATTAGCTTAGTAATGATTGAGTCGAATTTACAATAACACATCGAAAAGAAATAGAGTTTTATGATCAATAAGAAAATATGTAGGTATAAAAATATTTTTTATTTAAATAATATAACACTGTAAAAATAATTTAAAAATAAAACAACTATGTACCCTAAAACAAACTAAAAAATTAAACAACTACTAAGAACTAAATTATAATAGGAAATTAATTAATTAACACGACCATTTAGTTACTAACAACAATAGAAAAGAAAGAAAAAAAAAACATTTATTGGCCGATGGGTGGCATAACACAAAACAAAAAAAAGAACAGAATAAAAAAAAAAATACACAAAAACAAGAAATTAACAAAGAAACTGCTTGTTAATAATAATATTAGGTACTATAAGACTTAAACTATATTTTCTTCATCTTCATCAATAACGACATCATGATCATTATTATCGTCATCATCTTCTTCAACGTCACTACATGCAGCAAGTGTATCAGTTGAAACGTCAATGAACTCCAATTCACTCTGATCAACTATGAGTAAATCGTCTAGTTCACTAAATGAAGACTTTTTGGCTTTATTTGTCATCTTCGGTCGTAAGCTGGTGAGAAGAGGATCGGAAGATAATAGCAGATTATGAAGAATGTCTTCATTAGTGGCGATGCTACTATGCTTTCGTGTATGATATTCTCTAAATTTACGAAAATCCTTGTTTCTTGCTTCAGATGCTTCTTCAGACAAAAAACCTATAGGTACTACTGATAAGTGGTCCACTATCTGTGATCCATGAATCAGCAATTTGTGTAAACTTGCTGGCATGTTATACCATGGATATAATTCCACGAATAAATTTGCTGTTTCATCACAATATAATTTAAATTTTTGGACTTGAATTTTTTCGCCTGAGGAAATGCGTTGCAAAATAACGGCGAGTCTTCTAATTAAATTAACGTCTAATTTAGTAATTTCCGCAGTCGTTTCAGGGTTTGCAAAAAACCTTCTTGCAGCATTTCCAGTGTTTGTATTGCCACTACCCTGCTTAACAACGTCTAGAAGTAAGCCTGTGCTTCTTCGGAAAGCTTCTTGAATGGCTTCTTTCTTATCTTTAACTTTTTTTTTATTATCGTCACCTTTTGCTTGCCATGATTTTATGTCCATTCTGTAAGCAATGTGTAATAAACACTCCATAGACCGAATCCAAGCATGCAATGAACTAAATCCATGCTTGTATAAATCTGTATTCACGGGTTTAGCTCTCACTTCTTCCAAGTTATTCATTTCGCTTGGGCGAGCTTTGCACAAATCACTCACTGCTGCCGATGTACCAGATATGATTGAATGTACCTTACCATCAATCATGGTTAGCCATAGATTGTGAGTAACAGTAGCATTGCCGCAATCAGTCGGGTTCAGTCCACGAATCTCGGTCTCAAATATTTCCATTTCAGCCTTAACATTCGCTTCCGTTTCTTTCATAAATGTAAATGAAATCGGGCGACAATATGTGGTTGACGATGGCCGATCATTCTGCCACACTATACTTCCAATAGAAGTCACTAACTTAAGCGGTACAAGACTTGCCATAAATACACTGGATAAGTCTTGTTCACTTGTTGTTGTCGTTTGATGGTAAATGCTTTGACTTGAAGCTCCATCAAAACCCCATTTACTGTGAAGCACAAGTGGTTCACCAGCATCAAAATTTGATTCAAGTGAATCGATCAGCCTCCTAACTGTGAGATCAAGGAGGGCTTGGATCCGTATCTTTACGGAAGTTTCAGTCACAGTTATGTCTTCTTTTGCCGGGTAGCATTTAAGCTTTTCTTTAACTAACAAGTAGTAGGTTGGGTATTTCGCATGACCTTCTTTTAAACTAAAGTCCCGAAGTGTAATGTAACGCCACTTGGATAACTGCAAGTAAACGTAAAGAGCAAGTGCTTTGTGAGTAGGAACTTCACGAAGCGAAGGATTCTGCTTAGTTTCCAGGACATTTAAAACTGTTGAGACGTGTTCAGGATTTTCCAGCAAATTTTTCATTATTCTGGCCATATCATTTTTTCCGGCAGACTTAAGTATACTTTCAACAGTATGCAAAAGCTCATCCGGACGACTGCAACTAGCAACATTTTCATTAACACGTCTTCTTTTGTGTCTAGTCGATAAATCTTCAAAGCGTTTGCGAGGAGATGTATATGTTGAAGTTGATGCATCTGATTTTGATGGACTGACTACCTCTTCTAACGATATCGGAATTTAACCACTCTCCGTTCTTGTTAATGAACCTGTCGACTGTCCTTCTTGATTGCACCCATTTGGTGTAAACCCTATAGCAAAATCGTCGACACCAGTTCTTGAGATCCGTCACATCACTTTCACTTAACTGGACGTTAGTACTCGACTTCAATGTGTTAAATAAATTGTCATAGTCACGAAGATCTTTATGATTACGAAGAGCAACGTAAAGATCTAGATAAGTAGAAAACCCACGGAAAGCCATAATGACAACACTTGATAGAAGTTATAATTACAACTGAATTACATTTGCTAAACACACTCAAATATATAGGGCAGCAAGTAGGCAACTAGCAATGAATTTGATAAGCTAATGATGACATTAGACAATCACAATGCAGAGATTAAGGGCTGTTAACATAGTAATTACAATAACTAATTAGATTAAGCAAGTACTGGTAATCTTTACTTAAGGACTCATTAACGCGTTTGTTGTATGGCAACAGAAGCGTTCATAAGTCATTAAAGTAATCGCAAATGCACCTGTTATTTAAGGAACTACTTAGGGATGACTTATTCTCAGTAATGAATATACTTAATGTACCTCCATTTCATCAGTTATACAATTAAAAGTATAGTTACTAAAAGCAAAATATCTCGGAAGGGGGTCGCTGGGGGCACCATGTGTCCTTGAAGAAAATGTGGCATAAAATGGGTAAATAACAGTAGTGAAAACCGCAAATCGAAACAAGGAGGGAATCATGAGATACAGACATTTTTGTGACCATTTCCATAGAAAAATAACAGTTTTCATCGAATTGCTCATAAAGTACTGGTCAAATAAAAAAATTGTAGTAACATTTTTTGTAGTTCCATAATAGAGTAATGCAACTGTATATTTAATTTTTTTCAATTAAATACTTTTTCAATTTTAAATTCTATGTCCGACCTCTTGTATGGGGACGATCCACTGTGCGCCGGTCGGAAGCACAAGCAGTCACGCGGCGGTTTCTCCCGCTACAAACAGATCCGAAACCATTTGCATACATTTACATTTCTTCAACTGTTAAAAACAATGTCTTCCCCGCATCGTAGGTACGTACGCTCAGCGTTGATAATTGCTTGCGACGTTATTGTGCGCACACCCTTATTTACGAGTCGCTCTCGGGCGTGGAGAATCACAAGCAGTCGGCATATTAAGTGCGAGGGACGTGTTCACGTTGTCACAACCGCGACCTTGCAGCACGTTTTGTTTACCACCGAACATTCCACCAACTGGGAGCACATATCTGAAGTATAAACGTGGGAACGCCTATTGTGGCTTGCCTGAGGACACTTACTTAGGCTAATAATGTTTTGTCTAGAATGGTAATCAAACTGTATGAATAACTTAATATTGTCTTTATAATCTCATTATATTGAAGTAATCTCTCGACCAACAAGGTCCACACATACTTGTATTAAAGGATAATCCTAAGTCAGCCAAGTAAGCTAAAAGCTGCCTTGTGATGTGTGCACGTATATACAAAAAATACCAAAATAACTAAAACCTATTATTAAATAATCCTAGCTTATTTGAAAACAAACTATATAAATGATCGAATGGAAATAATTTTTATCTACTCTCTTATCGTAATATTCGAAATAGAAACTTCGAAACGAGTTTAAATTGACATACTTTATAAATACAATACCGAAATTTAAAAATATAATCATTATAAAACACTTTTTCTCGAACAAAATAATGTTATAATAGTTATTTATGCTATAAGTGCGGAAGGTAGGTGATTTCCGACGAGTGTATAAGTCGACACGAGTCGGAAATCATCTTACGCACGTGTATCATACAACGTTTTTCTATGCATTGAGCGAGGGGAAAAAAAAAAAAAAAACGAGCGAGCCTTACGGCAGTCGCCCGCAATGTGTAACATCTAACATACCACGACGTATACATATAAATGATAAAAATAAAATTCATGACTTTGACTTTGATTTTGACTTCGACTTCAACTTCGACTTTGGCTTTGACTTCGACTTTTTTATTTTGACCATTGTCATAATCATCGCCATCGTCATCATCATCATTCTGAAATAATAAAATCTCTGAGACGAGTCGGGCTGACGACGGCCTCAACAATTAAAAAAAAACAGAAAAGTAAAAAGCAGTAGTGAAAAAAAATTACACTTTCCGCACAAATTGACTGCTTGGAAAACGCTCTTTTCGAGCAAATGCATTGTAAAACAATTTTTTTTCTATTACGATACAATGCAAATCCAAGAAGTTAATATCACCAAGGAGTTTCCATCGACTTATGCAGTGGAACGTTAGCGGGGGACAGCAGCACCGCTCTAGCGCATGCGCGGTGATGTGCGGGGTACAGGCGCCATTCATACGTGAAGTTGTAATGAATTTCGTGGGATATTTTTATTCTTGATGTTTTATTTAGTAGGTTCAATCCCACTGATATGATATGATAGATGAAATCTTTAATGTCATAATAGTAGTGTATGAAACTGCACATAACTAGGTATTAAAATACTCGTGTGATACTATTAAAAACATACACTCGTATTTTAATACCCCTCTTTATGGAACAGTTTCATAAACTACTATTATGACATTAAAGATTTCTTAACTTGAAAATATAAAATGTGTATGTAAGTACAGGTATTAATGAGACAGACAAATTAAAAAAAGTTGTCTGTCTGTGATGTCTTGTTTAGGTTTAGTCCCATCTCTTCCCCTATGCATTTATACCAACAAAAAATTCCCATCTCTTCCCCCTGCCATAAATCACTCAACGGTACAGTCACGGACGAAAAAAAAGTCAAGCCGTGAAACTAATATAATATATAAAAAATTAACAATTAAAATATTCATGGTTTTAGTTTTAACAAGAATTATTATTATTATTTAATTCCTTTATTTCATTTATATACATATAATTTACATTTTTAAATATTTTTATAAAAAGAAAACGGAAAACAAAAACATTTAAAAATATAAAAAATAGTAGCTCACCGGTATCGGGAACAAGGTCCAAGCTACCGGTGATCAGGGCTCCTGAGAGAGGAATATCCTGACTATACGCGCCGTGTCTAGAAGTACTGCTTTCTGGATCAAGCCCTTGATCCAGCTGCCTAACGAGAGCCTCCTTAGGTGTTGGTCGAGGCTCTTGGCTATTATGACATTGGCAGTCACGACTATCGGCACAATGCCTGCTGTATCCACTTCCCACATGTCGACAACCTCGCGGGCCAGGTCGAGATACTTGATCTGCTTATCTTTTTCAGCGTTCACGAGGTTCTCGTCATGCGGGACCGCTATATCAACAATCATTGTGCGACACTCTAATCGATCTATCATCACTATGTCTGGTTTATTGGCAACAATAGTCCTGTCAGTAATGATAGATCGATCCCAATACAACGTGATATTTTCATTTTCGAGAACTGGGTCGGGCACAAACCTATAGTACGGTACTTCCGGTTCCACAAGACTGTATTTCAGAGCAAGTTGCTGGTGGATAATCCTGGCCACAAGGTTGTGCCTATGCAAGTAGTCTCCGATAGCCAGACGAGAACAGCCAGAGATAATGTGTCGGATTGATTCCCCCGGACGGTGGCATGCCCGACGGATGTCAACCGTGCCATCCTTCACAATATATTTCCGGTAGTTGTTCGTCATCATAACTTCATCCATAATCGCAAAGACAAAACCTTCGGTTTCCCCATAGAGATCACCGAATCGCAGCCAGGATACGGACGCTAGTAGGTCTACATCGGGCCCATGTAAGGCCTGGTAAAAACGCCCGTGAAGCTCTTTGCTCTGCCATACCTCCCTGCGGTCATTAGTATCTAATACTTTGCGCCAGTTCTCGTTAGCCAAGGATAGCGGGGTAAGGCCGTTGTCCACTGAGACCACATCTCGGTGCATCCCCACGTCGGCTTCTAGGAAGTATTCCCTGAGACTGCATACCTCACGGTTGTGCAGGGTCTTAGCATTTAAGAAGCCTCGACCTCCACACTTCCGCGGGATATACAGTCTCATCACCGATGAACGTGGGTGATGCATCCGATTTATGGTCAGCAATGTGCGGACCCTCCTATCCAGGGCGTCAAGTTCCGTCTGGGTCCATTTGAGTATGCCGAAAGAGTACATCAAAACCGGCATGACCCAACCGTTGAAGGCACGCACCTTGTTTCCGCCTGATAAAAGACTATTTAATACTTTATTCAGGCGGCCAAAGAAGCGCTCCTTCAGCGATTGCTTCATGTCAGCAGCGTTGATACCTAACGCTTCCGACATACCCAAATACTTGTAAGTTTCGATTGAGGAGAGGGGTCTTAGTTGCATGGAGTCCGAGAGTTGGGTTCCCCCGGATTCCACAATCTCCCCTCGCTTTACATGCATGACCGCACATTTGTCCACACCAAATTCCATCCTGATGGCACTACTGGAAGTTTCGGTTACCTTCAGTAGCTCCACCAGTTGCAAATTGTTGGGGGCAAAGAGTTTCAAGTCATCCATGTAAAGGAGGTGAGGTATAACCTGACCACCTCTCCTTAATCGATAGCCTAGTCCTGAGTCCTCCAGCAGTGTGCTTAGAGGATTCAAGGCTAGGCAGAACCAAAGTGGACTCAAACTGTCGCCCTGAAATATACCTCGCTCGATCCGTATCGGCTCGCTATTCCTCTGGATATGTCGACATCCTGGATAGCGAAGAACCGTCCTCCATTGCCCCATACATGACATCTCCAGTACCCTCATGAACCATGTATGGGGCACCGAGTCATAGGCCTTCTTATAATCTATCCAACATGTCGACAGATGCCTTCGGGAACGACGACGACCCTGTCTTAAACTTTCTGCTTCAGGAAGTCGATGCGCTCTGTGGCACGGGGTATATATTCTTGAGGAGTAATATTAGTTCCTGAGAATGCCCGTCTCATAAAGCGCATCACCCTTGGGCGTGTATTGCCCTCTCTGAAGCAGATGAGCTTCCCGATGAGTACCCTGGCCTCATTAATACGACGCTCAATCCTGCGCTGCCAGGCTGGTACGGCAGGTTTCGGTTGTACAGCTAGGTCAGAGTTTGGGAATTTGACACGAGCTATACGACATGCCGCAACAGCCGTGCAAAACAAGATTGAGTGTGTATCGCAAAGGTCAGCGCTGCTTTCAATAAAATTTGGTAACAGCGCATCCAGGTCACACACCAGTGTTCTGTTTCT
The DNA here is from genome assembly GCA_947364205.1 of Agrochola lota. Lineage (NCBI taxonomy): Eukaryota > Metazoa > Arthropoda > Insecta > Lepidoptera > Noctuidae > Agrochola > Agrochola lota. The sequence goes on from OX376227.1 coordinate 362,043, forward strand.
TTTATTCATGGGCAAACGTGGTAGCCGTGGTCTAAGGTCAGGTGATGTGAACCGGTACTCACGGATCGCATCCTCCAGTATGCTCCTTAATTCCACATTGCATAGTTTATCTGCAGATATAGCTCTGGCGTCCTCCTCCTCATCATTTTGGTTTACTTCTAGTGAAACCTCGGAAGGCGCATGCATGACAATCTGGGATGGGGGAGGGTTACTAGCAGAGCTACTCTGCATTTCCGAGCGCAGCCGATCAAGTGTAGCGTTATCCAATCTATGGTTGTTTTGAATGACGCGCACCTGATCCGACAATCGTTGGGCCGAGACGTTGACGGCAGGTTCAAGCACCTGAAACAGAGAGAGCATCCGACTTCGGTACGCTGTAAGGTTAATTCCTCCCTCAGTAGCCCCATAATATGCGCGCATGACATTTTCATTCATGGACTGGGTCCATCGCATGCGCGACACATTTCCACCGGCAGCGGGGACCCTGTTCGGGGCCTGTTGGCCTTGAGGTCCCAAGCCCGCTGGTGGCCGGCCTCTCCCCTGCCGACGTACAGTTGTTGGCGACGTCGGCGGGGAGAAATACTCGACGACTCGACGCAACTGCCGCGGCCGGGGTCATCACAGCGCTCACGGTGGGGCTGGCTGGATACCGGCGGCGGTGGGGCGGAGCTGAGCGACGAGTCCGGAGGTGGTAGGTGTGCTCGTCTCGTAGCTGATCTTGTCAAAATTCCGTTTTACTTTGGTTTCATAATTATTTTCGTTATTATTGTTTTATTGTAGGCCGAATTTGGCAGCCGTCATTCATGATGTTTCGATTACTCTTTGGTTTTTTCATTTTGATGTTGTTTATTGTCTTTTTATTATTGTGCTGTTATTCCTAAAGGTTTTATTATAATTTTTCGTACTTCTGAGACTAAATGCGGCTGTAGGAATACTTAAATATGAAAAATATATGATATTTTCACATATAATTATATAACTAATGTACCTACATATACAAATATTGTAAAACATTTTAAAAGAGTAACGGTGGAGTTTCTTGCCCATTCTTCTCCATACGAAAACTACCTTTTGGAAGGGGCGACTAGAATCATTTTTTTATTTTTTTTGTAATTGTTGACGTTCAAAAGTGCCTTAAGGGCCTATTTGAAATAAATGATTTGACTTTGACTTTATGAAAATTCAGACGTTTGTTGACATGCCAGTGTTGCCAGCTTATATTATTATTATTATTATAAGCCTGTGTCGTCCCACTGCAGGGCAAAGGCCTCCCTTCCCTCTTTCCACTTTTCCCGGTCTACTGCGATTGCGGGCCAATCCAACAAGAATTATAAAATAAATATAATCTGCGTACATTCACAATAATTAATATAACACACAAATCATCTTAGTTTTGTTTTTAATCGGTACCTAGTAAATGGGACAGAATTGGATCTTGTGGACACCACTGTGTTCTTAGATATTACTTTGGATTCGAAGCTGCAGTGGGGCCCACATATAACCAAATTGTCGAAGCGGCTAAGCTCTGCAGCCTACGCGGTGTATAAAATCCGTCATTTGACTGATGTAGAAACAGCTCGATTAGTATATTTTAGTTATTTCCATAGTGTAATGTCGTAAGGCATTTTGTTATGGGGAAATGCAGCCGACTTTCAGGCTATATTTGTGCTGCAGAAACGAGCCATTCGAGCAATATAATATAACCTTAGTTGTAGGCATTCACTGAAGGATAAATTTAAGGAAATAAACATAATGACAGTCGCATCTCAATATGTTTATGAGAACCTGATTTATGTAAAAAATAATATTAATCTATATTCTAAACACAGCGACATTCATAGCATACGACCTGCGGGAGACCTGACCCGCTCCGTCGTAACTAAAACCTCTATAGCTGCTTATCCGTTAAAGCTGCAGTAAAGATAAAAATACGAAAAAAATATTTGAAAACTACAGATCAAACTTATCTATTCTTTTAAAGCGTTAACTTCAATCTATGATACTCAAAACCAGGTTAAACTTGTAATTAGGGAAAAAATACATATAAATTTTTATCAATCTAAAATACAACAAACAAATAATGCAGTTCTTATCAATGTTATAATTTCAGAAGAAACTAGACGTATTTATCTTTTAAATTATGTATAGATGGTTATGTATAATTAACTCTAAGTGTCTAAATAAATAGAAACTATACACCTACTACTAGTAATTTTATCGCGATGTCTCGAGCGCTCCCGACTCGCTCGCGAAGGCGAAATACTAGCAAGATGGCCGCCCGTCTAAGGGGGAGAACCCTTAGACGGGCGGCCATCTGACCTCCCCACGATGTAATTTTAACCAAATAAAAAAAATGGTATTTATGAATTAGTTTTAATTCATTATTTGCATGGTATTAGTTGTTTTTATTTTTAGTTGGGTTTTTGAAAAAAAAATAAAAAAAATTAAAACCAATTTTATTTAATATAATCATAAAAAATAATCAAACTTTATATGACAGTTGTCACAGCTGTGTTATACAGCAAGTGTCAGTTGACTATGACTTGTCACACGCAAAAATAAAAAAGCGAAAAATAAAATAAAAAAAGTTTGTGCAAAAACCCAAAAGCGCATTCCCTTTTCAATATGACCTTCACCACAAATAAATAAATAAATACCATTACACCAACAAAGCAAAAAAAATATTGCAAAAACATATACGTTAGCGAACCTTATTTGTAACGAGAGTAGGTCTGTCCGTGGATATCATACGTGCCAGAACAAAAAACCTGAGGAACACATTGACATTAGCACGGAATCTTCAATGAATTTAATGTATTTCTTATTGAAAAGTACATTATTATGCTTATTACTAACTGACTTTCATTGTTTCTATACTAGTTTAATGAAAAGAACGTAAATTTTGTGTAAACAAAACTAAAATTCGCCGACAAGATTAGAGCAGCCATTTGTTTTCGGAACAACCATACTTTGATGTCAGAATCAGACTCGATTTATCAAATAAAACTGTGATATGTAACCATCATTGTAAAGCACAAATCTTCTAGTTTATTTGGATCTATAACACTCGCAAGATAAATAAAACAAACAACAGTACTTACGACATATTTGCAGACACTTTTAAAATCACTACAGGACGCACGCGTCACGTATGTCAACTGCAAAAAAAAATCTCACCCAATTTTCAAGACTTGTTACACTGCCATCTCGTGTTTTTTAGTCGAACTATTTCATCAGCTATCCATATAATTTATCAAACTATCGAAATAATACCGCATTTTATCACTAGATGGAATTAAAGACGCCTCGTGGCTTTGGATAGTGTCCTATCCAGTACGTTAAAGTCGACTTTTTTTTCGGATAGTTTGCTATCGTTTGACGTCTGAAAGAGATGGGAATGGGAAGAGATGGGACTAAACCCTTGTTGATACCTTTTTAGTTGTCTTTTTTGTTGTAGTTGTGTTTTAGTTTTTATAACTTTTATAATGATTTAATTTTTTTTGGGGTTATAATATACATATTTTTGACGTGTGCAATGCACGATTAAACACACAATTTAATTTGATACCTAACATGGCCTCATATCATATCATAATCAGCCTATAATGTTCCCACTGCTGGGAACATTATAGGCCTCCTCTCATCGAGAGGGAGTGGGCTGTAGTCTAGCACGCGGGCCCAGTGCGGGTTGGTAAAATGGTTACCTTAGTTGAATGGTAGAGAATGCCTAAGGCATTAAGTCCGCCTTTGTACTTTGTGGAGTGTGAACCCACTCTACGCTCTGTATTCTTGATGATTATGTATTGTATACCTAGGTAGGACAAATACGTCGGGAGTCGAGAGCCGACTTCCGGCCACCGTAGGCGCGGGCTTGCGGACGGTGAGCAATGGGCAGCTCGCCGTCTGATAAGGACCAGGCCCGTGTCGACGGCGCGTTGTGTTCCACGCGCGCCTCAAAGAGATGTCAGCACCAACCGACGGGGTCGAAAGACCAATGCCTGCTGGGGCTGCGGGTTTGTCCGAAAGGGATAACGCGGCCCCGGCACACAGGCAACGGAAGGAACACGGGTGGGTTTTAGTCAGTAAAAGTCGGGAGAAGTCATTTGATGATTTCCCATCCTCAAAAAAAAAAAAAAAAAAAGTAGGACAAATAGCGTTCCATGAGGCGGTGCTTGGCGCAGGCCTATGTCCAGCAGTTAGGTTAGTTAATATTTTATTCCGCTTTAATATAATGAGAGATAGGTAAGATAATGATATCACTTTTTAATTTCATGAGGAAGATTGTTTAATACTGTGTCTAGTAAATTAAAATTAAATTAAGATAACCGCAATCTATGTAGATAAGGGAGTATAGTAGTGGCTGGTATTATTTTTATGTAATAGGAACTTAGGTTCGTAGCAGCCACCATCATTCGAGTCTGCTCTGCTACTTAGCATAAAGTAATTAAATAATATAATTTGGTAGCTCCCTTATTCTGTGCGCGCCTCTAACAACATTATGAGCTCTTATAAATACTTCTTTTTTGTTCAGAAAGAACTTTTTTTTGGCTTGTCTCAGAATTATTACTATTACTGAATCTTGTTAGTATAGTGAGCAACTTGTAGAGGGGAAGGCGTCGCGGCCGGATGAACTAGTGGCGCGGTATTTAATACAAGGAGCATGCCTCATACATCAGGACACGCGACCAGTCATTAATATTAGATGTACTGCCGTACGATACGCAATTAATGTCATCTCGCTGCAGGACGCAAACGAAACAAAAACGTTCTAACAAATTAAAGTAGGCTTTAAGATAATCCGATAAGATTTAAATTCCGGCGTTAACTAAATGATCGAAAACTGTATCTCCGGGCTGGCACCGTGCCAGACGCGCGGTGCCGCGGTATGGCGAAAAAAAGCGAAATGCCGCTAACGGCACTCCAGACTGCGTCACGCACATAATATAAACTACAGAAGCTCCACTTCATCTATGTTCTATGTTATAGGGTTGGTTTCCGCACTTAGTTCGTCAGGTGGACCATTGTGCGTGGGCCATGGCGGCCGTTTGGTGGTTATTCCAACCAGCCCACCTCCCTCCAGAAGCTAACTAATGCTCCTGGTCTGTTTAGAACTTCTGTGAACGATCTGGGTGACCCGAGGGTTTCTGTTCTGTGACGCCTGTGCATTCAAAGAGCACGTGCGCGACGGTTTCCTCAGCCTCAATGCACGCCCTGCACAGAGGACTGTCGGTTATGCCTATTGTGTGAAAGTGTTTGTTTAGAGAGCAGTGGTCCCCGTCACCAGGCGCAGGCCGTTGCTGTCCAGGCGTAATAAACGCTTGGTCAGCCCACTATCCAAAGATGGCATAGCTTCCTTGGACTGCCTGCAGCCCGGTGTCGAGGTCCACCAGTTCCCCGCTTGTGTGTGGGTGAACTACTGTAGCCGCCTGCGTATTTGGTTGAAGAGGATGGGTACGATAGGCTCGGGTCCACAAACTGCCGCGCTGGACCCTCGTCTAGCAAGCTCGTCAGCTGCGTCGTTACCTAGCGATCCGCTGTGTCCTTTTATCCATTGCAGTGTCACCGTGTTGCGACTGGATACCGTTATTTGTTCCAGTGCATTGTGACATTCTAGTGTAAGCTTCGAGGTTATATATTTTTTCCGTAGGGATTGGAGAACTGTGGCGCTGTCGGAGAGCATACGTATGTGGGTGTCCGTAACCCTCCTGGCTTCTAGGGCGTGGACCGCTTGTATGATGCCCACACACTCTGCCTGGTAGACGGTGTTGAACATTCCCAGCGGTCTGGATATATTTATGTTCAGATTGTGTGAGAAGACTCCGATTCCAGTACCGGAGTCGGTCTTCGATCCGTCGGTGTATACCCTCATCTCTTTCGAGCCTGAGTAGTCACACTATTCTTCTGTGAGTATTATACTGTAGTGCCTTTGAAAGTGGTGTGTTTTCGGGGCTTTGTCGCAGAGTAATGCCATCATTGGCTTTCGTTTGATCGCATCTTCTTTTATGCGTGTGTGCTTTACTCTGGAGTCTTTGCTTAGGGTTCCTGATAGATGGAGCCTAAAGGCGGCCAGGGTCGCCTCCTCCCGCACGATAAGGTGTAGAGGCGGCAGTCCACAGCTCCACTTCATATAACTAGCTTGGTAGAAGCGTTGAACAAAATATGTACTTCAATCGTGCGTTTGTACTTAAGGTGTGAGGTTCATCGGTGTTCGTGTTGCATTATCGTGAACCTTCTGGCTCTATACTCTGTGTCCTCGCTGCGTATGACGCCGTACTATAAAACTTAGCTCATCTGCTCTGCTGGTCGTGCTGTGAAAACCCGGCTTACCGCAAGTTTACACTAAGTTATCTGATTGTACAAAACCGTATTACTATCGGCCACGTTATTGCTGTAATAGCTTGTGTTAAATACTTCACAAATAAAAAGCGAGGGAGCCTTACAGTCGTCGCTTATGATGTGTACCAGACTGACGTATATATTTTATGATATAATACGATATCAATATTCATCAGTATCATCATCACCATCATCTTCATCGTCATGGTCTTTGTCATCGTCATAATCCTGTTTACAACCTCTCGATAAATGGATTGGTACTACGATCGACTAGTGTCGAAACCAGTCAAGGGAAGGAGCGTGCAGTACCACTTCATAACCTATAATTTAAAGTACGGTAGGAGCACGTCAGTGGTAACAAAATTTGTATAAGATCTCTTATTCCTTTTAAATTGCGTGCTAGTTGACCTCAGACGAGAGAACCTCAACACCAACCGTATTAAATTAATAAGTTGACTCTTCATCAAACCTCTATGGGAAGTTAGTGAAATCTCGTGAAAGTCGTGAAATTATAACAGCTTCGACTATTAATACACGTCACTGGGCGGCCTGTAACTTCACACTAACTCTTGTAGTTTTGTACAAGCGATTAAAGAAAGAAAGAAAGAAAGAAAAAGTATTTATTGGGATTCGCACAGGAAATCACAAATTAAACTAAAAACACACTAAACATAAATAAAAAACAATAAAAAAAAACAAAGATACTTAAAAATTAATGCAGTCCTGTACAAGGCCAAAAGGTAGGTATCTCAGCATAAGGGTGCCTTTCCACCAGAGATGTGCTATGCTACGTTGCTATGGATGCGTTTGATATCCACCAATCATATTCATTGGTCCCGTATTGGTCCACATAGCGAATGAATATGAGTGGTGGATATCAAACGCATCCATAGCAACGTAGCATAGCACATCTCTGGTGGAAAGACACCCTAAAGCTGCGACCTTTAAAAAATAAATGTCAAATAATAATAATGTCGATTAAAAACATAGTGTGAGTGGCATGCGTCGCTGACATCATGTGAGTGACACAGTGCCGCTAATTTGACGCACGGCTATTTGTCAGCTCTCACTTAAGAGTTCCGGTTTAACGAGAACTACAGTTTTTTTTGATCAGTTGAAAAACCTATTGAGCAGTTATTTAATTTAATGGCGGTTGATTAATTATTGCGACAGTAAAACAGTAATAAAAATCAATTTGTCGGTTATTTTATCATACAATGTCAATTCTAAAAATAATTGAGTAGTCCAATAACTGAATAAGCGGTAAAAATGATGGTCTATTGTTGGTGAATCATTTGGGTTAGGTTAGGTTAGGTTTAGGTTTGGGTACAGTGACCATTAACGCGTGAAGGCGAGCGAGCGTAGCGAGCGTGCCGCGGTAGCGGCCGATAATCTACTCTATTGTTGGTGAATCATTTGGGTTCCATCCGTCACACCGCTATATCTCGAAAACTACTTTACCACCTCATTGTTTATAGAATTGCTTAGAACGAGATTTCTTACCGACAAATTCCGATTTTTTACTGCCCACACGTTCAATAACTTTTACCGCCCATTTAATTATTTTCCTGCTCAATTATATATTCACTGATCCATTTCATTATTTTTTATTACTCATTTTTGTTTACTTTACTGCTTAGTTTTAACTGCTGAACTAGTTATTAAACGTGCCATTTATAATTTTTAACTTACCGAAACCGCTATTTACAACTGCCTCTTTAAATCAGTGCCTTATATACATATATAGGATGCCTAGTCATAAGTATATATTATAATGTATATCACATTATGCACAGTTAACTTTCTGGGCCTGCCTGTCTGTAACGCAAATTGTCGCAAATCTAGCGTGGATTACCACGTTGTGACCAAACGGCACACGGACGCAAGGATAATTTTGAACTTGGTAGTCTTTATTCAACAACTACTGAACGAACGCAGTGAACATTACTTTGTTTTATTATATTAGAGATTGACTATTTTTTGTTAATGATGATTACGATTGCAGCAGTCGGGTGCAGGTAGCATGGGCCCTGCATGCTACCTGCATGCAGGGTATCATGGGCATCCATGCGGCCGACACGCGCGGCCATTACTGCACCATTAAGTCGACATGTACACTAATAACATGTAGCCAGAAACTACCTAGGGCCTACGCAGACCAGAGACTATGTCTGCCAAAAGAAAAAAAAACTTAGCGCACTGTTTATGTCAGACTATGGACAATTAGCGACGCACTCTTTTTTCCATAAAAAAATTGGAGTAATAATCACAAAAATAATATTACGCCATAGACTCGAACGCACAAAAAGTCTGTCGTCTGCGTGATCCCTTGCTCACGCACTGCGTGCCTGTATGTATGTATCACAAATGTGTGGTCATATTGAAGGGTGTGGTACAGAATATCAAAGTGAACAACTTTCTCCGCGGGACCAACATCGTAATCGCGATCAAATAATGATCTTTCCCGTACAAACTTCAATACAAGACCCAAATGGAAGGGACACCTACTATTATCACCCATTTGTGGATAATCGACGAAAACGTAATACCACTGACGGCAATACAATTTATCGCATGAAATGCACTTTTAAATATTAATGCACTTTGCGTTTTTTTGCAAAGATTAACTGAAGGATGTTCCTCCTTTGTACGGACTGACATGCTGATCGAGCTGCATTCCAATAGTAACGCGCTGGTGACAGGACAATTAACTTCTACTTATATTAAACTACGTAATTACTTACCTGTGTGAATGTTTAAAGCTTCGTGCAGACTCGCGCGTCGTTACAGCGCAACGTGACACCGGTTATTGTTATACCGTGAAGCTTTCTTAGAAATTGTATTGCTCAAGTCGCGTCGAGTCGCGCCGTCGCGTCGCGCAGGTCTGCACGAACCTTAAAGCTCACACACAGTACCGGCGGCACGGACCGCCGGCTTTTGCTGAGCGGCACTACGAGACGACACGACTAACGCCGCCATCTTGTTTTTTGAATACATTTCAAGTGACATTTCACATAACAAATGTTTACCAACAGTGCCCCCTGTCAACGTCATTGAAGCGCCAAAAGATTCATGTAGCAGTGTACATACGGCTACACATCAAGCTATACATTTCGAGTATAAGCTGGTCTCGCATTCTATAGGATTTCCGTACAATGCGAGGTCAGCTTATACTGGAAATGTATAGCTTGATGTGTAGCCGTGTGTACTTACGTTTTTAGACGTGTTGAAGGCTGTCAGTGGCATTTTGTGATTTCTGGCTTTTGTATTTCATCCTAAAATTGCGACTCTTCTACTATTAGTAACCGGTAGGTAAAAAATCACTTGCTCTTATGGTTATGTATGACTCCTACACACAGTGCCGGCGGACTTCGCCGAGCGGCACGTGCCACCTGCAATACCAGCTATCTAATTACGCAACACATTTTCGATTTGCAATTGAGTCAAATTTGTTTCGTTTGACAAGAATTGCTTTCAAAAGTTGTAAATTGAAAGCAATTCTAGTCAAACGAAACAAATTTGACTCAATTGCAAATCGAAAATGTGTTGCGTAATTAGATAGCAGGTCCTTTACATGGAGTCTTTTAACGAGCAGAAAATTAACCAGCAAAAGTACTCAATCCTCTAAATTTTCGCTCAAGTTTATAAATAATTTGTTCCTTATACGCGTCGATGTCCTGCCGACTGCCACCCGCAGGGACATCAACGTGAAAACTGATACCATGGATTCAGTACACGATTCTGAACTCCCCCGTGTTGAAATTACTCGTCGGTTATAAAAAAAATGTATGGAACAACCGATTAAAGCAAAAAACATTCGCGTCGATGTCCCTGCCACCCTGTATAGAGTTGTCAGGTATTATTGTCAGCGTGTAACTTAGTGCGTCGTATTCGTGTCTCGTGGTAGTAGTTGAAGGGGCATCCCCTTGCGGGAGTAATGAGTAAATTGCTGACCGCGAGGAATTTAATATGTATCGGCCCCGCGGTGCGACCCGCCAAGCGAGTAGTATTGTTTGTTTGTCTTACAACAATACCAACTGACGCTTTTAAATAATACACTAACATATTAATAGTTTGTTAGGTAGGGAGGGAGGTATGCACTTATTATCCGCCAGTCAACCGTTTTCACATTATAGCTTTACTTCAGATGATACAGTTGTGATGTGACTATAATATGAGACACTGACACTAGGGACATTAAAATGATCGAAGTGGGTTCAAAATGAATAAAATGCTCATCTGAGTTATTTATTGTATGTTTGTACCTGTATCACAACACTTGTTAATGTGGCAGCAATTGGCTTGTCGACCAGAGGTAAAACAAGCTCTAACAAAGCAACGGACTCAATTACAAACGAGTGCGACATTAACATACACGAATATGGTCCAACAGAATCCATTCCACTTGGCAAACGATAACACAGTTACAACAGCCGCGGACTTTATTAATACAACGACATCATCGATCAAGTGATCCGTATTAATGGACCCACAATTAAAACAAAGGGTTACCTTGAAAAAATATGAAAATGTGCGGAATATCCCGCAGTAAGTTATCTTTATTGCGCGGGAGCGGCCGGCTCGGCTGAGTCGCGACGCGGGTGATACCAAGCGATCCAATTAAGCGGCGCGTCGCACTTCACAATAAAATAGGGCGCGATTCCGAAAATCCGGCGGGAATTTAATCTATACGCGCGTGCAATAATACGCGGCGTGCAATTTACGCGGCGTGCAATGATAAGCGTGCACTTGTACCTACAGGGCTTTGTAACGCGCATATCACCGCGTATTGTTGTGGCGGTTTAGAATAGTATTAGATGTGTCATGTTTCGGAACTCATCCACGTCCCAAAGCAATGCTAAGCTTTCTATCAGATACGGATGGACTTTTCCATTTAATTTGTTTAAAAACTGTTCATATTGTAAAACAGGATTATTTCCCCAGTTGTATCCCTACCTATGTACTTATATATACTAATAAATATCTTGTGCGTGCGCAGATTTCTATTCTTGGTTAAGTATTTCAATTACTTATATTCAATGCTTTTATTTCATCTGTTGTAGGTACTAGTTATCTGCAGCTGCCTTACAAGAGAAAATACCCAAGAGATACAATAGATAAACAAAGCAACTGACTTAAATTCGACGTTCAATAAGGATGTGTTCACACGGGCGATCGCGCGACCCTCGTCGAGCGACGCGACAAAAAGTTTTTCAATTAGTTGACCAAAACCGCGCGCCCCTACACTACTGCTATCGCCTGATATGTCCGACTCCATCCACTTTTATACTTCAAATTAAATTAGTTTTCCACCATACGAATACCTACTGGTTTTGTCCGTATAGGTACTCTGCTATTTGATCTGCTAAAAGCATTTTAAACTTTCCTGTTGTAGCGGAGTGTATCACGCTACGTAGATGATATTTGAGATGGCGCGGCGCGGCGCCGCGGTGTGCATCGGTTTGAGCAAATGTATGAGTGCCTTCGCGGCTTCTTAGTAGATAATTCGTATTGTTTGAAGCAGTTATATTGAAATACAGTTACAGTAAATGTTATTTTTAAATAACGAAAATGATGAATGTCTTTACAACTCTACAACGACAATAATTATGCTACAAACATTAAATATTTGTATAACCTACGTACGATCCAATCGTCCGTCGTTGCATACATTTTCAATATAGCTTCATTTGAGAAAGCTATTATGATTATAATCGCGGGCGCGCATCTTCTTTAATGCGTCAATTTGTATGCGCGCGCGTGATCACTTCCTAATAGATAACGCCGCCTACGCGCCGTAACTTCGGCTATTACGATAATTACAACGTTATTTTCATCGTAATTGACATCCGAAGACAAAACAATCTCGAACGCATGTAAACTTACTAAAGCTGGGTGTTTAGACGCGGCGAGCGGCAGAGGCCCCGCGGCGACAACCGCGACCACTGATCGTGTTTCAAACTTAACTTACAGCCTCCAAGTGTATTCTAGGTATAATGATGAAGACGCCACCACATAAATTAAATTCTTAGATTAAAACGCAATTAATCATGGAAACCGAAAATTTAAGTTTTGTAACGCTTTCAAATACTTGAATCTAGGGAATTTTTGGCACAAAAAAAGTGCAGGCGGAGCACGCACGCGGTCGCACGACACACCACGGACCGCTCCGAGTACCGGCGAGTAAATTATGTTATAGGAAACTATGTAAAAGTGAAGGAGTGTCGTGAGCTTGTCATGTTTATAGCTGGTATGATGTATTATAATTCATTACCGGTATAAATTACTCGCCGCCCCGTGTTATTACTGGCTTACATTAATTCATCAAGTGTGGTCCGGCCCCGCCCACGCGTCAGCTTCAATTAAATAATATTCCAAGAGACAGCCGCCTGCTCCGACCGCTCCGAACGCTTGCGAACACCATGGAGCGAGATGGAGAAGACCCGATTGTATAGCGCTACAAGTTTATTATAGGTTTTTTATCAAGTTTATTATTATGTCCTGTGGTCAAAATTGGAGCTAACTCCGCCATCTTGTTTCTTGAATACATTTCAAGTGACATCTCACATAACAATTGCAAAAATCGCACCTTTGGAAACAAAGCGTCACTTCTGAATGTTTTTGCAAAAACGACTTAGATATGCAGAAGAAACCGCGATAATCGATTTTATATACACAGTAAAAACGGTGACAATCGCTTGAATAACATCGTTTTGAGGGTGGAAGTAACGTTACATCATTTCGCGTGATTGTTCCGTTTGCTTCTTTGTGTCAGTAGTGTTTTGACAGCCGAAGTGTGATCTTGCGCATTTGTGACGGAGAGGCGTTACGGTAAGTAATGACATATTTGTTTACTTAATTCTTGCAATATTAATGTTACTTCTAGATAAGAATCACGTTTTGTTACAAAATCTTGGTATTTGTTGCTGTAAGCATAACGTCACTTCTCTTTATAAATTATATTATGGCTACGTATTGTGGCATTAAACTTTTCTTTTCATTGGAACCAAAACATTGCTTCTGTTTACAAGTAACATAATTTTTGTAATGATTAGTATTTAAATTATGACAGAATGTTATTCTTTGTTTGCTTTTTCTGTAGATTCTTTCGAAATGTATATCATTATTTTTTCATTTGATACCATTTGTTTGAATTTCAAATAAAAAAACTTGATAATATCACCTATTTAATTTAAACATCCTCCATTTTTATAAAAAAATGATAATGATCTCACACCTTGGCAAAAGTGAATTATCCGATCCTATCCATCACGTATTCTGTCTATAGGTTTTGTTATTTTTCTACCATAGCACTGCACAAGCCCCGTAGTAAGAAGTGGACCTTCTGCAGTCGTCGTTTTAATACAACACTGACCGCTTTCTTGACGCAGTGCACAGAGTTTGATTAACTGTCCCGGACAGGACGGCACTCGTCCCGCGGCTAACATTAATAATATCGCGCTATCATTTACTAGTTCGTAGCCCTCTCCCCGCGTCGCTACCACCACCTTATCCGGCACATCGGTGAACTATACAGTTTCAGAGACTTACGAGTATCCGACATCGAACCCAAACCTTATGATATTCATGAGAATGAGAAAACGGAAATTAATATGTCAAGAAAGGAAACATTGTGAGTTAGTATGATAATAGTAGTCAGGAGTGTAATGAAAACGGAAAGCAATGCGTGCGTGTAAACAGGCGGTGCTCAGTGTAGTGCAGCTAGTGGGGGCTTACGTTCCGCGCGGAGCGAGTTACGTATACAAGTCAGCCGAGAATCTAAGTCTAGACTAAACAATGAACGGCTTGTCTGAGAACCGCTTACGATAGTGCACAAATAAATGCATTCTAAGAATTCTATTACATAGCCATTCAAAATAAACTGAGTGATTACCAGGAATCTCTAGTTTCATAAGTCATTTACTGACATTGGAACTCGTCTTACACACACTCATTTTCTCAGTTGTTCTCTGGCGTACTGATTATCTGCACGCGTAGCGTGATAGCTATAGAAAAGGGTTTTCTACGGGTTTTGTCAACAGAAGAATAGATAGACTGACATATTGTGATTGTTTATCTGTCATTTTGTCTATTCTTCAGTCGAGTAACCCCGTTTCTATTGGGTTTATTATAAGCGTGCTGGAAGGATAATGACTACGGCGTACTAAGCGCATCAAGTTTGTCTCCTCGTAACATCTGAATCTTATCATGATTTGTGGATCTTATTTTTTCTTTCTCCAAACCGATCCCGAGATGATGTGAATATCAGCCGATTGCGAAACTACTCTTGAGAATATAAATTCTTAGAACATCTTTTTTTCTGAGTCGATGTCTTTAATGATTGCGGAGCAAAATGTTTTATCATCATTCCAGGTGTGGGCTAACCGATTATTATCTTTAGTCGATCAACACGTTATACAAATAGAATTTGTATTCCAACGTTTACAACACGTACAAGTAACAGTTGTGTGTATTGACACACAATTGTTACTTGTACCTACTGGTTATCGGTCCACTGCGACGTATCGCTGCGACTAAGCACGAACACGATCTGATTCGTATTAACTAACTATGGTCGTAGCTCCGCTGCTAACTGCCGCGCGCTGCTATTATTAACTAACTATGGTCGTAGCTCCGCTGCTAACTGCCGCGCGCTGCTATTATTCATCGCTGTTTCTTGTTAACCTGTTGTGCTTTGCCAGCGATTACTAAATTAACATCTCTACAGACAGAGACATTGTAGATGACGTTATAGATTTAAACTCGATCAGTTATAAACTATTTAGTGCAATACCGTTATTGCTGCTTTCTACGTGGTTCATAGTTATACCAATCAGAATCGTGGTTCTGTATATTAGTGGTGGTGTGTACGTATGATTTTTTCTTTAACATAGAACGTGAATCTGACAAACTTAGCTTATGATAAAAGAAGACAGCGGTCTTATTCATGAAATAAGTACCGGTACTAAGGTCTCTGCATTAATACGTCTACGGAAGTAACCGTAATTGCCTATTTATATGTAGTGCTGCCATAGAAATTCTCCTCAGAGCTAACTTCCATCTAAACATGGAAAGTTCTTGCCTATATGTTAATCATCAAAATATCCTTTTCACCTTACAGTTGTGAAACACTACATTGGAAGTTCAGGTCATCCTCACATTGCCGCGGATGTTTTATTTGGAATCGCTATCCAAGTGTCCACTGTGTGGGCGGAACGCGCGCCGTGTCCATACCAGTTAATCCCTCATACCGTAACGGTTAGTTTTAATCCACGAGGGCGTCCGGTGTCGATTCATCATCAGTCGGTGCCGGACAGTCCGACAGGCACTGTCTAAGCATCTGCAGCGCGGCCTGAATGTGTCACACTGATCGACTATTCATCAAAGCGCTCCGTGCCCTGCCGGACTGATGGCGCTGAATCTTAACGACGCTGGACCGCCTCGTCTGTGTGCCTCAGTGACGTGGGTACATCAGTGTTTGTTAAACTGTTAATATCAATCAGCTCCCGTCTTGTATCTGCAGCAGTAATGGAACTGTCGCTCGTCTCCAGAAGAGACAGAGATACGTAACTAGCCATACGACATCAAACTTGTTAGTTGGTTGGTTGGTTAGTAATCTGTTGATTTGAAAATTGCAGTTCTTCGTTTACTATTATTATACCACACAATAAAATGCAACAAAAGACTTAGTACTATACCGAAGTAGTCTGTAGTAGACATCAATAGGTATAATTAACTAACATCGTATTGTACTGTGTTCGTGGTAGTGTGTCGGTGCACCGCCGCGGTCTGATGACGCGTGCCGGGCGCGCCTCGCATACCGCACGTGCGTGTGACACGGTGCGCTATGTCTATCATACGACTACGGTGAGTGACACACTTAAAACTCGCGTTTATTTTTGATCTATGCTTTCGTCGAGACATACCATCTGCGAGTAATAAGGAATGCGCTATGACCTAGTAATGCTTATTGAGTGTCAGATCCAATTTGCGTTTTTTCGTTGGGCGGTCCGGCCACGACACCCATCGGCAAAGATAGAAAAAAAAACCGGCCAAGTGCGTGTCGGACCACGCACAATGAAGGGTTCCATAGTTGGGATGAATTTACCCCAAGAACAAACTTAACACTGTAGTCGAAAAACATATTAACATGTTCTCCCATACGGAATGTATGGGAAGAACATTTTTTTGTAACTACAAAAGTAAGTTGGTCAATTTTATTCTTCGTTAACTTGTAGAGCCTACTTACCTGTGATAGTATGACTTTTAATTACTGCCGTGAATTTTTTCACATACCTATCCAAAACCTACTATTTAACTGGTAGGGGGGGGGGGGGACATATGACTGACAAAAAGTTTGCACTTTAAAGCTTAATATTTTGCAAACGGATCCCTGAATCTAAAAATGGTTTTCACACTCACAATATTTTTGAACGACGTTTTCAACGACACACCACACCATTTTATAGACGAGTAAAACAAATATCCCCACTTTACGTGTAGGGGTGTAGTCTAAAAAAATATGTTTTTCATTATTTTATCAAGCCCATGCCCAATTACAGCTTTCTAGTACTAATAGACTCTGAGCTTTGCTGTTTCCAATGTCTTCGTTAGAGGTTCTTGCTGCTGTTTCATGTTTCTTGTAAATCTCGCTAACAGTCTTCTTAAACTTATCTCAGTCTTCAGTCATGTCCATCCAAAAATTGATTTCCTTGTCGAAGTAAGTCATGTCCTGTTCGAGGTTGCCATTATTTATTTATTTATTTATTTATTTGGATCTCCAACAAAGATTACACCTTACATGCTGAAAATAAAACATAAAAAGATACAGATCCTTGTGCATCTTCAATTATAGGAGACCACAGCTTGCATTAAGATATCAATCAATCAATTATTAATATGGAAATAAAGTACATTACATGCGGCATGCGGTTTGCATGCGGTGTGCATTAGTTCATTACATGCGTAAATAGATCGTCCGGCTTATTTGGATTTGGTCTTGTACTGCATGTTACAAAAAATAACCTAGTTCTCAATGCTAAGAAAACGAAATGTGTAAAGTTCGCTCTACCAAATGTTAGAAATCTAGGTCCCAACATCGTCTTAGATAAAGAGGTGCTTGAATCTGTAAACTCGGCAGTTTTTCTGGGCATAACAGTAGATGCCAACTTCAGTTGGGCCCACATATATCGAGCCTAGCGGGAAAGCTCAGTTCGGCCGCCTACGCCGTCAAGAAAGTAAGACAATACACTGACGTCGATACAGCTCGGTTAGTCTATTTTAGTTATTTTCATAGCGTTTTGTCCTACGGTCTTCTGCTGTGGGGCAAGGGCTGAGATTCAAAATATATTTGTTCTTCAAAAACGAGCTGTGATTAACTCAAGACAATGTTTATGTTCTTTCTCCAGGTTAGGTACTGACAAGTTATATGAGTTTATATAACTGTTTATTTTATTTGACTTTTAAGTCAAGTTATTTTAATTTAACTTAAATTTATTTTTGACAAAATCTACTCATCACAATGTTTTTTTTATGAGATGTATTGCAATATGTGGTTAGCTAGTGACCTCGACAATTCATGATATTATTTATTGTTATTAGTAATTAACTCTTTGTTTATTTATTTTACATCGATGGTCCTAGTTTATCATTTATAACTTCCAGTTACAACTATATGTAAGCGGGCACGCCCTTTATGCCTGGAGGCTTTTATTTAGATATTAAATGCTGTTTACGTTTAGAAGCGAAGCGCCCGTGAAGCTCCTTGCTTTGCCATACCTCTTTGCGGTTATCTGTAGTAAGTACCACAGGCTTGTGCCAGTTCTCTTTAGCCATGGAGAGTGGGGTGAGCCCCTTGTCCACTGCCACCACATCACGGTGCATACCCACTTCGGCTTTTAAAAAATATTCTCTGAGATTCCACACACACAACCTCGCGGTTGTGGAGGGTCTTCGCATTTAAGAAGCCTCGACCCCCGCACTTCCGCGGGATGTACAATCTCATCACCGATGATCGTGGGTGATGCATCCGGTTTGCGGTCAGCAGTGTACGGACCCTCCTATCCAGGGCGTCGAGTTCGGTCTGAGTCCATTTGTGTATGCCGAAAGAGTACATCAAAACCGGCATGACCCAAATTATTATTATTATTTTGTTTTTTAAATTTTATTTGCTCAGGTTCTTAGAACCTGGTATTTTATTAAAATCTCACGACTTTTTCCTTTACACGTGCAGTGAGACCTTGCTTTCATGAAAGGATCCTGAAACTTTTTTTATATGAAATACAAATATTCAACTATTCAGCATTACATATTGCTAGGTACCATGTTTATACATTGCTGGAGCAGTCGTCCATACTTCTATTTAGCCATCTCCTTTCATGATTCTAGGTCAACGGTCCCTGTAGGTTTTGATTTATTTGCGAGTATCAAAATATGTCGCATTAATAGCCGTATTTTTTTATTGCGTTGACTTAGAAGCTTGTTTTTTTTAGAGCTCCAAGGGACGTATTTGATATTAATTCCAACTTGATACCTCCACGCGGTTCTCAGAAAAAGGGTCTTGACACACTGACAGACGGACAAGGAAGTGATCCTATAAGCATTCCGTTTCTCTTTTTGAGGTAGATACAACCCTAAAAAGGAAAGAAACTGTACCTACTTACATTAACTTATCTTTTGTGAAATATCAGCCAGCCTGATAATTAAATAACGGCAAATTAACTGAAGTATCAAATGAAAAACAATGAATATGCATCGCGGAGTGAAGTGTAGTGGGGCAAGGTCAGGCGAGCCGCGACATGCCTCGACATGGCCTCCCACCTCGGGCCCTGCGCCCCGCGCCCATGCATCTGGGACTTATCTACAGAAGGACTACTTTTTGCAGAGAGGTCACAATAACTCAAACTTAGAATGTGCCAATGTAACTCTTTGGGATACGATAAAGTACAACTAGAAATACACAAACAATTTAGAAATACTTAGGAATCATATATAAATTTTATTTTCATATATCCAGTATTTTTTACGCGTTCGTTTCCGATATCATCGTCTATTCACTACATAAATGAATAAATATGTAAATAAAACTAGATAAATAAATACTAAATAAATATAACTAAATAATTAGACTAATAAATTCGATTTCGAGCCGTCGAATAGTGCACCTGTTATTAATATTATTACAAAATAGAAAAATATTTATTGTCCAAGTAATACAGAAAGCAGGTTCACATGTTAGCATCAAGTTAAGACGTTGAGTCATTTTCGATTAATTGTTCCGAGTCATCATAGCCAGTGTTTTGCAACATTTTCTTTACTATTTTTTTGCAAGTGAATGAGGTAGTAAGTATTTTTAATTTCGCAGAGTTTTTTAGTTTGTCTGTATTAATGAGAGAGTGTATTAGTGAGGAGCTCGTGGCTAAGTAACAACAGCCGCACTGGTCGATCCATCAGGTTAAGCTACGCTTGCCGGGGTTGGTCAGTGGACGGGTGACCATCTTTACATACCGAGAATCCTCCGTGCCTCGGAAAGCACGTTAAGCCGTTGGTCCCGGCTGTCATTCGTGGATCTTTGACAGTCGTTACGAGTCGTCAGGAGCCCGAAAGTCTGACACCAGTCTTACCAAGGGGTATCGTATTACCCAGTTACTGGGTTGTGGAGGTCAGATAGGCAGTCGCTCCATGTAAAATAGTGGTATTCAGCTGCATCCGGTTAGACTGGAAGCCGACCCCAACATAGTTGGGAAAAGGCTAGGCAGATTGATATTGTATTAATGAGAGAGTAGGCCGGGGAGCGTCTAGCTAGCAATGAGGTGCTATCAGGTGTTGGGATTCTTTAGTTTCTCTTGCTTGTGATTGCTATTTTGAAGTCGGGTCTGCTTTTAATATTTTTGTGCGTTTTAGTGCAGGCAGACATAATGAAAAGCTGGCGGACTCTGAGATCTCTCGTTTCGCGATAGAGTAAGTCAAAAGAGAATCGGTAGGCAGTCTTAAAAGTTGCGTACTTTAGCGCTCTCTGTGCTCTTTTAACTTCAATCAAGTAGGTCTTTCCAGCACTACAGCACATGCAGTACTGAATTATGGATTGGCATAGCGCTAGGCAAACTTGTTGTACCGTGCCTGTGGGTAGACGACAGTCACGTAGTCTACGCATATTAAGAGTTACACTGGCATAATGCTATACATACGCAGACGTGCTCAAAGTTGATTTTTGAGGGAATTATTATTTATTTAACATGAAATCGAAGCAGATTTCGTTTCGTTGTCGATTTTCGTTGCGGGTGCAGTGCGTTGGCAGCCGGCAGGTGCCCGTAATGGTACCACTCGTAATGGTGACAAATGGAGCCTTCGTCCGCACCGCACTACAGAGGAATTAGTACGTGAAAACTCAACAGTCTACACGCTGGAGGCAGCGGGGAGACACGGCGCCCGTTGACACTGACAGATTACGGTTGCATCAGTGCGAGCACAAAGACCAGGGCTAAAGGTGGCCCAAGCTGTACCGGTTTTTCACCCTACCTCTGACTCTGAACTCTACGATAAGTGCAAGGTCCCTGCTGTTCGGCAACTGTTTATCGTTCAAACAATCTTTCTTCAGTATTTTTCTTTGAAGTACAACTCATCCATAAACGCTCATAAAGCATTAAAACAATAATGTATGTTCTACTCAACTGTGTAAAAGCAGTCTTTCGCTCCGTAACTTTTGTTTCCTTGGCAGTTATTACACGACTGCCCAAAAAGGAGTGTAATGTTCTTTTATTCAATAAAATGCACTTTGCTTTAGTAAGAGGGCATAAAAATATACCCTCTTACTAGAGCAAAGTGCAAGCGAATTCCCACAATGTATTTACTGAACCTTGATAACTATAGCACTGAAAGCCTCCTTATAGTTTTAAAATAAACACACACCACTATAACACACCACACGACACTACACCATAGCACACCATACCACACCACACTTCACTACACCACACTCTTCAATAATAACTTTACAGACTTAACTTGACTATAACTTTGGCAGTGATAGTCTAGTGGTGTGACCGTCGAACTGCCAAGTCATAGGTCTCAAGTTCGAACCCAAGGCCTCTGACCTCTGGCTTTTCGGATTAATTCATGAGGAAGCTTTTTTTTTGAGGGTGGGAAATTATCAAATAACTTCTCCCGCTCTGGGTGGAGTGGGAGGGCGTGTCAGACTTTTACTGACTAAACCCACCTGTGTTCCTTCCGGTGCCTGTGTGCCGGGGCCGCGATATCCCTTTCAGACAAACTCGCAACCCTGGCAGGCATTGGCCCTAATGGACCCCGTCAGTTGGTGCTGACATCTCTTTGAGGCGCGCGTGGAACACAACGCGCCGTCTACCCGGGCCTGGTCCTTATCGGACGGCGAGCTACCCATTGCTCACCGTCCGCAAGCCCGCGCCTACGGTGGCCGGAAGTCGGCTCGCGACTCCCGACGCCGGAGGCGTCTCCTGCGGTCATGAGGAAGCCTGAGAGTTATTTCTCGACGGCATGTGAAGCCAAGTCAGAGGCCCATGGGCGGTTTTTAAACTCTGCCATCAGGTGAGTCACTCACCACACTTACACCAAATTAATTAAAAGTTATTTATTCTTCTTCTTTTTACGAAGAATAAATAACTTTTAATTAATTTTGTATCTTATTTTGTATCTTATTTTGTATCTTATTTTGTATCTTATTTTGTATCTTATTTTGTATCTTATTTTGTATCTTATTTTGTATCTTATTTTGTATCTTATTTTGTATCTTATTTTGTATCTTATTTTGTATCTTATTTTGTATCTTATTTTGTATCTTATTTTGTATCTTATTTTGTATCTTATTTTGTATCTTATTTTGTATCTTATTTTGTATCTTATTTTGTATCTTATTTTGTATCTTATTTTTTTCTTATAATTTAGTTTTTTGTGTTCGCCTACCGAAGGTAAAAATAATTAGTTAATATTACTTTTAAGATTTAATACTCAATCATTATTTTGGGGGCTAATCTGTATGCCAGGTTTTTCTAGTGCAGATACCAGTCTCTCAAAGGATTTAGCAGATATTGTAAATTTTATATTTTTAAGGCAGCTTTGTGAAAGAGCAATATTTTTTTAATTTATTTATTATATTATATATTTATTGAACATTACACTCTCGGCTCCCTTAAGGCTACCGCCTCGAGTGTGAATGAACAATATATCACACTTGTATCATAATGTAATGTATTACACAATGCCTAAACGAGCTCGGCATTGTGTAGAATCATTAGGTATTCTATGCCTGAATTATATGCTTTGCCGGTAACAAATATACATAATAATATTATATTCAATATATAGTTTGGAAATCGTTCCTATTTGTAACGAATTCCAAACTGTATATTGAATATTAAAAAAAGTAGTTGTTGTGAGGTGTGGGAACGAGTACCTACACAAATAGTTTATAAACCCGGATTAACACATACTGTACTTTTAATTGCGGCAGTACATTCCCGTGTTAGTGGTTTTCCAACACCCACGCGGGCGAAGCCGCGGGCAAAAGCTAGTATTAAATATAAGTCTCAAATCGTCAACCCGTTTTGAGCAACCGTGGTATTCAATGCTCGTGCCTTATCTGTATGAGAAGAGGCCTTTGCCTTGCAGTGGGACAATAACAGGCTGGTTTTTTTTTTTCAGTATTGTTCAAAACTTCTTAAGATTTTTTTTATTATTATTTAGTTTACATGCCAATACATAAAATATAAATGTTCTTTAAAGGTTCTTCCAAACCCTATGCAAACTATACGAGTACAATACAGGAAGTCCCAGTAAGGTGTTAATTTGTAAATGTGCATGTATATTTTATAAAACTACACAGTCAAGTCACAACTACAAATGTTTTCATGCTCTGAGTTCCAACGTCTTCGCTAACAGTTCCTCATCATGAACCTCAGTATATTAATCTTATTTTCTATTAATATCCATCCATTGCGAGCGCATCATTTTGTTTCCGTATCTCTCAGTAACTCTCAGCTTACTGCTAGTGTTGTATACTTGTAGTATTATATTGTATGTTACTGAAGCATGTTTATGTTAAATTAAATTAAAACATTAATATTTGACGCGCGTACGCTTTGTAAGAGAAATGTTTGCTTCATAAAAAATGTTGCGTCTGCGTAAACTAATTTTTCATAGCGCGTAGCACTCGCTCGTAGCAAATGTTATGCGTATTGCAAAACAATATGAATGACATTTGCTACGAGCGAGCGACAAAGAAGTTTGGCCGTTTTTTATTAGCACGTTATTACATGTAGTTATTTAATTTGTCGGACTACGCCAAAATTAAAACTGTCTTTAGTCTTTGTTTGTTTTCCTTTTCAGTACAACATAGTGATACGGTCATTGGTCCTGCTACGTAGCCACCGACCTACCACGTAGAAATCTACCTACCACGTAGCCACCGACCTACTACGTAGACACTTACCTACCATGTAGCCATCTTCTACGGTCATTGGTCCTGCTACGTAGCCACCGACCTACCACGTAGAAATCTACCTACCACGTAGCCACCGACCTACTACGTAGACACTTACCTACCACGTAGCCATCTTCTACGATCATTGGTCCTGCTACGTAGCCACCGACCTACCACGTAGCCACCTACCTACCACGTAGCCACCGACCTACAACGTAGCCACCGACCTACAACGTAGCCACCGACCTACTACGTAGCCACCTACCTACTACGTAGCCACCGACCTACCACGTAGCCACCTACCTACCACGTAGCCACCGACCTACAACGTAGCCACCGACCTACAACGTAGCCACCGACCTACTACGTAGCCACCTACCTACTACGTAGCCACCGACCTACCACGTAGCCATCTTCTACGATCATTAATACTCCTTTTGCTTTGTTTACGTTCATACATATGATCATACTTCACATGATATTGTTTTTTTTTACAATGTTCATACGAATATTATGGCTCTAAATTAATAATTTACTTGTAGCGGCGTCTACATCGCGACATGTGAACTACGCGTCAAAGACCTGACGGCACACAAATACGACTTATATAAGACTATCCGACATTAATCGTGGGGCAGTTGCCCGCCAGCCACGACACCCGACAGGTCAGAGGACCCCCCCTTTTCTAAAGAGGATGAGTGAACTTTACACCCTGTTCCCCATACCTCTTAGTCCTAAACGATGATCAGCACCCATCGGCCTACATCCCGTGATCCGGTGTCACGCGCGAGCTACTTAGCACTCGTGACAGGAAGCTAGTCACGCTGACGTCATGCGCACCTCAGTGACAGCGGCGCCCTCAGCTGATGGATTAAACACGTCACACGCCCCCCGCGCAACCGCACCTCACCGCAATGCATCACCTATTCACCTTACATTATTAGTACAGAATATACCAGAAGTTCCGCTCACTGCAAACACAGAATTTGCGCAAATAATTCGTCTTTATGCGGATAGAACTAGGCTTAAAGTTCGTATGCGAACCAAGTCGCGTCGAGAAAGTGTCCAGCAGTGGTCTCAAGTTCTCAACAAATCATAATTGCTCAGAGCCAAATGATTCAATCGGTTATGTATGTATCATCTAGGTATGCCGTAGCAAATATTTCAGTACGTTGTTAGTATTTGATCTACTGCATCTGCCTTCTGTAATCAGGTTGTCAGTCGTCATGATATCCGGTATCTACCATGCATGAAATCGTCGTGCACGGATCACACAGCTCGCGATTTATCGCAAGCAGCGCGCTGTGTGCGACTACAAGAATGATCAGATGGAATGTTTGGAAATCCGACGGTTGGAATGACAAAGTGTAATATTATATCGATGTCTTTTTATAACATAACATCACGTCTGTTTTCCCAGAAGGGTTAGGCAGAAGTGTACCTATAGTACACTCACAATTATGTATGTAGTGTCCTTTTATATGATCTTATATTAGTGGAATGATGGAGTTGACGGGCAATTTTTACATTTGTTCACCAGATTTTGGTTATTTTGCAATACACATCAATAACTTTATTCACTGTTATAGTTATACATAATAAAATATTGAAGTTGGTATTTTCATGTTAGTCTAAGCCTGGTGACGTGAGGGTGTGCTACACCTCTGCCTAACCCTTCGAGGAATGCAGGTGTGGTGTTATATGTTGTGTTAATATATGCCTACTCTTTAAAATAAGTAAACTGAAGCGAATAATTTAGTTCCCTAGTACATAGTATCGCCTATTCACAGTGACTTTGTTCAGTTCGAGTAGCATGGACGGCGCGTGTCCGAGCTCCGGCGTCGGACGTCCGGGCTGAACGGCCGGACGTGCGGCGCACTACCGGACCAGAATGTTTAGCCGGTTCTTATTAAAACACAACTTGTTGCTGAGTATGAAGACGTCCCTTTACATATACTGAAATCGCTTTATTTTACAATCTGCTTTGATTACAGTTTCATAAGAATAGTTACTTAGTAATTAAGTCTTAAGAATAGTTAGTTCTATTATTCGTAAAAGAGTGTATTTAATAGTAATCAAGGTCTTTTGGTTCGTTACCACATTTGGGTGGTTTTCAAAATCAAAATCAAAATACATATTTTATTTCACATAAACCTACTCGGGCACTTATGAAAGGTCTGAAGCTAGGTGCACGGTTCCAATTGGTCGTTTCCTATGATAAGAAACTCCACGGTTACTCTTTTAAAAATAATTGTTTTTTACAATATTTTCAAATAACAGTATTAATAGGTATGGGAGGACAGTCTAGGTCTTTCAACAAGTACCAAGTACTTAACAAAATAGAAGATGGTCAATAAATCTACAGTCCACTAAGCCTACAGCGTTCTCACATTCACAAAATAGAAAAAAGAAATCTAAGTATATAAAATATGAATAAATTGATTAAAAAAAAAAAATATTTTAAACGAAATGACATGATCGCTATTACAACTGTAACAAATCTGAATAATTATCATGTTCACAAAAGCCACTAATAAAGTGTTGAAATTAAACTGTAGGTATATAATGTCAAATATTAGGATGATTATGTCAAGGAAGAATGTAAAAAAAAACAAACATGGTAAGTAATTTGGGAGCAGTTAATAGACTCTTACATAACATGCTGTTAATGATGTACCAGGGAAGCCACATGTGCAGAAGGAATTATTGTTAAACTTCCTTGTCTTCAACGTAGTCTTTTATTTTATAATATGCTTTCTTGATAAGGACACGTTTGATGTGGGTTTTGAACTTCCCATCGCTACGTTCCGTAACCGACTTTAGCAACTTGTTTAAAAGAAATGACATGCTTGTTTTAGTTAATCTAAATTTGGGTATTACAATTTCATGTCTACTACATGTATTTATATTATGGAAATCGCTTCTTATTTTGAAAAGTCCTAAGTTTTTGCGGACATACATAATAATTTCTAAGATATAAAGAGAAGGCAGAGTCAGTATATCCATTTCTTTGAATTTGTTTCTAAGGGACTCGCGAGGACCCATTTTATAGACAGCGCGGATTGCCCTCTTTTCTAAAATGAAAATTGAATCTACTTCAGCTGCCGATCCCCACAGCAGAACGCCATAAGGCATAATACTGTGGAAATAAGCAAAGTATACTAACCTAACTGTGGCTATATCAGTCAACTGCCTTATTTTTATTACTGCATATGCAGCTGAGCTTAATCAACCTGAAAGAGTGTGGGCGCCCCATTGCAATTTCGAATCAAAAGTAATTCCTAAAAATATAGTTTCCGTTATTACATCTAGTTTTTTGCCGTCAAGTTTTAGATTTAGACCCACTTGAGGTACATTTCGTAATAAGAACCTAATACATTTAGTTTTGTTCGCATTAAGTAAAAGATTATTAGCTGCGAACCATTTCGAAAGAACAGCCAGACTGTCGTTGACATGAAAGACATCCCTACTGAAGTTTTCTTTTAGAAGAGATTCAGCTAGTATAGATGATGAGGGGAGAGATTTCGTAACCTCTATTGGGATGTTGGTAAATAAATGTTCTAGTGTCTCAACAACATTTAACTTATCTGAAATGGTTTCATTATCTATTTTTAAAGACAATTCATTCTGATCTCGTTGTTTTGTGTTTCCAGTTTCTTTGTTAATTACCTGCCACACAGCTTTTATTTTATTGTTAGAAATACTAATTTTGTTAATTATTAATTTAGATTTAGCTTGAGCGCAGACTCTTTTAAATATCTTAGATATCCTTCTTAAATATCTTATCTTTTAATTATTATACCTATGTGCAGTGCATTAGTAATTGTCGTTTTCATGACTTTTGCTTTTAATCTTGTTAGTAACGTGTTAAATTAATACTTCCACAGCATAATAGTTTCAAAATACAGACTAATAAAAGAAAAACATTATGTGATAGAGCGTCACAGTACGCGCCGCATTCAATACATTTATTACGGGATCATTTATTTGAATCACAAACATTTGCTCGGTAATTTAACATTTGTAAACAATCATTTACATTGTACTCGTGCTGTATCAGATTTAATTACATTTTCATTCGAGAACTGTCTTTGATGAAAATGATTAGGCGAGTATTTATTTGTTCACAAACAAGGTCGCGCCGACTGATATAAATAGTGAGCGGCTCGTTAATTATTCTTTAATTCTACTCCTCTAAGCACTAACTTAGCGAAATGCGAGAAACAACACGCGGAGTACATTAATCATAAACAAATGAACGAGCTCCACTCTCAAAGTCAATAAAACTATTTGACCCGCGGCGTCCTAATGCACCACCTCCCTCGTGTAATCTAAATAATATCCGAGTCAAATGCTGCGCGAGTACCGCCAAACAACAAGGATTATAATGTAAATTTATGCAAATGTTAGGAGGGCGCCCGCACCGCACCTTACCGCAACGCTCCGCATCTCGCCGGACAGCGGCGCTCAGACTACGCTCAGCTGAAAAAATGGCGCGCTCGGCGGCGGACAGATAACGACAGCTTACGTCGTGAAAACGTGAGGCTTTGCGCTAAATTGTTGAAACATGACTTGTTTCGTAAATTCCCGGAGAGTTAGCGGAGAAATGTAAATGATACAATAACAAGGGATGTTTTGATGAGTCCCAAAAATTTCAAATTGTACTGTTCTGTATTCGTTTCGGGAAACGGGAAATAGAATGAACACCGATACTTTGGGTCAGAATACATTAATTTATATCAATCGTCGCTTGTATCAGCGAGTCATATCGGTTCGCTCGGGATCGGTGCGGATCGGTGCGGACCGGTGCGGACCGGTGCGGACCGGTGCGGACGGCGTCTGTTGTTTCCAAATAAAATGAATGTAGATTTTAGAGACGTTCTTTATACCTCGGCATAAAGGAGGAGTGCGGGCGCGGGGCCGGGGGCGGTGCAATGATTCGATTTAAATGCAGAGTTTACTATCTTGACAGCGGTCTTTGTCAAGCAGACGGGAATTACTGCGGAAAATTTTAACTAGAAATTCTTAATCCGACTGGATAGGTAAATGGAAACAGAAGTGAGGAGTCGGAGTTTCAGTTAAGTAACTATTATGATATTTACTATAAGGTTGAAAAAGATATCATGTGATTGTCTTCAACCGGCCGCCAAATCCACCAGTTTCGGCAATACCGCATCCACACGCAGCTCCCCTGTGAGATAGTGCAAGAGGCGCGCGGCAGAATATAAATGTGTGCGCAGAGTCTTCGGCCATTACGCAAAAACCGGCCGAATCCACAGCTTTTCATACTATGTATTTAAATGGACAATTTCCAGCTTCACTTATTTACGCTTACGCTGTCACGCGGCACCCCTCACCCCTCTGATATTTCCTTCCGAGAAGTTTCTTCGAATAATTTTTAATTTGTCACCATTTGGTGAACGCTTTCGTAAGCATGGCGAAACGTCTGCATTTTAATTTCTGTGAGTTTAAAAGAGAATTGAGGCGGTGATTACTCGTTTGACTGGACTTCCGCTTGTTCAGATGTCGAAGTTATCAAAGTTCATGGAAGTTTAAAAATAATGTCACGAGCCGACATGGCCGACACCCGCAGACGCGACCTTTTTGAAGAGTTCGACGCCGCGCTGTGATGATATGCTTTTGATTTGGCTCATAACTATTGCTTCAGGAAATAGAAATATGGGTACATATATTTCCATCCCTTTACGAAAGTCATCAGTTAATGAGTGCGTGGAGGCAAGTTGGTGGTAGTTGGGTGGTAGTTGACCGCATTAGAGTTCAACACTATTAATTAACGTCTCTTATTGTCCCGGGCGTGACCGCGGCCGGACCGGCTACCGGCGACGCGTTCATGGAGGATTAAACTTGCAGACAACAATATGCATCATAACAAGACGTCCGGAGAGTTCTACAACCGTATATATTGACAGTGCACTTTAGTAGCCTACTGAACCAGAGACAGAGGGATTGACTTATGAGACGAAGGAGTACCTTAACTTCGGTCAAAAGATTTAAAAGTGTGCTTTAAATATGTAGTTCGCACAAAAGTTTTAGGAATTTATATGCATTTTATGTAGGTATGTAATAAAAAATTGAACCCACATCTTACCTAAATCTTACTTAGAAAACACCCAGGTTGACTTAGAAAATGATCGTTGGATGATGCGACCATGCGAGCGGTGCAAACACGCATTGCGGAGTCGCACTGCGTCTGGCTCGGATCCGGCTGCACAGCCGACACTTTGCAACTAATATCACTATTCAAGTTTCGGCTCTATTTGCATATCGACGCAGCACGCGTCCAAGTTTGCACGAGTATTTGTACACATACCAGTATCTGTCAGTCAGCCAGTCAGCTTGTGCGCGGGAATTAAACAACTTTTGGTCCTCCTGAAGATTATAGTAACACAATATGATTTTTTGGAACGAAGTTCTTTAACGTGGTTTGCGGTAGGAGTACACTGGCAGAAAGCGTCACGCGAAAAAGTTTTCATACTTGCGTCTGTCTTCTTCTAATTCGATATATATATTCGTTTTCATAGTTGTCTAGGGTCCTAATGCCGATAGTGAGGTAAAAATTCAAAATGTAAATCGAAGATGTCGGCAGCGAACATTTTCAACTTTTTCATTATTGGTATCGTTTTACATAACTTTCGAGGGCGCTAAAGTCGATAGTGAGGTCAAAATGTAAATCCAAGATGAATGAAATGGCAGCTGCGAAAACTTTGTTTCTATAGATATTAAATCAGTTCCTTCTCACGTCGAGAAGGAACTTTGTTCCTGACGGGGGTCCTCCGACCGCATACGTTTTTTTATCTATTTAAATGCATTGATTAAGTAACATAAAGTAACTTTTTATTAAATATAATTAAATAAATAGTTAGCGGATAAAAAAAAAATACATGACCCATTTTGTTTTCTCAAATCTAAATATAAAGATAGTTCAGATTTCAGCTGTTAACAAAGCACGTAAATAAACGTAGGTACATTTTGCAACAACTCGTCAGCGTCAAGTTACTTTGGCCTTTGTTTCTCAACGGCAAAAGGTGATAGTGGTATGTCAAATCATACCGTGTCTACTCAAATTCAAATGATTATATTTCACACCGGCTTCTGCCCGCGACGTTGTCGTCCGTGTGATATTATTATTATCGCCCACCCGCGCTATTATTTGTATCAAACTTTTTTTCGTTTTGCTCGGCTCCTGAGGGTCATAGCGTGATGCTAACCTTCCTCAAGTATTGCGCTAACAAAAATATTTTTTTCAAACGGATTTGCAAGAATTACTAGCAAGGATTTTCGCTGTATGGGCAATTATTAGTATATACTTATTGTGTAGTGTACACTACACAATAAGTATATACCTGCATATGTACAGAGAGCGGTGTGATACAGAGACTTAGTGCGCGGGCGCCTGGCACCGAGCCAGCTCATCCAGCCCGGTGAACGACTGCGGGAAGGAAATACTTACGACGCTATTATCACCGTTTTTAAACTCTGCAATAATTGCTTTGCAGTTCTCAATTCATTAAAACGTCCAAAAAACGTCCAAACGTTAAACGTGGAAGTTGACCAGCGCATGCGTGCATTGGCTATCCGATTGCGAATTAACGCCTGTCTATTCAGCGGTTGTGGAGTTTTGGAGCTGCTATTGTTAGAGTTACTTACGGTTTCCCTTATGTTACCATCTACCATAACCAGACTAAGGAGACCAGTCTGCATCAAAGCAAGCATAGTGCCTACGTGTGCGTGGGAATCTAAAAGATAATAGAGATACTTCCCAACTCTCGCAGAGCAATAAATCTCCGTGTTCCAGAAATAACAGAGAAACTAAAATAATACTACAGATGGCAGCGTCATCTAGGTCGTGGAAATTGTTCTTGACAGTCAGGAGAACACAGTGCAGGAAGCTAGTTCAGCTGTAGCGCGAGAGGTTAGCGGGTGCGTAGGGATTCGATAAAAAAACTGTTGGTCTTTCTGTACGCCTTATAATCACACAACAGTAAAACATGTTATGAACTTATCTCAAGCAATGCGCAAGAAGAATAGAATGCTCGCACTTTATTTTTTTTGTGAATGGCATCTCGCAGGTCAACCTAGGAGGTTGTCGGCTGCATAACCGGACTTTCCTATCTTCACTAAATTAAGGCCTCCAGGCTTGTACTGCGACCAGTATAATAAATGGCAGTGTCGTCGGCGAATAGAGCTAACTGAGCATTTTTACTTTTGAGAATGTCGCTAGCGAATAGCGTGAATATGAGGGGAGATACCACGGAGCCCTGAGGGACTCCCGCGCGAATGAGGTGTGTGGAGGACCCTTAATGCAATAGCGGAAAATACAATTCGGCAATTACAATTACAATTTGCAATATTCTTCTCACTAAACTTGGCAAGAACGATGGAAAGCCATCCCTTCTGATTTGTTACCGCCTATGGCGAAGCAAGAAGGAGGGCTATGATGTTGACTGGTATGAATGTATGTTCATCTGCTGCCTCATAACTTCTAAACTGCTCATTATAATTTAACAAATGAGATATCTTTGAAAGCGTCTTGAATGTCTGCTGGTTATAGGCTAAGTGACGTCACATTAAATAGAATATGGCGCCCTCTAGGGGACATAAAGACATGAACAAAAATAAATTAATGATGCCATGTTGGCTATAAACGAAAGAGCTTAATTAACAGATTTAAAAAATATATTATGAATATATTACCCCAAAATCCTTTAAATTAAAAATAAAAGTTATAAAACGAAAACTCGACTACAGCAAAAAAGTCATCTAAAAACGTGTAAATAAGACATCACAGACATTAAAAATCCGGAAGTCATACGTAATTTGTTCGATTTATGCATTACACGTGTGACTCCGGATTTTTTATTTGTCTGTCTATGATGTCTTGTTTAAGTATACCTTTTTAGATGACTTTTTTACAAAATATATTGTTCGGCTTCGAATGTAATTAACTAATTATACAAAATGACGAATCTAATAACAATGTTCGCAGCGCGTCACTCGACTTTGTTTTGTGTTGTCGGCTGCGGAGCGTAACTCTCGACTTTACAACCGCTCCGATGCTGATTTATAGTCGCTAACAAGACCAAAGTGATCTCTGCTTTATGTTTTCTCTCGCAAATAAAAATGAGTATCGCCGAGCAGTCGACAGTCGACAGAATAGCCACGCTTCACGGAATTAGTAATAATAACGTTATAGGATACTGCCGGCGCGCGCACTCCCGCGACCACGCGGCCGTCGCGTGGCGGCGGCGACCGAGCCGGCTGGTTTAATTCAACAACAAATCTACACTCGATTAGTACTCTTTAGACTTGTACAATTTATCGATATAAGTTATTGCCGCGCAAACTTGTAGCGATAATTCAATTCGTGACTCGCGAACTTTAATATTATATTAAATCGTAAAGAAAGCTCGTCACCGAAGCGTGTGTCCAATCCAACTGACGTCCTGCATACATCGCGGATGTGTTCTTTAAATTAACGCAGATTAATGTGATCCTCACCAAATACTCAGTAAGCCTCCCTAATGTAGCATAATGCATAAGCTTGGCGCATACGGTGCGGGTGTGACACGCGACGTGTGTCAGCACTCAGTGCGCACATTGCGCGCTCGCAAGTGAACAAAATAAAACATTGGAAATGTAAAATAACTAAAAGTCGTTTGTGAGCGATGAATTTGTTGGCGGAACGCGGTGATATATAATCGCTGTGAATGCGATCCATTAGTCTTCTTGTCGAGTTTGTCGACCCAAATTATTTGTTACTAAAATACTTACACTCTGAATAAGGATGTGCCGACATCGACAAAAAAAAGTTTTACGATAAAAACATAGAATGCCTTCTGCGCCCTGCGTGAACAGGGCAGCTATAAGGACGTATGCCACATTGGTCACCCACTTAAACGGCGCCTATCGATATTTTTCGCAGGTTGAATAATTTGTTTAAAATGTTATTCCACAAATGGCACCTACGGATCAGTACGTACTAGTGTTGGGACGTTTTTTCTTTTTAGTACCTCAAAATCAAAAATACGATTAAAATCAGTGGAGAGTTTAAAAACATGATAAAAACATAATTTCTTTGTTTTTAGTCATTTTAATATCACTCTCTTTAATCAGTTTTCTTAATCACATGTATTGCAAAATTAGCCTCGAGTACCAATATAATTTAGAAACAAATACTTTTTTAGGTTTATTTAGGATTATTTATCTTCTTAGTTAACTTTGTCATGTTTTTTTTATTGTGGTTTTTGTTTTTTTTAGAAAATATAAAATATTTAAACATAGATTACGCGTCACTAATCTATGTTTAAGTATTTAATATTTTTTAATGTTTATAGTACTTAAGAAATAACTCAAGACTGATTTTTACA
The DNA here is from genome assembly GCA_947364205.1 of Agrochola lota. Classification (NCBI taxonomy): domain Eukaryota; kingdom Metazoa; phylum Arthropoda; class Insecta; order Lepidoptera; family Noctuidae; genus Agrochola; species Agrochola lota. Next base: position 396,219 of record OX376227.1, read on the forward strand.
ATAGAAGTGCCAATGATTGATTGTGTGTCATATTAAACCTTTAAAAATTATACGTGTGAGGCGTAATCTATGTTACAAAATGTATGTATGTGTGTGTGTATGTATGTTGTTTTTACAAAGAAGTTATGCTTTTATCATGTTATTAAACTCTCCACTGATTTTAATCGAATTTTTGATTTTGAGGTCCTAAAAAAACCCTCCCAATACTAGTACGTACTGATCCGTAGGTGCCATTTGTGGAATAAAATTTTAAAACAACAAATTATTCCACTTATGGCACCCGCGAAAAATATCGATAGGTGCCGTATGTGGACTACCTCAGGTACAATTTGCTCAGGTGCCGTTTAAGCGGGTGCCCAATGTGGAATACGTCGCTATTAGTGGACTATGATATTGTAAACAGTAAAGTGTGCGTAGTTATGAGGATCACTTACTGTCTGCGTCGCGTATGTTACGATTTCATGAATAAATGAACCGATTTCTATGGAAATGTTATTACTGTCCGACTTTTTATACCTACTAGCAAACAAATGCAGTGGTTGTTAAACAACCAACAAGAACAAAAACGAACACTTATTTAAGAAGCTTAGCAGTACCGGTTTAAAAGCTTATAAATAGAGAACATACAGCTTTTTAATATACATTGAGTGTACAGTTAGTTATGGAATGCCGCGCGCAGTAGCGGGGCGGTATCGGAAGCGCGGCATGCAATACCGTCGATTGCACATTTCCGCGCGGCGCTCGCCTCATGAATTTGGAAATCAGCAACAGTAATCGCTGTTCACTGCTGCTTTTATCCCTTCTACATTTATACGAGGAAACAATATATACATAAGAATGGCTTATAAATACGTGCTTTGATTTCATCTCTTGAGAACAATGAATTACTTTGAAAAAAGCTGAAGCGAGCGTATTCATGAGAAGTAGGAAAACATTACAAGTACAGCAATAACGTGTGCTTTTTCGGTTACCTAGAGTCTAGGTAGTATATTTGAGACACGTTTTAATTAAACTTTTTAAATTTTGTTCTTTGTCAAAGAGTTTTTAACTGGAAAATAACGAAAGAAGGCCGGCAGAAAATTGTGGAACTACATTTTTTTTTAATGCAATGTGATGCAATGAAATAGACACTAGCGCCGCGTCAAAAGGACTTCAGTGGTGACGCGGACTCTATCTATCGTAGGTACGATTAATAAACATAAAGAAAGATTAAATTAACGTTGACACGTATCATCATCGCTGGTTCCGTTATGTTTCTGTCAGTCACACATAAGAACATGATAAGTAGGCAGGTGGGTAGGTATATCAAAGCCGAAAGTGTGAACGTTTTGTTTTAGGAGTACTTACATATATAAAAGTGACAGATGTACCTTGTTTCACAACTGCCTATCCATATTTAGTCCTCGCTGTTCTAAGTTAACTGTAGAACTACCCCCTAGAGAGAGAGTCGTCAGTCGGTAATGCTAGAGACGTGTAAACGTTTCTCTCCATTTACATGCAAATCGTTGCAGCGAGCAATTTTATAACATTAACTGTGACACTTGTAACTTACTTCACGACGAGGTTTAATTTGTAGTTCATTAAGATAACACCTGGATAGTGGTTATTTGTTAACTTGCAAGTTGGCTAGATGTTTACTGTTTTGACACCTAGTTCTTGTACTGATCTCACTAGTTTATTTTACTTAATGACCCAGGACGCGATATCGTAGATAGTAAGAAAGCAACGAGGAGTAAGCTTCATTATAAACTAAATGTAAACAATGAACAATGAATTGGAGCTGTATATCTCAGATATGGTTTTCATTAATTAGCATTGAAGATAAAGCGCTATCCGTACGAGATGCGGTAACAATCGGTTACCGCCCACGCAAACCCACGCCTTATAATATCTAACACTAAACACGAACCACGGCGCGGTGTAAACGTGCGTAGAAAACGATTCTATTATAAATTAAACGTTTCGCAACACGATTGCACGTGTAACATGTTGCTGGTACTGTTCGCGTCGCTGTAATGATGATGTCCATTACTTACTCTCAATGACAGCTATATAAATGCAGGGCGCAAATATTCAAAGTGTCCGGTTCTGTGCTCGCAACCCCCTGGGGGGGACAGGGGAGGGCAGATGCGTGACTCGACTGCGAAGCCCCGAATGAAGACGAGTTATCTACTCGAGTGACCCCATAAAAAGAAACGTTCCTTCAGGATTGTGCGCCACGTCTCATCGTTGAATTTTAAACAAACACGCTACTAGTATTTCAGTGATTTCCGAAACGTATTTCAACCGACTGCCGGCGACGGAGCGAGGGGAGTGTGTAATACGCTTGTCACACGCGCCACTGTTTATGCGTCTGTAACTTCGAACATTAAAACCTACTGAAATACTACGTCTGAATCATTGAACGTGCTTGTACACATTATGAAATCATAATATCCAAACAAACAGTAGTGAATTTCATTAATATTCTCTTACCCCACAGAACTAGATACATAACTAATAAATTATTAACATACGACGTGTCGATTAAATAAATAATTCAATGAATTTGTATCTGTCGCCGCGAGTAACACTTTATACGAATCATAACTCAATTTCATGCATATCAATATGGAGATACAGATAATATTTATTGCTTTACTGTAAGTAGGTACATAAATAGAATAGAAGCTAGGCTGGAATCTGACTTGCATTTACTTGGAAGAAGTTATTTTTACAAAAATAATATACCTAACAAATGTACGTTTAGAGTACGTTTGCCTTTTATTTAGGAAGGAACAAAGATGAGGTCAGTTGGTTGTCAATATCGGCAGGTGTCAGCGTCTTGGGCACGTCGTGAATACCGATGTCAAAGGATACACACGAACAAAATAACTAGCAGAAGGCCTACTGCATACATTATCTGAATAGTCGGAAATCACATCATTTCAGGAAAAGCATGACTTGTGAACCTTCTGTAGCAAGATTGTGTAGTGTAGTGAGCTCAAAGCTGACGTCGCTCTTCCAGCTAGGAAACATGACTTCACTGACACTGCACTAGGGCTCCATTCATCGGCTAATTAACTGCCGTATCTTTCATACGCGGTACGAATGCATGGGACAGTGAATAGCACCGCACACTGCACTAGCACAGGTGACAATACTCACACATCTCTGGAACTCAATGCAGTGTCTACGAGGACTTAACTTTGACATCGATCACTAGGATGTCTAGTGGTTCGTTTGACTGATTTGACAAAACCTTAAATCATAGCCATAGAGCCTGTAAGGTTTGCAGAATTTATTCAAGTATCGATTTTATATGATCTATATGTTTCCCATGACGAGTCGATTGAGTCGAGTGAGCTGTTGGCCACCTGATGCTAGGATTGACAATATTGACAGCTCACTTCACCTAAGTTTATACGATAAGATTTTTACAGAATAGACAGGCAGGGTATTATGTCAACGTGCTACCAAGGTACGAAACTGTTGCGACCCCGGCTACTAACAGTAATAAGAATGAACAATACCAGAGATACTCTGAGCTATATCATATTGATAGCATGCGTTTCATGAGCATGAGATCTGTACTAATCAAAGTGGATTTCAAAATAATAATAATGGGGAGATCTGGGATATTTTTTATCTTAAATTGGGTCTGCAAACTACAACTACATGACAAGATAGTCTTCGATCTAATCTATTAAATAATTGATTGACTTATCGTGATTATGTTTTTGTAAACTTTTTTTTTTGTGGTAAATTATCAAATAATTTCTCCCGCTCTAAGCGGAGCGGGAGGGCGTGTCAGACTTTTACTGACTAAAACCCACCAGTGTTCCTTCCGTTGCCTGTGTGCCGGGGCCACGATATCCCATTCGGACTTACTCGCGTGTTTTTGTTGACTTGTGTTTACTTTTCTGTCAATAAAAACCTTAAAAATCAATCAATCAAATAAAAGTAGGTACCTCTTTAGCTACACGTTGTTGTGAGGACACACAACGAACTATGTTCATCTCCCCTGCAGTTCATATTATTTACACAACTTGTATGAAACACGTGTATAATTGCTTGAGCATAAAGGCTCGTGCAGACCAGCGCGACGCGAGGACGGCGCGACGCGACTCAAACAATGCAATTTCTGAAAAAACTGTACGGTATAACAATAACCGGCGTCGCGTCGCGCGACAAGTCACGCTGGTCTGCACAAGCCTTTAATTGCGTGCCTTATACAGACAACCAAAATACCTGTTTCAATGTTGTAAACAATTAGATAAAACGTGTACCTACAAAACAATATTCTCTCATCGCTACTCCCCCCCTCGGATAGCAGTTAGTTCTAGCTCATAGGTTTTTATTTAAGTTTTTCTTCTGGCGTGACGTTTCTCATTTTCCGGTACGTTGGCCCAAGGCGATTGTATGTCTAGCTTCCTATTACAACTACTCTTTGTAGATTCTGTAAAGGAAAAAAGTTGATTTCAAAAATCAAAAACCGGCCAAGTGCGTGTCGGACCACGTACAATGGGTTCCGTAGTTGGGATGAATTTAACCCAAGAACAAACTTAACATTGTAATTGAAAAACATGTTCTCCCATACGGAATGTATGGGAGATCATGTTTTTCAAACCGCAAATTTAAGTTGTTTGATTATTACTCGTTAACCTGTACAGCCTACTTAGCTCTGATAGTTTTCCTTTTAATTTCGTTATATATACTATTGCTGTGATTTTTTTCACAAATCCAAATACAACCATTTAGCTGGCAGGGTGGGGGACACTTGACTCTAACAAAACATTTCAGTTAAAAGCTTAATATTTCGCAAACGGATCCCTGAATCTAAAAATGGATTAACTCACAATATTTTTGAACGACCTTTCTAACGATATCTCACAACATAGGGTAGACGAGAAAAAAATAAACATCCCCACTTTACGTGTAGAGGAGGTACCCAAAAAAATTATATTTTTCTTGATTTTATTTTACCACTTTGTCGGCATGATTAATATGTATACATGTGCCAAATTACAGCGTTCTAGTACTAACCGTGTCTGAGCTAACCCGCGGACAGACAGACGGACAGACAGACAGACGGACATGGCGAAACTATAAGGGTTCCTTGTTTACTACGGAACCCTAAAAACTCGCCTGCGTCAAAAGTGAACTTTAAATAAAAAAAGATGTAAACAAGATGACTTATTTCTGTCTCTTAATACTATATAAACAATCTCATGTAAACGGAGGCATCTTCTTAAAAACCATAAAGACTTAGCCTCCGACTGCCTGAGATTGTTTGCTTCCATCTTTTTAGGGTTCTGTAGTAAGGAACCCTTATAGTTTCGCCATGTCCGTCCGTCTCTCTGTCTGTCCGCGGCTTAGCGCAGAGACGGTTAGTACTAGAAAGCTGTAATTTGTCATGGGTATACATATTAATCACGCAGACAAAGTGGTAAAACAAAAACAAGAAAAAAAAACCGGCCAAGTGCGTGTCGGACCACACACAATGAAGGGCTCCGTCTTCCGTAGTTAGGATTAATTTATTCCAAAAACAAATTAAGGTTTTATTATTTTTATATTTGAGTTGATTGAATGAAAGTTAAATTGCGGTTTACGATTTATGACGTATTAAAAAAAAACTCCTTACTAGATCTCGTTCAAAGCAATTTTCGGTGGAAGTTTACATGGTAATGTACATCATATATTTCTTAGTTTTCTCATTCTCTTATTTTAGAAGTTACAGGGGGGGGGGGCACATTTTACCACTTTGGAAGTGTCTCTCGCGCAAACTGTTCAGTTTAGACAAAAATTTAATTAGAAACCTCAATATCATTTTTGAAGACCTATCCATAGATACCCTACACGTATGGGTTTGATGGAAAAAAAATTGGGTTTCAGTCAGTATGGGGACAATCCGCCATTTTGTTTTTTTTATTATTTTAATATAGTCCGTAACACTCGGGCAATAAATACGAATCTAACGACATAATTATTTTTTACCTGAATACTCATCAAAATCAGTTCAGCCGTTTAGTAGTTACGAGGGAAAGAGACATGTATATACATAAATGCAGGTCAGACTCATAACCCTCCTTTTTTGGCTTGGCCGCAGTCGGGTAAAGATGATGTAAAATACCTTTAAAATACATATTGCATCTCCGCTCCGCTCCGTCTAGTTAATTATAAATGTATACGTTTGTAATAGTTATTGCCTGTATAACGTTTTATTTCACTAGCGATGTAAGACTCGGCTGCCGCCGCATGCGGCGTCACGTAGCTATAATTGATCGCTCGCTAATGATAATCAAAATCAATAGCATCGCGTTCTGTACGTTCAGTCGTTAAAGTTGGTTCCATGTGTAATGTATTGTAAGAGATGCCGTGATCGCGGTGAGTAACTGTAATGAGGGGGTCGTGACCGAGACTAACTAGACGACTGCTTGTTATGATAACAGTGCTACACGGGAAGCTCTGTGTTGACTATTAATACAATCGGTACTTACAGGTAAAGGAAAAATTGGTAACCTTTGAATGAACGTTCAGTTAGATGTCAAACCCAAAGGAACTCGTAATTCTACAGAGATTTAAACCTTTCACTCGGTTTCTGGAAGGCCAATTAACACAAAAATAAGCTGACACTTGACAGATTTTCAAACTCTTTTCAAGTGATTTGATTGTTATTTCAAAGATAATCATTGCGGTTAACATGGCTTGACAATCTGTCAGCCATTTGATTGGCCTTTTAGGAACTGGGCTTGTACCATGGTATCTATAGGAAATAAGTTATTGTTCTCTGTATGGTGCCCTATTTATCATCTTACTCTATCATTGCAGGTCATACAGTCGCACGCGCAGGCCGTGTCGTCACAACATGCTTGCGCATAACGTAGCGTCCAAGATAGCACCATTTTATTACCCTGGACTTTACACCAGTGAATATTCAGAGGCATTTATGTACACGAGTATTGATGTCTCTCTGGTTGATGTACACAAGTATTGATGTCTCTCTGGTTTACAAATATTAGTAGGTATGGTAAGTACATTCCCTTTTCCGAAGTTACAGTTAAGGATAATTAGAACTTTAAATTAAATTAAATACAAATATACCTATAACACTCATGGACACGGTAGTACTAACGAGATAGTTAGGTAAACGTTTTTCGTTATTAAATATAATATTTAACTATCATAAATGTTAACAACTGTTAATGTGTTACTACAAAAGAGTTTCCTGTACGAAGGTAAGAGACGTACATTACGGTGAGTCAGATCAGTTGTCGGTAAAACAACTGTAGTCACAGTTTAGTGTAATTACAGGTGACTACACACACACGACAGAGATTCACGCAAATGACGCGAGTGACGCGCGGACATGACGATGTTAACTGTTTCGTATATCAACGTCCTTTCTAATTCTAACAACTGTCTGTGAATTATTCAGTCTACCAGGTTATACGGTACGTATTCAGATCCGATATGTCACTGACTTAGTATGATGACACTTAATTTTCATCATCGCGTTTAAATAATGGAATAAATCATTCACAAAATATAATAATGATTAGTCGAAATCTGTATTCATGAAAGAGTTTAATGGTAAGCGTTTTGTATTGACATCCAGTGTGTGGCGGGTTGAATGTCACTCGCACCGGCACGTAGAGGTGAGGTAGATGCCAGACGGACGCTAACGCAATTATCACGCCGTACCGCATCGCACCGCGCCGGGCCGAACTGCATCGTGTACATAGGACAATGGAGACAGAAGGTCTATACCATGCAATGACAATAACAGGCACGCAGAGGCACATCCGGCACTAGAGCGAATGACACGGGATATCTATTACCATTTTACCTTAGCTTTTATAAAACTACTGACTGCGCCCCGCGGTTTCACCCGGATAAGTCTCGATCCCGTGGAAATATCGGGATAAAATGTTTCCTGTCCTTTTTCAGGTCTAGGTCTACCTAAGTGCCAAATTCTATACAAATCCGTTCAGCCATTTTATCGTGAAAGCGTAACAAACAAACAACTCACTTTCGCATGTATAATATTTGTTACTAATCCTAACTGATATTATAAATGCGAAAGTGAGTTGTTTGTTTGTTACGATTAGGATATGATCTTATGGTCCAGCAGTGGACGTCTTTCGGCTGAAATGATGATACATAGTTATGAAATCTGATAAGTTACATTTTTAAAGCTTCCTCTCTTCTATACTATTTTGTTGTGGCCGACGAGGGTCCATAATGATTTCATAAAATTTTCAGTTACCACCTAAGTACAAATTATTGAATGCAATCAACGATTGAGTATAAGTGTGTAAAGTCGCGCGTAATTATCCTTCTGCATGTAATTGTTAGAGCGTTGTCACACGGTCGCGCGACAATTGCGTTAACACGGCCGCGACTTCCGAGTCACTCCAGAAAATTCAAAAAAATTAAAAATTCTAAAGTCATTTATTGTAACTAGGCTGAGAATCAGCACTTTTCGAACGTCAAAATTACATAAGACAGTCCCCCTAAACGTTCACCCTTCACCACTTCCTAGTGCATTAACTGGGAACAAGAAGTGGCGCAACAAACTCCCCAGCAGCACAGCTGTCTGTTCAGTTAGAAGAACAAAATAAAAAAAAGATTCTATATAATAGTATTCAAAATAATTTACATTACGCAACACAAAACATAATTTAAATTATTAGCCATATGTTAGCTAGCACACGCCAATATACCAGACAAAATAATCGAGAACTATACTACGGCGGAAATAAAATAAACGTAAACAGCACTTAATATCTAAATAAAAAGCCTCCAGGCATAAAGGGCGTGCCCGCTTACATATAGTTATAATATGATGAATTGTCGAGGTCACTAGCTAACCACATATTGCAATACAACTCATAAAAAAAACATTGTGATGAGTAGATTTTGTCAACAATAAATTAAAGTTAAATTAAAATAACTTGACTTAAAAGTAAAATAAAATAAACAATTACATAAACTCATATAACTTGTCAGTAGGTAAGCTGGAGAAAGAACATAATCATTGTCAATCACAGCTACCAACTATTCTTATCATTTAAGTAGTCGTTGATAGAATAGTATGCCTTTGAGCAAAGCTTGGATTTTACTTTCGTTTTAAACGCATTAAAAGGCAAATCTAGCAAAGAAGCTTGTTATAAAAGGTTATACCAAGCCCAACAAATGAGTTATGAACCTTATGAAGCCGGTGAAAGGGAGCTCGTAGTTTGTCCTTATTTCTAGTGTTAACATTGTGAAAATCACTGTTTTTAGTGTATATGTGTATATTTTGCCTAATATATAAGATATTGGCGAAGATGAATTGAGATGCCACCGTGAGGATACCAATATCTTTGAAAAAATCTCTCAGAGAAACTCTGGCACCTAGCTGGTAAATAGCTCGAACAGCTCGCTTTTGAAGAACAAATATATTTTGAATATCAGCAGCTTTGCCCCACAGCAGAAGACCGTAGGACATAACGCTATGAAAATAACTAAAATAGACTAACCGAGCTGTATCGACGTCAGTGTATTGTCATACTTTCCTGACGGCGTAGGCGGCCGAACTGAGCCTTCCCGCTAGGCTCGATACATGTGGGCCCCACTGAAGTTTGGCATCTACTGTTATGCCCAGAAAAACTGCCGAGTTTACAAATTCAAGCACCTCTTTATCTAAGACGATGTTGGGACCTAGATTTCTAACATTTGGTAGGGCGAACTTTACTCATTTCGTTTTCTTAGCATTGAGAACTAGGTTATTTGTCGTAAACCATTCCGTAACCATTGAGAGTGCACTGTTTACATCGTCAAAATCTTGTCTATGCCTGTCTACTTTAAAAATAAGAGAGGTATCATCTGCAAACAGTACAACTTCACAGATACCCTTTAAATAGAATGGTAAGTCATTGATATACACTAAAAACAAGAATGGACCCAGTATTGAGCCTTGAGGTACACCTTACCGAACTGGTAGCCCAGAATATTTCACACCATTAACATCTACACATCTACACATTTACACATTGGGACCTATTATGTAAATAAGAATTTAAAAGAGACAATCGCATCACGTGTTTACTGACGTTACGGGACGTTTTTGGATGTCTTACGATTGTTTATTTTATTTGATAGTATCGAAAATAAGAACAGCTTGGCATATATGTATATAAACAATTTATTTACCTTGTCATTTCGCCATTAATAGCTTATTCTGTAATAAAATAGAAAGTAATTGACACTTAGTTATTCAATTAAGACGGAGCAATAAGTTGCAATAGGTTTATCTCGATTACAAACGAAGAAAATTTATTAATACTAACATTTATGTACTTACCTATCTATTAGATATTTATCTCTATCGACACCCACATGGAACCTATATAAAGTTTATCTTTAATATAATTATGTAGGATTAATTTTAGACTTGTTATCTTAATAGGCTGTATAGCTAAACATTTCTGAACTTTAATAAAGTACTATGTTTCTGAACGAGTGAATGGAACGAGTGAAAGAGGAAGGAAGGAAGGAAGATGGCGAGAGCGATTTTCGATATAGACGTGTTAAGGTGTTAATAATAAAAATAAATGTTGTTTAAACGATTTTGTGCCTTTTCCTGGAGATCCCAACACTACATATATATACCTAATATAGGGAATTAAAGTTGTAACAGTAATAGTAAGTTCTAGATACTTACAAAGCTCATTATCTTAACGCACTAAAGAGGCAGTAACTCGTGTATTATTTTGATAGCCGAGGCGGAGGCATACGTTGCAATAATAATCAGCTATCTTAAGTCTAAACTACTTGGGATCTAAGAGGGTGCTTAACGCCGTATACTTAAGCGCTTAGGTTAGTACAGATTTTCCATAGGAGTTTTTAACGTAGTTGGAAAATGATAACGATAAGTGAATACGTTTTTGAATGCCCGAAGTGTTAAAAGACCTGAAATCAATCATAGTTAGCCCCGCGTCAACAATGAAATTCTGACATGTGAAGCGAAATCCTGATGGATGGCAGCCCTACAGACGCGGCGCGGCTTAGTGACGCGCGGGTACGAGCGCCGCTGAATCCCGCGCCGGGAGCCGCACTGCTTAATAACGACGGCCGTACGACGCTACGTAATCCACTCCGCGTAATACTTGCTTTTGTTTATAACTATTCACCTCCAAGCGATCCACCGCGCTATGATCGTCGTGTTACCGACGGCCGCGCGAGCCACAATACCGCCTTTAATCTGCTCATCTTATTTTATGCTTTATGCAGTTCGTCGACTCGCGAATTTAGCGTTATAACCGAGCCGCGCGGACGTGCGCGCATCATGGATGCCGCCCTCGCACCGTGCGGTGCTTGAGAATGTCAATTGCACCAATTATTGGCACTCGCCTATTATTCCAGTCGCACATAATATGGATATCCTCCTCCCACCTTGTCTGTCAGGTCACAGCCCGCGCTGATACTAGAATTGCCTAATTGAGAATGCAGACACCTAGCCTCGCTGCTCTCTTCGGGTCGTCCTACAACTCTGTACATGTTTAGTATCCATTACTGGGCGCGTGCACGTAACTATCCCCAGTTACCGTTCACGGGCGGCTACGTACGTGGAGAGCACACAGGATTGTCGCCGGGAGCGTACCTGTGTAGCGGGTGCAGTAATTGAAATAGCGCGAGTTAGGTAGACGCGGCGCTCTGAATTCATTAGACGGTTATCAACAGCGTGGATCGGCGGGAGACGGGGGCGGTCGGCTGCGGTCGGCTGGTTATCAGCTTGTTTTGTCGTCTAGTTAGCATTGTTTACGGCCGCACGATATGTATTTACAGCTGTGTGAACCACTCGTGTTGGAGTTACTTTACGTTCATTTAGAAAGGGCGGCTAAGGGGCAGGGCTAACGAGAGAAATCGAATTGCGAAATCCCCGGCATTCACGTAACACAATTCCGAGGCAAAACGAGAATCTTAAGAAAAGCTATGTAGTCGGGTATAATAATAGACACTTCTAGAACATAACATAATAATAATTGTATTATAGTAAACTTGTGTTTATTCCCCGAAGCAAGAAGCGTGAAACGTAATGGTGATGTGCCGTCATTACATTATTCCCAGAATCAGTTTGATGTGGGAAGCGGTTCACAGATTATAAGAATGCAGTAATAAGAGCAGTAACTGTGTACTAATAGCCTGTAATCAGAAAGTGAGGCTGACACAGGTACATAATACGTAATCAAAATATGAATTAGGCCGGGAGCGCTGAGCGGACCACCCAGAAGAAGAAAACAGAAACTCCACATCAAACGCATATTTATCCATACAAAACGCACAAAGGTTTCCGGAACACAGAAATATAATATAAATACAAAAAAAAATCTCCCAAAATCATTCTAGTTGGTTAATTCAGGTCTTGTTATCTTTCTATGTCAATTATAAAAATACCTAACATTATTATTAAGGTATTATGTGGCAGTTTCTTATCGGTGGTCCTTCTGTCCGTTCTGTTGCGTTGTCGCCGCAGTTTGACTCCAGCCGAATTATAATAGGTTGGTTTTAGGCGAAGTTATCCGGGATTAAGATTAACTATGAACTTGGTAAGTTGCCAGCGGTTCTTACGCCGCCGCCGCCACGCCGCGCAGGTGAGGTGAAACGACAGCATTCACTTACCGCCATCTAGCGGTTAACTTTGGGCTGCCATAGTGCCATGACTCGCGACGCTAGCATAGGTAGCCCGTAGCATATTTCAGACCAGTGGTTCAGAATATTGTTAGGTTTAAAGCATAAATAACATTCAATGTTATTAAAAAACAAATACAACACTTGTGTAAAATATTGAACCACTATTGTGTCTAGATAAAAATATTGTTACAAACTAAGAACTCGTAATATTATTAAAACACAAAGCTATAATCTGGCAAGAGTATGAATTTTCACAAAAAAAATTGCTGTTACACAAACTCTGCGACATTAGTTTCCGTTCTCTAGATGGCGCTGTTGTCAAACAAAATTTATAAGATTTAAAAAAATGCTAAAAAGCATAAATAAACAATTATTGAATAAAACTTTTACAGGGTAAGTTTATGATATTAGTCAGACACTTTTTGATGTAAAATAATTCAACAATTTCCAAAAATCTTACAACGCACAAGCAACATTTTTTATACTTACAGTAAGTATTGGGTTGATTCCGTTGTAACTATTAGTAGTGTATTAAATGTGATTGTTACCACTGAATATAGGGCTCTAGCACTTAGTTGGTTTGTACCTACCTACCCCACACCAATTATCATTGTTTATCAATACTTACCTATTTGCTATTGCAATATTATTGCAAACTTTTGCTGAAGCGAACCACAAACCAATACGTCACCTGTGTATATACTCGTATATACGTAATTTTTTTCATAAAGCTCTGAACAAATTTCGATTCACATCATCTTACGGCAAACCACAGAGTAATAAAATACCTAGTATCTATTTGTAGGATCAGCTGTAGTCTATGAATAATAAAAGGAAGAAGCGTAATTGTGAACAAAATCAACGAAAAATTCAGCTCCAAACAAAACATCACTACATTCAGCTACATTGACAAAATTATATCGAGTATTCGAACGAAAGAACACATACAAATAAGCCAATGAGCTGTGCTCGCGTAACGCGTTGCATCCCGGCAAGTGCGGTGATTGGTTCTCGGCAGGACAGATAATAGTAACTAGTTCGCGCGCCTGCTACAGTGCGAGATGCGTGGACGATGTTATGCATTATGTATGAGAGGATAAGTCATAATAAAAATTATTGGAACGAAGTTCCTTATCGCGCGTTGCGAAAGGGGGCTAGACGGAAAAAATTAAGACCAAAAGTTGTAACGACACTTTTTGCTATATTTGTAAGCCGTGCGGCGTGCGCGTGTTTCTCTGTCTGTCTCTCTCTCTCTCATAGAAAGCAAGCCAGTTATTTTCGTCTCGTCTTCTATTTCGCACTGAACAGTGTGGTGTCGCGACGATTATTTTTGTTGAGTGTATACAGGTTTTTGTACATAATAAATAATAAAAAATAATAACAATAATGAATCCTGACAGTGTTTTTGCTACTTTAGGTTCATTTCTTTTTGTTACGTTTATAAAATGAAGTTACGAAACGCATAATCGGAAGAAGTGTATCACGAGATTGCCAGATTAAAATTCTTGGGTTGCAAGTTATTAGCTATTCTTCCCTGGAATTTTGATTGATTTCTTCCACCCTGACAACCTGGCTAACCATTTGGACTTGACTTTGTGATTTGGCTGCGATCGTTCTTTCGTTGGAGCTCGACAACTGTGCTCTTATACTCTGAACTTTGATTAAACGGACTTGTCACTAGTTTAGTGTAAGTATTGGACACTATCACGTTTTTTTTTACAACACTCACAAATTAATAGTACCTAACCCTTAGAAGTTATATAATCTAATTCAACTTTACATGACTGTAATGATTACAAAAAATATTTGTAAAGCTGCTTTGCACCTACTGATTAAGTTTATATTACATTATATTTGTTAGTAATTAAAAAAAAAATATTATAACTTAAAAAAAAAATACAATTCCTTCACTAATTAATCGAAAGAAACTTCGTTCCATCCGTGTGTCCCGTGACACATCTCAAGTTTTTTATATTTTGCACTATCCGTATCAGTTGGATTAATTTGTTGTAATTTAACTAAACCATTCTTGAATACACTTATTTAAAAGTATGAGTTTCTAGTTTTTGAATGACTTTAAATGTTTAATGCGTTGTAGTATTGTATCGTAAGCATCTAAAATTAAGAAGTATTTTAATCAGTTTAAGGTTTTTACCTACGAATAATATAGTGATTGGTTGCGTCGATGTCAGACCATGGGAGATGCGTGGATGTTGTTATAAAAAATAAGTAAACTTGTTTTTACCCGGCTGCCCCAGAAGGATGGTAATGTTTTTCGAGAGTATGTATCTATGTATGTATATTTTGTATATGTATTTCTTTGGCACACTCTGAAGCCTAAACGGCTTGATGGATTTACATATGAGGATGTCGTTACATTCGTCTTAATTGTGGGAGTGACATTAAATGTATAATTATACTGATGCATATTATTATTTTTCCTTTTAACTAAAAACAAAAATCTGCTACTTATACCAAGTGAAATTTCAAAATGTGTAAAATAAGATTTCATGTTGCGTTCAAATTGCATAACGCTTTCCAGAGTCACAAGTATAGGATTTAAAAATGTTTATTTACTCACTTATGAAAGGTGATTCCAGAATTCTTCAAACAGTATGGCCTTCTATACCACTTTTTAATACATGAAGGCATATTTGCAGTACGTAAACAATGCAAAACAATAATTATTATCATAATGGTAAATTACTCCGCGACGAGAACACATCGACTCAATGATACCGGTTTACTGCTGTCGGTGCCGTTTTTGAGCTTGTTCCATTATTCGTATAGCAACGAGCGCAAGATGTCACTTACTATGGAATTTCCTATCGAGGTGTGATAGTAAGTATACAGTTTAGTGGTAACAAAACACTGAACGGGTACACTACTTGTACTTCCAACGGAATGAACCGAATACTTACTGTATATACAATTTTAATTGCGTGATGTAGGATTTTTGGTTATAACTTCTTGGTTTTTAGGAAATTGGTGAGTTATTTTCCATCAAAAAGTATCTGACTAATGTCATAAACCTACCCTTTAAAAGTTTTATTCAATATCTGTTTATTTAAGCGTTGTTTAACGATTTTTAGAAATCTTATAAATTTTGTTTGACAACAGCGCCATCTAGGGAAACTAATGTCGAAGAGTTTGTGTAACAGCAATTTTATTTTGTGAAAAGTCATACTCTTGCCTGATTTTCGTAGCTGTGTTTTAGTAACGTTATTTTTAACTTTGTTGTTTATTGTATATTAAAAAGTGAGAAATGTAGTTTTATTTTCACGGTACAAAAATAAAAACATCCATTACGGAGAAAAGTGACACATCCATGCTCAATAACGTTCCGAAGAACACTGGCGCGGTGCGAGCGGTAAGGAAATGAGCAAGTGTATATCGTAAAAATGCAAATAAATTCGTATAAAATTAGATATTAACTATTTAATCATCACTAATCGATCACTCGATGCAGTTTGGCATTTAAAATATTATGCTATAGTTTAAATTTTAATTATAATTGTTAATGAAGAGATACACTGCTTTTAAAGATAATTAAAACGTGTGTTTGAAGATTTTTTTAATCTATTAAAATATGTTTAATTATATTTTGAGTTCGATTACTTTATGCAAAGAAGACTTGAGAATATCGTTCTCTTTTAATGGCAATTTTTTTACGGTTTAGGAAACCACCACTGCTTTAAAAAACCACCTTTTTGACCGTTTTCAAGAAGTCTCCACCTTAATATAATTTAGGTAAAGCAGAAGCAAGAACGTTGTTTAGTAAGTAATCATTAATTTTACAAAGAGAGTCACAGACGCGTCACACCGCAACAAAACCGTTAATATTTTCTCGTAATAACATAGTTGTAGTTGCCGCACAAACTGACGTAATGAATGGTGATCTAAATGTTTTAAGAAGTGGTATCTTATAGGTAGCACCGACAATGAACAGCGTAGTATGTGAAGATAGTGAGAAAAGTCTTGCCAAGCAGGACGACACTTGGTATAGGAGACGAAATAACATGCTGCAGGTATGTTTTATGGCAAGATTTTTGATTCTGTATCTTACCACGTCATTGCCGCCCCGTCGCCGTGACGTACAGCGACGCGTCGCGCGTGTAATCGCGTCGTAAATCATAGTCGCGCTCCAAATATTAAAATCCCCCGCCACGACATACTATTATTACACCCTGTACATATGAATACAATACATATATGAATCTGATAGGAGAAAACATCTCAATGTGCCATCTATCTCTAAGGGGAAAGGTAAATTCCGTTCTAAGGTTTTTTTGAAAGAATACTTATTTTGTGTGAAGTACGGCAACCATACAATATTATACAAAGATTGATCAATGAAAATTAATGATAACGATGTTGTTTAAACAATAGGTACGTACAAAAAAAAAACTATAGTTAGCAATATAATTATCAGATTCCATAGATCGGTCCTGCAGTTATGTGGCAATTAGGTTCCCGAGCAAACATTCCAATAATTCGACTGACGGCATGCGGAGCAGATTCCGGTGCAGAGGCAATTCAAATGACAAGTCACAGGTCAACATGTTTGTGAACTCTGACTGACATCCGTCAATTATTTTAATATTGTGTTCCTGTTTATGCTAACAGCTGCTACATATTCCATTAATTAACGACTCGTTACCGGTAATCCTGACCGGCAGATGAGCCGGTAAACAGGATACACCCACGTCACGGCATCCCTCTTTTCTCCTCTCTAGGATGAGATAATTGTGTGTTCATAAATTTAACTACTTCGTTGGTCTAGCTGGTGTCTGCAAGAAAGACAGCTGAGCAAGGGGTCCAAGGTGCGATTCTTAAATCGAGGAAAATTTTATTGGGTTTTTTATCTGAAATTCCACAGCAGCAGTCCAGAGGCTAGATTTGTGGCCTGTCAATGGCAATCGGTTAGATTTAGAATTTCTTTATTTTGCATAAAGTATGGTACATAAAAGGTCTTATATATAAGAAGTTCCACATATTTTGCTTAACTTACATATTTCATACGTGATAAACGTGATATGCAGAGTAAATTAGTTACCATCACTTATCATAAAGGGTCAACAGTATCACTTCTGGACGAGAAAGTGGCACAAGAAATCGGCGCCCAAGGAAGCAAAGAGGAACTGGTCATCGAGACAGCAGGAGGTAAACTGATAATGAAGACGGATTCTCAGGTGCTGAAACTTATGAAGGAGGTTCATCAGGAAAACAAGAAGACCCTGAAGAGAGTCCGGAACGCTGACGAGTTAAAGCTTACGCCGCAGTTCCTGGACAAGAAGAGGATACAAGCTTGTCAATACTTAAAGAAGATTTCCTATACTATGAAGGAGAGTCACCACAGCTACTCATCGGTCAAGACCTCTGGGAGATGATCGTGCCTCAAAAACTAAGAATAGGGAACCCAGGAGAACCAGTAGCTTCGCGAACGGGACCTGCATGGGTCAGACATCAGAGGTGCAAGACCATTGCACAGACATTTCCTGAACACATGTCTGCATGTCAACACGCCAGAAGAAGAAATGCATTAAGCCATCAAGGGTCCGTGTTTTATCTCAACACTGCTTTAAAACATTAAAAAGGAATAAACACGATGATGTGACACAAAGTGTACACTTTGTCCCCTATATCCTTTTCAGAAATCATGAAGAAGATCGGTCCACCTAATGAAAAAGCGTGATATGAAAAGTAAAAGTAAAAGTAAAAGTAAAAGGGCTACTTTTGTACGTATAGATATTAATTAATTAACTAAAATCACTCATAGCAGGGCATCATTTTAGTATTTAGTACTTAAGTTGATGAAGTAATTCGTTTGGAGTCGGCAAGACTTCATGTAATCAACTCAAGAAAATAAATACTTTGCTCTATTTACAAGTTTCCCGCCAGAGCTTCGAATTACTTTATAGCCTGAGTCCTTGCCTCATACTCATTATACTCGTAATTATCTTTTCTCCACGTTTGAACTTACAATTTAAATTGTGATCTTTATAATGTCTGTTTGTTATAAGTTATTTACAGAAATATAGAACGTTACGACTAGAGATTACATAAATAGGTTTGAAAAATAGTTTTAATTAATTATTGTCTTCTGCTGAAAATTGTAATCATTTTATCGACGCCGGATACAAATGTTAATGATCATTGTAAACACGCTGCAGCCGATCTTTCCTTTCCTAACTCACCTTTTATGGGCTCAAATATTTAATAAAAGTGTACTGTGTAATATTTCCCGCCACCACGGATAGCGATTATTAAATCTGAAACGCGATACCACGGAAGCTAACAATACCGTAATTCAGGCGAACCTTATCTCTAGCCGCTGAAAACACAGTGGTATTGTAAAGTATGTAGCATAGTGGATGTAATCTTCCGGCCGAGGTGCGTACAGTCGCAGAGGTTATCGTTTGTCGGCCGCCTTCATTAACGCGAGCTACGGCCAATTACACTGCACACACCTGTACCACAACACACAGGAACACACAGAAGGTACACCTAACAACACACATACAAACAAATACGATAGTGTATTTGAAGCAAGTCTCCAATCACTGCAGCCCAAATGCTTTTACTTCGTCCATATTCTGTGCAGCTGTGCGCTTATAACTATGGACCTTCTGTTTGTTTCTATAGTGTGGTGTTCTCTATACGGCGTAGTGTTCGCACAGAGCACGCCCCGCGAATACTTTACGATTGAGCCGAGGATAACCACCTCTCAGCTTATTGGACACACCGCTCTAATAAGCAAGAGTGTGTTAATTAAATTTATCAACTAACGGGAGTTTACGGTAAACACAGCTTACAGGGCAGACTTTCATTATGCCTAGGTACCTACTGCTAGCAAAAGTGTACAAAAGTAATCGTACAATGATATCATTCGGATAACGTTCTAAGGATGACATAATTTTCTGAGCTGTTTTATCAATTAGCAGAATCTTATGTTACCTAAGTGGGACGAAGTCACGGACCACGCATAATGAAAGGTTCCGTAGTTGGGATAAATTTATCTCAAGAACAAACTTAACATTGTAGTTGAAAAACATGTTCTTACATACATTCCAACTGCAAATATAAGTTTGTACGCACAATATTGAGAGATTTACCATGTTATTTTAAGCTCATATACTTCTTATAGGTTTTCCTGTAATCTATGAGTAAAGAACCATTCCCTTTACTTTTTTCAAAATTTTAGGCTCATTACTTTCGGAGATAATGGTAAATCTTCTTAAATATCTTAGAAGTTTTATAGGTATTTATTTTAAAATTATAGAAAATATATTTGATACCCTTGCAACAAACCCTTTCGTTTGATATGTCACACACACGGTACAGTTAGCGAAACTTTATTATAAATTTTCTTATTTCCCCCCAAAAGTGACCCATTGGACATTACACGTCCGTGTTTGGATCACAGAAATACATAATGTGTAGGTGCCAAATTTCAACTTAATCAGTCCATTAGATTCGGAGCAAATTGGCTCTGACACATGGACAGACAGACAGAGAGACGAGTGACCCAATATTTTATTATTATTTATTTATTTATTCATTCATTCATTCAGTACTTACATCTATATACATAATAAGTTGGTGCTAACATAAACTCATTAGAGTTTTACCGTGCACCAAAATCATCGACAAGGGTTCCGTTTTTTCCTTTTGAGATACGAAACTTAAAAAACAGTCGAAAGTTTAGAAGTTCTTAAAGAAAATAGGAATATGGAAGTAGATAAGACGCAGAGAGAAGAAAACATTCGGTGTTGTAGGTATCCCAAACGTAACATTATCAACCGAATCACTTGATCACGAAGTCTAGAGCTTTGCGATGTCATGAGCAATGTTTTGGTTGCTCACGATAATAACGCTGGACTTTCTTACTTTTGATCAGTGCTCATCTTTACAATATTAAGGTAGACATTACTATTGCTACTATCCTGAATCCCCTGTGCTCACTGCTGGTAACCCAGTTAGTAACTGCAGATAACATTGTTGTCTCGCCCGCGCTCGGCGCCTCCACCGCTAGGTAAGTTACAGACAAGTCTGGCTATACTAGGAAAGTACCAAGTTCCAAGTGCTAACTACGTACCTAACTTAACTAGGTGTTAAGCTGTGAATTACTTGCTCTTACGTGTATTCTGTTAACATTAGTTGGATCCTCTAGGTCTACCGGTCCAACAATATTTATAGTCTGTTCCAAAAGAATTTGATAAACATGTAAATAAATGGATTAGAAAACGTACATGTCGGTTGATGCGATTCGATTATATGAATACTTAAACCCGAAATTCTAGATTTTATTTGAATCACCTTAAAGATTTTTTTCTTAACACAATTTAGGTTAATTTTGCTACTTCAATTTTGGGCAGTGATTTTTTGGAAATTAATAATGTTATTTAATCAATAACTGTTCGAAACAGTGGTGAGATATAGTTGAAACCACTCACTAAAGGGAATTAGTAAGTGATTTACACTTTCGACAAAATCAAAATGATTGCTAATTAAATTGTATAAATTATTATTTTTATGACATTGATTTTACATTTTGTGATTACTTGAACTCACACACTAAGTTATTAGTATAACATATCGTATACTTTTACATATTTGTAAATATGTGGGCACCATGTATGTATCTATCACATAATTAATTTATCAAATACTTTTAGAACATACTACATCTACATTAGTCGCGGTTATTTAGTTGTGGTATAAAATATGTTACTGAAACTGAATTCCCATAATGTTTTTACTGTAGCTACATAGCTTTTCCAATTAGGAGAACTAATTTCATCAACTGAATATGTGTAAATACCACCTTTTAAACTAGGTTGTATATCGTAGAGTCAAAAGTGAACGAAAATACGTCAAAGAAAAGAAAGAAAATTAACCTAAATATAAGTATGAGATAGTCGCACGGTGTGTAGCGTGCCCCACCAGACGGACGGGCACAGCCGCACAGCTCGCCAGACTCACCGGCTCTTGTCGCTAATTGACAGAATTAATTCTCGTTACGCTTGTGAATATACTCGCGGCTCAGTGAAATAGATCCACGACGACAACAAATGTTCTACACTCTAAATGAGTGTACAATATTTGTTGTCAAACGTTTGCACATAGCTTACGCCAGGTTTCTTGGAAGTTTTTCTAGGTTATTGTGAAATGTAAATATTTCAAATACCTGGCTCAAATATATATTTTTTTTCATTCAATACTTTGTTACAATGAAAATATAAGTATAAGCTGTCTTTAACACAGACCTTTAACATACTGAATGCCTAACTATTACGTATCATAATATTTAAAAAAAATGGTTATAGTAATAATATTTTTAGCTGTATTTATAACAATATCATGCAAGTAATCCTGCCGGTAGAATCATAACTCCATGCGGCTGATTTCCCTGAAGATTGTGCGATAATTACGTTAACATTAACAAGGGAGTTATTAGTGGGCTTATTAATATTACCATGTTTCCGCTTACATGTAATCTTATTATAAGCATTTATTATACAACGACCTCGGTAGCTCCTTCGTTAATAGCGGCGCCAATCACGTTGGACGATACTGAGGTCCTAAATTCAATAACCCGCCCGGGAAAAGTTTGATTATGGTTTTTCTGCTAGGAGTTGTAATTGTAAGTTGAAAATTATGGCCGATTGTGGAAAAAGTAGGTCCCTATTTATTATAAGGGCTATATACAGCTCCGGCCATATTGATGTAGATCAGTAGTAATCCGTTCCCGAACGTTAAGGTAGAGGTATACCCTCTACCTTAACGTTCGGGAACGGATTCGACACATCAAGTATGAATAGGTTTTCGTTGACAATAAGAAACCACTGTAGTACAAAGTTGAAGGCTGCTTTGAACTTCAATAAGATTTCCTCTCATTACAATGGGCCGGTGGAAAGGTAAACGATATCAATACACTTGGAACAAACATGTTATCAAATACTTCGTGAACAACTGTAGCTACGCAGGTAACAACGCGTATGTACATTTTCACTAGAATTAAAAAATCCAACGATAGCGAGTTTTATCGCCACGTACTTAAAAGGTAAATCGATTCAGATTTCAATTTTTTTTTATTATCTTTTTTCGAAATTGCTACAGTGCAGTGAATACCAACAACATGTACTAAACTATATATTGCTAGGGGCTTCCTCAAGATTCATGTGAAATGTATACTTTCACAAAATTTCCTTAAAAACAAAACAATGCAGTACACTGCAGCGCTGAAAAATTAAAATAGACAAAAAGAACGAGCCCCGAGCGGGCAGAAACATCTCTTTCGTAGCTTTGCGAATATAAATTACTATTGTGCGGCAAAAAATTAAACTAGCGAGATAAACGGGTAGTAATAAATTTGATCACGTCCTGAAGGACCACTGCACCCCCTGGCTCTGGGCTCCGGGCCCCGGCTGTAGCGATAGGAGACGATTGTCTTTGTTCCTAAGGGTGAACAGAAAAAGTTAACCCGCGATGATCCCTGTTTCGAGTGTGCACACACAGAATAACAGGATACAGTAGGCTCACTCCAGAACTGAGCAAACTCAGCGAAACTAAACAAACGATTGCTGTCACAGTTTCCGAAAATAAAGAAAGCTAGCAAAATAGGATGTTTCGTTACAGAAATACGTGCATATTATAGAACAAAACAATTTAATAGGAAACAAAAGTAATTCGGAATGATTTCATAAGTTTTCACGATATCTTCGTTGAGTTTGACAATACTAATCTTCCAAAATATTAAACTGTCCTCCACGAGACATTCTGTGGAACTTGATAACAATGGTGCTTCGATGACGGATAAATGATTGAAAAATAGTCCCAAGTTTCGAGCTCGAAAAATGCCTTGGGGCGGGAATTGATAGCAGTGATATCGCGAGAAGGGTGGTCCTGCGAATCAACTTGTTTGGACATTACGATTCATGAGCTTTATCGACGACGACGGGAGTTGAAATTGAGTGGACCTTCTGTCCAAGCTTTTGTAATGTCCCAGCGAATAACGTGCGTCCCCGGCGACGCGCCGCGCTTACCAAATTACAAATCAGTACACACCCTTGTCCCGACGGACTAAAGGCGAGGCAGGGGGTGACGCAAGGCGCAGGGACGGCAGGGGAGGGGGGTGTCGCTTATTGATGGCTCGTGTTACTGAACGCGGTTACCTTGATTATCTGTGTGTCCGCGTGTGTGACGTGACAGTTACAAAGTAAGAAATACGACCGGCCACACAATGGAGTGTCAGCTTTCGATGTTGTTAACTCGACAATTTGTTCAGCAGAGTTCGGATACCATTTTGTTGTGTGTGCAAAATATTTTTGGGTACACACTAGGAGAGTTATCTATAAGCTTACTTGATTAAGGGTTAATGTAGGTACTTAAGTTATTTTGATTTCCAAAATCAATTCAAAATGTCATGTGTGAATGTAATCTAATCAAACGTTAACGCGTACGTCGGCGGTGTGTGGTTACGTGGGACCGTGTGCGGGCGGCCGCGGCGCGACGTGATAGATCGCTCTCGCTGACGACTGAACTACGCCGCGTGCCGTGTGTGCTGTGTGTGCCGTTTTATTAAAAAGCAAATAAATTGCCGCCATTCGATACCCGCTACACGATCGAGTGCAGTTCTTCGCAAAATGAAATTGCACAATTGCAACTTCGCACATCTGATTTCCTCGCTTTTCTGTCATAGGATCAATACGACGGAGGAAGGTAAAAAATACACGGTTATTTGTTATTAATCAAGGCATGTCAATAGTACGCTCGTCCTGTGCAAACAGACGCGGCATCGATCACAATTCGGCTCACCGCGCCTGACCGCCTGCCACGACGATGATGGTGTTGACATCACACACTCTTGTGAACATAATACGCTGCTGTTAACCGTCTTATAGACAATATTTGCCAAAAGGTGAATTATATATTTATTAATTTGAGTTTCATATCTTTGATGTATTTCTGAAATTTTAATCAAATAGAGTTTAATTCCTTACGAAACGATTCTATTCGATTTTAGTGACAAAATATGTACTAGTAGGTACAATGTACAGGTAGTTACGGACATCAATAATAGTCCGGTCGTGTCTGTGAGGACATATCGTTTGTCTTGCGTCCCCTCGCCGTCGGCTCTCGGCATTCGGCTCTCGCCTTAACGCCGTGTGTGCACTCTTAAATAGGATTAAGGAAATAAAAAGTGGTATTACTTACGGCGTGTAATACAGACAAATGCGTCTAAATATGTTGTGGACATACCTGGAACAGACAAACATTGATATTTATTACAAGGCATAAAGTGTCGCGTGATCCTTATTAGGTTTGGTGGAAATACATCATTTAAGTTACACAATGTTTAATGAACACATACACTAAATCACACATACGACACGAACCCAATTGAATAAAAAATTACCAATTTAACTAGGTAAGTCGGTATAGGCTTATTGAAAATAAGTTTCTTTAGCATTAATAGGATGCATTCATCGTTTTAAATACGACCAACCCGATCTTTCCTTAAGAAACAGAGCGTGGCGAGGTGTGTGCATCTGGTAATGGTACATGGACGGTCGCGGTGGCAACAATGTAGCAACCCGCTCAGCACACGCCGCTGTGTGCTCACACCTCACACCGCTCGACTACTTGATGAAGCGGCATTGATTAAGATCGACTCCTCCTACCGACGCGTACGCGTAGGTCGTACTCTCGTAGCACCAACAGGTAGGGGCCTACTTGGTGCTATGAATGTAATCATAAAGTAAAAATAGCAATATAATATCCAAACTTTACTGAAACTATTAACAAACTTAAACATGGCGTCGAAAAATTCCTCCACATTATAAAGGTTACCACAGGTATAAAAATTCGTTTTAAATGTGCCTTAAATATGACGTTCTCTTATTACTGCAAGTTTTTTTTTTGGTATTTTTCTTTGCTTAAAAGAAGTTTGAGGCTGACGGTACGCGTTAGAAGGAAGGAGAAGCTAAAGATAATTCATCTACAACAAAGTAAACTCCGTTCTTTGCATCTACCAGAAGCCCAAAAGTGGTTGTAAGGCTTCTGTGAGTAAATGGCTGAAAACTATGAAGCAACTGAAAAATGATTGATTCCTGTACCTTACACATTATCGCACATAAACTTACAAACAACGCCTACACAAATTACAAACTACACCTACACAAATTAAGAACCACACCTACACAAATTACAAACCACACCTACACAAATTAAGAACCACACCTACACAAATTACAAACCACACCTACACAAATTACAAACCACACCTACACAAATTACAAACCACACCTACACAAATTACAAACCACACCTACATAAATTACAAACCACACCTACACAAATTACAAACCACACCTACACAAATTACAAACCACACCTACACAAATTACAAACCACACCTACACAAATTACAAACCACACCTACACAAATTACAAACCACACCTACACAAATTACAAACCACACCTACATAAATTACAAACCACACCTACACAAATTACAAACCACACCTACACAAATTACAAACCACACCTACACAAATTACAAACCACACCTACATAAATTACAAACCACACCTACACAAATTACAAACCACACCTACATAAATTACAAACCACACCTACACAAATTACAAACCACACCTACACAGATCCACTCACTTACACTTACACATGCACACAACACAGTCAAATTCACTCTTGTAATCCTACAAGAGTGAATTCCTCCATCCATTGTCGTTATGTTATTTTAATTACGTTACGTTGTTTTTGTTAAATCTTTTTTGTATTTTTTTAATTCTCTTCTGTTTCATATAAACACTAAATGAAAGCTTGTCCATATGAAGCGTCGTGGGGCCCTGGTGACCTGTACCACAGGCGTTGCATGCAATGCCTATTTCAAGCACCAGTCTCTCACAAATGCTATTTTTAAGCACCACTACTGTACATTTGTGAAGAGAAAATAAATATACTTAACTTGTACTTATTATCATGTCAAACCTTTGCCTAACTAAAGAAATTCATCAGGAGAATGGGAAATAATGATGTTTTTCATTCCCCAAACGATAATGACATTATACTGCAGTCACCAATCCGTTGGCTACGCGCGGAGTCTACGCCGTAGGCGTCGTAGCAGCGGCCTACGACACTACGGGGAACCCCAATTAAATTACGTTATTTCACATTCTAACGACCTAAGTGTGTTTTCTGAGTTCAAACCTGACATAAAAGTAATAGTTAAGAATATTATTAATGCAAGGTTGATCGGGGGGCATGGCAGTGCCTCCGCCAAGTCGAGCAAAACAAATAACAAAGACACAGCCGTACCATATTTTCTCGAAGCCATTCAGGAACATTTTCGACCCCGTGTAACTTCGCTGTGGATAAGCTAGAAGCTTGAATTTGACAAAGTTGTTAGATAGATATGCTCCCATAACTAGGTACTGAATAAATTAACCCACTTGGTTTTACATTAGATCTCTCAACGTTTTCAGGTAGAAGACCTGCGTTGCGAAACTTGCATTTTTTTACATGTTATGTTTTTGATGGAATTATTAAAATTCTTTACTTTAAAAAGTTCTTCATGCATGGTTC
Source organism: Agrochola lota (assembly GCA_947364205.1). Classification (NCBI taxonomy): domain Eukaryota; kingdom Metazoa; phylum Arthropoda; class Insecta; order Lepidoptera; family Noctuidae; genus Agrochola; species Agrochola lota. The sequence goes on from OX376227.1 coordinate 423,490, forward strand.
GCTCAAGTACCCCCACCTTTTTATTGACTGAGAAAAAGGTAGATATTTGAATTATTTGCTCAGTAAAACTGAAGAAGTTGACATTTCGCGTTTAGTTTATTTAGGTGTTCAGGTAGTCGGGGCTCGCTTAACAAAAACCCCGTTCATTGACTTCGGTTCAAACCGTCGCGTGGCAGTTATTTATTACTTTTACAACAGCTACCTAAGTACTCATTTTTTTTCTTCTAAAATAAATCTCCTGAGCCTCCGAGTTCCTTCCCTAAAGATATTATTTCTGTTCCGACAAAAGTTCATGTAATGGAAACATTTAATCCTTTGAAATCTCTTTGGGTGCTTTGTCGCGGGCTCCTAATTGCGCCGGGCAAAAAGTACCACAAAGTCTAGATTAAAATGTGCATCCTTCCTACAACGGAAGCCATCTAATTTCTACTCTAATTACTAAGAACTAGAGCTCAGTTTCGCAAAACGGCGGTAATAACAGATAGTGCTTCTTAATGTACTGAGCTTCTAGGAGCAATTAAACGTAGAGAGGTCATATTCCGTCCACGATATTAAAAATGTACGGAACGAGCGCTTACAGGCGGAATGTGCTTTTAATAGAACTGATACTTTGCGATGGAAAATTCGTAGAGTAAGTTTCATTATGATAAATACAATGAGCTCGCTGACCGGTCGCCGGTCCGGCACTGCGGCACATCCGGCCGGTCTGCCGTGCCATGACTGATCACTCGTATAGATTACACAACACGTTAAAACTTCATAAAAATATGTCCCAACTTTGATGCATCGGCGCTCACCGGGAAGCCAAATAAATAAATAATTGCGTACGGACAACAAAAGTCCATATTTCCATCAGTATGAAAACTTATGTGGCGTGCATAAATAACGCAAATGATTTTATTGTCGGTGGCTGAAAAGTTGACGTCGTAAAGTTTAATGTGCGCTGAAATATATTCCGCGATGGGGTGGAGGCGAGGTGCGCGGTCCGCGCGGGGCGGGTGTGCTATAAAGTGGAGCCGACTTGATCCACGCTGTCTGCCCGATGGGGTGGAGGCGAGGTGCGCGGTCCGCGCGGGGCGGGTGTGCTATAAAGTGGAGCCGACTTGATCCACGCTGTCTGCCCGATGGGGTGGAGGCGAGGTGCGCGGTCCGCGCGGGGCGGGTGTGCTATAAAGTGGAGCCGACTTGATCCACGCTGTCTGCCCGATGGGGTGGAGGCGAGGTGCGCGGTCCGCGCGGGGCGGGTGTGCTATAAAGTGGAGCCGACTTGATCCACGCTGTCTGCCCGATGGGGTGGAGGCGAGGTGCGCGGTCCGCGCGGGGCGGGTTTGCTATAAAGTGGAGCCGACTTGATCCACGCTGTCTGCCCGATTCGATAATGTGGGAAAATAGCGGAATTTATACGCGCCCTGCGGGACTGCACCTCGCTATTAATTCTTGTTGAGTCAGGTCATTTTCATTGATTTGTTTTGTTTCTATTTCTATCAGAAAATAAAACATGAATCGCTATACAACCCCATTTTACACCTACGTTCGTTCTACATGCCCCACATCAAATACATCACCAAGATGTATGATTTTACATATAATGAGATGCGTTTGTTTATCAAGTCGTAGTAATCTTATAATTAGTACTGTAATTAGTGTCTCCATCGGTAATTATCGGTTATATTTAATTTGACATTTCAAGTTTCGATTTATATATTTTGGGTTTATCATCGACCTTTTGAATAAGTGGTAAATAACTGCATTAAACAGAAGAAATTTAAATTAATTAAGTATTGGTTCGTTTAATTTTCCATAACCAGAACCGTACGAACTTTACCCACATTTTCAATTTTATTATGGTAACATTTTACAACGTTTTATTTTTATTAACTTTTAGTGAAAGTGAGAAGCTCGTGGCTAAGTAACAACAGCCGCACTGGTCGATCCATCAGGTTAAGCTACGCTTGCCAGGGTTGGTCAGTGGATGGGTGACCATCTTTACATACCGAGAATCCTCCGTGCCTCGGAAAGCACGTTAAGCCGTTGGTCCCGGCTGTCATTCGTGGATCTTTGACAGTCGTTACGAGTCGTCAGAAGCCCGAAAGTCTGACACCAGTCTTACCAAGGGGTATCGTATTACCCAGTTACTGGGTTGTGGAGGTCAGATAGGCAGTCGCTCCATGTAAAATATTGGTATTCATCTGCATCCGGTTAGACTGGAAGCCGACCCCAACATAGTTGGGAAAAGGATAGGCAGATTGATTGAACTTTTAGTGAAAGTGGAACAGATACAATCTATAGAAGTCAGTTAAGAATCATTAATCTGGAAGCAGACTAGCCAGTACATAGATAAGGAATAAGTATTTACTTATTAATATGAGTCTACGTTTGTTGCGATTAGATGATTGAGACCTTGTGAACTTACGAGTTGCAGGTCGTGGGTTCGACCCCAGGTAGACGCTTTACTTTGTGTAAATAATTTCAACACCACCGATCTCAAAGCGGTGAAGGAAAACATCATGAGGAAACCGGCATGTCCTAGAACCAAACATTCGAAGATATGTGACATCAAACCAGCATTGGGCCCGCGAGGTAGATTACAGCCTCTGGCCTCTTGCCCAGTATTGGGAACATTAAAAGCTGATTATGCTAAGTGGCTCAGGAATCACTTAGTAATTATTAAAATGAACTGTAGCTGTGCGTAAACGAAACAACACAAGGAATAGGAAGCTCTTACCGAAACTTGGACTTCGTTACTAAAACTTTTCACTCGGCGCCATTTGAATATTTATCAATATGAAGTATAATTAGCATAAATTATAAGCTGATGTAGATGAAGTTGCAAAGTTACGGCTCCCAGGGAAATGCCCATTGTTATTATAATCACATTGAGTTATTACAATTTATAATTTATAAAAGAAAAATCTCATGAAAATTCATATGGTGTGCTTGGGACCGACTATCGAGAGATTAGGTAAAGAGCAGGCAGTTAACTTAGTCAAAGTGGCATTCATGCATCAGCGACAACGATGATGGAAAGGTCAAAAATGTATTGGATTGACATAAGCTTCCGAAAAGCTTATGTAAATCTTGTGGAAATTCGGAGAAATACGAAACGCTCTGGAAGCGATAGCCACTTGTGTAGGCCCCAAGGTACTCATTACGACACAAATCATAATTTATCTTAGTGTGAGTATCGAGGGAAAATAATACCGTAATGTTTCATTGTGATCGTCTACGGGTGGACGTTTACACGATGTTATGTAGGCATGCATGTATTCAATATAATGTTGTTGTGTCGAACAATTAGTAACAAATGACAATCACATGTTGCTCAGTGGTCCATTCGCTCGCTAGCTAATTTCACGCGGCTCTGTCCGCTTCCTAAATAAGCCCTGAACACTGTTATTTATAGGTTAGTTAGTTATTTGTAGTCGTTTGTGGGTATTACCGCCCTTTGTTACTAGTAGGCACTAATACCATACTTTAAATTTAAATACATGTCATTTGTGTCATCCATTTCTGGTTTAATTTAGAAACTAACTTAATAATGAACGAAATAATGCCCGCAAGGCACTTCAAACAAATAATAAGAATCCCATTTGCGTTTCGTTTCAAAGTTTGTGTATGGTGGGGCAACAGGCAAACTTGTTTTTAATAAAATAATAAAGTTAATTACGAAGAAGTCGAAAGTTAATTTCATCGTTATTTACTATGACTAAAACACAGCTGATTGTACAAAGTTGTGTTCTAAGAACTGTTCTTATCTAATTAATATTTGCATTTACTTCTCACAAGTATCTATTCATTATAACGTATGACGTAGGTGCTTGTGTGCTTTTAGTTTAGGAAAGTAAGAACAATATTTACTTGCCTACAAGGCACTGAGCCTATTTTATTCCAGGATTGTGTTCATTCGTCCAAACGAAGTTTTACTTTGATAAATAACAAATGAGATGTTATTATTATTCAGTGTTTTTTCAGGAGAGGTAGGTAACTATTTACGTAAACTTGATAAAATGTATTTGGGTCTTAAAAACAGCTATGCATTTTAGTCAAACTTGTCTAAAGTTTGTTGCTGTGTACTTCCTTCTAACCGAAACCAATTTTACAAAACTCTACTACTGAGCTTTTCTAAATATTCACCAATCAGTAAAACTACATACTCATATTATCTACTGTTATAAAGTACTTTCAAAGGTTGTAGTGAAGTAACACGTGAACAGTGTAAGCGTTTATGATTTTTCCCTAAAGAGACGATTATCCATTTTGTTAAATGTTATTCTGTTCAACAAAGCGAACTGTTTAGCAATTTTACGTAATTTCATGTTCAGTTAATAACGCGAATGTTTCTTCTTCTAAATAATCTCGCAACAAAATTACATTTCGCTCAAAGCACGCTTATTCAATGAATAACAAACTCAATTAGTCGCGTCGTACCAAATATTGTATAATTATGACAATGTCTCTGTATTATACACGACGCAGATAATTATGAACAGAAGGACAACTCTGTACAAGGCGCGATATCACACTCACGTAAACAGTGACTGAAATACGTGGTAACTGCAATAATTGCAGTGATACGGGGCTATAACTACTACTGTACGTCTCAATTAAAATAATGTGCCCGATAGCAACATAATACCTTCTGCTTAAATATCGGGAACCTTATTTTATAGGAAAATTCAGCTAGTGCAATTCTGCGCACAAGATTGTCCAGGTAATTAGTTCTTGAATAATCATATGCGTAAGTGTCTCAGTATGTGTTATGAGCCTACTGCACCTGTCTCCTTGATGATTAATGCGAGTGTAAGCCCTGCCTCACCCTCCTCGCCCGCGCGGCAGAGTCCTGCACTTAATTGCTGTGAAAAGCGCCACTTGATAATAAGCAGCGACGGACAAAAGACGTGGGTTCCACTTGATTATGACGCGAGAATCTCAGGCGCATGTGAAGGTCTGAAGCGGGTATTATGCAACACATTATACCTGCTTCAGCGCCGATTTAAAGTCAAATTGAATTGTCACCCACTTCATTGTCTGATTCAGTGTCTGTTATAGCTTTAATTATTGGTTTATTAATTAAATTGAGCTAAAACTGATCTTTCAAAAGCCCACTCGCTCCGAGTGGGCTTTTTAAAGATCAGTTTTATCGATTTTAAATTAGAAAACTAAGTTAGAATAATTTGTTGTTGCTCTGATTGGACACATAATTACAAGACCAAATACTCTGTGGTCAGAGCTATCCCATCAAAATCATAACATGTAAATAAATAGAATGAGTTGGCCATCGCACGGCAACATAATCACATAAGAATAATCTACTAGTTTAAATAGTTCTAATTAAACAAAGTGCTTACAACGCTAATATTAGGTAGATTTTATTGTATGTAGATTCTATTGCCGTGTGCGATTGCCAACTCGTTCTATTCATTAAAGAAATAAAGATGATACTACTAGATTGATAAAACGTGTGGGTGTGTGTGTGTCTCATCTACGACATCGTAGGTAGACCTTTATTATTATTATTGCTTCTTCATTCAATTTCAATGCAGTTTAATTGACACCTGACGTTGCCACCTAATTTCATTTATTGACTATTTCCAAGTAACCTTCGAAGAGACTGATTGTACCTAGACCTACCTTTATAATATTCCATCAGACGCGTACTCCAGGCGCCTGGCACCTGGCACCTGGCACCTGGCACCTGGCACCTCGTCCCTATCTATGTAAACAGGTATAGGTAGCGCAGGTGATGAATAATTTTACAAACTGTTTGTTTCAATCAATCTGCCTAGGCTTTTCCCAGCTATTTTGGGGTCGGCTTCCAGTCTGACCGCATGCGGCTGGATCACAGTATTTTACATGGAGCGACTGCTTATCTGACCTCTATAACCCAGTAACTGGGTAATACGATACCCCATGGTAGAATGTTTGTCAGACTTTCGGGCTTACCCGTAACGACCGTCAAAGGCAAGCGTACCTTAACCTGACCCGTACGGCTGTTATTACTTAGCCAAAAATTGCTATAAGATCGCCAACATCAATCTCATCGGTTGCCTGGACTTACTGTATATCGATATACCTACCTATACCATTATTTACCAATCTATCTATTTAGGTAGTGTAAATTGCATGAACTGCGAAAGTAACTTTGTAATCTCATATTATTTATATAGGATTACAAAGTTACTTATGCAGTTCGTATATCTAGAAAACGAGACTGAAATTGCAGTATGTTTGATTTTTCCTTTGCTTTAAAGGCTAAACACTAATTGTGTACAAAATTTAAATTTAAAGGTTGTGTGTCTGCTAGAAGTACCTGAATAGAATTTTGATGATCGGTGAGTATATCCTACTAATATTATAAACGCGAAAGTTTGTGAGTATGGATGGATGTCTGGATGTTTGTTACTCTTTCACGCAAAAACTACTGAACGGATTTGGATGAAATTAAGCAAATAGATAGTTTACAACCTGGATTAGCACATAGGATTTTTATCCCGATATTCTCACGGGATCGAGACTTATGAGGGTGAAACCGCGGGGCTAGTCAGTGATAAAATTATGGAACTTTGACCTGCAATAGTTCTTAAACCACAGGTTCAAATTGAATGTAATTTGGGAATATACCTAGAACAATCTTAGCCCTCTTGGTGACTGACAATTCAGGCTTCTAGCTTTATCCACAACGAAGTTACAGGGGGTCGAAAATGTTCCTGAATGACGATTTTTTTTTTAAAGAACTATTTGCACTCTTGAGTTCACAACTTGCGCCCGACTGCCGTCGAGTTACGTCTCGTCCTATTGTGAGGTGACGATATCAAAGGCGCGGATTTAATTATAAAATTACTTAGCACACTAAATAATCCACTAATTAAACACAGTGGTGTCATAGAAAACATAGTTGAAACCTCATTAAACGTCGAACAAGCAAAAAGTTTCGTCGCGAGTGTTTAATAAGTAGTCAGCCTGATTGACCATCTTAAGTATTAAATAATAAGATCATGACGTCGGAAAACATTCATGTTATAAGATCAGAATCGCTTTCAACCCGTTAGGTACCGCCTGGTATTATAGAAAACTAATTATAGCAACTATAATAAAAGATTATCTTGAAATAATTAAATTCATCGATCATTGAAAACGAGCTATTAGTAATCGGTTTAGACTAGATGAACGGTGATCCATTAATACTCAATACGAAATTATAATTAAATAATAACCAGATTAATCTAGTCTGTCGGATTATAAATATGTTTATATGAATGAATATCCTTTTCAATATCAAACTACAAGAGCTGTCTGGTTCAATTCAAAGCAGTAGACATAAGCCCTCCTCAGAATATTGATTTGGGAACACGTTTGAAGTGAAATCCCCATTCGATCTTCAACAACTTCAACATAAATAAAAGTGTCACGGAAGGAAGACGGTTGGTAAAAATCTCCGGTGGAGTATCTGTGCCGCTTCGCACCGCACCACACCCCACCGCACCGCGCCGCAGCGGGCCGTGGGACGTCGCGCAAAACAATTCAAATCGGATGACGCGTCACATTCGCACGTGATCGTCTCCACTCGACGAGATTCACAACACACCCGTGTAACCGCCGTTATATGCCACAGTCGAATAAATAAAACGTCTGTGCGGCGGTCTGCCATCAGAACACTATTTACATACACGTTTACTTGTCGTTCGGATGCAATTATATCTGCAGCTATCTACATACTAGGCCAGAGGGAGGTCGTAAAAAGCAATTAAGATAAAACGCACGTAGCAATTGGATCGTTATTAGAGGGTTGTGTTAAACGTATTCAGTACAGCGTCGCTGCGTCCGCTGCGCGCGGATAAGATACCGCGGGGCGCTAAGTTAAACGTATTCAGTACAGCGTCGCTGCGTCCGCTGCGCGCGGGTAAGATACCGCGGGGCGCTAAGTTAAACGTATTCAGTACAGCGTCGCTGCGTCCGCTGCGCGCGGGTAAGATACCGCGGGGCGCTAAGTTAAACGTATTCAGTACAGCGTCGCTGCGTCCGCTGCGCGCGGGTAAGATACCGCGGGGCGCTAAGTTAAACGTATTCAGTACAGCGTCGCTGCGTCCGCTGCGCGCGGGTAAGATACCGCGGGGCGCTAAGTTAAACGTATTCAGTACAGCGTCGCTGCGTCCGCTGCGCGCGGGTAAGATACCGCGGGGCGCTAAGTTAAACGTATTCAGTACAGCGTCGCTGCGTCCGCTGCGCGCGGGTAAGATACCGCGGGGCGCTAAGTTAAACGTATTCAGTACAGCGTCGCTGCGTCCGCTGCGCGCGGATAAGATACCGCGGGGCGCTAAGTTACGCCATCTATTCAGTTATTTAGTAAATTAGTTATGTGCATCCGTAATTCCGTACTGATAAATCTGTGTGCTTATGATTTTTTTCCAGTAAACAAGTGCGTTTTAATTGAGACGAGTCTCTGCTTATCTGATGTTCATCTGTGCTGTCCTCACATTTAATTTGTGTGATAAAACCGAACACTATTTATATTATCACGTCGCAACTTCCACTTTATTCATAATTTTTTCTCAATATTTGCAAAACCAATTATATTTTCAACAAACCAATAAATTCCTGTGCTCTCCACGTATAAAATATTCATAGTATTGAAATGATTTCCTGCACTGTGATCTGAGGGTAAAAAGAAATGTATGTGGAATGTATCAGCTGCTTAATATCCCGTACACGTCGTAAATTCCCAATCGTCGTAAACTTGAGGGAAGGGTGCATATTGTCATAGTCGAGGAAAAAGGGAGCTAACTATTTGACTGTACGGTGTAATTTTTAATAATGTTTAAAAAAAAAAGTTCTTATGTGGTTTACATTCCCTCTAATTGTAAATTTATTGTTATGTACTTTATTTGTTAATAAATTATGTACAGTTGTTGGTGACGTTAAATGTAACTTTAATACAGATGCCATGGATTTAGTAAATGAATCTGAACCCCCCTGCGTTGAAATTATACGTCAGTTATAAAAAAAAAAATCTGCTGTTTCATAGAAAAGTGCAATACTATGCGGTCAAAATGTATGGAATAATAATGTAATGTATGTATGGAACAGCAGATTTTTTTTTTATAACCGACGAAATATTTCAACGCAGGGGGGCTCAGAATCACGTACTGAATCCATGGTATCAGTTTGGGATGCCACCCTGTATACTTAGAGATGGAGGTGTTAAGAGGGAATCTCGTTGTAAGACAAATAAAGATAGAATACATAGCTAAGTAACAAAAAAAATAAGTACATTTATCTGATATACGTATGTACATATTCCGTGTATTTACAAAATAGTCCGAATTGCTGACAGTGGTTGCAAGTAGTGACGTCTGAGTGAGTGCGTAGAGCGCGGCTCTCGAGTCACGTGTGGATTACCATCAGGGCCCTAATTCGCTATAACCACTTAATGATTCCTTACGTCGTAATCACGTCAATTCCTTAACCAATTACGACATCTGCTAATATGGTATTCTCTATGACACAAGAAACGAAACCGCGCGAGATGAACGCGAAGTTGGCGTGGTTTGAACTGTCAAAATACCACGCTTGGCAACCGTACGGAATCGCTAGCCGCGTAAGGTATTAGTTATTCTGTGATCGTTAGTTTTGAATATAGGAAGATTGTATTCGGGTAAAATTCAGCAAAACTCATATTGAAGAAGTTAAGAAACAATTTGTCTTTAGTATACACTTACATAAGGGACATTGTAAGGTCATGCTTCATGTACCTACTTATAAACTATTGTCGAAAATGTTTTCGATATACATAATTATGTGACCACATTATTAATAGGTAGGTACTTCTATTTTTGGTTTTATTTAGTTTGCTAAACATTTTCCATATATTACAACAAAATACTTAGATTGTGAAACTCCGTAAAAATTGGTATAAAAAAGGTGGCAAATTAATAATACTTACAACATTTAAGCAATAATACTTACAATTATTTCTTTCAATCACGAAATGGTCCAATCAATTATTGTTATTTATTATTTTACTATTATTTTTATTTATTTATTTATATCTCCCTTATAACTATCATTACATGTATCATACACAATAACAAAATTAAAATTAAAAATTAAAAATACCTATTCTAATATTTAAAAATATAATTTATGTGTAAATAATTACATTACGGAAATATATTGTATATATATATAAATAATAATGTAATTAGGTAAGAAAGAAAATAAATAAACGAAATAATAATAAAAACAAAATATATAGCTACCTAATATATACATATAATATAATTTATTATTACAAAATCTACAAAAACCCTCAAAACAAATAAAATATGTAGCATGTAAACTCACTTGGACAGCTTTTGTAATATTTTGAAAACAGACATAAGTAGGTAGGTACGTTCAAAAGCAATAATCTCAATATCTCAATACATTTTAACACTGCTGTCAAAATATTGTCAACGTATTTTTTTGTTCAATAAAAATTAGCCTTATTGTTTTTAATATCATAAATAACAATAAAATATAATAAAAAACGATACTTTAAAAATTATTGAAGTTCAAAATGGAGTATTTGCAATTAAACATTTTAGGATCAAATAATATCGAACAAAACTTCAAAACGCACGCGTGATTTCACAATGTGCCATGCAGCTTACAGAATATGACATTTCGATTCCTTGCCGTAACATGGGTTTCTGCAAGGCACGATAGTGACGTGGTTTGCACATGGTAAGACTTATGCGGGGAATCATAGTTACCATACAGAATTGGGGCCCAGTATTGGAGCGCACCACGTCACACGTCACATGCATGAATTATCAGGAGTGAGCAGCGCATCCCAGGACCAAACTCACATGATCAGCCGGTCTATTCTGTAAAAAAATAACCGTGAAAACTTAGGTGAAGTGAGCGTAAAGTGAGCTGTCAATATTGATAATCCCTAGCATCAGGTGGAATGACAGCTCACTTCATCTAAAGTGAGCTGTCAATATTGACAATCCCTAGCATCATGTGGAATGACAGCTCACTTCATCTAAAGTGAGCTGTCAATATTGACAATCCCTAGCATCATGTGGAATGACAGCTCACTTCAAGATCACTTCATCTAAAGTGAGCTGTCAATATTGAAAATCCCTAGCATCAGGTGGAATGACAGCTCACTTCATCAATATTTTCACGGTGAGTTTTTTTACAGAATAGATCGGCTAGAGCTGTTGTTACAGTACAGTGAGAAGTGAGAACCTAATAATCTTGGATCTTGGCTACATCATCATAATCAGACGAGGTTCATAGACCTGTCTTAAAACACTGCATGCTTGAACAATTTCATAATTAAAGCATAATTTTAGTAGTGAACCTACTGCATTTTCTTTTTTTTCTTTTTTTATTAATCAAAACAAGAACAAAAAATTCATTTCATTTGATTTTGTGCTTTGTCGTTGTAAGACAGTTTTGGCCGATTTCGCCTGTGTTTAATTTAAACGCACACGTTTTAATTCTTTATACGGTAATATTTACCAATTTAATGTTTATAAAATTATTTCGTAATACTGGTTCGTTAACATTATTGGCAAATTACATTGAAATGAGCCGTAAGTAGTTACTTTAGAGTTGTGTCACTTGATTTGTGAATACAGGGTTGTTGTTGAGCTACGTTTATTGACTGGAAATGTCAACAGAATCTTGTAATTTGCTTTAATTGACATTTGAGATATGGAGAGGACAAGCTGAGGGAATTATTTTGATTGCAGCCGCGAGATTAGCTCACTTTATTTGCACACCGCTAATTGTGCGTGGTTCACGTGAACTACGCGCTAGGCTTTAATTTGTATTTTATTTTAATTCCTTTTATGGACGTTGATGCTGTCGATCGTCCCTATTTGCTCAGGTTCTAAATCACGCAGCGATATGGTAACTATAACTATTTCAGACATTTTTTCTAAACATTTAAGACTAAACTATACGTATTAATATGAATAATATGGCAATGAAACATGTTGAACTGCGACAGACTCGAGGCTATAACTTAAGAATGATGTCGCAGTGACGCAGTGACCGGTTAGGAATAAATGAACGAGGTGGCTGCGACGGTGCGCGGTACGCAGCGACCGGGATGAACGAATGAATGGATGAGGTGCAGGCGACGCGCTGCCGGGATTTATCGGCACAGCCCACCGGAGCCGAATTATAATATATTGCTGTTTGAGACCATGAAATATATAGGACAGAAGGGCCACTACATTTACCGAAGGATAACCAAAAATTAAGGAGACAAAGGATTGCTACAAAGCGTAGAGAGTAAGCAGGGTGGTTTGTTTTTTGACGTGAAAACGTCTTTTTACTCAGAGTACTGGTAGTAAGTTCAATATTTCTGACCGTCAAAAACATGTCAGATTTCAATCGCTAATAACTAAGACTTTTAATGCTAGAGTAATGTTTGAGCACAAAAAAAGATAGGTCATATAAAAAAATATATTAAGGCAGGATATAATTTGCCTATGACGTCACGTCGCGAGGGCAAGCGTACGCGCGCGACCTCAATTTTTCAGTATGTATCGTAATTCCAATTAGTATTGTGCAAAAACGTGTTCAGCTAGAAGGGTGATTCTGGTTTCGTTCCCAAAGTTGACAAAAGACTACCAGGACCTAAAGAGATATAAGAAAAATATTACGTAAAATAGGGGTAAAAATTCATATGAATTTGACAATTGCAAAATAATTTCATAATAGACTCATACCCCAAGCTTGTATCATGGGGAATACAATGAGCCCAAAAATCTTCTGCCGAGCACAACAGATACAGATACAACAGCAACGGCAGTATCAGAAACCGTAAGAAAATGTATTGTTTTAAGATGTCGTGTCATATCGGCCGTAAATCTGCTCAGAACTGAAACATATCATAATCGATGAAAGCTTGCATAATTAGGAATAATAATATTTATTAAAAAAAAAAAAAACAATAAAAAAATTACAAGGCATAAAAATTAGTACAGTTTTGCTTATGGATTACGGAATGCAATGAACATAATTTTTTGTAATTCATTGTATATAAACACGTTTTCACGAAACTCTACGACGCGGGCTCGAACTGTGCCTAACTCAAAAAAAAAAACATCTATCTAGCTTATTCTAGCTAGAACAACAACAACAACAACAACAACAACAATTACTTACCATAATGCATCGATGCGACCGTCTGGTGCAAAACTAAATATTCTGTTGCATCTGATGGACTCAAACAGGAAGATGAAGTTGAGTAAGTTATTTTTTTTGCAGTTTGCTGCTGAAAGATTTCAGTTTCAACACTGTTGAGCTGTTTCTTTCCTTTATTAAGTGTTGTGAGGAGTGGTCCTTCTGTCTTCATCTTAACATTGACCAGGACAGCAGGGAAAGTAGTAAAAGTTATCGGCTCGTGATTTGTCAGCGCGTGCGGTGGACTGCTGATATTTTTATCGCGGTGCATATATTACAGCGCGGCTATATGTCATGGCGTCGCTCTCAGTCGCCCTCGCTCGCGATGTTGTTCTCGGTCAATGATCATAAACTTTTGATCCGCGTAAACTCCGACATTTTTGACGTTTATATGGGAAAAGTTGTTTCTTCTGCTTTTATAGTTTCACTGGTGGATAATAGAAAAGAAAATAGTGTTTTCCAAGTCCATCGTTTACAAATTGAAGCGACTTATAACAGTTTCGGTTTTAAACCATGATTATGTTAATAAACTACTCATTGTTCTCACGATAATGAATTGTGTGACAATGCAGCAACACTTGCGACACGATCAAACGCTGCAGCAAAGGAAGCAATAAATTAGCCGGCGTTATCTCCAATCAATCAAATCAATCACGGGTTATCAACGTCGATCAAGTTTAACGTTACAACGTGTCTGCGTGGGTGACGGGCGTGTTGGCACGTGGGTCGGTTGACACAAAAAGGTTGTCTGTTATTAGGGCCGGCGGAAAAACTAGAAATGTCACGTTAGGTTACACAAAAAGATATTGTAAAATTTTGCTTTTTTTGTTGTTCAACATCTTTGTACCTACATAGTTCTCATTTGTATAATATATTCAGAAAATAAGATTTCATTTTCCCACTTGCCTTTGAAAGAAGCAGAAGGTAGTATGCCGAATGTATGAATAAATTAGTTTGAGGCGATAGTTTGTTTATGTAGACTAATTCATTTTTCTGTGAGAATTCGACAGCTGACGAAAAAATACCGAGTTTGGAAATGAAAATAGGAAATAATAGAGTTTAAGGTGTAGTTAGACTGTATTATTAATTTATAGGGTATCTATAGTAATGTCCAAATCGACGTGGTACCGTCAAGCGCTCTACAATCGAGATCCATATTAATACACACATAAATGCAAAAATAACTTCGTCTGTCTATCGGTTGGCATCTCACGCCTAAAACACTAAACAGTTACTGATATTGTTTGACAGATAGCTAGACTGGGACCCGGAGAAGGAAAATATAATACAATACAACATACACGCAGATGAAGTTGCGAGTAACAGCTAGTTTTTTAACACGTTACCATTCTACGATATAAGAAAGTGTGACCATGCGTAGAAATCTGCATACCTTCCCATGTAGATCAGTCATACAGCTGTGTCTACCGCACACCTAACAACGTACAGTCGCGGTCTGAAAATGCTTACCACCTTAAGGTTTATAATTGCATGCACACATCTATGTCACAAGGTCGATGTTAAAGGATTTGATTAGTTAAAGAACATAGATTATTTGTATTGACACGTCGTCTATGTAGGATAAGTATAGAAAACCTTTTTTAGAAAACGGTGAAATATTAACTGAGCCATTGGCCCTCGGCAGCTCTGGACAGAGAGAGGTAAAAAGAAAGTAGGAAGAACTTTGCCAAAAAAAAGAACTGGCATTTATAGACATAAAATAAGCCAAGCGAGGTCGAACTTATTAAGGGTCGTACAGATTGGCGTGACAGTCACGCGACGCGATTCTGTGCTATTATATTCGTAGAACCATTTCTATGAAAACGCGTGCGACATTACACACAGCAACAACCTGTCGCGCCGCATATATCGATATAGAAAATACTCTCTTGTGTCGCGTCGCTAACGCGATGCGTTATCGTGGTGATATCGAGGCGAGACGCCATATAAAATGTTCCTTTGGTGTCGCACTGTTGTGGCGCGCCAGTGTGATGCATGGCGATAATATTGAAGACACGTGACACGACGCGTGACAAGTCGCACCAGTCTATATAAGCCTTACGAAAAACTAAAAAATAGGAAGAAATAATCATATAGAAATTCAAAACAACTTTATTTTTTAAAAGAATATATATTTTTAAATTCTAACAACAGTTTATTAATTAAAATTATAACTAGTAGGTATAGCATTCATCTGCAGATATGACGGCACATAGTCTACTTGGTGTGAAGCCGTGCGTGCTCTTGGTAATATCGAACCATATCAGTTATTTGCACGGTGGTTAGTATCAGCCGTCGTCCTGAACTGCTTCTATGATCAGTTATTTACCCTTCTTAGCCATGTCACCGCATCCAAAATCTCACGGTGAATCGAGATATATTTAGTTCTCGCGATAAAGCACTAATATTCAAGCCATCTTCATGGAGAAGTAATATTTCAGCCCTCTGTTGGAGGGTTAAACTTGCCATTTTATTTCAATCTTGAATCATTGATGTAAATCATGGATACGCCCTCACCATACTTACGTCGCGCGAAAAGTGTCACTTCTGAAATGAGCGAATTCGCTCATTTTAGATCATTTCCTCATTCGTCATAGTTCGTGACACATCGGAGTAACTTTCTCGTTTTTAATACACACAGCTGTACAAATATGCCTTGTTGTGCCTACAGGAAATGTAACAACAACTCCAAAAATACAAACAAAGCTAAAGGTATTACTTTTCATGCGTAAGTAATTTTTTTTCAAATTTATTTCGATTTCAAAAATAAATATTATGACGGATGATGACATATAACAAAAATTTCGTTCCCATGACAACGAACGATAGGGTAGTGTAGCGTTGACAAAAAAAGTTTAAAAGAATTTAGGAAGTATGGAGGTTACATTATAATTTTAAAATATTTTAAAAGCCGGATTTTTTTAATGTATTTGTTTTTTAGATTATCTTTTCTTTGCAACTATGTTTTCGAATACAAAATTATAGGTTAGTACATAAACAATTTAATAAAACGCGATGTGCTTCGAAAGCACATAAAGCGTGGGGTCTTTTGCCTGATCTCTCTCCGCTCGTGGTGGGTTGCCATCCCGCCAGACTATGAGAGTGAGGATATGGAGATTCCTCACCTGCTCAAGCATGTCGAGGGAATCCAGGGCAAGAATCGCGAATAAAGGCGCAGTGCAAAATTTCATCGTTCAGCCTTAACGCGTGAAAAGGTAAAAGACAGACAGATTAAAAATATTAAATAAATGTAGTTTAATCACTATTTGTATTTAACTGTTAGGTTCCCACAAGAACCGGGTGTTAAAGAAAAATGGATTAAAATAATCCAAGAAGAACAAAGAGACGATGAATGGTTGCCAACCAAATACAGTCGCATTTGTTCAGCACATTTTAATGATGATATGTTCTACTTGACACAAGCTGGTCGGAGAAAATTAAAAAAAAATGTTGTACCATCTTTTAGGTATGAATGTATGATTTAGCTAATTGCCAACATCTGTCCGTGTAGTAAGATCAATCTAGATCGATCTTTAAGTTTTTAAATCTGACTGCCTCAGAAAGTTCCCTACATACTATTTTATTAATTACAGATATCATTTGTAGAACCCACATATGAAATGATGGGTTCACCACTTGAGAATGTTTATATTTCTGATAATGACTCTATATTTGATTCGCCAAGAAAAATCCACTTAAGACAACAATTAAAAAAAGAGGTTTTAAAGAAAATAAGATATAGATCTGAATATTATTAATATTATTATAGGGGATACCCGTTTTTTTGTAGTTTCACTAAATTTTTCAACAACTGCCAACGAATCTCCCTTCTAAACCCATCATAAATAAGCCTTTTGGATTCGAAGGAATTCTGAACCAGTTTAATCATGTGACAAGCATCATGATAGCTACTTCTAAATGATATACAGGATTTTTGAATGTTGTTTTTAGATGTGATGGTTGTTTTAGATCACAACCTAGTAAATTGGCTGCAGTTATGTTAGCCGCACAGCCATCAAAAGTTATGGCAACAATATCAACCCCCACATGGTAGCATTCACTCAAACATGTTTTCAATAAATTTGCCCGAGTTTCAGCTGATAGTCCGTTACCTAAAAATATGCCACTGGGATTTTCCAGCTTTCGTTCATGCATACTAATATTAATACATACGCCTGAGTCGCTATTTCGCACGATTTTGCCGAGCCAGCACCGAAATTTACGACGCCTGCAGTCTTCTTTCCAGTCCACGTAGTTTGGTGGCGAAGAGTCATCTCGTCAGCAATTAACGTGCAGAATATTCGCGGATCACATTTTTTTTTTTTTTTTCTAAAACCTCTATCGCTTCCTTATTAAAGCCAAGACGACCCGAACTGTTATCGTACCATTTTCCTATGTCGCGAGGGTGTGGCAAAGATCCATTAAATATTTTTATTGATTTTTTTTATCAGCCTGTTAATAAACTCTACCGCTTCTGCTTTCAAATTCAATTCAATTATAATATCATTGATAAAGACAAACATTTTATTATTTCAAAACAACCTTGTTTTAAAATTAAGTACCCTTTTTAAAACTAGTATGCTGACGGTACAGCGACAATTCCCTACGTCATTGTGTGACAGATGACAACTTAAGCACAAATGCGGTCATTTTTTGATGCTGAAGGCGTATCTTTGATTTACATCAATGTCTTGAATCAATATTTGTTATTTTTTACACACATAAACGTATAAATTTACACTTAATATTTTTGATAAATGTCAAAAATTTAATTATGTCAATGAGTCAACTTTTAAATTAAGAAATAGTTTCATCATCAAAAAGTAATGAATACTCTTTTTGTTAGAATAGTTGCTTCACAACTATTCAAAAGTAACAAGTACCTAGATATAGCACTTGAGACTTTTCTGCACACAGTGTGTTAAAGAACCTAATTTGAAAACTGATAAACATTTTTAGACCACCATTGTACACCTTCGTTAATAGAAACACGTCAACCTCCCGCAAAGTTACAAGTACGCCACATCTCCGTGTGAACATAGCTAATACGGCGCGGACCCGGCCCGGCCCGGCACCGGCACGGCACCGCCCCGGCGACAATGCGGTGCCCCCACGGTGCCGGCTATCTGATCACTGCGCTATTCACGCGCGCTGCTCGTTTAATCTCTTATTCGAGCGGATGAACTTTAAAAACACATTTTTGTCGCGTAATGTAAAAAGATTTGCTGATAGAGATTATGGTTTCTTTCAGAGGTGTAAAATTAAATGTGTCTCTGTAAAAGAACAGGATTCATAGATTACATCGACCTCATTGGAAGTTAGTTTGTGAAATAGAATACAATAATTCTGGATTAACTAACTCTACTACTCGAGTAAGCGTTACGATTAATAGTATCTTTTACTAATGCATTCTAAGCATACCAGTTACTATTAGTACTAAATAAGTTGTTTCAAATGACTGTAATTACTATTACAAATGGACGCTTTACTACAAAGCCTTCAAAATGAGTTTAACGCCGTCCAAGTAGACCGTTGTGACAAGCCCAATTATAATGTTGAATAGCTCTAAAGTGCGTCGATTAATTTGGTGGGATCCGTAGTGGCACGTTCCGCCGGCGCCGGCTCCGGCCTCGTAGACGGCCGCGGGGGCCCAGGACTGCGGAGCTCTATAAATCGGTACGTGACCCGGAATCAAATGACCACGGCAGCGTCGTAAATAACCTAACAGATATGATAATTCACCCCTCAGCCTTCTAATAAATTAAAAATCCTGAAGAATTTAATAAAAATAGTCGGTGACGCACACATTCCCGCGGAGATGCACCCGCGAGCGAATAGATTTTGTTTGAACGAGTAGACTGCGGCCGAGTGTTCTCTTACTATCCGATAAATTATATCCTGTTCCTGTTCTTTTTCTATCGGTAATGAGTTTAACCGACGCGTATGTAAGAAGACCGGTTTTTTTAAAATCTTGGTATAATTTACTGGATTTTGCACGGATAATTAGTAATCTTCATCTTGTAAGTGAAACGATTCATATCTTACCGGTTTACCATTTCACTTAGAGTAATACAGTTTTTTCAAAATATCAGTAGGTTTTATTTCTCTTATTTTCTGGGTTGAAAATTACCCCGATATTGCAAAGTAACCGTCCAAAATACGGGATCACACATCAAACAGGATAACGCAAACACGTTTCATATTGATACTACCATTCATAATGATGATGGACTGAAATTATTCTGCAGCTATCGTTTAATCAACCAATTTAGAGTAATTTTTAATATGTTTTCCGGAAGCCATTCCCGAAATACAAACTATTTGTTCACAGTGACATGGTCGCATGCAAATACGTTGCGGCATGCGTGGTCCGCTGCCCGGGTCCCAGCGGCCCCGCGGCTCGCCATGTCACTCCGAATCAAGATTTAAAGTCAATAAAGTTTTACGCGGCCCCGTCCACCGATCGGACGCTCGTAAAAATGATATTAACATTTTTTTTTACAATTATAGGACGGTGACCGGTCGCCGGTGACTCACCGGAAGGGAATGCATGATTGTGTTACAATTAGCGATACTACATGCAGTACACACTACAATTACGTGTACTACTTTTATTTTACGAGGGGAAATGTGGATAGGACGGCAACACAGATATATTATGCTAGTGACCTTGAGGGGTTAGCTTGCGTGTTCTGTACTGAGCTCACGCAACGTTTCGTACGTCCAGCCAGTAATAGGCTCGCCCATCAAGGAGCGCTGACTCAAATTAGATGCATTATTAATTTATTATACATAAATCAATCATTAAATTACCTTTAAAATGGTGAAGGTTTCAGAAAAATACGCTTGATAGATTATGCGTGATTCTCAATTTTTTATTCGCGTTAGACATAACTTTACAAATTAATTTTACTATAGGCGTCCGCAAAATTTCTAATACCTATTAGTTTACCGGTTTTATATCGGGTCGGTTCTCGGCACTGAGAAATGAATCAGGAAAATTCTAGCCTCCACACTGATTAATTTTGATGTGCCGTGCTTCACCGAGGCTATGGATGCCTGGAGACTCGCTTGCCCGAAATCAGATCTACCCGATCATCCATCTTCCCAAAGACTAATAGTAATATAGATTTTTTATTATACTAGTAATATAGAACAATTTACTTAACAGGTCTGCTACCACTGCGGAGCGTGATGCGAGCCTACTGGCTGTGGGTTAGTGGGAATCGGGTCTGTGGCGTCATGCACTACCGTCGTCAAACATAGGCGCTTGGTTCGACGACAATACCTTCCGCCTCCACTAGGAGCTCCTTGTTGTTCTCCTCATCGCTGTCACTATGGCGAAGTTGTCAACAGTCTCAGACATCACGGCCTGTCTTGCAGCCGAAGTGCGGGTCACTTAGCGCGGCACGCGAACATTAACGACATCATCCGACGAGCTCTTGTTCCAGCGTTCCAGCTACATACGTATATATTAGAACACAATGGCTTACTTATGACCGGACGGCATGTCTTTATCTCCATGGAAGGCGGGTAGACCTTTAGTGTGGGATACAACCTGTGTCGACACTCTTGCGCCATCCCATCTTCCTTGCTTGGCGTGCTGTGCCAGTGCTGCTGCTGCGGCTGCAGAAAACCTCAAGCGGCGTAAGTATAATACTTACAGGTAATTATATTTTCAAGCCGTTTGGGATGAAACCCTCGGGCCGAGTGCTCACGGCCTCTTTAATGAAATTTCAAAACGGCTATTTGGCACTTCCCGTGACCCAAGGGCTGGTTTTTACCTTGGGCAGAGGCTATGCATTGCCATACAACGTGGCAATGCGGCCAGTCTCTTGGGTACATTACCAGTCGACAGCGATGCGGATGAATTTTACGATGCTATATTTTAGTTTTAGTTATGTTAAATAAATAAATAATTAAATAGTAAAAGTTGTTCATAATGACGAGTACAATGACCCCTTAAAAGGTTGTTGATGTTTTACCAATAACCCTGTATAATATTGCTATTTTTATTAATAAATTAGTTATAAGTTGTCTTGTACCCACTTGTAAATATTACCATCATTTGGAATTTCACTATGTAATATAAACATAATCTTAAATATTCCTAATATTTTATAATAAGTTATTAAGAAAATGCTTTAAAATATATTTTTCCAAATCATTAACACTACTCGTTTAGACGAAAAATCATTAAAAGTCGGTTATCGTCGCCTTATTTATTTATTCATATAAAAAATTTGAATTGTGTCTGAAATATTTTGTACGTTAATTAACATATTAGATATAGCTAAAAATTATAAATTATGAATTTCAAACAGTAGCTTCACCAAAACAGGAAAAAAAAAACAGTAACTTAACAGGTAGGGCACGCCATTGTTGTGTGTGAGCTAATGGTGCCGATTCTCTTGTCACAAATGCCTCTAAACTAGACTAAAAATCACTAAAATTAGTTTATTCCTGTCAAACGACGATTTGCCATTCTGAAGCAGACTAAAGTGACACAACTTAACTATATTTTAGTTTGACAGCACTAAGATAGTACTGAGTTTTTAGTTTAGTGAAAATGCCAATTTTGCTATTCTGAATTTGACATTTTTCACCTAAAATTTTGATAGTAAAATACCAAACCAGTCTAAACGTAACAATTTTTAATCGCGATTAAAAAGGTGTGTGTAAAATAAGTTGTCATGAACTAAAATTCACACCAACATCTCGACTTCACATGCAAGCAAAAATAGTATTGTATTTTTTTTTTTCTTTTGCTTATATCTCGAAAATGGTGCGTCCTATCGCAAAAATAATGAAAATTTCGACCCCCTTTATAAAATCGTTTAAACCCCTAAACCTGAACATGTAGGCAATATTTTTTCATGTTTTCCATATAAAAAGTGAAAAATCCCATATAAAACACGTCGCGGCAGCACCCCCTGCGCGCCTCCGGCTCTAAAAAAAATCACGGTTTAGGGCAAACCACGGGTACCACCTGGATTCGCGATTGTCAAATTCTATTTTAGTTGTGTCAAAATAAATTTTTAGTTTAGAGAATTTTATTTGCAGACTCTAAGGTTCTCATAGCCAAAAGTAAGAAAATTTTGTGATAGTTTTGTTAGCTTAGTTCGGTGTCAAGAGAATCGGCACCATTGTCGACTAAAAAGAATCATAACATCGTTCAGAGAACACACGGCATGGAACTCAAATTCCAGAGCTGCCGTTCGATTCTGTAAAAATATCACCGTGAAACTTAGGTGAAGTGAGCGTGAAGTGAGCTGTCAATAGTGTTAATCCGTAGCATCCTGCCGGTCGATTCTGTGGCAGTGACAGCTCACTTCACGCTCACTTCACCTAAGCTTCACGTTAATATTTTTACAGAATCGACCGACAGGTATTAGTGCGTCGGCAATAACTTCATGCCCTTTAAACAATAGACTAAAGTTATGTTCCCGCCGCCACTAACAAATGTTCTACCTATTTAGCAACACTTAGCTCCATAAACGGCTTGCAAATTGCTTTTAACCATTTCGACTGAGCTCGATTAGATAAATGTGATCGTTTTATCTAAAGTTCAATTAGAAATAAACAGTATTGCCTAGCTAGCGCCAGACTTGAGTACCCAGTTCGAAGGTACCCGTAAGTACAATATCTCTTTATCAAAATGTCTGCCTAATTAATTTTGATATTACCTAAACCGAAAATGTACGAACTAGAATGTGCTCCATAATATTAAATACATGAGTCCCTGATTATCTTATTATATCGCTCGAATACAATTAAATAGCAGGTTGTTACAGAAGCTCGCTCGTGGAAAGTGATTGAGAGGTATAAGAGGCTTGGAGCGAAACGTTTCAGTCTTCATTTTGTTGAGGTAAATTCAAACGAGTTGTTATTCCAACGGTGATCAGAAATTAAACGAAAGAGATCAGATTTGTCGGATGTTTTTCAAACGAGTTGTTATTCCAACGGTGATCAGAAATTAAACGAAAGAGATCAGATTTGTCGGATGTTTTTCAAACGAGTTGTTATTCCAACGGTGATCAGAAATTAAACGAAAGAGATCAGATTTGTCGGATGTTTTTCAAACGAGTTGTTATTCCAACGGTGATCAGAAATTAAACGAAAGAGATCAGATTTGTCGGATGTTTTTCAAACGAGTTGTTATTCCAACGGTGATCAGAAATTAAACGAAAGAGATCAGATTTGTCGGATGTTTTTCAAACGAGTTGTTATTCCAACGGTGATCAGAAATTAAACGAAAGAGATCAGATTTGTCGGATGTTTTTCAAACGAGTTGTTATTCCAACGGTGATCAGAAATTAAA
Source organism: Agrochola lota (assembly GCA_947364205.1). Classification (NCBI taxonomy): domain Eukaryota; kingdom Metazoa; phylum Arthropoda; class Insecta; order Lepidoptera; family Noctuidae; genus Agrochola; species Agrochola lota. Next base: position 446,999 of record OX376227.1, read on the forward strand.
CGAAAGAGATCAGATTTGTCGGATGTTTTTCAAACGAGTTGTTATTCCAACGGTGATCAGAAATTAAACGAAAGAGATCAGATTTGTCGGATGTTTTTCAAACGAGTTGTTATTCCAACGGTGATCAGAAATTAAACGAAAGAGATCAGATTTGTCGGATGTTTTTCAAACGAGTTGTTATTCCAACGGTGATCAGAAATTAAACGAAAGAGATCAGATTTGTCGGATGTTTTTCAAACGAGTTGTTATTCCAACGGTGATCAGAAATTAAACGAAAGAGATCAGATTTGTCGGATGTTTTTCAAACGAGTTGTTATTCCAACGGTGATCAGAAATTAAACGAAAGAGATCAGATTTGTCGGATGTTTTTCAAACGAGTTGTTATTCCAACGGTGATCAGAAATTAAACGAAAGAGATCAGATTTGTCGGATGTTTTTCAAACGAGTTGTTATTCCAACGGTGATCAGAAATTAAACGAAAGAGATCAGATTTGTCGGATGTTTTTCAAACGAGTTGTTATTCCAACGGTGATCAGAAATTAAACGAAAGAGATCAGATTTGTCGGATGTTTTTCTTAATTCGCAAACAGAAAATATTACAGAATGGAAAAAGGTGATAAGTTGGCATCTGTATAGTAGTGTTCATATCATCTGTATAGTAGTGTTAATATCTAGTCCGCTTCCTTTTACTGTATAATAGTGTTAATATCTAGTCCGCTTCCTTTTACTGTATAATAGTGTTAATATCTAGTCCGCTTCCTTTTACTGTATAATAGTGTTAATATCTAGTCCGCTTCCTTTTACTGTATAATAGTGTTAATATCTAGTCCGCTTCCTTTTACTGTATAATAGTGTTAATATCTAGTCCGCTTCCTTTTACTGTATAATAGTGTTAATATCTAGTCCGCTTCCTTTTACTGTATAATAGTGTTAATATCTAGTCCGCTTCCTTTTACTATTTTTGCTGTTTTTTCCTACAAACATATTTTAGAGTAAAATAAGTACTTTGATGTATCTAAAAAGATTGTGCTTTCACTACTAGTTAAGGCATGCATTCTGTGACTACAAGAGATACACTTGGTGCATCACAAAGCCGTATCTCGCAGACAACGAAGGACGTGATACGAAAGGTGACGCGAGCCCTCATCATAACCATAGCGCTTCATTTTAACAAATACTCTGCCGTCCATTCAGCTGGCCATAAAACTGCCTCCTGTATGAATATGAGTCGCCATTGAATAGTATTGAATCAGCAGTTCGTACAATCCGGGGATATAAACATTCCCATTCGCGGAACGACGGCGACTTCTCTTTGACAACGTGAGCCAAAACGATTTTTCCATTATTGCTTTATGATGAAAAGGCAAAAAAAATAATTAAATACATTTCACGCAAATATTATGGAGTATTATACAGTGCCACTGAAGTTTAGAGTAGTGAGTAATATAGGTTCTAAGTTGGTCGTTTCGTATGTAGAACAGGTACCCAACTTGTCTGCTGGAATATGAGGTGCGATTCAAATGTTTTATGTACTAGTGCATGAAATAGGTCTTCCTGTTACCTAAACGCCTGCTTCCAAATTATATTTCGCTATGGATGCTATATGACTTTAAACCTACCGCAATAACCTTAAGCTTTTTGCAGTAATTTAGGACAAATTAATTAACTGAATTTGCACAATTACAGCTTATACACACATTAGCATTAATTTAGTTAATACAGTACAGTGCTGAGATAATCGCGGTAGATCCGAGTTTGTAGTGCTTCATTACAGTATATGGTGGTTCGTACCGAATGAGAATAGATAGATGCAGAAGGGCAGCTTCACCCAAAGAGCGAAAAAAATTATATAAACTTAAAGACTACGTTGAAGACAAGGAAGCTTGGCAATAATTCTTTCTGCACATGTGGCTTCCCTGGTACCTCATTTACAGCGTACTATGTAAGAGTCTATTAACTGCTCCCAAATAACCATGTTTCTTTTTTGCATTCTGCCTTAACATAATCATCCTATTATTTGATATTATACACCTACTATTTAATTTCAACACTTTATTAGTGGCTTTTGTGTACATGATAATTATTCAGATTTGTTACAGTTGTAATAGCAATCTTGTCATTTCATTTAAAATAGGTCTTTATTATTAATTAATTAATATTATAAATAGATTATTTTCTATTTTGTGAATGTGAGAACGCTGTAGGCTTAGTGGACTGTAGATTTGTTGACCATCTTCAATTTTGTTAAGCACCTGGTACTTGTTGAAGGACCTACACTGTCCTCCCATACCTATTAACACTATTATTTGAAAATATTGTAAAACCCAATTATTTTTAAAAGAGTAACCGTGGAGTATCTTGCTAGCTGTTCTCCATAGGAAACGACCAATTGGAACCATGCACCTAGCTTCTGACGTTTCATAAGTGCCCATGAAGGTTTATGTGAAATAAAATATTTTGAATTTTGTTTTTTTTTTTGCGAAATCTTACGCACACATTACTAGGCACGCCTCTCCGTCCGGCGAGTGCTAGCGCACTTGCGACTGGCATTCGTTAGACATAGTTTGAGATCGCCGTAATGAGTGCGTGCACCTTTTCTCGGCTCGTTATGTTGAACCAGCCTTCTGTGCCTATGTTTTCGTGGCGGTGGGTGGTGAATCAATTGCTATTGCAGGCCACAGATCAACTGCAGCGCGATCACAGCTAAACGGACGGCGGCGATACGTGCAAGTGATAAGCGGTAGCTCACTAAAGCAAATATCAAAGGCTTCACTTTTTGTCTTGCATTCAGTATCTATGACCCGAAACGAACCGTCTGGACACATTATGAATCAAAAGTGTCAAATTAATTCATTAGTGAACCGATCCATCGATGTCGGAATTCGATACTTGGAATCTTTCACTCGCCTACCGATCACATGATACCGATCAATAATGATCGAAAATTTTTATGAAATGGTTACATGAACGTTAATTCCTATATAATTTTGTCGGTATCATGTGATCGTGGAATGAAACAAAAATGAACGTACATTCGACTGAAACGTCTGATATCAGCTTTACATTAAGAAAAAGTGGACGTGTCAAGGTAGGTGCGATTGCCAATGTTGCCAAATTTCCTTTTAATGGACTTGTTTGTTAGTTTACGAAATATTGATCGAGGTAAAAACCTAATTGGAGTTAAATTAAGGGAGAAAGCCTTTTATACTGAGTAAATAACGTGTCGTGACATTGCGTTGAAAATGAAATATTGTTCCTTTAAAAACTTTAAACTTTGACAATATATATTTTGGTCCTTTGATACCCAGTTGCACAAAGACAAACATTAATATGTTTGTCTTTTGCCCCATTACGTAATGGATCATTAACGCTAATGATTTAATTAATTTCATCAAAGAACCATTAAAATCGCGACTAATGTTGCTTTCTGTAACAATTTAATGGAAGATTAGTATTTAATGACAACTTTAAATTTTAAAGTTCGTTTCTGTCTACTAACTGGCTGTATGGCTACTAATTTGGTAAGTAGGTAAATCAAATAATGCAAATGTAATATGTGCCACGCTAAGCTTGTAACTTGCGACATCCCGCCAGAAGCGATAGCGGTCACATAACTCGGCCGTATCGGGTGCTAGGCGTGAAATATCACGCCGCCTAATTACTACCCGGGCCTAATCTACAAAAAAAGCGTGCAATCGGACCGCAGCTCTACAGCGGCACAATTAGATACTGTTTTAATTGCGTTGATAAAGATAAGGGTGATGATGAGCGCCATTACGTGCTGATTATTGCAGATCTATTACTGTTACGGGTTGTATACTAAATGATTACACAGGCAAGCGTGACCGACTGTTAAGTTCAACGTTATTTGCATGACTGTGGTTAATTTATAGATCCTTAGATCGTGACCGAATCTAACAGATAAGAGTTAAGGTCAGCTGCTCTTAAACGTTCATTCTTTTTTGGTTGTGGGTAACTATCATTCGACTTTGATGTTCATTGGTTTTGAACTTCAGAGTGATTCTGTTTCACAAATTACGGAAAGCCAAAGCCTCAAACAAACTTAACAATTATTCGCTATTTGATCCAGTCACTATTATAAAATTTCACAGTTCTAACTGTGACTCCTAAGGTTTTATGTAGTATTAAAAGCCGGTACAGCTTTCGAAGCACAACGCAAGCAGAAAGTACTTAACTAACCTGACAGAACAGCGTAGTGTACCTATACGTTGTATTAGAACGTAATAATTAAGACGTGCGTTGTGCATGCCAGTTAGCCACACGAGCTGTAATGATGTAAGTAGTGCCACACTTCCGATGGGTTATTATCGACGGCCGGGAGGCGTGACATGTGCGTTTTGTATAATAACAGGATAACACCGGGAGATAGGCGCCGCGGGGCGAGGGATCAGAGCCGTTTGACGGGTCCTTTCTTACACAGTAGTATTACCTACATACCTAGAGATACATATTAATATAATAATAATATAAGTTTATTGTACAATAAGAGAAACACATAAAGTTAGTGATACAGTCTAAACATGATTGTACAAGTGGAGATCAAAATCAGGTAGAAAAGCTGGCTCCTAAACTAAGTAAAAAAATACTTGTACCTCAGGACCCAAAGTTCCTCACAAACATTGAATATTAAATGCAATCAGGTAAAAGTGACTCGGTCATTACAGATATCAATATTGAGAAAGGTGATCATGAGGTAATAGTTAGAATATGTTCTTTATCGTCGTAAGACAAATTCTGCAACCAATTAGTTAGCTTTGCTTTCAGCGCAAACTTGGTCAGCGTGTAAATATCAATTAACCTTTGTAACCCTATTGTAAATATATTATTAACATTATAATTTACACATGACTTTTAAAAACATATTCAAATATTTCAGATCTTATAAGACGCGAGCGTTTTTGTATAATACTATTGAAGCACGCAGCGACGTTTAAAATTTTATAAAATTGCCCCGTTGTGACAAAGGACGGCCAGACCAAAGGCTAGGGGCGCACGGTCAACTCCATCACACTAATAGCGTTTGCGTTGCGTTGATCGGGTTACCGCCCGAAGAGCAAACACGCCGGGAACACGCTGGGAACACGCATTCCTGCTGCAGACGTGCGGAGCAATTTATATGAAGTAGTTCAACGTGTTGGTATATGAATGAATGAAATGCACCGATCCCAGCGTGGTTTAACCAGACTCGATAAATCGAATGACCCCAAGATTTCCACTAGCCCCTGGAGCCTCATGCTTCATGGGGTTACAGAGGCCATTGCATATCAAGGAGTAGACCGAGTGGCACGGTAATGGTGAGGAAGATGTGCCCTGAGGATATGGAAGGATTTGCGAGCCATACCGGATATGCATCCTTGAGTAGGCAATGGACTAGTGGAGAGACGGGTGCTATTTATCTATGGATGGGATCTTTTAACGACGCCGCCGGCTGATTGATTCATGTCCAACTTCACCGGTGCATCTTTTGGTGGGGTTATTTGCTTTCTCGACTCTTTTCTATGTCGCTGCTATGCTGTTACACGTTGCTTTTTCCATTGTCTTCATCTGGCTTCTATCCGTTTTAGGTGTCTTGTATGTAAACTTAAAAAATACAACTTCACAAAAATAACTTTACCAAATAAACACAGAACTACACTTGATTTCGAAGTTATAGGGCTAAAATCCAATGTCAGAGTCAAGAGCAATAAATTTAAATGGAATACTTTGTTGGTCAATTACTACCTGCGCTGTGACCCTTGACTTACACCAAATGTCAAAAAAAAGGATGCCCATTCGCAAAAAAACCCAAACAGTTTTGGAACACTGCACTGCACATGTTACACACGTATTATAGTTTAAAGTTAGTCGAACAAATTGTAAATGCAGCATCTATGATGTATGGATTTATAATTAGATTCTCTCATTAACAAAATAACGATTTTGCAGAGGGAAGCAACGCCCTGAAAGATATGGAAATATCTCACCAGATTAGCTTGGGTCTCTTGTATGATCGCTCGCCTGAGATCAGGAACGCACGTAGGTAGGCACCTCACTTTAGCACTATTTTAATGTATTATTTGGCGGCTGGTAAAGGTACAGCAGTATCAAAAAAAAAAATCTCTGTTTGATTTCGCCGGCTAGCGACGGCGACGCGCTCTTGCCAGAAGTGCAAGGCTCGCTGTCCGAAAGAATCGTATTTTTTTTTTGAGCCTGAGATGTCGCTCCTGGAACGACCTTGCACTTCGACGTCCAACGACCGAATCAAGTCATTCAACTTGTTAGTTACCTTAAATATAGAAGACTTAATATCACTGAAAGTTTGCTCATTATTCACGAGCTAAAACGCTTTCAGTCTATTTCGTCTTAAAAAAAAATACAGCTGCAGCCGTCTTCGTATCTAAAACGTATTCTTCGGTATGTATAATTTATTGTGGTTACAATAAATTACACTTACGACGAATTACACTATGTCTAGGGATGTTCCTGAAGTTCGATGATGAAGGAGGAAAAGTCCACGACGTTATAATCAGTAGATCACTTTCTGTCATAGAAAGTTCAGAGATAGAAATGAGTTATAGGTACAAGCTTCTGTAATTCATGTCATTTCTAATTTTGTCCATCCTTCGTTGAAAATGACCAATTTGATGCAGAAAATATTGCATTGTTTACAAAAACGAATAGTGGCTAGAACAATCCAATGAACAACACATAAGTTACACGACAAGACGCTGGAACGAGTAACAATAGCTGTGGTCTTACGTCTCACCAACTTACAAAATTGGTACTGAAGCAGCTAGTTTATAATGAAGTAAACCAAAACCAAAACAAAAAAGTAAAAGAAAACTTTTTTTTACAACTGAAGTTGTGTTTCTTAATTTACATCGCTTCGTTAACATTTCATATAGAGTCGTATGAATGTGTATGTATAGACTCAAATATTTGTCAGACAATTCAATTACGGGTGTACATCATACATAATGTAACAAAGTTTGAGCTAAACAAACTCGCCGCCACTTCACAGCGATTGTTTGTTCCGACCGTCTGTGCACACACCACATATACATGTACAGCCTATACATAGTACCTATGTACACATGTATAGCAGAATTTCTGAAAATGATGACTTGAGAAAAAAAGGAGTAGTGCAGTGTCTGTGTTTGGATTGGGATCTGCTGAATGGAGGTCTCATTTACTTTTAGAAAAGAAAAATAATATAAAAACGAAATAAAAAAATGGACACCCAAGGTGTTAATTTCTCTCGCGCACTTTTGGTACGGGAGGCTCCTGTTCCAGATAAGGTGGGAAGAAACGTCCGGGTCTCATCATTGTGTGGATCGCCCGGAGTACACGGTGGAGCATACGGTGGAGGTCTGCCCGGCTTGGGTGGAGCACCGCCGTGTCCTCGTGGAGGCGATCGGCGGCGGTGAACTCTCGCGTCCAGCCCTGGTCCATGCCATGGTACGGAGCGAGAGGGCATGGGAAGCCGTTACCTCCTTCTACGAAACAGTAATCCTCGCGAAGGAGGACGCGGAACGCGTGAATGAGAGGAAAATTTTAGCGTCCTCACGCCCCTTGCCACCGCATGAGATGCCCTGGGCGTCGGGAATCTCAGGCCGATTCCCGGCTACCGTAGGCGAGGGCCTGCGAACGGTGAGCAATCGCTCGCCGTCCGATAAGGACCGGGCCCGGGTTGACGGCACGTTTTGTACCACGCGCGCCTCATAGAGATGTCAGCACAACTGACGGGGTCCGCTAGAGCCGATGCCTGCCGGGGTCGCGGGAAAGTCCAAAAGGGATATAACGGGCGAAAATTGGTTCACTGCTAATAATTTAGTATGAAATGGGAAAAAAACGAAATGCATAATTTGCTTTACCGAATATTAAAAGTAGTGATTGTGATATAATATGAAACTAGAATTCGTAGATAAAATTGTGTTCCTGGGGATTACGCTCGACTCCAGGCTACAATGGGGTCCTCATTTAACATCTCTTGCAGGTATGAGTTTGAGTTTGGATACCGTGGCCCCTGGCAACATACAGGCAACTAAAGGAGCACGGTTGGATTTTAATCAGTAAGAGTCTGACGCGCCCTCCCGCTCCATTTAGAGCGGTAGAAGTTATTCGATAATTTCCCACCAAAAAAAAAAAAAATGTGTTAATTTCTGATATTAGTCTCTAAAGACCAATTATTTATATTGTAAGGAATGTATTCAGGATGATAAAAAATTATAATCTCCACCAAAAACACAATTATTTCAGTACCTAACTGGTTCTGGGTTTTATCACTACTATAAACTTACTACAAATAATAATGTATTTTCAACCCCGTAATATAAAGTTATTCCAAGCTTAAAAGCCATTTAGTAGTAATTGTTCAATTATGTATCGCCAACTGAATGTTGATTTATTGGCCGACGTAGTTGTGCAACACTCGGTTTGCTAGCGATTAGTCGCGCTCTATGCAGACGTGAATAAGATACAGCTATACATTTGAAATGTAAATTCTACAAAATTTCGTTTAAACCCAACTCCGTTAACTTTATTTATTTATTAATTAATCAAGTCTCGTTCGGAGTGGTTATTTATGTGCAGTTTCACAATCATTTTCATAGTTTTGTGCCAGCTCCAGGAAAGAAACATAAAGTAATTTGTTTATTGGCATCGTTAGTTTAGCGGAAAACAATAAATAAATTTTAATTTTTACACCTTTTTTGTTCTCAATTGTTACAGGTAGTTTAAAGAGGTATCTCTTTCGCGGTTGATTACTGCGATAAACCACATTGAGTACCTACGAAACCTACCTACCTACAAACATTCGTTGAATGCTTGAGGACAAAACGCTTCATTTACTTCATAAGATTTCCAACGAATGTATCAAATTCGGGTTAATTGTGTAAACTATTGAACGTGTTTGCGGGACATGCGGGTCGCGATGCGTAAAGGTACGGCCGCGGGAGAGAGGACCGCATTATTAAATTATCGACGATCAAGCCCAATTTATGTGAAGCACGCGGATGTAGAAACAACGTGCGGAATTTATACATTATGCGGAGTTCTTACGCTAACTTGCACTTTTAGCTGGATTTGTAGGCGCTCCAAATCCCATTGACATGCTATTTATCGAGAGCATGTGAAAGTTCAAAAATAATACAGGGGTATCTTTTTCAGTTGAAAATCTGTACTGTGATATTTCTTAGATTTTACAATAAAAATGAAACTTTTATAAATAAAACTTTAATTTCCTTTGGATGTCACAACGAAACGTTAATTTATTTATCGTTGTTCTGTTGTACCTCAAGATTTTTTAATTAGTTATTTCGCTATATACTTTCACAAAGTTTAATTAAATTCACGATCTTTCACTAACGGTCTGCATGTAGGAAGGCGAGGCACATGGGCTGATAGGTATCAACCCATGTGCCTCGCCCCGTAACGAATACTTCCTCCGCCCGATGTACCAGTACCGGTGCAGAGGTGCATGCTATTCGCGACGTGTGTAATCAGCGGCTCGCGGAGGACCGCCACAGCCTGACATCTCAATTGAACTGCGCGCCTGGTAGGGCCACCACTGAATATCGCCGTAAGATTTATTAATCAGATTAATCAGGGTTTAACTGTTGAGAGGACAGGCTTATAATTATTGCTCACATTCTTTCCCTTTTATATAATGTGCTCCTTTCCCCTTCCACCCCTCTTTATCTCAAGAAACGTTTCCAGTTTCTTTGTGACTCCCACACGGTCATCAGATCACTTGAAGCTTAAAATGCCAATGCATTCCACAAATTTCCTTGACAAATCCTTTGCTGTCCAGGCTGCTCGTTTGAGGAATGCATTACCAGTTCCAATAAAGCGCGCGCAATCGTTGCCTGTGTTTAAAAGATTCGTGAAAGAACATTACTTGTCATTATGATTTTGTTCTCGTCGTTAGCTGTAATAATAATCGATATTTATTTTCGTTGCGTATATATTTAGTATGTATGTATCTATTTATCTATTATATAGCGTTTATCTGTGTATCTAATATAGTATATTGTACTATAACTGTAATATACTTTTTATTTGCACCAAAGACAGCCCCATTGTATGTCCAGAAAACCACTGTCCATTCCAAGGTTGCCTGGAAGAGATCGCAGTAGGCGATAAGGCCGCCTATTGTATATTTTGTAGTGTATTACTTTTTCTTTTTGTAATGATAATCTGGTGTACAATAAAGTATATATAAATAAATAAATAAATAAATCAGTTATCTAAGATTGTATTTAAAGAAATTGGAAAATCATTTACTTTGCTATAATACGTTATAAATAAATGACGGTTGTTAATATTTTGTTAAGAAATCGCGACTTGGGTCCATCAAGTCCTAAAAATTATCTACGTGATGAACTCAAATTTTCCCGTTAAAGAGTGTTTTTTTTTTTAAATCTGATACGCTGTTTAGTCTTTGTGTTTTTTTTTTTAAATCTGATACGCTGTTTAGAGTCTTTGCTACATAACCTGAAAATCTAAACCAAGCAAGCACTATGAGCAAACATTGCGCCTACCTACTTGAAGAGGTTCGATGAGTGTATTCATTCCGTAACCGTAATCTACCGTGAAAAGTGAAATCGCATGGAAAACCAATTTAAATTACTGAAATGCATCAGCGTGTATCCGTCCCCTACATATTAGGTTTCGGGCAAAGGGTCGCCTGCGTGGCGTATTGCGGAGTCTTGCGGGCCGCGACAGTCGCTTAGACAACTTTGTAATTATGTCTTCCGGCTGTTGCCAATATCAAAGACGTATTGAGTGCGGTTTAGACAACTTTATGTTCCTGGATCATAATGTAATAAATATTTCTCTTTGTGTATAAACGTATAACAAACTTTTAAAGTTTGGCAGAAAATAATATAATTAGTTTAACGAGTTTACCTTACAATTTTGTTCCGAATAACTTTTTTGTCCAATTTGAATCCGGAATTAATTTTGCATTTAAATATCATGAATACACGTTTATACGAATTTCGATAAAATATTAAAAAAGTGTAATGAGAGCAAACGTGTATTACATTTACTGCTTAATCTCACTATATTTCAGGGCACCCGGCAGCCCTGTGTGCTCGCGGATGATTTACCGGCGTTGTTTCAACAGGGAGGGTCCGGCACAAGTCGACGAGATCGCATTACACGTGATGTACAGCCCGAGGATTATCATTACATTCTGTTTACATTGCTGATTCAATGGAGAACGACGCGGTACCTATTGTAGTCGATTGCGAGGTAACGATTATGTATGCAAAGGCTGTACGGATTCATCTGTAGACGCAAAACCAACGCGTAGAAAATGTATGAATTACGCGCCCTTTTTCAGTTCCCACTCAAGTCTTTTAAAACTCAAACTCAAAGCATTTATTTCAAATAAACCAATTACGAAACAGGCACTTTTGTATTGTCAAGGGGTCCGTCAATCAGAAAGATGAAGCTAGTTGCCCATTCCAAATCGTAGTAGGTTCCTATGGAAAATAACGGGCAAGAAACTCCACGGACACTCTTTTTAATCAAAATATTGTTAAAAAATATTGCTTACATCATTCACGTTGAAATTATACATGTGAGAACAATGTACAAAGACGTGCACGATAAAAGCCGTAATAAAAGATAAAAACAAATAATTAAAATAAGCCGTGGCAGCTAAGAGCCAGTCCCTACTGACGACGCGGTGTCTTTTCACGAACATGACGCATGGATTAGCACCATTCAACTCAATTTTTAAGGAAACTTAATGATCACGCCACCATCAGAGAGAATGTCTCGCTGGTGGTGGCGTGAGTGGAGTGAGCATGACATACTCTCAGCGCCAGGGCACATTCAAGTCAATGAAAGACGTACCCAGTAAAGGGTAACTTTGAAGTAGATACATAGTGCTCACACATGTCTACCCAAGCAGCACACATGGCTAAGGCATAAGTAACAGATTTTTTTTGAACTCTACGTAGTTTTGCTGTATGGACAAGGGCTGTATAGCCGGCTACACAGCTTTTATAATTCTAAATTTGGCCCCAAATTAACCAGCCCTGAGCATTAGAGTAGCTTGTTAACAGCTATAGAGTATTGTAAGAGCTGTATATGAGCTGCACAATGGCTTAAACAGCTATCAATGGGCCACTATCAAGCTCCTTTAATTATCTTAGACAGCTAAAAGATGTTTTATGGCTTAGTAACGGCTATTGTTAAATCTACAGAGAAATTAGGTGAAACAAAAAACTATTCGTGCTGTGTAAGTTTTACATCAAATATTATGGCGGACTATTTTTGTGGACAAATAATAATTTCTAAGATACGTTATTTTTACGTTTGTTTTGTATCTCTATTGGTAAATTGTACTGCGGGTGCCACTTTACTGATAATAAATATTGGTAATACTATCAAATAGTACACGCGCCATCGAAATTATACAGTTTTACTAAAAATATTGTACAAAATAAATACGGTGTATGAAGTATTCATAGATTTTTACTCAAATTATTATATTTAATGAGCACTAATATCTATTTGTAACAATTAAATAATGTATTATTTTAATAGCTCTCAAATATCATGAAAATTTAACAGATATAATATGTAATCGGTTCATTAACATTAAAATGGCGTTTATTTGCTATCCAGCAATAATTTTAGCCAAATTCCCTTGACCCTCTCTTTTCTATTTAATGGCAATATTTTAATGTATTAATCAGCTGAGAACTGTACGCTAGCTGTACAATGGTTTTCAGTTATTCTAACGACTGCCTAAAGGAGTAAAGTGACAGTATACAACAGTATCTTAGGGATCTTTAATCTTGATAGAGAACTATTTCATACTCAAGCAGTACATGTAAAGAAGACAAAAAATTGTGCCCTTAGCTCCACGACTTTCTAACACTTATACAATATTTGTCTGCTAATTAATTTCCCTATTGGTACGAATTCTGGGATTTTCTTGAGACGTGTTATTTTTTATTTCAGCTAATCATGACTGAGAAGCAGGACAAAGCAGGCAAAGGGACCAGCTACATTATCATAAAAAGAAGTGGAAGACCATAAACATTTACAATAAAAAACCTAATGTCTTTTCTTTGAATAAGTATACCCTATTTTTACTGCCTGTACTTTAACTGTATTTTAAAATAATAAATATGAAATGCATTTGAATGATATTTACTGTGAACTTTAACGGCAAGTAATAGAGTTTAAATTTGTGGTAAAAGTACCGAATTCTGGGACAGTATACCGTCTACTAGCACAACTCTGATTTGTAGCCGTTTCATTCGCCCTTTATAGCGCGTGGTAATTGCGTAACACACTTACAGTACAGTAGCAATGGCTTTTATTTTGACCGTTCAACAACATTCATTGCGTTATTTACGTTTTTGAGCAGACAATTTTTTCGAACCTATGAAGCAATGGATTAGCAATATCCTTCAAAATCATTCAGATTATGATTGAACGTGTGTTACGCAATTAGGGGGTGGTTAGATTTAAAACTTTTACTATCAGACCCAGAATTATGCAAACTGGGTCTGACGGAATCCATTAATTGTATGGAACTATGATCATTGCTATTAAAATCTATGTGTCCGGAACCCTCATTTGTAACCGAAACCGGCACTTGACTGCAGCTAGATATATGAAGGAATATTTTACTATCCCTGTTCCTTTGCTTATCGTTTTCTTTTGAAAGTTTATTATTAACTGCACCAGTTCTGTTCCTTTTTTTCCATGGTTATAACTTATTCATTTTTAAATTTTATTTAATTATCGCTCGATAATTTAGTCGCGTTGCGTTATGAAAAAAATTGACGTTATCATAGCACTACTAACCTATGTTTATTCTTCAATAATTCCAAAGGCTGAAAATAGCTAATATGTACACTTTATGCTTTGGAATTAGAGTGGAGTAAGTCTACACTAATTTACAGCTCAAACAGTCTTAAATGCTTTTATCTAGCTACTATTAAGTTCGTTCAGGTAGCATTATTATGGAATTAGTGTACACCATAAAAAGCCAATGGCAAAATTTTATTCTCCAATACAGCTTAGAGGAGGTGTATCATTATCGTGTTAAGCAGCCGTTTACAAGCTTTGGTCTTTTTAACCAGCTATTAGCATTATACGTAGCCAAAAGCTGGACAATATTTCTTTAAAATTCTACTAAAATGAATTTTGTTCTTTTTTTCCCCATTATACAGCTGTGCTGTTTAACAGTGTAGAGATCACCCCTAATACAGTCTCAAGAATCGTCTTATCCGTTAGTACAGCTACATAAGAGCCTTTGACTGTAATATAGCTTGTTTGTGCATGTAATTTCCACTAATGTGCTGCTTGAGTAGACTAGAGACTTTACAACCGTAGGCTTTTTTTTTTTGGGGCGGATTTATCAAATAACTTCTCCCGCTCTGCCCAGAGCGGGAGAAGTTATTTGATTTAGGGGGTGTCAGACTTTTACTGCCTAAAACCCACCCGTGTTCCTTCTGTTGCCTGTGTGCCGGGGCCGCGATATACCTTTTGGACAAACTCGCAACCCTGGCAGGGCTCGCAACCCTAGCAGGTACAACCGTAGGCTGAGGTTGCGTAGTATGGAAAATAAAAATAAAATAGGAAGTTTTTCTTCGTTTTCAAAGCAAATAATTCCTTTCTAATGTAAAAAAGTTATGTATTGAACAGTGGTTTGGATTGGTTGTCTGCAGCAACCCTAAGACAGGTCGCTTATTAATGCCATGTTGTGTAAACGTCATTACGGGTCGCATAATGTCGGATAACCACATCCAGCTACCAGCAACGTAACCGTTGCTGGTAGCTGGATGTGGGCTAAAGGTGTAGTGGGTTCAATAGCGTACCACGGAACACATTCTGGCACGTCACTAGAGGAGCTGACGTTGTGATAGTGACATGCATGTAAACTCGATCTAATATACATGGAAATTACTGATTTTCAGTTTTCAAATGCCAGGAAGTAACAGGGAAAATTTTATGAGCAAGCAGATTACAGATAAGCTATTGGAGCTGTCAGGATGAATCTTTATCTTAACTCTAGTATTCTTATCTTAACCTTAAGTACTACGAATTATATAAAAAAATGTTTCATAATTCTTAGAAAATTAGAAACTTCAAATTTTTCATCCATTCCACAGCATTTATTACACAAAAATCCCGTTAAATGTAAACAAATATGTTTGAATGGCACAGCTAACATTAAGCCGTATCGGCGACGGCTGTGATATACGTCTTCATAATAAAGCGGAACGCGCTTGTAGCAATCAACGTTTTCTCTTGTATTTCCATACGGCCGCCATTTTGCCGTGTAGTCTACCAGTACCTACATACTAGATCATTTAATACATACAATATTAATCGCTTACGAGCCGATGAAAGAAATAGACGCTGTGCAAGCGATGAGCGACGAGCGGTCAGGCTGCAAGCGATTAATATTTTGAATTAGGTAAAGTAAGGCGTTTGTAACAAAAATAATGTTATTATACCCTCAGATCCATTTACTGCTTCCAACTGTGTAGGTGTACACATAAAGACCACTGTTACTTCCCATTATTGAATTGGAAACTGAAATGCGAAAATAATGTAATTAAAGTTATCCAGTCGCTTAAAATAGCGTAGTTAATAGTGGTTCAATTTAAATGTGAATAATTTCAACAGTCATTTGGTGGCTGAAATTATTCAGCGTTTACTAAGTAATAATTATTTGATCAAAGTAAATTAAATTGCTTTTAATGTCTGTATTTAATAAACGAGTTAGTCAATTTGATTTCACGGTTAATATTGCCAGTGCCCATTTCAATTTTAATTAACTCCCTAACTATAAAATGTTTCTCACTAGGTATGTATTCAAAAACAGTTTAGGAAATTATTTACACATTTTTATCTTTTAGCTATACGTAAGTAAGTTGGAAACGAGAATAAAACCAAGAGTCAATAAAGAATTAAACAGTGAACTTCCGCTGAAGAACGCTAAACACAGGATAGGCAATATGCTCTTGGGCAAACCGATATGCTTTTGGGAAAATGGTTTCTAAATCCCGTTGTCGCTCGAAACTTGCGTCCATCGCCTGTCGTCTGTAGTGGTCGGGGGCGTTTCACAGTAGGAATGTCTTCATAACGATGATGTCATTACAACCAACAGATAGATGCGGACAATTAATACTTCGCCTGCCCCTCGCTCATGCAACACAGCGTAGGGAATTGCAGTTAGACAGTCTTATTTATATTTAATTAACAAATAACAAGACTCAATATGTTAGTAACAATATTTCTTAACAACTATGTTTTTTTTTTAATACGTTATAACTTTTATAAATTTTTAGCTTATTTACTTGGACATATTATTATTATTATTATTTTAAGTCTGTTAGTTTTTAAATCATGTAAATACGTGTGTGTAAACAACTATGTTAGTAAACGTAACCTACACACTTAACGAATACCTGCTACACGCTTAACAGATGTGGAAAACTTGCAGCAACGATTCATACACAAACAGTCCAGTCTGCTCATGAGACACTGCAGTATATTGTCGGGGCTGGCCCGCACCCGGCGCATCAGGGAAGCGCATTTTTTTCGCCTCGTAGCGCAGAAACAATCGACATGAGCATCAGCAAACATCTTATGAGTTTAGGATCGAGGAATACCTTGAGTTTGAAGAACTTGACCTGTGCTGGTTTTAAAATGTTGAAGGCAAGATGCATTCATGTATGAATAGTGGTGGTCCTGTGGTAACGGCCGCAACTTATAAGTTGTAGGTCGTAGGCTCGAACCCAGACAGGCGTTTTATTTTGTGTAAATTATTCCATCACCACTGCTCTCAAAACGGTGAAGGATAACATCTCGAGGAAACCGGCCTGTCCTAGGACCAAAGAATTCGAAGACATGTGACGTCTATCAAGCCTTATTGGGTCCGCGTGGTGGATTGCGGCCCACTCCATCTCACTGAGAGGAGGCCTATGTCCCACCAGTGGGAACATTATTATAGGCTGATTATGTTTATTTAAGATGCATTCATGTCACAGGTACTTGATAACATTTATTGATTATACTAAGTTCAGCTAAGTATTAATATTGGCAATCTTTTTAAGTCAATTAATAAGCTTTTGAAGCTGAGCTTAATATAGCTAGTACAAAGACTGGTAATTTCAAGCACATGCATAAACTTACATCTAGCAGCCTCACGTTTGCAATGTAACAATAAAGATGTAGCACAACAAAATTATGATCCTACTGTATGATTGTACTTACACTGCGCTCTTGAGTAATAACAGCTTTCAACCGATGTTATTATATAACTCATTCAATGAAAAATTAATAACTGATCATTATCGGCTAAGCGGATGGCGGTTTACATAGTCTCGTCTTAGGGCGTCCGCACACCATATCCCAACTGGGTATCCTAACTAATATAATATTATAATGAATGGGCAGAAACTAAATTTTCAAGTGTATAGCGAAGCCATTAACAGAACTATGCAGAGAAGTCGACCGTAGCAGTGGGCCCTTACTGTGTGTCGTGGACTCATGGCACATATCATCGCCTTGTCGCCTTGCATTTATTTATAGCTTTCTTAACGAGTTAATATACTTTGGTCAATAAAATAAAAAACTGAGTAAGGGTTTATTTTAAATCCAATACAGGGGGCCTACCACCACCTCTAAAGCGGTATTATTTTAATCTTACTTCAGTGGGGAAAAGAGATGAAGCTATACGTCCTGTAGAGCTTCATCTCTTTCCTACACTAAAGTAATATTAAAATAATACTGCTTTAGAAGTGGTGGTAGTCCCCATGTGTCATTGAAGTACTTGCAGTAGTATAATGCTGTAATCTTAATTTATTGCGATTTTCAATGGTGGCCGAGACATTACCACCCACAGCCGAAGCATCAAAGTCGTAATTGATGAAGAAACTGGTCCCACGCCACATTATTTATTAATCGTCCGATCCGCACAGGTGAGCAGGCAAAAACAAAAAAAAAATGTCGTAAAAGTCAGGTATCATAAGTATAGAAATAAACTAGTTTCGTTTGGAAGGACCAACTTACAGCATCGCGGTGAGATTACTCAGATATAACTTGTGCGCACGACTTTAGTAGGCCTAAGCCACGAAAAGGTCAAACTTAGGCAAACGTGTAAGCTGACACTGAAGGATTTGGAGCACAACATTATTACTTGAAAAGTTAGAAACATTCACTTCTTATGTATACAAAAACGTAATATTTAACAGGGATAATAAGAAAGATATAAAAATAAATAACACAAGAAGCACAATACCCCCTTGTTCTCAAGACGTAAAGTAATGGACAAACGTATCATCAATCTTAATAACATTACGTAGTAACAAAGCAGTATTATATTACGGCGATAAGTAGCAGCAGCAGGCACAAGACACAAACGCAACAGAAATGGCGAAACAGACAAAAGCTGCGGCGATTAAGATGGGGACACAAACACGTTCAATAATAACATACACTAATGCGCATTCATTACTGACGAACTGAACGCGAGAACGAGACGACAGATCCGCAGGCTATGGGGTACAACAGAGACGGGAGTTAATTGTGATATAATAAAAGAGAGGTTTAGCGGGGAAGCTTTAGTATTGAGTAATGAAGTCGCTTCTAGTGGAGATAAGGCAGTCTTTAGACGTAGATACGTTCTTTCACAAAGTTGCGCTCCTCCGTTGAATGATAATTGCTCGTACATTGGAGTTGCGAAGTTGTGCGCGTTTTATGTGAATCACTCTGATTTATCTCCAATTAATGTTCGACAATCAATGTTATTTGAAATAGTAAGTGTTCAATTCAGATAAGTTTGTTATAAAATCACATAAATGCGCAACAGTTTCTTCCTTTATGTAGGTACAAGTATACATATCCACGTATTATATGCGACTGCAGATGATCGTCTTTCAGCAAGCCCTCATTATAAGTTGCCTCCTCGATACTTTGCCATAAATCAATTTAATAAATGTATCGCTGATGGTGTATTATAAAATATAAAATAAAGAATAATGGTTTATTCTGCACAAACTAAACGCACATTATAAAAAAAATGATATTTAGTTAGTACTCCTTTACAAATTAGCCAAAAGCCTCGTATTCAATATTTAAAACTTATCAAAAAACTTTTAAGTCTTTTGTAGTATGGCAGAACATACCTTTTAGTACTGTCGAAAAAAAAAACATCTTGATCTGGGTTAATAAAAGACATTAATTTGAATGGACTATCATTCAAATTAAATCAACAATATTAATAACAAAGCAGTTAGTGGTCTGTTTATTACAATAATAACCACTTTGTATTCATGATTAATCCTAATCATAATATTAGTAATGAAAATTAATACATTGCTACCTGGATTAACGTTCGTTTGTGAACAGGTGGTTATGTGGTTAGATTTCATTTAAAAAGAACAATATCATCAAAGCAGGAAGATGCTAATTCATCTCAGTATCGATATTAATACGTTTAGCTCCGGTTGCCATGGCAACAGAGGCATGTTAGTTCAGTAACCCACTTTGTGGAGTCCCTGCGTGGGAAGATAATCACCTGATATCGTGTTATTGTTATCCTTATTGACCACGATACATTATGGTACGGCTCATATTTTTTACGTTCGTATATTTTATGAGTAAGAAACACTACAGATCATTTTAATACTGTCGGGTGCTTTTGAAGAAAAAAAAGGTGCCCTAAGTTCCTGAATTTTAAAATAATTGATTCACAGATTAATTTGATAAAATCTCACGAACACGACGTTATACCCACCTTTTGTATGTATATGATATCAGTAAAGGTATAGTAGAAGCCTTAAGATGTTCTATCTCGGATTTCGCATCATCAAATTACGATTCCAGAGAAACACATCAACGAGCTTGATTGAACCACAGACTACCGATATCACAAGGGGATTAATGGTTTAACTGGGTAATTGCGTCTTAACTCAGTTCTGTTTAGGATATTCTGTATAAAACTCGAGTTATGCGGTTGAGTGGTAGGTAAGTGAGTAAAGTTATGCATGGCTGGATGAGAATAAAGCACTCTATAGCATTGTGTTCACAGCACTGAACTGATCTACTTACGCGCGGCTGCAGTGTGTGGATGTGAATTGCACTAACTTTATAGCACTGTTCTGTTTGGCTACTGTCCGTGGCTAATTTGTTTTGGCAATCGCTCAGATAATCTTTTGAATGAATACTAAATGTAGTATTTGCTAGTGTAAATGGGGCGAAGTTTGAATACCGTACTTTTCAATAATCCAGTTTCATAGTAAACGATACATCTATCGTTTAAAAAAGTTACTACACAATACTTTATTCATCATTCTCAAAAAAAAATAAAGAAATCGCAAGTAAAGAAAGAGACAACACAATACATCTTCCAAACCTGGTTGGTCACCGTGGAAGAGTATGCCCACTACCCTCCAAGAAATATACCTCGGTTACTTAACAAAATATTAGTCTTAGAAAGAAGCTCTGTATGCCAACGTACAAAGTCAGGTCCGTATCCTCATACCAGAGACTGATTGACTGCAGGAAGCCTTAATAGGGGTGAAGTACGATATTATTGGCAGAGATGCTTGGTAGTAAAGTACAAGAATATGAGTACTTCATTCTATGTTATATGGGAGAGATTCCAGGAAAACACGGCGTCAACTTTATATATCCAAGATAAAGAAAGCTTGGAAACATGCTGGTCCTGCTCCATACGATCATCTGGACAAAATCAAACTGGTTGCTAATTTAATTGGATATTTTTTATTATTTTATTATATGCCATTGATTTTCCTCACACACTGACTTTTGTGTCCTTCACCATAGAATCCCCACCCTTGAAAACATCAAGAAAATCTATTTTGAGAGCGCCAAAAAATTTTCAAGAAATAGTCACCAATGTTTATAAAATTGTCACATTATGATTCTGAAGTTATAGCTATAAGTTGCTCACCTCAGTGCAAGCAAACGGCTGGAAATATCGACTTGGTTTGAATTCCAAAAATGGTCAATATACGAGTATAGTCGTAACGCTATGCCATGTCTCTTAAAAAAGTATCCATATCTCTTATCTCTTTAAAATTAATGTTATAGATACAAAGAGCATTTTGCATGCGGTGTTTGCCTGTAATTGGTTGTGCAGTTAGATTTAAGACACTATTACCTATATGTTTCTATCTGTTTATTATCTGTAACAACTGTTGGTGAACCTTAATTACATAAATAAAATCTTGAAAATAGTCATTAAGAGATTCGGGGGATATAAAGGTGTCTTGGTGAGGATTACGTGGTGAGCCTTTCTCACCACAATCCTCACCTGATTACCGCGGAGTGCTTACGTTTTTTTAATTTGAATTTGATGTCACAAATAGCCAAGAAATATTCATCTCCAGCCATGATAATTTCGACCTGGTTTACTATGTAGAAGTATGTTAAACTTCCATGTAAACTTCTATACTTATACATTTTCGAGTCGAGTACACGTGGTATCCACGAAATCTACCAGCCAATCCAATACGAAAAAACCTTTATCTAAATATTTTAGGAATAACATTATCTAAACTAATATTATCAAGAAAAAAGATTTGAACTTTTGTATGTTTGTTACGTTCTTACCCAAAAGCGGCAAAACGGATTTGGATGAAATTTGGTATACGGGTAGACCATGACCTGGATTAGGATATAGAATACGTTTTATCCCACGGGTACGTACTTCTGTACGTTCCCGTGGGATAATTAAAATTAAAGGCATGAACGCGGGCGAAGCCGCTGGCAAGAGTTACTCGCTTATAATGAGAAGGCAAGTACTCCAAAAATTCAAAAATAAATGCTGTATCCAAAAACACGAGCTTAGCGCTCCATATAAGTTAACGAGCAATTATATCAAACTTGATTACAAAAACCACATTAATACTATAAAAAAACACCTGGAGCAAGAATCCCGAAAAAAGCTACTATGGAACTTCGAACAAATAGAGCCTGGATCGAGGGTTTGAAACAATTGGAGAGAACATCGTAGAAACGCAAAGATATCATGGATATTGCAACAAACTTCTACCGAGACTTGTTCAGCGCCAAATCACATACACAGCTAGCTACCAGTGAAAACATCCGGGATGATGTAGCGGCATTGCAGACGAGTATTGAATACAAAATTAAACCGATTGATGAACTAGACATTCTTCAAGCAATGAGAAGATTAAACTCGAATAAAAGCCCAGGCCCAGATAAAATCACCAACGAGGCTATAAGGTACGGTTTAATGTTTTAGTAATTCATTTAAGTAACAAAGTATACGTTTTTACAACAAGCTCCCAAGCCATGTCAAAGAACTGAGCCTCAATAAATTTAAATCATTTATTAAACAGAAACTATGTCAAAAAGGTTTCTATAAAGTTAAAGATTACTTAGACGACAAAAAGGCTTGGGAATAATTAAGCTACTCCAAAGTACCCCCCCCCCCCCCCCCAACAAACAATAATTTTAGACTATTTTAGACTACATGATACTATATAAGCATATAATTTGTTTGGATTATTTTATTTGACTGTAAGTCAATTAATTTTAATTTTGTTTTTATTTATTGTTGACATAATCTACTCATAAAAATGTTTTTATTTTATGAGTTGTATTGCAATTTTTTGGTAATGTAAATAATTTTAGCCTATGCACTATTATATAGAATCAAGTTTTTCCAACTGAACAGACAGCTGTGCTGCTCAGTTTGTTGCGCCATTTCTTCTTCGCAGCTTAAGCACTAGGAAGTGGTGAAGGGTGGGCGTTTTTGGGGGACTGTATTATGTAATTTTGACGTTCGAAAAGTGCTGATTCTCAGCCTAGTTTGAATAAATGACTTTCGATTTAGATTTACATTATGGTGGAACTGTATACTGACAGCAGCAGATTTGTTGGCTATCAGAAAGAATTTGATACAATATCTCACACAAGTATCTGGGAAGCCTTAAATGCTCAAAAAGTAAAGAACAAATACCTAGAAGTAATAAGAAACATATATAGTAACGGCACTAGCAAAGTGATACTGGAAACAATTAGCCAAAGCTTCCCTATAAAGATAAGGCAGGGCCACCCATTATCACCAAAAAAAAAAATAGCTGTACTGGAAACCATTATATGAAACCTAGACTAGAACAAAATGCGATTTAATTGCAAATATTTAATCCATCTAAGATTCGCAGGCGATATAGTATTATTATCAGAACCTGGCTGGGACCTGCAATATATGTTAGAGACACTTCATATAAGCAGCAGACGAGTGGGAGTAGAGATGTTACGGACAATATTCTATCAGCCCAAGATAAGGGCATGTGTTCACTGATGGTGCTACTCGATTTTTCCCGTGCATTTGACTGCATTAACGTCTCGCTATTACTGTCAAAGTTAAAATACTACGGTTTTGACGACAATGCCCTTCAATGGTTCCACAGCTACCTCAGTAACAGGAAACAACTTGTAGAATTGCGTTTGTCGGATGGTACTACCTTGACTTCAGCCCTTACTTCTATAGAAAGAGGCGTTCCTCAGGGATCAATTTTGGGTCCGATTCTTTTTATTCTCTACTGTGCAGACATAATAAAGTGCCTTCAGAAATGCAAGTATCATATTTATGCCGATGACGTCCAACTGTATTTATCTTTCAGTCCAGATGATTATGAGGCGGCCATAA
The DNA here is from genome assembly GCA_947364205.1 of Agrochola lota. Taxonomy (NCBI): domain Eukaryota; kingdom Metazoa; phylum Arthropoda; class Insecta; order Lepidoptera; family Noctuidae; genus Agrochola; species Agrochola lota. Next base: position 470,691 of record OX376227.1, read on the forward strand.
GAGACCTAAATGACGACCTAAAAAGAATCGCCGCATGGTCTAATGAAAATTGTCTGGCATTAAACCCATTGAAAACCAAGTATATGTTGTTTGGTACGAGGCAGCAGTTGAAGAAAATACCTTCAAGCCTTAATTTAACCCTAATGGGTGAGCCTATTGACCGTGTGAACGAGGCGCGAAACCTTGGATTATGTATGGACAACGGCCTTAGATTTGAGAAACACGTTGCTAACTCCGTAAGAAACTGCTTCTATCGTCTTAAAGTGCTTTACAAAATGAGGCCGTTCTTGTCTGAAAAGCTTCGCGAACAGCTAGTCGAAACCCTTGTTCTTTCTAAATTAAACTACGCTGATACGGTTTACGGCCCACGTTTACTGGCTCGTACCGATCGACTTATACAAAGAGTCCAAAATGCATGTGCACGCTTCTGCTACTCTGTTCCCCCTAGAAGTCATGTCACCCCCTTTCTTAACAAACATTTTATTCTCAAGATGAAGTCGAGACGAAAGTTACATCTAGCGTGCCTGCTTTTTGGTGTCGTTAAGTCACAGAAACCGAAGTATTTGTACGACAAGTTTAGTTGGATGGCTAGTAGACGGGATTGCGCGCCCAGGCAATGTGCACAACAACTTTCAACACAGTCGCATAGGACAGCAGCTTTCAGAGGCACTTTCCGATACGCTGCATCTAAGGTGTGGAATAACATCCCACCACCAATAAGGGTACTGAGCACTATCCACACGTTCAGAACACGTTTACGGCAGTATCTGATAGATTCGCAACAGAAACTAGATATGGTCGCCCTGAATGTTTCACTTATATGAAATACAATACAATACTTAGCTTAAAACATAATTCCTCTTACGTCAAAACAATATATTTGGTATGGTGGTTGCGCACGCTCGGTGATTTTCCGTCCTTTGCTGCCTGAAAAGTCAAACAAATACAGTTCAGCACAAGAAAATTATGGTAATAAATGAATGATGCTTACCTTCTTTTATTAACAGTGTACTTACTTCATCTATTGATATATGTACTTCACTTTCTTATTATCTTTCTTCACTATTTTATTATTATTTATAACTATTCATATGTTTTATTCAAACACCCCACAGTAATTTTTTGCATGTCTTAAAACTAAATAGCAGTCGGTGTATCTGTCCGCCGCGGTTGGCGGCCTGTTGCGCTTTGTGAGTGCACGAATCAATCTAGTCTAGCTAATCGTTAAGAACAGGTTTTGCGTGGACAGTTCCTATTGTTTTCATATACATATTTTTTATTTTTGTAATTTAGATTTGATTACTAGTTTATTTATTTATTTAGAAGTATATAAATTATGTATTAGGTATGTTGAAACTGTTTTGTACTCGCCGTCACTTGTCCCTACTTATAGGTTCATTAGAAAACCAGCGTCAGACAGCATCTGCCTGGCATTAATGCTGAAATGAACCTTTTTGGCGCAGCCGTGAGGCACACACTATTATTGTTAAAATATTATTTTCACTTTTTTTTTTTTTAATTTTGTATTTAGTGTTTCACAAACTGTGTCCAAATAAACATTATTCTTTCTATTCTTTCTTTCTAGATGAACCTGTTAAAGACGAAATCCATGACAAACAGCATCTAAAATTGTATTAGGTTAGAGAATGACCCGCTAGAATACGTGGACAGTATAAATCTATCTAATAAGTAAACAAATAAGTTTCAAAAACAACAGTAATGAAACGGAAATAGAGCGTAGACTTAAAAATGCGTGGAAAAAATATTGGAGTCTAAAAGAAGTATTTAAAAGTAACATGAGCTAGTCCCGCCATGTCGACTCTCACCGACAAAATGAGATTAAGAAGACTGCAGGAACAAACTGGTTACAACCAGAAAAGAATAGAATCCTTGGAGGCCGCCTTTACCTGAGAAGGGTCCATGCAAATTAGAATAGTATGATATTCTAATATAAAAAAAATTTTTGTTAAATTAGCGAATAATTAAGTGTTTTTATTTTATGTATATTATTTTCTCTTCTAATCTTACACACGTTGTCTACATCTCTTTAACTACTTTCCTATCGCAGGTATGCTGGAAGAGATTTCTTTAGAAATAAGCATCACCTTTGTACGTTTTTTTTCTGTTCCTTTCTTCTTGTCTATTTATAATGTGTGTACATAAACTGTTAAATAAATAAATAAAAAATATTATCTATTTATTATTAATTATGATGAAATATTGAATTGTAATTGTAAATGTTAATAAAAATTAAGCGTATAAACAAAAATTTAATATTTTCAAACTCAAACCATTTACGTATATTTGAAATAAACCAATTACAGATACTTTTGAATTGTCAACGGGTCGGTCAGTCAGACAGATGAAGCTTGTTGCCCATTCCAAAGCGGTTCCTATGGAGAAGAACGGGCAATAAACTCCCCAGACACTCTTTTATTTATTGACTAAATATCTATCTACCTACCTAAATACTTACCTACCTTCCTACCTACCTGTCCTACCTATCTACCTACTTACCTACCTACATACCTACTTACCTACCTACATACCTACCTACTTACCCTACGTACGTACCTACCTACATACCTACCTAACCTTCCTACACCTACCTATCTTTTATACAAGCCTTGTCCTGAGAATAACGAACACAACAAAAAACAAATTATACTCGTACGTATATTTGCATGAAATAAATTAACTACCTATTAATATTTGCGGTGCGGGCGGTTAAATCTAAACAGATTTTATTAGATAACAAGACACTTTACGACACTTTATCTTAGGTCAAATTAGTAATCTGTCTTGTTATTTACAATTTATGATTTATCGTATTGTTTCTCTCAACGATCGTCCGTGGGGTACCAGGGTCGCATACTCGGCGAGTAGTCAGCGCGTGGGCGCTCGTCAGCTACTGAAACAATGGCCTAGGCCCAACGCGTAATTGACAACCTTCCCTACTACAATGACTTTATGTAAAGCATTGCCTTCATCTGTCTCGTTATTTTTGATAGCATCACATCTTTGTCTCATTACGGCTCAATGTGACAACGAATTAGCATTTTAGAAATAATTTGTGTAAAAAATGCGAATTGGCCACATTTACGCAACGTAAGAGTGTAACAAATTTAATGTCACCGTTTTTATTTATTTTTTCTTGCTAACAAAGGTGATAGACAACAATATTTTTCTGTCTGTCTTATCTTTTTTGTTTACCTGGCCAAAAATTTTTTTTTTTTTTTTTCTAAAGCTTATTGATAAAACCTGACGTACCTACATTAAGCCGAAGCCGTGTATTTAAAGTCCACGTTACAATAATCCCCGCCCACAGCACAAAAACCACAGTAGGCACACCACACAACAAACATACAGTTGAACACATTTACGAGTATGTTCACATTCAGTACAATGAGGCGTAAATCAATCGTTATTGTAGCAGTACTACATAATGAGTGCAAGAGAATGGTGCAGTTGAGAAATGGTCTAGATTATAGTATCATACTTGCATCAGCAAATTCTTGGTTAAACGATGATTGTTTTGACTATTTCGAAGTAATACACATCGAGGAACAGCGTGGTTTACAAACATTGTTGTTACAGGCAAGAGTGAAAAACCGTCTTAAGTATCACGTAACATCATCAGTTTAAAGACGACCATTTCTTTTAATAGACATATTTATAGTAAGTAGGTACTTGTTACTAGGCAGGCAGCACGGCAGCCGCCCGCGGTGCGTGGCGGCTGGCGCTGGATTAGCCGGTTAATCCTCGGCCTACAACTACCACTGACGTCATTGTGGTCACTATACACGTGTGCATACGGCTTGTTACGACTTGCGAAGGTTGAAGAACTTAATAAGCAAACTCCTAAGTACTCTACATACTACATTTGAAAGGCATTCGTAATAAGAACCTTCCTTTCAAATAACTTACCGCGGATTGTTGCAAGCTGCAATCAATGCAAAAGTAATAAAAGTCGAAAAGTTAAGAATAATTTTCCAATTGATAGGTATGAACTACAGGCAGTTGATTCGCTACCTACCTCTACATTTATTGCAAGACAGCGTCGTATCAATATAATTCCTAGAACCTATATCTGCTCTGTCTAAAGTTTTCCATCACTATCTGTGTACGATGAAGGTATATCTGCACCCGTAAGTACTAACTGCCACGGTTCCCAGTCGTTGCTACACGTCCAAGTTGCTCGCTAACAAACAATACACAATAGTTAGTTCCCGCACAATGCGAGGAGTGTGCGGTTGGTCAATGTGCGTATTAGCCGGGTAATCCCGTCTTAATGTCACACCGCGTGACATCAGAGCCGTCATTGTGGCGCTAACAAAACATTAATAATAGCTATGTAGGTGCTGGAGAACCCTACCGAATAGCATGAAACATTTTGAAACCCTAGATCACAAGAAAGTAAGTTAGTAGAATTAACGGAACCGAACAAGGGTTCAGGTGGTGAATATCTAAAGTTTTATAAGTATTGTATTTTTAATTTAGGTATTATTTAATATGAGGTAATTTTTGTGCTTACTGCCTAGGTAATAGGTACTATCACGAACCATAAAAACATTTGAGTATCGTCTTTACAGAAATCTTGGAGCTCATAATATGATTTTGTATCTGATGAGGCAGAGGAAAAAAATACTGACAGTATACAACCCAGTATGATTGCTTTAATTACTAGTGATGAGTATAAATACAAATAATACACAGCACGGAATCAAACATTTTTAACACTTACGTTGTTCATTTGCTTTGTGTTGTATCGTGAATTTCGTGAACAATCTGTGTGTCCTCCAACACAAATATTCATCGCATGTTCATTCCACGCAATGGCTCCATGTGCAGACAAGGCTTTATGCCTTTGCCGTCAAGCAGTACAACGTACAATGAGACTCGTGCGGTAAGCCACCGGCGGCATTAACAGCGAGGAGGTTATCCGCGCCGTCACAACACTAGCGTGACGTCCACTGTCGTTATGCACTGATTAAACAATACAGGACTTTGATACTACAGAGCAGTGCGAGGTGATTGCCTTGTGAGATATTCTTAATTACGCTGTTGTGTTAGGTGATCGAGCAGTGTTTTTGCCCCGCCGAATAGTTTGTTTCAGGTAAAGTTTCCATAGAATTATAAACTCTGTGGAATATTAACTCTCATGATCTCATCAAGATTCAACGTCAAAGCATAATATGTCAGTACGTGAACATAATAAACCTTCAGAGCACTTCCAGTTATCGAACGTACAAAAACACGTGGAGTTTGGAAGGATTTATTTATAAACTGTGGGTCCAGTGAACCCCGCAGTTTACTAAACAGTGCGGCGGGAACCTGTCACAATGGCGGTCACACTGTAATAATACGAGTGATACCGACGGCTCACGCCTTTATCAGAACCGCACAAAGGCACCGCCGAAATCTTAGCAACGGTCGACGAGGAAACTGTGGACTTGGAAAATGTGGGAAAAGACAGCGAGGGGATAAGGTAAAACAATTAAATCAATAATTACTAAAAGACTATAATTAAAATGATCACGGACATATAGACTATTAAAGTATTAAGAATTTGAAGAATCCTTTCAGTTGGCCAAAAGAACTAGCGAAGTTTTCCCACAAACGTTGTTAAGAAAGGGCCTTCCCTTAGAGAGGAATGTCGAGCAAAATGAAGAGATTTCCATTTACTGATTCATGAATCGAATCATTTTCACGCATGCATTTTGCTAACTATATATGTATATTTCCGAGAAGCTCCGTGTTTATAAGACAATGTGATTCATGTTGGCACCTCCACTTCCTTCATGCTCATGTGACTCATTGTTTATAAACACGCCATAGGTACCAATTTCATTTTTCCTATTACTATTTCCCCGTTAGTCACTTAATTGCTGAAAATTTTACCCTTAACTTAACGTTATTCGACCATGCCGAGTTTCGCAAACTAATATTGTTGTAGCATATGTCTTGAACGCTTGGGAAGTTCGCAGTATCAGTAGCTTAGTTATATCCTTACAATAAAGGAGCAGCGGGTCGGATTACCCTGACTTAGACCCCGAGTGGCCCGCAATATGTTTAGTTACACCCCTCTCCCCCGCCACCATCTTCGTCTTCATCTCCTGGCACACCCACACACCCGCTCCGCAAATTGTCTACGTCTTGAGTCCGTAATTGAATTTATAATGGGTTAGTTTAAGAGGTATTTAGTGTTTTGCACGGGAGATATACGGGATTCAGTGCAGAATGTATAAACGGGTCGCTGTTCAACTGACGACGTCAGGCAAGTGGGCGGGGACCGAATGAAATATACGGAAGCAGATGGAATAAACAAAAGACGGCTTATACCTAGCAGAGGGTAGATATTATGGGATTTGAATGGTAATGTTAAACTGACTTAATTTACGAAACATGATCAGCGAGAAAGCTTAGAAAAACACTCGTGATAGAAATCAGACACGTGTATGTCTAAAATGTAAAGATTAGTCCCTTCCTGTACCTATAATAGTCAATGAAACTAGTTAAAAAAGTATATAAATGCAAACTGATCCCATATGCTATACCTATATGTGAGTATTCAGATCCCTGACTTTACAGGAAACTAACGAAAGTATCGTTTGAATGCGACCTGTCCCCAGGTCCGCTGGCTGACTGGCTGGACCTTTGTTTGTGAAGACACTGAGCTCGGCTAAATAAACTCTCCGTAATGAAGTTTTGTTAATTAGTTTTCTTTGGTGAGTGGAAGAGCGAATACAAAACATTCCGCTTCTCGGAGGATTTACGAAATAACAAACAAGTGGTGATCCTGAGAGTTGCAGATGTTACGCCGGACTTGATTTCCTGTTTATTGAGACTTATGTTTTATAATAAAACTTTGCAAACTTCCTAAATGCTCTGTTTTGCTCTCTACATAAAGTTATCATTTTATTTTAACTTGGCTATGTTTTGCTGATTCAAAAGATAAATAATGTTTTGTCGCTTTATCTGATTTTGTCTTTGTTCCAGCATAGTGACTTGTTCACCTTTATGTATACCAGCTGCGCCTGTGTAACGCAACTCATCCTCATAACTCATAACTGTCCCAGCCTCTGCGGATAACCTTAATTTTACTTTCTTCCTAACACCAAAATATCAAGAAACTGCTAAATAATAGAAGAGCGTTTCAATGCTGGATGTTCGCAACAACTCCGCCATTATTCCATAACTGCATTAGCGCGCAATATGCTAAGATATTCATCACGGCAGCGCGCGGCCCGCCATGCGCCGCCAGTCCAACGAGCTAACTGCGTTACTAAACAAGGCGAGCTACCCATTAGCTTTATTACTGATCATCTAGTTTCTGTATTAGTTTTAAAACTTGCAGCCATTGTGACCTTTTGTGGAAGCGGGAAGTGGGTTAGTGGTCAGTTATGAGTTCACAAACATATTTTTAGGTGGACAATGTAACCATATCAGACAAGAAGTATTGGTACTTTATCTTTTCGATCATACTCATTCAGTATGGTTATTTTTAATTATTAATAGTAGGTACCTACTATTTATATTATGCGATTGATTCTACTACTAGAAAGAGGAAGAGCAGCAAAATAATTATTTGTGTCTAAAGTAATAATATCGGATAAAGTCTTGAGATTTACAAGGTGTCGTTTTATAATATTAAATAGTACTGAGCTTGAAGCTCATCGCCACCTATGCACAGCGCACGTAGCATTGTCCAGTCGTCCACTCCGTAACCCGAGCCGTGTCAACGAGTCCAGCAGTCAGTACGCCCGACGGCCGATGTAACGCACTCACAGACGCGCAGTCTCGCTCATGGTGCGTGAAACGACAACGTGACGGACATTGTGACGGGGACGTGACGAACCCGCAGTGATGTCGTCTGGCGTGTGCAAAGTATCATTGTGTTGATAATATTATAATGCGAACTTTAATAAAAGGTTAGAGCCGGCCTACATCGTAAAATAAATAAACCGAACAAATCTATTAACAGTATTACTCATGTATCCTCTCACATTTCATAATTAAATTACCTGAAGAGCATCTCAGTATGAACGACTACAGAGCGAACAGAAACGTCGTCTGATTCTAAAGAGAACACTCAACCGCTCAACACGAAACTTTCACATTAACCGACTCGGATCAGACTTCCTCACCGAAGTAATATTTCATGTTTCTCAAATTATATTTGCGAGATGCAAATCAGAACATCACAAAGTCGAGCAAAATTAAGTGGTATTAAGAACAAAAGGGCTAAAAAGTTGCTAAGTCAGTCCTTGTATTCCCTGAAGACGTGTTGCTCAACCTGGCGCTTTAGTAAACTGAATAATTTATCGGACTTAACAAGGATTAATACGTCCTGGGAGCGTTAAAATATGATCCCGCCGGCGAGGGTTGAGCGGCAGCCATCTGATCAAAGTGCTCCGGTATGACGTACTGCGATTCGTTTCAACGATACGACGTGTCGGAGTTCATTAAAGGTTTCAGAGGATCCACTGAAGGGTTGTGCTAAAAGGATGATGTCGATGTACTGTTTTGAGGGCGAATTAAATTGTTGTTTTAATGTAACGGACGCTTTAAGGCTTGTTTTGTAACAAGCCTGACATTTGTATGTATGAAGGTGTCGGCTTTAGAAATCAGAACGTTTAATTTTATCAAATGTAAGCTTGAAGGTAATGCTATCTGCCGCATCCGTGGCGGCTCATAGGGATTATAGTAATTATTCCGATGGATCAGACAGCTACACTAGCAAGATATCATGCCCAGACCTGATTTCTAAACCTGGTGCTTCTGACATAGCTGAGTTTAAGAAGTGCTTAGCATAGTTTCAAGTACTCATAATCATAATAACAGGTAAAGTGATTCAGCACGAGGTAAAATAATGAAAGGTTCCCGGTTCCTTATTTCAATACAGTACGGCCAATATAACTTGGTAGTTTTGAACATAGGCACCACGAACATTCGCACAGGTTCTCTCACTCACACTCGCCTCATGTCACCATTTGGTTCCTAAAAAAAATATTGCGCAGCCTTCTGCGCAAAGTTCAGAACTGCCAAGTTATACCATTTATTGTAGACACTACCAGCCGCACTACGGTAGTGTCGTTGACAATGAACGACACTATCGCGGTTGCCATATTGTACTTTGGTATTTTAAATAACTAAATTGCCAGATCAAAATTCTCTGAGTTTTGAGTTACGTGAAGCAGAAAAGAAGATTATAAAATGAAATCTTACGAAATTCGATCACAGAATTTCTGTTCCGTATAAAATATTTCAAGTTAAAATGTCCAAGCGTGAAATCTGTCAGTGCTACTCGGGACGGTTCCGTGCGACACGGTGCGACTCAGTCGGCGACGGCCGGAACGGTATGGAAGGCTTCGACATCGCCTCAGAGTGACGTTATCAGCATCCGGGACTCAAACCTAGACCCCTGTGACGCATTCGCACGGAAATGTAGCGGCAAAAATATACGCGATATTTTAGTTGAAATGTGTTGAAAACATTTATTTTGATGGTGCCTGAATGAGATGGGGTGAAAGGAGAACATCTTTGTGCCGAACGAGCGTGGTGTATGTAAGTACTGAGAGAGTGGCTGTGATAACATGTCAAACACGTTACGTTAACGGCTGACTTGATAATTATTTCGATTTCCTCGATTAACAATGAAATATATAACAATATATTTCCATTGCAAATTGCGATTTCTCAGTAATGAACGTACGTCTGCTGTATATACAATATACATCCCCAGTTATCTAGCAGTTATTTATTCTATCTGATCGTCAAGATCACCATCAAACACACTTTGTGTGAATTGCCAGGATTATAAAGCTGTCTACTGCAGTGCCTACTGTGTCGCAAGGTGACCCTTTGCTCCCTATTCCGTAACACATAAAGATCATAATCTGGAAGCAGTAGGGTGACTTATAAGGAGTTATAAGTGCAGGTGTCAGGTGTCGGCATTCCTCACTGTATGTGCGTTGGTCGCGCATCCCTCGCGTCTGCGCCCACCTATTGTCCACTCGGAGTCATGTTTGTCCATCAAACGCTCGGCTCCCAGGCTATAGCTACACTCGCAGGTGTTATTATTATCTGTTTATATTTGCATATCGTTTGAAGAATATTTTTTTTACGTAGCACCAGGTATGCATAGAATATTTTCACTTATGTAAAAAAAACGTCCGATGCACCATTGCGTTGTTGTAGCTCCAATGTATTTTTCATTTAATACCCGTAAATATTTAAATAAATGTTTTTATTGGGCTTATCCTTTACCCAATATTTTTTTGTCAGATTAAAATTAAACAAAGATAGGTAGATAGGGATACCTACAGATTTTTTTGAGTATTTTTTCCACAAGACACAGACATACGAGGCTAACGAAATATGTCTTGATGTATTTCTGTGCTTCAAGTGTCTGCGAACAAATTGAGTTATTCAAAACAATACAATCCATAAAGCGTAGTGGACACTTGCCAACAGCGGGCGACGGGCGAGACGGCGCGGCCCGGTGCGGCGCGTCAACAAACAATTGTGGCGCGGCGCGGTAACGAGCGGCGCAGATGTGTGGAGAGACGCGATAAAATTTAACGACACGCGCGGACGACACGCAAACGCTGACGCCGCGACAGTGCGAACATCGCCTTACATTCACATCGAATTTTCACCGACACATAAAACGGATTTTGTGCAGTGAAATATCTGATTAGAGTCGCATTTTTAATAGCAAATAAAACTTTTCGTGACAATAGTGTAATTTCCGGGACTACGAATATCGGTATAAAAATATTTTATTACACTGATGTTGGCCTATAAAATATTCAGATGTCTATTAATTCAATAATATTATTCTTGGACGCATTGCACAAGTAACCAACGCGACGGAGGCAACATGCAATATATTTATAAAAGCGTCATCAGATAGCGCTAATACCACAGTGTTAGTACACTAGTTGTAACACACCCACATTGTCTCTCAGCACTGATGTGTTAACCTTTCACGATTTTCTTCGGAATATTTATCTATTTCCATCTTCATTACTATACTAAATCTGTAAATGCTATTAATAAAGTGAATTTATAACAAATACTACTACGAGTGGAGTGGTGGGCCGCACCGTCTGAACGAGGCTCCGAGGAGAGTCTGCTTGACAGTCAAGTGACCGTAAAGATTTTAGGGCTAATTCATACAAAGTTATTACTTCCAGTGTCATATTTTGTGTGAGACCTTTTGTGTACCTAAAGTTTAGCATATTGCCAAGCGAGCAAAGTTCTGGCTAGAATGTTGTCTTATGGTGTTTCAACGAATTTGTTTAACAATAATATCTTAAGTAGTTTCTGTGCACTTAACTCAGTATGTGCGCAAATGTCTTCGGACTGTTTGTTTAGATTTAGACCACTTATATAATATATGACCAGTACAGGAGTGTCCAGAATAACGGGTAATAATACTTTATGAAACGACATTGGATAACAGTAGTTGCGAATCGGTCGCTGATTCAGCTGTATCTCAGCTTAAGCACTACTTTACTAGCGAGCTAGTGTAGTGCGACAGTGTACAAGGCAGTGCAGTCACCGGGCGGCAGGTGTCAGTGCGGGGATGTGACGGCCGGCGTCGGGCCGCGCCTCGTGTGCAGCGCGCTCGACCGTGAAAGTGAACTGGCTAAAAATATGTTTGTACGAGTTCGAAATATCTACTCAGATTTTGTGTAAAAACCTGTTATTTTTAGAGCTTGAAACAACAGTATTTTCTCTCAACGATCTAACTTTACAAACAGCACTAGAGCTTTCTATAACATAAAACTGAGATTTGTTGTTGACAAGCATTGTGTTGTGTACCAATTCATTTCACCAATATCGATCACGAATGAATGTCGTCGTAGTCAATCATAAATTGATGTGCTCCACATTTCAATCAATGCGTCGCTTCGACTCCATTTGTGTTATAAATCGAGTTTATAAAGTTGTATTAGAAATGGGGTCGGAACGACACATTATTTTTATTTTCCTCGCACGTTTGGGCTCCATCAATTTGCGGTAGGTGGCAGACGATTTCAATCAAATTGTAAATGTGTTCGCATATTTTATCATGTCATGCGTTTCTTTTTATGGCGTGTCACAGTTTGTGTTCTTCTTCGAAGGGTAGATCATTACCTTCATCATCTTCAACATTTCATATTACACACATGTATTATTGGGAAACGTGAGAAAGTTTGTTTGTAGAATTGTAGCGCTTTAATCTCAAAACCAATGTAGATTCATGATCTCTTAAATGAACCCAAAAAGCTACTGTTCATTCATTAAAATGTCAGACGAGACAGTCAACGTAAACCAAAACAACGCATCAGTAACCGATAGGGGCAATCTGAATGGTATACTCGTAAGTTTCCGAAAATACACGCGATGCGACAAGTCGTAAATTAGCGCGACAGATTGACGCGGTGCGACACCGCGACACCGCCTGTCAAGCACCGACAAACTTTATTTTTGTCACTCGTGTGCCGGTGATTATTACATTGTTTTGTACGAGATGGAGAAATAATGTCGCTTGTGGCCAGAATAACTGTTTACAGTTACCGAAAGATCTTTACTTTACTGTAATATAATCCACTCAATATTATTTTAACTGCGCAATTACTTTAAATTCAATTTCTTAGCTGAACTACTTCACACAGATGTTAAGATAACAAACTGGCTTATTTATCGCTTCCGCTGTAGCTACAAACACTAAGGTTCGCAAAAGCGTTGCTAACGAAGTTTGACAGTGAAACGCAACGTCGTCGCCGTGTGTGGCGCAACACTATGTGCACGAACATTGATATTAAGTAAAGTTTTTCACATATTTTTTATGCATAACATTGGCACATTAGAATCCCCATCTGTCACGCTGAAGGCGAGAATAGCTCCAAGTTACACAAACACGTGGGGTGCAAACAGGAATGCTTTTAAACGCCCCATTGAATGCGTTGACGTATGTAATTTCAGATTCTTTACAAAAAGTAAGTGCGACCGTCATCGACAACGCCTGTTTCGCCGTGTCACAGTTTTTGTTGAACTTAAAGAACGTGTTTCCAAACACTTTCGGGGGAGATTTTATCGCGAGCAACAGCTTTTGATAAATTCCATGGAAAGGTAATAATACCCTAAAAGGGGCATGGAATTTGAAGTAGATTCAATCAAAAACTACCCAGTGCTCCGTAAGTTGGAGTCATTTATTTACAGTTAAAAGTTTACGCCGAGTATGGAGTGTAAGCGATCGGAGCTGTTCTGAATATAGACGGTGCCGTGCATTTTAATGAGCTGGCAACTATCTACTAATATAATTATATATATAATTTTGCTGACAGTTCACATTGACTAAGGATCATTTAGTCAAGAGTTAACTGCTATTAAAACCGCCTTGTTGTGCAGTTGAATCAAGGAGTGACGTACCTTAATTTTTTAATTTTAATTTTAATTTTCATTACACTTCCTTCATCGTCATAACTTTTGATGTCAAGTGTCGTGGGGACGCTACTGTGAACCCCTCTATGACGTTTATTTATTTGTCCTCTTTCCGATTTCAGTTATTTTAAAGCACCGCCTTTGAAAATGCCATCTCTTTAGCTTTCAAACTTTTAACTTCCTCATAATTTTACGGCTGATTTATAACGAGCACTGATGACCCAGTTAATGGCACATTATATATGTCTTATTTTAGAATCGAAGTTTATGTTATAGTAGTAATAAAACTTGATTTGTCGCGCTGTCGCTGACCACTATAAACATGTGAAAATATGAGGATCGTTATCAAGACGAGATCAGTAATCAATGTGGGACGATATCGGGTAGGATTGAGATTATTTCATAATCACGATTTTCATCATTCCTGGAATTATACTAAGTGTCACCTGGAAACCCCTTGCAAAGCTAGTATTAAACGCGAACAAGCTTCCCTCTTGATAAGTAAAATTAATTGCAGCAATCCATTACGAAATCAAGACAACGTGGACTGTAACTAAGGCAATAACTGATAAAGCATGATTAACTATGACAGTAACATTATCAACAAATGCAAATATTTAGTTAAGAGCGAAATAAGCAATATTCAGACGGAGAGAGCAGTTCTAAGTTTGTGAGTCAATTCAACAGTTAATAAAGTAATAAGTGATTTCCATATAGATGACTCGCCAAAACACTTGTACGCTGAGAGAAACCTCATTGCGCAGTAATATAGATGTAAATTCACCTTCATTAGATATGAACCTTGAGCAGGTAAATACACTACTGTATTTGCAAATATGTAGCAGGACTAGTGTTCCTAAAAATTTAAACTGATGTGCAATATTTGGGTACATTTTTATCAGTAACAAAAGGGATTGTTTTTGCAACGTGATGTAAGTTCTCAGTAAATTTATTTAACTATTGAATAAATTTAATATGGGTATTGCATCGATAAATAATTCATTTCATTGTGGGATTTCATTCAGAGGTCAAAGCTCTACTTTTAGACAAAATATGTAATAGTGCCGTCGAAGACCGTGCGTGCCTCAAGGGACAATACACCTCGCTTGAATCCTATATTTTTGTCATAAAAAGCCGTTGCTTTAGATTGGTGACGTAATTTGAACGTGATGTTATATGCAGATACGACGTTGGTATCACAGTGAACTTGAAGACGATTCTTTACTTACAACCATATAGTAGTATAACTTGCCTACATCAATCGCGGCCGCACGTTACAGCGACTAATAAAACGCATGCAAATGTGACAAGTTTCGTACAACGGTCGCCTGCGACTATTGGATGACATTGCGGTGATTCCCGTTTACGATCCATTTTACTGGAGGCCGCGTCCTCCGGTTTACAGTGCTTGCCACTATTTAGTGCCATGGGACTAGTTAGTGACGATATGTGAACACGAGGCAAGTTTGCTGTGAGGGTTTGTACGGCTGGAAGGTAAATTGGCTAGGTTAGCGTGTTTTGAATGCAACAGTAACACAGTTCTTTGCAAGTAATATGATGTTAAGCAATTCTTGATTCAGAAGGTACTATGCAATTTTTTATTTGAAGCCTAATTTCATAACAGAAAAACCTAATTAATAATTATGTTTTTTCTTACTTAGTTCGGAATTAAATACAGACATTTCCTATCACTACTGCATCCGATCAAGATAGGTTTAGTTTTTTGCTTTTTGCGTTTTTAATTCATTTGCATGCCACAGGAGAAGGTACGGTCTGCTCTCGTATTTACAACAGGTAAACTCCTAGTATCAAGCTGTTTACTAGCAATTTATTGCGATCTTTAAACTCTATCTTATCGACTGTGTAAGTTAGTGTTGCGTGCAGCTTTGAGGTCCCCGACAGATCGACACTTGGTTACTGTTATGCATAGTAAGCCGAAGAGAGAAATAGTACCAATAACAGTATTAATTCTCAAAATCAAAAAGAGCCCAGTTTATTTGAGTTGATTTCGTTTAGAACAATATCAGTAACATGACGTTGGACCCCATTTTAGGACACAGATGGGAGATACGGGCTGATTCTAAAGAATTTCATAAGTCCCTTTCAGTAATACCACAAGTAAACAGAACACAACTTCTTTACAAAAGACAGTACTTACATTTAGAATACAGCTACTAAAGTAATTCACGGCTGAGTGAACGATAGAACAGTTAAACCCGCTTCAGAGAAATAAATCGAAGTAACAAGTAACGCAGCAGTTAGATAGAACAATAACAAAACAGTTATTAGGGCTAACATGCGCTATTTTAAGATTCTTGTGCAGGCACGGAGCCAGACGAAGACTGAATTACAGGTTACTTGCTAACTCGCTGAAACGGTGTTAAATTACAGGCTAACCCGAGTGCCGACCGCCTATTGACAACGATTTTCACCTGAAAGAGGAGTGTGGAAGTGTCAATGACACAGATGTGTGGGACCTAGCTATTGAAGGGGGGCTAAGTTCAAAAATATAAATAAATACGAAAGTATTGTAGATAAACCAATATAGTACATATAAAATATTTGAGTGAAATAAGTTCAAGTTTATCAAAAAAAGTGATGTAAAAAATATATTAAAATATTTTAACCGAGCTAATATTATTATGACAAGTTGAAACTAATTTCAAACCGTGGACAGTAAAAACACTGCATCAACCTTTACAAGCCAGGTTTATAAATTTCAATTCTACATTTACAAGAAACAATAAACAAGGCTCCGCGAGCACTCGAAAGTCGAGACGACCACAGATTCGTAACACAAGTGCTCAACAAAACTGACGGTAAAATTACATCGTTCCCTACAATGCACATACAAACACCAGCTTTTTAATCGCGTTATAAGGCGTCAACGTTGAATCTTTCATGTGAATAGGTACATTAGCTTTAAGTCCTTCGAGCTGAGAATTTAAAAAGTAATTTTCGTATCCCTGTCCACCAGTTGCTGTTGTCAAGTTTTGCGCATTGTTAAGTAGTTACTGTTCTATTTACACCTAATGTAGAGAGCGAGTGGCGGTTCAAGCAGTACATTATCAATTTGATAGATATAAGTATATTTATTAAACTTTCTCCACTCTTAATAGAAAAAGCATCAAGAATTGCGCCATCCGGGACTAGCGGAGCAACTTTTACGAAACATGACAATTTTATTGTTAGGAAAGTTGAAGAGTCGTTTTTACTATCAAAGCGATTCTTCTGTATGGAAATATTGAAGGTAAAATCAACGCCAATCACGTGAGGAGCGATGGGCTGCGGGGCGAGAGGCTCAGAGGGTCTAAAGGTACACATGGCTACACATCAATCTATACATTTCGAGTACAAGCTTACCTCGCATTGCACGGGAATCTTATACAATGCGAGATCAGCTTAAACTGAAAATGTATAACTTGATGTGTAGCCGTGTGTACATGTCCCAAAGGACTAACTCACCCTTCAAGCTCGTGACCAATATTTCTGTGTAATTTTGACTCCGCTTGCGTACAGTCGAAGGAAAAGTAGTAGCTGTCTATAATACACAGATGCGGAATTTTACCGTTCAAGATGGAGGAGATTATGAATAAAAGATTTGTTAAAATGGGAATCACGGAAAATAAAATACTGTTGTTTTCAGACGATTAGATGTTTTTTAGGTGGACGGTAACCTCGATGATAATAACACTTAAAATCCAAAAAAACATTAGAAGGTTCGTAGCTGCTATGACATCAACAGTATAACAACAGCTATTTCCTTGAGGCTGTTCTGTTCGTGGATTGTACGCGCGGCTAATGTCAGTTCAGTATGTTATAAAAACTTTTCTTTTGTTTCAGTGCGAGCGGCGAGGGCTCCAATTGTAGCCGTTGCCGCCGATATCGTCGATACCGTCTGGACTTCCAAATCGTTTTCCGATAGTATTTTATATGTAATGGACAATAACACATGCTGGAGAGCCTATTGTAACTCGCGAGTTTATATTGAAGACCCGCTTATATTGGAAAACTTCCCCCGTAGTTGCTCCCTGAATTTATAATAGAGATTTTTTCTTTTCTGTCCAACGTCGACCCGAAACATTGGGCGGCAGTAAATTGATGTTCTATTTTAAATGATACGTGGTTAAATAATTTTCCGGATCCAAATAATGATGATACGTTTACGGCAGTGGACTACGCTTGCGATTACTTGCGATTTCCTCTACGGATAGATTGAGTTTATTTCTGATATCCTTGTTGGTTAAACAGAAATTGGAGTATACCTATAGATAATAAAGGAAAAGGTATTTATTACTTAGAAGTAATTCAGTACTTTTGCTTTACAAATTGAATAGTTCTCGTAGTCGGCATTACACGAACCACCTATCAATCAACGTTTGATTGGTGGAAATACTTGAAATCGTTTTATTGTCAAAGTTTCCCCTAAGGGCAAGGGCGTGTAACACACATTCGTAAACATATGATTATAACTCCTGAACGGCTATTATTTACCGGGCCTTAACCGTGGCCCTATAAATAGCGTCCACGGCGCCACACACTCACTGCAACAGACTGACAGACAGTAATTTCCCAACAGTCAGACGTCATATAACATTCATAATGGCCTCCGGAAGGATTTTAAAATGTACGCCAAGGAAATGCACCGCCCCAGTCGAGTTTACGATTAGTTCTGACTACTTCTGACATTGTGATCACATTATGGAAATCATAATTCAAAACGGTTCTAAAGTGGTCAGGTATTATTAGAGCGAGCGTGTTCGTCCTTTGATGTTTGTGGCTTTTTAGTTGAAATATTGTGTCTCAAAATGAGAGCTATAAGAAAAGTCCCTAAAGAAAAAACTGTTTCGGAAACTGAGATGCCTTTTACCAGGGTATCGTACAGTGAGCAGGCTGTCAACTTATACCAGGGTATCGTACAGTGAGCAGGCTGTCAACTTATACCAGGGTATCGTACAGTGAGCAGGCTATCAACTTTTACCAGGGTATCGTACAGTGAGCAGCCTGTCAACTTTTACCAGGGTATCGTACAGTGAGCAGGCTATCAACTTTTATGCCGACATGTAATCAACACTACACCGTTATAGTACTGTACGACAGAAATTTGCTTGAAATTCTAGCTACACCGCAAGGTCAAAACAAACTTCGAATGTTATAAAACTCATAAGCAATAATAATCTTTAGGAGTGGATCAGAAATAGTGGTATTGGCACGCAACCCCCGTGCACCGAGTGCAGTTGTGACGTTAACTGCATTAGAGAATTGATAGCGGTGAAGGGTTATGGCGGTTTTATTGTCTGAAGAGCGGAGCCAGGGCGGTGCCTTGTTCAGTTGTTCCGCGCTTTCAATGTTCCGTTAAACGTAGTTCGACGTGCCGGTTGTTCTGGAATTGTTTTATGTCTACGTTCAACTATCTTCATAGATTTTCTTAGAAAAATGCTGCTTTAGTCATATAGAAAATTCCAGTTTTGGTAATAAAACAAGGTAAAAATGTTTGAGACGTTTCAACCGAAGGTTTAAGTAATGTCCATAAAAAATTGCTTCATCATCGCATGTTTTATCCTAGCTTTAGTTTTATATTTACTTTCGCTGAGACAATCATCAATCATAATTTTAGCGAACACGAGTATGAAGACGGACTTTCCTAACTTTCCCCCGGGACAAGCAGTAAAGTAGCACTATAAGCTCCGACAATATCCCGGGGTTCGACATCACTACCATGTACCGAAATGTTGTTACCCGAGAATACCCAATCACTGCACGATTGACGTTTATCGTCACTTACCATAAACATTAGTAGTTTTATGTGGTGTTTTATTTATTTCTGTGACTACCGCTATTTCCACGCACTGACTCCATGTGTGTTCAACTGGTGTCAATTAGCCACAATGATTAATTAATTACATTTAACGGGTAATGAAAATCGTTGCCTCTAATTAGAAGTAGCATTTGTCATACACCCAATTCTGTGCGGCACTCGAGCTATTTTGTTCAAGTGTGCGTTAGAAACTTATGTAAGAGTGAGTCATTACCGCGTTAATATGGATTGTTCGCTGAACTCCTGAGATTGTCTGCGGCTCCCACGCAAATACCGTCCTAATGGATCCTTTAACGACATCCCATTTGAGAATAAACCAGTGCTAATTAGAGAACCCCTGACATAAAGTGATGGTCCTATGTGGTGGGGTGCGAGCAGCCGATCGATTGCTGAAGGGTCGCGCTTCGGACGCGATGTCCTCCCCACACACAAACATTACAATGTCCCCATTACTTAAGCTGGGAACTTGCGACATAAAAACCCAATATCATTAACAGAGATTAGATTTTCTAGGATGACAATTGTGTGGGGTTACGGGTAATAAAATGTCCGACAAAAAATATTTTTCTGTGAAGGATAATACAGGATTACCTCTGTTTGCTTGGCCTTTAATACGATTGAGACGTAAAACGTAACAAGTGCTTGGCAAGGGTAAACATATTAAAACCGGCCAAGTGCGTGTCGGACCACGCACAATGAAGGGTTCCGTAGTTGGGATGAGTTTATCCCAAGAACAAACTTAACATTGTAGTTGAAAAAAAAAACATGTTCTCCCATACGGAATGTATGGGAGATCATGTTTTTCAAACCGCAAATTTAAGTAGGTCGATTATTACTCGTTAACCTGCACAGCCTACTTAGCTCTGATAGTTTTCCTTTTAATTTCGTTATTACGTATATACTACTGCTGTGAATTATTTCACAAGCCCAAGTACAACCATTTAGCTAGAAAGGGGGGTAGGGGGGGACACTTGACTCTAACAAAAAAATTCAGTTAAAAGATTAATATTTCGCAAACGGATTCCTGAATCCAAAATGGTTTTCACAAACTCACAATATTTTTGAACGACCTTTCTAACGATACCCCACAACGTGGGATAGACGAAGAAAAAAAAAAACATCCCCACTTTACGTGTAGGGGAGGTACCCTAGAAAAAAATATTTTTCTTGATTTTATTTTACCACTTTGTCGGCATTATTAATACGAGTATGTATATATATGCCAAATTACAGCTTTCTAGTACTAACTGTCTCTGAGCTAAGCCGCGGGCAGACAGACGGACAGACAGACAGACTGACAGACGGACAGACATACAGACAGACGGACATGGCGAAACTATAAGGGTTCCTTGTTTACTACGGAACCCTAAAAAGGCGCCATTGTTTTATTCTAGATACAGGGTTTAGTAGTGTTAAGTGCAAGTGCTTTGTTTAAAACAATAGTTGTAGGTAATGTAATTAAGTCCCTTTATGAGCTTTTTAAAATCCAGTGATAGATTCAGGAAGTGAATCCCCTCTAACGGCCGAACATTTGCGGTTGCGAACATCCGCCATGAATTTCCTATACAGAAACATAATATTAACCACGTCGACATGTAATGAACTGAATTATTTTAGAGCCGTGACATTTGAACTGTAACTGTTGCTGTTAAAGACGGATAGTTTTAACAGTAACCAAGTAAACAGTGTGTGTATCTTTTCCTTTGATATTTGACTCCTATTAAGCTGTTAGTAGGTAAGTAGAGTCTCCCTTCAATTTCGTCCCTGCGAAATCATCATTACTGACCGTGGCCCAAGTATGTAAGGGTAGCCTTTCATGTTGGCCATATGTGACCGAGTTGCAATATTTGACTTGATTTTATTTTATTTGATAACTATTTGCAATTTGGTCACATAACTTTAGTTTTACTACGGATAGAAAATAAATGGTATGAGTAGTTTTTAAATTTCAATTTCATTTGGGCTTGCATTTGACGTTAACTTAGGCGCGGGCGCACTGTGGATCGAAGAAAATAATAGGAGTTAAAATTTTAAAGCGTCGGTTTTTTGCTTAAAATGGCTTCTAATAGCCAATATTATGCATAAATATATCATAGGTACAATCAGGTAAGCAAATTAGCAACTTATATATTTTTTGCAAAACAAATGTATGGAGCTAATGTTTATATCTCTTGTTATATGACGTATGTCAAAAAATCATAAATAAATAGTTACATCACTCTGGGCAAGGATTTAACGGTTATTCTCTCCGTTCCGGAGATATAAGCATTTGCTCAAGTTGCTAATTTGCCTAACTGATTGTATCCTATGATATATTTATGCATAATATTGGCTATTAGAAGGCATTTTAAGCAAAAAACCGTCACTTTAAAATGTTTGCTCCTATGTATTTCTTCGAGAGCCTTTTTCCGATACAATGTGCGGCGACACGGTCATCGAAGAAAAACTTTTATAGTATATAATTACAGTTGAAGTGAAACAACAACAAAAAACTTTTGCTCCTGAATACTACAATCGTAAAGGGTTACAATATCGTCGTAGAGTAAATTCGGTTACTTAACACCAATTTGGTTGCGTGGCAATAACAATAGAAGTGGAGCCTGCCTAGGCCCTAGGCTTATTAACTTCCCGGCTGCTCCGTTAGGGACCTCCGGAGACCGACTGTTTGTGAGGGCCGAGGATTTACTCTGACCTTTATAATCGTTCGACACTTGACTCAGCGCTCACAACTAAACAACAATACTAGGTAAGTTTATTTGTATTTCTGCCCTTGTTTTTCTTGATTAAGTTCTTCATAATTTGAATAAACAATTTTTATTTTTTAGCTTTCTTCTCTTTCAAAAGATTCTTGTGGGATATTATTGAAAGTTCTAAGTTTCTACAAAATTGTACAAACACAGTGACTTGTTTTGCTCAGAATTCACACGTACACACGGCTACATATCAAGCTATATATTTCCGGTATAAGCTGACCTCTCATTGTACGGAAATCCTATACAATGCGAGATCAGCTTATACTGGCAATGTATAGCTTGATATGTATAGGTGCATAATACCAGTACCAAAATAAAATGCTAGTTATTTATTATTTATTAAAACTTCATGCACAAGTGAAAAACTGTACAAAGGCGGACTTAATGCCTGAGGCATTTTCTACCAGTCAACCTTAGGGTGATGCAGAGATAAAACATGGCAGGTGCATCATAAGGGATAGATAACTTGAAAATTAATACACACTGATACATAGATAGATACATACATAGATATAAACCGAATAAACTTTGTCAGGAGAAATAACGATAGGTAGAGGAGAAAACAAATCCAACAAATCAGCATTGCTATTCAATCCTGATCCTCAAATCCTCACATCCTTATAAATTAAATCCAGCGTGAAATCTCGCACGAAGTCAAGAAGTTAACAAACCAATAAGACATAAATAGTGATGAGGGTATAAAGGAGCAATCAAGTACCTAATACATTCGGCTGTGCTCAAATCATGCGCCGCGACAGTTAACACCTCCATAACTGAAATAACTCGGGCAGTTATAAACTTATTTGATGTTGCACTCACACTGGCCATAGTCCCGCCACAGACCACAGACCACCAGCACAGAGTGGCCACACCGCTGTTGTCACTCTGAGGGAGGAGATTGACGTATTGCAACGTTTGCGTCAACGTCAACTGCAACAGAGAATTGTGTGGAATATATTGAAGTGACTTGGTCAGTAAATAACCACAATTTTCGAATTGGATTCGTAATAAGAAAGAAAATAATGCTTTAAACAACTTAATAAAACCAATAACAACTTACCGTTACAAAGGTAAAAATATATGAATGCGGTTTTCATTCAAGAAGTAGAAGAGAATAGCGGCAAAAAGTCAAAGCAGAAGTAACGAAACGAAACTGAAGTTTAATAACTTTAAACCTGAGTTCATAGGTTATTAACTAGATTCACAAGACGAGCACGACATGAAACGCTGTGAAACAACAGACCAACACTCTGACCACAAAACTTTTTAATTGTGGCCCGTGTGAACTGGCCACATCTTGGAGCCAAGCTTTGTCCAAACTTTACGATGGCGGGCATAAAGCGGTAATAAAGTATCTCATCAACACTAACTCGCTGCACTCGAATAAAAGTTTATAACCAGTAAAAATATATGAAATCGTCGCAAACTCGACGAGAGATGCAGTGTAGAAAGTTTGAAATGGAACATACTCCGAGAATCTGTGCACTTTATGTATCTACTCATCAGAAGTATGGGAATGGAATCTTTGATAAAATTTATGGAAATAGATTCCATTATAGGTAATGGAAAAATTGTGAAAATATTATTAAATCGTTTGAGTATGACACTACTTAAAAATTCTAGATCAGATTAATTTCTAAAAGTACTGCTAGAGTAAAAAGTACAAAATTACAATACTAAAAAGTACACCAAACATTGAACTGTATTTTTGTAACAAATATTTAAACATCTCATTCCATTGGGCAATACAACGCAATCAAAGAGAGATATAGAATATTCTTCTAAATCTCTCTTTGATTGCGATCATCTCCCATGACCCATTATTAACACAACAACGATTTACTTAATGAAAATTGTGCACGGCAGTACAACTTTAATAAAGTTTGTACAACAGAGAATACACATAAAAAGTGTAAAAAGAGCCGTTTATAGACGAAGTTTGCTCCGTGGGGACAGAGTAACGAGAAGTGAGCACAAAGGAGATAAGACGACGGCTTACAATACACGGGATACCAAATTATAGGCAGCTATAGCTTACTTAACTTGTCAAACAAGAATAAAAGTATTGACGTAAACCGTTCTCGCAAGAACATCAAAATGTTGGCGCAAGATATGGGAGGAAATCTCATTTTTTTCTCACCTTTGAAAATTTAATACTATAACTCCGGCAAACAATTTATGCGCTTTTAGTAATCCGAGCCGTCGCTTTTTAATGTATTTTAATGTTATTTCTCTTCGGCGGTTTGTCATGGGATTAAAAGGTAATTCGATCCGTATCCTGTCTCGTTTGTCCGAGTACTTACAGTGGCGGGTGCGTCCACAAACACAAATATTGATTCGTGGCACCCGCCATTCAGCCGTTATGCTGACAATGGTCGCGGGCACAATGCACACGCGCACACCACCAAGACATTCCGATGGAAAGCGCACGTCAGCTCCAATGTTTAGCTTTAGACCTGTTTCATTTGCTGAGAAAACATAAAAATACTCACTTCTGAATAGGAGTGGTAGGTACAGTGTAGGTATCACAGCGTACTATAATTTTTTAACCAAACATTGATAAGTAAACACTCCGCTGCAATATTGGTATAAACTCTCAAGAATTCAAATAATCTCGCGGAGTATTAGCAGCAAGTTAAGTACGCAAGGTGTTGATTGCGATTAAAGACTTAAGACGTAGCTTTGCTTGCAACTTACTGACGTATCTCGAACAGTGAACTAAGTTTGTTCAGTACTTCAGGGACAATTACTGCGGGAATTTCAATAGAACATTAGTGAGGAACTCCATGGTGAAGTAACGTAAAAAAACGTATGGTTATTTGTTTGCGTGCTGCGAGGAAAATTAACTGATCGCGTGTTCACACCTCTTTACCTAACTCTACTGTAATTGAATTACTTTTTTCTAACTTACGGCCGAAGGAAGTATTGCTAAACTCTGCAGTCTGTTTGGCGTTGGTGAACTTTTCGAGAAAAGCTCGACTCTGGAATATTGCGGTGATACCTCAGTGACATAAAACTAGTTGACGGGTAGAGCTGTAGAATAAAACTGCAGTATAAAGTGACAAAATAAATTCCGTCCTGATTCACAAGAAGGATGCGGGTATTGATTACGTCATTTTCCCACGCCCGCCGTATTGTGTTGCTGCAATTTTCTCAAAAACCCGGTGAACAAGTATTATGTACACAAAATTTTCTTTACAAAAATATTGTTTCCGCGCTCCCCTGAAACAGGGTGGTAACTGCTAAGTTATTCATGGTACAGAGAATCATCGATGCGTACAAACTGTTCCATACTATCCGATTCTCACTACATTCATTCGAACTCACCGCATGCGATTGTACACCTTATACTTATGAAATAAGAACCACAAATGCACCGATGCTCCGTGGAATACATTTGCAAGACTACATGAGGAAAAGTCTCCACCTGCGCCGCGTACATCAATGTAAAATATACGTATTTTTTTAAAAAGGACTTAAACGTGATGTGAGAAATAAGCAGCTCCGGAAAAATAAATATTTCGTGGTTCCGTACCCTTGTGAGACAGAACGTACAGATGTAGGTACTACACGTGTTGAAAACTTTTTCCTACAAGTTCTTTCTACACCTGAAACTGTGTTATATTTTCTTCATGTTGAATTTCTTATAAAAAAATAGAAGCAACATTTTCTTTGCTACTAGATACAACACGTAAATTGAACGAGAAATTCTTACAAAGAAGCTATTGTGCAACTTTAATACGTGCAACGTTTTTAGGGAATCATCTCATATGCCGGGAACGACCCCCATTCCTGCGGAGCCCTCGGTAACGACGTCGATATGAAGGTTTTTACACCGCTTATGACATATAGAATATATTGCACGTATGATATGCACGCGGGCACATACATACTCGGCTTAAAACACCTACAAAGGGTCTGCGTGACGCCAGAGAGCGTGTAATATGAGATGTAAGTATAGAAGATAGAACAACATATAGCATTTATAAGACTCTTAGCTTCACCGATGGAAAGCGACGTTATGATGTTCTTTGGTTACATATCCCCTTTAATGGGTAAAGTTAAGTGATAGCAGTGATAGCCTAGTGGTGTAGTAGTGGCTCGAGTTCGAACCCAAGGCACGCATCTCTGACTTTTCGGATTCATGTGCGTATTGTATAATAATCACTTGCTTCAAAAACGGTGAAGGAAAACATCGTGAGGAAACCGGCTGGAGAGATATTTCTCGACGGCATGTGAAGTCAAGTCAGAAGCCCATGGGCGGCTTGTAAACTTTGACACCAAGTTAGTCTTCTTCTTCTTGCCCGTTCTTCTCCATAGGAACCTACTACGCGTTGGAATGGGCAACTAGCTTCATATTTCTGACTGACCGACCCCTTGACAATTCAAAAGTACCTGTAATTTGTTTATTTGAAATAAATGCTTTGAGTTGAGTTGAGTTGAGTCACTAACCACACGAAAAGAAGATGGGTAAAGTTCTTTGCATCATCTGAGTAGAAAAAAATGTATTAAGATAAATACAATTATTCAAAAAACTAAAAACCCGACTGCAAAAACACACAACTGAAAAGAGAAAAACAAGCATTATAATGTATAGAATGTTAGTATAGCAAGCCAAACACCTTCTTTCGGATAATAGTTTGTCGCCTGCAATACCAAAATTCTATAGATTATAATGCTTGTTTTTCTATTTTCAGTTGTGTGTTTTTGCTAAGGGGTTTTTTGTTTTTTAACGTTCAAATGTTACGG
Source organism: Agrochola lota (assembly GCA_947364205.1). NCBI lineage: Eukaryota > Metazoa > Arthropoda > Insecta > Lepidoptera > Noctuidae > Agrochola > Agrochola lota. The sequence goes on from OX376227.1 coordinate 497,448, forward strand.
TTAAAACTAAATCCCTAGGGATATAAATATATCACGGCTATAACCATCTTACTGCGACATATACATACATACATAGGTACGCTCGAAAAACATTAAAAGACACTATACTGGTCTAATAAAATGATATGAACAAACTCGAATAATAAACAACTACGCCTCTATCTAACCCTTCGGCGATGTATGCGTGAAGGTTATTGATATTGTTTGATATAAAAATATTTGTATAAGTTTTCTTTATCATTATCAGTAGCAGGATCAGTGGATAGAAGAAACATGGGGAGAGCGGCGTGTGCCGGCTGCAGCGTTCCCACGCAAGGAGGAGCGGTTAATTTATGACAAGTGCGGAATACCGATGTTATAAGTTTGCATGTGCTGATGCATCGTGTGGTAGGCGAAGACGTAAAATTATTTGAGGCTTTAAAGGCCGTAGTGCATGAAAGGGATAATTAGCCTTAAAAAAAAATCAAGATGCTTTCTTTTAATTTTTTTTTCTTTACAACTTTAATTTCTATTAATCGTCACTCACTTATATTTTATATAGTTGTCTAATTACTTATTCATTCAATTATTTTGTTTATAGCTCCACACGACGTTACCGCGTTGTTTTTATTTGCTTTAATTCGGCAGTTGATGCAAGCCGAGCATTTTATCGCCAATTATGGCTAGTCCGAGCAATGAAGTTTACTCATTAAGTTGTGACTGTGAAACAACAACCAAGTGAGCTTATAGTAACACGTATATTTTGAAACTTCGCGTTAATAACGTTAGTAAGCAGAAGATTACTTTTTAAATACGTAATATGTGTTACTTAAACTTATCAGACTTCTGATGAAGTTCTTCTTCATTAACAAATTGTCACACGCATTTTGTTAAACTATGGTAGGGACCTACTTATGAAACTGTTGGCAGTTAAGTCTTTTTCTGAAAACTTGACATAGGACAAAATTATATTTCATAAGAGGTATGCTTGTGACCGCTGTTAGTTCCAAAATCCGAGAGAAAGCCATAAAAATATTCCCACAGTTCCTATTACTCCTAATCCAAAATGGAGACGACCACTGCAACAATAACAATTGTGTAATAGCCTCATATCACTCTCTGTTTCCTACACGGCGATGTAATTAAACAAAGCTGTAACTATAGTCGACGGGTCTAAGTGCAACTCCTACGCAGGGCGTCGGGCGTGGGCCAAGGAGGCCACACAATAGTGACAATAGTCACCAACAAAAGACCCATTCCTTTCATAACAGGAAACGATAGCAGATTAATCGCCACTACATTATCGATAAGCTTTAGCAGTTCAGTGCGTTATATAGCCATGTTCGAAGAAGAACGCCTATGAACATAAATAGCTCATGACTAGACTAAGATGTTGGATCGAAAACTAGCTAACGCATGTAACAGAAGCTGACATAATATCATTGGAACTTGAATATTTAATAAAATAATGAAAGATTGACAAGGCTAAGAAAACCTAAAAAAGAATGTGATTTATCTGAACTAACACAGAGTGAACATTTTGAACTTACCTCTGTTGTGGCTGAATTAAAGCGAACTCTTAGAACACAACTAACCTCACCAGCTCTCGCCTTTTTTGGACAATCGGCTTGACTTTCTAGTGTTAGGGTTAACTGTTGTTCTCTATCTGGTGGAAGTGTACCGCGTTTAGCTGCTGAAGATCTTAATGACGATCTATTAATTACAATATTTCTGGAGAAATAAACACTCGAACGATAGTACAAGGTGAACTATCAATTACTTTATACTATTTCTTGTAAAAATCTGAGTTCAAATTCAATTATTATTTGGTGCATTGTAATACAGTAGGTAATTGAGATAAAGATAACCCTATTCCAAGAACCTCATTCAAAAGAATATCACAAGCAATGTTGTCTCCGTTTACGTTGACTTGTTTCCCTAACAGCTTATTCTCGGGCCCTTATTTCTACGTAATGATAAATGTTTCACGAAGTTGTTTTAGCGACTCCCAAAGTAAATGTGATCTTTAATACGTTTGAAGTAGCTAATAACATGTACCCTCTCTTTGAATATCAACTTGTGTATGTGAAACAACTTAACTCCCGTAACTCTAAGTCTTAAACACGCCCCTAAGTATTATACAAACAGAATTCTATTTACTGTCCCTTTTCGACAAAACTTTTACAAAGTTGGTCGTTTTATTTACAGAAATGTAGAGAAAAAACTCTAGTCGAATGTTCTAGAGAGCTCCACAAATAACATTTGGTCGTTCGCGCACTTGCTATGACAATTTTCCATATAAAAGGATGTCGTATGTTCGGTTCACTTGACGGTAAGTCCACAAAGCCGCAGTCATCCACCAGCGGATAGGACAAGAGGATACTTTTGATGTTACTGTTTTGTTACACAACGTGACATTGTTTTGTATTCCTACCACATTCCAAAACTTATTTACATCTGCAGCTAAGCTCGTATTCAATTTCGCAATTTCTGTTCTGGTTTTTCTTTTCTGAGAACCATTCTTAGCTCTCTGATTAGAGAGCTTTCAGCGTTCCTTGCAAATAAAATTTTTAAGTCTGCAATTACTATCTAAATATCGCACTGACTAACGAAATGGCCACTGCGGTCAGCTTGCTGAGCATAAAATCACTCTAGTGTAACGTGTTAAGTTTGGAATTGAGTTGCAGAAGCATGACATTTGCGGCCACCAACACTATAGTAGTAATAACAGTTTTACAACAGGTTGCTGCCTTAATGTTGCTTTGTGCGGTTTAACTGCGAAGAACAGAACGCGTAAAACCTAAAATTTATCAGCAGTGTTTCTTCGACGCAAGAACAAAGACGAAATGTTATTCAAGTTAATCAGGGACGCATTAAAGTTAAAATTTTCTCAATTTATACGCTAATAAAGTTTTCTTAAGCTTTAACAGGAAAAAATGAGTCGAAGACTTAAAATAAAGTTAATTACCCTAGGACTTTGAAACGGAAGGTGAAATTATGTTAGAATTTGAAATGAAGAGCAGTATGCAAATAAAAAATTCTGGTAATTAGGTAGGTAAGTATCTAACAGCTTTTTGTAAGATTTCATAAATACCTACTTATTTATAAACATTTGAATAATGAATAAAAACATAAAACTAAACTTGACCTTTAAAAGTTCCTCCACTTTACGTAGGCAAGAAGAGTTTAAAGTTGTAAAGGTTAAGAAGAGTTCGCTATTCGGAAATATTTAAATATTTCGGAGTACGCAAGTCCTGATCCTTTTCAACGGTACATCACGACACACAGAACAATTCCTCGTGCGTTAAGCGCTCGCCCCCCACGTACGTAGGTACGCTTCCTGCGTTCGCCACTAAACTTTATGACTCGGAAACAGTAACACACCAGTCTTTGTTATTCATAGATATACGGATTTGCTCCAACGATGACGTATTCAAAACGAGCACGATTGCACGTTAAGTGTTCTCAGTGTGGTTGCAATGGTCGATTGAAATGGAACTGACTTGGAGAACTGAGTCATAAAATATGAATTAGAAACCTATGACCCTATTCTTTGTAGATCCAAACAGATTTCACAATTTGTAGTTTCTAAATCCCTATAACTGCTATCAATAACATGTTTACTTACTAGGAATGAAAAATTGATATACTCGCCCATGTTGCATTTGACATGATAGACCATAAAACTAACATAATTTCTACCTAAAAATGGAGAACAGAATTTACACCAATAACATATTACGGCAAGTGGGAAGTGATAAATAGGTGCAAAGAAAAACGAGACGACAAGTGGCGGACCGCGGGGCGCTGCGAGCGGTGTTCCCCAGGGCAATGTTCTCGGTCCACTCCTATTTCTCTTTATGTCGGAATCAATTGTGTACTATTTTATTACTTCTACCCCATCTATTCGAACAGTAGCATGAAGCGATTTGCGTGTGATATAATCGTGCTGCCTGAATAATAAGACACTAACAAATACGATAACGGTCTTGAATCTATTAGTGATTGAATATCAAAAAGAGAATGCATCGTTTCAATATCTTATTACGTTGTATCGTAGTCTGTAGTAATTTTCCTAGCAATAAAAACACCAATATTCATAAACAAAACGGAACTAAATTGATTGTTAAAGTTGAAATATTATAACGTGATAAACACGTCCGAGCCCTTGAACATTGTTCGACAAGTTTCCAACTACGATTGTCTTTTTGTTGGACACGATAATAGTCAAACAACAAAAGCTGTAACAAAAGAAACATGTTCCGATACATGTCTAACACCTAAACTAATAGTTTTACAAAGTCGAAACCGAATCAGAATGAAATAATATGGTCCTTATTCTTTTCTAGGCAAAGTTTGATATTAATAAGCACCGGAAAATTCAACTCTGTCCCGAATAATTTGTAGTTCACTGTCTAGTTTGTAAATGAACAACTAGTAAGTTATAGTGTAGGATATGCCTCAGCTTACTTTATGAACGTAAAAACGTTACCCTCCTTTCCTGCCATAGATGTTTAACGGCACATACCTGTAATAAAAAAGAAATTTTATTATTTATGGGTTTTTTTTATTATCATAGGAAATGACTAGTATGAATAATATTGAAATGTAATCAATGATTTAACCAATCTATCTATTTCAACATCGCAAATCAGCAAATATATTGGGTAGCATTAAATAATCATTGTGTTAACAATCATTCAGTCATGCCACCAAATGTCTTTAGCCAACCAAATCCTCCTTTGTAACTGTCCATCAAACATTCAGTATCGGTACACAGACACAGAACATCGATTCATTAATACTGTCAAGTGTCGGGCGACACCTCTCACGACACTCGGGATCGGCGGAGATTGACGCGCGTGTCTCTGTTCTCGTGAATAATTCACGCGGAACGGTTATCTGGCGACTGTTGAGTGTCCGGAGTGTTCGCTGTGTCCGCAGCCTCACGACGAAGGCGAGCCGAATGATAGTGCTCCATAATGGGAATAATCGAACACTATCGTCTCATGATAGAAACAATTCTTGTACTTTTGATTAATAGCCTATCTCTGGTTTATCGGGTAAAGAAATTTAGTGGTGACAGTATTATAAGTAATAAATGAATAACAATTTGTTAGACCTTTCATAGATATGAAAACTATTTAGGAAAGTATTTCAAAGTCAACTGTGTGAAGTAAAAATTTCATGGAGTTCATGTCGAAAGATGACTGATATAATTTACGAAAAATAAATTCGACCTAACTCCCAAAAAAACGCCGCAAATATCTTTGCCGAGACGTTTAAATCTGTATTTACTAACGTGTGATGTCTACCGCTAAGCTTGCGAGACCTTTTTTAAAAGCCACAATATTGATGCGGTTGGTATACGCGTGGATTATTCGATGACATCCCCGTCCATTCTATCACTCCAAATACAATCCCGCGTCGCGTCGTCAGACAACGAACTTTAGATTAAAAATAATTTTACATTTCTTCAGGTTACGCTTCGGTTAAACCTGTCTCTGAATGGATGATTTCTATTACATTTCTGTTAGAATAAATTAAGATTTACGGACTTGTTCTCTATTATAAGACATGCTAGACCGTGAGGTACCTGAATCATAATTGATGTCTTAAATAATATGATATACTCGTATTTTCAGCAAAATACATTTATTTTAGTACTGTTTTCTGGGAAATCTGCGCTGACTCTAAGTCAGGTCCTTTTATAGTCGCATCCATAATGAATCATTCAGCACTCTGAGTGTCATTCTTTTAATTGTGCAGAATTGAATATCTAAGAAAAGCCGCTTTGAAAAGCATCACGTAACTAGTACCATCAGAATTATGTCAATGAATTTTCTCAACTGCTTTTTGAGAATGTCTAGAAAAACTTATATTAGAATTATGTTATTAATATTCATATTCCTGTTGATCTGATGAACTAAATCTACACATTCACTGCCCATATCGTTTCTGACATACTTTTGTGCTCATTGGTATTATTTTATTCTTGTACGAAACATAATACAGGCTTCAATACAATTCATTCACTTGTCTCAGCGTGGTGGAAGATTCCGCGGATCTTGATGGAACGAAATAAATAAATATGGAGTAGATCAGGGATGAGCCTGATTGATGTATTGTCTGGGATCTCCAGTTACTGCACTTAACCTTGGCAGGAGGAGTCTTCAATCAACCCAGTCACTATTCGGATTATTCCGCATTCATGATTCTCGAAGTGGCGTTTATTTTTAAATGTATCTTGTGTGTGATGGATTCCAGATTGGTTTGTTTCATGGAAAAGCTTGATTTTGTTGTATAAAGATACAGTAAGATGAAAAGATTAAGGTCAGGTGTATCAAACAATCAGTTTGATAGCAATGTCCGTAAATGTACCTCCTCTTCACCAAATTTCTAGCTGTTCTTTAACATTTTTAGTTACGGGAAATAACCATTTTACAAAACCAATATAAAAATAGAGAATTTTTTATAACTTGTGGTCGCCTAGTGGTCGAAATTCGACCATAATTCATTTAGATTTTAGGTTTGATAGGATAGTTCATACTAATTCCATGTATAGTATACTAATTCCATGCTGCCATTTCATTATTCTAAGGTATGTTCCAAAACCAAAATAAACAATAGACGTATATTGATTGGGTCAGCTAGGTAGGTAGATGTAGGTAGGGTAGGTAGGAAGATAGATAGGTAGGTCTGTATGTAGGTAGGTAGGGAGGTAGGTATGTAGGTAGGTATGTAGGTAGGTATGTAGGTAGGTATGTAGATAGGTATGTAGGTAGGTATGTAGGTAGGTATCTATGTAGGTATGTAGGTAGGTATGTAGGTAGGTATGTATGTAGGTAGGTATGTAGGTAGGTATGTAGGTAGGTATGTAGGTAGGTATGTAGGTAGGTATGTAGGTAGGTATGTATGTAGGTAGGTATGTAGGTATGTATGTAGGTAGGTATGTAGGTAGGTATGTAGGTATGTATGTAGGTAGGTATGTAGATAGGTATGTAGGTAGGTATGTAGGTAGGTATGTAGGTAGGTATGTAGGTAGGTGCGCCGTAAATAAGTATTTGGTGCTACCCGTGCGAAGCCGGGGCGGGTAGCTAATATTATATAAAAATTTCTACCGTCCTTCTCCATAATAATAAACTTTAACTGTGCTAAATTTCATGCTCTTTCATCCGCGTAATTTTCGTAAAAAGTGGTACAAAGTTTTTGCTTCACGTATTAATATATGGATTATTTTGTAGTGTCGTAATTTGTGACAAAATTACATTTATGTGAGACGACAAGTTTATTAATAGTTAATTCCGTATTGATGGGCGAACATACGGGCCTGACTTTGATAAAGGTCGGACAGGATACTTAGGAAGATCACATTTATTTAACCGGATTTGCTTCCACGTAGTAAATATGTATCACAATCAAACCCTTTGGGAACAACATGGATTTCTCTCCGCAATCCGTTTCTCTAATATTTGGATTGACATATTCTTATTTGCTGATAGACTCCCTGGTACACTGATTATTAATTTACCAACTGTCTCTTTTGTAATGTCATGTTGTGTTACCGACAATAGCCGGTAGCAGTCATTTTAATGCGCCATTACAGTATGACTTGAGTCACAACATTGTACTACCTACGCCCAAACCGATTTAAGTCTACACTACACATTGTTTAGTCACAAAGGAAATACAAAAATTTGTGTTTGCGAATGTTACATTGGATATACAGCAATCAGATGAGAGATCAGACATGATATCTTACTGATTTTGTTGCTGCGAAGGCGGCTGTATTGGTTTACAATGACGAAGCAAACTCCGTAAACTTATTTAGAAAAATAGTCACCTCTACTCTATAGAACACAAAATTAAGTCTCTAAACTTTCAAAAACTACAAACGAACCGAACTAAATATAAAAAACAAACAACTAGATAATCATGTTCAGTTAGGGCTGTTGCGCACGCGGTGCGACTACGTGGCGGACTGGGCCAGCAATTAACTAATTGTGAGTATAACTGGCCAAGTTATAACTGCGTTCAATTGCACTTGAAGCGATAACCTATTGGTCGGTAATTATACTGCAGGCGAGCTCGTTAGCTTAGGGGATAAATGTGGGAACTCATGGTGACACGTCGACGTGAGGGCCCTCCAGCCGACGCCTGATGGCTCGATGGGATTAGTACTCACATTTTATGTTCGTTAATTCGATTTTATATTTGACTCTTGACCCCGATCGTGTTGAATGGGGTGAATTAGAGAGCCGTGTTGACAGTTTACTGAAGCGTTGAGTGTTTTTGCCAATTCATTTTCATTAATGATGGATGACGTAACCCACTCAATTAATGTAACTGGCTCTTTTTTAGGTTTCCGTACATCAAAAGGAAAAACGGATCCCATAAACGATCACTTGTCTGTCCGTCTGTCTGTCTGTCAGCCCGTCAAGACCCTTTTTCTCAGGAACGCGTCGAGGTTTCAAACTGAAATTAATATCAAATACGTAAGCCTACGATCTGTAGGAGCTCTAAACAAATCACGCTTCTAAGTCGACGCAATAAAAAAATACGGTCATTTCATACGACATATTTTGACACTCGCAAATAAATCAAAACCTATAGGGTACTTCCCGTTGACCTAGAATCATGAAATTTGGCAAGAAGCAAAGTCTCACAGTACTAGCTAGTAAAGGAAAAAGTTCGAAAATCGTTAATTTGTATTTTATGACAAACTAGCTTCCGCCAGCGGCTTCGCCCGCGTGATATCTTTATAAACTATATATAGCCTATGCTATTCAGTGATAATAAAGCATTCAACTCGTGAAAGAATTTTTAAAATCAGTCCAGCAGTTTCTGAGTTTATTCATTACTAACAAACAAACATACAAAAAATCAAATCTTTTCTCTTTTAAGATTAGTTAAGATTTTTTTTTTGCGATTGCTAACTTACATTTGTTGTTGGAGAATTGAACGTGACGTATATCCATCTATAGGACAACATGTTTTTCAACTACAACGTTAAGTTTGTTTTTGGTATAAATTCATCCCAACTACGGAACTATGTGGTTTCCTTGTGTGTGCTCCGAAACACGGCCCGTTTTTTTTAATTCTTTATAATTTTCTACTGTCTTTTGCTTGTCATTGTCGAACCCTTATACGTGTTGAAAAATCTTTTCTTTACTACCAATATAACAAAATAGCAGTGTATCGAGATAAAAGTTATCGATAATCTATATATATAAAATGCTTTGTCCTGAATGACTGACTGACGGATCAACGCACAGCCTAAACCGCTGATCGTAGAGACCTGAAACTTGGAGGGTGTGTTCTTTGTATAACGCAGGCATCCGAAAAGAAAGGATTTTTCGAAATTCTACCCCTAAGGGGGTGAAAAAGGAGGGCAAAGTTTGTATGGGACAACATGATTCCTTTGGTCCAATCTACTTCAAATTTTGTGGAAACACTCTTTAACAGAATTGATGGAAGACGTGTTTCGTATTTTATATGAAATTCATCACTTAACGGGGTTAAATAGGGGTAGAAAGTTATTTTGGGAGTGATTTGCTTCGAAGTTGATATCAATATTCCTTAGTGCTTTTGATTTAAATTACATTTTATTTTAACACATGTTTTAAACTCAATCCGATTTTATTAAAAAAAGGTTGCACTCACATAAAAGCTTGGTGCAATGCAAATAAGTACTCTTTAAAATTGGAATATCTCGAAAGTCACCGTACTATATTAGTACCGCATTTGAAGGATTCTAAGCTTTACAGAGGTTTGTATTTATTCCTAGGATTCCCTTATCACCATCAAATTACCCCTTCGAATTCAAGAGAGTGCAGTTTCCCATCAAAGTCTGCTTCGCAATGACCATAAACAAAGCTCAAGGTCAAACTCCTTGAGGGAAAGCGGCTTCTCCCACGGCCAGTTGTATGTGGCATGCTCCAGAGTAAGCGCACAGAGTAGCCTGGTGATTCTAGCACCCGAAGGAAAAACAAAAAATATTGTTTACAAAGAAATGCTGCGTTATGTGTAGTGTTTCGATTTCTTTGTAAAAAGATAATACCCCCGTGTAACTTTCACTAGATCGAAGGTCGAGTTTCGTGTTCATAAAATATATTTACTTAACAAAATTTTAATTTATTTTCATGTTTATTTAACCTTTAAATCCCTACACTATAATAAAGATTGTTGTATTTTATAAGTATTCAAACATTTTAACATAATAATTTATATGTTATAACAATGTAAATAACGTAAAATACCAATAAAGAGTCCTGTTAGAACCATTTTCGACTTCTACGCGGACGAAGTCGCGGGCAAAAGCTAGTAATAATAATATTATCCGTTAAAAGGAACTCGGTGCTTTAGATGATTTATTACGTTATTTTGAGGATTAATATTGTTACGATTCAACTTTAACGTGATTGATAGCATTACGGTTGTTTAAACTTCTTTGAACGAGTTATTTAAATCGAGTGTGAAACAGAAGTAACCAATCGAGTGTGAGTCAGAAGTAACCAATCGAGAGTGAGTCAGAAGTAACCAATCGAGTGTGAGTCAGAAGTAACCAATCGAGTGTGAGTCAGAAGTAACCAATCATTTTGCAAAGAAACTTTTTGTTTGTCATATGACAAAGCCATCCACAGAACATACGATAAGAAGCTTAATATTGCAGATGGTCTATTCGTAGGTACAATTTGTCATTTGCTAACTACGCAATGTGGATATAATGTAGTTAATTATATAGTGTCCGCATAGTCGCCAATTAACAGTGTGAGCACCTAATGAAGTAATTAGCGGGACGGTCGATACAACGTGTTCCATTGTGCGATCTATTGCGTTCATGAACGAGTGCTGTCTCATTACATACTTATGCAATATCAGGCGCATGATTAATCAGGAGCATTAGCGGTCAGAGGTGACCAGCGAGCGCGCATTACTTATTGATGATGTCATAGATCAAACAAAAGCTCGCAGTGAAATTTTAATAATTAATTCAATGGTAGTGGTGTCCAACAAAAGTTACTGGTGTAGTCATGGTAATCTATTTTCATAGGCATTGTAATCAGCAAAAAGTGGGTAAACCCGAAACAGAAAGCTTTAGTATTAATTAATGATCCGGATAGGAAAGATTGATTAGTTTAGGACCTAAATGTTGGGACAAATAATGAAAGCAATTCCATAAAAAAGTGTGTTTACAGAATTATTTATTTCTGTACTACACATCGGAATATCGAAGTCGGAGCGCGCTAGGGTCCCATTTGATAACAGGATTTAAACCGTCCGGCTTTTCCAATAAGGATTGTCTCATTCGATTCCTGATTGCTTTTTTGCTAATAACGTACGCGTATAAAAGTCGCGAGCGAACGCATCGCCCGTGATATATGTGCGGAGGGGCGGACCCCCCGGGGGCCCGGACCACCGGAGTGGACCTCTCGCTGCGCGGACCCGCGGTCCTAGCCCGCAGTACCATTAGACCGCTATCGAATAATCTTTATTTTTTCTCATACGCCTCTATTAGAACAAAGAATCGATAAAGAAAGAATCGAGATATGATTGAAAAATTGTCCCATCGAGTTTGATTTGTTGTTGATCGTATTCGTGAATAGTAAAAATAAGCCGACCAATCGAGTGGATAATTGAGATATTTATTTAACTGCGTGGGTTTTAAAAAAACGTCCTAAATGGAAATTTGATTGATTATTATCATTATTTAATTTTTTATCATATTTTTGATGGCATGATTAAAATGAAACAGCGTGCTACCAGCTGCACGATTGAATAAAAACCTTGACAAATGCACTTTTGAATAGCTGCATTAACAGTGCCTACTTTTCTACGTTACCCTATAATTTCCCCGTAATCAGGCTCCACATGAGTGAGCCTGTATACTTACCCTTGGCGCGATACTATCGTGCACATTGTGTGCTCGGTGGTCGGTGCAAGGATACAATACACTGGCCCGCGGGGTGCCAGCCCTCTATAACTGCCTCGAAAAAATATTCAGTGAGCATGCTTCCTCCACAGTGATTTATAATGTTTTGTTCAGTTCCGGGAGTCAATGGTGTTTTTATTGGTTACGGCGTTATTATGACACGGTGCTACATAAAACGAACTCCCATTGTGTATTGTAAGTTTTTGACAAGTTGAACGTATGGTGATAGTTCAAACAGATGAATGTCGTGCCGTGGGAGCGGAAATACATGTGACGACGATGTTGTGAATCAGGTAATGATAAATATTGTGTGTCCTGGGAAAAATATAGCGTGAAGGAAAATAAAACAAAATAGGCCTCAAAAACTTTGCAACTGTTTAAGGTTAAGATGACATAAAAACGATTTTATTCAAGCATTGAATGTTATCTCCAACAAAAGCGAATAAAAATATGATACTCTACAAATAGCATGGTATATCTAGTGATTCTCTTATAAACGACACGGAATATCGGTTTCATCGCGTTAAACTGTCCGTATTTGGTTGATAATTTAACTTTTTATGAGAATGAAGGCTGCGCAAGTGTTTGTGTTCCGAATCGTCGGATAATCTCGTTTTATCGTTGTTTTATTACTAACAACGACCGCACTTATATCTATATCGAGAATCAAAAAGCGAAACTGTGTTTATACCACAGTTTTCGATAACGCCTTGTAGGGGCGCGGGACGGGCTCGGCGGGACGGGATGCGGGACCACTCTCAAAAACAAAGTGATTTGTTGCTCCGATGAAGACCTCAGTTTGTTTTTATTTACAATTCTAATAATGGGTCCGAGTTTTTGTTGTTTATGTTCCGAGTCGTATTTAGTTGGTTTTACTTAATTATTAGTTTAGCGGTGAAAGTTCTGATAACGATTAAAATGTTATTCTGTTAGTGATCGCATTCGCTACTCGATAAAGGGTCAATAAAAATATTATTGTAAGCTATTCTCGACTGGATGACGGGACCGTAAACAAACCCGGGTCGAATGATAGGACCACACACAGAGCTATGATACAGAGTGAAAATATTGGAATGGACACAATGTTTTTTTATTTGATTTTATGACTTAGAAAAACGATAATGTATGGAATGAAATGGCAGTACCTACGTTTAGAAAGTATTACTCCAAGATCCACAAAATAAAAATATCACTGATTCTGACCGCAGTCAGATCAGTCATAGCCATAGTCACGAGAGATCACGACGCGTCTCGCTATTCGTGTAGTGGCGATGTTTCACGAATGTATTCGTTTCCAGTTCGGCGGACATTATGCAGCCACGTCAATCACACGTGGTCAAAATATTACATTGAATATTTAATATGTAGTTGTAACAAACGGTCTAGATACATTATTCATGTTGATATTTATGTGCCTATATATCTATGGGGAGCGCTACAATCATAAAGTTTTTATTTACTCTGATGGAGTTTCGCCTAACTATCGTAAACACAAAAGTTTCACGGCTCTTAAATCCATGCACCCACAATATCGATGAATAATAAGATCCAGAAAGTCTCATTCAATTTTAACTACTTTAAAAAATTTGATTTACGTAAGTAATAAAGGAAAATATCGTGAGGAATAATTAACAATAAGTAGATAAGCAGTTAGTGATCAATAAGTAAGTAAGCATTTAGTGATCAATAAGTATGTAAGCAGTTAGTGATCAATAAGTAGGTAAGCAATTAGTGATCAATGCTTGTAATTTTTCTATATAAAAATAAGACCTTTGCACTGAAGTGGCATAATTGCATCTTATGTATTAGGTACACAGCATTATTGTTAACTAGTTTTAAACTTGTACTCAAAGATGACGAATTAATATTACAGTAGCACCGATGATGACTGGGCGTGTTCAAAAGGAAATCATTACTGTTAACCACCGCATACCTCTCAATATCGAATTAATTTCAATCACGATTACCTACTATGTGTGTAAATTAGCGCAATAATTTTCATTGCTACGCAAAATTACACATTAATAGTAAACACGCAGATACTGCTATTAAACATGGCTCCTACATCAGAACTGAATATTACTCTAACCTCTCTGAGACTAACCTAGTATTTGCAATGAATTACAATCTGTCATTATCTGTCATTTTATTGAGATAAGACACGAAATAGTACAGCACATACGGTACAAAAACTAGAAAAAGGAAACAGTTCACGAGTAGCTACCGTCGCGTCGTCGCGTCGTCGTCGCCGCGTCGACAGTCGACGGACGACCAAAAATATTTAGTGTAGACATCGACGACTGCGTTTCGATACTGTTCCGCTATTGCTTCACCGTTTTGTAAGTTAATAAACAAAAGGTCTTCCAGCCACATGTAGGCAGGTATTGTCATGTGGCTGTCATAATGTTGCCCAATTAGATACATTTTTGTAATTTGCTTGGCTTAAGTTCTGCCTTGTTTTTAACCTCAATCTGCTGAAATAGTCCATGAGCATGGGTTTCGTGTATGTGGGCCTTCTGCAAATTGCTATTCTGTGTCCTACTAGTGATGTACCCGTGTACCTCAGTAGCGACAAATTAAGATTAACCACGCCGCGCCGCGCCGCGGTATCGCGCGACTAAATCTGTGCCCAAATTAACAGGAACAATTTCGGAGTGAGCGATATAATCTCGCGTTAGTGGGCTTTTTAATCGATTGTGCATTAGTGTCGAACTTAGTAGAAGGTTGTTTCATCATCATCATTTCAGCCGAAAGACGTCCACTAATGGACACAGGCCTCCCCCTGAAGGCTGTTTACACTATGCTAATGGTTGTAATCTTATGGACATCGATCTTGGATCTTATGGACAATGATCTAGTGGTCACTATTCAGACTTTTTATTTTAGTGTCTGGCGGGCAACTGCCTCAATTTTATTTGAAAGCTTGCCAATCTAGTTAGTCTAACGTTGTAATATTTCTTTGGTTTGTGATTGACTTAGATTGTTTATTTAAGCTATAAGACGACAAGCTAGCAATTTTGGTCCTTATGAAGCTTTAATATTCATGGGGAGCAAAAACTAAAGTAAACGGCATTATATGAAGCTTGACTGTATAAAACAAGTAATTGTTAACATACGACAGTACCTATGGGTACAGCAGTAGAATGGTTCTGTGGTTAGAGCCCTTGTAAGCGGCTAGCAGATAAATGTACCACTTTTTGTTACAGACTCGTATGAAGACAAGACATTATAACTTGTTGGCAATTTGTAGCTAAGCTGCCTCATTGGCTTAGTAATATCTACAATAAGTAACTGAAAAACTGGCTTCAATTTCTAGGTTTAGTTCTACCTACTTTTCTGTCATTATTTTCGACTGTGTTTAACATTGCCACATCTGAAAAAGGGCCATCAAGATATATTTTGCAATATTTTGTCTGGCAGAATATAATAATTTTAATGCAAATAGTGAAAGGTTCATTTGTGGATTATTATTTAATATCTCTGCCTGCCTGCTTATACCATTACCAGTCAAAGGCGTGATTTGTATAATTTACACGTTTAATAAATGCAAGGATTGGCGTTACTTTATATGCATTATAAAATGAATGTGTTTTCGTAACGTTATTTCTCTATTGTGGGTTTACGATACTCCGTTACCCGTTTCTTAGGAATTCAATAAAAGAAATATTTCATGCAGCTTTTTATGGTTATTAATAAATATAACGACGTTGTTATATCACATACAGTTTTATAGAAACTGCTTATTGAACAAGAAGATGATAAATCATAAAGTTTGAATGGTCTTGCATTAATGCACTTTTAGTTGAAGCATGCTATTACAGCATCACATCGCCGTTGAATGATTTAAGGCTCCCGTAGACAGGCACGACGGCGACGCGGCAGCGCGACACGGCTCCAATAGAACAATTTCTATGAGAACTTCATGGAAATTATTGTACCAGAATGGCGTCGCACCGTCGCGTCGCGTCTGGCTACGGGAGCCTTTAATATTATCCTAAATAATTTAAGGTGACCATCGCAAAATTTTTTCTTTTTCAACTCGGCTATTAATGTGTTTTGTTTATAAAACATAAATTATTAAGGATTTTGAGCACCATTAAAACATTCTAGAATAACCTATTAGGCACTACTCCGACTGCTCTGCCTACCGCAGTGTAACATCGCACCGCACAGCGTCAGTATTGCGGTGTGTGGTCTACACTGCAGTCTATAATAGGGATGGCGAACTAACGAAGATTTTTTTTGTTTTGCTAAACGTGTCACTTATCTCTGAGAAAAAATTGGCAAAATTAAAACAAAAAACTCTGTTACAATAAATAAGCATGAACGATTTCTTAAACAAATACATTAGAATGAAATTATGCAATCAATGCACTGTCGATTTGCATTATTATAAGTAAATGAAGATTTTTGAACTTGCTAAGCTTCGTCATCCGTGGTATACAGCCTAGTTTTATTTCGTGGGAACCGACGCGACGCCCGCCACCGCCGCGTCTGTCGGGCGCAACATTCGCGACAGGTGAATATTTGATACTAATAACTAACGGCTGGACTGTACCGGTAACAAATAAAAATATACCGGTTCTTTACTCAGGAACGACTACTGGTACTTCTTCATGATGGTACTTACTTTTATAATATTCTGCTACGTAGAAACTACAGGCAGATTCTTTTGTCCTATGGTGGAGTGCGATAAGTAAATAAGTATCTTCTTT
The DNA here is from genome assembly GCA_947364205.1 of Agrochola lota. NCBI lineage: Eukaryota > Metazoa > Arthropoda > Insecta > Lepidoptera > Noctuidae > Agrochola > Agrochola lota. The sequence continues at coordinate 514,074 of OX376227.1, forward strand.
TAACATTTATTTAAGTATTTACTTAGTCTGCCACACACACCTGTCATCGTATTGAGTTTTCCAAATACTTAACGACAAAAAGTTTCAGAGCTTTTTTCGACGTTATCCGAACAGGTAACTAACAGATATTAAAATGTAATAAAATTTGTTTCCTTACTTAGTTGACTTTAAAACGCACTTCAGTTTCAAAATAATCAGTTAGTTTACTTGGTCTCACAACACAACCGAATTTTCATATTTTTTTGTTGAACTCAAGTGAACACAAGTCTGTTTTTCTTTAAGAATTTTTCCTAATTATTGAACTAACAAGAAATCTTCAAATACTTGGTATAAGTTCGGGAGTGCTACACAAGTTCGTTCAAAGAAAACTTCCAACTTGCTATAAATTAGTTCACGTTCATAATATGGCTGTTTAGAGTAGGTTTATTTTTTAGTATCGTAGTATATAACTGGAAAGATTATGAGTTTTTTTTGTGCATAATACTTTAGTAACGTGATGGGTAGGTAATTCCGAACACAAAGTTAATTCATTCAGTGTTCATTCATAGCAGAACAACACCTCTAACTTATTTCAGTTTCAAGTACCTATCGATTACTATTTATTACAGTAAGTAATGATTATCTCGAAAATACAAATAATAATTAGCAGCCAAGCGCGTCTGTCTCTGTGTCAGTTTATATAACCGCGTCTCAGCAGGATAGGTCATAATGTCAGCACTAATTGAAAACATGTTGTTTCAATATTTATCGCCAAATTAAAAGTTGAAATTGCAATAACATTGCTTTTCATTAAACATTTACCAAGCATTTCGAGACAACTTGTTTTAATGAAGTATAAAATACATGAACCAAACCTTTTCCGATTTAATTACTGGCATGACATCAGAGGTACAACGAAAATATCCCTTTTAAATAATTATCCTCCCATTTGAATGGAAAAGGAATAACTAAAATTAACTAATTACCCTCGATAAAATATTTAATCAAGCAAAGTGCCAGTTAGTATACGACAATTAGTAAAATGTACGACGAAGAAGTAATTCATAGATGTCTAATTTATAAATTGAGAATCAATTGGTAAGGCTGGACATGAAACACTCACCTAGTTACGAATTCAGTTTCATGTTAATGTACTTACATGTCAACAACTGACAACTGAACTGTAAAAATGAAAGTAATAATTTTGGACGAATTTGTGGGGCAAGTTCACACGGTTCAAAGTAAATTTTAACACAAATCAAGCACTGTAAACTTTATGCAACATTAAGCTCAGTATTATGAAACACCACCAAGAAAAGTGCACGACAAAGTCCTGGCAACAATAACTGTTGATAAGCGAAGTATCGGAGGGAATTATTCATGAGGCGCTTACCGCCGCCATCGACAACTATTAACATTTTAATCATCCACTTTATTGAAACACAACACAGCGGCGTACAGAAGGACCAACTTCATAAGAATAATCTTGTTTCTATTAGGACCAGAAAAAGAATTCTAACTATTACGAGTATAAACTGTGCCAAACGAAATTTGGCACACGGGTAGACCATGACCTGGAGAAGGACATAGGACCACTTTTCATCCTGAATCGCAAAAGAAGTCGCGGGCAACAGCTAGTAATAATATTATAAATGCGAAAGTGAGTTTGTTTGTTTGTTACGCTAAAACGGCTGAACGGATTTGGTTGAAGTTTGGCAAATGGCTAGACCATGACCTGCGTTAGGATACTTTTTTCTCGATATTTCCACGGGATCGAGACTTATACTAAAATTAAATAAAACTAGATTAATGCAGTTCAACATTCACATAGTTTGGATAAGTTAATAAGCAAGTCTCTATGATAAAAATGTCGTTGTAATAGTCGCGATATCCAATTAGAGAGTTCCATAATAGCGAATGTCCGATGACAGACATTTTTCAGTTCCCGTATCCACCTACATACATCCTGATTTGCTTTACAGTGCAGAAGATACTGCGATTATAAATTCATTTCTTTGCCTTCTATTTGTGCCTTCCGTTCCTTTACAGGGACTGAAACTTCTGTATTCTTTTATTTGGTGCTGCTGAAACTGGAGCGCGCTAACTATAAGCTTCAGCTGACAGTTTGAGCATAAAATTTTGTGGCAAAGTAGATGGAAGTAAACGAAGATTACATGTTACCACACTTTAATATTATATATATTTCGGGCAATCTATATTTTGGGCAATTTTGACTAGTTAGGAAATTAGCTTATCGAAAAGATATGGAAATAAATTAGGAGGCTCATGTTTGGTGAAGAAGATAAAAACTGTTTGTGACAGCATGTCAGTAGATATATTATTTAACGAGAATGATATGTTTATTTTGATAATGTGTCAAAACATTTTGCAAAATTTTTAATTTATTGAGCATATACGAGTATTTGATACGAAAACGAGTAGTTTATTCTCATTATGCAAATATTTACAAAACCACCTACTGGTATAATTCAAATGAATAAAATTCTGAAATATGCAAACTGTGATATTATTCCACGACTAATATAATATTATTATAATAAATCGTCGATTTCGATGCAACGACAGTCCGTAAGCGTTTAAATATGTTATTGTTGAAGCCAGTTCCCTGAGTTATGTCTCGGGATCTTTGTTCACGGCACAGGCTCGTAACTTCACATAAATGTACAATATTATGGAAGTATTTATTTATTTATTGCTGTATATTACATGTGGTATTCTATATGATATATACAAAATTCTATGGCACAAGCAAGTGCGTTCAAAAGAGCCAGCGAGTGTCAGTGAATGGGAATGTTTCGTACACTACTGATAATGTTGAGAAGCAATTAATAATGTGTGGTTGTGATTTATGTTATTGCTGGAACTTTTGTTGCTTTTAAATAAACTGAACTAATAAACATCGATCATCAACAGATTATAGTATTAAATAAAAGTTATAAAACTAAAACCCAACTACGACAAATAAGTCGTCTAAAAAGGTATAAGCAAGACATCACGAGCGAGACAAGTAAACAATCCGGAGTCACACGTGTTAGGGCAAATCGAACAGATTACGTGTGACTCCGGATTTTTACATACATACAAACCGAAATCATAACCCTTCTTTTTGCTTCGCAGTAGTCGGGTAAAAATTATGAATGCGTTTCGTGCTTTGAGTTTGTGTCACTTGGTACACACGGCTACACATCAAGCTATACATTTCCAATTTATGCTGATCTAGCATTGTATAGGATTTCCGTACAATGCGAGGTCAGCTTATACTGGAAATGTATAGCTTGATGTGTAGCCGTGTGTATATCTTTAAAGTTTTGATGAATATTTATTTGAAACCCTGCAGAACAAAGTGCACAGCTAACGATTACTTTACTAGGAGATATTGAATTTGTCCTTCACAACCGATCCAAACATTCCAACAGTACCATCGTGGGCAACGTCCACTTGACGTTTGATTACATTAGCCTAATATTATTCTACATGCATTAACTATAGGTACACTCAATTCCATGCGAGCATTCGTCATTCTATACCGTCAATATTCGTACGCGAAAATCAACATTCCAATCAAGATCGCCCATGGTCCCACTGAATCAGGAGAAATTAAGGCTGCGTTAGAAGTAACGTGTAGAGTACGCAGTTTCATCTCATTCTGTGCTGCAAGTTTGAACGGCGACTTAATTGGACTTGTCTTTTCTTTCCCTATAATTCACTGTTAATGAGCCAGATTCGATTTCAAAGTCAAGTGTCTGTATATTAAGTAATCTGGTCTACTAAACGCGCTATCTAATCAAGTGGTCAGTATTCTAAACGCGGCGTGCACGTGCGAACGCCGACACATTCGTGGGTGTCGTCTGCGCCCCGTCTGTCAGGACTGGCGGGGCGCCAACAGTCCCGGCCCCCGGCCCCCGGCCCCCGTTGGCGCCCGGGGCCCGAGATTCTCCGGAAGGAAAGAATCTCTTCACCTTATTGTGCACAGTTATGATAATGGCATGGCCTGTCTGCGAGCTGGTAATCAACTTTTGATAATTGGGAGACTGACAATGTGCCGCAGGTGTTCCCGACTTTTCTTCTTTGTTTGGTGCGTTGTTTGATTGTGTCTCCTCAAATAAAATTTTCTACGTGCGTCCTAAAAAAGAGTCTAGAAGATTTGCAGCATAATCTTACTTTAGGTACTTACATTTATTCATTCTTTACCGACTAAACAAACTGACAGACTGATGAAATAGTAACGTATTTACGATACCAAGCCATACTTAGGCAAGATGGATGAGCTAGCATCATCTAAATCTAAAGCCTAAAATAAAACGAAAGACTTTAAGAAGTTTCACTATTTACTCTGTGTAAACTTTGCAGGTCTTTTGCAGACTGGACGTAAGTAAACCAACAAAATGAAGAGCCATATAATAGTCACATACAACTTCACGATCTCATTAAATGCTCAACCACGAGATAAGAGTCCAACATCTTACCTAAAACTAATAACTGTCCTCCAATTAAAATAACACAGCAGCAGTTTATAAATAACAGTTCATCGCCCATCAATATCGTAATGGTATTTTAATATTTCACAGTTCGTTCCTCGGAACAGTTCCAAGCGACTGTCACAGATAAATTATTCACTATCACTTACGAACTCCAATTAATTTAAGATATAAAAGAGTATGTTAAACACGTGGGATGTCTTGTTACATGTTGAGACGGAATACATTAGTCTTCTACTTTAATTTTTCGTGGAACATAATTAAAATCTTAATTAAAGTAGCGGTTGTTATGGGTCCAATAAAGGTTAGTATTGCTCTATCATTCATATTTATTTTCTAATAGCGGGGAACTAGGAAACATACGGTGGAAACGACGAACAGGCATGGCGTGTTTTATTTATGTAAAATGTAAGCAAACCTGCTAATAACACAACAGATGGGAAACCATGTAAAAATATAATTTTACAGGAAATCATGGCGACAGTCCATAACGCAGGATACACCTTCGCAAAAAGCTATTTCGAAATCAAACGGTTACAGAATTTCGAAGCCCATATTTTTATTCTACTGCCATTTCGGAATTCTACAAAGCCAACCTTAATGGAAACACAGACAACGGAAACATATTTCCCACTTCATCGTAGGTGGCGAAATTATGGTAACCGTTTAGCGCACTACATGTCCCTTCGTAGCTCGTAGGAGGATAAACATGACAGTTTGTGTTTCACGCTGAACTAATAGCGGAGCTTACGCATTACTCGCGGACAACATCGCTAAGCGACCATAGAATCATGTAAATGTACCGAGCTAAGTGATTTAGAAGTATCCGTAAATATAATAACACGGTTTTCGCAGGGTTCCTATAACTTACTATGTAACGGTCATCAGTTAATCTGCAAGTCACAAAGTGATGATGATGATGATGTCATCTAGCAAAGTCAAGATTAAGATAAAGAAATTTAAGATTTAGTACTTAAGGTTTACATTACAAACTTGATATCAGAGGGTAGTAAAGTATTCAGTACTTCTCGTCCGGTAAAATTGTCTTTTCTATCATATGTATATACGTCTCGTTTTTGTTACGAATGGTGCTATGACTATAAAGCATCATTCATAACAAAAACGAAACCTATGACGTATGACGCTACAGGAACCGAACATTATTAAAAGCAAGTTTCAGACGTAATGTTAATTCGCTCGCAAATTGGATGTAAGTGAAAACAGACGCGGGCAGTCATTTGCATGCGCCGCGGTATGAGAGTAAACACACGTGCGCTTGGCGCGGCCAGACGAACTGGCTGGCAAGGTGACTGGAAAAATAAGCCATAAAGTTTTTATAGCTATGTGGATAAGAAAAAAAATATATCTGGAATAAAATTGTCTTTGTTCTAGGAATAGAAAACAGTCTCTTATGTATTGTCAGGGAAGACGATAAGTCGAAAGTTAATAAATATTAGAGTAATCACTAATCACTTTCAAAAAGGGTTTGAAGCATATATTATATGAACTAATAGTATGCCAAAGAGGTTATTTACAACAACAATAAATGCTTTTTGAATTTACAGTTTAAAAGCAGTAGTGTCACCTCGCCACTACGAACTAAACCACCTGAATTGATAGATTGATTTATATAAAGCCACTTTTCCCAAAAGAAAATATGTAATAATAAAGACATCACCACCACACCACCATAAGACTCACCCATGTGTACAAAGCCCCATCACCCATGTTAGCATACACTAAATAAATTACCGGCGAGTTAGAGGGATGCATAGTAATGTTTACACGTACTATCAGCAAAACGTTAGCGCCTAAGAGATTGCGAACCTCCAGCAGATCCTATTTAGTTAAGTGGAAAGTGTTCAAATAATAGAATGGAACTTGCCTGATAGTTTAGCGCAACGGGAATTAGAAACGTAAGCTGAAATTCTATTGTGTTGGCTGAGACAACAACTCGTGGTAATGGGTTCTGTGCGCTGGTTTGTTCACGATTGTGTCTTGTGGGGTTGTATCTATATCAACTGTTTCATTTACATAGTATGCTTTAAATAGGGAGCTAAGCTAGTTGTTAATTGTATTTAAAACAATATTGACATTATATTTTCATTCTTTACTTTGATGTTTTTTTTTTGTGGCTATTACCTAGTACTGTAGGCGTATCAATTGGACATGTTTAGATGATTTCAGACCTGAACATAGTTACCTACTGATTGAATGATACAGATGGTGATCGTATTGCCAGATTTTGGGCTTCTAAATTTCATCAGCAAGCTTCCTTACTTACAGTTCAAATGATTGTAGACGCAATATCTCGTAGCTACGTGTGTTGTGCGGTCTTAGGATGTTACACATGTTTGTGATTCATTCAATTTAATTAACTACACTTCTCCTGACATTTCCGTAATTATGTCAAGTCGAATAGTGTGGCCTACATGTATTTGAAAAACGGCTGTCAATATTTTAGAACTACGCGAATGGTGGATTGGTTAGTTTATAAATCAAAGCTAGTATTATTTCAATAGAAAGTCTGAAAAGACACCGACAGTGTTACACGGGAGAAGTTTATTAGATTTAGTGTAAACAAGTTTTAACTGCGTAGAGAACAAAAACAATGATTTTGTTCATAACGCCCCTATAATAAAATTTATTTTACAAAACAATATTATCACAAATAAAGTCTCACTCAGAATCTTAATTCAAAACAAATAAAAGATATTTATTCAAAGACTAGACGATGTGCGCGTGTTTGATCCAACCACGGAAGAAGTATAAGTACAGAAGGTTCATAATCCGGATTTAAATCACTGTGCTGTGTCGTGTCGTGACAACTTCTGACGCAGTGTTAGCCTATCTCTCTACTGTGAATAACTCGTCGTTATTTTACGTAGTCCTGAACAGATTCCTTTGATTTGTGTATCCCTCGTCACGACACAACACGACACAGTAATGTGTCCGGTGGCTAAAGGCAAGGAAAACAGAACAGGTTTGAACCACACACTATTCAAACTTTATTAACATTCTCATGCTGTAAAACCTTAGTACTAACTTGTTTGTTATTTCAGTCTAAGCTGGGTTTAAGAGCTAATTTATCCGTGTCGGCTTAGGCAGACATTGTAGTAAGCTTTCGATGTAATCCCTTATTTATGGCCCGACTGAAATCTGTACATCAGTTACTTAATGTTACCGCGCTTCGACGCGCTACAACTGCTGTGAGTGAGACAAATTCTGAAAGGGTCAATACGGGTACTACAATACCTATACTACCTACAAAATATTATAAAGATAGGTATAGCTGTTAGTCACCGATGGCTAGACGTTACCTGTGCAACTCTCACAATTTACGACGGTCAAAGATTTATTTTCGTGTTTAGGTGATGATAGCATAAAGTGTCTCACTTATGCACTACCCAAGAGTTTTCATCAGAAACCAAAAATCTGAACCATTTCACAAATACAAAAGCCCGTAATTCCAAACGTCCCGGAGCCGTCAGTTCCCCAGGGTCCCAGACGGTTTTACCTTTTGACCCTGAAATCAACATAGTTATCGAAACGCTAAATCCCCACCGGCTCCGTAATTAATTGTCAGCGCCGTGTCCGGGGTTCCATTTCCGGTTGGAAGTGGTTAATTTAGGGTTCGCGATAAGGGCTCGTTAATTTCCGTTGCAACTCACTTGTCATAGGCGCCACCTCGTGGAGCTTTTTGACATTATTTTATCATTCTCATTTCCTGTGTGAGTTTTGGCGGGGTGGTCCTTTTGTTTATTAAAGCAGGGAAGGCAGGTAATGTATTTGACACAAATATAACATATGGCGATTAGTATTTATTTAAAAATAAACATGATTTTTTAAAAGAAACCGCAATAACGGTTCAGTAGGTATTTCAAAAATAATCGCAACAATTCATTTCATCAAATTACACGCTCAACGAGCTGTATTCAGTGACGTCTAAGGAGAGAAAGTCTAAGTCGCGAAAATCGGATAAAATTCCAACAATGAAGGAATTACTCTGTAGTGAGGGCATCATTCTGTCAAACTCGTAACAATTTACATTGGGTCCCCTGAACAACCCCCCCCCCCCTATCACCCCTCGCCCTGCGCGTCATTACGTCTCGATTGTCGATTGTTATCATCACGTCGACTCATTTGGGGGCGATCGCTCGGCAGATCTTCTAACTCAATAGCAGGCGACAAATTCACCCAAGATTAAACGAGACGCCCAACGGATATTGAAATTTTACGATCTTTCCCCTTTAAAGTTTATTTTTGGACGACGGTTTTTGTTTTAAAGATAATGTTCCTTGTTATGTTGGGGTGACATTATGTGTAAACATAGGATCCCTTTGTTACTTTCCCTGAACGAGCAGTTCACTGTAATCAAGTTCAAACAATTGATTAATTAGCCGAAGGTGACGTATTGTGACAGCGGATTCATATTAACTTTTGTAGATATTTCAGTGTCAAATATATTAGTCTGTGCAGTATACAATTAGGTCGTCCAAAGTGTCGCTCGCTGACGTCATTGCGTATTTGGGGCAATCACCCGAGCGATGGGCTGGCTAATAACAGTTTTCTTGATGTCTATTTTAAATTTTTCGACGATATTTTTTCTTAGCTTAATTGTTACTCAGTTGTTCCTTTACGATTGTAATAAAATATTAAACCGAGTCTGTATTCAACATTAAACAAAAATGTAATATCCTTGTATTACACTCCGGCTACCAGTCTTTCCATGCCTATCTCACATCATGAAGATAAACTACATACTTAGCTACTAGATGTAGCGATGCAATATATAACATTTATGAATACATAACTGGGTACATAAATAACCTCAGATAAGCAGATTTTAATTCAGCAGATAAGTGGCTGGGTCCCGCGGGCCTGCCGTGTCGTATGCCACAGAGTAGCGACGTAAAGAGGGCTCACTTTTAAATACTGCATATGCATAAACATCTATTATGGGATGATGGAAAGTCATTCTGTGATACACCTTAAGTACACTATACGTTCTGTGCCATACGTACCTACACTACACGCGAATATGTCATAATTACTACTTCAAGGTCGTTAAGTTAATTATTGCGGTCTTTGAAACAACCTTTCATTAGCAGTGAAGGATTTCAGGTAAATTATGATAATAAGTCATTTCAAATATTCGCATGCAATTTTTTTTCAGTTGGCGTCAATCTTTATGCGCATCTTAATTTCGCACATGGAATGAAGTGAACCTCCTGTTCTAATTTGTGACGTGGTTCCGTATCTGCCACGGTAGAGCCTGCGGATCCCTGCTGCTCGAGGGCAACTGTCCCTGCTACACTGTTCCAGATAATGCTTTGTTTGTTTATTACCATGACGCGCTGTAATTTTAGAACATTTTCTTTGGAAACAGGCTGAGTGAGGTCGGTGCTTGTCTCTTTACAAGTATTAATACAATGTTTTTGAAATGATACTGGCAACACCACGATTATGTAGATTTTCTAGGTAGAAGATCCAATACTGACGTCGTAAAAATAACGATTAATCTATAAAGGCTTATGCAGAACAGCGCGACTTGTCGCGCGACGCGACAACGGTTATTGTTATACTGTGAAGTGTTCTTAGAAATTGTATTGTTCGTGTCGCGACGCGCGACAAGTCGCGCTGGTCTGCACAAGCCTTAAGTCATCGATAAGTGGTAAACAAGTATAGCTAATTAACGCTAGATGTTATTTATATTAAGAAAAGTTGATTCGATACCTGTGTGACATTTTAGACCAATTTCATTTACATAATTAAAAATATTTTTTTTTTTTACTAAGAAATGATAAAAGTACTAAGAATATAATTATGTGTTTTTCAGATAGATGAGTAGAAACTTGTCAACTAAAATAAATTCTCTCTGTAGAACATTATTATTGAGAGCAATACTCATTTGTAGAAATACTAAGATACAAAGTAGCCCCACTCAGTACGAAATAAGGCCAGTGCCAAATGAAGCAGATGTTATTAGTTATCAAGCAGATGAATTCGACTGAAGAAATAACGAACGCTACAATGGAAGGAAACTTAATAAAGAAAGTGGAAACAAACGGGAAGAAAAGAACAAGTAACTATTGAAAACAAACATCTGTCGCGAACGAAACTAAACGAAACCCACATTAGGCGACGTTCTGTTGTGCCAAATTTTCTAGAAAATGTTTTGTTACGTAAGATTTATTAACGAGGTTTCTAGGCAAGTTTGACTGTTTTCTTGCACCAGAAGTACTCGTATATGGAAAAACAGTTTTACGTTAGTAAAAACGTTGACGAATGACATAAGCTTCCTGATTAAGTTGCTACCTTCAATTAATTAAAGAATAAACAAACTGCAGAAAACGATTAAATAATAAGTCAAATAAACTTACTATGAAAGGATAGCGGATACAAACGAAACCAGTTACACGAGCCAGTTAATTGATACCAAAGATTATGGTGAAGTTATCCCCTTTACGGCAAATGCTAGTCCAGATGCGTCTGAAACATTAAAGCAAGCATAATTTCGCACCCATTTTACCCTAGTCCATTACCAGTGTATAATGAACCTTCCGCAACAAGCCAGGGGGTTAACGTTCATATAGTTAAGCACGTTAAAGCTATGTCTGCCCCCCCGGCGCGACAGAGGGACGAGATTACAACACTATTAAATTTGGGGATGAAAAATGAGAGCTGTATTTGATTTCGATTTGCGAACACAAACGAAACTATTTATTCTTTGAAGTTTAAAAGGGTTTTGGAATTAAAAGGCTATTTATTTTGAATGAGGAACGGAATGACACACCTTTAGAGTACCAGTTGCTATTGTTATAAAAAGTGTAAGTTGTGACAGTCAATTGAGGAATATGGGTTGTTGAATGGTGCTCGATATGCATCAATTGTCAATATACCATTGTACTGTTATATTGGTCATCAATGATCTAGAACCTGGTAATATAGAGTTTCGCTTAATAAATAACTTGTAAGAATTCATGTCGCCTAAAATTACACCTTGTTTTAATGCTTTAAGTGAACACCCAAGTGTTCACTTAAAGCGAAAAAGCGTGGGCGTTACACTTTGGTGAAATCCTAAATAATGATGATAATATACGCAAACAATGAAAGTATTATACCTATTTGACATGGTACAAAAACGTCACAAAAATAAAGTCCTCTCAAACAAAAGGTTGCATGAAACAAAAGTATAATAAATTAACTGAGCCCTTTAAAGACATCGCATCGTAAATCATTGAGAAACAAAGATTCGTTGTAACGCTCGTATGTGAAGGAATTGAAGACAAACTCAATAATACATACGAGGGTACTAAAGTAACGAAGTGTGCGTTGCGAATTGTTACTGACAGGGTTACCAGTCGGCAGAATACTTTTTGTCAAGATATATCAACTTTTTTTCTGCGGACCAACAAGAGCCGGCTGTGGAGTCTTCTTAAAATTCGTAGCTACGTCTTACAAAATCTAGCGGAAATATAATAATTCAAGCTGATCCAACTTACGGCCTATTGTGCTATCTCGAAATAATTCAATAAATTAAGTCCAAGGCTAATCCTACTTATGGCCTCCTATGTTACCAGGGCACAATAAAAAAGAGAGCCACGCTTTCATGGCGCGTCGTGGCAAATGGCGTCAAGTAGCAAAATCCGACGTAAAGCGTCCTCGGTATTGTGAGATATACAATGGTCGGTAATGCACGCCTGTCTAATGGCTCATTTACATTATTCAAAGCTGCGGGATGCTTTACATGTCTAATGTCATGCAAGGAGGCCACATATTGTATCGCGTAGGTCCATGGTCCATCCATATGCTTATTTATTTCCATCTCCTTAAAGATTTTTTTTCTTTTTTCACAAGTACGGTAACTCCAGCGTCAAGATCCACTAGATGTGGTTTTATATCAGTATCGTTTTCTATCGGTATAAAACTTTTGTTAACATCAGTTGTTCGTGTAATCTACGGGTACAACCCCTATTCAGGAACTACGGAAGTCGTCCGAAACGACCGACCCATCGACTTTCGTCCTGAATGTGAAACCTCCCTGCATGCTTTATAGCGCTCGACTTGTCGACTAATGTAAACGGTCCACAATGTAGCTGGGACATAGTTTGCGCGAGCATAAAATACCGCGCGGAGTTGTTGAACCACTGCTTTAGAATTAACTAGTCATTAAGGTCCATTAGTCACTGCGGGAGTTCATTAGTCAAAGTAGGGTTTAAAGTTGTGTTTGCTGGAAGTTTTAAGGTAGGAGTGGGAAGTTTTTTTTCCTTTTGGGTAAACGCGGATTTAGTATGGGATTCTTGATAATCCAATTTGTTAATACGGTGTTTTTTTAAGGATGTTGATGTACGTATTCACGCAAACTAAAGTTGATAACAACGAAGGAAAAAAAAATGAGACAAAAGAAAACATTAAGAAAATGACTCAGTTTTTCAATAGCTGTGACGAACAGAATTCGAAGCGTGTCTGTCGTTGACGAGGTGACGCTGTAAAAATGAAAATATAAAATTACGTTTATTACATCGACCGCCCGGTACGGGTCATGTCACGAGCGACAAGAGCGTGAAACGCGACGAATACAATACACGGCCCATTGAACACTCTCGTGGAACGAATGCCAGTTAGATACGGGGGTGAGACGTATGTTGTGGTGGAGGAACACTCCTTCAAATGGTTTGTTATGAAGAGCAAACCATTGAATTGTGGTTATAAGGTATAGTGTATTAGCCACCCTACAATTATGTGGCTAGTAAGTGAAGGTATTGAAAAAGCTGGATAGCTTTTTAAAGTGATTAACTGATACCTACGAAATATTTTAATGTAAGATTAACATCCTACTACGAATACTAGACTACAGTCATATATTTTGTTAAAACTTTAAAACCTACCCTCAAGTTAAAGTGCTTAACTGCTAGACTCTTTAACACAATAGCAAAAAATCTGCATGCAAAAAATTTCAAAACTCTATCGTTACTATCCCTATCATTTACTTAACGTAATACATTAGTAAGCTCAACGCAACTGAGTCTCCAGCTGAGACAATAAAGGGATTTTCTCAAACGTTTTGCACTGCCCTCCCCGCGTGGCCGTCAGCACAGATTAAATAAACTATTAATCTCTATCCAAAAGGTGTATTTGCATAGCGATTATAGTTAAGATCCGGAATATCTCGCAACAAAGGGTCTGCACAAACTGATATGTAAATTGTTCAACAGCGACTCGCAAAAGCGTTATGACTACGGAATAATCAGCAACTGGAGCAGTTAAAACCTACATTCACCACTGCTATGGGTATCAACTAGGTATACACGCCGAGATTAAAATAAAAAGCCTGCAATCATGATGAACAGTTACCAAAGTTACTTTTTTAGCGTTTACCCCAAAATTGATGAGTTTAATTTAAGCGTTTGCTTTTAGCACTCCATTTGTTATTAATCTGTGGTTATGAACTTATGACGCAATGTTCGGGAAATTTTAATAGTTCCTTTTGCAGCTCGTTCGCAGAATTGTAAAGTAAGGAATTTAGATTGATACAGCTCCGATTGAGTGCAATCAGCTGATTGATTCACTTCATTTGAACGTGAGCTGCGATCGCGACTCGTTTTATTGTGAAGAGTATTTTAAAATTGAATCGTTTCGTCTCTGCGTTTGTTTAGATTGAAACCAATAAAACTGAAGTATTCCGTGATTCAAAATAAATACGTAAACTAAATCCTGTTTGCTTATTTATACGATCCTGAGGCTTAAACTGTTAGCTGTTCACTTATTTATTTACGTTCATTACAGAAGCCGTGGAACCTGTATTCAAAGTTTCTTGAATCATTTTTATAGACCTCCCGCAGTTGCGTATACACTTTAATGGACGCAAAAAATACTTTACACAGATGCAATTACGTTCGGTAGCGGAACAAAATACATAATTTAAAAACAACTCTATATTCACAAAGGAGTCTGTGTCAATTGAATGTGGAATAAAAGTGCTTTTACAACAATAATATGCGGTGAACGGTCGGCACCATTGTGTACAAACAGTGGGCCAAACTGGGCATTTTATCATGCAAATGAGCTTTGGCCAATGTGCTCTATGTGATGCACGGGGCAGCTGCGCGTGCGATGAAGCGAGACTGACGAAACACCTTGTTTATAAAAAAACATAAAGATTACATAAAACAAGGTATACATAGATTGTTCGTCTCGGTTCACTAAATGATACAGGTGATCAAATAAAAAGATAATAAATGTATTGAACATTAACTCAATGCTTGAATTTAAATCGGGTGTTATAATTTAACACTTAATTTAAATTCAAACATTGAGTAAGTATATAGTAAAATAATAGATATAAAGAAATAAAATAAATTACCATACTATCGAACTATAACACTATCTTGAAGTAAAATTTTTGGCTGTAGGTATGTAATAAAAAAAACTTCGTCAGTACGTGACAGCATGGTAAGCGCAATGGCTCTTACATGATACTGAATTAGATACATTTCCAACAACTTGCCACACAAACTTGTAACCACAAACAAAAACAAATGAAACAAACAACCAAACGTCTCTATTCAAATACAAAACAAGCTCGTAAAACCGAACTCTCATTTTAAACTCGAGTTAAACTATTGACACAACGGTGCGATCAAAACAAAAACATCCCTATTCAATAAAAAAGGGTTGAAGCGTTGTCCGAATGCACCCCTTTTTTTTAACAGGGCGTGATTCTGAGGTCATTGTGTGGGGTGACAGGGGCGGCATAGAGTAATATTAGCTACAGAAGGAACAATGCAATTATAAGCTTGCATAAATTGTTGTTTTCATATTAAAGGTGCATGTTCCTACACTTGGGCGAGGTTTTTAAAATATGAGACATTGTTGGGTTTGTAGTGTTTGGAAATACTTTATGGTATGATGGTCAAAATCCTATCTCAAAAAGTTTGTGGCTACCGCAAATGGATTTAGTTAAATAGTCATTCTAAACACTATGTTTTATTCAATTCTTTTATCATTATCTTATCTGATAGTTAGATTATCTACAGTTAATGTGTTTAAAATGTTGTTTTAATTTTTTACTAGCTGCAATCCGTGGTTTCACCCGCATAAGTCTCGATCCCGTGGGAATATAAGGAATAAAAGGTATCCTATGCCCTTCTCCAGGTCATGGTCTACCCATGTGCCAAATTTCATTCAAATCCGTTTAGCCGTTTTAGCGGGAAAGCGTAACTAACAAACAAACTCACTTTTGCATTTATAATATTAGTTAGGATTAGGATTGTAACCCAGAACCTGCAGCTCGATTAAATAAATAATAATAATAATCGTTTATATAAAAAGGGGCACATTTACAATAAAGTAACTAAACAATAAAAAAAGAGGACGGTTAGGTACTTACGAGTATTTACCTGAACTAGATTGAACCTGTGCTGCAGGCTACCAAATAACTCATGTATAGTGTGAACCCTCTGTGCCTATTTACTCAGTGGTCGGTGTGCATTGGTAAGCCAAGCTGGCACGCGAGCACGTGCTGTGCTGTGCCAAGTCGCCGGCACATTGCGGATGCGTGAGAAATTGTCTGCACGGTGTACTTACGTACAGGGGCTGTGCTTTTTTGTTTGTGGATGTATAGAATAACAAAGTGAAAAATAACTTTAATTTCGGAAGTTAATTTTAGTTTTTTGCCACCGACTTCCGTAATTAAAGTTATTTTTCACTTTGTAGTGTTTGTTTTCGGAAGTCGGTTGTTTTTTTCTTGGTAAAAAGTTCTTATTTTTCACTTTTTAGTTGTGGTACCTACCCCACACAAATTCGAATACCATTACCTGCTATGTAAATAACAGTCACAGGAAGTTATCATCATATAATATCGTTCGTTTCGTTTTCGTTATAATAATATTGAAATACTTAAATTGATACTTAGCCCTCTTCCTCCTCCTAATGTTGCTGTCGTCCGACAGGGTCCATATTGGTCTTTTACTTTGTTATACCATCTATGTAATACGTAAATAATTTTGTATTGAGTATATCATCCACATATACTAAGTGAGAAAAATACGTATTGTTGAAGCTTACTCAAAAACTATCCAAGCAAAGTGAGTAAAATTTAAGGCTTGTGCAGACCCGCGCGACACGAACAATACAATTTCTAAGAAAACTTCACAGTATAGTAATAACCGGTGTCGCGTCGTGCGACAAGTCGCGCTGGTCTGCACAAGCCTTTATATGGGACCATTTCGGGAGCATACCCGTTCATACAAAAAAAATATTTTCAAAATCGGTCCACAATTGACGGAGAAATCGGCGGACATATATAAAAAAAAAACACATACATACGTGACGAACATATAACCTCCTCCTTTAAAAAAAAGTCTCGACAAGGTTATGTAATAAATGGAACTGCAATAATGATTTTAAGTAATTTTTTTCGGTTTTCCTATATTCATTATCAGCCTATAATGTTCCCACTGCTGGGACACAGGCTTCTTCTTTTCGAGAGGGAGTGAGCTGTAATCTAGCACGCGGGCCCAGTGCGGGCTGGTTAGATGTCATGTCTTCTAATTTTTGGTTCTAGAACATTCCGTTTTCCGCACGATTTCCTCCACCGTTATAGTAAGAAAAGAAAGAAAAATTGTTTTTTCTGCATAAACAAAACGCACATATAAAGATAAAAACACATAAAATACACAAATACAAAAGTAGCCAAAAGCCTCGTGCTCAACCAATAAATAAAAATATAAAAACAATGTTGTTATTGGTTGCTGTCAAGGCAACATACCAAAGACAATAATTACGTAATTACTCTTGCGACATTGGCAAATGTCAACAAAAACAACATCAAAAAAACAAAATGCTGATTGCAGAGTTACTACTTTTGTAACAAATAATAAGAAAAATTATGCTGTGCGTCGCATCTGTGCATGAACAGGTCATTGCTCAGCGTAATGCTGTGAATTCGGACGAACCTTAGTTTTGAGAGCAGTGGTGATGAAATTATTTACACAAAGTAAAGCGCCTGCGTGGGGTCGAAACTTTGAACCCACGACCTACAACTCGTAAGTTGGGGCTGTTACCACTGGGCCACCACTGATCTCCTTCTTATATTGATGGTGGCTTAATTTTGAAGATAGTGTTACAAAGAAAAAAATATTTAAAATAATAGAAAGAACCACTATTATAGCCTACTGTAACGTTAGCGTCGTTAAATATAAATTAAGGGAGCACGCATCCATCTTCATTATTAAGAGATCCGAGAGCCGTGATACGGAAGCTTAGCTGTAATCTTTACTACCGAGCACCGAGGGGCAAACCAAATCAAGTAACATTTGTTATTACTGGCTTTTTACTGATCCTTCCATTCGTATGCCAATTAAATGGCAAAAGAGAGAGCCCGCAACCGAATAAAAACTTAATACAATTTAAAAGTAAGCTGAATAAAACTTAAAACAACAATGGGTTTAACGACGCAACTTCAGCTAATAGTTAATCTGTAACCATTGCGTAGTAACAGAGGCGTCGTTAGTCCGCCACGGTGCGCAAACAAGCAATCAGCGTGGAGAAATAAAACAAACAGATGCGGTCGTGTCGCGCCTATCAATGTGTTACCGTGATGGCGACTCGCTTTTATTTTTATGAGCGTTTTACGAGCCTCAAAAGGATTTGTTTTAGAGCCGTACGTGATAAATGCACCACTGGGATTGAATAACGTTTGGTACGGTTCCTACTTGTGACGTTTGCGAACATTGTCGATGAGTGGTAGGACGGGGACAGATGTTTATCGTGGCAATCTACTCGTATACAGATGTTGGTTTCGCTGATTGATAGCTCGGATTGAAAGCGCGGGTTTTTAATCAAAGTTCTAGTTCTACAACTAGTTTTGAATTTTTGATGGATTAGGTTTGTAGATTGTATAGCTTTTAATTTGGTAAAGAAGAAAGTTTTAATTGCATTAATCAACATAGCTTAGATTAAGTTTTGGTGGACTTGTCTAAATGGAAACTCCTATTTTTTATACACTGCGTGATAGAGCATGTGAATTGATGATTTCAGTAAGATGATGCTGCTACTCATTTTCCATCGCAGTCTTTTTCAACCTTGTACAACCCACGAATAGAAGAAAAAAAACCAATGAAAGTTGGTAGTATGTAGCACCTACTTTTGTGTTGCACCCATTTATCTTGGAACGAATCTCACCGCCACAAATGAGCTAATCAAGATTGTAATTATCATAAGTCTAGCACTGATTACAACACTATAGTTCGCACGTGCGAGTGATATCTGTTCAGTCTGTAGACCCGTCTGGTGAGTCCATTAGACCACGTGCGCCGCCGATCGACCGATAACACAACAAACACCAATAATCCCTAACTTGGTGTTAAGTTAATTAATTCAAAGTATTCGAAACACTAGTCTGCGCAGTGCGCAAAATTGAGTGGTATAAGTGGTTGTTTCAACGGGAAACATAATATAAATCTATTTATTGTAAAGGCTCTAATTGTAGGGTACCTATGTAGGATACGTTTTGATCAGAGAGAGATTATTGCGGTTAGTGGTTAGACGTAGACACCTGGTGAAATCTGGCTACAATATTACTATGACCTATTTATTGCATTCTAGCGTAAGCAGACTTAGACGATTTTACTGACGCTAAAATAATTACAAAGGTCACCGACCATTTTCTTTTACGAACTTGGCTTGAAACACTGTCATTTGTCTAAAAAATAATTATTATAACAGCTTTCAGTGATACAAAAAAACAATATACCGTACATGTATACAATGTCGCCCATGGACATGTACCCGCAAGTATTTGTCTGAATATTCATGAAAAATTATGGAAAATTTACTTTATAAGGGGGGTCTAACTTTATTATTTTTTATGTTATTCAATTTTTTATTTTTTTAGTGGCGTTTGTCATATCTCCTATGTTATTGGCTCGATTTGGATTCTGTTTATTATTTCTTAAAGCATATGAGTTATTTAATTTATTTAAACATTTTTACCAAAATGTTTCGATTATGAACAAAATAATGGAGGTGAAGACATTTTTTTCAAAAAAATATAATTTGTCATGAATATTCAGAAAATTACGGGCGGCCCATGGGTGATATCCATACTTATTATAAATTCGAAAGTAACTCTGCCTGTCTGTCTGTCTACTTTCACGGCCAAACCACTGAACGGATTTCGATAAAATTTGGCATGAAGATAGATGGTATCTTGGAGATTGACATAGGGCACTTTTTGTCTCAAAAATATTCATAGGGGGGTGATATAGGGGATGAAAGTTTGTATGGGAAATGTAGCATTTCTGAAGTTAGAGATATGAACATTCAAATTTGTGCTTATGGTAAGAAATACAGAATTACACATTTCGGGGATTTTGTAAAATCATCCCCCAAAAAGGTAAAAAGGGGATGATTTTAAAATTCACATGTAATATTGACTTTTTGGTGTCTTTTTTTCAAGTTCATTAAGGTATTGGAAATATCTATTAGTCATAGTCCGTATCTTGAATAAACATTTAGTCTTTATTTCATTAAAACAGCCCACTCTGTCAAAAGTTATTACAATATTTAACAACTTATAGAGTTGAATGGCGGCACTAGAGTATGTATTATAAATTAGTGGTGATAATAATAATAAAATAATCATTTAGTTTTTTAAGTATGCATAAACATTTACAATCATATACACTTGTTTTATTTATTTAAAAAAACTGGACAAGTGTGAGTAGGACTAGCACCCTGAGGGTTCCGTCTCAAAGCTGGGCTTGCTCGGCTGCCCGAATTTCCAAACCTGGATTGAAGAACAGAAGAAAAGAACTTAACTTTTCAATTGAAAAAAAAACGTTTAATAGAGTACCTAATAAAAAACGGACCAAATGTTTCTTCAAGACACGGCCTATGAATTTTTGATCCCAGATTGAAAAACAAACTTAACTTTGCAGTTCATAATATATCGGCTGAAATTTTTTAGCGTCTCGAGAATAATATGGTGTGTTGTGTAAGTGGAACAGAAGCCATACCCGGGAATATTTGCTTAGTAGCATTGACCACGCGGGCGGGCGGGGATGCCCGAGCGGCTTGTGCGCCTGCGAAAGGATATCAAAGAGGCCGACGCAAGTGCGACGACTACCTATCGGCCGCTAAGGAAAGCTACGAATTCATTGATAAATTCCGCTCATTTAGAAGGGTGCGTATGATTTGAATTTCGATATTTTTTATAGTTTAAAAAAAAAGGCTTTTACTCCGTTCACCTATTATACCCTATTTTTTTCGAGACGGTATAAAAAGCATGCGGTATAAATGACTAATTATCGGATTTTCCTCTTTACTTCATCTTGCTTCCTGCTAAACTTCATGCTGCTGGGCCAACGGGAACTACCAAATAGACTAGTTTATTTGCGGCATAAATAACCGTATTTATTTATTGCCTTGACTTGGAAGTTTGATTTTCATTACAGCTCCAAGAGACCGTAGACCTAAGTTCTCGATGTCTATTACAACTTGATGCCTCGGTTTCCTGAGAAACAGGATCTCAACAGACAACGAAGTCCTCCTTTAGTGGTTTAAATTTTTCGTTTTGAAGTACGGGACCCTAAAAGAGATTTATTATCTGCCTGTTACCTTTTCGTTCCGGTTGAACGTATTTAGATGAAACGCAGACCTGGGTTAGGACATAGGATACTCTGAATCCCGGTAGCATGATCCTGTGGGATATTTTCCGACATCCACGCGGTCGAAGCCGCGGGCAAAAGCTAGTTGTATATATATTTTGATGTAGTCCAGGAAGAAAGAAGAAAGTCTCGCAAATAAACTTCATAGTAGCCATAACAAACCGATGCGTATACAAATCACCCAGTGCATCTACCTCGGGACGTGTAAACGCGCGGCTATAAATATAAACGCGCCGTAACGCGCGATATCCGCGTCTATTACCAGCCAACAGCTTTGCAGCGAACGTTTAATTTCTAGCCAAACGGCTCAAACTGCTTACACTAATTCCACCGGATAAAAGTTCAGCAAGATCAGCCTTTCTCAACAAAAATTATTTATAGAAATACCATCTCAAATACACATATGAGATGGTCTTTCCTTAGATACTTTTTTCTGAAAAATATCAAGACAAACTACAGTGTTATTCTCTAAACATTAGTTCTTCAAACGATCTGTATTGAGGTGATCCAAATTAATTAAAAAACTAGGACATTTAAGAGTTTACAGAATAGCACTACTGCACTAATGAACATTGTGAACTAAGTGACTGATCTGTGACCAAGTTCCTTTAAGACTGTTTCCCTGTCCTGTTTAAGTCTTGGATCTGCATAGTTCATGTATTACGATTTATTCAAATTTCCATAAAGAATCTATGTAGGTATATGACACGTCTTTAGGGCTTACGTTTCACGAAATATGTATATGAAAAATGGTCCGTCTGTTCTTTAAGTCCTCCCTACAAAGGGCTAATGACTCTATCCAAGACCACACCTTCCAACGCTTGCCAACCTCATTAGCAGCCGACTGCTACTCACAAAAAACACGCAATGTACACATATAAGTAGATAACAGGACGTGTTTTGTTGACAGATTATCAGTGTTTACTCTTTTGTTTGCTGGATATGAGCTTAACGTCCCAGGACTGATGTTCGGGACGAGCAAATAGAAAAAATACCTCCAGAATTTCCTAAATTGTTTTCGACTTTTCGTTCGAACTATGTACTACGATGTAAGTCTAAGTGGGTACCTACTTAGACTTACATCGTATAATAAAACACAGGCCAAGTGCGTGCCACGCACAATGAAGGGTTTCGTAGTTGGAATGATTTTTCCCAAATAGGTTTTCCTGTAATCTATAAGTAAAGAACCATTCTCTATATGTTTAATACAAATTATTAAAAAAAATATTGAGATCCTCGCAACAAGCCCTTTCATTAGCTATGTCACACGACAAAGTATGCAAAAACTTTTTTTTAAACTTCCAATTTGCCCCCAAAAAGTGACCACTATATTCAGAATTCATGTATTTACGTTACACGTCCGTATTTGGATCACAGAAATTCATATGTGTACCAAATTTCAAGTAAATTGGTTTAGTAGATTCGGAGCAAATTGGCTGTAACAGACGGACAGCCAGCGAACCAGACAGACAGACACACGAGTGATCCTATATGGGTTCCGTTTTTTCTTTATGGGGCACGGAACCCTAAAAAATAAGCTAGACTGTTTTCTGAGGTCAAAAGTAATTTCGTGCTTACCAACCGAAAAAGTAATTAACCATTTAGAACGAATAAGGGCAAAGCAATCAAACAATCGAGCTTAGCATTTTAATTAATGAAATTAAACAAAGAGACAATTTAATTGAAACGTATCAAGCAACAACTCAAGAGGCGCATCGAAAGCAATTTCCCTATTACCGAACAAAGTCAACAAAGACAGGAATTTTAAGTGAAGGAACGTATCGTATACGTAAGGCATTAATTAGGGGCCCACGAACGATAGAATTGAGATACAGTGGATAGGCACAGAAGGTGTACATGTAGCGGGAACTAAAGTATGGACATGGACCCTGGCTGCGAAACTAAGACCACACCGGTAGTATTGAACGAACAGTAAATATAATTGTGTACTTTCTTGTGCGCTGACACTGATTCTTCTAAACCGTTCTTCAGAACAACAGTTTTGTTCCCACAAACTTCTCCTATTACTTAAGCTGTCACAACCCGATAAGACATCGTTTAGAGATGACCATGACTTGCCCTTCTGTATCTTCTTGTACTATGTTTGAGGTCTCAATTACTGAGGAACGAAACTTGAACCGTGCTCAATGCTTGCTGCTCAACAATTGATTGAGTCAACACCGCTTATGAGCATCACTGCCAGTTTTGTTTGAGTGTTTAACTATATTAGTAAGCAGGTATTAGTTTACTTTAACTTTAGACCGAGATTGTTTCATTTTTGAAGATAAATTTTTGAGAAAGACGTTTAAGAAAATATGATAAAATATTCTAAAGTTCAAAAGACCTTAGTAAAAGTAAATATTAAAACTTCATTTTCAAATGGATAGACGTGCGACGCGACAGCAAATGCAATTAGGGCAAAATGGTGTGTTAAATATTTTGTAGAAAACGTTGCATACAGATTCGTTTTTTAAATTCAACGTCGAATCTTAAAATAATCGTAAAACTTTCACACTGAGCAATGCAGCTCGTTAACATTGCTCTAACGTTCGGCTACTTAGTATGGCAAGCGCGTACGCACCTCGGACGAATCAATTAGTTTGTTCCCGCTCTGACATCAACATTACAACCGCTTTCCCTCACGTTAAGCTAAAGGTAAAGTTATTAATTTTACGCGGATGTTTTACTTTCACACTACATTGCAGTACGAGCAAGGTTATAACTTGTAAAACGTCATGTCTATTTGATGGGTCTACGAGAGCGCAAAATTTTGTAGAAAACCAATTAGTATAACAATACTTAAAATCATAGGTACTTGAACTTTTAGTTATAGGTAGGTACTAGTTACAGTACTTTTACCTGAACCATAATTTATTGATATTTCCATTAGGCTCTGTCGTACATTATTCAATGTCATTATAATTAGTAATAGTCTTTAATTTTGATCAATTTCTATCACCAACTTCCAGGGTTGCATCATTGGGCACGCCATAATTGTGGCGATAAGTCCCCTTTTCGAGGAGTGGCTAGAGAGGCGCCACGGCGTCCTCACCTTCCGCCTGACGCAGGTCCTCACTGGACACGACTGTTTCGGGAGGTTCCTGTTCCGTATAAGGCGGGAGGAAACGCCCGGGTGTCACCACTGTGTGGATCGCCCGGAGGACACGGTGGAGCATACGGTGGAGGTCTGCCCTGCTAGGGCGGAGCACCGCCGTGTCCTCACGGAGGCGATTGGCGGCGGCAATCTCTCGCGTCCGGCCCTGGTTCAGGCCATGGTTCAGAGCGAGAGTGCATGAGAGGCCGTCAGCTCGTTCTGCGAAGCAGTTATGCTCGCGAAGGAGGAGGCGGAGCGCGCGAGGGAGATGCAAGCTGCACGCCCTCGCGCCCCTAGTCGCCGCAGGAGACGCCCCGGGCGTCGGGAGTCACGAGCCGACTTCCGGCCACCGTAGGCGCGGGCTTGCTGACGGTGAGCAATGGGTAGCTTGCCGTCCGATAAGGACCAGGCCCGGGTCGACGGCGCGTTGTGTTCCACGCGCGCCTCAAAGAGATGTCAGCACCAACTAGCGGGGTCCGAAAGGACCAATGCCTGCTGGGGTTGCGGGTTTGTCCGAAAGGGATATCGCGGCCCCGGCACACAGGCAACGGAAGGAACACGGGTGGGTTTTAGTCAGTAAAAGTCTGACACACCCTCCCGCTCCAGCCATAGCAGGAGAAGTTATTTGATAAATACCGACCATCAAAAAAAAAAAGGGTTGCATCATCGTAATAAGTATTATTTATCGCAAACGGCATTTATATTCCAGTAATTGCTTTTCATCCGGCTACCTAGAATTATAAATATACAAGCACTTATATCAGATGTTTAGTTCATCAGCTTTATAACCTTTGGAAGTCTTCTCTAAGATATCGATAACTTCCAAACTAACTCAACAGTTATAAACTTTCTCACCTTCTCATATATGTAGTAATAAAGTAATCAATACCGTATAGCTCAGCCGAAGAACGTTCACATTTATTTTACTTTGAGTTTCATTAAACTTGGTTCTACAAGGGATTGATTAGTTTTAACATGCTCTGCGGTTATAGAGATGTTTTAGTTACATACAAGGTGGCACATTGGTGGTGGGACATTGACGCGTAGCCTGTTACCATGGATTTAGTACGATACGGTCACAACACAATGTGTCGCGAGAAAGTCCGAAAGGGATACCGTGGCCCCTGGCAACGTACAGGCAACTGAAGGAACACGGGTGGGTTTTAGTCAATAAGAGTCTGTCACGCCCTCCCGCTCTGCCTAGAGCGGGAGAAGTTATTTGACAACTTCCCACAAAAAAAAAAAGGTCTCCAGTAGCGATCGATGCCATCCTGTACACCTACGGATAGTTCAACATTTACTCGTATAATTGTTTAGTATTGCATCCTTTAATATTACATTATTATTTTCTGTGGATTGCGAAAATTGAATAAGTTTACAAACTGTTTCAATATTCCGCTGTTTAAATTCCTGCACGTCTTAAACTGTGTCCTGAAACTAGTCAACGCTCTATTAAATTCAAAGTCTCAAAGGAATTGATTAGTTCTACCTAATCTACCACACTGCTATTAGGTGGTCTTAAGTTACATGAAGTTATTAAATAATCAAATCCACATAGATCTTGAGACTTTCAGATCTGTAGCGGAACGTGCTAAATGTGTTAGTATCAGCTATAAAGTTTCGTCTCGATGGAATCAATTAACTAGAGTCTGTTACTATAAGCTTAGAAACTTTCCCTTTATGCGAGTTATTATTATAGAATTATCGGCGTATAATTATCACGTTAGAGATAACAGCGTCTACTCCATTACTGGCGGAAGGCAGTACTTCGCGTAGTAATCAATTAGCTTTAAACCACTTCTATTCTAAGCTTTTCCTGACATATTAGACTACATTTTATTCACAGAGTAAACCTCTTCACTCTGTTTTGCTTTTGATTTAATTTAGGATGTATCTATTATAACAAGGTTATTTAATTTGAATGATCTAAAGTTTTCGTAGTAATTTTTTTTATGCCTTTATCAAAACTATATTAAAATGCAGAGGTATTGTAATGATGCTGCCGTGGATGGTGTGTTTCCCGCATGTCGATGCCTCGGGAGCTGGGAGTCGGTTCGTGCGGTGCTGGCGACGAATCAATTAGGTCGACACCGCGCTGCCATTACCGACGCTCGGAGAATCCGCCACCAAGTGATCCCAGTCACGAAAGTTAAGCGAAAGTAAATACTTGAATGCAAGATTCACGAAGGAAAACTTTTTTTTAAATTAAGCGAATCCCTGCCAGGAAACAGTTGTCATCTCTTTAGTGTTGTTTCTAATGGGCAAGATAGGGACAATTAGAAATTCCAAATATAGATTGTATTCAGGTCAAGGATCTTCATCACATTTAAAAAAAGAAATAA
Organism: Agrochola lota; assembly: GCA_947364205.1. NCBI lineage: Eukaryota > Metazoa > Arthropoda > Insecta > Lepidoptera > Noctuidae > Agrochola > Agrochola lota. The sequence continues at coordinate 540,661 of OX376227.1, forward strand.
ATAATAATGAACTATCGTTTCGTATCCATCGCTGCTGCTTATGATTTGCCACCTGCTATATTTTGTCGCGCATAACTCAGACTCCGGCGGGATTCGCGGTTCGATTCCATCCGACTCAGTATCTTCCTATACTTCCTGTATATCTTCTCGCTCAGGTTCGTTCTACGTGTAATGAGCAGGTGGTAGTACTGGTACATGTTCTATATTAATCGCAACATCATCGTGAATATTTGTAAGCATTGATTGGATATGAATTATCCTAATTAGTCCGACACCGATGGTTACTTTTATGTATGGGTACTTTTTGATTTATCTCATTAATATATTTTAGTGAGCAAACCTAATATTAAGCTAAGACTTAGCAGACAGCTATTATAGTGTATTGAAGACCTTTACATCTCGCGGCCACAGCTGGTACGTCTTTAAATAGAAATAATTTGAATTCTCCAGTAACAAATCTTAAGCTGTCAGCAGATGATATACGTAAGACACTGCGAGAATGGACACTTTCTGTAATAATAGTGCACACGGAACACAAACGGATCAGATCACTATAACTGAGTTGTGTAATATTAGTTTACCAGGAACTCGTGGATGACTGCCGCATATCACGTCACTTATTTTAGAGTGACGAAGTACATGGTCGACGTAAATGATTGCTCGAATAGTTCTATTCAGTTGGATATCTTTCGACTAGAAAAGGTTTGAGTAATAATTGGACAATGAATTTCAAAGACCAGTCTTTGATAGTCTACCATCTTATTGATATGGTGAGTGTGCGCATTGCTATTGCTAAATATTCTGAGAAATGGATAAGGAGGATATCCAAGAGTGGGAATTTGTGATCGGGTCCTGTACAGCTGTTGGAGTGGGTCTCGAATGGAGCCTCAAAAGTAACAATATTTTTATCTTCTTCATCTTCAACCCGTCCACCCACTACTGGGTATGGGTCTCATATTGCAGGATTTTCATGATGTAGATAACTTTTATAAAAAGATTGCAATTACAAACATTGACAGAACAAATCAAATAGAAATGATTCTGATTACGTACAAACAAACGGCACAGATGTGAGGGTCGTAATTTCCTTGATGTCACTCGCGTGTAATGTACCCGCGAGTCTCGGTAAATATTCAATTAGGTTCGTTTGAACCGCGGCGCGTTGGGTTTTTTTTTTTTTTTTTTTTTTTTTTTGAGGGTGGGAAATCATCAAATGACTTCTCCCGCTCTGGGCAGAGCGAGAGGGTGTGTCAGACTTTTACTGACTAAAACCCACCCGTGTTCCTTCCGTTGCCTGTGTGCCGGGGCCGCGTTATCCCTTTCGGACAAACCCGCAACCCCAGCAGGCATTGGTCTTTCGACCCCGTCGGTTGGTGCTGACATCTCTTTGAGGCGCGCGTGGAACACAACGCGCCGTCGACACGGGCCTGGTCCTTATCGGACGGCGAGCTGCCCATTGCTCACCGTCCGCAAGCCCGCGCCTACGGTGGCCGGAAGTCGGCTCTGGACTCCCGACGCCCGGGGCGTCTCCTGCGGCGACTAGGGCCGCGAGGGCGTGCAGCTTGCATCTCCCTCGCGCGCTCCGCCTCCTCCTTCGCGAGCATAACTGCTTCGCAGAAGGAGGTGACGGCCTCCCATGCACTCTCGCTCCGAACCATGGCCTGAACCAGGGCCGGACGCGAGAGATCGCCGCCGCCGATCGCCTCCGTGAGGACACGGCGGTGCTCCGCCCAAGCTGGGCAGACCTCCACCGTATGCTCCACCGTGTCCTCCGGGCGATCCACACAGTGGTGACACCCGGGCGTTTCCTCCCGCCTTACGCGGAACAGGAACCTCCCGAAACAACCGTGTCCGGTGAGGACCTGCGTCAGGCGGAAGGTGAGGACGCCATGGCGCCTCTCAAGCCACTCCTCAAAGAGGGGACTTATCGCCGCAATTGTGGCGTGCCCAGCGCTGGGTTGCGACAATCGTACACTCCATGCCGCCATGAGATCCCGCCGGAGCTCTGTCCGCTGTGCCGTGATTTCTCGCGGCAGCGGAGTTACACCCCGGCGTTTCGCCTCCTCGCGCAACTCCCACATGTGCGCGAAAACCCGCGAGTCTCGGTAAATATTCAATTAGGTTCGTTTGAACCGCGGCGCGTTGGGTGGAGGCACTAATATTAAAATTGCTATGCTGATCATATGTAGATTTTGAGATACTTTGCATTATATGTTTGCGATGCATTTTGTTATTGGTTTTGTTAGGATTTGGCGGGAACACAGTCCGTAATAAAACGATGTTCATCCTTCTTATTAGGAATTTGTATGTGCTTGTTTAGTAAAGACCTCTCACAATATGCTCAAAGTAAAAGATTCTCACTAGCAAAATTTTCTTCCTCAATTTATTGGAAATGGTCACACAATCGCAGTAGCCGGTCTAGTAATCACTAGACATTTGCAGCAAGCTATCAATCGCCACGACTTCCAATAAGTGAAAGCCGGCGCGGTAGCCAAGACTCAGGGGATTTGCTGAAGATTTTGTAATCGAATTTAATGTGTCAAGTCTATATTATGTACGGTGATGTTGTTTTCCCTGTCATTGCTGTCGCGCTTTCGCATAAAAAGAACAAATTTTAGTTTTTCAGTAACTGGTAGGTACATTTATTTATTATCCGACTAATATAGCTGTCAACAAGATTTTTTCTTAGTTGACTTTTACATACGTAGTATTGGACTGCAACTGATTTTAGGAGTACATTGCTGATTGAACCTCAAGGGTTATTTTTACGAGTAACTTTCACCAGATAGTAAACACTGAAAACTCTATAAACATTGAAACAATGTAGAATGTTAAAAAGTAAACTATGGCCACTTCAATATTTGTCCTATCTAGACAAGATATATAAGAATTTAGACGTTAAAGGAATGTCATTTTTAATATTCGCCGCTGGCTCTACTATCTTCTCCCTAAGTAGTGCTTATCTGAACATCTTCACAAAGCAGCCTGGTTAGCATGCATCTATGCAAAATGCATCCGATGGCGGCGGTAGCGTTACCTCCATAGATATATAAATAACAGGAGAAATGGCATGGGGGCGTGTCTGTGTCCGCGCGTCCTGATCACAATGCTCATGCCTCAGGCCGCTTTCGAATGCGATAAACTAGAAACTTTATAAATCATAGAACCACTTTTCATAAATCAGCAGAAGTATTTTACTATATTTGTGTTGAAAATCATGAAAAACAACAACTTTACTACGTTATTTTTGTTTTCATATATCACACCGACTGTACTATTATTGCAGTAAATACATTGTTTATTCACCACTACCTGAGTATGTTGCTAAGTGACAAGCAATGTAAAAATCACAAAACGATATTTTCTTATTATAATGTATATCGTTTGTAGGGTTCCGTAGTAAACAAGGAACCCCTATAGTTTCGCCATATCCGTCTGTCTATCTGTCTGTCCGTCTGTCTGTCCGCGGCTTAGCTCAGAGACGGTTAGTACTAGAAAGCTGTAATTTGGCATATGCATACACACATATTAATCATGCCGACAAAGTGGTAAAATAAAATCAAGAATTTTTTTTTACACGTAAAGTGGTGATGTTTTTTTCCCTCATCTTCCCCATGTTGTGTTGTTGTGTAGTTATCGTTAGAAAGGTATTTCAAAAATATGGTGAGTTTGTTAAAATCATTTTTGGATTTAGCGATCCATTTGCGAAATATTAAGCTTTTAACTGATTTTTTTTGTAACAGTCAAGTGTGTGTCCCCCCCCTCTAGCTAAATGCTTGTACTTGGACTTGTGAAAAAATTCACAGCAGTAGTATATATAACGAAATTGAAAGGAAAACTATCAGAGCTAAGTAGGCTGTACAGGTTAACGAGTAATAATCGACCAATTTAAATTTGCGGTTTGAAAAACAAGATCTCCCATACATTCCGTATGGGAGAACATGTTTTTCAACTACAATGTTAAGTTTGTTCCTGGGATAAATTCATCCCAACTACGGAACCCTGCATTGTGCGTGGTCCGACACTCACTTGGCCGGTTTTTTATTTATTATTTTTTCAGGAACTTCCAAAAATTTTAATAAAATAATAAAAGGGAAAATCGATAACTTTCCGATTTAGTCAATCACTAGCGTATATGTAAAATAAATGGCTTTTGCAACAACGATAGCGATCGATGTTTTGGTGTGAGTGAGTTGTACGGTGCATGGTAAATGCACGCTGTGTTTGATGGGATAAGGATTATAATTGATGGTGTAGTACGTTCTGATTTGTAAATTGTAAATGTGAGCTCCTCGTATTTATTGGGTTTACTGATCGCATGTGTAGTTGTAGGCTAGGAAGTAGGGATAAATTGAAGACATTGGGTTTTGATAAATTTTCCACTAACGGGCATATCTCCTTCTTTATTATATCTATGGTTACCTCGCAACAACTCGACAACTATTTGCATCGCAATTATGTAATGATAGCGCGGCGACTGTGCGATTATCGTTGATTTCAATTATCTAACAAGATTACTGCTAATTTGTTGTCTAGTCGGTAATTTACTGTGGTCATGGTTGTAACGAGAAATCCAAAGAGTATTAGAGTGGAAACTGCGAAACCCTGCCATGTAGGTTTCGATAAAAAGAAACAAAAAAGTACCAGTTTTAGTATTTAGAATGATTGAATATTAGAATTCGGTACCCTTGGTTTAACTAATTATCAACTTAGAAACAAATGCCTAATGTAGTATGGATGGACACGAGTGCATCTGAAAACGCAATATAATGAACGACAGGGATCATTGTTCACCACACGCTTCCTCAAGTTGGAATACTTATTTGTTAAGGCAATCATAATCTTATTTGATTTCGTTTGATGTCTTCATACCCGTATGTGACAGAATTTCACGGAATGACACTATTCCGAGGGGAGACCTTAATGACCAATGTGATATCTCATTTTCTAATTCGGTCTCGTTTAGATAGGACTTATTAAACAATTTATAGCACTTACTCAAATACCAGTTTTTCAACTGGTTAAGATAAACAAATAATCATTTGTCTTGTTTTATCACTGTTTGTTATACTTAGTCAAACATGTTACTTATTTATGAGTTTTTGAATCAGACGAAGATCAAAGATCAGACCGAACTATTTTTAATTTGAACGAAAAGATTGTTACAGATTTGAATAATTAAATAAACTAAAAATTAAGCGTCCCTGAGTATTTATAAACTGCACAATATGTATTAAGCTTCGTGCAGACTAGCGCGACACGACAGCGCGACCCGACAACGGTTATGGTTATACCGTCAAGTTTTCTTAGAATTTGTATTGTTCGTGTCACGTTCCGCCGTCGCGTCGCGCTCGTCTGCACGAGCCTTTATGTGTAGAGTCAAGGCTTGTGCAGACCAGCGCGACTTGTCGCGCGACGCGACTCAAACAATGCAATTTCTAAGAAAACTGTACGGTATAACAATAACCGGTGTCGCGTCGCGCGACAAGTCGCGCTGGTCTGCACAAGCCTTCAAACTCTCGACTACTCATAAAAATAACGCAGTTACGATTCTATGCATACAGTTATAATATAATATAACAACACCGAACCAGTGAACACATAGGTACGTAGTGCTGCACGGCCGCTGTCCCATTCATTCATTCAGTAGTAAACTAACAATGGAGCTAGACTCAACAGATTAGTTGTGCCTAAGTCACGGAACAAAAAGCTGGATAATTGCACTGGCTAGTAGTCGCGCGCTAACTAGTGTAGATAGTGGCACTGAGGCACGTGTGCACGGATGTACAGCTGTACGAGTGACATTATTGTTGGTGTTAATAACTGTGTTTTGTACAACTTAGTGCGTTGTTAGGCTAAAGTTATTTGTAAAATCTTTACCTTGTATGAAATTTTGCTATCAGGTTGAGAAAGTAAAGTTTCAAATAAAACTGTCACGAACGTCATACGCGACATGTTTTAAAAATCAGTATCACAAGAAAAATGAAAATTAAATATACAATAGAGTAGTGAATCCTGATTTACAAGTCATGGCGTAAGTCACATAGCTTTGCTGCAGGCACACAAACAAATTTTCTGAATGTATGTATGCAAACATAGGGTTTACTGAAAAAGTCTTATCAAATAGCTCTAGAAGTCCGTGAGCATCTATTTTCGTAAGCCGTGCAGGTCATAAAATACTCTCTATCGAACCAATTCCTCTGAATTACAGTCAAACCTTTACAATTTCTACGAATATAACATACTAGCTGCGCCCCCGGTTTCACCCGCATGAGTCTCGATTCCGTGGGAATATCGAGATAAAAAGTATCCTATGTGTTAATCCAGGTTATAAAATATCTGTGTGCCAAATTTCATCCAAATCCGTTCAGTAGTTTTTGCGGGAAAGAGTAACAAACATCCAGACATCCATCAAACTTTCGCGTTTATAATATTAGTAGGATAGTAGGAAGTAGGATTAAGGCGAAGCCTGTATTACCTCGAACTCTGCTACTATTTATGCGCCAAAACACCTTATAAATCGCTGGCACAGATTTAAGTTTACAAGCCAATGTTGACATAGGCTTCTAAGGAATTATTTAGAGAATAAGCAATCACTATGTATTAACTCAAACTTAATGGGATATTGTTGATAGAGGATCATTTACATAACAGTAATTTGTTGGACACTCTCAGTGCGGTGAAGATTGAGTAAAGTTTAGATGGAAGTGTGCCACGTCATGCTTCAGACTTTAATGTGGTTTCGATAGGGATCTATTTGATGTCTTTAGCCTCCCACGCGCACAAATCCCCTATTTAAGATTGTTCTACATCATCTATTTTGATTTTGAATTACTTCTGAATACCTACATAATCTGATTCTAGATAATAATTTAGGAGCGTAGGTACCGTCTCTGTCACCGTCAGTATTAAGTCTCCTTATAGTACTGTACCGAACACAATATAAATTATACTAAATCTTCGTTCTGTGTATAGTTATGGTTGGGACATTTGCTCAGCCAATCAGTTTTTTAGATCGTTTGGCCCTCTATGACGTCAGTGACTCAGTAGAATTTTGGTTTGCTGTGTCTGTATTCCGATATGTTGATTCAAGTTAGGTACATTATTTGTTGTACTGAATTATTGCTGACAACATTGTTCTTATTGACATACACGAATACTCAGATGGCTGATGACCCGCCATAAATAACGAGAACGTACAATAAATATCAAAAGCTTACAATATCCCAATTTTCCATCCACTGCACATATTTAAACGAGTCCAATCGAATCAATTACGTATTTTCACAACGAGTATATAAAGGGATCAGCACAATGAGTGGTCCACGCCTGGCGGCGGCCGTGGAGGGCCGGCCGGCTATACAACCGTCAATAGCGCAGCCGCCAATAGCCGGCCACTCCACAGCCAATAATCCAAATAAACACGGCGCTGTCAACGACACGCGACACTTTTATCGCTCTAGTCACCACCCCGGACCCCCAACCCACCACTATGTTTTATTGATTGAACATTGGTTCCCATATTACGCTGCTAACTCACGCAAATTATTGGTTGAATACGTAAGCTCAAATGTAGTTGAAACGCACCATTAAACTTTATCACACAACGCAGGTGACCCCAACCAAACGTACCCGCTATAACAAACGTTTGCAATACTAACTTTTCTTATTATAAATTATGAGATATAAAAACAAAAACAAAAGATCCGTAATCATCAAAATAAACTGGCGGACCGCGAACAGAATACTAACGACATAATTCAAATTCAACAGCAATATCGGGCCAAACAACAACTCGTAATAAAAGCTCAACTCCTTTATTATCCAGAGCCCCGAGCCGGCGGGTCCCGGGGACCCTCGAACTGAGCCATCACCCCGACACGTATTCGCGCCATCCGGCGTTTATCATTTTTTCCATCTCGAGCCGCACCGCCTGATAACCATGGGGTTAGTGACAGCTTTCAACTTCGGATTAACTTCTTCGAGGAAAAAAATGTATAGCTCCGAAAAGATTGACTCGAACCCCTCCCGTGAAGTTTTAGTTGCTATTAAGGAATCCTTTGGACCCTGCAATTTAAAAACTATACGCCATAATTGGCAATCTGTGTTAAATACGATCGTTCCTTTAACGAAATTACGGTTATTTGAAAGTTTTAGTAACACCGGACGCGTTGAATGCATTATAAATTATTACCAGTTTCATTTAGTTCATGAGTGACCAGCTGGTTATTCAATATCGTCATTAATACCACCATTATCAATAATAATTGTGATGAATACGAGATGGACTCACATGATGTACGAATAACAAACGTAGTTGATTAATGTTCACAAATCGAGGACGGTGCAAAATTTACACAGAATTGAGAGATGATTAAATCTGGGAATGTTTTGTTGAACAATGTTGATTAAATTGATCAGTTGAATGTTGACGTTGGCACAGATGGAGAAAATACAATCGGGGATACTTGCCAAATAAACAGGCTCATTATAAATGTTTGCATAATATTCATACAACAACATTTGATGATTTCGAGAACCTTTTTCAACCGTAAGAACAACAAATACGGTGGATGTTTCTTTCTTGCTTGTTATCAAAATAAACAAATTTTACATTCAAAACGCTTTAGTTACACATCACCGAACTTGACAATTTTGCTCAAAGTGAATTCATCACGCATAAATGATTCAGTTTCGTATGTATAACAGTTCACTTGCCTGGTGGACAGACGCAGTCTCCGTAGTCACGGATGCTCCTCCTTGGGCGCCAGTACATGGGCGGCCTGGCCAGCACCTCGCGCCGCAGCCGTTCCACCAGCGGCTGCTGCGGCTCCAGCACCGCGCTGCGCAACGCCAGATGCTGCTCCTCCAACAGCGACAGCCGCCCCTGCAGCCCCTGCTGCTTGTACAGGCTGTACCCGCTCGAGATCAGGCTCATGGCACAAGCACACCATAACACCACACAGTAAGCCCACGGATCCCCCGGACATCTCTGCTCACATTTCTCCCATTTCTTTTTAATCGTCTCTTTCTTTTCGTCCTTCTTCCCCTCTTTCTCCATCGTCTTCACATCCGGAGGTGACTTTCCTCCCATTTTCAAAATCATTTTTCCTGTATTTTATATCTCATGAATCGCATCTGTTATACCAATGGAATGTTAGGCGCATCGTCTTCGATATTCTCATCGTAAATATTCAACCTGATCTGCGTTAAGGCGATACATTGTACTCACAATAGAAGCGTCCGGCCCGAAGCTTTTCACGGTAACAACCTCCTCTATTCTTTAACGAAATCGAATTAAATATCTCAGAAATACGAAACACAAACAAAAAAACACACTAAAGACAAATTTTGTGAAAATCAAAGGAACACGGAAAATTTATTATGACTGTTGTGTAGCGGTCGTAGTTGTTGACGATGGGATCGTGTTTGAATTCGTTGCGTTCGCGCGCGAGGAGCGTAGATGCGTACCGTCTAGTCGGCAGGCGGAGCGCCACTGACTGTGAGCAGTGGATCAAGTCGCCGCAGCTCCGCAGACAAGCGGGCGTGCGCCGAGCGCCGGCACCGACCCTGGCACGCGGGACACCGACAGCGTTTTGGGAATCCTCCTTGAATATGTTGTTAGTATGTTTGTATTTTTTTTCTTTGAATGTATAATTTCGTAAAAGCTTATACGTTTCTTAATTTATGTCGAATTTCGAGTCTCGTTTTATGTATCGGATAGAAATGTATTTTGGATGTCTCTTTTCCATTAATGGCACGGAAATAAGTAAAATAACTGAAAAACTAAGAAAATCTCTCTTTGCATGCAAATTTAATTAACGGTACTGAAAAGACAAGTGCACAGAAAGTTGTAGATCATTAAACTTTCCCATGCTTTGGAAACGATTTCGAGAATCGAACTGGCACTTTTATTGGCGAAGTTTTTTTCATCGCAATCAAGTTACACAGCGGGCCGGGACATGTTTTATAGTCGGTAGTTGCGAGTTCGTCGGAAGGTCCATATTAAGGGGATGCGTGCAAAAACGTGCAGGCCCGAGCAAGCCGCCAAATTGGGCGCTAGCTCGCGCGGAAGAACCGAGGGGGGACGCCAATCCAGTTAGTCGCTCACCCCCGCACCCGGACCCGGTTCCCGGTCCCGGTCTACTCAGACACTGAATCGTAACACCGGTTTAACTCCAACTTACGCAGTCTCATCTTTTAATACGAATTGAAGCTAAAGCTAACGATGAATTTACATTCCTAGTGCGGAGTCAAAGTATTGGACTACGTAATCCAAACTAAACAAATGTAAATTGATGCAAGAGAGCTTTCAATTTGTAAACGTGATGCTGTTTGTTAATGTAATTTTGATAAAACGTGGAGCATTGTTAATGATGAGAGATGAGTGCTTCAAATTTGTCACTATGTTATATTCTTAACGGCTGGGTTAAGTGTAGTTTAGACCAAGGATCAAGTCTCGTTTATTATATATACCAGTATGTACTTAAGTATTGTGTTTCGTATTATCACACCACAGGCTACGAAGTACAAAGAGCTGTGAAGGGTGGGCGTTTTTGGGGGACTGTCTTAGGTAATTTTGACGTTCGAAAAGTGCTGATTCTCAGCCTAGTTTGAATAAATGACTTTTTAATTTTGAATTTTTGCATGCACCTGCGGTATCTCATGTAATACGTAAGTTTCTTAATCGAACAAGTCTTTTTAGGGCGTTCATCGCCCTAAAAAGACTTGTTCGATTAAGAAAATTACAATCAATTATGATAAAATATGAAGCAAAAATTAGAAGCCGTCATAATCCTTGCCGGCCTAAACACTGGTCCGGTTAAATGATCTACTCGTATATCGACATTAATTAAATTTGTAAAGAATGAAAAAAGTTTGAATGTTTTTTAAGAGATAGACGCTATTAATCTCTTTAATAGAGCCATTAAAAGCGGAGTGGCGGCCGCAAGCGTCGACTGCCACAAAAAAAGCCACGCCACTTGAACCTGACATGCGTTACGAACCTTTGTAATAAAGCATTCATAATAAAATTAAAAGATAATCCTGATAAGGGCTCATCACGCACATACGATTTAATAAGGATCTGTTCCTTTAATGTCCATCCTTATCAATACTATACACATCTAAATGGTCATTTCAAAAATGTCATTATTGTTATTTACGATCGCCATTACAATTCGGTTTAAAGTTACGACTCCATAATTGGATTTCATAAAATTTTAATACAATATTTACAGGATTGAAAAGAGCGTTTTGAAGTTTAATGATGGCATTATTTTTGATGCGTCGTTCGAGTGGTTTAAATGCTCGATCTTAGCTCGCCTTTGTGAATATTTAAACACTGCTCACAGAGGTGCAGGAGACGTGATGATATTACTAAGTACAGTATTGTGTGAATCATTTAAAAACTCGGAGTATTGGTGTTCGCTTTTCGTAAGTGCTGTAATTAATACGTTAAGAGCATGCAAATTTGGTCCGTCGGCGACGCAATCTGCAACATCGGAGTGGAGACAAATAGCAGCAATTAAAACTAGATTGTCGTTATTTAGCTCCGCGTTGTGTCGCTCGAGCCGCGCCGGACGTGTGCGGGTGTGCGCACATCCATCTCCGCTCGCTTCTATAAATTTAATTTAAACTTTAGTACTTCGTCAAACGCTGAGTTTAAGACACCCTCTCGTGCTGACAGTTTATATTTTTTAAATTTAATCTCGTACTCTTTTGAATAATTGAGCAGCGCGATGGCTCCCTCGCAGCCTACTGTGTCCATAGAACATTCTTGTTTAACTTCAAGTTTGTCTAATCATTATGGAGGTCGACGAGTGTCGAGGGAAATCTTCAGAGTTGAATTACAATGATTATGTTGACCTCGACTTCCCTGAAAATTGCTAAAGTGAAGAACTCTTTTATAATATTTAATAGAAAACTTATAAATAGGTAACGATAGAGCTTATAAGTAATTCCAAAAACTTACAATAAACTAAGTTTAAGTTAGCTGCGTCAACTTTGATAACAATTTATCTTAGACATCTTTTGGGACAAAACTCAGAGGAGCTTTTTAGAGTTTCGTATTTTCGTTTGGCTCAATCTCATTACGATCACATAACATTTTTATACTATATTATTCGAGTCAGCATTTCACGTTAGTACCTATTTTGTAATCAAAAACCATAAGATTCTGCAGAAATCTTCGAATTGTTTCCATTCACGTCTTTTGTATTTAACAGGGGAAAAAAAAACTTAAAAAATAGAATCATGTCATCAAACTCACCTGAACCATAAAGTGAATTCATTTGACTTTATTTTGATTTCCACTTCAAATGCGAATGAGAATAATACTCACCAGTAAGTCACATTTCTATTTTTCTCCTAACTTAATTCGAAATCAATTCAAGTCAATTAATCAGATGCGGCTACTCTCCAGAATTCTAATAATTGTTTGTAGGAACATTCAATTTCCTTCAAGCAATCAGAATCGGCGTGACCTTGTTAAATCCATGCCAATTTCAGTGGAATGAAGGCGTAAATATTACCAGCAGTGGCGTGAAATGTAAATAGCTTAGTATCGCCGAAACGAAAGTGAAATATCCCTTCGTCCGTGCACCAAATTGGAGCAGCCACGTTATCGGATCGTTTGCTTTATTTACAGTTTGTGGTGGAATTGGGAAAAGTTGCGAAGGGGAGAGACGAGGAAGTGGGGGTGAGGGTGTGAACTGAGGCACTTCCTCCACTTTATGAATTGTCGGCGAGCGGTCACCTACTTGCGAGTTGGCGACACCAATACCGAGTCCCAACCCCCGTTGTTTCGAGGTAGTAAATATTGAACTCGGAAAAAAATTGCAATCCGCACTGCGGTGTGCGATATTTACTGTTATTAGTTGTTTGTTCTGCGACACTGATTAAAACTCTCATTTGTATTTATTTGAAACAAGATTGTAATCGGAAAAGTTCAAGAAATATTTCGTGTTTAAAGTTTTCCTGGCTTTTGGAATTGGGATCGCAAAACAAATAAGTCTAAATTCATAAAGTGATATTTCTGTAGAAACTGCTATCAATACTGATACAGAAACACGAACATGGACCAGTAAATGTAGTCGACAAAGGCACACGTAGTATATGAGGACCGACCACAGTCACAGATTAGTATGCGAAGAGCTGAACCGAAAGCAATTAGACGTTTCGATTCCATCTGAATTCCAAATGGGTTTCGATTGGGACAAATAGTTTGGACCCTTCAAATTGGAGTCGAGGTGACGCGTGATGTTCTAATGTAATCACTCCGAGCCGCGGGCTAGCTCCAATTTGCGGCCTTACGACCAAACTGCGATCTGTGTGATTTTGCGAATTGTAATTGTGAAGTATTGGGAACGCTGTTAGTTATACCAGCCTCTGTTCCTGGATTTGAAACTTGTTATTGGATATGTGTGGATGTTGGTCTCGCTTGTGTCTCGTAAGTGGTAAGGCTTTCGACTGGTGTCACACCTCAAAAAGTCGCATTGACCTCAATAAGTACTACAATGTGATCTGAAGTCACGATCAACATTGCTAAACCGATTTTGAACAACCATTATACTTAAAAGGTAACATAAACTTGGAATTTATCAAGAAAACTTGATATTTATGACGGCGATATGGAAGGGGATTGCTATCTGAGCAGTTCATAATTTTAAAATGGTACAATAGTTTGTAAACAGTAAAGATTAGAACAATAAAGATATAACGCGCCGGGGCCAGCCGCAGACGAACGCTGAGCTATAAATCACAACGAGCAGCACGACGCAATGTTGAAGTTGCAAGCTATACAGTTTCTGAATGTACACACGGCGACACATCAAGCTATACAATTCCAGTATAAGTTGACCTCGCATTTTACGGAAGTCCTATACAATGCAACATCAGTGTAAACTGGAAATGTATAGCTTGATGGGTAGCCGTGTGTACGACAAATATTTCGTCAAAAACAAGATAGCACAGATTAGGGTCATCTTTATTATATACAGGGTGTTCGGCAGACGGTTGAACATACGAAAATGGCGGATCCATGGGGCCGCCTGCTACGTGTTGAGGTTTTTCAATGTTTTTTTAAATTTTATTCGTAATTCGTCGCTGCTCAAACATCAAATGTCAATAATTTCATTTAAAAATAACAAAACTGACAACATTTTTTTTTCATCTAGAGTAACTGTAGAATCTTATAAAATTCGTATTTGACGCAGATTAAATAAGAGAGAATTAAATAAAAGCCCTTAAACTACAAACAAATTAAAAATAAATACCGAAAGCCTATGAACTGCTTTAAAAAACAAAAAAAAGCGATAAAGCAGTTCTAATTTTAGGGAAACATCTTTGGTTCATGCCTGTTCTGACGGTATGCAATATGAACTATTTCTTTTTAAACAACTAGAATAATTCGCCAATTTTAAATGCCTGGGCCATTTTCACGGAACTCTACAGTTGTGAAAAGTGAAATTACATAATTACATACAAGCAAAATTTTTTTTACACTGCTTTTGCTCGAAAAGAGCGTTTTCCAAGCAGTCATGTTGTGCGGAAAGCGTCCCTTTTTTACTAGTGCTTTTTACTTTTCTGTTTTTTTTTTAATTTTTGAGGTCGTCGTCAGCCCGTTGCAAAGAGTTTTTATTATTTGAGAAAAGTTTTACAAATCAGATGATGATGATAACGATGACGATGGCAATGACGATGGCGATGAAGATGACAATGGCGATGACGATAGTGATAACGATGGCGATAACGATGGTGATGACAATGGCAATGACTATGACGATGGTCAAAATCAAAAAGTCAAAGTCAATTAAAGTCAAAAGTCGAAGTCAAAAGTCAAAAGTCAAAAGTCAAAGTCAAAGTCAAAATCAAAAGTCAAACTCAAAAGTCAAACTCAAAAGTCAAAGTCAGTCAAAGACAAAGTCAAAAAGACAAAGTAAAAAAGTCAAAGTAAAAAAGTTAAAGTCAAAAACTCAAAGTCAGAAAGTCAAAGTCGAAAATCCAAAGTCAAAAAGTCAAAGTCAAAAAGTCAAAGACAGTCAGTCAAAGTCAAAAAGACAAAGTAAAAAAGTCAATGTAAAGAAGTCAAAGTCAAAAAGTCAAAGTCAAAAAGTCAAAGTCAAAAAGTCAAAGTCAAAAAGTCAAAGTCAAAAAGTCAAAGTCAAAAAGTCAAAGTCAAAAAGTCAAAGTCAAAAAGTCAAAGTCAAATTGTCTTGCCAGTTTTGTTATTTTTAAATGAAATTATTTAGGTTTGTAGTTTGAACAATGACGAAATCGGAATAAAATTTAAAAAAATCCGTGACTTGTTAATGGGCCTAAATACGTAGCAGACGGCCCCACGGATCCGTCATTTTCGTATGTGCAACCCTCTGCCTAACACACTGTATAGAACCATATAAATAATGTTTATGTAGGTATAAACTATTGGTAGCTGTAGGTACCTGGAAATGGAAACTGGTAAAGTTCGTTCAGCAAATGTAAACGAAAAGGACATATATTATGTCCTTGTGTTGCCATTTCCATCCCTACTTTGTTTGTTAATTACAGAAAAGGACCTACTTTACATAAAGTTAAAGTTGTCCGGCACACACTGAAAACTAAACAACGTGTAAATTCACAACAGATTACGAACTACACACAAAATAAGCGGCTAACAACAAGTAACGCAATAAAATTATTCAGCGAAGAGTAGGTTGAACGGGTGAAACATAAAGAGTAACTTCGTTCTTGTGTCGATTCCGGCATTTCCCACCGAAATAGTGCGGCGAGCATAGTTCCCGCAGTTGTCGGGATCGTGGCCGCGGCCGGCGGAACTGACACACAGCCATCCAAGTGTTTATTACTGCTCTTACTGACGCTGGTGACGTGCCAATGAGCTCGCTGCCTAATGCCCTCTCGTGATGGGAAGCAACACATTGTTTCACCTTAATGATTACTCTATAAATGGCTTCCTTGATTGCTCGTTCCCTCAGTTGCCTGTTTTCTTTATCCAAATCTGGATCTGTGGTTTGACTAAAATAGAGCAACGTATTTAGTCTGTTAAGGAGTAAACAATAAGAATTTCCCTTTTAGGAATGATATGTTGCAAGACAGTTACAGTGTGGGTTGTTAATATAAAATTAAGTATTAAAATAAAGTCATTCGTTTCGGCTCTATAATTGCTAAAGTAAGCAGAACGGTTTCAATCACAATATAAATCGAACAAACAATAACCCTGCGGTGACATCCCTCGGCTCGTTAACACTAAACTTGGGGCGGGTTTGATATAAACTGATAAAGAAACTATGCAAGCGGAAACTTTAACACCGCCGAAGTTTGGACAAATTATCTGCCCGCAGAAGGGTGTGTGTGTTTAGGACCGGCGTGTGGCACCGACTAGGCTGTTAAGAAAATTTACCTCGGCCAGTCTAATGAGACCCCCGACCGTTCATTAAGCTCCTCTGCTAATAGCTCACGCGGGTGACGCGTGGAGATGTGTGAGAGGTCAGGTCACGCTGGCTACGTCAACACTTGCACGCGACATTTGCGGCCCGGCCTTTAATTTTCCTGAGTCGCTTGTTGTCGTTTGTGGAATTTATACACGCATATGTTTTGATGATTTTGTGTTTTAGGATTGCGTCAGGTTTATTTAGGTAGCAGATTTCAAAAAGGTCTGTCTGCCTCGTTATGTGTGCTGGTACTTTGCACATGAATGACGGTTGAGTTTGAAAGGCTCAACGGGGTTTTTGAAAAGTCCCGTATAAGCAATCAGCATCCATTTTGTTTATATTGTCAGTCCAGAATTCATAATTGTTATATTAGTTACAAGCACATTATTGTAGTTTAAATAAAATATTATTCACATATTTCATTTCATGCCAAGAATGAGAAGCTCTATTCAAAATATCTATACATCCTGAATTTTACTGGTCAGTTGATCTTATCCCTCCGAACATTTATCATTGGACCGAATCGAGCAATATCATCAGAACTCGGAATTCATGTTTAATTTTATCAATTTATCAATCTCGATTCAAGTTGGATTGAAGCGAAGTCCTGAAATTCCTTGAGTTTATTGAAGCCCACGCTTCGTTGACTCATTTAGTTAAATTTATCATCAAGTCGAGTTATTACTGATTTGTGTAGCCGCCACGATCGTAAACTGTCTCCTTTATTATAGTCGTGATATTATTTTGAATTAATCTTATTTACTTTCATTGCCTTGAGAATTTATTACGTTTAGATGTAACGATTAGTATTTAGATGTATAAACAATATCTCTGGTACTATAAGATTAGAGATAATTATAATGTGATAAATTATATTAATAGGTAGTTTCAAGTAAGCATTTTAATGGTTATCGATGTAACATCTTTAAGGCCCACGAACACAGGCGCGACGCGACGACCGACGGCGGCGACGACGACGGTGCGACGGAATTCTGGTAGAACAATTTCCATGAAGTTTTTTTATAGAAATTGTTCTACTAGAGTCTCGTCGCGGCTGCTGATGAGCTTTTTTGGCAGTATCGATGTTGATTATAAATGTTGACTCCCTTGAGAAAATGGTAATGGTTATTTCTAGTTGATATTGTATAGAATATAACAGGCTGAAATATTATGCTACTAATATTATAAATTTGAAAGTTTGTATGTTTGTTACTCAATCACGTTAAAACGTCTGAACGGATTTCGATGAAATTTGGCACAAAGATGAGATAATCTCCGACCCCCACGCGGGCGAAGCTTGGGCAAAAGCTAGTTTGAAATAAATAGAGCTATCGTGCTCCAAGTAAAGGTTAACAATACGAATAGAAAAAGACAAAACACTAGTATTACAGTAGTAGTAAATAACGATAATAAAATACTGATCGTAATAAACCAGTTTGAGCACCCATTACACAGTTTCTAAGTAACAATGCTTCAGAGGATATCTCGTAATTCAGTGACGTCACATGCCCAGTGTACATGTCACAAAATCACAACAGTGGTAAACACCATTGCACAGCAAAGCAATAAATATTAGCAGAGAAAATTTATCGAGATAAGGAAGCAAAGGGGACTGCCGGCGCGGTGGCGGTCCGGTGCCGGCGGTCGCGGCTGTCCGGCGGCCGGGCAGGCCACGCATATCGCCGACTTTGTTCGCACTCATTGAGCTGTGTAAAAAGATACAGCTCCCCTATTTCATTTATACCAGCCTGTTTATCTAGCCTTTATAAATTGCTTTCATTTGCCCAGTAATCTTCTTTTTCGCTTTGATCTTAGCTTGTTTGTTCAAAAAGCGCTTTTTATAAATTTAATTTGTATCAACGAGTCGCTCCGCTCTCTAACACTTGCACTCGTAAAACGCGTCTGATTTTACAATGAATAAAATTGTTTCCTCGTTTCTAGTAAATTACGAGTACATTTATGAATAAAGGCGGTAATAAAATTACTCGGTTAGTTATCTCAACGGCGGCCATCCTGATATTATAATGGTGATGTAAAACAGTAATAAACAGTCATTTAGATGGTTGTTGACGATTAGGAATACACGTAAAGCGATATCTCCAGGTTGATTTAAAGACATACAAAAGTTTCGTAAGTCTGTCATTAGTAAGCAATATGCAAGTTTAGTAATCATTAGTAAGAAATTGTCGCATTCCTACAATGCTACAAAATAGAATCAAGTAAAATAAAGTGTTCAGTTCATATTGTGCTCAAAGGCACATGACTTTCGTGTCAAGTAGCATATGAAACGTAATTCACAAAGCTCTAAAAGAAATGAGGAAAAAGAAACTGTAAGAAAAACTGACGAAGCACAGAAACCGTACACCGTGACAATGACAAATAAAGTAGCGAAGGTAGCGAAGTAACAAATGTCATAGGAGAGCGACAAATCCGCGCCCGCACCGATCCGATTTACCGAACGATTCCTTGCTCCCTACCATCGCACCATTCGACAACATTTATTTTCCACCGTTTGATTTCTACAGGTATTTTCCTTTATCAGGTAGACTCATTCATGATAGCAACGGCTACGGAACCATTCTTTAACCAACTGATGTCGGATCAGCAATCGATACTTATAATAAAACTTTACGGGACCTTTTGTTCGTGATGTCTTACGGTTACAATTCAAGAGTAATAGTTCATGTAACTTAGACTTGGCTCCAAGCAAATTCATTGTTCTGGAACTTAAGATTAAAGATGCTTACTCAATATTCGGGAAGATTTATGCTTCCGAAAGCACATTTGGTCGACAAACTTCCCCAACATTATTCTATCAACGCTTCATGGGATGCCCTAAATTACAGCCATCAACGGATCTATGACAAATTACGAGGGATAAACTAATAAACATGAGAACATCTAAATAGCATCTGGTGTTAAAACGGGAAGTCTCAATAATTCAACAGAGTCGGTCCTGGAGGCAGCGGGTAATGTTTGGGCAAATGTTTGCTTATGACCCATCCCGGCCCCTAATACGGGGGAAATCGTATGTGAATTGCGAGAGTCTTGTTCACACTGCTCGACTTCAAGCAGGCCACAGAATAAAGTCAAAGTCAAATAATTTATTTCAGATAGGCACATAAAAGGCACTTTTGAATGTCAAAATTTACAAAAAAAAAAAATTGGTTCAAGTCACCCCTTCCAAAAGGTAGTATTGTATGGAGAAGACAGGGCAAGAAACTACACCGTTACTCTTTTAAAATGTTTACAATATTTTGTATGCAGTAATTATAAAACTCGAAGACGATGCACCTAGAATAAATTGCCTATACCAGAATACGTAAAAAGAATGAAAAATTTACCAATGACAGATAAATTAATTATGTGATAGATACATAGTGTTCTTCTTCTTCTTCACAGCACTCTTGACAGAGCGGTCGTGGTCTTCATGTAGTTTCTTGTCCAGGGGCTGATGTTATTCGCCTCACGATTTCTCGCTGTCGACTCCCATTTTTGGTGTTTTTTGATTTGGTCATTCCTTCTCATGTGTGAGCGTCCGAGTGGTCTAGTACCCTCCACTCTACCTTGCACGACAAGGCGCTCTATAGAGTCACGCCTTGAGACGTGTCCGAAGAATTTAAGGGATGCGTGTTTGGACAAGAACAGAAAGACTCTTTTTGATGCCGAGTTCTTGGCGTAAAGAGGTGTTGGGGCGAAACTCCTTCCACGATACCCCAAGCATTCTTCTCCAGCATCACATTTCCAGAACGTCTATCTTCTTCTTCTCGATGTCACGCAGCGTCCACGTCTCAGCAGCGTAAAGGAACATAGCAAAAACAAGTGTTTGAACATGGCCGGATCTTAGTGGTTTTTGTAATATCTCTGTTTCTCCAGAGGTTTTTCAGTTTGTCCATTGATGATTTAGTTATCGCCATACGTCTCTTAATTTCATCCATGAATCTATCCACGTTTGAAATAAACGCTCCAAGATAAATGTAGGACTGGACCACGTCGCAGTTCACAATTTTAAATATTTCGGGCGAGATTTTGTCAGCGCGGTCCACGATCATCACCTTAGTTTTTTTGCGGTTAATCTTTAGTCTGAATTAGAGGCTTGCACTCTCCATAGTGCTCATATAATAATAATTACAAAAGAAAATTCAAATAAAATAGGCAGTGTGATTGAGGTGAGTTTATAAAGTTGTTAGTCTATGCAAACACATTTGCAAATCAAAACACGGGGATTATGTGAAGCGGCAAATATAACGCTGGCCTTAACTTCTTTCAGCACGTAGCGCACTTCTGTCGGTATTGGTATTGCACGCTCGGGTGGCACTAAATTGTAGGCTCAGCGTTCTCAGTGCCTGTAATTTGTTGAATGAGCGTTCAGAATTGATGTTATTACATTGAAGTTTAAATGTGTAGGGTTTTGCGTTATTTGTTGGCTATATGAAAAACCAAAATTTAGTAACGGAAGGAGCAATAAAGTAGGTTTATGAATTGTTGCAGAATAATTGTTTATTAGGTCATTTCTTTTATTTCTCTCGAATTTTGAACTGGATTTTTACTCTAGGTTAGTCAAAGACATGGAGATAAGCAATCTTTGCAAGTAATTACCTATTAAAAAAAAAAACATTAATGGTAAGTATGCAACGTTCACATGATCTCGCAATGTAAATAACAACAAACGAAGCATGTTACTTGTATCCAGTTTGAATTTTAAAACGAATTGTCCAAAGATACAGATTGGAATCCTGCTCGCGCCATAACCAAAATATTATGAGACCTGTAGGCCTAACATGACAATTACTCACTCTCGCGCGAGTAATTGTCGTCTATTTCTGTCACTTTTCTCGTTTTCTGACAGCTGCCATACAAAATAGTCGACTCGTGCTTCAAACTTGATCTCTTTTCGACAAACCCTAACATGACACCTTAGTTATCTCGATTTTTGACAATTCAACACGAGATTATCTGCGATTTTTCTGTCATTTTGTCGTATTTACTTGTCCTCGATTTTCACGACGAGAGAAGAGTAGATAAAATAATGATACAAAAAACTCGCAAATAGCATGGCAGTTTCACAATTGTACTTATCTTAGTCATATTTTTTTTTTTTACTATAATATATTAATAATGAAAATACTTAGTTTTAAACTATTATTTATATTCGAACTACATGTTTTATATGGAATTTTTCGCTTTTTGTATAAAGAGGGTCGAAATTTTCATTATTATTGCTTAAAGCAAAAGAAAAGAAAAAAAAGATACAGTACTGTTTTTGCACCGTCGAAGTGTTGGTGTGAATTTTGGTTCATGACAACTCATTTAAATTCAGACCTTTTTAATCGCGATTAAAAATAGTCAGATTTAGATAAACAATCAAAATTTTAGGTGTAAAACGTCAAATTCAGAATAGCAAAATTTCTATTTTCACAAAATTAATAACTCAGTGCCATATTCGTGGGAAATCGTCGTTTGACAGGAATAAACAAAATTTTGGTGATTTTTAGTCTAGTTTAGAGGCATCTGTGACAAGATGGCACCGTTGAATGAATGAAACGGAATCTCAAGCCGATGTTGCTATCATAAAAATGATTTGTTTTTAATAATTTGCAACATCGGTTTCTCGTCGCGAGATATAGAAGTGTCAAAGTGCCTTTTTCGAGTTTACTCGTCGTTTACGGTCATTTTAGGGGTTAGAATGAAATCAGAATCGTAGACAAATTTCGACAAAACGAGATAAAGAGCGTTCTCGCGCTTGTCATGTTAGCTATACTGCAAGATCATAAATTATGTCTATTTTGGAGATAAAAGACCAGCAAATAGAGGAGAAAAGACAAGATAATTTATAAAACTATGATAGTTGTTCTATTTTTACAAACATATAAGCATTTATCTTGATGATTGCCTTTACTCTCTTTATTTCGACCCATCTAAGACGTCTTGTTTTTTTTTAAATATAGTTTGCAATATCATTCGACTCGTTAGAACTTTTTGCGGTCTAATACTGTGAGCACGGCGCGCCATGGATTTATTTAAATTAGACAAAATATACAGAGCGAAGCTTATCAATAGGACATGGTAGCCTTCACTATAATAATTAGATATGTGGACATAACATGACATGCATGTTTGAATAGTCACATATCGCGCATAACGAGTTACCTAGTCAGAAGCGAACAAACACTTTTGTCGCAGCTTGTGAAATAATAGAATGTACTTAGTATTTTTTTAGTTATTTTATTTTAAACTTTCTACAGCAACACAACAGATAGTGAGTTCATTACCACCATAATTTGTGGGATAATACACGCAAATGAAAAGGGGAAGACCAAGAAGTAAGTAGATAGATAGATAATATTCTTTATTATAGGAACACTGTCGAACGAACAAGAGAATAGAACAATATAAACTACTAACACGCACTACATACCGCAGGAAAAGGCAAAGACTAGCTTAGATATTAAGCAGCTAAAAAGAATTAGTAATGGATAGAGTCGAGTGTAGGTTGCTACACCGAAAACTAACCCACATTTAAGTTTTGTTTTGTAGGATCGTACACGAACGACAATTCCAAACTAAACCAACATTATTCGTCGCCTTCAAAACAATAGGAGCAAACAAAAACTTGTAAGTTCCCTTCGATCACACAAACTGTACATTAGATAACCGATGGCTTCACCCACATCCCTCGTCAAACAAGTGGAAACAATGAAACGAGCAAACAGCGTGAAATAGACGCTTGTCTTGGAATCTACATTACAACAAACATACACCCCTACTTAATAGCGTGGTAGTAGTAGCGTTGTGGAAGTATCCCTTTATTCCGATATCGGGACTTGCTTAGGGTTGGCCAATAATAACGTGGTGTAGCGCAGCTTGAATCAGAGGCGCTGTGATATTTAATAGCGTCCTTTAGTGATGTTTAAAATATTTTTATCGTGGCGGAAAGTCTACTAGTCCAAAACTGAAATAAAACCTTTTCAGCAAAGTGTAATTGTAACACGTTATTTGATCAAATGGAAAATACCTCTTGTGGATACACTGTGAAATGTTACATACATTATAACTAATTGAAGCTGATAAACCAGTCTTTCAAGGAATCTTCTGTTTAATCTGAGTAATTACATTACCAGCCAAGTTGAGAATATGACGACCATGGATGCCGCACTGTACTGTAGCTGTGGGTACTACTCAGTCAGCGTTGACGTCAATAATACTTGTTAAGAAAGTAACGTTTTAAAACAGTATCTTTTGTTCAAAGGGGTTTTCCTTTGAACTGGACAGTCTGTAGGCGATGCAACACAAGATCTATGTATACAAATGAATAAAAATAACAGCTTTTTACTAAATGCATATTATAAAATACGGTAGTATATTTTTTTATAATTTTGTCTTTCTGTCTGTTCCGGCTAATCTCCGAAACGGCTGGACTGATTTTGACGGGACGATTCTCACCGGCAGATAGCTGACGTTATAAGAAGTAAATTAGGCTGTACTTTTATTTTCGAAAAAGAATTAGGATTCACGCGGGCGAAGCCGCGGGCAGCAGCTATGATAAATAAATTAACATTTACTTAAATAAAAAGTAAATGTAAATGAACAAAACCACTGAAAATTTACAGAATTTAGTTGTTTAGCCGAGTGTCCTGAGGGATAAGATACTAAAGCAGTGACATGTCGTCACTAGAGTCTACTTTTCGTTTACACACATTTTATATTTGCACGGAAGGTAACTTACCTTTAACCTACGGAAAATCATTATTTTTTTCCTGGAAAACGGGATATGAGCTAAGCACTTACTGTTTTTAGATGAGTATTACAGTTTTCGTCTCATTAATTAATGGCAAATCCTGTTCTATTGCAGCAGCCAATTCTTTTAGAACTTTGTTAGATACCGTCAGTACTTCTGCAGTACGTAACTAGTTACACGTATTACACACCTACTACCGAACTGGTATACGAACGACAATCCAAAACGTTGGCATATTTTATGGTCTTGAACTCTCAACACAATGACACAACTGAAGCGTCAACACATTCATTGCTAGCTGGTACTTTATATTTCAACTTCACAATTTACCACCATCGGACAAAGCTCGGGGCGATCACCATTGATTAATATCACCATTTCTGCATATTTTGTCTCCAAACACAATTGTTAAACGGGAAGCGTGCTCTAAAACAGCACAGCTCGTGTTTTGCAAGTGGCAAATTTATTGCTGGTCGGATTTTATCTGCAATCGTTTATCTATTCAATCTCGAATCATAAATCTGAATTGTATTGTAAATCTATTGGGCTCTTGTCTGTATTATAATGTTTTACATATTAATACACAAAAATCACGAACTGGTCTTGCAAATTGTAACATGACAATGAACTAAGAAGATAATGGCATGAAGGTGATAGATAATATACAAAAACATTCTCAAGACACTCAAGTCAAAAGCTATTTGAATAACCGAGAGAAGACCCTCCAAGTTTTAAAGGAAAACATCTTGATTCCGAAACTGTACATTACAAATAACACAATACTGAGAGTAGAAAAGATAGCATCGTTTTATACATTGGACATAAATTACGAACGAACAAACCTTGGCGGCACGGAAGGCGATGTATCCGAACGATACTAAATTCGTTTTAATACGAGCAATATTTGAACAAAGCTCATATCAAGAATTAATAACAATATAACGTAGTCAAATATGTACGTAGTTGGTAATGGAATGTACCGAACAGAGCAATCTAATGGCGGGATCAGACGAGCGATGGTCGGCGACGATACGGCACGCATTGCGACTGTTCCCGCGCTGTTGACGCACCCGCCTCGATCGCAGATAAACGTACCTCCTTGTTCCGTTCCGATTGTTAAAATTGTTATAGGTATAATTGTGTCTTGAGATATGTCTGGTTACAGCAGACTGGTATTTATTAAGATTTATTTAATGGTGAATCATTCACACTTGACGACTCTTTGTTTTGGTTTGCTTTGGTTTGTTCTGCAGTTGAGGAATGCGTACTAATGTTAGATTTTTAGCCACTAATTGAAAGACTAAAACAGATTAATAGATAAATCAGTTTGTTCAAAATTAAATTAATCTGGTTGTGTAGTTAGGTCAGAGCAGACGCGTCACGGCGTCCTCACCTTCCGCCTGACGTAGGTCCTCAACGGACACGGTTGTTTCGGGATGTTCCTGTTTCGCATAAGGCGGGAGGAAACGCACGGGTGTCACCACTGTGTGGATCGCCCGGAGGACACGGTGTAGCATACGGTGGAGGTCTGCCCGGCTTGGGCGGAGCACCGCTGTGTCCTCATGGAGGCGATCGGCGGCGGCGAGCTCTCGCGTCCGGCCCTGGTTCAGGCCATGGTTCAGAGCAAGAGTGCATGGGAGGCCGTCACTTCCTTCGGCGAAGCAGTAATACTCGCGAAGGAGGAGGTGGTGCGCGTGAGGGAGAGGTGCAAGAGTCGCGCCCTCGCGCCCCTAGTCGCCGCAGGAGACGCCCCGGGCGTCGGGAGTTGCAAGCCGACTTCCGGCCACCGTAGGCGCGGGCTTGCGGACGGTGAGCAATGGGTACCTCGCCGTCGGATAAGGACCAGGCCCGGGTCGACTGCGCCTTGTGTTCCACGCGCGCCTCAAAGAGATGTCAGCACCAACTGACGGGGTCCGTTAGGGCCAATGCCTGCCAGGGTTGCGAGTTTGTCCGAAAGGGGCCCGGGTTTGTCGTGGCCCCGGCACACAGGCAACGGAAGGAACACGGGTGGGTTGTAGCCAGTAAAAGTCTGACACGCCCTCCCGCTCCGCCCAGAGCGGGAGAAGTTATTTGATAATATCCCACACTCAAAAAAAAAAAGGGCTGTAGCAGAGACCGTAGGTTTACATCCGCTGAAATATTTGATTTGCATAACATTATGTTTGGCTATGCAGCGATATTCTGAATAAACATTAAATGAAATATCTTTAAATATTTATATCATACAGTACTGGAATTGAGACAGCAAATATCATTATATTTTTATCAAGAATTACTTATTTATAAATTGCGTTGGGAAAATGTTTGAGTAAGACTTTCAAAATAAATAAGACTCAGTAGAAATATCGTATACCAATGTCTTCTAGTGTAATGCAAACTCTATGTGTAATTCCCAGTGAAAGTAGCTTTTCAAGGTAAGTTTAGGCAAAACGAAAAGCGACCGGCTCCTGAAATAATACACGGCAATGCAGTCTGGTCTAGATTAGATGTAACAAAGACAGGTGAACAAGATAGGACCACGTTTAAACAACGTAGTGAGGTCCTAACTAGACAAAAAAAGGCTAAATTTCACAACTTACTGTATCAGCCACCCAGTCATAAGGATATCTATAAGAAAAATGAGTTTAATATGTGTGTTTTAATTTATAATAACTTACCAAATGATTTAAAATTATTGCAGGGTAACGTGTTCAAGACAAAATTAACAGAATGGCTTTTTTTTTTTTTTTAAACTCACACTAGGGAATTGTTTCTTGTATCGTGGGTGCGTTTACAAACATATAAACTCACTTACACAAACACCCAGACCCGGAACAACTACTTGCAGATCATACAAATATTTGTTCCGTGCGGGGATCGAACCCGCGACACATTGCGCAGCAGTCGAACAAAACATTAACAACTAGTAAAAAATTTGCACGCTTGCTTGCAGGCAGAATACAATGACACTTAGGTTATAAGATCTCACCTGTACCAAAACAATGTGTTTCTAGCAAATAAACAATTGATTTGATTTGATTTGGGTATAGGTAGAGCACGGTTCGAAATAGAGATAAATAGGTATGTAAATTATTTTGCATACACAAAAGCATGTAGTTTTTTTTTTCTAACTGAACAGACAGCTGTGCTGCTGGGGAGTTTGTTGCTCCACTTCTTCTTCTTCTCAGCTAACGCACTCGGAAGTAGTGAAGGGTGGGGCGTCTTGGGGGACTGTCAGTAATTTTGACGTTTGAAAAGTGCTGATTCTCAGCCTAGTCTAAATAAATGACTTTTGAATTTTGTTTTTTTTTTTTTTAAAGCTTTTATATAACTAGCAATGTACGAGTATGTATGTATGTTTGTTCGCGTGGAATCTAGCTACTCAATTTTGAAGCAGATATCTTTACTCGATTGAGCTGAAATTTTGTATACATGTTTAGTTTGGATGACAATACACGATAAGCTGTGTGACGTCATTCTAAATCCAATATGGCGGAACATCCAAGATGGCGGAATAGTTATTTTTTATGCACTTCTGCAATATGGGTATCAAATGAAAGGGCTTGCCGAGAATAATTAGAAATAACTAAAAATTAAAAAATAAATTAAAAGCAAAAAACCATAAAAAAAGCTCTTATTTAAATGCTCTAATGCTCTGCTTTTCTTCTTTTTAGAGCATTTAAATAAAAGTTTTTTTTTAAAGGTTTTTTTGCTTTTAATTTTTACTAAATGCTTTTGCAAACAGGAGAACGATGGAGAAATTAGTCAAGTCAATGCTTAGATAAGATGAGACTGTGACGCCCTCTGATATACGCATATTGAAGTCTTGATTCATATAATTACTACGTCTTAATTTCCAATGTATAATACCACAATACAAGAGATATAGACGATTACCCACATGGAACATTATGCCCGCAATTATCTCCCACCGCGCCACACGTACACATGAAGCCCAATCAATTGAAAACCACGCGATTGTCAATCAATTAACTGTGTGGTGTGTTCCACTAAAAAGCGCTAATAAACCAGCTGCCAGATGAAAAGATTAACCAGCTTCCGATATCAATTGTAACCGAATTACGATCAACGAATTGGGAACTAACGAGACAAAGACACGTAGTGCAATGTAAACAGTGAGTCAGCTTGTTGATGTTTTTTAACATAGCCTTTACCTGAAGTATCTATGATGTCTAGAATTATAGATGGCATAAACAATTTATTTATTTATTTATTCATAATCAAGTAACAATATTGTGGACATAAACTGTATATCAATCATAAATGTGGCATTGGACGACCGCGCGTGGCTGCAAGTCACGCTACCCATTCGTTTTGGTGGGCTTGACGTCCGCAAAATTTCTAGTGTAAGCTTACCGGCGTTCCTGTCCTCGGTCCACAGCACCGAAAAGTTAACCACAAGTATCTTAACCGCTTCCCAGGTTGACTCTGAAGTGCCGTGTTTGACTGATGCGATGAACGCCTGGAAAGTGGCTTATCCGGATACGGAGCAGCCCGAGAACCCGTCTTCCCAGAGACAGTGGAATGAGCCGCTCTGCAGGTTGGTACGGAATAACCTCATTAATACGTCCACCAACACTGCTGAGCGTGCCCGTCTATTGGCTGTGGGAGAATGGGAATCGTGCCTCTGGCTTCAGGCGCTACCTTCACCCAACATAGGCACTATGCTGGGTGACTTCACTTTCCGGCTCTACAAGTTTGCGATTGGGCGCTCCTTGCGGGGCTCCGCATCGTTATCAGTGCGGTGAAGCAGTCGACCGTATCGGACACCATGGCCTTTCCTGCAGCAAGAGCTGGTCGTTTGGCACGGCACGCAAGCATTAATGACACCATCCGTCGGGCTCTTGTCACTGCCGGGGTGCCAGCTGTTTTAGAACCCAATGGCTTGGCTCGCGACGATGACCATAATGCCATAGAAGTTGGGTAGGCCTTTGGTGTGGGATGCAACATGTGTCGACACTATCGCGCCATCCCATTTTCCTAGCACGGCGGGCTGTGCTGGGGCGGCTGCTGCAGGAGCAGAAAACCTCAAACGGCGCAAATTTAACAACCTTATTGGAAGCTATATTTTTGAGCCGTTTGGGGTTGAAACACTGGAGCCGTGGGGTCCGAGTGCTCATCGAGTATTTCGGGACGTCGCCAACCGGTTGGTCGACTCTTCACGTGACCAGAGGGCTGGCCAATTTTTAGGTCGAAGAATCAGTATTGCCAACAAACGTGGCAATGCTGCCAGCGTTTTGGGCACTTTTCCCACTGACAGCGATGCGGACGAATTTTTTGATGCCAAATGAGCTCTTCCTTTATTTTGTTTTTTTTTTCCTCTGTATACTTGTACATAATTTATATATTGTAGTGTTAGATGTATATTATATTTAAGATTGTATAGTTTAAAAAAAAACAACTTTATATTGAAGAAATATCACAAAGTATAAGGACGTGTTCTCGTGTCGGTGCTTTGTTCCCATTTCATTTGTCAACTCAACTCAGTAAAGCTGGAATCATCTACTTAGCATAAGTGAGTCGCTTATGCTCGTAAACTACGCGGCACTGAACAGACTACTCAAACTTTGTAATAGGTACAACAAACTTTGCGGATTATTTCGAGAACTGTTGTTCGTGTGACAGAAATTATTTCAACCGCTAAAAGAAAATGAAATTAAAAAGTTAAGGCGTTAGCTAAGTACTGAAATTGGTAAATGTTTTTTTAGCATGCCTAATTATTTAGACGACAAGAAGTACTGTGTATATATATTTATAATAATAATAAACAGTAAATAATATCATATTTTGACTGACTTATTACTTTGCACTCAGTAGACTTTTCAAAGGGAAAACCGAATTGATTCACTGCCTTTCACGGCACTGTAGCCCGCTTATTTGGTATCAGAACAGCCGTAAATAAATTCATGTAGATAAGTTCTGTAACACCCGCATCCAATCGAGATGTCACACGATCGCGATCGTTATCAATCGATTGTTGAGTAGATTATAAATTCGAATACAATAGAATCGATGTTTGAGTTGTAACAAATGGAATGGCTCGTTCTCGGAATACGTAATTGGAATTAGGCGATTGACTGAATCGAAATTATGGTCAATTATTTTTTTATGATGTTTTGGGGATTGTGTTTATAAAAATTTGATTTGTAGCCATTTGTTTAAATTGTAGTTTAGGGGTGAATTCTTCGACGTATTATTTAAAATACGTGTAGGTAAATTATAGGGTATGAATACATAGTTAAGTTAATAACAGTAACAATTTTGGTCACTTTATTAAAGGGAGGTTTTTTAGTGTGAAAATATTCAGAGCAATTTATGTAGAGCCCGGTTGGTTCTCGTCTCTTTTTCAGTAAATCATAAATGTGTTATTTTGTGATAGAGCACGTTTTGAATAATCTTCTTTTTTGTGCGCATATTGTTTAAAATTAATGCTTGAAAATATTTCTGTGTATACTGGATTTTTTGTCCGTTCTACATTTTACCTAGGAACTGTTTTGTTATTTTTAACCAACTTCCAAAAAGGGGGAGGTTCTATGTTCGACTTTATGTAAATATATGTTTATCGATATTTTCACTTTAGAAAATTCTTTTATAATAAATAAATAAATCATTTATTTTGGACCAAACACTTGCATACATTTTATAAACCTGCCAAACTGCATGACAGTTTGTCGGCAGGATTAGCGCTCGTCTTAAAATATTTGGTATAACAATCTAATTAAACATCTAAGTAGGTAGATACAAATAGTTCGAATGGACGGTAAGAATATTTGGTTCGATAGTTCAGTTCAGTGCTCAACCGATTAATTATTGTCATATGGTGCAACCATTTCATTCAACATTTTTTTCACCTTTAATTTACTCCCCAGTGTTCGCCTGCTAATTACACCATTATCTCTTCGCAACCAGTCGATACTATTGAACAGTGTAGGGGTCAAATACTTATTGGTTCTTTTGCCGTAGTAATGTTTTACTGGTGCTCGCACGTATTTACGTTCTCTAACACTTCAGTATTGTAAGTGTTTTGAACATGTACTTTGAATTGGTTGTTATGGTGTATGTATTGCTTGGGTATAGTTTTTGAGTTAGCTTCAATAAGACGTATTTTCCCACTTAGCATATATGGATGATATTAAAATAGTTCCTGCCACTGTTATTTACATAGCAGGTAGCGGTATTGGAATTTGTGTGGGGTAGGTATTCAGAACTGCAAAAGTGCAATTCACTAACAATCGTGGATGCACTCAAATATCAATCCGGTCCATCACCACATTGAGACCGACCAGTCGCACTTGTTCTTTTTGATGGAGTCGAAGATAGCGACCCCGTTAGACGTGGCGTACCTCAACTACCCAGGATACTCACTTGAGCATAAGTTTAAGAAACAGGCTGGGGTCTGTGCGTACGTTCGCGATGACATATACTGTCAACGTCCCCGCTGCTATGAGGTTGCGGGTTTTTCCTCTCTGTGGCTGCTGGTGGACACCAGCTCTCATAAAACAATTTATGTCGGTGTTTACAGGTCGCACAGCGGTGATCAGGAGATGACAAGACTGTTTTACCATCTTACAGAGGCAGCAGAATTGGCCCAACATTAATATCCGACAGCGAGGTTTGTTTTTCTGGGGGATTTTAATGCTCATCATAAGAAATGGTTGTTCCCGTACCAGAAAACGGACCATGCTGGAAGAGAGGCGCGCAGGTTTGCGATATCGCTAGATCTCCACCAACTGGTTGACCAAGCTACCCGGATTCCGGATTCCTAGGGTTCCGGATGTTGATAAAGTCCAAGACAAAGTAAAATCATTTATTCATAATAGGCCCTTGTAAGTTACTTTTGGAAGTCAAAATTTACAAAAAATAAATAAACAGATTCTAGTCGCCCCTTTCAAACGGTAGTTTTCGTATGGAGAAGAATGGGCAAGAAACTCCACTGTTACTCTTTTTTTTTTTTGTTTAGGTATATTAGTTATATAACTAGGTATATGTGAAGACGATACACCTAGAATAAAATTATGATACCAGAATAGGTATAAAGAATTAAAAATAAAGTGACAGGTCCGATAGTCAAGGTGTTGGCGCAATAAAAAGAGCGTGCAATTTTGCCGCCAAGGATTGCAAACGTGTGTTACAAAAGGCGCGTTTCGACCATGTTGGATGATTGGGGCCAAGTTGGCGTCCTACCCTTCGGGTAGCAAGCAGTTCTGGTCCCTGTCTAAATCGGCCAAGACGAACTTCTGCCGTCCTTCGCTGCCTTCTATGCTGAAGTCTGATGGAACGTTGGCTCATACCGCGCAGGAGAAGGCAAACCTGTTTGCCTCCTTATTTGCTGAAAATTCACGCCTTGGTACGGCCTCTGCCATACTACGTACCATACCTCACTGTGACTCCGCAATGGCGGATATCTCAATCCACCTGAAACGGGTCCGTAAGGCCAGTATTCACGTCCAGACTGAAAAGCAGTCTGGACGTGAATTAAGCCAGCGGACCTGACGGAATAACCGCAAGAGTCCTGAAGAGCTATTCTCCAGAGTTGTCTCCTGTCTTGACGCGCTTGTATCGCACCTCTATAAAAATCGGAGTGGTGCCGAAGTCCTGGAAGCTTGCTAATGTACAGCCAGTGCCCAAAAAGGGTAACCGTGCCGATCCTGATAACCATAGACCAATCACCATAACCTTCATACAGTGCAAAGTGATGAAAAGGGTACTTAAAAAGAAGCTGCTAGCATACCTGGAAGACAATGAGCTCCTCATTGACCACCAGTATGGCTCTCGTCGTGGTCGGTCAACTGGGAATCTTCTTGTGTATGTTTCGCATTGCTAGGGCGAGGCCATTTAGTGACACTGCGGACCTCTTACTGTGTCACTTGATATCTCAAAGGCCTTTGACAGGGTCTGTCACGCTAGTCTATTGGGTAAGCTTCCCGCATTCGTTATCCCTGCTGACTTTTGTAGCTGGATTTCTGACTTCCTGAGTGAGCGATCGATAACATCATAGAGGGCTGCTCATCGGATCATATGGCTATTGATGCCGGTGTTCCTCAGGGGTCTGTTCTTTCTGCTACTCTATTTCTGCTGCACATCAACGACCTGCTACAGCTTGGTGCTATTGGGTACGCAGATGACAGCACGATCTCAGAAAGATACCTGTCCAGTGCAAGAGCCAGCAGAGATGAAACAGCTACTCTTAGAGAGGCCATGGTGGAGCAAATGAATTTGACCTTAAATCTTGTTTCCCAGTGAGGCGATGACAATCTGGTCAAGTTTAATGCTGAAAACACAGGCGTGTCTTTTCACTGCTAAAAAGAGCCAGTTTCAGTTAACTCCTACTTTCCGAGGTGCATCTTTATCAGTTACCACCCACCTAGAGCTTTTGGGCACGGAGTTGACGTCTGATCTCAACTTCGGCTCAACCAAATCGAGTCAAAAGCATAGACTGCAGGCAAGAAGCTGGGCATCCTAAATAAGGTGAGGCAACAATTCACATCTGGACAGCTTTTAAGTTTGTACAAAACACATAACCGGTCCGGTATGGAGTATTGCAGCCACTTATGGGATGGCTCAGCAAAATCTTGCAGCCCTTGACTCAGTGGAACGCAGAGCCACAAGGCTTATAGGCCAAGAAGCTAGGCTAGGCAAAAAGTGAAAAATAAACTCTTCTTCACACACTCGTCTCTGCGTCACATGGGCTTAAAACGGTTGAGCCCATGTGACGCATACTTTCCCCATGTTTCTTTTTTTTTATCTGCACTCATAATAATATTATAAAGTTATTATGTATTTTGAAATCAAAAATAGTTCCATATTGTCAGACTATATAAATCACTTTTTTACCCAACAAACCAGTGCGGAGAGTTCATCTGGACGCCGTTGCGGAAGGACGTCTCGAGCGCTCCGCGTCTTTTATCGCACACGTGGACGGGCTTGGGTCCGAAACAAGATCCAACGCGTTTTTTGCCGGTCAAAATAAAAATATCATCGAGTGTTTTGTTTATTCAATGTGGCTATGACTCAAGCGTCTACAAATAATTACATTAAGTGCAAAAGTGAGGTGTGCTAAGCCTACGTACGTTCATGACCCAGAGCGAGCGATCCAGGGCATCCGAAGGCCTTATCGTCTGCCCAAGGTTTCCAGGGAACCAGAAACGTCGTAATAAGAAAAACCCGGTGAGATCATTCCTTTTATGTCAGGGCGTTCTGCTAATCACTCAGTTAATAAATCAAATTCCCATAGTTCAAACGCATGCTTAATGCTAAGTCCAACGGAAGATCCAGATACCAAAAAGACTTACACCTTAAATTGTTTCTAGTAAGTGTATCGATCACGAGAACTGAATTAAATTCCCGGCTTTATTTCGATTACGAGGCCAAAATTCAGCGACAAAGTTCGGTAGATTATTTGTTAGATTAAGCGTCAACATCGTTAGCGCATATCTGCGGCTGCGTAGTGACTGGCGAAGTTTAAAGGTTTGATGCTTCGCACTGAACCAACGCTTACTTTTAAGCTACATATTTAGTATATAGTAAAACGAGAACATCAAGATAAAAATTATAATATATACTCTAACAAAAATAACAGTGTCGATTTAGATTGCGTAACATTCTGGCAATTTCCATTGCCTTCCAAAAAGTCGCGTCTAAAGCAACTTCTTTTTTTGTCGTGTTTCGGTCGAACAATTTACCCGAGTTTTTGTGAAGAAAGGCACACGTGTGATGAGCCTAAAGCCCACTCAACAAAAACAAAAACTGCATAACAAGTTATATTTCAATAGAAAAACAGAGGGTATCTAATAAATCTCAATCAACGCATGACCCTGTCAAACTTTTGTAGCTATGTGTCTCAACACGTGGGGTCCAGAGTCCCAAACAATAGTGTTACAATGGTAATAATAGCGGCCATGCAAAAGGATGGCAATTGTCTGTTTAGTGCGATCGCCCATCAACTAAATCTTTTAATGGGGTTAACATTTGGCCATATGTCAATACGCCGAGACCTAGCTACGTATGTTTCGGATAACCGCGACGAAGCCAGAATTTGCTTAGCACTTAGGAATAACATTCAAGACTCTATTCCTAACAGCAAGCTCTCTCAGGAACAAATGATAACAAACTACATAACCGCGCAGTTTAACGAGACGTTCTGGGGAGGGGAAGACATCCTAATCGCCGCGGCCGAATTCTATCTCGTAAATGTGCATGTGCATAATAACTACGGGAACACACTGGTCTACTCACCTGCCGGCGAACCAGTACACGGAAACATACATATCATTTACAAAGATCAACATTATGATAGCTGGGTCATAAGCGCCGATGAACAGTACAACAATAAGCTGCAAAGTCTAACGCATAAAACAACTAACAAAGATACACCACAACATGCCGAAACGGTAGGCAATAAATACAACAAAAGAGACGAACAAGGGCAGCCTACTAAACCCCGAATTCTGAGCAGCCCCCAACTAGCTTGCTCATTAACACCGGATGAACAATTAACATCAACATTATGTACACCGTTATCGGCTGAACTCGCGGACGACACCGGATACACAATACTTAGAAATTTGCCTTCTGCCGCGACTAAGTACACTTGCTCAGACCTGCGCATTGCAACTTGGAACGTTCGTGGGGCCTCGAAACCGGCCAAAAAAGATAAAATAGACGCGGAACTTTCAAATAGGGGCATTCACATAGCCTGCCTACAAGAAACAGGGATGAACTTAGGAACGTACAACTCCACCCATTACGAATGGCACCTATCCGGAACCGCAGGTAAAGCTCAACGGGGACTTGCAATTCTAGTCAGAAAGGATTCCCAAATTGAAATAATAAATAGAAATTGCGATACCGACGTGATGACAATAACTCTTAAAATTGGTAGGGGAAGCGACAAACCTGCTCCGCTTTATATAATTAACTCTCACATCAACAGCTGTACCTCTAAAGCAACCAGATCCTTCACAGGTATACTAAACTTGATCAGACAAAAACCAAGGAAATGTACTTTAATCATCCTAGGGGACTTTAACGCTCATATTGGTAGACAAGATACAATAAGTTTCCAACGCAAAGGGCTGATTCACCAAAATCTCCATCACGACTACTCCAATTACAACGGTGAAATGTTAATGGATATAGTCAGCAGGGAAAAACTGCAAATAGAAACAACAAAAGCGAGAACATCATGCAAGATAACATGGTCAAAGGGCACGCAGAAATCACAATTGGATCACATTATTACGCCACAGACAACAGAAAAACTCTTTAAGTATATTAAAGGCGAATGGGCAGGTAGGGCCATATCTGACCATAAAATAATTTGGGGGCAGCTAAGAACAAACCGAATCATAAACAATGATGAAAACAATAAACACCAGACTCAAAAAAATGAAACAACAATAAAGACCAAGGATTTCAATTACAAACAATACTACTATGCCGCTCTCAATATCAAATCAACCAAAGCAAAATACCAAGCTTGCATAATCAAAAAATTGGAAAACGTCGGAATAGACTCAACAGATGAAAGCGACGAAATACCATGGTGTACCATAACTGAAGTATTAAAAGCGGCGGCCCAGGAAACCTTAACTTTTCAACAGAGTCACTCTAGGGAACATCGTATAGCTCTTGCTAACCTCCAAAAGGCTAAATTCCTACAAAGAAGACAATTAGATAACCCAAATAGACATAATCGCGTAAAGGAATGTCAGGCAATACTTCATATGATTAAAACGGAAGAAGAAAACAAAGAATCCAGTGCATTCTTCACTGGATTGGGGAAAAAACATCCATCAAAACGCATGCAGGTACTTTATCTATTTTACAGGAAAAACAAGCAAACTACCAAACGCCGGAAAAGAACCGCTTATATACCAATGTCCAAATGGGAGCAAATCCTAAAAACCTCCGAGGGCCTACCTATACCAACGGTTACCATAACAAAACGGGTATCCACCGCACAAAATGCAGGACCCTCACTGGACGAAGTAATGGAAATAATTAACAACATGCGGAACGGGACAGCGCCCGGAACAGACCAAGTGGTAATTGAGCTCTTCAAAGCAATGCCGCCGATATTACAGGAAGCCGTCACCAAGCACATGAACAAAGCGTGGACACAAAATGAAGCGCCCGACACCTGGCTAGAAACAGTACAAGTACCAATTCCAAAGAAAAACAACCCTAAAGATTCAAATGACTATAGACGAATATCGGTTTGCAATACGGGCTACAGAATCTACGCCTCCTACGTTTTAAAAAAATTAGACGAAACAATAAAAGAATTGGGTAACTACCAAGCGGCTTTTTTAAACAATAGATCTACAGATGATCACATATTTACACTAAAAAGGGTTCTGGACGAAGAATGGCGCGCAGGTAAAAGAATCTATGTACTCGCTCTGGATATAGAAAAAGCTTTTGACAACGTCAACCTCCAAGCACTACGAGACATTCTAATACAAAGATCTAATATGACGCTAACTAACAGGATAATCAAAGTTTGCATGAATGAACGAACACACATCAAATGGTGTGGTCAGCAAAGTAGTTGGATCATTAAAGGAAAGGGAGTCAAACAGGGTTGCCCACTATCTCCTCGCCTTTTTACACTGGTCATGGATGAGGTCCTTAGAACCCTCGAAGAGGAAACTCAGTTAATTAAATTAGACCAAGATCTTGAAATATCACTCCCCTTGGTGTTATCATTTGCGGACGACCTCATCTTCATTACAGACGACCTAAAAGGGTTAGAAGGTATTGTATACCATATTAAACCCCTACTAGGTAGTGTCGGCCTACAAATAAACGAAACTAAAACAAAAATTCTAATTAGAGACCCATTAACTAAACAGAAAGCGACTTACGTGTCAATGAACGGATTAAAACTACATACTGTCGACGAAATTAAATATCTAGGTACATACATAACATCTGCATTAAGCAGGAGAAGCACAGTTAGAAAACGGTGTGAACAGGCCACTAGAAACGCAAAGTCACTATTACCATTCATAATAAACTCAAAGATGGACTGGAAACTAGCCAGACTCATGTATCGAATGGTTATAGTACCTTGCATGATATACGGATTGAAAGTATCGGCAATCACCAAAGCTAATAGGTCAAGACTGAGAAGATATGAGAGAGTCATCATGAGAGACTTGATTAACCACGCCAGAAATAAACCAACACAAAAGAAGATGCACGAAATCTTAGATGGAAAAACTGTAACCAAACGCATCAAGAATCACAGAATGTGCTATCTCGCACACGTCCACAGGCGTGGCAAACCACACCTTTTACACGCAGCAATGGAGTATAAGGCCAAATATAAGAAAGTAGGCCGTCCTATTTACACATGGAACGACAATCTTAAGCAGGACTCGACTTATTTCGACAAGGAATTAGACTTTTGGATGGATAAGGCTACAGACAGATCCAAGATCATGAAGGCCGCCAGCGAGATGTACAAGAAACCTGAAACGGATAGCAGCGACGCCTCTGACGAAGACTTAGACACAGCAAAATCGAACACAGCACAGCAGCAGTATAGAAAAAGCTGAGAAAGCAGCGTATCCCCGTTCTCAAAATACACCGGTGAAGATCGACTCGAACCAACATAACGAAGACGTCGCAAAAGATGCCCATCCATAGATAATTAACACCCGTCTCTCCACTATTCCTATGCTTACTCTAGGATGCATATCCGGTATGGCTCTCAAATCCTTCCTTATCCTAAGGGCACGTCTTCCTTACCATTACCCGCGCCCCCCGGTCTACTCCTAGATATGCAATGGCCTTTGTAGTCCCATGAAACATGAGGCTTCATGGGCTAGTGCAAATCTTGGGGTTCATTCGATTTATCGAGTCTGGTTAAACCACGCTGGGATCGGTGCATTTCATTCATTCATTCATTCTTTTTACCCAACAAACCAGTGCTTTTATTAAACTATGTTTTTTTTAAATATAATTCAGTTTTCAATAATTTTACTGGGTTGTGGAAATCAGATAATGATGTAGTCGCTCCATGTAAAATACTGAT
Organism: Agrochola lota; assembly: GCA_947364205.1. NCBI lineage: Eukaryota > Metazoa > Arthropoda > Insecta > Lepidoptera > Noctuidae > Agrochola > Agrochola lota. Next base: position 579,872 of record OX376227.1, read on the forward strand.
ATTCAGCTGCATCAGGTTAGAATGGAAACTCAACATAGTTGGGAAAAGAGGTAGAGGTAGGCAGATTGATGTATTGTTTTTAATAATTTTAGTGTTATCTATGGTGTGGAGGCTACTTCGTACCGCCGTGGTGGCTGTTGGTGCGGGGGGCGCTATATTTACGATATTATTTACTATATTTTTCATGAAATTGCAAGAATGTAGATAAAGAAGTGTATAAAACTGCACATAGCTACGTATTAATTGAAACATTGCAATTATACTAGTACTAGCAACCCACCCTGAAATCGCACGGGTAGCAGAGCATAATATATGCCTACCTTTTAATTTCTGTCGTAGTGTCGTACCCGTTGAGTGTACAGTATGTGGATTACATTAAAATGTAAAGATCTGATATTCATCCTACTTGGAGTATTTTACATCGTCATATTTAAGTCAGTCCATTTACACAAAACCTTTCTCATGAGTCACTCCGTCCATTGGTCAAACCCGTATGAAGATCCGTTCGGTAGTTTTTGAGTTTATCGCGCTCACACAGACAGACAAACGCAGCGCGGGGTCTTTGTTAAAAAAAAAATTGTTTGTTTTATAATATGTACTGATAGTGATAGCCTACTAATAAAAACCTGCGGCTCGGTTAAAAACTCACACTCGTGTTTTAATAAGACCCTATTATATAACACTTTCATAACTACTATATCTTTCTTTTGTTTAATTATAACATCCTTGCTATTACTAGGCATAGCTGACAGGCAATGACATAACCTCTAACTAAGAGACTACCAGGCGCCCATAAGCTCTGAAGTGATCGCCAAATTCGCATGATTATTGCGTCCCCATAAACAACGGCTCGTTAATGGTGTGTTATCCGCGGTATTGTACGGCGGCAGTTTGGCACGCGGCCGGCACATGGAACATCAAATGTGTGCTATAAGCCTGGTTAGGTTGCGTTCATGGGACGACTTATGGTAGGCGACAAAGGTTAGGAACACACTTGGTGATTATTTACTTCGGAGATAATGCCGTTCGAAGAGATTCTCGTGAATTTCCTACTGCGTCTAAACTAGAAAACTTAGAGCAAAGGTCGGAAAATTAGAAGGACGCTTGCCGGGGTCGGTACGTAGATGGGTGACCATCCATTACATATCGAGACCCTCCATGCCTCGGAAAGCAAGTTAAGCCTCTGGTCCCGGCTGTCATTCCTAGATCTCTGACAGCCGTTACGGGTAGTCAGAAGTCCAAAAGTCAAACAACCAGTCTTACGAAAGGGTATCGTGCTACCCAGTAGCTGGGTTGAAGAGGTCAGATAGGCATTCACTCCATGTAAAATACTGGTATTCAGGCTGCATCCGGTCAAACTGCAGGAAGCCGGCCCCAACATAGTAGGGAAAAGGCTAGGCAGGTTGATTGTATTATGTACTAATTCTCGATCAGTATTTTGTTTCTTTAGGTACGGTCAGGAAAATTATTTTTTAAGCAAATTCACAATCTACGTCAACTGTCAAATAATGACAGTTGTGATATGAATATACGGAAAATTACTGTTAGTAGTCAATTTGCAAATGAATTTCTCGACTGTAATATTTTCTGACAAAAAAGAAAAGTTTCCCAGGACAACAGGAACGTGATGTCTAGGCTCATGCAATATTTGTCCCACCGCTCATGTGTTCGCTGCCTACCCTAGTGTACGAAGCCGGCTTCGCGTTTATTTACGCAGTAAACGTATGCTGGTTTATTGTCCACTAACGTTGTGGCCTGACTTTTTATCTTCGACAGTAGACCTGCCAGCGTTTATAGATGGCGGAAAGAGTTGTAGCTTCTAGCCAAAATGTTTGTTTATTGCCATTTTGTGGCGTTGAGGAGCTGGCAGTGTTATATGACTGCTCGTTTAATAACTCTTTCTTTTTAATTATAAAATAAAAAGATCCTGGTGTGAGAAAAGGTGAAGACAACATGAAAATATTTATTAGTCAAACAAACTGTAGCGTACTAAAGGCAGGTATTTATGTCTAGTAAACAAAATACAATATCTGTCTATATCTCAGTTCGCCCTAGAAACCGTTAGCTAAACTATTCGCATCAAAGCGTTCAGCCGAACAAATTGTTGAAAAACGGCCTGTTTTATCTAAACCCTCAATCTCATTTCCTCGGTTCCGTGTACCGCTTTAGTTGAAAATGGCGTCTATTCCAAACAACCGATACTACTACAAAGCCTGCTATTAACGTAATGCTCATATAAATAGTGTGATTTCCTACAAACCGTGTATCGTACGAGCGTTCCTTAAACTGAATCCTTCGGTGATGGGATCAATTTGTATAGCTTCCCTCGAAACCTCCGAACAACTTGCAATCGAACAAATTACGACCTTAATGGGACCATTTAGAGCTAAATTTCGCTCATAAAGTATGATGGTGGTGTGCAGTCTCAATAAACCGTGGATGGGTTTGCGAGCGACCATTACAGTTTGATCCTTAATTCGTCTGCGGAGTCCTGCGCGGTCAGTTAAGGTGATATGAATTTGGGAGGTAAGTGAGTTTGCTAGATGACCAGATGTGGCTGGATTGTCTAGAGTCTAGTCTAGATATTTAATGCAACGTACAGGGTGTCCAAGGATAATTCTACAATGGAACCCAAAGTCATGGAACCGATTTTTAATAAAAAACGGTCCTATATATGGCAGTAGATTTGGTAGATAACTGTGTTTTTTATACTTCTTCTCAAATGCGTCATGATTTATGACATTATGAGTCAACTGACATTACCTAATACAACACTTGAGTGTAAAAAAAAAGTTACATACTTTTTATTCAACCAAACTTCAACGCTACTTCCCCCATATTTCCATCATTTAGGCTATACCGAGTGCCCGTTATTTCAGCTCGTATAATTTGTGCGCATGAGTGGCGCTCGCAAGGGCTCGTTAGCATCGATATGCAAGCATGCTAATGGAACAGCGGGCCGGCTAATAGCCGCGCCCTAATAAAGTACCGCAGGTTGTATAACAGCGTGTGAAGGACGGTGTCAGGCTTTGATAACACGCTCTTGTGTTAGATTTTAGAGAAATCCCGTATAGGTACTGACATACTTGTGGGTGAAAATATGAAAATAGACCTCGAATAATAATTTATTTCCTGATTAATTTATTCATTGAGTCCTTAGTTTATTAACTTACAACGTAGTTCAATTTATTAAATTGAAGTTGCGAGCAAGAAAGTTCGTTCATAAAGTGTGGTTTATAAAATGTATGAGGTATATGTGAGGTATATGGTGAATAAACATTTGAACATTGTCTTTAATTTCAGTGACATTAGGATAACACATCGTATTCTATTTAAATGACAAAAACATGTTAAACAGCTTAAAACCAAAAGGTTAATCGCTCCATTTTTCATAATTTTATGAAGTCGACTTGAACATAATTCGCTGTTAACGGTGACATGTTGAATATGTTGATCACCCACGTAAGCTAACCTGTGCAGGTCAACATTTGTGTTATAAATTCCTCATAAATCCCCCAAGTGGTCGCTTATTATATTTATTGCATCTTGATTTCTTCAGATAATAATGTACTTGCAAGTGACAGGTTATTTAGTATTTGAGTAGCAATACTCTAAAAGCTTTTAAATTAAATAATGAAGATGTAAATGATACCCCATATTTAAAAAATAAACAAATTTTCAGAATTAACAGATAGTTAGTATTTTTCAGAATCTCAAAATAAACATAATTTTAAAGCAACCTATTACTGTCCCACTGCGGGGCCACGGCCTCTTCTCATACAGAGAAGGCATAACAATTGATTCGCCACGGCTACTCAAGATGGGTTGTTAAAAATAAAAATAAATTAGCCAAAATACGTTCTTAAGTTCAAATATACTATCCTATCTTAAGTTCAAATATTCTAATTCTCAATCAAACCATAAATTCACTAAGACGACGTCACTCGATACTTTGACAAAGTTCCATTAGCGAAACGACTTTATCTTTCGCGTGACTTCAACAAATTAGCTCATTTAGCGAGCGGGCCCGCTTATCAACTCCCTCTGCATTCAACAACTTATTTCCTAGTCCACTCCGCTTCACAATAAAAACTTTTCATAAAGGAAAATAATTGAAAAGAAAGGAAAAGATCATGGCAAGTTGGCGGCCGACCTCTTTGCTACTGACACTACTTTATATAATGGCAGACTTATAGATAAGTCCGTTGAGGATTTAAAGATCATGTTTTATATGAAAACATACAATGAGAATGTATTAGTGGCAGAATTATAATTTCGTTTTAGATTAAGAGTTTTATATGTGATTGAGCTATTGGTCTAAGATCCGACCCAGAAACGACATTCACCCATCTGTTTAATGGATGAAAAGTATTTTATATCAGTATGTTAAAAAATATATCGCGAGTGGGTTTGCTAAAAAATTCCTGGCCAGACAATGATTAATAAAAAAAACAAAAATTACTTTTTTTAAACATTGTATAATACACTAATTCAAAGAGCTTTTCATTAAACAGGTGCAGGTCGTTTCTAGGTCGGATCCTCTACTATATCTTCAACTGTTCCCTGGTTCATAAAGTTTATTGTTTCAACTGCTTATCACTGACATTACGTTATCATAGAGGCATTTCCCATCCAGAGAAAAAGTCATTGATCACTTTCGTGTGTGATTTTAGACCAGTCCAGGCTTTCTTGTTTTCCTATTCGTACTTTAGAAACTAAAATATGATGTCAAACAGTTCTTATAGAGATACTTTGCATAAAGCGTTACCCCTTTTGCGCAATTGCGGATAAAGAAGTTGTACAATTTTAAGTTCTTCACGAGGAGCGGAGAAAATTTAAAGAAAATGAGCTCAAATATGTGTGCGAACTCGAGACTGCTGTAAATTTATAGTTTTTACAAGTGTAGGACCTGTACATTTTTACGTGGTCTGAATATGTAGGATGCGCATAATGCAAAACTTTATTTTTACTGAAGAGTTTTAGTGGTTACAGATAGTTTTTTTTTCCTGCTGCCATTATAATTATTATCTACGCGAACAACGTTCGTTTATAACGGTTAGGTGAAACGAACGGAAGAGCCCGGAAGAGCTACTGGTCCATAAACGAACTATTCAAGGGTGAGTTGCCTGTGGCACTAGACGCAGGCTCATGGACATGTCATTGTGTATTCTTAACCTATGGTGCTGGTACAGGCTTGGTCTTTGATTAACAACGAGAAGTCCGAACTCAAGGTCTGCCAACGACCAATGGAGCGCAGTATGCTAGGCGTTAAATTAACGGATCGTGTTCAAAACACAATACTGTGCTCCAAAACAAAGATAGCTGACATGGATCAAAAGGCTGCCCGTTCCACTTAAATGGAACTGGGCAGCGTGACAAACTGTGCGCACAAATATCACAGAACTGGTGCCCTGAGACAGTGAGGTGGGGTCGCGACAGGCCATGCACGAGATGGCGGCACGGGCTGGATCGGATCCATCAAAATTAGAAAGAGGACGCGCGAGAGGATGCGCGGCACTCCAAGATGGAAGGAGTGGAGAGACGCCCAGGAGTTAGACAGCACAGGCTAGTTAAAAAAAAAGGTGAGGAACATGCATTTTCATATTGATCGCTGTTTTTGCTACGCTGCGAGGTTCAGGACGCTCATAACCGAATAGTTTGCATCCTAGATCATACTACAAATGACATAGGATGCAGATCTATTATTTTTAAGATACCGCAAGGCATACGGTAGGAACCACGATGTTCTCGACACTGCGCGTGCTCAATTTCAATAGTTTGATTTCCCTTTTTCTTGTTGAGGGTGGTCTGCAACTATAACCACAGCAGGCCACACGCCAAATAATTTTGAGCGCTCAATATTCATACACATCCTTCTTCCTATCTATCTACACAATACTATTGTTATTTATTCACAATCTCGAACATTTCGTCACGATCAGCAACCATTTGGTCAGGTCATAAACGACGGTTTACAATCAACGCTTTCCAAAACTATCGACCATAGAGTTTTTATGTCTTTACTGTGATTACCATAAATGGTTTAACATTCATAGGTGATGGCACCTTTATTATGTTTTACTACTTTAGCTTAATTTCCTGGGTTTACTTGGAGAAATTATAAAAAAATCGGTTAATTTTATTTGGAAATTTACGGTTAGGAGGTAAGTTTACGGAATAGGCTGTCTGAATTAACTCTCTTTATTCATAAGAGTTTCCAAGGTATTGGTTAATCTGATTTTCCTCTTGAAGCAATGATGAGCATCTCAAAGCACCGTATCAAAGTTTCTTGTAAACTTAGTTATTTTAAGTATCTAATATTGAATCTTTATTACAGGAACAGAGAGTTACGTAACTGTAGCAAATTATACTTTACAAAGAGGTTAAAGTCCGGGTAATATCTACATAGATAACTGATAGACTGCTATAATCCGATTCAATATCATACCATATGGAAAGTATAAATTGACCAAACCTCATAGACAAGCACATTATTTAAATGTTAATGTAAAAAATATTTTTAAAAAAAACGAACGCATAACATTTTATATTACCTCATTACATGCTTTACGGCTTCATTATATTTTATCTAACTGTAAAACACAGTTGTAACTCCCTTTTAATTCCGAGCTCGACCGATAACGGGCTATCATTGGTCTGCGGCGAAGTCGCGCCGTCAACTGACGTTTATGACGTCCTCGGCGCCCGCGCAGTCGCATAATACTTATTAAATAAGAAAGCTTATATTTATCGACGAATTATACATTTCTTAAACGGAATATTAACGTCAGGGCTGTGATATTGTGTTAGTGCTATTAGGGTCACGTTATTTAATGTGACGTCGATGTACTGTGAAGGTTGAATTCCTTCTCTATGTTTCTCGGGCCGTTTGTCGGGAAGTTAGACGCTTTCTAGTCGGTGTTTATGATTTAATAAGCGTGGAATTATCTTCAATATTCATAACTCATATAGCAATGTAGTGGTTATAAGTATAATTTTATCAGATAGACGTAGAAGCAACCTAATTGCGTGAAATACTCGTAGTCGCAGACGCCAGCAACAAAACGAAAGCTAATGAGATTGTGAGTGGTGTTCTTAACGTTTACTGAAATTATAACCTAATCGAATTACAAATTAGTTTGAAATAATCCGCTAGTTCGATATATCTAAGCTGATAACGACGTGGTTGAGGAAAAATAACGTAGGGATTTCAATAATCGTAAATCTAATTGAAACTTTAACATTTCAATCATTGGAACCCTATAATTCATTCACAAGTACTAAATCAAGTTCTTACAGTAATCCAGCCGAAGCCCGCCTCAGCTTACTAATTGATAAATTTCCACAATATAACATTAACATAATAAAGACATAATCCTCTGATTTATGACCTCCTAGTACCTAGCGATTGAACGTTTTCACTTGCCTCACTAATTAATATTACGATAATTGTAATTTATGTACAAAATATTTATGCTTCGGTTTATTTGAAATGTTACTTAGTATAAAAGTGTTTGGAAAATAATCCTGGGTTTCTATGTTGGTGAGAGCTTGTAAGCAATAGATTTTATATGCATGTAAAGGTGCCATTTGACATAATTATGATTGATGAAACCGCCGGAAATGACGTAGATATACTGGACTATTTATTATATCAGCTGGAGGTTGGGTTCATCCTTTTCAAACATGTTATACAATAAGGATTCTATGGAACATTAATAGTGGGTATCCCCTACGTTGGCGGATCGGCAACTATTCCAGTCGAGATGATTTCCTAATGTAGGTCATGAATGTACGTAGTAATTGTGGTTTGCATTGAGTGACCAACATTTAATAATAATTAACAAAAACAAAAATCCGACTACAAAACCACATAACTGAAAAGAGAAATATAAAATAGAAAATACACAAATAGACTACCGAGAATTTTTAGTATTGCAGGTTGGACAAATAAAAGCTACACCATACACGTATTTTCAGGTTGTTAGTTTTTCCCCCGCCTGCAATACCATAACATTCTATAGATTATAATTCTTGTTTTCCTCTTGTCAGTTATGTGGTTTTTTTTATTTTATTATTATTTCTTTTAATTTAGACTTTTTAGTGTCCCGGCACACTCTTATGTACAAAAACTGGTCCGCCAGAAACATGGCCCATGTTTACGCTATCAAAAACTTTTTAAACCAATTTATTATATTTATGTAATCCCCTTTTAATTTCCTACATTTTGATACCCCTACTCAATAAGTTTGGTAATTATTTTTTATTGCGCCAAAATTCCGCCGTTATGTTGTTTTTTCTGTTGTTTCTGTTAACTGTCGAAATCCATCCCGCCGTTTGGAAGATACGAGGTAACAAATAAATTTACAAATATACATACATACAAGTTATGCGCGAAAAACATAACCCTTCCTTGGCAGTCGGGTAAAAAGCAGCGATACAATACCATAATGATGTCTGTTATAGAGGCACAGAAATGAATACCTACAATAGATCCGAATCAAACAACACACCATATTCTTTGCTTTTTTTTATTTCATCAGCTACAGCAGCTGTCCTGAGGACTTTATTTTTTTGAATAACAGTTCTACAACAATGAAAGTTGTAGGCCTTGTCTTCATAGATGTTTCGATTTGTTTGCCATTTCTTATTTTAACACGCTTATATTAGCCGTCTCTTTGTAACGGAATATTTCAACTTAATTTTCACAAATTTCTAACTGTGGTAACGAAATGAAACTTTGTATGTATAAGTAGAATAGATGACAATACTATAATTTGGTATCTTGGTGCTGATCTGATGATGGAGCCGGGAGGTCTATAGTGAAACTCTTCAGCTGTGAGGAAAGTTTTGAGTATGAATGTCGATGGCTATAAGAGTAGGGGAAGACCAAAGAAACGATGTAAGGATTGTGTGAAGGATGATATGGCTAGAAAGGGGGTGACTACCGAGATGTTGCGCCACAAATAAATTGGGATAAGGGCAGGAGAATGATGATGACTTCTATTAGTTCCGATATAAGTACCGATACGGCTTGTTACTTGTATTAATTATGATATAAGTACCTATGCAGCTTGTCACTTGTATTAGTTACGAATATAAGTACATAATTATGCGGCTTGTCACTTGTATTAATTACGATATAAGTACCTATGCAGGTTGTCACTTATATTAGTTACGATAGAAGTACCTATGCAGCTTGTCACTTCATTTTATAACCAATAATTAATTCAAAAAGAGTAGAGTGCTTTTTGGTTGTGTGTACTTTTAATTAATTTAAAAGTGCAAACCCAAGGTCTCGGCGAAACATTTATTTTTCTTCCATACTTCGCTTTGGATCCGTGCCCAGCTTCTGACATGTCATGTAGGTTTATGTAAAATAAAATATTTTGAATTTGTTCTACACTGGTAAAAACTATGCTGCACTTTCAGTTCTAAAAATGTTAAAACCATTTTCCTGCAGCTTTACAAGAAAAATGATAGCCTCGCGAATCTCTTTTCACCGTTTCTTCCTTTCATTCCAACTTCAGCACTCGAAGCCTTAAGCAAGAAGTAGTCATACATAATAGCCACGCGGGTGTAAAGCCATCCATTGTGAGGACCCTTGGCTTCATGGGTGTTGGCAGAAGTGCATTAATCATCGCAGAGGCGGATACAACGCTGAGTTTTTATTACCACTCCATGGCTCTGGGGATCAATGAGATGGCGTTGTGGAGGGAAGATGTAGAAGGTTTGATAACTTAGTGCTACTGACGATGACTAAAAATATACTATTCCGTTTGAATAGGGTAAAGATTAAGGCAGATTAATGATGACTAACCCATTTTAAAACTTCTGTGCGAACCAGCAAGGTAAGAATTACCTAGCGAATTAACCTACCTATACGTATATATTAGAGCCAGATTTATATTACAGCCAGATTGTTGGAGAAGATTTTGCATAAACAAGCAGCACCTTTTATACTATCTTCGGACTGCCAATACGGCTTCAAAAGCCACGTATCTACAAGTACTGCTATACGTATATATGTACTCAAACAGGTTGTGGGATATTACAAGAGTAGAAATACATCTGTGACAGCCTGTTATCTGGACCTCAGCAAGACTTTTGACCGTGTTGACCATGACCTGCTGTGGCAAAAGCTATACGACCGTGAAGTTTCCTGCCAGGTGGTGCGGGTACTGAAAAACTGCAGCAGCAGGAAAATCGAGTCCGATGGAAGAATGAGCTATCGTCGCCCTCTGGCCTTAAGTGCGGAGTGAGACAGGGTGGAAGCATCTCCCCGGCACTATTTAACGTCTACATGGATGAGCTATCGGACAACCTCAACCAAACAGGTGTACGCTGTTCGATTAACGAGACTCTTACAAATCATATTTCATATGCAGATGATATGGTTCTGCTAGCTCCGTCGATATCGGCGATGCGTAAACTATTGTCTGTGTGTGAAAATTATGCTAAAGACGACAACATGTTGTACAACCCGGACAAATCACAATGCATGGTGTTTGAAAGCCCGAACAGCTGGTCGGATCTGCCGCCACTTAAACTTTACGGCACTGCGCTTGAGAAAGTCGACGTGGTCAAATACTTAGGTCACGTAATAACATCCGACCTTTCCGATCACGCCGATATAGTAAGGCAGCGAAGAGCCATATGGGTGCGCGGCAACATGCTAGCTAGGCGGTTTAGCCGCTGTAGCGACGTGGTGAAGGCACAGCTGTTTACCAGTTACTGCACAAGTGTCTACACAGTCGAGTTATGGACAAACTATACCAAGGCGGCACTGAGTGACATGCGAGTGCAGTACAACGACGCGTGGCGAGCGATGTTTCGACTGCCTCGGTGGTGCAGCGCGAGCGCCATGTTCTGCGCGGGTGTTGTTTTGCGCGCCCTGCTGGCAAGCGCTGCTGAAGAGCCGGTCAGTCGCCGCACGCACCGCCATACATCGCTCGGCCAATTGTTTGGTGGCCGCGGTAAGAGAATGGAACCAAAACAAAGCCCCTTACATAAAAGGTGGCAATCCTATCACACACCGATTACATAAACCAATGTGCGTGTGTAATGTGAATGTTATATTTATGTTATTGTATATTTATTATGTTATCTATGTGTGTAATTATTGAAACTTGTAGTTAGGTATGTTGCTTTAATATCCGGTGGTAAAAAGATTTCATTTCATATTTTTTTACAATGCATTTGCTCGAAAATAGCGTTTTCCAAGCAGTCAATTTGTGCGGAAAGTGACACTTTTTTTCACTAGTGCTTTTTAATGTTCTGTTTTATTTTTATTTTTGAAGCTGCACTGACAGCCCGTCTCAGAGATTTTATTATTTGAGAAATGTTTTACAAATCAGATGATGATGATAACGATGGCGATGGAGATGACGATGTTCAAATCAAAAAGTTAAAGTCAAAGTCATAGTCGAAGTCGAAGTCGAACTCGAAACTGAAAGTCATGAATGTTGTGTTTATCTTTTATATACGTCGTCATATGTTAGATGTTACACATCATACGCGATTACCGTAAGGCTTCCTCGTTTTTTTTTATTTCCTCGCACAATGCATAGTAAAACGTTGTATGATACACGTGCGTAAGATGATTTCCAACTCGTGTCGACTTATACACGCGCGAAATCACCTACCTTCCGCACTTATAGCATAAATAACTATTATCTACTCTCATATCGTAATATCCGAATTATAAACTTCAAGACGAGTTTATATTGACGTACAATATAAACACAATACCGAAATTTAAAAATAGAATCATAACACTTTTTCTCTAACAAAATAATGCTATAAAACAATTTTTCTTCTATTACGATACAGGGCAAATCCAGGAAGTTAATATCAACACGGAGTTTCCATCAACTTTTGTAATGAAACGTTAGCGGGGGACAGCAGCACCGCTCTAGCGCATGCGCGGTGATGAGCTGGGTGCAGGCGCCATTTATACGTTTTGTTGAACTGAATTTCGTGGGATTGTTTTATTCTTGATCTTTAACTTTGATCTTTTATTTAGTAGGTTCAATCCCAATGTATGAGAGTAGGTAAAGTAGTGTATGAAACTGCACATAATTAGGTATCAAAACACTCGTTTTTTAATACCCATCTTTATCCAACAGGTTCATAAACTACAATAAATCCAAAAAGATAAGCATAATAATTGTTTATGTTTACAATGATACATTTTAATTTAAAAAAAACGACTGCCTCGTTGGTCTAGTGGTCTCAAGCACTACTGCTGAACATGAGGTCCTGGGTTCGATTCCCGGGTCGGGCAAACTGTTAGTGGGATTGTCCATCTGGAATTTGTCAGTAGGACTCTGGATTTGTGCCCGGTTGATGGCAATAGGCTCGCCCCCTATTACATGGGACTTAAACATAACTGGCGAAATGTGGGTGTACAATAGGGACACCTCTGCCTAACCCTTTGGGGAATATAGGCGTGATGTTATGTATATGTATGTATGAAAAAAAATACAGGATCACTATGAATGCTTCTCGTCCTCTGTGAAACTACATAGATAGGTAACTTTGGAGTTTATAACAATTTTCTCGAAGCTTTAGATTCTACCTTTTTTAGTCCTAACAGTTGTTTTAATAAACGAATAACGTACAGTGGCTTTGGAAAAGTGGACCGCCCATTAGATTACGCATTATTCTGAGTTCACTCAAAATAACTTTATAATTGACGGCGTGCACCCACCAGCCTCACACATTATGTTCGACTCCTACCATTCGTAATGTAGTACGTACTAGTAGTGGCAGGTAACACTTACCGAGATTTGCATGTTTGCATAATGTCAGCGCAATTATTGTAGGTGCCGCCGCGAAACGTTGATTTACGTACCTGGAACAATAAAAATGACTCATGTTAGAATTATTTTACCAATCAATGCACAGCATTTTTAATTAAAATATTATATTATCTCCGAATGGAAAGGTGATGCCCGTTGTGGCCAATTCCATGCATTATTTTTTTTAAATATGAAAAAAAAAGCCTGAAGCCTGAAGAATCCTTAAAAATATGCTTTATTTGCATTTAATGCTTATATACTATTATTATTATAAAACTAACTATTTACACTAGGTACTAAATTAAATGAATGACTAACTATACAATTAAATACAAAACAAAAGGACACTAAACTTAGGCGCCCTAGTACTCCTCCACATCGCTGTCATCCGGAAACGTGCCCAAATACTGGCTGCCACGTTGAATGGCAATGTTAATTCTTTGGCCAAAGAACGAGGCAGCCAGGTCACGTGAAGTGTCGACCAGTCAGTATCCTTTATTTTCCTATAATACATTTGATACTACACATTTCGAAAACTAGAGTCTAAACACCAAAAGGCACTGGCAGCTAAGTTTCCGAAACTGAAAATCCAACTGGTATTTCTGTCCTTCCTCCTCGTAACGTAAGGTCTAAGGGGTGTTATTCGGTCGAGTGAAGATAGCCGACGGCGCGGGATGATTTACTGACGAACACGACGTGTGATGAAACGCTCGGAGATCATCGGGTGCCGACCAGAAACGGTAAAAAATGACTGCGATAACGCGTATGAAAGGAAGCTGGGTTCCAATGGATGTAGTATAGTGATTGATAGTTGTGAAAAATTTGATTGAAATTGTATGAAAGTTGTGGTTATTTAAGTTGATTCATTGATTAAAGTTTTGTTTGTGAGTTGTCAGTTTTGGGTCTATTTACCACAATATTTTAACAAGTTGTCTTGTCGCTCATACGCATCCTAAATACGTATCGTTTGATAAACTCAATGTGTAAAATTGAGGTTATAGTGACTATCTATGTTAAACGTATTTTCTGTCTCTGTAAAGCAATTCAAGGTTCCACAACCACAAGTCTAATATTGTCGCCACAATTCCCTCAAACGACTGATCTTCACCCAAATCGTGGGTAATATTGCCATACAAACCGCATTGCCATATTACGAACCGCATTATGTAGGTACGAGTATGTATGTGTAATGGTGGAGAAGCCGAAAACCACGGAGTCTTAATTAATAACACCAGTATGAACAGTATATCGCGACACGTCGTGTTTGTATGGACATGTATTAATAGCTTAACTTAACCCTCCGCTCAAAGAGTTTAGTAACTTAAGCTATTGGATTTGTGGGTGATCGTTTATGATTGTATTACTGATAATTGTTATAATGGCCCTTATTATTATATTTAGCTCTGAATTAACTGTATTGATAAACATTACAATCTTTTTTAGACACAAAAAGCTCAGTTTATTTCGACTAGTCGTTCTTGTTTTAAAGACGCAAAGTTACATTATGCTCCAAATCACGCTCTAGTATAATAGTAATCAGAGAGAATACTCAACTATCGGATATTGAAATATTTTAATTTAATACAAATAAAATCAAAACGAAAATTAATCTTTGTCCGGGGTTACTCGACGTCACTTTTACGACTACCTAATTAATACCAATATGGAACTTAATACCCCTCTCTAATAACCCTTAAACGAGCCCACCCGTCGTACTACAGATAATCTAAATGAAACATATAAACCAGATTTTCCGTTACACTACCCGGTCATATATCATGCGGTATGAGTTGAGTCGATAAGAGAATCCTCAAGGGATGAGAGGGATATAAATGGCCCTCCCTTGCCCTCCCTCCGTCCGGTACTGTTGACCGCAAAGCAGTTTTTGCGGGAAATCAGCGAAAAAGCCTAATGTACATTTTTAGTCCAATAGTCGGCAAGAAATACGGATAATTAGCGGTTAACTTAGAAACTTGGGAGTTGGGTACAGACTGAAAGTAATTTATGATATTACTTGGAAGGAAAATCAGAAAACAGTAATTGGTATTTTATGGTGTTGTTTGTGATTTTTTGTAAATTGGTAGTTAATTAAAATAGCTAAACCTGTTAAAAGACAATGAAAATGAGGTGAAGATCTTAGTATCTCTGGTTGATAACATAATAATATAGTGGATCTCGTCAAAATGAATGCCTTACCTATGTTAAACGTATACGGCAGCTAAACTTTAGCTACCTATGGGACGAGAGATTCGTAATAGTTCCTAGAAATCAAATTCCACCTACCATGCATACGCTGAATATTACGTTTGGTAGGAACTACAAGCCGTTAATATACATATATGTCTACATATTTCTGACTCTATGGTAAATTCTCATCCACAATTATTGAATCACTCCCTTATCAAAGGACCACTTCTTTCCAACCTCATAACGAACTCATCTTAATTTAATCTTAATAAAACGTAAGAAGCTCGTTACAATGCGCATTAGACAAAGCATGTCGAGACTAGCGAACAAGACGAACTTAAATGAAAGCTACGGTAACGAGATAACACCGGCTATTATAGACATTCGCCGACGTGCTCGGGGCTACTTGCGGGCAAACTTGCACAATGTGTAGGGTGTTGTACCGTATTTACCGTACCAGAGTTTGATGGTGGATTTAGTTATACTTTGTGATGTTTTTTTGTTTAGTAGTAGGTAGCATTGCTAGGAATAGGAATAGCCTTTCTCCACCCGTGGTTAAAAGTGAATCAGGAATTATTTCAGCGTCTTCATGTTTGGTATTATATCAAACCAAATTTTTCATTTAGACTGCCAATGTACCCAGTTTCAGATCTTCAGGCTAATTGTTTTACCAATAGCGGAGTTCTGTCTGTGCCAATCAAGTTAAAGACACATGGTTCTCAGAATAGTGTAGTGAGAATCACCTTACCAATTCGTTGCTAAGGAGGCAAGTTTTCTTTCTTACTTTCTTATCTAATCAACAATCCAACTACTTAGGCCAAAATAATTAAGGTCCGTCGATGAAATAGCAGTATTCATAAATATACTCTGTTTTTCCACGGAACTGCCTTCACAAACAGTGTGCTAAGAGTTTTCGCTTAAGCCAAATTGCGCGGCCTACGACATGCCTCCATTTGCAAATTAGACATTTGCAGAGTTCCTTAATTCATACAAGCTAAATTCAACCTTAAGAACGTCAAAATAGGGTGGCTAATAGTAGTTTGTATAAATGAAAAGTTTTTGGCGTGCTGGCCAATGATATTAACGGACACTTAAGTTTTTTATTTGAAGGCTAAAAGAGTTATGAGTTTAAGTAATTAAATTATTGGAACGAAGATCTCTCCGGAGTTGAATGTCTGCTAGAGAAGGTTAACCTTTACGCTAAATAATTCAATATGATGAGCCAGAAAGTAGGTAGGTAGTAGGGCGATAGAGCTCTATTTGTAAGAAAACTACCTTTATCTCTTGAACACGATTTGGTTAAGCTAATAAGTTGCAGGTATTTTTGATTTGGAAGTCCAAAAATGTTCTGATTTCAGATTACCTAGATAATTTGACTTATTCTAAGAGTACCGTGAACTTCTATTGTAAACACTGCCTGATAAAAAATAAGTAAAACATAAACCCTAAGGAACTGAAGTGTTTCCATCTTCCACCGAAAGCTGCACCTAATCAGTCCAAATAATTTATAATTAAAAGCTTTCACAAAAGCAACAGTGTTTGTGGAAGAAATTCAGTGAAGACGTCTTAGTTTAAACAGAGGGCAAATATTTATTTAGCCAATGCAAATGCTGGGACGTTGCAGCCGGCACTACGAGGCAATAAATTCTAAAGACAAGATTAAACTTGTCATGGGACCCCATTTACTTAACGCAAATTTATGCAAATACCCACTCGTCTCGTTGAGACCTCTGCAAATCGCTGAGATGTTTTTGTTTCGGTGCGATAAGGGCCCCTGAATAGTTCAGTAAATAGTTGATAAATTTGTGCCATCGATCACAGTAGTGGCTCGCTTTGTCAATGCGCTTGTCGCCTCACTAATATATCGCCGTGTTTGTTCGTTGCGCACATAAGAACGCCTCGCTATGTACTGATACATTAGGATTGGGCTTTGATATCAAAGGAAATACGGTTAAGTCTCAGTAAACAAAGCCTACAATGTATGAAGGCGTTTGTTTATATTATTCGTAACGAGTTCTTGATGGTGTGTATTCAAATGAAGAAATAAATTATACTCGAGATCAGCTTCAGTTGTTTTGCTTTGAGTATTCCATAGTCTTGTGTTACACTGATCACAGAATAATTTCTATCAAACCCTCCGTGCTCAGGTTTAAACTAAGCTATTTCTTTGGTTAAGTTCAATTATATTATCAACATTACGTAGCAGCAGTTTGGAACGTTACTAAGCACATTCGAAAGTTTTAACAGTTATCTTGGCAAAAACCTCCCAGACATGCAGCAAGAAAACTCCAAACAGATTTTAAACTGAAATAAGAAAATAATTTCCGCGCAACGTCTGGGTATCGCCGTTTACGTAAAAACATAAAATGTCCACCTCTGGATTATTAGCAGCAAACATTTGTTTGTAATGAGCATTAGTTCTTATAACCTCGGAAAGAAGCTTTATTTCGCATTTGTCTTATCACTGTTCCCGCGTTAGATCCTTGTTTTTCCTGCATTGTCTCACTCTCATAGATTTATGGTTCTCCGTAAAGATTAAAACGTTCCTTCTCCTGTAAATCTTTGTTAGAAATTATTTTTTAAAAGAGTGCCGCTATTATTTGAACTAATACATCATTGTAACGATTAAACACCTCCCCGTGTATATTGAGATCTGTTTCATTAATCACGTCACTATATGGGTACTTCGCGCATGTTCCTCTATCAAAGTAAATGTATCCTTAATTCTTTCGACACAGGGTTCATTATCACTCATTCGTGTGGCCATGCACTACAGAATACGGTGTTTAGCGGGATCAATTTGATTGATTGGCACTGATCAGGTCAGAGATCATTGCGCCTCCACTAATTCGTTTGTGGCGATTGTTATGATGGATGTTTACTACTTTTGTGACCATTACACTCTTATGTTTCTTTATGACTTGTAATAATACTAAAAACAGTTTACTGATGTTTGCCGACGGTAATCCTTCTAAGGCATTTCCATAACTGACTCACGTCATCTTCTTAACGTTGAGAGTAAACTGTTCAAAGAACAACCGATATAGTTCTTACGACAAAACAAACGATAGTAAAGTTTAAATTACCCAAAACTTATGTCAAACTCTGAGGTTTAATGGAATTTACTGTAAGTAGGAAGTCTTTAAAATCCACTGACCGCTAAGTTAAGAAAACAGAACAGCGTCAAGTTACAGGCGACGTGATGTGCTTTCTATTGTTAAAGATATAGATTATTAATGTATTTGAGAGAATAATTAATGAAGCAGTGGCTGTCCTCCAGTACTAGGTATACAGAAAGAAGATATAGTGAAATTGATAAAAGTAAACATTTCAGTAGACTACTAGAATAATAGTTCAATTGAAATTGAGCTTTTCCGAAGAAATGCAAAAACAGAAACTGTACATGACATAGAATTAATACTTTCCAAAGAAGCATTCAGACTGGGATGGTCTGAACAAAAGTCAATCCCGAACCTCATGGGTTGCGCCAGCGACGTCCGTACAATCAATTGTATCCTAGCTTAACCCATGATCTCTAAACTGAAAACTAACAATGTCGAGCTCCGGCCAACTTCGCGAGCTGCCGTATCTTTGAAAATGTGAAAACTTCACTAAACTAGCGATTTATTTTCGACTGACGATTGTTTTAGCGTTTCTTGAGAGGAAATGCTAAAGCACATTTTGATACTATGCTCAATATTTCAAAACAAACGTTTAAGATTTGTGTTGTGCTGGTACACTTTTAAAATATTGAGTAAACTTCTACCTTATAAATCATGTCTGGTCTGGCTGTAATTAAGGACGTTTCGGGCTATATTTCTGTAATTTAAGAGTGAAAGATTTCTTAGAAGATGTTTATTTAATATTTACTTAAATATTATTTTTAATACTGACATTTGTAATAATGTCAGGAAGCGAACTTCAAAGCTGCCAAAAAAATCTACCAGAAAGAAAATAATTGATGAAACTTTTACCCCGCTAGGTCCTAAAGGTCAGGACGTAGCCATGTGTATGTGTGAGTGTTGCGCTCTCCCAGGTCAATCAGCTGCTTAGTGGCTAACAAAATAAACTGTCACTTCCACATTCATTCACGTGCGGCATGATAGGGCTGCTGCTTTTTCAACAGCTAACGTTATTCTGTTGACCAATTTGTGGCTCCATTGACCTAGTTACATAGAAACTGCTTATATACTTACGGTGTTTTCTATGTCCCAGTACTTTACTTGTAAAAATTTAAGAGTTTTCTTCTCATAAGTTCTCTTGGCTAAATACCACACTGTCCAAATGTATGATACATGAATGATGATGGTTCCCCATTTAAATAATGAGATAGTGATTAAATCATACGCTATGCTATTTATTGTTTACACAATCTTCATTCAAAAACCGAACGCCAAGTAACCCTTAATGTAGAAGAAAATCCTCTCGAGGAAATACAAACATTGCATTTCATTATGACTGCAAACACTGATGTTTCAGTTTACCGAGTCCAGAATATGAACGTCTGTAGTAATAGGAACCCTCATCTACTGTTTGCATAAAACCACGAGTATTAGATTAGTCTAAGATATCTAAATGGGTTCGTCGACCTTCGTCTGTCTAAGTTGGATCCCTCATAATGGATTTTAATCCCTCGCGTCTATGTGTAATGTGCATTTACAAAAAAAAACACTTCTCCCTATTTGGATTAAGATAGCGAATGCAAAGTGAACTGAAGAAGTTTGTGCGGAGAGATTCATTCAGTTGCCGAACTTGTTATAATCTTTGAAGAAAAGGGAAATTCACTTGACTTTTTGCGGCTTTGCATCTTTGAAAATTGAACACGTTACCTAAAAAAAATCGTCATCATTACTTTATTGGCTGCCTGAACAATGATTAAAGATACCGCGAAAGTCATTCTCTCGACTATACTTGGATAGTTTTGTCTGGAAACCTTAATTAATTAAACTATACGTTAGTACGCATTCAGGTAATTACCCACCACACAAAAATTTATTGTCGCTTTAAATACATAAAAAAGGTTGGTTTTCTAGTTATGCTTACAGGATTAGATGCTAATAAGAAACGATCTTATTCTTTCTGTATTAATTTTCTTTCGCAAAATTTGCGGAATCACAAGCGTTTGATTAGATCTCCATCGTTTTCCTTATATCTTGACATTAATTTGTGAAAATTGCTTCCAATTTCCTCACACTATAGCAAGGCATCAGTGATCAGTGATAACGGCCGCGACTTATGAGTAGTAGGACGTAGGCTCGAACCCAGACAGGCACTTTACTTTGTGTAAATTATTTCATCACCACACATTCTCTCAAAACGTGAAGGAAAACATCGTGAGGAAACCGGCATGTACTAGAACCAAAAATTCGAAAATGTGACACATCAATTCAATCACAATCGAAAACATCCCAGCAGTGGGAATATTATATGCTTATGCCATAGCAAGGCATTGCTGGACGTAATAATAAAGATCGATTCTAAAAATACCCTTCGCTTCCCTATTAGTTATAATTTGGAAATCGCACAGGACATAAATTGCTTTACGCTATACCTCAATACTGCATTGTAAGGGTTAATTCAGACGGGTCACTTTAAGATCGTAGCGTCACCGGCCCGCAGCACACCGGTACGACATGGGGACGAGACGAGGTGGCCACAGGGAGAGTCGAGACGAGACGGCCACAGAGGGGGACGCGACCTCAACGAATTAATATTATTTGAATGCCACTTCCTCTCTCATAATTTATTCTTATCTCCAGTTTTTAGCGATTTCATTCTTAAAAGAAACTGGAAGCATTTTGAATGATTTTTTAACCGTGTTCTGTCGAAAAATTATGTACGTATGAATAATGTACATTGTATATGATTTATTGGGGAATAAATTCTCGTTATGGCGCCAAAAAGGTTTTTATTAAGAGAGAAAATAAATCTTCGGCGTATTGTTAATAAGATTCCAAAAGTATTATCTTCTGATGTAATATTCCTTATCTAACGTACTTATCTTATTCACGTTTTATTTTCGTATACAAAAATGTGAAAATAAGTCGACATTTTCGCCTAACGGCAACACAGAAGCCAATTTTCCTTATAACATGTGTTAGATGATATTCTTTTGATAAATGCCTTATTCTTGTGTGCCATGTGGCACATAGCTGTTAAGGTCTAGCCTATTTTTCTCCGCAATGACCGCATTAGGGAACTTTTGTATCAATTATAATAATTGTACTTTCTTCACTCTTAAGCGTTCACATGGAAAAAACATACAAATACGCTGAAATTAGACAGCCCTAACAAATACTCGAGAGATGTTACCAATGCTGAAACATTTTTCGTTCGGCGGGATTGTGGGAAGTAGGGGGACTTTCCAGATCACCAAAGTCCAAAATAACTTGACGCTCTAATCAATAGATTCTCATCATTTCAGCAGGTCAGTTTTTATTGGTGATTAACTGAACTATGTAGTTTCGGAAATAGTACTCAATTTCGTTTTTGAATTAACTTTTTAACATCATTATCATCTTCAGTACTGCTTTTGAACTTTGACTGTTCAGTAAATACCTTTTTTGTTAGATAATCTATTATCTAATTATGACTGTAACAGTGATAGCATTGATAGCCTAGTGGTGTGACTGTCGGACTGCCAAGTCAGGTCTCGAGTTCGAACCCAAAGCACGCACCTCTGACTTTTCGGTTTCATGTGCGTATTGTATAATTATCACTTGCTTCAAAAACGGTGAAGGAAAACACACAACATCGTGAGGATACATGCCTGAGAGATATTTCTCGACGGCATGTGAAGCCAAGTCAGTGGCCCATGGGCCGCTTTAAAACTCTGAAACCAGGTTAGTCACTAACCACACGAAAGAAGAACTGTAAATAGACGATGAAAGACTTGTCACAAAATAAAAAAACAGGCTTCATGGTCTTACAGGCTGTCAAAAATACTTCCTTAACAGATGCAATATAAGTACCTATTCACTCAACAGAAACTCACTAGCACTTCAAAACAATAGATACTGGGAAGTCCAAAAGCTCTTTCTTGGATTTGAAAACAATGTACGACAGGCTCAATTAGGCACAACTAAAACAAAATATTTTATCATTATTAAAGTCTTTGATGATGAATTTGTGTACAGCTGTGTGATTGTGTACTTAAGTTGGACAAATTGTATGCTATCTGAAGCCATGCGTGTGCGGCGTGTTTTCGCAAGGCGTTAAGAGACCCGGCTCATTAGGGAACGCTTTGATCGCGGCCCGCGGCGCGGTAATGCACTACTTGTGTTTTCTTAAAAACCTCACACACACATTTATACGGTGTAATAGTCGACTTATTTTCATTTGGTCAAAGAGGTAAAATAAACGTTGGATTAATATAATTTTCCTTAATGTTATTTTGGGTCAGATTTCGGTAGGGTAAGTAACGAAAATAGTTCAATGTCAGAATTGTTTTAATGCACTCTATATTTACAAAGTAGAACATGCTATTTTGGATCATAATAAACTCCAGGAACTATCAAAGATATGTTTGTAGACTAAAATGAATAGTATTGTAGCTTTATCAATGGCAGGTAAACCGTCTAAAGAAACGGCCACGCCATCACCGCGGCACACTTGGACATTTCCAAGGCTCATTATGTATGTATGTGTGTGTGTGTGTGTATGCAGTAGTAAGTCGGAATTAAATTAAGTAATGAAATAGCTTTTAAGTTTCTGCTTTAGAATTTTATCTTAAGTAGAAAGTTAAGTAGTAGTGCTGCTTCTATCCAATTGTCTGGCAAAGATTCAGGGTATCTGTGTAAGTACTAAGTTAACTTAAAAGAGAGAAAAAGAGTATTAACTTAGAATGAAAACGTTTCTAGCTAGTTAGTAGTAGAAGTACCTAGATTTTCATTGGCTTGGATTTTTCTGTCTAGCCGCAAAAAACGTCTGGCTTTAAAAGGAACCATTTGGCTGAAGTCAGAATACTATGACAATGATTCTAAAGTGAAGTCTCATTGACGGGACGCCAGACGCGTTAATGTCACGGCAAATATTTGTGTAACCCGACAGCCATGCAGGGTGCACTTTGTATGCTAAGTGAATCAAGTCTGCGTAGGTTATTTTTATTGGGCTGTTTTTCGTGTTAAATATCAACCGAAAATTACACAACGTTTTGCTTTTGAATAAAGTTCATGTTTTAGAAATTAGCACTCAAAAACTTGGCATGGGTACAATTTCTTTGTAATAATAATTCATTTATAATTGCTGTACTTTTTCAGCAGTCCCACATATCACACGTTATTTTTTTTAAAGAGGAATATAAGTATATATATTATACAGGATGTCAGGGACATCGACGCGAAAACGGTTACCATGGACTCAGTACATAATTCTAACTGCCCCTGCGTTGAAATTTTTTGTAGGTTATAAAATAAAAAAACTGCTGTTTCATAGAAAAGTGTAATACCTGTCAAAATGTATGGAACAGCTGTTTTATTTTTTTAATAACAGACGATAATTTTCAATGTATGGGGGTTCAGAATCATGTTCTGAATTTTGAATGTTGAAGGCTTCGCGTCGATGTCCCTGCCACCCTGTATATAATTCTCCAAAAACCAGCAAAACATTTGGAAATCAATTTCTTTATAAATTCAGTCAACTCCAACCCTTTCAATTAGCTTCACGTGTGACTAAATCCAAACACGATTCAACCTCCACAGGTATGGCAAAGTTTTATCTCGTCTCCCGTTAGTGAACACGTCTGTCTGTCATGTCAATTGAATGAATGCAAACACGTCGGCACAGAATAAAAAGGTACAGAAGGTAGGCACCATACAGCGAGCGAAAACGCACGCAGCCATAGACACGCGTCTACGTACAGTGAGAGCAAGCACACTCGCCAAGTCGGCACTGGTATTCGTTTGATTGATATCGTTAATGTACGTACGCGTCTGTGTGCATGCGCCTGTGGTAAGTCGTTGTATGGAGCTGATCTTCTGTAGCTATTTATTTAGTGACGTTACGATCCAGACGCGTACATTCCGCAAACTCACGAGCCTTCATCAACTGCATCAACCCCCTAATTAAACCCCTCCTTTCCCCTCACAACGCCCATAGATCATTAACGATCTGTATATTTACACAATGTGTATGCTACAGTTTATACCTATCATCATAAATGAGATGTGGTGCTGAAATGTCGTATGTCTCGATAATTATGTTCTATAATTTGAACTCTCCTGGTGCATTATTTGCATTCAATGGTGAACGTGTAATCTGTTGATACATTTTGCTTATAATTATATCATCATTTATATTTGTGTCAAGAGTGAATTTACTTGCGATGTATCCACAAATTCACTCAAGTATAAATGGACTGCAGAATTATGAATAAATTTCGAAGTTTACTTATTTTCTTTTACCACATCATCGTAATTTTAATTACTATGACATCTTTGTCGATATAAAAATAAGGAACAGTATTGGCCTATCACGTTCTGATTTACACTCTTCTTTATGGTCAGGTTACCATAACATTTAATTACAGCTCACAGTCACCACTGTCTTGAACAAATTGCACGACACGATTACTGGTTACAATTTCATCTTGACTATTGTTGTCTCTTAAGTCATCATTAGCTCTTAAATTAAAGTCTTTTGTTTGAAAGTTAAGTATAATCTTAAATAATTCAAATTAAATGGCGCTGATCCTCGCCCTCTCTGCAACACTTGAAAGCCCTCTATTTCTGTCCCTCCCCGACCTGTCGTTATTTACACGCCCAGATTAACTAGATTGATGGAATAGTTTAAAGAAACGTTTAATCTTTGACTTTTTTAACTAAATTCCGAAGGTTTTTACGGATTTACTTTGATTTGGTTTCAAAGGGACGTTAGTTAGAGCGTTTCAGAAATAGTGATATGTGCTTGAGTGTTGAAAGTCTCTCTAACGATGCTTTACAAAGGAGTTATGCGTTTAAATTTTTTGTAAATATCTCTATGGAATATTGTTTATGGAGTCTGTGAGTATTTTGCTTATTATTAAAACTTGTACTGAGACTGAAAACAATTTAAGACTGATTTCTCAACTATTCAGTGGCCTAGTGATTGATATGCTTACCTATTTCTCAACTATTCAGTGGCCTAGTGATTGATATGCTTACCTATTTCTCAACTATTCAGTGGCCTAGTGATTGATATGCTTACCTATTTCTATATACTAAGTACGAAGAGAAAGTGAGAGCATATTATTTATTTATCAACAAAAATCTAAGAACACCAGAAGCGTAATTTCCTGTGCTGTTAATGGAATAGCCTAAAATAAATTTCGGTATAATTCGTTTGGGAGCGACACATACTATCGTCACAACATACAGAAGTGCAGAAGGTCAGTTCTCTGCAAATTGGGAAATCATTTTCACGTTATTAGATTATGTCTGAGAAAAGGCGCTTGATAGCTCATTATAAGAGTGTATGAGGAAAAGCCCGAAGCCCGAACTCATTACGACGCAGTACACTATACCTACGAACGATGTTGGGGAATTTTGGCAGGCAGAAATATTAAAAGGGCTAATGCAAGAGAAAGAAGCAGTATGTATACGTATGTATTCGAATGCATGTTTAATTGTGCCACTTTATTGACATAATTAGGACTGTTGGAGTTTATTTATTTATTTGATTATTTAGGATATCCAACATAAGGCAGACATTAATAATGGGCAACATTAGGCAGTAAGCAGGTGGGCTCCTTCATTTCACAGGAGACCACAGCATTGAGGATTCAGCTATTGTTAAAGCAATGGTTCTTCTGAACCTCTCTGCGACGTATTTCTATCGCAGTGCGGACGCAACGACAATGAGTGTAGGTTGCACGGCTCCAATAATTCGGGTGCGACCGTTCTAACGGTCTACTACCGGCCTGACTCCCGGACGTCCGAGCGGACGACCGGTGGGCCATCCTCGTACACTCTCTACATTGATGTACGGAACCTGGATGAGATCTTTTTTTTCTTTTTTCTTTTTTAGTCGAGATTTTTTATTCATCTGCTTAGAATGTAAATAGGTGGGTACTGTAGAAATTGTTACCAATTTAGTTGTATTATGCCATCTTTTCTAATAATTATTATATAATGACATACAATTACGAGATAAACGCTGATACCAATAAAGGTACCATTCCGTAGCCGTCCGCAGGCAGTAACTGCAGGCGACGCGGCCACAGCATAGAAACCAGTCGTGTCGCGACGACATGTCGCCTTCAGTTGCCGCCTGCGGTCGACTACGCAATTTTGTACCTTTAAGAAGGAAGAAAGAAAGAAATTAGGACTGACATGGAAATGTAAGAAACAATAGAATTGTAAAAATAAAATAAGTTAACAATAGTCTTTCATTGATTAACGTCCCGGCACTTTAATAACGACAAGTTATTATAGTACTCAATACAGTTCAAATACTTAAACGGCTTGTTGTTACGTGTTTTATGTAGTTCTACTCATTGCGGTACTATGTACTAACGCACCTCAATGGTTCTACTATTGAAATTCAATCAATAAATTCTCAATTAACTTTCACTCTATAAACAATAAATGCAATATAATGCAAATATCTTACGAACTAATTGTAATCACGATTTTGAATTATATCTTTTAGTTCTCCTTTAATTAGTTGATGGTACTGGTTCCCGACTAGGCGTAGTTCATCGAAAAGTTGCCAGTCCATTGGTTGCCAAGAATTTACCAGTTTAGCAATAGTAATGAAATAGTAACTTAGAATTTTTGTTCGTTTAAATAAAATTTGGCTCACAGATAGTTTTTAACCTAGGTTAACACATGTAGTACTTTTAATCCCGGTAGAATGTTCCCGTGTGATATTTTCCGACATCAACGCGGGCGAAGCCATGGACAAACCCTAGTTTAGCAATAAATTATCAAGGAATTAGATGGATTATGTGAAGGCAAAAAAGATGGGCAGTAGAAAAGATCGCCAACACGGATGGGAATCTTGATTACTTGTAATGGCCTTAATTGTAATTTATCAAGGGGCACATGGTCAGCAATGAACGTTTAGTACCAGTTTTGTAATTTATCAAGGGGCACATGGTCAGCAATGAACGTTTAGTACCAGTTTTGTAATTTATCAAGGGGCACATGGTCAGCAATGAACGTTTAGTACCAGTTTTGTAATTTATCAAGGGGCACATGGTCAGCAATGAACGTTTAGTACCAGTTTTGAAGATGAATATAATTTATCCTTGGTTTCCATTGTCACATCTATTCATCCAAACTCTGGGACATCCTGTGCTGTACGCGAGAATATCTGACAAAAGGGCCCGAATTACCAACGGATTAAATTATCGTGAAAGGGTGTTGAGTTATGACCGGCTCCACGGAAACTCGTTTAGGGGGTGAATAGGATGTACTTGTAAATACACTGCCATGTATTATGTACTGTTATTACTTGTGCGAGAGGGTTTTATATTATGAGAGGCAGCTGGAGGTAAAGTCTTCAAGATATTGTTTGGAGATTGAGATGTAATTAAACTGATTCTGTTGTCTTTTCCAAGACATCTCAAATATCGATTGTACATTTTATGTTTCACATTACATTCAATGTTCATAAATTTAGATTATTTTCCGATACATCAAAGATATGGCGCAAGAGCCGTGCAGACTATTATTTGGTATTTTAAGCCATTCAGTCCAGTCATTTCATTATTTCGTGTCAGTTTAATATCAATCCTCATAAAATTGCACGTTATACAACACAGCTGCCGGCTGCGAGATCATTTTATAAGTCATCGCCAGTTGTAATCGTAGATATAACACTTCTTGCAGTTATAATTTCCCACAACTGTCAGCGCCGCGCAGGCATACGTTCGATTATGATATCAGTATCGATACGATAGGATAAGGCACGACTGTCGCTGTGGCTCACTCCATACATTTTGTATCCGCACACTTCCTGTTCACGAGCCGCCTAGTTCCGTGTTGGTTATACACGATTAATTTTAAATCGTTCTGGAGCCGAAACACAGTGACTCCAGACGATTAATAGGTACTATCAGCATTGTTATTGTTTTTTTAAGACATCTAATATAGAAGTTAGAAATTTATCACTTTTATTCTGTCATTCGAGTTAAATCTTAGTAGCGCTTCCACTATTTCATTCATAAACGCAAGATCGTACGCGATCCGCTCGGTGATGACGTAGCGCGGCACAGCTGTGCGTGTGCGAATCAGTTGACAGCGAGCTCGCGGTGGGTCAACGGACGTTGGACGAATAACCGGCTGCAAGTAAGTACTTACCTGCAAGTAGGTATTTCATTTCTGGTACGATAGGTTGGTGTAAGTTCATTCACCTCCGTTATCTCTCGTTTGTATCGAAAGCACGGCACGGTGTTTACAACTATCACATCTCCTCTACTAAAAACTAATTGAAATTTCATTCACCACTCTCGCATCACGAAATCACTAGTACTCGTACCTTTTCAACTAGATACGACGAGTACGCTTGGGAGTTGTATTTAAGGCCTTGAATCGAGTGTCGACCAATCGAGCTAATAGGTACTTAATAAGCATACCTGCCTACCATATTTATGATAAATAAAAAGAATACTGCCTAAACCAATTTTTATGCGACAATGCTTGCTTGCGGCCGCGGCGCGGCGGCTTCTACAAAGGCAGGCAATGTAAACAGAAAAATGAATCGTTTTACCTGTCGAATAGAGTTCATTATAAGATGGTGGTGCCCTTTTCTATGAAAATATTGGACTGAATTAAGACCTTATTTTTATACATTTAACCGCGGAATTCGGTTGTGCATCCTTTTGAAGTCCGGTCGGACAATTCTCAGAATAATTTTAGTAAACTGCGTACCTACTTTCCTTGTACCTAGTTTGGTGAAATTTCTATTTGTTACCGTTTACGGTTTAGAAATAAAGTCTGAATTCGCTTTTCGTATTTTTATTTGTGTACCTATTTATCTATTGCGTATGTGTTTTTATGCTGTCTGATCGATGAATGGATTTTTCAATGGGCACCGTTCGCAAGTGTTGCCGTTCGTCGATACGTTTTACACACATATGCATTGATCGCAGTTACTTCGAGTTCTCATTATTTCACAAAAAAACAATAAATCAGATTTTTCGTGTTTTTTTTTAAATTGTAATTTATTGAAAATAATAGTCCCAATCGTTTCGAGTTCGATGATCGAGTTTATGGCTTTTCGTTCCAGAACGAGCTAAAATTAACCGTGTATATTGAAGCTGTCGACCTGATGCTAATTTAACTACATTTTCTACAAATCAAAACAGCCGTCTGAATGTTGCTTCTTGTTTTCTATGGATTGAATACATAACTTTTGATGCATAGTCATAAAGTTTTAGTACTTCATAACTACATTCTAATAGGTTCACTTAGTTATTAACTATTTGTTAGATAACTATGAGGACCTATAGAATAGCTAAGGCTTAAAGTCGCATGACCTCAAGCACTGCAACATTATCGGACTTCGGCGAAGATTCGCATCGACTTGATAATTATAGCCAACGGATTTGTAAGAGGAAATACTGCATACATTTCTAATGTTAAACTTAGACATAAATGTTTTCTAAAGCTCAATAATGTTTGACCTCACAACGAAGAGATCATTACGCAAATACGAAGTCGTTTTCATAGTACTAAATGCGGAAGTCCTCACGTCTAAACAGAATATTTACCTATGCCCACTTAATCATAACACCAATGTTTCCTTATCAGACAAATTTCATCACCAGAATCAAGCAGTTAAACCCAATTGTGTCGGTCATTAAGCTAGTATGCCAGACGCACACAATCGCCACAATAGTGGACTTCCTCCAAAGCTGGTTCCCGGAAACCCGTCGACAGTTTACTCCACTATTTTTGTAATGGACTCTGTCCATTAGCAATAAATCGTTGGGACATATGTGTGGGTGCGTCTAGACATCTCATCCTTTGTTTGTGAGATGTCTTAGAACGTACCAGGGATAAATAAATGGGCGGAGTAAATATTGCGTTGATGCAAATATATGGTCGTGCTGAGTTGTTTATAGAACTGTTATTGTCGTCAGTTTTTGCTGTGACTGAATGGATTGCCAAATGGGAATAATTTATATTCTGGTTGAGGTTTATTCTTTTTCTGCGGATCTTTCTTTCTTCTTGAAAAGTCACTAATTTGCCCCGCAACAATTCCATTTAATATTACCTATACAGATGATGAAGTTAAATGTTAGTTCCAAAATAAAATCAATCTTAATAATTTAGTTACCTATGTCTTCAGCATCTTGCTTACCTAGAGAAAATCCACTACTTTCATTCATAGACATTGACAAATGTTTCTTATTATCTCCCTTATAAGCGTCATCTGTTACATTAGCCGCACTATTAGGCACTTGCCTCACGCCTATTATCTGCAAGGTGTTGATTGACAGCGCTTTTATTATGTCTTTACGTCTTTGTTTAGTCCTAATGTGACACTTTATCAATCGTTAGACAGGTGATGATAATTACACTATGTTCGTGTAACATGTTGGTGATTTCTATACATTTACCCATCGCATACACTAAATTATTGTGTAATCGGGTAGCTGATATGATCTGTTATATGCCATATTAATGGGATCAACGAAAATATGACTAATCTATTTACTTCTAATACCAAAATGTTGATTTAGAATCAACGATAACATTTTGAATAGAAATGTGTCCTAAAATTCTACGTTAATTATCAACCTTATCTTTAGAACCATTCAATATGAATATTAATTTAATATCTAATCGTATGTCTGTAATATTACGAGTATTCCTAGCTTTAGCAAATAAATTCTATCCTATCTTAATGCTAGGAATACAGTAACATTTAATGCCAAGATATCCTCATTGTTGCTGAAACAACTACAATAGCTAACATTTCATTAAATGTCTCCGCCATTCTACAGTTTACAATAACATCCCTTGCTATGAAGAAATAATGGAATCCGATACTCCTACGCTATAACCTTTGAAATGTCAATACGCAACAAAACTGTAAAGGCACAAAATATGTGAATACAGAAGGCCGGCTCCATACAACGAGCGAAAACAGTCACACGCACACCTTTACGCGTTCAGTCAACCGTAAGGTCGTATGGTAAGTAAGGTTGTATGGAGTCGATCTTCTGTTATACTAACCTATTTTGTGGTAAAGGTACGTGCACCCACATTTGATGAATGCAGTAGTAATGAGGGGTTTTTAGCCCAGCTCACTTGTTCGACTATCATCGGGTCTTGTCGTGACTTACTCGGCTTTCAAACGCGTTTCCGTCACGAATTGGAAATTTTGTGTCTTGTGCGAATTTGTGTGGTTGATTGTCTGTCATTAAAATGTCAGAGGCAAGAGGTTTGTATTTTGATTCCTTCTTAATGATACGGTGTTTGATTTTAATAAAGGTTGAATCTACAAAATTATTACCATTAATTAGAAGGTACTGTTTTATTAGATCAGGGTTGCATTCGTGTAGTTTTCCTAGAGAATCCGCGTGGTCCTTGTATCAATATGTTTTTTAGAATATTTTGAGTACCTTATCAAATCATCAATGATTTGAATAAATAACCTTTCAGTATTGGCTTCATTTAAAACTTTAGCTATACGAGTAGGTAGTCAAATATGACCGGCAGTGATTTAGTTTAAAATAAAATTTAATTACAATATTTACAGTAATAAGGAGGTGTGCTCGGTTAGAGCGATACAGATGGAATGGCTTACAAACTATTGGTACATATTTTATAAAAAAAGGTTAATCTTAAAAATAAAAATAAAAACTGGAATGGACCATCAGGCCACTTCAGATAAACGTTAACATAAGTGTAAGAAAAAGATGTCGTCTCGAAAGAGAGGTATAATAAATAACTGCAATCGGTGACATGGCTATTAACTAAATAATTAATACAAGAGGTTAGAAACAGCTTAGGGTGTCGAGTGATTTGCTACTATGGGAACTAATGCCTGGTGTGCATAAATAGGTACATCTTTTTTTTTTTTTTTTTGTATCATCTTTGTTTCCTCACAAGAGTTCCACGCACTTAAACGTCATACACCTCTCAATAATAACAAATAACTATGAATTGGCAACCGACAATTGGCCCCGATATGATCAGTACTGAATACCTCTGCCGACAGTGAGTGCTGAACAAAGAGATACACGGCGACACGTGTAGCTGGCACGCTTGGGCCACGGAGTAGACGGGGACAGAAGGGACAGCGCACAGTTAAACAGTAAAGCACAGGTTTATAAAACGCCTCACACTGAGAAAGGTACTGAAGCCAAACTAACTTTAAATACGGAAGTGGGAATTGTTTATGTATGGAAACAATAATAAAATTAAGGAGAGACTGACGACGGTCAATCCAACATTTATGTACTCCACTAAAATGTTCATCGATGCATCAATTTCTGGTGAGACCAGTAGCGGAGTGCCTTACGGCAGGTAAGACTACCATTAATTAATTGCGTTAACTAATCGTAGCTTTTCCGACTTCCCCTGGCCGGCCTAACCTTTCATCGAATCACTACAGTCACTAAGTGTATTCGATTTAGCAATTCGGCGGTAGCACGTTATTGTGCAGTCTACCTTCAGATGTTCCTTATGTCCTAGTGCCTCTGTGCCAGTATTTGTGCGATACGTGCTACTTTGATTGGCTGAATGCTATTGTGTAATCTCGTTGAGTGACAATGTAAATAGAGCTGGAAGGTCGACGGTATTGTGCGTAGTTTTGCGAGAGCTAAGCACAAAGGCATTTGTAAATCTATTTAAGGTGATGATGGGCAAAATCTGGGTTAGCACTGAGATGAAAATCTACTGACATATTGAGTACTACTAGCACTGGGTGTTTTTGTTGCATCTGGTGTTTGTAGTCAGGCTGGTTAATGAAGCGTACGTAAACCTACGCAAATTCTTTTCTATGTCAGATGAGCAGACAATCTAGTAAAATTTTCCAACAGTTGCAAGTGGCTTAAAATAGTGGGTTTAAGACAAATCTTTGTTACCTAGTAGGACTTTGTTCAGCAGTAAACATACTGAACACCAATCAGAATTGAAGTGATCTGTGAGATGGCTCACATCGTAATTACTGTTGTTCCTATTGGTGCTAACGAGAACAATCGTTATTTAGTACCTTTTGTGTATGATTCAACGGCTTAACAGGCTTAGTGTAACTCTCACTGAGTAATAAACTCAACACATTACTGTTATTTTCAATTTCAACAATAATACGATACAATTTCTGTCACATTCGCGCTATAAATGATAAATAATAGCGCCATTAATTTTAAAAGCAAGATATATAATGCTCAACAATAGATTGACGATTACAAACAAACTAGCGCTTTCTAACTGATTGTAAATATACACTCAACATAAGTAATTGTCGTATGTGAACTACAAATGTGAAGCTAAGCTATTTTTGCATCGCATCATATTTGCTGCCCAATTAGACCGATACTCCTATCTACGAGTAATAAGCACTGAATGTTACCGACAATATTTCTAATCTTCTATACATATTATTAAAAAAAGTCACTCTTCGCGTTTGTCTGCATGTCCCTGTTGTTCTTCTAAACTACGCAACATACTTTGATGAGGTTTTCTCCATTGTTTAAAGAAATTATTCCGGACGGTTTATGTGTATAATACGTTAATATTAAAGTTACGTTTACTTAAGTAATCTCAATTTTTTGCCAAGTCATAAAAACCGTGCGAAGCAGGAGCGGCTCGCTAGTAAACATAAAATTAGAAAATTTAGTACTAGTTTGATTTCCTATAATTTTACCAGTTGCTTGAGACCGGTGTCTGACACTAGTGTCAATTCAATAACACGTAATGGCTGTTTGCATCGACATTTCAACAAGATACTCCGTTGATAGTGTGACACCGGCTTTATTACTCCATATTACAAGGGGAAGTAAATTGAATTAGTAGAGTTTTGTTTTTACCCTTTCGCGTGTTGTTACAGAGGGGAAAGTGTTATCAACACTATACAAACATTGGTTGATGTTATAAGCGGGGAAAATTTAAAATTGTGTCCTAGTTTATTGTTTATTTTGTATGTTATGTGTCTCTATTAGGTATTGGCAGTGTTATGTTTTTGTATATAAACCAACGCCTATACCAGTATAAAGTATTAAGTGGTATGAATAATAATAATGGCATAAATCCAAGCGGCTGTATAGAATTCCTAAACAAGAGGTTGCAGGAGACACAAGACTCATTCGTCTCCTTTTCGAGTCGATGGTATACAAAGTATGTTTAATGTAAAATGATTTATGTCCAGTAGGTGGCCAAACCAATAGCGGCATCCGTAGCGTTTTTTACGCCCTCAGAAAAAAAATTACTCATGAAAATCAGAATTTGAAAAGATAAAACTCTAAAAGCGTCACCGAGGTGCCTAGTTACTTTCATTTGGCAAAGCATTTAACACTTTTTTTGGCCTTGCGAAATATTGAGATATTTTGTACTATGACCATAAATGTGCTAATAATACAACTTTCTTTACTCTATGAATATGGGTAATTTATTAAAATTATTGCTATTTCCGCTCTCCGCTCCTAAATTAATTCATTATGTAATTGAAGTCGGAACTAATTTATCAAATATCGGAGTACATTAAGTTTTATTGAAGTGTTGCTAAGTAGGTCGGTTCTCATTAGTGCGTAGTACCTATCAGATACTTTGTTGACAGTGTTGTTCGAGTAGTGCGGCACTTGTCACTGTGATTATAGTGTTACTAGATTGATATTTACAATGTCATTTAATTGTGAAGTGTACTTTAGTTAGGATTACAAGTCTGATTAAATTGATTGCATGTTTTACAAGTAGCAGGGATTTTCGCCCAGTGGTCTAGTTGAATGCTAGCGCAATTGCTCAGTATAAACTTCAGAGTATATACATATACAAAAAATAAGGGCGTTCATATTTAATCAAATCCCTTCCGACGATATCACTTCGATTTTCCATCATGGAACTCGCTTGTCGTTTCACTAATGTTCATGTTATCAGATTTTGCCCAGTAGTCTGTAGGTATTGTAGGTATCTCAAGAACTCATTCTGTATTCGATTCGTAATTATATTTGGATTTGTTAATGTGTGTGATGCACATAATTAATGCCATTTCAATAACTGTTATAGGATAACTGAGCTTGTACTGGGTTTGTGCCAAATGTTACCCAATTTAGCTTGTGTTACCATAATATATTTATATTAATCCAATACACCCTTAGTTAAAGTGTATGGGGGTAACTGATGATTCTTGGTCAGTCAAGCTATTATCGGACGGTTCGATAGTCAGATTCCATTAAATATGGTTGTGCCGGTAGCCAATAAGACAGTTTAATTTTCAAAGGACCTATATGGACCATCATCATCATCACTGCTGGACAAAGGCTTCCTTTCCTTGCTGCCATACTTTACAGTTCCGTGCATGCACCCCTTATAATACACGTATGCCTTATGTGGCCTATATGAAATACATATTATTTCTTTTAAACTTTTTAAGTAACCGTTACCCGTAATTACAGATGAGAAAAATGTCGCTGCAACGCTCACTGTCGCCATCAACAACCCGGACTAGTAATAACCCAGATTGACTTTACAAAAGCCTTTGTAACTGCTTACCTGTAAAAGAGAGAAAAACCCTGTTAACTATTAACTATTCACAATAGTGTTATTATAGCAGTGGCGCGGAGGAAGTCGCTCGTATAACACAATCAGTTTGACAGCGCCGCGTAATGCCGCGGTTATTGGTGTGTGGGGGCACATCGCCACTAACGCATAATGCACTACTTTAACTTTTACCGCATTCCATTTCATTTAAAATCTTATAAAACTGCTGTTTGTATCATCTCCAGAAATAACGCATAATTTGTTAAAACAATAATGACAAGCGGAAGCCCAGAGCCAGACTACTACTACTATTATTATTACTTTTTTTATTTAATTTTATTCTCATGCTGTGCCCTTACTGGGTCTAATTTTTGTAACTAGCTTTAAGCCTTATGTAATATCTTTTCTACAATTTGGAATGCGATAAATAAATATGAATAATAATAATATGAATTCTCTCTTAAACACTTTTGGACAGGGGCATCTACTGTCTGACAACAAACGAAAGCGAGAAGTTTGATATTTCCTAACGAAAGGCCTACAAGGCAAGATCAAGAGCACCGCCGGCCGTCTCCTAACGGAGGCGATCGGCGGCGGCGATCTCTCACGTCCGGCCCTGGTTCAGGCCATGGTTCGGAGCGAGAGTGCATGGGGGCAGTCACTTCCTACTGCGAAGCAGTGATGCTCGCGAAGGAGGAGGCGGAGCGCGCGAAGTAGAGGAAAGATTCGCGCCCTCGCGCCCCTAGTCGCCGCAGGAGACGCCCCGGGCGTCGGGAGTTGCGAGCCGACTTCCGGCCACCGTAGGCGCGGGCTTGCGGACGGCGAGCAATGGATAGCTCGCCGTCCGATAAAGACCAGGTCGACGGCGCGGTGTGTTCCACGCGCGCCTCAAAGAGATGTCAGCACCAACTGACGGGGTCCGTAAGGGCCAATGCCTGCCAGGCTTACGAGTTTGTCCGAAAGGGATATTGAGACCCCGCACACAGGCAACGGAAGGAACACGGGTGGGTTTTAGTCAGTAAAAGTCTGACACACCCTCTCGCTCCGCCTAGCGCGGGAGAAAAAAAAAGGCCTACAAAACAATGTGTCTGCAGGGTCCAAATAAAACAATTAGGGTTTCTATACATATTATAAATTTAATTCGCTTTTTGTGTCTGTCTGTGTGTCCGCGTTATTCTTCTAAACTACGCAACGGATTTATTTATTTTACCTTCATTTAGAGAATTTATTCTGAAAGATTTGTGTCTAATTTGTTTAGATATTCAAACCGTGCGAAGCAGGGACGGGTCGATATTAGGTTAATAAATTATTAAAACAGCTTCACCAATTCATTGTGCTGTGTAACTTCTAAATGGTTAAGTTAAAAAAACGTCTGGCCAAAGGTAAAGTGAACCACAAAAATCAAAATAACCGCAGAAGCGACAAACAGTGTTAAATTATTCAAAGAAAAAAACCAAGAACCTAACATTTGCATACGAACACTTCATAAACTCGTTCGTTCTGGGTCCCGCCCACGCGGCACACTCATAAGGATCATTATAGCTATATGAACAAAGCACATAATCCTTTGACAGCCTTTAAGAGTAAACTTGCAGGAGTGGATCTCAAAAATACCACATTAATTGGTACCATTTTTGAAAAGGTCGCGACAGGAATTTAAATTCTATTCCGTTGTGATAAGGGCTAGTTGTAAGTGAAATTTGGAAATATAAAGGTAGTGTTATACTGGCGATTGTATATGAGTGAAATAGTTAGTGTTGCCGCGTGAGTGCAGTGTAAATTTGCCGATCTCGTTGTGTGGCAAACCGTTTATTTCGTCCCTTTCGGCTTTGTGATTTGTTTTATTGATATTGCCTTATGTTTGATGGCTGTGCGAGGAAAACTGGATTATTCTCGTGTTGTGTGTTTTATCTGAGATAATAAATATTGTCATGGTGTACAAGAACTTAGGTGTATTTTATTAAAAACGGAAAAAAATATGTTACGTGAGAAGTTTAAACAACTCATGTAAAGTGAATCTTGTTTGCGGGTTGTTTAATTAGTAGCGATAAAATAATAATATAAATATGTAACAGCCCGGAATAAGGAATAGTGTATTAATTGCAACATGTATAATAAATGTCAAAAACTTGGTAAATTAGGGAAAAATATAATTGTATGTGGTGATTTTAATGTTAATTTATTACAGGACTCATCAAACAGCCTAAAAATAAAAAAAATATTTCAGTCATATAACCTTAATAATTTATTTTTGGAGTCTACTAGAGTAACCGCCACCTCGAGTACATGTTTATATAATATATTTACTGACATCGCCTATTAATAAAAAAATTATAAGTCAACTGGATTCTGACCATTGTGGCCAGCTGACATTTAGTAAACAAGATAAAAAAGTGGCTAAGAGAGTTATCACGGTTGTCCCAAAACTGCAGGTCGCTTGGAGAGTTTTAAAAACAAACTTAATAGTAAATTACCCTATTTGCCTTATTGTGATAATCCTAATGAACTGTACAATTCATTTTTTGCCATGTATTGTACAGAATTTAACTCAACATTTATACCAAAGCAGATCTCAGTTAATGGTTCTACAACCTTCAGTGAATGGGTAACTAAAGGGATATTTAAGAGTAGAATCAAACTCTTTGAACTGTACGAAGAAAGACATTTTAATAAAAGTAACGAATTTTATCAAAGAATTATTAAGAAGAAGAATTATTCCAAATTATTCAAACAAGTTTGTAGCGAAGCTAAGTGCCGATATTTAAGCTCAAAAATTAAAAAAATTCAAAATAAAATAAAAACAACTTCGGAAATTATAAACAATGAGACTGGAAAAAACAGTAAGCGTAGTAGTAACTACAGCCTTAATGTTAAATATATAGTAATTGAAAAGGATTTAGAAGTTGCAACAGTTTTTGAAAATTTATTTGCAGATATTCCAGTCGCAACCACTAAATCTTTAAATTCTTCACCCACTGTTGCCAAGTTCCTATTGAAAGAAAATGTTGATAATTGTAACCA
Organism: Agrochola lota; assembly: GCA_947364205.1. Lineage (NCBI taxonomy): Eukaryota > Metazoa > Arthropoda > Insecta > Lepidoptera > Noctuidae > Agrochola > Agrochola lota. Next base: position 618,513 of record OX376227.1, read on the forward strand.
TGAATTTAATTTCGACTATGAAAGTTTTAATAATATCTCGAGCAGTAGCTCGAGATATTATTAAAACTTACAATACACTCAATGTTAAAAAAACTGCTGATCTATGGGGAAATTCCGTAGAGGTTGCAAAATGCTTAATCAACACTGTAGCGCCTGAATTAGCAATTATCTTTAATAAATGTATTGACTGAGGTGTAATTCCTGACTTAATGAAGAGTAGTAAAATAATACCTTTATTTAAATTGGGCAGCACAGCTGACCCCACGAACTTTAGATTAATTTCTGTGCTTACCTTTAGTAAAATATTTGAAAAATTGATGCTAGATCAATTGCAAAGACATTTTAATAGGCATACATTTTTAAACAGTAATCAATTCGGTTTCACAAGGGGTCGCTCGACTTCCGACGCTGGTGTTGAACTTCTTGCACATATTTTTGAGGCCTGGGAGGAGTCACATGATGCCCTAGGTATTTTTTGTGACTTATCTAAGGCTTTCGATTGTGTTTCTCATGATACATTGGTCAGGAAATTGCATCACTATGGTGTTAGAAGCACTGCTTTGGATCTTCTTATTTCTTATTTGGATAATAGGATCCAAAGAGTGGACGTTAATGGCAAGCAATCCCCGGGTCCGGATCCGCAGGGCTCAATTCTTGGCCCTTTTTTATTTCTCGTATACATTAATGACTTTCCTTGCCTTATAAAGGACAGTCATGAAATAGTGTTGTTTGCAGATGACACATTACTTATATTTAAACTTAAGCGAGAACAGACAGTTACCGACGATGTAAATAATGCTCTCTCTAAAATAGTACATTGGTTTAGTGTTAATAATTTACTTTTAAACGAGAAAAAGACTAAATATATTAGATTTCTGACACCTAACGTTAAGCAGGTGAAAACCAATGTACTGGTAAATGGGATAGAATTGGATCTTGTGGACACCACTGTGTTCTTAGGTATTACTTTGGATTCGAAGCTTCAGTGGGGCCCACATATAACCAAATTGTCGAAGCGGCTAAGCTCTGCAGCCTACGTGGTGTATAAAATCCGTCATTTGACTGATGTAGAAACAGCTCGATTAGTATATTTTAGTTATTTCCATTGTGTAATGTCATACGGCATTTTGTTATGGGGAAATGCAGCCGACATTCAGGCTATATTTGTGCTGCAGAAATGAGCCATTCGAGCAATATATAACCTTAGTTGTAGGCATTCACTGATGGATAAATTTAAGGAAATAAACATAATGACAGTCGCATCTCAATATGTTTATGAGAACCTGATTTATGTAAAAATAATATTAATCTATATTCTAAACACAGCGACATTCATAGCATAAATACTAGACACAAAGATTTATTTATTGTGCCCAGGACTAGGCTCCAAAAAATTAGTAATTCATTTAAGTGCCAAATGTTTTTACAACAAACAGCCAAGCATTGTTAGAGAACTGAGCTTCAATAAATTTAAATCATTTATTAAACAGAAACTATGTCAAAAAGGTTTCTATAAAGTTAAAGATTACTTAGCCGACAAAAAGGCTTGGGAATAATTAAGCTGCTCCAATGTACCCCCCCCCCCCCCCCTCCAAGCAACAAACAAGTGTTTTAAAATCAACGACTAGATGACACTATATGAGTTCATATAATTACTAAGTTCATTTTATTTGACTGTATATGTCAATTATTTTTTTTTTACTTATTATTGACATAATCTACTCACTACAGTTTTTTTTTAATGAGTTGTAATGTTTTACGTTGCATAATGTACATTATTTTGCATAACTACTATTGTATAGAATCAAGTTTTCTAACTGAACAGACAGCTGTGCTGCTGGGGAGTTTGTTGCGCCGCTTCTTCTTCCCAGCTAAGCACTAGGAACTGGTGAAGGGTGGACGTTTTTGGGGGACTGTCTTATGTAATTTTGACGTTTGAAAAGTGCTGATTCTCAGCCTATTTTGAATAAATGACTTTTGAATTTTAATTTGAATTGTTGTACAAAATTATCAAAAAATCTAATTCTAATTATGAAATCTGATTGACTTAGGAAGTCAATCAGATTTCTTATGATTTCAATGTATGTACGTATATTATGTATATGAGTTTCTTTGTTCCACCAAAACTTTTAAATACCTGAACAGATTTGGATATATGGAATATCGTTAAAATCCTTACATCATCCCGAGTGACATAGGCTATATTTTTTTAATGTTGTTGTTCTTTGTTTTTTAAGCTTTCATACTAAAACGGCTGAACGGATTTGGATCAAATTTGGCACATGAGTAGACCATGACCTGCATTGGGACATAGGATACTTTTTATATATGAAACCGCGGGGCGCAGCTAGTAATTTATAACTTGACATTACTAGTTTCTGCCCCTGGCAGATTTTTTGCTTAAAACACGGGAGTAGGTAGGCGAATACGACAAAGGACGGATATATCTGATTTTGACTTTATGGTTGGATATACTGCATAATAAAACCTGCCCTTTTTTCTTCCGGTGTTATTCCACTGTTCCTGCCATGAAGATTGGAGTTTACCTTGTGAAACGCTCGGCAAGTCATCCCTTGCCCTGATGAGTATTGTGAGCGAGATCAGCTACTGCTGATGAGCAAGCATCTTTGGCCAGAGCATCAGCGCACTCATTGCCCTTAATGCCACAATGACTAGGTATCCAAACTAAAATAATCTCTTTTTGGTTACTAGCCTTTTTGGAAGTACCAGAACTTTTGTCAAAGAATTTTTTTGGAGTGAAACATAAGACTTCATAGGAAAAGTTAAAAAGAGGTAATCTGGGATTCTGCTATTGGACATACAAAATGTTGAATTTGACGAAATGCTTTTATGATTAAGGGAATTTCTTTGTTTTTCCAGAAATTTGAAAAAGGTGATGAGAAGATCTAGTTATTAACCCTCAAACGAACCTAGCCAGAAAACGGGAGGTCAGATACTTAGGGCTAGGGGGGTTCCGCAGACTCAACCTGCAATGCTTTCACGGGAGAAGACCACTTTATTATTATTTACTATTAAATGTTAAAAAGTCTCTTTTCTATGACAGCTGTGCACAGATAACAAAAGCTTATTTGTGTTCTACCTCTGCACGGGCGTCGATGGCGGTGCAACGGAATGTTGCCATTTTAAATATAATCATTTGTACAATTTATATCTTTTCTATATTTTATTTTCAGCACATATTATTTATACTGTTAAATAAGATGACTTTTAATAAACAATTAAAAATCATTTAAAATTAAAATAAATAGTAGCCCATTGGCATCAGGAACAGGGGCCAACCTGCCGGTGATCAGGGCTGAATTCTGAACCAAACCCCTTGACCCATCCGCGCAATGAGAGCCTCCTGAGGTGTTGGTCAAGGCCCTCCGCTAATAGGCGAATAACCGTAACGTTTATCGGTAGGATTTAGGAGGATTGCAGAGTCCATGTCCCACATGTCGACCACCTCGTGTGCTAAGTCAAGATACTTGATTTTTGACTAATATCGTTCTTTATTATGTATTATTTTAATTCGTCTATCTAGGTACTTTATATGCTGCACTGGTCGACTTTCCCAAGTCAACGCCTGCCACTGAAAACCAGCGCTATATGGTTCCGTTTCGCACATGAGTCGCAGCATTATGCTGAGCGATGGCCGTTTTACGCTGATGTGACTCATATATTCCCCATGATTGTTTTATTTTTACTGATATACAACATGTTTTCTTTCTTGCAAATTCATATATGGCCAACCTTTTATCGCAAACAAAACATAGTTCACAAACAGTTTTAGTTTTAGTTAACACCACCATCGACTTACCTAAGGTAACAGGCTAAGTAATTCAGAAATTAATCGTTCCCCACCTTGAAACACTAACTAATTTCGTACACACAACTTGTAAATAAACTTTGCCTCCGCAACTTCGAAATGAAAATGTTACAAAACAAATGTTAGTTTCAAGCCTCGCCTACAAAGTGGAGTAACCAAATAATGAAATAAGTGCCTGTTGGGGACTTATATTTTAGGTATTACTGAGAAAATTTCGTTTGTTCCTTACATTACTTCTACACAAAGTAAAATGGTGAATTGTAAAAAATTCTCAAAGTTTTGCGGCAAAGGGAATTTATCCAATTTTAAATGTATGCCAGGAATGACTAGAGTATGGTTAAGTTAGAATTTCGGGCATTCGGTCACTGCATAGCAAGTTACAAAATAGGTACTTTTAAAAAGATACTATTATATTATGTTAGCTTCTTCTTCTTCGTCGTGTCGCCGGCACGAAAGTAATTAGATTTTGTTAGTCCTAAACTTCACCACTTCCACGTCACATCATCGTCGTCTCTGACAGCGCTGAGGTCACTATGGCTGCATTTTTTGGGGCACAGAGAGCAGGATTAGAGTGATATATTATGTTAGCTTAAAAAATTAGAGTATAGAAAAGAATACTCTTTATTATGTACACCATAGTAATTAAAAACCTTAGACAGAGCCTTAATCTATAAGTCACAGTGTTATAAAATAAAACAGAAGGTCGGGACCTGAAACAACTTGCTTCGTCGCCTAAGTTCCACCAACTGGGGTGCAGCACCGGATGTTCTTCGCACCCATAGATATAAGAAAGAAGGAGATATGGTAGTTGAAAATGTATCGAAACCCAATGTCTCTAATTTATCCCTACTACCGAGCCGACCGAGCCTACAACTACACATGCGACCAGTAAACCCAATAAACACGAGCTCACACTTGCAATTTACAAATCAGAACGTACTACACAATCAATTATAAACCTTATCCCATCAAACACAGCGTGCATTTACCATGCACCGTACAACTCACTCACACGAAAACATCGATCGCTATCGTTGTGCTGTGCAAAAGCAATTTATTTTACATACACGCCAGTGATTGACTAAATCGGAAAGTTATCGATTCTCCCCTTTATTATTTTTTGTATTAATCAATCTGCCTAGCCTTTTCCCAACTATGTTGGGGTCGGCTTCCAGTCTAACCGGATGCAGCTGAATACCAGTATTTTACATGGAGCGACTGCCTATCTGACCTCCACAACCCAGTAACTGGGTAATACGATACTCCTTGGTAAGACTGGTGTCAGACTTTCGGGCTTCTGACGACTCGTAACGACTGTCAAAGATCCACGAATGACAGCCGGGACCAACGGCTTAACGTGCTTTCCGAGGCACGGAGGATTCTCGGTATGTAAAGATGGTCACCCATCCACTGACCAACCCCGGCAAGCGTAGCTTAACCTGATGGATCGACCAGTGCGGCTGTTGTTACTTAGCCACGAGCTCCTCCTATTATTTTTTGTATTAAAATACATTTATTGTATTAAAATTTTGGAAGTTCCTGAAAAAATTATAAATCAAAAATGATATGCATATAATAAGATGACATAAATAAACAAAAACAAAAAAAAAAAAATTATACAAATAAAAAAAAAACAACATTATGAGAAAATTTTAATGAGTATAAAACAAGATTTCACATCGGTCTTCTAACCAGGCTATAACTGATAACAAATTAATAGTAAGATAAATTCATACGACAATCGACATTGTTGTCGATAGCCTACGTTAGTGGATCTGCACAACCACATCACTAACTCGTCTCAAGACACAGCGGACATACCACACGATGCAACCGCATAAAGATCGTATCGTTTTGTGATTTTTACATTGCTTGTCCAGTTACTTAGCGTCATACTTTGGTAGTGGTAAAGAAGCAATGTATTTACTACAATAATAGTACAGTCGCTGTGATATATGAAAACAAAAATAACGTAGTAAAGGCAAGAAATATTATACGATTTGTTGTTTTTCATGATTTTCAACACAAATATAGTAAAATACTTGTGCTGATTTATGAAAAGTGGTTCTATGATTTATAAAGTTTCTAGTTTAGCTCCGATTTTTACAAGAAACCACTGACCAACACGGTATTCTTAAATGTTATCACGAACGCGTTCGAAAGCGCACTAGTTAGCGGAGATGGCCATTTGCCTGAGGCATGAGCATTGTGATCAGGACGCGCGGACACAGACACCCCCCCATGCCACTTCTCCTGTTATTTATATTTCTATGTTCGCACCACTGGCATATCTTTATGCTTCTCTAGTGGCGAATTTGCATGCCTAGTGTGGCAGCGATCCGTTCACGCAGCAATTCGACATTGCCCTGAACGAGACGTCGAATTTTATCGGGATGTCTTAAACCTACCCTGCTCCACAAGATCTAACCGATGGTCGGTATCGCACCTCCTGTCATTCGAATGTAAGTCACATGCGCGCTTGAGAAACATAACCAAGAAGCCGATTCCCGGCACCCCCTTTACGAACACACAACAGCACCCGATAGACTTCAGTTCCGGAAGAGTCCGCTCCGCTGTATACAGGCTATCCAAGACCAACCGCCTAAGGTGAGAAGAGTCCTATGGGAAAGACAGCACCCGCCACCACCCGACTTCGTTCAGCCCCAGGAGCATCTGCCACCCGCAGTGGCATATATGGAAAGCAATCAATCCACTGCGGACCCTAGTAGGCCGCTGCAAGCACAATCTAGCAAAATGGGGGATAATTAATCCCACCGATACCCAGTGAGAATGCGGTACTCCTGACCAATCCATATCCATATGTTGGAGTGTCCAAAGTGTCCACAAACCCGCACTTCTGAGTACCTCAAAAATGCCACTGATGCCGCGATTGACGTAACCACCCTCTGGGCCCAACTCGTTTAAGATGAAATGGGTTCCAAAGCAGATGTTTCGACTTCACGCAAAATCAATGTTTCTCTTAAAAATACAACGAATTTGCATTTTTTTTATGATTACGAAAATTGAAGTATGAGGCCCGAAACACGATTGACAAAACTTTCCTCGATAGAAAAAAACGGCAAAGTTACCTTAAAATCTGCTTTTTTTGTTACAACCACTAAGAGAAAAACCTATTCCATTCGATTGTTATCAAAGCAATTGTATTCAAATTTTGTCTACGTGTTCACTATTAAATACTATAAGGAATTATGGACTTATTTTTCTATATCAACAGAAGTACAATTTTTAAATTCAATATTTGTTAACATAGTGTAATAGATTTGCGCGCGGGCCGGTCATACCGCCGCCGCGCCGCCGCCGCTCCCGGAATGCTACCACGATACCATTTCGCCTTAATACATGCATTTACCATCGACTCGAAAAGAAGACCGTATGAATTATACATATATACTCGTATGTAGAAATTTTTCATAGCATGCCACAATGAGCTTTCTTATCGCTAAAAACGATCTTTTTAAGACAATCTTTGGATGGATTAAAGGAAGAGGGAGAGACAATACCGCAAGTAGTCTGTGGTGTGTACGTAAGTGTAAAACGGTTTGACACTAGGGGAAAACGATTCCAGTTATTCCTAGTTTAGATATAACTATAAAACAAAGTCATTTTGTTGAAATGAATAAATTACGGGTTGTGCTAAAAAGGGATCATTAGGTCTTACTTGAAAACCTAAATTTAATTATTATCGTAGAATAAAAGACAATTTTTTAAATGTTGTTTTCTTTCTTTGCATATGAGTTGTAGGATGCAGGGAAGAGTTATTCCTCATCAGGAACAACTGTCTTATTAGTCAAGCTGTTCTCTACGAAGAAGAAACATTTAGCATTACTTAATTTTACATCCCAACCAAAGATTTTCGCTATGATTTTTTATTTCTAATATTAAGACGATTTAGGCCCTGCATATATCCTTATTCTTCTTAATGTGATCCGAATATTCATTGCAATTTTTAGGTACCATAGAAATAAACAATCTTCGGATATTATCAAGGCACAAATAATATCAAAATCCAAAACACCAGTGATGTGCTCAGGTCAGGCAGCCGACGCCAACGGAGCGGCGAGTCGGCGACACACTTGACATGCGCCTACGCAGCCGCCACAAAAAGCCGCAAACAATCGCGCGCACATAAATTTATTTACGAAACTAATACACACACATGCCCAATTTCCTAGATAAGGTATATTATTTGGAGCGATTGCAATGCTTTTAATGTGACGTCATTTCATGATTATGGTGGCAATTTTTTAATGGTAGGAGCAAACTTATTCAGGAAAAAACGACGTTATAAAAAGAACGTAATATATTTATTATTATTATTAAACTGATAACAGTGTAATAAAACAACTAGATACCATCGGATTTTCCTGTCTGATGTATCTTACTTCAAGAAAACTCAGAGGCACTGTCATAACTCGAGCCCAAATTATTATTTGCCTAGCCTTCCAGTCTCACCAGATTCAAACCAATACTTCTGGTATTTGAAACCTCAGGGACAAATAGCGAGTCCGAATGTAATAAAAAAACTACGTGAACTCTTTCTTTTGAGGAAAAAAGCCAAAAAAGCGCAAATCGCCCTGTCCTAATAGTCAGCTTGCATGCATCTGTCATGGATTAGCTCAACCACATCTCACACAGCTCAACACCCCAAAACACACCAGTCCTAGTTCTTCTGCCTTCACTGTTAAGTGTAAAGGCGATCTCCATTTCAGTGGATCATTATTTAAGAGTCAACGGGGCGGCGACGTAGTTAACATGCGCCCACGCACCGCGGACAATGAGCACGCGCTCGCATTTCAACGTATGCACTGCTTTTGTTAGGATTACGGGGAGAATGTATTTTGGTGACAACAGGATAAAAAAAAGCATGCTTGTTGGTATTAATTTAAGAAAATATTCTGAACTTATACATGAAAATTAACATTTATTTATTTATAGTTAATTAAAATGGTACACCACCAATGACATTAATTAACATAGAAGCAATTACAACGGTGACAATAATTTCATTAAACATACCGTGTAAGTATGCATAATGATCTAAGCAATTCTTAAATCTAAATACCGTTGACTTAAAGTGGAACTGACTATTAGAAAACCCACAATTGTCTGAATATGCAACACACAATAATTATTTTCTTTTCTCAAAAGCATCTGTACTGCATGCAGTGCAGAACACTGCAGGATGTTAGGTATAGTCATTTGCTCTTTTGATTATATTTTTAATATTTATTCATCTTATAACATATCTAGTAGATACCTATGTATGTGTGGCATACAACACCTACACATTTTATTCTGTTTATATTATATACCAACACAACATACAATATCTACTACATATCACTCGATTCACAATTGCACAAACCCCCCATGACATCAATCATCGCGGTCCCCTTTCAATACTTACTCAATTTACTCAGAGCTGAGTCCAACTTGATTTAACTTTCTAGACAGTTATCCTAAGTGTTTCTCCGTGTTCGTAATATCAATGTTTACTTTAAAAGTTTCAATCCAAGGAAATATATACATAATGGTACTTATGGTAAGTTATTACGATACCATAATATGCTACAAAACGTTAGGTTAGTTGACTACCACTTCGAGAAAATGAGAGCAATCTTTAGTTACAGAAGTTGCTCAGTCAAACGAAACAATATTGTTGTAAGATAAAAATGTATGTTTTTTTTTACCTCTGCTCTCCCACTGCTGGGCAAAGGTATCTCCTATAGTTTTTCATTCATCTTTAACTGCTACTTTTTCAGGCCAAAATAGATCCAACATAATTATTATGATTTTAGGGCCCAAATAGGAATAAAATCTGGGGTAAACAAGGAAATGTTGTGTGGGTTGAAACATCGGAGGTGAATGTGAGATAAATCTTTAGATCTCATCATCATCTACCTAGCCTTCTCCCAACTATGTTCTCGTCGGATTCCTGTCTAACCGGATGCAAGTGAATACCAGTGTTTTACATGGTATAAATCGTTACATCTAAAATTGTTAAATATACCCCTTGTAAATTCGTCCAGACTCCATCACATAATTATAAACGTATAGGTATAGTACTCAATCCTGATCGCCCCTAACATGATGGTCCCCCCAGCGATACATCAACGCCTGCGCATCCCCGCCGCACTAATTACTGAAACACCGCCGACAACGGACAACGCTAAATAATCAACTGTTATGTTCCTATAAATACCTACGGACAGATATGGGCCCTTCTCTGAATCAGGACTTGTTAGGATTTAGTGATTTATATTTGCTACATTCACGCAGTAGGGACTTGAAGTTATGCGAGTATGCATTGCATGAGGAAAAATACTGTTCTTATCTCTTGTATGGGCATTTATTATGTATATAGGTATAAGATAGCTGATGCTGTGGTAAAATATAGTCAGCAAGGTGATAGTGGCGATTATTAAATTTTGTGATTTTATTAATATTTTAACTTGTATAGAACAGGCTACAGTTATCGATTCTTAAGGACTAATAAAAATAAATTATGAAAATTATGCTCTTACAGCCGGGTCTAGACTAGTCATGTTTCAAGCTACATTAAACTATAATAATATAAGTTCTACATACAAGTTACTTCATAACACTGGTACGTACATTAAGTAACTGTTTCCTAACTTCATCGTTATTATATTCTGCGAGAAAATAAACAGCAGTGTTATTCTTTAATTTTCACGACATCCGGGAACAAGACGTTGTTTATAATAATAATATGGTAAGGAAGATGTTTTCTAAACGAGCTTTAGGATGAGGTCGTATTATTAAACTGTAGGATAAGTGGAGACATATTGTAGAGATATGTTGCTATTTCGTTTCAGAACTGGTCAGTCAATCGGCCTAGCCTTTTCCTTTTATTGGGGTCGGCTTCTAGTCTAACTGGATGCAACTGAATACCTACTAGTTTTTTACTTGGGAGCTATTCCCTATCTGACCCCGACAATCAAGTTACTAGGTAAGACTAGTTGTCAGACTTTTGGGCTACCTGTAACGACTATCAAAGATCTACGAATGACAGCCGGGACCAACGGCTTAACGTGCTTTCCGAGGCACGGAGGGGTTTCGATATGTAATCAATAGTCACCCATCCACGAACCAACCGCGACAAGCGTAGCATACCTTTGATCGACCAGTGCGGCTGTTATCATTTAGCCACGAGCCCCTCTACCTCTTTTTCAGAACAGTGTAAGTGAGTTATTCATTATGTTTAATTTCTCAATAACAACAATATTATTTAACAATATTATTGGCTCCTTTTGTATTTTCCTAGTCATAAAAATAATAGCTTAATGTCTATCGCCACTCTAGTAAGTCGTGTGGTGCGGGAGGTAGTCCCGACTATTAGTTGACGAGTAGGTACTTCACTATAGCCGCGGTAACGAGCCGACTTGAGAATCACTTGGGACGTGGCCAGGGGACAAGCGACTGGACGACACTATTGGTATTTATTATATTAACTTTAAAAATACCAATAGTGTCGTCCAGTCGCTAATTAAAAAGAAAGAAAAGAAAGAAAGAAAAGTAATATAATATAATTACTATAGTAGTAGATAAGAACCTACTGATGTATTATTTAATTATCTAGTGGTGGCTTTGTATTTTGAAGATGATAAGAGATACTCTTTCTAGCAACCTTTTTTTTTTTTTTTTTGAGGGTGGGAAATCATCAAATGACTTCTCCCGCTCTGGGCCGAGCGAGAGGGTGTGTCAGACTTTTACTGACTAAAACCCACCCGTGTTCCTTCCGTTGCCTGTGTGCCGGGGCCGCGTTATCCCTTTCGGACAAAACCGCAACCCCAGCAGGTTTCTAGCAACCTAAAAGCCAAAACTGATGCAAATCATTCTACAAACAGGCGTACCTACTGAAGAACTAGGTATTGGTTCTCATGAGAATCGCAATATGATTCACTTGATTCATAAAATTGTAACTAGAACAAAAGCACTAGATATTGAAGAAATATACGATTATTTAAGTGTAGGACTAGAAAACTTATATATCTACGGACTAGACCATCACATTTTAAATAATCAAGAAAAAAAAACAACAACTACATGCAAATAAGCCCACGTCGTCATATTTCCACGGCAATATTTTAATACCCAATCAGAAGAAATCCGCTTGTATTAAGTCAGCTACCAAGAAATCCTTCAGATAAGGATTATATTTTTTATTAAAAAAAACTTTTGAACACAGACGGCACACACAAATTGCTTTTCCTGAAATATGAATTTTACTAAAATGTTCTAAGGAATTTATTTTGAGAGACAATAATTAACCCGGGGGCACTGAGGAAACTGGAATTGGTTTTTAAACATTTTAATTTGAATAAGAAAATTAGAAATTAGTCATTGTGGGGGCGACTTTATTTGTGAAGGATTGCAAACCGTGCCCCGAGGTCGATAGGGACCCTCGTAGTACTCTTTACCGAAATTGGTGAAACTAGTGTGATGATAAATTATTATTTCTTCCTTGTATAAGAGGTTTTTTACCCGCTTTTGTAGTTAGAATATCAGGCTGACATTATTATGCTTAATAGGTGCAATAAAAGGGGCCGCTATAAGTGACCCACTAAGCGTTCTTTCAGCGCACCTTGGGCAGTTAGCCGCGCTTCCAACTTGCTTACCAGCTATTTACCACAGCATGGCCCAAGATTATGGCTTAGCTCATGTTCTCGTGCCAGTACAACAGAAGAAGATGCTTTTTAATAGTATCAAAAGCCAAAACTGTCTGTGCAAGCAAAACAAACAAGCAAATACAGCTCGAAGTGCCGGAAAAGAGCACTTACATCAGCAAGCACTCCCTATTTACAAGAGGAGTGTTCCTCTTAACCCTTCCGCGAGTTTCGTGGCTCCTCACTACGGGGAGGTTTCTCCGTAAGTCAATATTTGAAGTTAGACACGACGATTGGAAATAAACTGTGTCTATACGAGGGTAGAAGAGGTGCTATCGATCACTGCAGAGATGATAGTTTGCGTTACGTACCCATGTTGGTTTAGAATCGTGAGTGACAAGTGTAGCTTAGGGGGTGCTGGGAAGGGTTTCTGGGTACTTCAAGATGGGTACTATTTAGACAAGTTGTGGTATTCCCCACGGCATGGGTGTGCTACGTTTATACAACAATCAGTATAAATGTATCTATACTATACGTATAGGTGGTATTATGTTGATTGTAAATTGGATAAAGCCTACCTCAACTAACTGAAAAAAAAGTCTATATTAAGAACACACAAACTGAAAAAGCAAGTTTCACTGCTCCACTAAAAAATTTAATCCTGGACTTCAACAGCCCCGGTTGCGTAATTCCCATGAATCAGTTAGGTGTCACTCTATGTAATGATTTCGAAATCCCAAGTATCTGTTATCAGATGGAGGTAGACAGTGATTATTAGGTAGTTATTAGGCACTCACGCCGCGCAGCCAGTTGAGCTACCAAAACTGACGCGAAGTACTTTATCCACTGCTGATCTGCAAATTACTGTCATGTTTCTGACGATGTTTAGATTATCTTAAGGTGCATAGAGTCAATATAATGTTGAAATTTTGCAACATGCGAATCAGAATCAAAATTGCTACTTATAATAATATAATGAAGAGTTTGAAGAGAGAGTATGAAGAGCTTAATATTTCATTGTATAATGCCAACATTTTGTTAGACAAAGATTTATTTATTTATTTAACAGATTATGTACACATATAAACAGACAAGAATGATGTGTGATATCTATATTTATTCCACTCGGCGTCGTGAGTCCTTAGTTCTATACTTTAACTAAATAACTTATCGTCTAAGTATCAACTAACTGTAAAGACCTATCGATTGATAACTTTATATCGATTTCTCGATGACGTCCCTTAAAATAAATAAACCGTTAACACTTGCGCTTTTAATAAATGACTTCAAACAAACGGGAACCAACTGTTGTATCAATCAGATTGTCAATCACTCAGCAGGTGATATTTTCTCTAGTTTCGTCACAATGCAGATAAAACAGAAGGTTTATTGATTCTGCTAAGGCCTTACACTAGTCATTCCTCCCGTATGAGTGCATACGGGAGAAATGACTAGTGTAGCCTTTCCGTGTACACATAGAAAAAGATATTCTGGGCAAGTAATTTGGAGGTAGAGAAAAGTGGTGTCAAGGCACTCTATTAAATAAGGAGGACCCTTCAGCCGGACAATCAGTTTGATATAATAATAATACCAGCCTATTATTGTCCCACTGCAGGGCAAAGGCCTCTTCTCATACAGAGAAGGCACGAGCATTGATCACCACGCTTGCTCAAGACGGGTTGGCGATTTCAGTCTTATATTAACTATAAGTCCAGGTTATATATCGACAGTCCAATCCAGTCTGATATAGCTCCTTCAAAATAAAAATAAAACCGGCCAAGTGCATGTCGAACCACGCGTAATTGGGATGGATTTATCCCAAAAAGAAACTTCACTTTGTACTTGTTCTTCTTCTTCTTCTTTTCGTGTGGTGAGTGACTAATCTGGTGCCATAGTTTAAAGCCGCCCATACGCCTCTGTCTTGGCTGAACATTCGTCGAGAAATATCAGAATCCTAAGTTTCTTTTTGGGATAAATTTATCCCAAAAAGAAATTTAACTTTGTACTTCTTCTTTTCGTGTGGTTAGTGACTAACCTGGTGTCAGAGTTTTAAAGCCACACAAAGGCCTCTGACTTGGCTTAACATTCCGATGAGAAATATCTCTCAGGCATGAAAGGAAGGAAAATATCGTGAGGAACTTTGTACTTGAAAAACATGTGCTTCCAGACATCGACATACGACACGGTCAATTCTTCAACTGCAAATGTAAGTTTGTAATTGCAAAAAAAAAAAATATATATATAACTACAAATTAATAATTTTCGAACTTTTCCCATTACTTGTGCTGTGAGACCTTTCTTCCTGCCAAGTAGCTAGGTCAACGGCAAGTACCCTGTAGGTTTTGATTTATTTGCGAGTATCAAGATATGTCGCATAAATGGCCGTATTGTTATAATGCGTTGACTTAGTTAGAAGCTTGATTTTTTTAGAGCTTCAAGGGACCGTAGACCTGATTGATATTAACAGCGATGTGATCCTATCACGGTTCCTTTTTGTCCTTTTGAGGTGCGGAACCCTAAAAATAACTGGGGTAGTGAATTACAGTTAAATTCTTGATTATAGGTTAAATGGACAAACTATTGTCGATTATAGCCTACTTCTGAAAACACCACCATGTTTTGAGAGCTTTAAAAAACAGTTATTTTCTGACAGCCAAACTCTGTTACTCAAAATAAACACTGCAATTAATATAGCTAATCCGTTGAAAATGCCATTTTGTCTCTTGTCACTACACATTAACTTCTTACCACGATTAGTTACTTGTGGTCCTTCTGCCCCTTGCATTTCTTTGTTTAGCTGTTGACTCAGAATGAGTATCTAGTAGTGATTGACAAGAGTTTGAGATAAATAGCGGCTGTCGCAGCAGCTGGGATGTGTGTCGTTATGTGCTATACACTACTTGGTGACAGCTGTCCCGGTAGAAGAGATTTGAGAGGTTTAGTGTTTATTGATATGAACTAAATGTGCTTGAGATATTTGATTGTTCGGCCGTTTTGGGAGTCGGTTAAGGGGTAGTTCCGTGAATAGTGGTTCTTTTAAATATCTATAAAAAACATTACTCTGAGGATGATTACAATATTGCTGATGGAATCATTCAATCGTTATTTCAGGGGTTAAAATTAAAGCATTGTTTTGAATTAAGCATTGTTTTACAATAAACTTAACCGGCTAAAATTAACTGATAAAATGCTGATGTTTATGATTTTGAATAACATATTTAATACCTAAGCATAAATTACTTTTGAGTTGAATGGCGCTGCCAGCCCGTTGTCTAATAAATATAATAACAATTCCATTCTGTTTCGCCACCGCGCCATTTACCGAAACGCCCATAAAGTACAAACAAACAAAAAACATTCACAAGTAATCTATGCAGATATAAATATCATTGTCTTGTCACCATACGCTAAAGTTAATTTAACTTGAACAATACCCACGCAGCAAACCACGGGAATTGAAATTACCAAACGGTGATTGCAATATGTTAGGTAGTCATTTCGCTATACATTGATGTCTATGTGTGGGAGATACGTAGGCATACAGTGCGGAGCGCGCAATGTATTAGTCAACATGCAAGTAATTGGTTCGCGATTTGTACACGTGTGTTGTTAGAATTTGTTTTGGTGTGGTGTAAGTTGCGAGCTGAAGCGAGGAGTGTGCTAGGTAATTAAGTCAAATGTAATAGGGATGATGCCTGGGTAAAAAAAATTAAATTCTAATTAGTCAGTCAGATAATCAAAAAATATTAGACAAGTATTTTTTGCTTTATCATATTGTAGCGGCATCTACATCGCTACATGCGAACTATGCATCAAAGACCTGACGTCACACAACATCCTGACGTCACACAAATCCTGCATCGCGCAATTAGAGTTTACCGCGCGATAAACATATATACAAGCTTCCCGACTTCAACCTCTGGGCAACTGCCCAGATGATGATGCCCGGGTGTGATGTCTGGCGGGCAACTGCCCGCCAGACATCACACCCGTCTGGTCGGAGGATCCTCCCTTTTCTAT
The DNA here is from genome assembly GCA_947364205.1 of Agrochola lota. Classification (NCBI taxonomy): domain Eukaryota; kingdom Metazoa; phylum Arthropoda; class Insecta; order Lepidoptera; family Noctuidae; genus Agrochola; species Agrochola lota. The sequence goes on from OX376227.1 coordinate 635,010, forward strand.
GGGGAATGAGTGAACTTTACACCCTGTTCCTCATACCCCTAAAATATTAATAAAAATAATACTTAGATAAAACGCATTTTAAGTTGGGGAGTGGGGGCCGCTACGTCACTAGTATGTATAAAATCCACATACTCGTGACGTCATGGCACATTTTACCTCAATGTATCGCCGTAATCGATTACGTAAAAAAAGAAAAAATACGTGTCCAATATTTTTTTATAATCTCAAAGACGGACAAAAAAAAATTTTTGTCGTCATCCCTATTATGTATCTTCCTTAGTTCACAATTTTCCTCTAAATATATTGCTTGTTGCACAGACGAGCTTTAAAAGCTAAACATGCAAAGAAATTACAGGCACAAGAAATATTTTAATTTTTATCTCTAAGTTTAACACCGTGTTCACTGTGTTGTGCAAATCTTGGTGAAATACGAGTACCTAATAATTTTCCACCCGTTGAAACCCCAAACTGTTGCTTATATAAAATATCACAATATATTTTTCTTATTTTCTGGGAGAGTTTCGGTTTGACCAACTGAGGTAGGCCAAGTAGAGCTATGACCTACGTAGTATCAAAGCTCTGCCGCCTATGACGTGGCCCACACCCCAGCTCCTGATAAATGTGGGCACAACAGGCAATTAGGCGGAACACGAAAATAATAAAGGACACTCGCTCTGGACAGTGTCTACACGATTTATAAATGTGGTCACAGACTGCACAGTTATATTCGAAGCTAATTGTCTAACTGACTTTAGTAAGAATGACTTAGTAGACTATTTAAGAGTTTTCCTTTGTGCGTTAGTAGCAGTGCATAAATATTGTGATCATTTTATATCGTTTGCAGTTTGCGATATACTCGGTGAAACTGATAATTAAAGAATTCCAAAATAGAAGTCGTAATCTGCCTTCCTGTATAGGACAGTATGAAACTCTACCTCACATTATTATATCACATTCCACTAAATATAAACACATTCACATTCAGAATATCTCCATAATACAGAGCCCCATAAAATAGGGTCATACAATAAATTCAAAGAAATTGAGACTTAACGCGCCGCGGTGGCGTATTTACAAACACCATTCTTCACGAACGCACAGTCGACTGGGTTTGCGCTGGGACGCAGTATACTTTGTATAGCCAACACTGCACAATTTATTCATTGCGCAGTCGAACGCCGGTAGATTTATGAGCGCGATATCGCTTCCGCGCCGCGTATGAAACACCGATTTCTGGAGACACGACTTGACGATCGTACATGTACTGACTTGGTTAACGACGCAGTAAAATCTCGGCTATCCTCTGAAGGTTTTCATTACAAAATGTCGGAGTTTTTCTCGAAACTGTCTTGTTGAAATCTTGGTTTAATTTATGATATCGTTACGAAAAAGATCTCAACTGTCCAGAGATTTTTTGAGTTAAAAAAGTTAAAAGCCTTTCCAACAAATAGGCGCATATTTTAACCGCAATCTTTGGACTCATCAGATTTTACGAGACTTTCTGTTATCATGAGAACTCCTTTCAAGAAAATGTTCATTGGCCTGTCAGTCTATTCAGCTGCTTGAAAATTACCTTTCCAGTAATAGTCTAATATCCTAACAGTGAGCTATCCAAGTGTCAGGAGGGCGTGGGCCATCTAAATTCTCAGAATAGATAGCAAATGGATGATTACGAACCCCTCTTGACATCCATCCCAAGTTTAAGAACAGCACCTGGTTTCTCCTAACACCTGCCGTTTTGTAAGCACTCCATTTATTCATACCTCCGTGTCTGAACATGAACGCGGTTCGGAGGCGTGCCATAACCGATTTATGTGGGGGTCTTGAGAGCCCCCGGGGGCGCCACTAGTTACCACAGAAGCTTTGTTCCACTGCCACCCACTACCTAAATTATTGTCTGCTGATTTTTGAGATATCGCTCACTATATCAAATATATACGAGCAGATTCAGAAATGTGATTTGTCGCTTGTTTTCTGCGGCGAGAAACAGAGTTCTACGCCATACAAAATAAATAGAATTTATGACAACCTATTTTACCTCTTGTGTAAAAAAATGGCACATCTATATACGAGTACATATTATAAAACAAAGTCACTTTTCGCGTTTGTCTGTATATCTGCGTTGTTCTTCTAAACCACGCAACAGATTTATACGGGGAAGCAGGAGCGGCCCACTAGTTATCAATTTGTGTGTGTAAACAGCATTGTTGTGGGCCATTTACTGATTACGAAGACTTTAACTTAACACAGAAGTACAGTTATATCCTCCCAATAAGACGTTCATTCAGGCTCCGATGCATTAAATAAATCATGTACAGATCCATCTAAAATAGTTGGCAAAAAAATTCAAGCTGAATTTCCGTTGGGAGTGAAAAAAGAGCAACATATCATAGCAGCCGATGCATTTGTGCTAATGCAGTTGCCTAACAGCGTGCATATCTGATGGAGCCCACTCCGCTCATGTTTGAGGATAAAGGAGAGGCGCTTACAGCATAAAAATGTAGTGCATGTGATGCACCCCCGATATTGCAAGTAATATGACTTGCAATATCGGGGGAGATGGTCTATGAAAGTATTATAGAATATTTTAAGAATGTGAAAGAACGAAAATATTGAGAAGCTAAACGGAAAAGGCACCTAAAACTCGATAATTTCTTCCAACTAGTGGTTACTAGTTGGGAGAAATTATTGAGTTTTAGGTGATTCAATAATGAAATTTTTAATCAAGAACCTGTAAATTTGCAAATACAAACACTTGGAGAAGACGCGAAATAGACAGACACAGCGACATTAGCTAATACTGCTGCAAGAAGCCAAACAACTAAAGAAGATAGAAGGTATTGAATAAATCATCTTCGGCCTAACTATCCGTTCAATCGTAACCAGAATACATAATTGCAAACAAAACTAATCAATTTACCTACTGTTTCTAATTTTTAAATTGGTTTAATCAATTTGATCAACACAAAAGTGCCAATACTTCTAAACATCTTCTCACCCCAAAATAATTAATAGTCATGCTAAGCCAATAAACTCTGTTAAAGTATCAGGCGTTCCAATCGAGGCTAACTCGAAATTGATTACTTGTGAAACTTTGTAATCAAGAGAAGCTGGAGAAGAGGCTTTTATTAAAACGGTCTCGACACCCGGTAGGTAGGTACTAGGTAGGTACCTACTGCCCTTTGGTTATCGGATCGTGTCATTCCATTAATTTGGTTAGACCTTTGATCGCATTTAAAAGTGTCAGCTATGAGATTTTTTAGTTTGAAAGTTTAATTTTGATTGATCAAAAATTGAGATTAAAAGCTCTATAAATTCAATTCTTACAGATTTGTGTGATTCTATCTTAAATAAAAAAGTACGTATTGAGAATTTAACTAACATAACAAAACTAAGTAACTGGCGAAATAAGCTTAGTTATGCTAAGATAATATTTACTTTGTAAAACATGAGTACAGTACATAATATATGTGGTGGCTATATGTTTTGCCATTTATGGCGAACAAAATTAGTTGCACTAGACAGACAACACAAAATAATAAAAAAAAATATAATTAAAAATACAATGTCAAAATTAAAATTAAATTAATACTACAATATCAAAAATTTAAATTCAATTTGAGTAAGACATATAGAAAAAAAATGAATACGCACAATCAAAATTCTATACAAGCAAAATATCGTTTGAAAATTCGTCTACGCTGTAATAGCACTTCTCTAGTAATAACCAGCACACGTAGCATGACGCTTTCTATTTCTACGAAGAATAGACATAGCTCTTTCTATACAAACTGACATTTCGTTTCTCCATTTTTGACATCGCACCGTAGAAATCTTTCTACAATCTGTCATTTTGTCTTACGTTTCTAACAATCTTTGTCTAGGTCCTTCTACATGTAGACTATTTCAGAAGAAAGTTTTCTATGCCAAACTGCCAAAATCACACTGACAACTGACTGTTGTCTAAGGTAGTAAAGACAATTTGATTTTGTAATCGCCATGCTAAAGACAGTAGAAAACTTTCTACTCGACGGAGACAAAGTATAAACGGTTATCTACAAAATCATGATTTTACAGAAGAACGTTTTGAATGCAAAATTGTGATAATTATTAGAAGAACAAAGCTATCTTCTATTTTACATCATTTAGATAATAGGGCATTACCAAGGAAATGGTTAAGGCCAATATTACTGTAATATTTTTTGTTCCAAAACACAGTACTTCGTCATTTTAATAATAAATATTGTGTGTGTGTGTGTTCAAACAGAAAAAAGTCCCATGACAAAACAAAGAATTCTGAGTCGAATTATGTCAAAGAGTGAATTTCGTAAAAAGTGCAGTTGAGTCTTTCTACTTTGGTGCCGTCGTACTGTCTACACGGAACGTCATTTTTGTCTACTCTTCCGTCGACAAAAAGTTGCTCATGCTACGCGTGCTGAAGGGACTTTTAAAATTTGTTTAGAGGCATACATTTAATAATCTCTGGTAATTTATTATAAATATTTGGAGCAATACCAAAGAAACTTTTTTTCAATAAAGCTGTTTTACACTTGTTTTGACGTAACAAATTCTTGTATTTTGCACGAATTGGGGTTCTCTTACCTGCTGAAATGTTTTGAAATAATCGTTGATTCGCTTTTACAAATAATGCAGTTTCCAATATGTACAAAGATGGAAAGGTTAGTATTTTTAATTTTTTAAAGTCAGGAACGAAACTATCCGTTGTTCTTAAACCACACAGTCATGTGAAATGTGGGTGTACTATAAGTACATCTCTGCCTAACCCTTCTGGGAATACAAGCGTGACGCTATGTGTTTTATTAGTACTATACCATACAACAGTGTGTCTGCCTGTGTGGTGCAAACGTACGATTTGTAGATCAAACAAATCGGTATCAAACGGAACGATAATCGGTTTCCTCAGAACTTCTCAGAACTGTATATTCTGAAGTAAAGTTTATCAACACGCATTATATTCCAAAAGCGCGCAAATCTATATTCCAAAGCACGTCTACAAACTATATCGCAGAATTACGAACTTTTCAAAGAAAATATTCTCCCATTCATTCAGTTTGCGAAACTTATCGACGTCAATACTGTTAACCTTCGGTTATTCAAGCAAATGTATCCCATAGCCACATGAAACGAGTCAGTAAATCACACGGCGCATTCATTGCCGCTTGTGAATGGAGCCGGGAGGGAGACACAATAGCGGCCGCGCAATGGACCTAGCAACATGATTTATGATCGCAGACATGCTTTGATACAGGCTTATCCTCTAATGGACTGAAACTGCGGGCATTCATTTAACTAAGATATTGGATGGGTATTTGGATGTTGCCATGGGTAAAATATTTTTAAATTTTATTGCAGTTTTATTTTGCAAGAATATTGTTTTTTTTTGTTTGCGCAACCAATTTGTGTTTGTCCCAGTTTAAAAAAATTATCAATACCATGGAGGGACAAAACCAACAAAATCTAAACAAAAAACTGTATTGAAGTTGAAAATGCATAGATTTTTGGGAGAGAGGACTTTAAATTAAACAAATTCACAAGTTGCATAGTTATCATGTAAAGCAATCACTGCACTGTGCAGCAGATGCTAAGCAAAATATATAAATTAAAAGTACACAAATGTTATATTACTCAAAGTTATGAAAATTGCTCACTATGATGTTGTCACATTACCTGTATGAATAAAAAAATAAAAAACAAATTACAAAGTAAGTTCTTAGCTTGTCGTGATGGCCCAGTGGCTAAAGCCTCGCCTCTCATGCACGAGGTTGTGGGTTCAAAACCGGGCAAGTGCTAATGTGATTTATTTAATTTATATGTACTTTCTGAGTTTATCTTGGACATTACTGATATCGGTAAAGGAAAACATCGTGAGGAAACCTGGACTTATAGTTAATATATGTCTAAAATCACCAACCCGTCTTGTGCAAGCGTGGTGATCAACGCTCGTGCCTTCTCTGTATGAGAAGAGGCCTTTGCCCTGCAGTGGGACAGTGACAGGCTGGTATTATTATTATTTATTAAAGTAAGTTCAATAAAAACGTAAAATAAACAGCGAATATAAATATTGACTTAACTCAGAAGCAATAAAAAATCTCGAAGGATATTTGAAGCAATATAGCCAACGTTCAAATATGGAGGATCAACATAACTCCACGTAAACCGTGTCTGACTAAATTGAACGGCCACAAGCAAGATACGGCTATACCGGACTATAGTGGGCTATAGTCATGAAAAACAACAAACGAAGGAGTGAATATTACAATATACCACTGGCCGGAACGATTTCATCGGAACCAGAAAGGCAGCACTATCGTATTAACAGCCAGTGGTAAAGAAAACTTTACTTTTCTACATTATTTTATTTTCAAAAATAGCTTTAAAATAATATTGCACATTGGTTGTTGTCGTATCAATGGTACATTCTAACATCTATGTAAAAGTATGAACACCAAAAAATAGTAGGTAGGAATATTATGTAAAAGCTTTTTATAATGTCAGGATTGAGGATAGTTATAGTAATAAATAAGCCCTTAACTGTTATTGTTGACAATACGCGGGGTATATTGCCGACTTTATACCTTTGTATGATATAGAAAAATACTGAAGTAGGTTCACTGCGACACAATGGATAACCGAAAGTAAGTCGCGTTTCTCTCAACAGAATCTGATAGACCTAAGGACCGTAGTCCTTATTGCATGTTTTTTAGGCATCGTGCGTCTCTGTACTTGTAATGAAACCTTTTTTAGGTTGGAACTTCTGTTTCTCTTCGTACTATAACAATGTAACGTTTTTATTTCTTTGCAAATAAGTATGGATGATATTGAATACTTGTGTGGGTACAACCATTCGCAATCCGATTTGACCTTTTAATAAAAAGGGTTTATTCCAACAGTTTTGTGTCGCGTTGCTTTTAAGGGAACTATTATTTTATGCATTGAGCTGTTGACATTTAATGTTACAAGCTTTTCCCTGTAGTGTATGGTCAGTTAAGTAAATAGTACTGTTTATGTTATAAATGGTTTTGTTAGCGTGAAGTCATGAATGGAAATGATGTGGAGGTTTGTGTTTATTGCTTTATTTTAGAGGTACGGTCAGGTGATGATCACACTTTGGGACACAATATTGTTTTTATTTACGTTATAAAAAAATGTTTCTCTGCGTAGGTAAACTTTAGAATAGTTGCTCGATAGTGGCCCACTTGATAAAAACGAAAAAATCCGTGCTTGTCCGTGTATGTCGAGACTGCAGCCCCTGTTGATAACTTGAAGAAGCGATAATAATCAAAGACTTTAAACATCCAATCTACCTGAATGCAACCCACCATGTTTAAAAAACACAAATTGTTGAACATCTCAATGTTTACAGTTTGCCGTATTATGAGTATTATCCGAGACAACATTGGCTGTGCCCAAAGCTCCGGATATTGGTAACTTGGCGCCATCCGCGGACCGGTCAAATTAAAAATCGTATTGGAATTGTGTCAATAGTATTTTAAAAGGGATTTCGTGAAGCTTTTATGGGGTAAAGATGAAAATGTGTTTGAATTGGTTTTTGGAATTAAGCGATAAAGTTTTTATTATCGTTTAAAGAACTTGGGCGAATGAACTTGATCAAAATAACAATGAGTAAAAATATATAATAATAATAATTTTATTTAGGTACGTACATTAAGGATTTGTAGAGGGACTTACAAAGTATGCATTATTAATTACATAGTGTAGGTACGATGAATTGTTGGGTGAAGTGAAACGCTGCTCTCCTAGCTAGATCACTGAGCAATCTGTGATCTAGCTGGAGAGCAGCGTTTCAAATATGGCAGATACATACATAGTTTTTTACACATTATTATTTTTATATAAAGCTTTATAAAATACATATTAAACCGCCATTTATTAAAAACACAACATTAAACAGAGAATTATCTTTGCCTTCCTTTTACCCCATATTAAAGTTCTGAGGGCACGTAGGAAAAATGCTACCGCAGGCGCTGAGCTTACCAAAACTAAATATAAGCAAAACGATATCCTCTACAAACAAAATACTTAATCATTATAAGAAAAATATTTACACAGTTTAATGAAAAACCTTGCGAATCCACTCACGTAGCCATGTAAGGCAAATAAAAAGAAATATATGTATTTAATAACCTCCCTGTAAGCTTGTAGCTGGTCTAATGCGTAATACCCTGAACAAAGCGTAGTTGAGACCACCTGCTGCTAGGATATGAACTTACTTACTTCGGTACTGAATTCTTAAAATGATCACCATAATCATAAGCCCGTTGGTATCATACAGGCGACTGAGGGATTGTCGCAACAGGGTAGGCAGTCAGTGTCTTTCTGTTTGCTAAACTAACTTTATATTCCTCACATGCTGTCTGGAGTCTAAAAGTCAAACCCAATGTTCGGGAAGAAGCTAGGCGCATGATAGATATGCGTGGTGATTACGGCTTCATTATGATGGTTAATAAGAGCCCTTTGTTCCGTACTGGACATACATAATATTTTATAGTGTATTCAAAAAAAGTATCTGGGAAAATATATAGAAACCTTGTTCAGGCTAAGTTCTTACGCAGTCAGTAACTGAATGGAATTAGTACGACTCATTCAACTGTATTAAGAAGGTTTCAACTTTATATTTCACCACTTTTTCTAAAAATTAAGAAAGAAAGAAAATGTGTTTATTCTGCACAAAATAAACGCAAAATACACAAAAAAAAAAATACAATACCCTTTTACAAATTAGCCAAAAGCCTCGTATCCAATATTCAAAACTGAAAAGTTTGACAAATTTTGTCTATTGCTTGCTGTCAGGGCCAGAGGCCAAAAACAATTTACAATTATTGCGTAATGTGTTGCGACATTATCAAATGAAAACAAACAATCAAACCTACAAAATCCCGATTGCAAAGTGGAAAAATAATAATTTGTGTAACAAGCAAGAACAATTATAAGAACAATTAAGCTGTCCATCAATACTCCTTTTGCAGGCCGCGACAGTAATGTAAATTGGATAAGACAAATAAATTGTAATAAAAAAATGAACAAAAGCTAAATGAAGAAAAATTATTTCAAATTAGAGTTTCCGATTGAAGTATTCAAATAATCAAATCTAATTACTCAATTTGTAAATTGGCTTACACTTGTTTACATTTTCTTCAGATACTTTTGGAACATACTATAAACTATATGTTGTTATTAATTTACAGTTCACAGCTGGCACCTAACCATTACTTGATACTCATAGTTGTTTCTGTGTGGAAGGTACGCCTATATAGGAGATATGTCTATATACTCGTATTATGAATTAAGAACTGCTGATTTTGATAACGAGCAATGACATAATCAAGGAAATCCGATGAAGTTCTTTACAAGTCTTGAATAATGTAGATGAATACCCCAAATCTTAGCCAAAATGTAATAAAATAATTCGTAAAGACTGTAATTAACTTTAACTTTTCTGCAAGCGTTCATTTTTTACTTCAAACATTTAAAAAATATGTTAGCGACGAGTTATTTCAAAGTTAAATTGGCCATATTTTATTTAAATTACTTTCTAATTTCGTTTCAAGTTTTTTTATCGTTGTCAATTTAGATTACAGTCTTCAGCGTAACAACTTATATTTTTTTACTGTTCATCTGGAAATGACAGACGAGTTATCCGAAGATCTACGCAGGTAGATCTATAAATAGCTTGATATTTGCATTATAAATTGCTTTGTTAACAAAAAAAAATAGACTAGCAAATTGTAGTTTACGGAAATTATTAGATGATTCCTAAAATGCTTTGTTTCTAGGTGCTCAATCCGATTCACTTCCACAACAGTAATCCATAGAGCTTACAAATATTATTCAATTCCCCTTGTAATTCGTTAGCACGCATATCACAAGAAATCCTAATGTCAGTGGGGCTGTAAGAAGTATTTATATTTAGTCAAGTATGTTTCGTTTGTGGGAATATTAATATTGTTCTAGGGTGAGTGACGCACAGCAGCCATTTATCATATCCCCTCTTATTATTCTGTTAGAAAAAAGCCGTCCCGTGAAGACTGTCAGTCTAAACAAATAACCCTTTAGGCGGGAAAAAATGATGAAAGAAAAAAGCCGACCAAGTGTGTCGTACCACGCACAAAGAAGGGTTCTGTAGTTGGGATGATCTTATCCCAAGAACAAACTTAACATTGTAGTTGAAAAACAAAACTAAGATGGCCGATTATTACTCGTTAACCTGTAAAGCCTACTTAGCTGTAATAGTTTTTCTTTTAAGTTTGTTATATGTATACAGGGTGTTTGGCAGAACGTTGAACATACGAAAATGGTGGATAGGTGGGGTCATCTGCTACTTACTCAGCCCTAATTTATTTGGCCCTGGCCCACGGGATATCTTTTTTATTTTTTTTTGTCTTTCTTCTTGTTTCACCACTTTCTTAACTTTAAAGTGTAATTTTTATTAAAAATGGGTAAAACAGGCAATATTTAGTATTTTTTTTAAATCTTTTATGTTGACAGATTCTTATAAAATTATTGCTTTATTCAGATGTTAGCTAGAAAAAAAGTTATGAGTCCTCAAACTTACAGAAAGATGTAAAAAATACTTAAATCTTAATTTCAACTTGCATTTAAAAAAAAACAAAAAATGATTGAGGAGTTCCAATTCTAGCAAAACATCCCTAGTGTGTGAGCTTTCTAATGGTATGTAATTTGCTTTTATAAAAAAAAAACTTTAAGAGTTATGTCATAATTTTTTCAAGTAGGACATTGTTGACGAAACTCTACCTTTACGGAAAGTGAAATGTTTTACGAAATTTAATACTGCAAAGTTGGTGAAAATTAAATGATCGATTGAAATTATGCTGTACCAGTTAGGTGCATTAATGAAACAATTAAATAATTTTAAATAATTTATTTAAATAATAAATCACAGATGTTCGAATTGACGCCCTTCATTTACAATACAGGCGCGGCATCTACGTCTGATTTCTACAGTTGTTGTGCGCAGCAGCATCTCCTGTCGCATAATTTCGAAAGCAGCATTAATTCGATTTATTAAATCTTCTCGACTTTCTACTTCTGTAGTGTAAACTAGTTCTTTTGCCCTTCCCCACACGTGAAAATCGAGCGGAGTGAGGTCGGGCGATCGCGGAGGCCAGGGAATTGGTCCTCCCCTGCCAATCCACGAATTTGGGAAACAATTATCCAAATGCTCACGTACGATCAGACTAAAGTGAGCTGGGCAACCATCGTGTTGAAAGACAATAGGCCTGTTTATGTCTACTTGGAACACTTCTTCCATTAATGGTGGTAAATCATTGATCAAAAAATCCAAGTAGTTGTTCGCATTAATGTTGTCGGGCAAATAATGAGGCCCTATTAGCTTATCGCCAATCACTCCTGCCCAGACATTCACACTGAATCTCCTCTGGAAGCCCCTTTGTCTCTTCACGTGTGGGTTTTGATTTTTATGTGACCAATGGTGTAGATTGTGATAATTGACAATCCCTTCTTTGTCAAATTTGGACTCGTCCGTCCACAGAATACTTTTTAAAAAGTTTCCGTCGTCCACATCGGTATGCAGCAAATGGCGACAAAATTGCACACGTCTCCCAAAATCACTGTCATCGAGACCTAGAACAAACAAAACACGTCTAAGAATTGATGTCAATACTGAATCTTTTCTTCTTTCGAGTTCAAACTCTACAATTATCTAAATTAAATTATCTTCAATTTTTAAATAAGTACCTAATTGGCTTTATGGCTTAGCCATAAAGACGTAAGACCACATTCACAAAAGGGCGTGCGACTTTCCATTTGTTCTGAAAAGGAGCCATAAGCGCTGGCAAGTTTACCTACGCTGACCACCTGAAACCGAATTCGAAATCCGAATCCTGTAAGCGCTGGCCGCCTGATTGTTACGTGAATGCGACCGAATAGGAATAGTTTATTCGAATTTAATTTGAAATTAGAATTGAATGCGCAAAAAAACAACATGAGGCAAAACAACTAATAAAGAAAGTAACGAAATCAAGGTTAAATGGAACGATCAATTGAACTGTCTCATAATTTACTACATTCCACAAAATCGTATCAGATGCAGTACATAAATAGCTTAAAATCTTACCTTGCACTGGAGTGTAGTGAAAAGCATGCCTACCATCTACCCGGAGAACAGACCACACTTTCCATATGCTTAGGCCAAGCATTGAAGCTATTTGTCTAATGCTTTTGGTAGGGTCCGCGTCAAACTCGGCAAGAACTTGTTCGTCAATGGTAGTATCGGGTCGTGCTACGTTCACTCGTGGTTCTTGAAAGTTCAGGTTACCGGTTTGTCGTAAACGTCGGTAAGTACTCGCAAACGTCTGATGACTGGGTACTCGGCGGTTGGGATAACGCTCTTGATAAATCCTTCGCGCTTCACGCGAATTAGTATTAGCACTTCCATACGCTAACAACATGTCCGCGTATTCCTCACTGGTAAAAGCAGCCATTTCTTTACCAATAACAACAGGAAACAGTAATAACAAAAAACTTAACTAACAGGTAACAAAACTAGTGATAACAATAAAAGAAAACGAAGTGAACAAAAACAAACGTAAGCGTAACGGGCACGTGAGATCGCAGAGGCAGTTAAGTCTCGACTAAGAAAAGAATTCATTCTGAGGCGTTACGGTGCCACGAGAGCGAAAGAGAACAAAAATACGCTATGACTGCGCAAGAGTGAAACAAAATTTCTACCTGTTTCGTGTAACAACCATCCCAAGGGAATAGTGAATGTTAATTTGCACAACTGCTACTGGCAAGCCGTCGATCATTTAATTTTTACCAACTTTGCAGTATTAAATTTCGCAAAACATTTCACTTTCCGTAAAGGTAGAATTTCGTCAAAAATTGAAAAAATTATGAAATAACTCTTAAAGTTTTTTTTTATAAAAGCAAATTACATACCATTAGAAAGCTCACACACTAGGGATGTTTTGCTAGAATTGGACCTCCTCAATCATTTTTTGTTTTTTTTTAAATGCAAGTTGAAATTAAGATTTAAGTATTTTTTACACCTTTCTGTAAGTTTGAGGACTCATAACTTTTTTTCTAGCTAACATCTGAATAAAGCAATAATTTTATAAGAATCTGTCAACATAAAAGATTTAAAAAAAAATACTAAATATTGCCTGTTTTACCCATTTTTAATAAAAATTACACTTTAAAGTTAAGAAAGTGGTGTAAGAAGAAGAAAGACAAAATTTTTTTTAAAAAAATATCCCGTGGGCCAGGGCCAAAAAAATTTGGGCTGAGTAAGTAGCAGATGACCCCACCTATCCACCATTTTCGTATGTTCAACGTTCTGCCAAACACCCTGTATATGTACTACTGCTGTGATTTTTTTCACAAATCCAAATACAACCATTTTGCTGGCGGGGGACACTCACTTGACTGTAACAAAAAATTGCACTTTAAAGCTTAATATTTCGCAAACGGATTCCTGAATTGAAAAACAATTTTCACGCACCTACAATATTTTTGAACGACCTTTCCAACGACACCCCACACCATGGGATAGACGAGAAAAAAAAACATCCCAAAAATAATATTTTTTTCCACTTTGTCGGCATGATTCATATGTATACCCATGCCAAATTACAGCTTTCTAGTACTAACCGTCTGAGTTAGCTCAGGCCGCGAACAGACAGATAGACGGACATGGCGAAACTATAAAGGTTCCTTGTTTACTACGGAACCCTAAAAAATAGCTACCTATAGCAGAGTGTGTGGCTTGGCTGTGGGCCTTGTGCTCTTAATTTGATTTTTGAATAAATAATGGTAGGTGCTTTTCTTAAATTGGTAATACATATGAATAACTTTTAAAGTTGAAAAAAAAAATGTTTGGCTGACGTTTTCGTTACAAAACTGAAAGAACTTATAACATTGATATTTGATTTCAATGAATTTTAAAGTTCTGGACAAACTGAGGCGAAACTCATGCGACATGTATTTCGCAAGCCTATAAGGCTTGTGCAGACCAGCGCGACTTGTCGCGCGACGCGACACGAACAATACAATTTCTAAGAAAACTTCACAGCATAACAATAACCGGTGTCGCGTCGCGCGACAAGTCGCGCTGGTCTGCACGAATAATCGCATGACTTCCTAATCAGTGATTCGCCTCGGGTCAAACAGTTCTTTCGTACATTAGCATCGATAACTTCGAAAACCGTATCTTTTACTCGTAAATTAAGACTTCAAGTCAGTCTTCCTGAGCAATATATTTACATAGCTGTCCTTGGAGCACAGTTTATCACCACAAATGCGATGAACACGTTGTGGGTATAAATCTACCTGCCAACTGTTACCGGCAGTGAGGTGAGACTTTGATCAATGCTCATTCACTTACATGATGCATTAATAGAAGGTTAATACCACGTTAGTCCCCAGTATGTCTTCGTCTTCTCCGTGTTATAAAGACTAGTTAAACAGCAAGGGGCTCACTGACTTCATTACTAGAGCCGCACTTTGGGTGCGGCTCTAGTAATGAAGTAGGCAACTTCTGAAGTTCTTTCATTTTAATCTTAATAATGGCGTGAAAAATACGTTATATTCAGCTATCGACGATGTTTTGCTACAGAATATATGATAGAATGTTTGGTGAACATCAGGGACCTGAATACAATTGACAATGCGCCATATTTGTCAAAAATGCCAAAATTTACACATTTTCATGACAGGTCCTGTTTACCAAATCACTATGAAAAAAACCAATCACTTTTAAACTTTTATTTAAAAGCCATGATAATTATTTTACTAGCACCGATTGGTTCATACATTCATTTGTCATGATATCACATTTCTAGTACATACCTCTACGATATTGCTCCAGGGGGTGGAGGGAGGAGTTGGATCTGTTTTTATGTTTAGTCTCGCGTCACTGACCCGCTACAAAAGGAGATGAGACTTTTTTAGGAACCTTACACATGAAGCTTAACTGAAGTAAGGGCAGAGTTGGCATCTAACTAACACGAGTCACAACATCGTTGCAATAGCAAGGAATAGCGAACACTTGCCCAGTGAATCTGATAAATTAAAGATCAGAAGTGCAGATCACTACTTAACGAGTTTTATATTAACCCATAATGATACTTGGGAATGATCCTACGAAAATCTATTAAAAATGAATTGCTAAATGTGTTGCTAAGCGCAAAACTCAAGAACGGCTGCACCAAATTTGATGATTCTTTTTTGTTCTGATCGTTATTCTCAGGACAAGGTTTGTATAAAAGATAGGTAGGGTAGATAGATAGGTAGATAGGTATGTAAGTAGGTATGTATGTAGGTAGATAGGGTAGGTAGGTATGTGCGCTGTAAATAAGTACTAAGTGCTACCTGTGCGAAGCCGGGGTGGGCAGTTAGTTTATAATAATTATTTTGCCAAAATATCGACAAGACCTTGAAAGGCTCAGACCTAGCCCCGAATGTTCTTGCTTTGCTAAAACACGCATTAAATTAATTTATAAGCTCATCCTTGCGTACAATATCTTAAAGGACCCTACAGCTCTGCCTAACCCTTCCTCTACACAAAGCGATACACACATGTAGATAATGGGATTTTACATTTGGCCGAACATTGTTCACAATTACTCCACAGGGATTTGAGCGCTGTGAAAATAATTTAGCAATGAACACGAATATTTTATTTTAATGAACCGTTCAAACTCAGATGGGAGTGAGAATTAGGTACGCACATAAATATTATTTGTCTGCTGTATGTTCGGCTAAACTCAATTTGAATTGGCTCAATTTTGTTACGATAATTTTAAACAGAGTGTTTGTATTTGTTATCTGAATAATCTAATGTCTTCTTTTAATGGCTCCACTATAAAAAGCTCTCAACTATACGGGGTGTCCGGGACATCGAAGCGAAGCCGGCTACCATGGATTTTCAGTACCTACATGATTCTGAACCCCCCTGCGTTGAAATTTTTCGCCGGATATTAAAAAAAAAAACAACTGCTCCATACATTTTGACCGCGTAGATATTGCACTTTTCTATGAAACAGCTGATTTTTTTTAAAATAACCGACGAAAAATTTCAACGCAGTGGGGTGCAGAATCATGTACTGAATCCATGGTAGCCGGCTTCGCGTCGATTGTCCCTGCCACCCTGTATTAAAAACCCTCAATACAAGTGTAATGTACATATGTGTTACCTGTTATAAGTGTGTATCCACCTCAACACTATTATTTGATATTGGTGTAATACTGCAATATAGTTCCGGAACATTCCACGATTCCTGTCATCCTGTGTACGATGCGTACCCCATCCTACTAGATATTATAAATGCGAAAGTGAGTTTGTTTATTTGTTTGTTAAAACGGCTGAACGGATTTGGATGACATTTTTCACATGGGCAGACCATGACCTGGATTAGGATTACTTTTTATCCCGATATTCCCACGAAACCGAGACTTGTGCGGGTGAAACCGCGAGGCGCAGCTAGTTCTGAATATATGTCTTACCGAGTGAACTAACAAGTTTTAGTACCTGAACCTACAACCTGGTTCTAGACTTCCAGTATAACTCGAAAAACTTTTCAGAGTAGTGACAGTTCATAATTCTAACAAAAAGAAAGAAAAATCAGCAGAGCTAAATTTTTAATTTATTGTGCGCGGCTCATATAGCATTTGACAAGCAGGTCTTGCATCGTGCCGCACGCTTTCACTATTTTGAATTGTTTCCAAAAGTGACAGAAGAAAACTTACTGTTTATGGCAACAGGTCTATAAACCTCCTAAAACAACAAACATATAAGCCGAGAACCCCGCAGAATAGGTTCACGAACAATTTGAGTGGCTTTAGATACGAGTCAGTGCGCGGTTGGCGACGCGGTAAATAACGTAAATATTATGGTCCGAATAACATCAATATTGTGTTTCCAATACTACCACTAAGTTAAATTACTTGCAGGAGACGAAGCTACGGTTCTATGGAACTTTATAGTTGAATGTGTTTCAAAGAGTGGCTCTGAGGCTTGAACTAAGTTTGTATAGGTTAAATATCGTAGCTATTTCCTGTTACAAATGATACTTATTTCTGTAAGAAGGAAAGTACAAAAAAAATACACGTCAATGAAGTTATTTCAAACTGCCATGGGCCATATCCAGGGTTACGTATATTTTGCACATAAAAAGTCCTATTTTCGCATAAATATAATCTCGAAATACAAAATTGCGCTTTGATTTGCCAAAAATTATCAAAATTTAAAATCAATGTTAAACCATTAAAATTACCATTGTTTTTTTGTTTTTGAAGCTAACATTGTGGTTATTTCTTTGTTTTCCTGTTTAAGTCTTTGCCTTCGGTCATTTATGATATTATTGTAGATACTAAAATATCTTTGAGCGTCTACACTGTTAGCCGGGCTGTGGAGGCTTTGTTTAGCTGCATTTGCAAATACTACTAAAATCTGTTTGACGGCGACAGGAGTTTCTTGCTGAACTACCTTTAGTAGCTGCCTATGAAAGTGAGCGTATCTATCTAAGAGTTCATCCCGTGGTATCTCATTCAAGAATGGTATTTTGTAGAACCCTCGCCAACGTTAAATTCGTGTCCAGAGACGAATGAAGACGATGACGAATAAATTCATACAAGATAACTTAGTCTGTTTGTCATACAAACGCAGGCGGTGGCAACGCGCGTGTTTGATTGCTGTTATTTATAGTAAAATAATTGTTGTTTTTTTTTTTTTTTGGTTTACCACATTATTTTTATTCAATATTTTTAATATACAATCTTAAATATAATATACATCTAACACTAAAATATATAAATTATGTACAAGTATACAGAGGAAATAAAAAATAAAAATAAAATTAAGGAAGAGCTCATTGGGCATCAAAAAATTCATCCTCATCGCTGTCAGTTGGAAAGGTGCCCAAAACGCTGGCAGCATTGCCACGTTGGATGGCAATGCTGATTCTTTGACCTAAAAGTTGGCCAGCCCTCTGGTCACGTGAAGAGTCGACCAACCGCTTGGCGATGTCCCGAAATACTCGATGAGCACTCGGACCCCACGGCCCTAGTGTTTCAACCCCGTTTCATTGTTGTTGTTAATAATGTAAAACACTGAACTTAGACAATGTCAGCTGTCATAATGACAGGTGGCATTGACTTATGGTTACGTTCCATTTCAACATTATTTATTAATTCTATCCTCGCTGTAAATTCATATTTTGTGAAACAAAAGTTCAAAATTAAAATACATGTAATTATCACTTCCTGAATTAATATGTTCACAGACAGATAATCTGTGTTAATAGTAAAGTCAAGTCTTTTAAGTCGCAATAAAAATATTGTGACTTGAACGACTAGTTTCCGAACGAATGTTATGATTTGTGGTTTTGGCTCAGAGTAATAACCTCAGAGTAATAACTAAAGCATAGAGGGAGCGTGAAATTTCAGTATGAGACTCTTACTGACTAAAACCCACCAGTGTTCCTTCAGTTGCCTGTACGTTGCCAGGGGCCACGGTATCCCTTTCGGACTTTCCCGCGATTTTAGTCGACCCCTCAAGTCTGCAAGAAAAACAACTGAAGATACAAGAAAAACATTTTTTTTCACGGAGCTTTGGGGCACAGAACTGTGAACGTTTTGTGGTAGGTAAAAATTTACGCGAATTGACCACTAAGTGAGCGCACGAGAAGATGGCTTTACTTACCAATAATACGTATAGAGATGGTATGGCGCCGGGTTTAAACCTTCTCCATTTATCGCTTACAAAGCAGTCGTTCGTAAAATGTTTAGAACATACTCGGCTATGCATAGTCCAATAATTTCTGGCTCTTGGAATCACTTCACACTAATTTTCTTTCTCATTTGAAGGTATCCTGAAAAAGAAAACAATACCTTTTCCAATATATCGGCATAAAATTATCATATCGATAAAAAGTATCTACATCACTAGCATAACATAACCTCACAATTTAACAATTTATTTTTTTGAAAATTATTCGAGATCACAACATAATTTGTAATAAAGACAGTTTGAAGAGATCATTATCATTCTAATATGTATGTTATCAGTCATGACGTCCAAATATTTCGCGTGATTTTATAGGAAAACTGTAAAAAAACACTTACCGATAAAAGCTTACAAATTCATTGTATTCTTTCCATTACGAATGTGATTTACACGATAACACAAAACAAGCCATGTTAACAGCCTATTGATCTGTCCTTTGCACATTTTTTTTTTAGAAAATTGTGCATTATAATTTTGAATAAAATAACGACCAACACCTCAACCAGCACACGTACTGAAATTCACGACGTAATATTCGACTAATCAAATACTTCGGTTTAAGAATAACTTTATTTCTCATTAAGAATTGCATACATAATTCACTTACTGAGAAACAATATCTAAAACTAAGATTAATAATAATTAGAGCGCACAGATGTACTCGTACACGTATATAAAATAACAAAACAAAGTAGCAAATAAGAAAAAATGTGGGTAAACAGATAAAATAAACTCGATCGTAAGATAACCAAGCACAACATGGATGTATGAATTTGATTTTTACTAGATGTGGCATTGATGGCATATTCTATTACTAGCAAGTTTATCCTTCCTTAAGACTATTCTACTTTTAGTTTATTATTCTATTTATATAGTCTGGGTACTTATATGATTTATAAAACTTTTTGAGTATTGAATTTTATTTGTCTTTGTTTAATTTAAGTTATTACTAATGTATATTTTTAGTTTAGAGGTATGTAGCTAATCTATATATTGTGTGTATTTTATTTATGTTAATATATATAAATAATGCAGTTTTTTAATTTTATCTTATTTATTTATTCACTTATTTGTATGTATTAACTGTGTGAGTTTTTAGT
This sequence comes from Agrochola lota, assembly GCA_947364205.1. Taxonomy (NCBI): domain Eukaryota; kingdom Metazoa; phylum Arthropoda; class Insecta; order Lepidoptera; family Noctuidae; genus Agrochola; species Agrochola lota. The sequence goes on from OX376227.1 coordinate 654,915, forward strand.
AGCTTTTTGAACCGGGCATAACTTTGTTCTTCCTTTATTACTGATGGTAATTTATTATAAATTGTAACACCCTCAAACTCCAAAATTCTTCTTCCATAGTTAGTTCTAGGGGGGCGGGTCACTAAGTAACTAGCACGTCTTAAGTTAATCTTTCGTGTTTGTTGTTTTGTTACAAATCTTATATTGGAATGGATTTCCTTATTTAATATTTTACGTATTAGAATACATGTGTAGTATATGTACGTTTGTTTTATATTCGTTATTTTTGTTTCCTCGTATATATCTTCAGTAGGTGTCCGAAATTTATAGTTAAATAAAATCTTAATTAATCTATTCTGAACTCGTTGGATTGGATCTATAATAGTCTTCGCTGCAGAACCCCAGATTTCGATGAGGTAGTCGATATGAGGCTTAACCAGAGAATTATAGATAAGATATCGTACTTTTCGAGGGAGACACTTTGTTATAATATTGCGTAGTGCCCCTGTGAGTGAGCTTAGTTTAAGTTTAATTTTTTCTAGGTGTGGCTTCCAAGTTAGATTACTATCTAAGATAAGCCCGAGATATTTTTCTTTAGGTTTTCGTTCAAGTAATTGGCCGTCTATTGTAAGTTCGAAATTATCATTTATATTTTTATTTTTAGCAGCAAACATTACATAATTTGTTTTTGTAACATTAATAGTTAGAAGATTTGACTGAAACCACTCATTCAACAGATTAAGATCATTCTGAGCGTCGGCTATTAAACTTTCGACTGAGTGTCCAAAGTAGAAGAGACTTGTGTCGTCTGCATATAGGGAGATGTCTCCTTTAAGACCCAAATCAAATACTTTGTACGGTTAACCGTGTACTAAGTAACTATTTTGCTTTTTTTAATTGGTCGTGTAATAAGAGACCAAGTATGACCGTTTGACAATTTCGGAATGACCATTTAGTTTTAAGCATAGATGGATTCCTATGCATTTGTCTCTTTTAAGTGCACAATCTGCGCCATAAGAGAGAAGAGCTTAGATATATCTGATCATAGTTGGTCTCTTATTATACGACCAATTAAAAAAAGCACAATAGTTACTTAGTACACGGTTAACCGTACAAAGTATTGGATTGGGTTTAGTCGTATAATTACGTCGTGAATTTCAGTACGTGTGCTGGTTGAGGTATCGGTCATTATTTTATTCAAAATTATAGATTTATGCACATTTTTCCAAAAAAAAATAGGTGCAAAGGACAGATCAATAGGTTGTTAACATGGCTTGTTTTGTGTTATCGTGTAAATCACATTCGTAATGGAAAGAATACAATGAATTTGTAAGCTTTTATCGGCAAGTGTTTTTTTTCAGTTTTCCTATAAAATCACGCGAAATATTTGGACGTCATCACTAATAACATACATATCAGAATAACAATGCTCTCTTCAAACTATCTTTATTACAAATTTTGTTGTGATCGCGAACTAATTTTCAAAAAAAATAAATTGTTAAATTGTGAGGTTATGTTATGCTAGTGATTTAGATACTTTTTATCGATATGATCATTTTATGCCGATTAGTGTAAAGTGATTCCAGGAGCCAGAAATTATTGGACTAAGCATAGCCGAGTATGTTCTAAACAGTTTACGAACGACTGCTTTGTAAGTAGCGATAAATGGAGAAGGTTTAAACCTGGCGCTATATCATCCCTATGTTTGGTAAGTAAAGCCATCTTCACATGCGCTCACTTAGTGGTCAATTCGCGTAAATTTTTACCTATCACAAAACGTTCACAGTTCTGTGCCCCAAAGCTCCGTGAAAAAATTTTTTTTTCTTTTATCTTTAGATGTTTTTCTTGCAGGCTTGAGGGGTCGACTAAACCGCGGGAAAGTCCAAAAGGGATACCGTGGCCCCTGGCAACGTACAGGCAACTGAAGGAACACGGGTGGGTTTTAGTCAGTAAGAGTCTGATACGCCCTCCGAGCTCCGCCCAGAGCGGGATAAGTTATTTGCCAATTTCCCACCAAAAAAAAGGTGTCGACTGAAAGGTTTGTATGGGGACTGTGAACATGTTAACCTTTACCAATTGTTTACTTTACTATATACTTTACCTAATGTATATTGATATGTATTTTTGGCTATAAAAAAGTATAGTAGATAAAACACAACACACCAAGTTAGTTTTCTTTGTTGTTTTCAGAAATTTTGTATTTTATTGTATGGTTGAGCTGAATGGTGCTGATCCATGCGTTATGTTCGTGATCGGGCGCCGTCAGTTGGGACTGGCCAACTCTTAGCTTCCATGGCTGATTTAAATTTTTGAATTGTTCTTTGTTTTATCTTTTTATTACGGACGCTTTTCACGTGCATGTCTTTCTACATTGTTCTCACGTGTATGCGTAATTTCAACATGAATGATGTAACCAATATTCTGTAACAATTTATTTAATTTAAAAGAGTGTCCGTGGAGTTTCTTGGCCGTTCTTCTCCATAGGTACCTACTACGCTTTGGAATGGGCAATTAGCTTAATATTTCTGACGGACCGATTCCCTGACAATTCAAAAGTGCCCGTAAATGGTTTAATTGAAATAAATGCTTTGAGTTTGAGTTTGAGAAGAAAGCAGTTTAATTAATCGATTGAAAATCGAATAATTTAAAGATAAAGATAATTTTATTTTGCTTATAAAGATAAAGATAATTTGAATTTAAACTTGAAACGAAAGTTATTTTTGCTTTTTAGTGTTTTGCTTTGGAAGTCGGTTTATTTTTTGTGCAAAATTTATTATTTTTCTCTTTTTAGTTTTGGCACAGCATCACTAAAAAATGAGTAAGTTCTATATTAAGACAAAATACCTACTAATAACACAATTTACACACTCGTACTGTTTGTCGTTAAGGAGTTCAGTTATATGTTCCATATGTTGACAACTGCTGAACCGATTTTGATGAAACTTGTACTGTTTCCTAAGTTGAGAGATACCTAATCCAATAAAAAAAGAATGACTACGATCCGATTACGAGTTTCGGAGAAATGCGTGGACAAACATACATAGATACACTTCTGAAATTTGGCACACGTATTTAGAAGCCCACATAGAGTAACATATATGAATATTGTGCAATTCCAACAATATTAGATACATACGTATCGAATTGATAACCTTTTTTTAGAAGTCGGTAAAATGAAAAGTAAGATGGTTTCATGCTTCGGGAGGAACGATAAGCTGCGAACTAGTTGAAATAGTCGTTACTTACATTGGAGCATTGAAAGCGGTAAAAAAACTGACGTAAGTGTTTGGTTAATAGATAAAAAAAAAAAGCTCGGGGGACTCCTTATGCTAGCTGTCTACCGGTAAAGACCCTCTGGTGTCTGCCGTAATATTAAGCTGCTAAAGATATCCCCTGCCACAAGGAGATAGTACACTGCAAAGTGGAAATTCTGGCTGGTAAGCCACAGAGAGCAAGTACGCTATCACGCGGAAGCTCTGGCCAAATCATCCAAGAACCTTCTGTGCCAAGTGTCCGATGCTGCTGAAGTGCTGACTCGAACCAGGGTCTTGTCTCCACCATTTTAAACTGCTTGAAATCTCCCGCCACTGCTGTTGAACCATACGTATAAGTACTGGGAGTCGTGTGAAGTTGTGAGGCAGAAGCTATGCACAAATTATATAAAGATGAGTATTTACTTTTTCTAAACCATATTCCTTAGCCATTCTATGTAAATTCTGTGTAAACGGTAACATGGGTATCCGTATCCTTGCCACTAAGTACTGATTTAAGGCTTGTGCAGACCAGCGCGCCTTGTCGCGCGACGCGACACAGGTTATTGTTATACTGTAAAGTTTTCTTAGAAATTGTACCTATTGTTCGTGTCGCGTTGCGCGACAAGTCGCGCTGGTCTGCACAAGCCTGAAATAATTATAACTAAAGTAGGTATAAAATGTGTACCCTACCTATTTGTTAAAATAGAATACCTAACGTTGGTATATGGTCCTGTCCTATTTTAATGCGTAGGTACTTTCTAAATATATGAAAGGTAAAATTAAATTAGGTTTTTATTGAATATACCCTAATAGGTGCTAGGTCCCATTGAGTTAGTTAAAAGTAGGTTCAATTCCTATTTTTAATATTGAATGCTGAGAATTAATAAGATTCTCTTCGTCATAGGTTCCATTTTCTTTTACGCGCGAGACGCGCTTCTTTAGTTACCTACGTCACGGGATTGCTGCGTTTAGTAAATATTTTTCTTTTAAAATTCATGGTTATGTATAGGAAACACAACATTTCTCACTAATTAGTAAACGCATGTATCGTACCTAATTAGTAAATTTCACATTTATTTCGTAAAAACGAAAATTACGTATCCCTAGCCATGACGTATTGTTTCTTGGAGCATCAACAACTAAAAGACTTGTTGAAAATGTTGGTGGAAATTACGTGGATCTATATGACAAATTGTCATAAAAAAAAAATTCAAACAGAAAATTCGTCACCAAACAAAGTGCGTATAGTAGCGAAACATCAAAACAAAAAAACTAACAAAATAAAAGATATATTTGACATTCCTGAATTTATTATTTCACCGGCCGTTAAGCAATAAAAAAATACATTGCAACACTTTCCGCGTTTCAAATGTTATAGCAGAATCAAAAATATCTGCATTTTAGTTGAAAATCCCGAATGGCTACAGTTATTCATTGGAGGCGAGAACCAAACGAGTGTCGAACAATATGGCAATTCATTTGTAAACTGACGCTTTGTTTAAAGCCATGTGCTAATGTGTGGACTACAATGGCCGACAATGGACAGATTTTACTGGATATCTGAATATCTGATAGTGATAATGGTTGAAAATAAGCACGGATTATGGAAAACGTAGTAACAATAGGGGAGCAGATAAATTTTTGCTTTGTTTGCAATTCGTATAGAAGATTCGTTATTGATAGAAAATGCGGTGGAATGCTCTCCGATTGAACCATTTGCAGTATTGAATGTCACTGCATCCAATGCAAGGTTAGCATGGTTCGTTACATTTTTGTTATAATAATAAGCACTTACCTCAATTATCTGCTGCGTATTACAGGCTACTTTGCTATGTATGTTGTCCCTGGAAATTTGAACATACCTGAAAACAAAAGTAATAAAGGGTCAATAAGATTTTTACTTTTTCAAGATTATTATTGTAATTTTGTCCAAAACATGAGCTTACACAAACAATATGGCAAGACATTTAACTTCTCATAGTAGCCATAGTTAAATAGCCGTTTGGAAAATCTAAATGATATAGTAAAGTTTACACAAATACTCAATAGCCCAAAAAGTTCTTTTACACAAAATATATACCTCAATAACACGTCATATCTGACACGAAAATATGCCATACAAAAGTGTATGAATGGTCCCGTCCAAACTCACCCCCTCTGCTGCCCTCCCACCGAACCAAAGCATTTACGTGCACACGAGCGTAAACCACAAGCACGACGGATATTAATATAAATACATGACATCTGGAAGGATGGGATATTATCTGATCAAATATGAATCAATATAAGAATATCGTACGACACCAGATGATCCGTGATCAATTTACCATAGTTTCTGGCAAGGAAGAGGTCACACAAACTGTTAAGGGAATTACGAATATTAACGGTTGTGGTATAACCGCTAACTGCGACAGTAGAATGTAGGGATACATGTGAGTTGTTTCAAGATAAAGTTTGGTTCCAGATACATTCTACCATTTGGCATGCAAAAATTATATCCATTACAGTATCTAATTTGTGACTAATTTTGTTCTCGGCAGTAGGCACCAATTATTTAGCTGAATGATCATGGTAATTTATTGGGTGCCATAATACAATGTCTAGCAGTTTACTTTAATGGTCTCACTTCATGATGATCACTGTGCTGATGAACAATTTCCAGGTCAAATAATGGAGTTGCAACAAGTATCTTATTTTGAAGAACAACTGTAATATAATGTACTCATGTCTCAAGAATGTAGCTGGTACTACTAATATTTAAGCTGTCCCGTATCTCGCGTCTCCTTAATATTATTTATTTCTTTAGAACCCAGTTATTTATACAGTTTAAAATGTACGTCGCAAGAATACAAAATGAGCGGTGCATGCTCTTTTAGGTTATCAAAAATGGGATGATGTATTATTTCTGAGGGAGTTTCTGAAATATTATGCACAACAAAGTGGGGCATTTTAGCAATGAACAATGTTTATGGACGTAACCATGTGATTCTTTGTGCTTAAATTTGACATTTGGGACATTTTCCGAAAATGAATTCCGAATAAAAGATCCTTGACTAGAGTTACTAGAGAAAGGAATTTTGGACCAGCATTCTAGAAAATTCCTTTTGAAAATACAAGAGTAATGTTTTTCTTTTGGTGTCTTTATCGCTGGTAAGCGTTATTTAAATTTTTTGTCATTGTTTAAAACTTTAAATGGTTTTAAACCATCCCCAATAGATATGAAATAAATTGCCCCACGAGCAAGTCCCGCGATGATAAATGAATCCAAGTTTCAAAACCGTTCAAAGAGAAAGAAAGTTGCCACTAATGATACAGTACTATTTTAAACTCGATAAATCATGGCTGCATCCTATTCAAACGAACCAGAGTCTAATTGAGTGGGTATCGATCCAATACACTTTGAACGGAATCTTCATACACTTTTAAGCGAATGCAAAATGAATAGCTGGAAGACGGAAGACGGATGGCCCACGATCAGGTTACAACTAATGCATTGTGGACTCAAGTGGGAACGGTATTGTCATCAATTGAGGATGCATCGATCATGACGTCATCGTCTGGCAAACTGCCATTGTAGTAGCGTTTGGAAATGTTGTCTAGAATCTTTTGTAGACCGACAAAGATTCTAGACAACATTTCCAATTATGGACAACGATACAAAATCGGTTGTATTTGTTTTGTTTAGATTGTTTTGTAAAAAAATATTGTAGTTGACCCAATAATTTTAGACAACACTAACACCTGATGTGCCTAATGAACCCAAAGGTTGTTATTTCCAAAATGAATATGCAATGTTAGAAAAGATACTATTCCAATTATACCTTCATTCTAATCCAAATATCCCTTCAATGCGTGTAACTATTCCAGTCCCCCAATCTTTCCAGTAGATCGCCAGTTCGCCACAACTGTTGGACCATTGCCACTATATGATTGGCTTCTTTCTTGCTTTCTTTGCTTTTCAATATCTTCCTAAACGATCTTAAGTTTATCTTGAAGATTCTCTGAGTTTTTGCTGAACTAAAATATGCCAAGTTGTTCATTTAGAGATGCAGACATAGGTTTGATACAATCTGAACAGTTGTTAGGGTTCCAGAGTATAGAAAATAATGTTTTTAAAAACAGTACGAATAACGTAGTTGTATAGCTTCTAGAATTCTCAGGTGAATTAGAAAAAAATTACTACAAAACCCAACTCTATGTGTGGTCCTATACGCACTATTGGAAGGTTTTTACACTGCGACTTTGGACCCTTATTATTGGGCATTAATACTTCCCATTTCGGTAATACGATCGCGATTGTGGCTCATACGGGCCCAAATTGGCTGTAAGCGGCTTAGTGCAACTAATTCTGACGCGAACCAGCGTCCCAATTATTAGTAATGAGATTATCAGTTTAATGTCACTCGAGTCAGATGCGCCAGGTCGTGTTCAATGGAGCTGACGCTGACATTGAAATATGAAGATGCAAATCTTCCCTTCAATAATTGTTGACTTAGGGATTTATAGAATGAAGCGGAATATTTATTTATTTATTTATCATATACATTTCTTTCAGGATTTATGTTTTTAGGAACCTAAGGAGAAGTTTTACCATACCAACACCAACAATAAATGAATCAGAAACACAAATTAACCAAAAAAAACATTACATAACATAGAAATGTTTTATGTTCATGCGGGAATTAAATACTGAACACGGAGTACTTATGCTTGGTTGCCGAAACAAGTCGTCAAAAAAGATTTAGCACATCCAACCCAACAAAACAATACAGTTCCAAAATGAGATCAGATGCTTTCCTTTGTACAAAAAGCGCGTTTTGTAATTCAAGATAATATGGCAGTAAAGTTGTACACAGGTGTAGGACTCCTATCAACTAGTATCATCTAGCAAGCGAAACATCTTTCCTTTACTGTCTCTTACAGCTTCTTTGTAAGTAAGTTACATTACATTATAGTAGTTCTATATAAATAAGCTAGTGAACCCAAGTTACTTCATAAAACTAAGGTCGGGGTTATTGTCTGTTTTATGAAAGAAAACATGTTTACACAAGATATAAGATTTCATATTTCAGTACATAAAATAATAACAATGTTTCTTGACATCCACATATTGAAAAATTACTTTCCTTGGAGATTTCGTACGGGAAAGTTTTCTTTGGTGTTAGTCAATGATTGGACTTTATTCTCTGGCGTTGTTTACCAAGTAAACAGTTGATCGAAATAATTTATTGCACGAATATTTTTTTTGATATCACATAATATATATGACAGCTTAGTTTCCTTCAGAATCTGATTTAAGCCGTCCGTTAAATACCGTCTTCACACCTCCGATTCTTTAATAAAACACTCATAAAGCGAGTTCCTCGTTTGAGAGTAATATATGACAAATATTTAGCATAGAAACGCAGGATATATTCTCATTTGGTGTGAGGGGCGGCCGTAACGAAGTAATCCTCTGACAAAGGTACAGATACCCGGACATTTCTTAGACTTGTTTACTCTTTGTGTGGGAGCTATGTGTGTATGTCATTTATACCACGGATGGTATTTGGAGAAGGTCTACTTTCATTCAAAGCACTATGCAAAATTGAGTTATTACATATTGTTCATCGCTATGGTGGTCAATATTATTCGGGTTGAGCTGACGTGGGCCAAACTGTCACTGACCCAATATTTGGCAGTATCTGGTGTAACATGAGGGTACAAGCCGAGATAATTCTGCCATTTGTATTCTTCTACATACAAATTCTATCTTTTCGGATCAAGCAAAAGTAAAACTGTATCAAGTAATTACCTACTTAGTTAGAAATATAATTATATTAGAGGGTGTATTTTTCATTTGGTAGGTAGCATTATGCTTTAGTTTATGATACTGTATTTTGTTAAATAGACCTTCTGAATCTACTTGATTGTATTTCATTTCACAGTCCGGGCATTCACGTTTCATGGCCGACATTTTTCTTTGAGGTTTGTTGTCCGGGTAACGTATGGATGTCTTTTTTTACTCGTCCTACTGAAGTAAATAACGTTTATCACTAGGTACATAGAATAAAGTGAAGTGTCCTTCCTGTCTTCTTTTATTTTATTCAAGTTTTCACCAATAGTTAGACTTACTTTTGGAGAAGGTTTGTGTACATTACTTGAGCATTTTGGATTTATATTATTATCTGGGCCAAAGCCGTGTGAAGTCGGGCTGAGTTAACAAATAGTTATCAAATTATTTGTCTGAATTTTTTCTACATTGCTTCAAGTGCATAAACCGCTGCAGATAATTAACTTTGAAAACAAAGGTACAATAATCGGTTTGGTCGGTAACTGACCTTAAATTCTTTACCACCATAAAATAAGGCAATAAAACATTTCAGTTCAGTGAGACCATCGTCTCTACTTTAAAAAAGCTTCAAAATTTCTAGTCTGTTCATTTATATCATCGTCCACAACAACAAGCCAAGCATTTTCTTTGAAATGACAACGAAAGAATTGCAATAGTGCACAAAAAGACTATTGTTGGTCCTGATAGTCAACCGTAGCCAAGTAAACTGTTTTCTCAGTCGCCGTCGACTTTTTCTATTTGCACAAGTAACTGATATGTTTTAGTTTTTCTTTCTTCTACTGAAATGAAAAAGTCCGTCACAACATTTGACATTTTAATGAAACAAGAATTTTATGGTAAAGATTTACATTCATCTGTCATGGTGAATGATATTGCTTACGAAGGCAAATAAATGAACCCTAAACAAATATGTAAATTCGTGACACAATTGTTGTAAACAATCGCCTATCCAGCACTCTTGACATAATTGGTGACGTTCCGTCGTTCAAGTAATGTCGGGGCCGCGGCGCGTCCCTTTTTCGTCACGTTGCAACCGACGCGGTCGCTATGTTGTCCACTTCTTTTCAAAGACAAAATATCCCTCGCGTCCTCGCAACAATGCGTGTTACTGGTCCTCCGTTATCATTCCCTTCCTCACAAGAATATCTCTCGAAAATTTAATAAAAATCCTAGGGACCTAACCGAGCAAGAAAATTTTCGCTGAATCGCAGCCCTTTAAGACGAAATCGAGGTATTTGTCGGATCGGCGGGTCTAAGCCGGCGAGGGCGCGGGGCGCGGGGCGGGATATTCGTCGCGAAACGAATTCAATTTGGATCATTCTTCTATACTATTATCCCGATTGAAGGTCTTTCCTCGCTGTCCCCCGCTCGAAATTGGATCGTCTTTTGCATAAAATGAAAATCGAATCGGAACTAACGAAATATCCTCGGAAAGGTTCCGTCACCCTGCGATTTGATGAACGGGACCTTTTATGGAATTATGAGCGGGGAGGGGGTCCGAAGTAGTGGGAGACGTGGGACGGAAAATTTATATTGTTATGTGCGAGCCCGAGGATTTGGACGCGTGACAAGTTTGTCCGTCGTAATGATGTGAGCTACCGGACACGGATCATTTTTGAGACAGTTAACTTGATTATTTGGTACAGGTATATTGTATCAGACCCCGTCCGAAAATTGAGTCCGGATGTAGGGGATTTATTTGATTTATCTTTTTCTATTGCATTATTTAAATCTTACTAGAAAACTGCTAGAATAATAAATAACAAAAGGGTAATGACTTCATGTTTTACACCAATCAATTCTAAATCGTATGCCCAATAAGTGTATACAATATGCGATAGTAATGAAACATATACTATTCCAAACCACTGCCCCGACAGCGGCTGTCTCGCTCAATAAACTAATTCGTTCATGGAGCGTTCGTTCCGATTCAATACACGACACACGAATTCTTATCCGTTCAGTTTGGAGCTCGTAAAGTGTAAAGACGTTTTGATAGAACGATACTCGTGTGTCGAAGCAACAGTTCGGGTGTAGAACGGGTCCCAATGAGGTGGGAACTCGATAACATGCGCCGTTTGTTTCACGAACATGAGACGACAGCATTATGTTACGTGAAACGTTTGTGGCTGTAACGAAACTGTTGATACGAGACAGATTTTTGTATGAAAGGAATTTGCAAACGGTTTCAAATTTTAAAATATGTAATACATTTGAAGCATTAGTAAAACAAACGAGTCATGAAAAACGTGTTGCTTTAATATATGTACAAGAATTGAATCGAAGGTTATGTTTTATTTAAGACTAAGCCATAGAAAAAGAATAAACATCTCTATTAATAATTTAACTGTGCTTAATTGCTTCACAAGGAAAACTAAGGAAAGTCAAACAGACTTTTCCGAATCCATTCGGAACATTCTGTTACGTTAGCATTTTATTTTGACGAGTTTGTTGCTCTCAAAGCTACTCGTAGCTTGTTTTGGTTCAACGTATTAATAATTCGCCTTTGACCCCGCTATTATACCTATCTACACGACGCTACCCATACCCAGTCCTCAACGATACTTATACAGAACAGTTAATTTTATTACTCCGCATTTCCGCAAACGAGATCCTCTGCCCATTTTTACGTAACATAAACCAGCAAAAGTAATTTAAGGAAAATAAAAATATTTATTGCATTGTTTAATTTACGATCCTTTATACCCAAGTCAGTTACGTTTCGTTCTAATTTCTCTGTTGCTTTTTTTGCTCTTGGGAAATCGGAACCGCTTTAGCTGTGGGCATAACGGCACGGACCATGCACGGACAGTGATTGTAATGTGAAAATATTAGTGACGAATCACAGTGGCATTGGCACATCAAGTTTTTGTGTTAATGTTTTTTTGTCGTCAAACAATATTCCTTTTCACAAAGCAAATGCTATTCAGATATTATTTTGTACAGGCATTTTGGATGAAAAAATATATGCAGAAAATTCTTTTCGAACTACCTTTTTTGCGTGCAAATAAAACAGTTGCTGACGATGTACATTTAATTATGTGTTCGTATGCATAAATCAATTTAAAAATCGAATCAGCACCTCTTTGACAGCAGTTTGAAAATACCAGTTACAATGGCCTGTTTGGTCTGTGTGGCCTGTAGGTGTGTGGCAGTTCCCACAACCGCGTTTTCGTGATCATCTCAAACGTTCGTGGGAACAAAAAGCGTAATTACGTGCTGTTATGTGTTTTCCTCTTTGGCAGGCGGCACATCCCTACTCCCCGCGGTTTTCATTCAATCAGAAAACATTCGCTCGTCATGTTCAATGTTAGAATGGAATTCTTTTTTACGATCTTTTGGGCTATTCATCTGAATTTTTCGCTTACACGTAGAAAATGAATTACACTGAAACTGTGGTGTCAGTGATGTTTGAGCAAGAATTTGTCGGCATTTGCCCTTCCAAATGCCGACAAATTCTTATCCTTTTGACCTAGATCCCTTGATCTAGGTATATCGGGTGTTGGTCATAGGTCCGTTGATCCATCAACAATAAAAAAATAGCATTTCTACCACTACTATATTCCCGCACTACATTCCTATTTCAGCTGTTAATTCTCGTTTTAATATGAACGACACAGACATCTATTTTATTCTGCCCATTTTTCACACAATTTCCTTGCAATTACACTCAAGCAAATAAATCATGCACATGATAGCACAGTGATCATTACAGTGGCTCGTATTAACGGGGCTCGGGGGATCAATCCAAAGGGTGTGAACTGCCTTAATAAGTATACTTCTAATTTATTAATACGCCCTTGGTCTTAAAGTAAAACTTTAGATATAGACATGATGATCTTATAGGTAAATAATTGAAATGTACATGAACATATTGAGTTAAGTAAGTGCTTGTTTCTATTTTCCTGTGAGTACACTGAAAGAAGCATGAATTCACTAATAAAAGAGTCATTAGTTAACAATTATTAAAATCTCTATAAAAGTTATTTGTCTTGACTCGATTCTCTGTATTACTTGCACTTCTACTACCCAGTGTTTAAATTGGAATTATTCCACTGGATTTTTAGTAACTTTGTGTGGTTATATAAGTGATGTTTTTAGCTGCATACCTACACTTTAGCATTAATCTCACCGACATACTTATGAAAGTTTATCTATTCGTATCATTCCTAATTCTTAAATTTTATCCTCCACACTCAAAATCTTCCAGAAACATGTTAAACCATCCTCCATTTTCCTAACTTTTCAATACATTAATAAGTCAGCGAGTGCGTCGTATCGACTTAATGTCCTGTGCGAACTGCTTGGAGATACCTCGAGCTCTGCTGAGTGAAACGTGCCTAATGAGACGTGAAGCTTGCGATACAAGCATATACCGACAATTTTGTTACCGTGTTTGCTTCGAGGTAAAAAAATCTATAGGGAGGGGTTAAAAGTTACTTTTGCTGCTTTTATGTGTAAAGTTGCTGTCGATGCACAAATTGTAATTTGAAGACAAAAAAAAAATACATATTGTAGAAATATTTATTGACCATATATTTTTTTATCGAATATGTCTTTCAGGAAAAGTTAACATTACTTAATTAATGTTTACCAACTAACTGACTGAACAGACTTCATGTATGTACGTACGTACAATTTTTTTTTTTTCGAAATAACATTTTCTGTTTTTCCAGAATTTTGCCATTTTCCGGGTAACTTCTCCGAGTTTTCTTTTCTTAATAACTTTATTCGGACTATAAAGAACACAAAAAAACAAGTTGTTTATCAAGTAAGTGCTATTTTTATAGATTCCTTTCTAAAAATTTGTGTACCTACCTACAGATATTTATGAGTTTTATTCCTTCATTCATGCATATCATGTAAATTAAGTAAGTAGGTAATGCTGAAACATCAGTCTCTCTAATCGAAGCTAACTCTGAACTAACTTAAAACAAAGAACACCCCCTAACAAAAGCGATATAATAAACTTTAAAACAATAAAATACACCTGATAAAGTCCAGAGCTCCCGAATTCGATACAAAGCAGACTTCATGATACAGCTCGAATGACCCATCCTTGCATTGGTTACTAATGACCCTATCTTACAAAAAACCATCTTAAAAAGACACCAGAGCCAACCCATTTTCACCATTATCGCCGTTGTAATAAATTTGAAATTAAATGTTAAAGATAACGTTGTGGAATGCACAGCTTATCTGCTTTAGGGTTCAAGCGTTCTCGCTAATTATCGAGTAGAAACACTTGGGAAGACAATGATGGTGATTGCAGAAGGGAAAGTATGTACAATGTCTCACAAAAGCATACAATACTATATATTCAGTTTTACATCAAAACCGAAAAAAGAAAGTCTAAATAGGTAACAAGCTTTTTTATGCATAGTAATGGAAAAAGATTCAGAAACAAAACGCAGAACAAAGATATATATTTTTAATAGTTTTTTTATGTGTCTTCACTGAACCACAAATGCGTAAGGGACGATGCTTTTAATGAAATTATAATCGTACACACAATTAGGTAAGTATGTAAGTTTATAAGTGGGTAAGAATCTCTTCAGGGAATTGGGTTTTCAGAGATATTAGAAATTCTGTATCTAAATGACTTCAGCTAACTTGAAAGTGGTTTGGATTATGAAATTAGCCGTGTTTGAGAGCCGTCTCTTATTGGATAAGGATCACTTTGTATTAACTGATTTGAGTATTATTATATTTTTAATTATACTATCGCGTAACTAGTTTGTGATTCGTTGCGTGGTGTACGGACCACCATTAAAATACTAGTGCTACACATTATTGCTAAAATATAATAAATATATACTCGTGTATATATACATATGTAAGATATTCTAGTTACTCAATTGGTGATTTGAGTTTGTAACTAGTTATATTAAAGTAGCGTCGCCGCGCTGTGGAAGACGGGCCTTGTTTTTTAGCAAAGCAACTGTTACCTTCATCTATGCGATTAGTTCATCTTCGTTCAATCGATGATTCCAATATTCAAGTTTAAATGAGCCGAGATGACTTTTCCTTTCAATAGTTGTGTCCACTCTGTTCCCCACCTCATCTGTTCTTTGTTCAGTGTAATGCAATCTTTGTCGTTATCCGTGCTAACGAAGCGACGCGGGTGTCTGCGGAGGTGAAGACGCTACCTCTGGGTAGGGAGGGGGCACGAGGGATGGAGGGGGGTCGTGAACAGAGGTAATTAAAGGCGTTTATCTGCTTCAGGTGGCGCAAATCCGCAAATATGATACTGAATGTAAAAACAATTCCTTTTTTGCAGGAATTTCTGTGAGAATATTAAATAGGACTTAGGAGAGTTGAAAATATTCTCGTTTTTGGTTATCTTAATGGTTTTTTTCTCTTGTGTGAGTAGGAATCTAACTAGATACTAATTTGACTTTTGTAATGTGCTGTCTCAAGTTATTTAGCCAGTTGGCAGGTAGATACCGCCACTGAATGCCCAGAGGGTGTCAGGCAACTGCTTATACCATCCGAAGGCATTTTATTTCACCTACGTAATTCCTGATTACTACCATTCACTGCACAGTGCTCGGGGTGAATAATTTACCTCCTCTAACAGCTAACCCCTCTGCCATCCCGTAGCAATTTTAAATCACACAGGACGCGAAGCCGTGCTCACACCCTATCATTCTCTTTAGCGCTTAGAAAATAATTAAATCAGGAAAAAAAATCTTTAACATTCCCGTCCGTACACGGCACATAGCCCTAGTACTGGCTAACAAATGTAATTAACGGCGTTTATCTGCTGGAAGGAGGTGGAAGAAGAAAGGACAGAAGGCCCAGTTTCAACAACATTGTGATGAAGGAAACCATAGTTCAATCTTTTTTAAACAGCTGAAGTTTTCTAAACTAGAGTGAGCTCGAGATCTACAAGAATAGCTCAATAATAAAAGAAAATCTGGCATATGGGGTGGCAAACAAGTGGTTGGCCCTCCTGATAGTGAGTAGCCACCGCCAGCTACATCTGCAACACCAAACTCATCGCTGGCGCGTGTTTTCCAAGAATCAAAGCTAAATTAAGGCTCATGGCTCTGTTCTTACACCTTCTCCTATACCCTCCAAATTGGCAACGGTGCTGACATCTAAATTTGTGTAGTTCTGTTCCTTGGCACCTGAAACCACATACAAAGGAAGAGTCTAACCTTCTGGCTTGTCCATTTAGTGTCAAGCAGGTGTTGAACTAATTCCTGCGATGGCAACGTTCCAGCAAAAATATTGTCTACACCGAGCTTTTAAATTAAAACTACATATTTTATAAGGACTATTTCTCATTTTACTAGCTCGAGATGAATGATGATGCTAATTTTAAAATTAAATTAAAATCTAGCTTTAGTTGTGAAGAAAGTGAAATAAAGCTTTGTAATTTCCAAGGAGTCAATGTTAACTATGACGATTCAAGTATTGCTGAATTGTGGCTTCTAAGAATTGTCAATTTATTATGAAAATCTCTGAAAATACTGCGATATTCAATACACATGAAAAAATAAAACAAAGAAGGCAGACAAAAAGGGAAAATTCAATTAAGCAAATATTTTCAAGTATTGAATCGTACATACAAAATGTTTTCATGTAACTATAAATAAATTATGATGCTGTAACGAGATTGCTTGTAAATAAATTATTTGCTTATCTTTTGCTTGTCTGGCAAACTCTATACTTTAACGAATTGTATATTTTAGGTAGTTATTTGTATGTACCAATTTGAATACTTAATCCGACTTGTAATATATGCGGACCTATTTTATTTTCTTCGGGGTAGGTAACTACTATTCATGTCTTTGACGTCACACCGATTGAACATAATTTATTTTATTCAGAGTTGTTATGAAATCAATCGATGTTATTGGTATTATCGCCACACAAAAGTTCTTGAATTTGCTCGTTTTAAATCCAAAAATCTTTGCGATTCCAACGCAGAAACAGTGATTAATAACACCAGTAAAACAGTTATAAAGGCGGAACGCAGGGAACAGAGATTATAGCTGCTTTGAGGACATGAAACCGATCCTTTCAAGCACCGGAACCTTCCCTGAATACTAAGGAGCCGGGAGCCTGAGCCAACATCATCTGTATTCAAATAATAACATATTCGTTTCTTCATGCCGCACACGACATCCCGATATTGCTTTTTGATGACAGTAATTACCATAAAATTAGGTTTATGTACCATATAAGATGAAAATGATATTTTCTCTAAAATTTTCCTAGAGATAAGGCGTAATGGTGAATGGGGCAAATGTGCGTACTTAGATATCAATGATCGCTTTTATATTGCTTGATTTTGTTATCATTTTGGTGGGTAACTTCAGAATGATTGGCGTCGGGTGGGTATAATATGCGATGGTAAAACTGAAGGTTTTGTTAAAAAAAAACAGACATTGAATCAGTCTTGTAACATGAAATAAGGCTTTGTATGTTTATTTGTATAAGCTATACAGAAATTAAACTTCTGCTAACATTTTAATAGAAAGTTAGCTGTAAACTACACTAATCCAAGTCATAAATCCACTGACATACTTCCACTCTTTTAAATCTTGCGCTTTAACATTTTTAACTACAACTTTTTATAGTCAAGAATGGCTTGAAACTATGTCCCACACGTCCACTGCACACATAGCCAGTGAGGTCAGGTGCCCTAGATCTAACTCAGGCTAAACGAACGCCCGACTTTTACCTTGCCCGCTTTTATAAGGCTTTTTGCGTAAAAAGCTCGTGAACTTTTTTGGGTATCGTTAGGTAAAGGCACGCTGGTCTCTGTTGAATTTTTAAACTGTTGAAACTAGAGATATTTTCGGAGGAAAGTGTCCTAAAATGAATTCTAAATTTTTTTTTTAAACTAATCATTATTTAAAACACAGATAACATCATCATAGTTATCCTCGTCCGAAAAACTAAGCGTGTTTACTTTAAATATGAATGTATTTAATATTTTAAATAGATGACAGTATTTTACTACTGGGAGCAAATGTTGCTATGTTTCGTTTTCAATGTAAGAAAAATAATAGGCACTGTAAGCAGTCACAAGTACGGTGTTATATTGGAAAACCCTATGATGTTTTTTTTTTAATTTATTTTTTATTTACCATAAAAAAAAAATACAATTTATTTACAGTGTTTCAGCAGAATAGCATTTTTAAACCACTAAGGTTTGTACTTAATGCTACATGTAAATTCAACATCATAGTAAAAACAAAATCAAGGTAAACAATAAATATAACAAAATACCTTATTTCGAAATTTGGTAACTTCATCTCAGGTGATATGCTGGTTATTACGTAAAACCGCATTTCACATCGAGCATTCAATGTGTTGTAGGTAGTGGGACTTAAGTTTTGATTTAATATTTCTTGGCGTTATGTCACTGCGCAAATCGGAAGGTAGGTTGTTATTTAACCGAGGAACTAGGTAAGAAGATGTCCGCTCACCGTAGGTGTTGTTTGCCCGAACCGTGCATAGCTGGTTACGTGCGACGGCCCGCGTGAATACAGGATGTTGAACTTTTTGCTCTAAGTAGCCGTTGAAATATTGTTCTTTTAGCAAAGTATATTTAAATTGTGTATGTACAGGTAATGTTTTACAGTGATGAAATACAGGTATATGTTGCAGGTACATATGATGGAAACAGGCATAGCGACTTCTAATCAAGTCTTCTGTCGGCCGGTTTGCAAAGATATACAGGGTGATTGGAAGATGGGTGCAAAGCTTTAAGGCGAAGATAGTACAGACAATTTAGAACCATTTAAGCCATGGTTGTCTTAGACGGAGACTAACCATTTTTTTTTAAACCTGATTTTTGTTTTTTTTTTCGAAAATTCCCAATATTTTAAGTAAACTGCTTATTTATGGCCAAATTGAATGATAAATGAATTCTTTTTTATTTTAATAGATTAAAGTAACGTGTAAGTAATCTATTAAAACATTTTTTATGCCTCTGTTTGTAAATCTTATTTAAAAAACGTAGGGTGCTTTTTTTGTTCAGACCTTTTTGAAAACATACTTGATAATCGCTCTTTCTTTTGAGGTATCATTTACGCGGATATCTTACAAATTTTTGAAGTTAGGACCTACAAACCAATTTGAGAAAGAAATTTTTAATTTTAGGCAGACTAACTAAAACAAATTTTTTGCTTAAAAAATTACTTTGTGTTCGAAATGATAACTTCGGTCAATTCTAAGATTTTTTTTGCACATGCAAGAACCAAATTGAAGCATTATCTAAACAATGGTCACAGTTCTAAGATTTTTTTGCACATGTAAGATCCAAATTGAAGGATTATCTAAACAATGGTCACCACGCGTGGTGCGACGGCATTTCCAGGTAGAACGCCCAGTAAATAGAAAATAGCGATACGTACGTTGGTTTTTACAGCAAAATGGTCTTAGTTACTAAAGCATCAAAGTCAGTTTTTTTTAGTCAGGGTCAGTCAGTCTGTGTTGAAGCCGTTACATCTTTTACTTACTAGTCTAACTACTGCCCTTGTGAGTGGCCGTTGTCGCGTTGATTCACAATTAACCGTGTTCAGTTGTAGCCCTTTGCGTTCCTGCACGTGTTGATTTTTGAATTGTGTTGATTTGACATTTAGTGCGCTCCTACGCCGTTTTTCATAATTGTTAAGTGGCTATGGCTACTTTTTCCAATCAGGAATGTGCGGATATCGTATTTATGTATGGTAGAGCAGACGGTAATGGCTCCTTGGCGCGACGGATGTATCAAGAACGCTATCCGAATCGCAGGGTACCGAATGTGCGAGTGTTTTACAATACGTTTCGTCGACTTGCCCAAGATGGGTTTCACCGCGTGGAACCTGGAGTCAACTCGGGCAGACACGTACCTGACGTCGAAAAAAGACATTTTGACAAAACAATCCACATTTTAAGAAGCAGATGTCCTTTCAAAGGAAATTCTCTGTCAATGTATGGGTTGGAGTAATTGGCAGAACGTTGATTGGGCCCCACTTCTTACCGGATACTTTGACCGGCGGAAATTATTTGCAATTTCTACAAAACGATTTACCAGTGCTGGTAGAGGAAACCGGTGTCTCGATATTCGAGAGAGACCGAACAGTCATCTTTAAGCAAGACGGCTGTCCAGCGCATTGCACGTTAAATGTAAGGGAACACTTAAACAATTGCTTTCCTGACAGCTAGATCGGCAGAGATGGACCCAACCCTTGGCCCGCTCGCTCACCAGATACCCCGCTGGACTTTTTCGTGTGGGGCCGGGCCAAGGAACTGGTGTATACGAATGTAGAAATAAACACAAGACAAGAATTAATAGGGAGAATTAATTCAGCGTTTGAAACCATGAAGCTGGAGATGATGTTGAAAATAAAAACAACAGAAGTGAGAAGACGGAGCCGTGCTTGTGTAAGAAATCACGGCAGACATTTTGAACATGAAAAATAAATAATTTCAATTCAAATGTTGTTTTAATTAGTCTGTCAAAAATTAAAAATTTCTCCCTCAAATTGGTTTGTAGGTCCTAACATCGATCGTTTGTAAGATATCCGCGTAAATGATACCTGAGAAGAAAGAGCGATTATCAAGTATGTTTTCAAAAAGGTTTGAACAAAAAAAGCACCCTACGTTTTTTTTAAATAAAGTTTACAAAAACAAAAATCAATTTTTTTATGAACTTTAAAAGTCCGTAAAAAAAAAGTCTAATCACGCAGAGGTCTAAAACATGTTTTGATAGATTACTTACACGTTTCTTTAATTTATTAAAATAAAAAATTAATTCATTTATCATTCAATTTGGCCATAAATAAGCAGTTTACTTAAAATATTGGGAATTTTCGAAAAAAAAACGAAAATCAGGTTTAAAAAAATGGTAAGTCACAACCATGGCTTAAATGGTTCTAAATTGTCTGTGCTATCTTCGCCTTAACGCTTTGCACCCATCTTCCAATAACCCTATAGAATTAAAAAAGGGAATACTAAATCAACTTTCGATGACGTCTGTTGCTCTGAGTATTTGCCCATGTTGCCCTTATCTAACTTACCTTTTAATTCCCAATCCACTTACCACCACCTAGTATTCACTTACATGCCAACTTATACATAATCAAAACCAAATACGATGAAGATCAAAGATTACCTCGTAATAACATGTCCCTTAACTCATACTTAATTCATAGTTCAATGATTGCTTCTCCCAAATGAACTGCAGTCGAACAAAGAGATTGGTATAAGGCACTGAGCGCTGATTCCCTTGTTTACAAACTAAATTAGAATTAGAGAATTGACATTTCTTACACAGATAGCTCGAGAAAAGGACGGTGACAGATATGAACTAAGTAAGAGATGTCAAATTAGTTGCCTTGAATTTCGCTTTGTTTTTTGGTAGATATTTTCTAACGTGTCCACCATATTTCTATGGAACTCAGTATTAGTTCAACTTAAAAAATGTATGGCTCTTATTTGTGTCCGTCTTTTTCTTGTTTTATTACAGAAAAAAGACGAAAATAAGAAAATTGAAGTTTGGCTTCTGCACAACAGCATCTAAACCTAAACCAAATGTTTATTTTTATTGTGTGTAACGATTGCACTCTTATGTTAGTGATCTCATAGTATTGACTACTCAGCACACTCAAAACGTTGTCTAAAAGTAGTCAAAAGTTAGCCTGTTAGTCTGTTGCCCAATCTCTTGGTTTGGCTGTACCTAATTTGTACCCTTTAATATTCCAGTAGGTGGTATGTCACAAGAGAGTTGTGGCCTGGTTCCAATGGATTTATTGAATTTAGGGAATTCTTGTTAATTATAGGGAGCATTTATAATTAATAGGTTTGGTAAATAGATTTTGGATTTCATGGCTCTTGGGGATTAGGGGAATTAATAGTTTTAAGTGAGTAATTTTGGCTGGAAAATGGTTTTTCTTACGGAGTCACAGACATTGTTCGTTAAAACTAACATTTTGTTTCCGCCTCTATATACTTTTCGTCTTTCAGAAGCCAATTTTCCAAGGTACCGGTCGCAGTCTTTACAAAACAGTCAATCAACTGCAAGGGTAAGCAAAACAAACCATTTATGATTTAATAAAGTTAGTAATGTTTATCTATTGCTTATCGAAGCCGTTAAAGGTTAGAAAATGAGAAAGAATTTCTTCGAATTAAAAAGTATAAAGTACATAAGTACCATTAAACTAAAATCCTAAGTTCCAAGTATTCATTAACCCGCAAACGCCGACGCTAGTTATTAATCACCATTAGACAGGTCCCGCAGTTATCGCTAAACCCTGATTTATTACCACCAGATATATAATTGTGTTTAACAGACAAGATACGAGCCAATCGAGCGATCGTAGAAAATACACAGATATGGTTAACAATTGTGAGTCATCTGAGCTTTAGTTTCCATATACAAGTGACGGTAACTCGCGGCTACTGAAAGCCTGATCAAGTCGCTGATTGGCTAATCTCATGTTTGATTAGCTGAAATGACAGCAATCATTTAAGCTGTCATAAGATTTGACAGTTGATTAAATTGATATCAGTACGGCCGTCAAGAGATTGCGTTCTTGACACGTGTCAGTTTCATACTTACGAATATGTGTTTCGCGAATTTGATCCTTATTACAACTAGAAATATGTAAGTAAGTAAAACTGTCTAATAATTTTAGTATTTACGTGACGATTAATCTTTGTGGTTTCTTCAGAGGACCATCTTTTCTATCAAAGGAACTGTCCTAGAAGACGACTTTATAATGGCATGAAGAATATGGAAAAAAAATTGACTCGTTAGGTAATATTATCAGTGTTCGTCTTAGTGGTAGCGGCAATATCCTTTTTGATTATTCATAGAAGCGATCTATAAGAGGCCCATTTTCAGCAGCTGGCATTTACTGGCTGATAAGAAGAAAATTATAACGTGTAGGCTGTGAAGTGCTGTCAAAATCTGTCACAAAACGTTTAAAACATGATAAACGGTTTCCAAATCCTATTAAGTACAAGGTATTTGCGTCACAACCTATTTAACAGTGGCAACACTACTCTAGAAGTGACATGCTATCTACTTCGTTTCTAAAATCTTAGGTGTTGCCACTACTATGTGTTATTGTTGGTACTTGCCACTCCTCAGTGAGTTATAGTGAACATACTAAACGTTATTAGAAGTTATTTATTACGCAATAAAATAAGCTTGTCAAAGAGATTTATGAGGTGGTGGTATTTTATAATTTTGTTACTTGCGGTGTAGTGATGGGTCATTAAAGGTACTATTAAGTGCTTTATAGTGTGTCTTAGGTATACATGAAGTAAGATAGTAGCACGAAGTGATAAATAGTTCAAACGAGATGAATTTGCCTATTTGTTGATTTCCAAGATGAATAGAGCAACGACCAACATTTCGGTTGAAGAGGCAGCACAGATAGAACTCACTTGCCTTATTGAAAATAAGGAGGAAATCGGATAGATGCTCTAAAAGAAAACTTTTATTAACTACACTCTTACATCCCAAGATTAAAATCGTCACATTCGCTCTCCCGCGTCAAAAGATGGACACGTTTCTGTTTCTTTTTGACTCATTAAAAGTGACTTGACTTTCATTTAAATGCAATTTTTATTTGAAATGTAAATAAAAATCAACAAACGTCAAATTAAATTATTGTAAAAATTGTAGATGGCTATTTTTTTTCAAGTATTTGAATTCACACTTTTGTTTTCACTTCCTGAAGGCCGGATTTTAACAGCTGCTTGTGTTGGATTTACCAAAAATTATGAAGTACCTATGGTGTGTGTCGCGCACTGATTTCTATGACCAAATGATTCGGGATATGTTAGCTCACTAAATTCAGTGTTACACTGCCCGCGCGACATTAGTACGGTGAGGGCAAATCTAATGGTTTAAATCTTTCCCTACACCCTACACTCCTACGACCTACTACAGCCTACACGTCACGTAAATTACTAGCTTTGACGTAGGTATGCTATTTATAAACATAGGGATTCTAATTTTTGATATCTATTAATAAAAAACTCTGTGAAAATATCCATGAAACGAATTCTTGATTAGTAGAAAATGATCATGTATTTTTGTAATGATAAGCTACCTGGATGTATTCATCATTAATCTTGTAAGCTGCTGAAAATCGCTTTCCAAAGAACGCTATATTCGCGACGAGGAAAGCAGTATTGAGAACAAAAGTTATTAGCAACATTACATGCTGTTTGTATATGGAACAATACGAATGCGAGGTTTTACTAGATAAGATAAACGGTATTCTATAACAATGATAACATAGTAGGAGCAGTTCGTGTTTCACACACCCACCAGCCATTACCAGCGTCTCGGAGTGCCATGAAATATTATATTAATACAAATCGAGGCCCAGACATTTGGAACAGCCTCATGCATATCTAACGAGGATATATTTGTCAATTCGTTATCTTACCAGATTTCTCAATCACATAAAATGATTTATTTTCACTTGAAATTACTAGGGGGCCTGGTTTATAGACTTAGACTGTTATTTATGAGGGTAATGTGTTTTAGATCTAGTTCTGTCTTCGACTCTGCCTGGTTTTCCAATTTCCAATGTATAAGTCTTTTTGCTGAAGGTCAATTAAGGTCACGTTTTGTTTGGTTTATCTTGTATACCGAATGGTAATCTAGAACATTAGTTTAAAATATAATTATGAGTAATACATATTGCAGGAGGTTATGGGTTTAAATCCGGGCAAGTACCAATGTGACTTTTTCAATTCATATGTAGTTTCTGAGTTTATCTTGGACATTACTGACATCGGTGAAGGAAAAAATCGTGATGAAACCTGGACTTTATAATTCATATAAGTCTGAAATCGCCAACCCATCTTGAGCTAGCGCGGTGATCAATGGTCGTGCATTCTTTGTATGAGAAGAGGCCTTTGCCCTGCAGTGGGACAGTCACGGCCTGGTATTATTATTAATACATATTCACCGATCCTTTAAACCCTTTTAGAATTACAACCAGGCGCGCATTGAAATATACATAAACGTGGATAAAGTAAAGGCTTCTGACAGGCGCAGATAGACAGCGCGACGCGAATCTAGTAGGACAATTCCCATGAATTTTTCATAGAAATTGTTCTAATTGAGTCGCATCGCACCTGTCTGTGGGGGCCTTAAATATCATAATGGTACTCTATACTTCCTGTTCACATAAAAAATGGTGTCACAATTTAACCATAAACCACAAGCACAATGTACAGACAGAACAATCCAAACAGATTTACAATTTGTGTGTTTGATAGATTAATTATTATTTATAGCAGCAATACATTTCGGATTTAACAGGAAATCACTTTGATTGTAAACTTAGATAACAAGGACTTTATAGCCGTTGGCGTAAATAATAATATTATGTGATTTTCATGTTTGGATTAAATACATAAATGTCAGTTGTCTGTATTAAGGCTTGTGCAGACCAGCGCTACTTGTCGCGCGACGTGTCGCGTGGCGAATCTGCGATATTATCGCCACGCAACACCTTTCACACTGGGGCGATATCGCGCGGGATTCGCAGCGCGCGCCGACAAAGGAAAGTTCCTTTGTTCTTGTCGCGCTGCGAATCGCTGCGATATCGCGTAGCGGACACCATGAGAGTATAAATGACGGTGCATTCCGAGCTTAGCTCTCGACGTATTAATTGTTTGTCTTTTTCAAGACACAATTAATAAATATTTCTCTTCAGAGTTGTCAGTCAAAAACAAACCGTCGCGTACTTTGGCCCCTTCTGGGTAAAATCCACAGTTTCGTGGTTCTCGGTGGAAACCATACGGTGCCAACGAAACCGAGAGGGTGTTGCCCCAATTACACCCGCCGAAACCCCTTCAGGGCTAGGCAATCAGTTGGACGGGTCCCAGTGTTCGGCCTTGGGGGATCTCCTAGTCGACATTGGTGACAGTTTTGCCTTCACAGCCACACACCTAGTGTCGGTCGGGTGTGTCTACCCCGGCGCACTAGACTGGTTAGGACCCCGTTGCACAAATAAGATAGGCAACGGGCAAAAGCAAGCTTAGGGCTCACTATAAGTACACAACCTCCCTGTCTATACCCGACAGGGAGGGTTTACACATCCCCGGCCAATCCGCCCGGGGAGTTAGTGTTAGGAATTGTTAGGAGAAATAGGTTTTCTAGAATCGATTAAAATGGAGTCCTTATTAAAGTCTCTTCAAGACGACATAAGGTCACTCAAAAGCGACAACGCTAATCTAGTTAATATCCTGAAAAAGATATTGTCCGACTCCCCCGGACTCAGAGATGTGTATGGCCCCGAAATAACTCAACTACGACGGCCTACTCCCACTCCCACTCCCACTCCTACTCCCACTCCCACTCCCCAACTAGGACCTTCAGTCGCCAGCGTCACTGAATTCAGTGACGCACTGGAGTGCTCGCTCCCAGCAGTCGAGCTAGTCAGTCCGCCCAGTCCGCCTGAGCAAATGGACACTAGCGCACCGCTAGCCGCTTCTTCAAAGCGCCCCCAATCCCCCTATACCGCGTCAGATTTAGAGCCAATCCTCACCGGCTCTTCCGCTTCGTCCCACTCCGAAGACGAGGGATTCGTCCCCGTCCAAGGAAAGGGGAAAAAACGGAAGAACAGGAAGCAATCCTCCACCCAGGCCAATAAGGTCGTAGCCTTCGAGGACCGAGACACGTTCTCACAATCCTCTCTACCCGCTACTTGCACCCCCGTCGCTACCCCCTCCCCCGCCCCCCACCCGATCGCGTCAACCTCTTCGCAGGTTACCCCCTCCCTCACCCCCCGCCCGACCGCGTCACCCTCCTCGCAGGTTGCCCCCACCCCACCCACTTCTGACCCTAAGAAGGTCTCTCCGCCACCACCCATGTTCATTCAGGACAAGGGAAAGTGGACGGATATTTCAAAATGGTGTTGCGATCAAAGGATTGCATACACCAGCGCCCGAAATACCCAACAGGGTATAAAAGTCCAAACCCCTACCTCCCACGACTATAGGGAATTAGTTAAACTCCTGAGAGAGCGACGTGTGTCATTCCACACGTACACTCTCTCAGAGGAGCGTCAAATCCGAGTGGTGATCAAACGGATCCCCAAAGAAATTGCCCCCTCAGACATCTTAGCCGACCTTCAGTCGCAAAACGTCCCGGTTGACGAAGTCCACCGTATGCACCGCGCAAAACGCGGGGAAGCATACGACATGATTCTCGTCGTATGCTCTCCCGTCGAGGGGCATCACCCCATATTTCAGCTGAAGTCCCTGTGTTCACTCACGGGCTTCCAAATAGAGAAGCCATGGAAAAATGGCGCCATAGGGCAATGTCATAATTGCCAGTTATACGGACACTCGCAGAGGAACTGTCACGCAAAACCCAGGTGCGTCAAGTGCCTGGGCGAGCATGGCACTTCCGACTGCACCCGTCCCAAGGACCGTAGTCTATGCCCTGACCCACCTAGTTGCGTACTATGCGGGCAAGTAGGTCACCCGGCTAACTACCGCGGCTGCCCGAAAGCCCCCAAGTCCTCTTCTCCCAAACTGGCCAAGCGTTTCGACGCCCGCCAGCAGAGGGAAGCTCCCTCCACCTACACTCTCCCTTCATCCCAAATGCCACAGAGACTTAGCCCCCAGAGGCCCAGTCCGTGGAATTACCTCCAACACCAGCAGGCTTTCCCAGCCCTGGGTCACTTCCAACCCCCACCCCCTCCCCCACCCACCACCACCCCCCGCCAAACGGACCCCCGTACTCGCGGCCCCGCGCCCCTTATGGGCACCCCCATGCCCCTTATGGGCACCCCCATGCCCCTTATGGGCCCCCCCGCGCCCCTTATGGGAGCCCCCGCGTCTTTTACTCGCGCCCCCGCGCCCCCAGTCAGGTCCGCACCTGCTCCCGTAGCACCGCGTTCCCAACCCAAACCCACAAACACTCCCGTGGCCCTCCCCAACACGATCCAATCCGGAATCATGATGTTCCTGTCCCCTCGCGCTTACCAAATGGGTCGCGAACTCATCGCCGCCCAAAATGCCCTCGACATAGTTAGGATCCAGGCTATATACAATGCGTACCCCGACATTACGCAAGCCCTGATATCGTCCGCCACTCAAGGAACTCCCAATGTCTAACACCGTCATAGCTAGGTTCAAACCCCGATCCCTCACGTTAGGTTTTTTCAATGCCGATGGCATCCAAAATCAACGCGATGAGATCGCGGTTTTCCTCCGCGCTCATCAAATTGACATCCTTCTCATTCAGGAAACCTTCCTTAAACCCTGTAATCGTGACCCCGGCATTGCCAACTATCGTGTAGTTCGCAATGACAGGGTTCACTGTCACAAGGGTGGTACTTTAATATATTATAAAAAGGATCTGTACTGCATCCCTATGGACCCTCCTCCTCTTTCACGACTAGAAGTCTCAGTCTGCCGCCTAGGCATGACAGGCCATCAGCCGATCATATTAGTATCAGCCTACGCTACTCCCTCTAGAGGTACGGAGGACTTTCAACCCTTCGCTAACGATCTCACATCCCTACTAGCCTTGAGCGACTCCGTTATCATAGCGGGCGACCTCAACGCCAAACATCCCTCCTGGAATAGTTCCAGATCCTCCATAAGAGGGCGACACTTGTTCGACCTCTCAAACTCCCTTAATATCGACATCATCGCTCCGATGAATTATACCCACTATCCCCATACAGTAGGCCATATCCCTGACGTACTAGACTTGGCGATCCTTAAGAACGTCAATCTAAGACTAGACTCAATAGAGACGGTGGACGAGCTTCACTCTGATCACCGTCCTGTAATACTAAAACTCGACCCCCGCATAGGTCTCCCTGACCCCAATCGCCCCCCGACCACCAAAAGGGTAACGGACTGGAGGAAAGTAAGCACCCAGCTGAAATCCAACACGTCCCCCCAATTGGACTCCATCCCCGACCAATTCCACTCTATCGCAGCAACAACGGCCGCGATCGACTCACTCACTGATCACGTACAATCCGTCGTGAGCGACTGCTCAAAGGAAGTCCCAGTGGGGGAAGACCCCCGCTGGAAACTACCTGACGATGTGCGTGACCTATTGACTGAGAAGAACGCAGCCATTCGTGCATACAGTAACTTTCCCTGCGCCGCAAACAAAGCCCATATGCGCTATTTACAGAGATCTGTAAAGACACGCATACAGGAGCTGCGTGACACGGGCTGGGACAAGATGCTGAGCGAACTAGAGCCAACCCACCTAGCCTTCTGGGAACTTCAGAGGAAACTCAAGTCCCAGCAAGTCGCGTCCACACCACCCCTAATCCGCCCCGACAAGACCATAGCCTTCGACGACATCGACAAGGCTGAATGCCTAGCCGATAGTCTAGAGGCACAATGCTCACCCAGCACTCTACCAGTAGACCAAGCTCACCTCTTAGAGGTCGACGCTGAAGTCGAACGTAGAACCTCCCTCCCTCCCGTTGAAGACCCTGAAAGTCCTCTGCCCCCCGTCACACCAGACGAAGTGCACGACATCATCAAGGGTCTGAAAATCCGTAAAGCCCCCGGCTCAGACGGAATCACTAATAGGGTGATTCAGCTATTCCCTGCCCACCTAATAATGCTACTGACTACCATCTTCAATGGTGCCTTAAGCAACAATTTCTTTCCACAAATGTGGAAAGAAGCCACCGTCATCGGTATCCCGAAGCCCGGCAAACCCAAAACCGAGCCTTCGAGTTACCGCCCCATCAGTTTGCTCAAAGTCCTCGGCAAGGTCTACGAGAGGCTTATTTATAAGCGTCTCAGAGACTACGCTGAGACAAAGGGCCTCATCCCCAACGAACAGTTTGGGTTCCGCACCCAGCACTCTAGCGTGCATCAGGCCCACCGGATAATCGAACACATAAGCGCTGGCTTCCAGCGCGGTTTGTATACCGGTGCAGTATTCTTCGATGTAGCGAAAGCGTTCGACAAAGTCTGGCACAACGGCTTAATATATAAGCTGTACCAACTCGGCGTGCCAGATCGTCTCGTGCTCATCTTACGAGACTTTTTGTCGAACCGCACATTCCGCTATCGCATCGAAGGCGCAATATCCTCTCCCCGTCCCATCCGCGCAGGCGTCCCTCAGGGCTCTGTGCTTGCCCCCCTCATATTCACTCTATTCACCAGCGACATCCCGAAGAGTAAAAAGGCGCAGTTGGCTCTGTTCGCAGACGATACGGCCATTTACTACAAGGGCGCTGGGCCCGATTCGATAGCTCGCATTCTCCAAACCGCAGTCGATAAGCTCGGCGCTTGGTTTAGGAAATGGAGGATCGAAGTAAACCCCGACAAAAGTCAAGCGGTTTTATTTTCAAAACTGCACGTAAGATTTAGACCCCCCCTGCCCCGACCCATCACCATGCTCGGCAAGCCGATCCCTTGGGAGAAGCGAGCCAAGTATCTAGGTGTGGTCCTCGACGAAAAACTCACTTTCGCAGACCATATAAAGCAGGCCCGCGCGCGGGCCGCTTTCGCTCTCGGAAGACTCCATTCCATGCTAAATGCACGTAGCAAATTGTCACTTAGGTGCAAATTGCGAATCTACACCACATGCATTCGCCCCATCATGACCTATGCGGGCGTCGTTTTTGCCCAAGCTAAGCCCCGACAAATTCACAGACTGCAGGTGATGCAGAACAGATTCCTTCGTATGGCCACGGGAGCCCCTTGGTTCTGTAGGAACGAAACCCTCCATCTCGATTTTAAACTCCCCACGATCCACCAGTTTCTCAAACGCAATTCCAAGCGTTTCTTTGATTCCGCCGCCACCCACCGCAACCCTCTGGTTGTCGAGGCCGCCAGTTATGTCCCAAGTAAAATCAGTAAGACCCGCCGCCCGAGGCTAATCCTTTCCGACCCAGACGACCCCATAACCCTCCTCCAGGAGAGCAATAGGGAAACCAGTACAGTGAGAAAACACACACACCGACACACTTTCCGACCTCGCCGCAGAGGTCCGCGATCGCGACCCTCCCGAGTAAATGATACTCCCCCCCGACCCTTGCTCGAAGATGCGCCAGCCCGCGTCGATGCTGAGCCTGTAGCTTTAAATTCCCCGACTAATAATAATGAAATACTCTTGATCCAGCCTGTCCCTCTTGCTGTCCTCCCCCCAGCGAACGCCCTAAGCCGAGGTTCGTACCCCACAGGGGGTGCCCTTAGCGAGCGTTCGCCTAGTTTTAATTAGCATAGTTTTGCCCCTGGCTGGAGGCTTTAAGTGTAGAAGCTTAAGGCAACCACAGGATTGACCGGTTAAGTAGTCATGACCTCAGAGGTCAGCTACGAGATGCCCTATATAAAAAAAAAAAAAAAGAGCTTAGCTCAGTAGTAGACGATCTTCGTCATAGGACGGAGGCAGGTCTGTGCGTGTTTGCTGAGCGTGGTGTCCTAGGTTCGATTCCCCGGTCGGTCAAAGGTCCGTAAAGTTGACAACATAGGTACGAGTAGGTAGGTATGGAATATTGAAACTAACCTAGGTACCTAGTTACTTTTAATTTACTTATCAACCTACTTCCGTAAGTACCTATCTCCGTGAATTCTTCTCTAATAATAAAATTGTACTCAATATGTATAATAAATACCACAGATTAACTGGTGAAATGCGAGTGTACCACAGGTATTTTTAAACATCAGAGTGGTTCTTAAACATCACGCCTGTAATCTCCAAAGGATTAGGCAGAGGTGTAGGTACACACTGCTACACATGACATCAAGCTATACACATTTCCAGTACATATATGCTGACCTCGCATTGTACGGAAATCCTATACAATGCCAGATCAGTATAAACTGGAAATGTAAAGTTTGATGTCATGTGTAGCCGTGTGTACTAGGTGGCAGTGGTGAGTGCGGCGCGGTGGCGCAGCACTGAGCGGCTGGGTTGCGGCCGCTACAAAAGGTACACATGGCTACACATAAAGCTATTATTTCCAGTTAATGCTGATCTCGCATTGCATAGGATTTCCGAACAATGCGAGGTCAGCCTATACTGGAACGGTATAGCATGATGTGTAGCCGTGTGTACTAGTCCTTTGACCGCGCCGCCGCATGCCGCCAAAACCATTAGTAAGTCAGTGCAATGTAATTCTTATGTAGTTTTAATAAGGTATAAATTAGAATGATTGACATTTGCGAGGACATTTTTGGTTTGAAATGGAGAAATGATTATTTTCTTGGAAATATCGCGGCGATATCGCGCGCTACACCGACAAAGGAATGTTCCTTTGTTCTTGTCGCGCTGCGAATCGCGGCGATATCGCGTAGCGGACACCATGAGAGTATAAATGGCGGTGCATTCCGAGCTTAGTTCACCCCCCCGACCCTTGCTCGAAGATGCGCCAGCCCGCGTCGATGCTGAGCCTGTAGCTTTAAATTCCCCGACTAATAAAGGCTTGTGCAGACCAGCGCTACTTGTCGCGCGACGTGTCGCGTGGCGAATCTGCGATATTATCGCCACGCAACACCTTTCACACTGGGGCGATATCGCGCGGGTTTCGCAGCGCGCGCCGACAAAGGAAAGTTCCTTTGTTCTTGTCGCGCTGCGAATCGCTGCGATATCGCGTAGCGGACACCATGAGAGTATAAATGGCGGTGCATCCCGAGCTTAGCTCAGTAGTAGACGATCTTCGTCATAAGACGCAGGCAGGTCTGTGCGTGTTTGCTGAGCGTAGGGTCCTAGGTTCGATTCCCCGGTCGGTCAATGTAACCCAACCTCACCTAAGTAGGTATCAAGGCTTGACCACGCAAGCCTGAATGACGAATCGAATTCGGTCGTGCTTTTACGAAGAATTCACTTACTTATTTAAAAATCAAGATGTTTTAATTTAGTTTCCAATTTATGTGATTTCGGAAAAATAACAATTTCTACATGTAAAGTGTACTTTCGGCTGCAACACGTTTTTATGGCCTTTTTATGAGTAGGTAGGAACTTACGTACCTACTTATCATTTTGAAATCATTTACACACCCGTAAAGTTGACATCATAGGTACGAGTATAGGTATGGAATATTGGAACTCACCTAGGTACCTACTTACTTTTAATTTACTTATCAAACTACTTCCGTAAGTACCTATCTCCGTGAATTCTTCTCTAATAATAAAATTGTGCTCAGTATGTATAATAAATACCACAGATTAATAAATACGCATAACTGGTGAAATGCGGGTGTATGCTATGTATTTTTTAAACATCAGAGTTGTTTCTTAAAGATCACGCCTGTAATCTCCAAAGGATTAGGCAGAGGTGTAGGTACACACGGCTACACATGACATCAAGCTATACACATTTCCAGTTCTTATGTATATGCTGACATCGCATTGTACGGAAATCCTATACAATGCGAGATCAGAATAAACTGGTTTGATGTCATGTGTAGCCGTGTGTACTAGATAGATGGCAGTGGTGAGTGCGGCGCGGCGGCGCAGCACTGAGCGGCTGGTTTGCGGCCGCTACAAAAGGTACTAGCCCTTTGACCGCGCCGCCGCATGCCGCCAAAACCATTAGTAAGTCAGTGCAATATAATTCTTATTAACTTTTAATAAGGTATAAATTAGAATGATTGACATTTGCGAGGATATTTTTAGTTTGAAATGAAGAAAGGATTATTTTTTTGTGAAGATAGTATAATAAACATCCTAATTTATACCTTAAAACAATGAGAAAAGAGTCACATTGCAATGACTTACAATAAATTTTATTTCACTTTGGAATAATCTGTCAGTATGCCTAGCCTTTTCCCAACTATGTATGTTGGGGTCGGCTTCCAGTCTTCTCGGATGCACCTGAATACCAGTATTTTACATGGACTGCTTATCTGTCAAAGATTCACGAATGAGAGCCGGGATCACGAGGCACGGAGGAGTCTCGGTACCTATGTAAAGTTCGTCACTCATCCACGGACCAACCCCCCGCCAAGCGAAGTACGATTGATCGACCCGTGCGGCTGTTATTACTTTTTGGAATAAAACTTTGAATAAAACTAAGCCCTCGGTTAGCACGGACGTTAAGCATCACTGTTCGTAGATCTGTCTTACCTACATAAGTATTAATTATGAGTCTCGCGTGATAGGGTTGCCAGGTGTCCGGCATTAGCCCTAAATGTTCGGCTTTTTAAAATCGTGTCCGGCCAAAAATATACAAGTCACATATCCCGCCATAGTCCGGCTTTTGTCAGGCTTTTGTTCAACCCCGCCCCACCAAAAGATGCCTGATTACTTATTGATTGTTTTAATTAGCCTTCTGATAAGGCCCATTGTGAGCGACCACGTTTTTGTGCCATAACCATAAATCATCACTGGCAACACGCACTGGTCAAAAACTTTCGTCTTGAGACACTGCAGTAGGAGAACTAAGGTAACTGACATAGCCCGAAGAACTGCCAAACTTAAGTGGCAATGGGCAGGGCACATTGCTCGCAGAACAGATGGCCGATGGGGCCGAAAGGTTCTGGAGTGGCGACCAGATGGACTGATGACCTTGTGAAGGCCGCAGGAATCCGCTGGATGCGAGAAGCACAGAATCGGTCAAAGTGGTGGTGCTTGGGGGAGGCCTATGTCCAGCAGTGGACGTCTTTTGGCTGAGATGATGATGATGATTATGAATTTGTTACAAACTGACCCATTAAAAATCTTTATCTAAGATACAATAGTCTAATGTCAATTGCTCATCACCTTTTACAAAATATTGCTTTTCCCGATGCAGGGACGTTAATCGTTGAGTAGTTCTCCAGGTACCTACTTCACCATCAGCTCCACTTCTCCATAGGCATTGTGACGAGCATAAATTACTTGGCAACCATATTAAAGTAATCCAATCACAACCCGTAAAATACTCTTTATTGAGTAGTTCTGGTGGCCATCTGTGGTCTTCATCATCAGTTCTACATCACCAAATGGTCCATTCCGAGAGCAACTGCACGAGTTAAGTACAATAAAAAATACCCAAATCGGTATAAGTGTGCCTATACCCTTTAAAAAAAAAAAATGCAAAACCGTCTATATAGTGTCTGGTGACTGGTCACCGGTCTCTGACCCGACTTCATGTATCCATTGACTACTACACATTCATTAAAAAATATATACATACGTATATATACGTATATACTGTGACATTTTAGACATCTTATAAACGGCCACTCAATGTAAGTACCCGACATAAAATAACTCTAGTACAGGGGGGGCACACTTAGCACTATCATCAATTTCCATAGACGACAGCGACATCTGAAGTTTGGTGGGATAAACAAACTTGGCAGCCATCTTGTCATGTTTGTCAAATTGTCAAACAAATGTCATAGCCGTAGCCGTTGTCAACTCCGGCCTTCCCGACGTTGATTTGATACGCTTCCCGAGTTATTTCTCAGTTATTTCTGTTAAAATTGTTACTGTTATTTGTTTTAATTTTTACTTGTTACTGTTATTTGTTTTGTTTTCATTTCATAATATTGTTATCACTTTGTTTTTCGTTGGTCATTTTTGTTGTTTTGTTATCATGAGTGAACTCCGGAGAAAATATTGTATTTTTCGCTGTGATGCTTTAGGTAAGTGTTTATTACCGTACCGTACCATATTACCTTTAATATAAGCAAGAAAAAGTTTTAAGTATGTTATTCCATCATTTCATTTTATTTAGCCATATTCTGATATTCATGTATTTCGTTCAATTTTCAGTTACCTACGGTGTACCACTTCACCGGTTCCCAAACCCTGACAACCGCCCTGATTTGTTCGCTGCTTGGATAGCGGCTGTTGGCAGCAAGGTTAGAGAAAGTGACCGTACGAAGATATATAAGAACAAAAGAGTATGTGATCACCATTTTGATCCCACATTCTAGACAACTGGAGGTCATCTTATTTGTTCAGCAATACCAACAGTTAATTTGAATCGTAAGTAAAATAAGATCAATATTTGTGACAGAACAACATTTATAACAATACCAAATTGATTCATATTAGCAAACAATTGGTTGTGCTCGTCAAATAACTAACATAAAAGTAAAAACAACTATTAATTACTGAATTAAAAACAACTATTTTATGTAGTAAAAATGGAACGTCTTAGCTACTTCACACTGACTGAGGTTGCATCGAAACACCACATTGTGAGCACACATTGTTTTCATTCGACTGGCTGATGATAAGGATGGGCAAATTAGACAGCTACACAAAATACCAGTTAAATTTATATAATTTAAGAAAAGTAGGTGGGTAGTACAACTGATGATAATATTGCAATGTTATGTTACAGGTGTTCAGCAAACAATCAGTACCTTTGTGGAGACAGACCATAGCTACTGTGGGCCTAGAAGACAATCTGGTTATGCCAGACCTCTGACTGATATCACCAACTTGCCTGGGTTATCAGTTCAAACCAAACACCTAGCTGGTCTGAAGAACTGAGTATGCTGCACAAGTTGACCAATGAACACTTAGATCCCGGCAAAATAAAAAAAATTAGAGTTAAAAATGCGGCTCAAGTAATAAGTTTTAGTATGGCAGTTGCTACAGATATTGTAGTAGAAAGAGGAAATATTAATATAATTAATTTGTCTGATAATCATTTTTCATTTCATTATTCTGTACTTCACTGATACAGACTCTCTCTACAGATTGTCCTGATTTCTCAGTTACTTTTGTCTTCGATAGTGAAGCAAGAGTTCTTTCTTAATATGAGAAAAATACTAGGAAAAAGAGTTGAATGAGATGTCTGTAAATTTAATAAGAATAGTAAATCCTCATAATAAGTATGCATAGCTAGGTATGTAGGTGTATAATAGAGCCTTAGTTCACCCACCAAACTCAAGGTGGCAGCACTTTCCATACATGCAATTTTTACCACAGAGTTGTTACTCTTTCTCTATATAGTTACTTTACTCTTTGCTCTAGTAGCAATAAAAAAATTGTTACAAAATCTCTTTTTTTTTTTTAATGAGTGTTTAGTAGTCTTTGGATACATGAAATTGTTGGTTGTCTACCATTTTTGGAGGATTTATGGCATTTATCAAATATGTCTTAGCAACGGGTACCGTATTACCCAGTAACTGGATTGTGTAAGGTTTTTTTTTTTTTTTTAAGACTTTGCCCCACACTAAGAATTTCTTCTTGTATCGTGGGTGCATTTACAAACATAAAAACTCACATGCACTAACACCCAGACCCGGAACAACTACTTGCAGATCATACAGATATTTGTTCCGTGCGGGGATCGAACCCGCGACACGTTACACGTTACATATTGAGGTTGTGGCTGGGTTAGATAGGAAGTCGCTCCATGACGCTCGCTACAGATCGCTCCTGTGTGAAGTGTCGCGCGCGTTTTCATAGAAATTGTTCTACGGATATAATATCGCAATATCGCGTCGCGCGACAAGTCGCGCTGGTCTGCACAAGCCTTAATAATGAAATACTCTTGATCCAGCCTGTCCCTCTTGCTGTCCTCCCCCCAGCGAACGCCCTAAGCCGAGGTTCGTACCCCACAGGGGGTGCCCTTAGCGAGCGTTCGCCTAGTTTTAATTAGCATAGTTTTGCCCCTGGCTGGAGGCTTTAAGTGTAGAAGCTTAAGGCAACCACAGGATTGACCGGTTAAGTAGTCATGACCTCAGAGGTCAGCTACGAGATGCCCTATATAAAAAAAAAAAAAAAAAAAAAAAGAGCTTAGTTCAGTAGTAGACGATCTTCGTCATAGGACGGAGCAGGTCTGTGCGTGTTTGTTGAGCGTGGGGTCCTAGGTTCCATTCCCCGGTCGCTCAATGTAACCCAACCTCACCTAAGTAGGTATCAAAGCTTGACCACGCAAGCCTGAATGACGAATCGAATTCGGTCGTGCTTTTACGAAGAATTTACTTACTTATTTAAAAATCAAGATGTTTTAATTTAGTTTCCAATTTATGTGATTTCGGAAAAATAACAATTTCTACATGAGTGTACTTTCGGCTGCAACACGTTTTTATGGCCTTTTTATGAGTAGGTAGGAACTTACGTACTTATCATTTTGAAATCATTTACACACCCGTAAAGTTGACATCATAGGTACGAGTATAGGTATGGAATATTGGAACTCACCTAGGTACCTACTTACTTTTAATTTACTTATCAAACTACTTCCGTAAGTACCTATCTCCGTGAATTCTTCTCTAATAATAAAATTGTGCTCAGTATGTATAATAAATACCACAGATTAATAAATACGCATAACTGGTGAAATGCGGGTGTATGCTATGTATTTTTTAAACATCAGAGTTGTTTCTTAAACATCACGCCTGTAATCTCCAAAGGATTAGGCAGAGGTGTAGGTACACACGGCTACACATGACATCAAGCTATACACATTTCCAGTTCTTATGTATATGCTGACATCGCATTGTACGGAAATCCTATACAATGCGAGATCAGAATAAACTGGTTTGATGTCATGTTTAGCCGTGTGTACTAGATAGATGGCAGTGGTGAGTGCGGCGCGGCGGCGCAGCACTGAGCGGCTGGTTTGCGGCCGCTACAAAAGGTACTAGCCCTTTGACCGCGCCGCCGCATGCCGCCAAAACCATTAGTAAGTCAGTGCAATATAATTCTTATTAACTTTTAATAAGTTATAAATTAGAATGATTGACATTTGCTAGGATATTTTTAGTTTGAAATGAAGAAAGGATTATTTTTTTGTGAAGATAGTATAATAAACATCCTAATTTATACCTTAAAACAATGAGAAAAGAGTCACATTGCAATGACTTACAATAAATTTTATTTCACTTTGGAATAATCTGTCAGTATGCCTAGCCTTTTCCCAACTATGTATGTTGGGGTCGGCTTCCAGTCTTCTCGGATGCACCTGAATACCAGTATTTTACATGGACTGCTTATCTGTCAAAGATTCACGAATGAGAGCCGGGACCACGAGGCACGGAGGAGTCTCGGTACCTACGTAAAGTTCGTCACTCATCCACGGACCAACCCCCCGCCAAGCGAAGTACTATTCATCGACCCGTGCGGCTGTTATTACTTTTTGGAAAAAAACTTTGAATAAAACTAAGCCCTCGGTTAGCACGGACGTTAAGCATCACTGTTCGTAGATCTGTCTTACCAACATAAGTATTAATTATGAGTCTCGAGTGATAGGGTTGCCAGGTGTCCGGCATTAGCCCTAAATGTTCGGCTTTTTAAAATCGTGTCCGGCCAAATATATACAAGTCACATATCCCGTCATAGTCCGGCTTTTGTCAAGCTTTTGTTCAACCCCGCCCCACCAAAAGATGCCTGATTACTTATTGATTGTTTTAATTAGCCTTCTGATAAGGCCCATTGTGAGCGACCACGTTTTTGTGCCATAACCATAAATCATCACTGGCAACACGCTCTGGTCAAAAACTTTCGTCTTGACTTCTTGAGACACAAAAAAAAAAAATGCAAAACCGTGTATATAGTGTCTGGTGACTGGTCACCGGTCTCTGACCCGACTTCATGTATCCATTGACTACTACACATTCATTAAAAAATATATACATAGGTACGTATATATACGTATATACTGTGACATTTTAGACATCTTACAAACGGCCACTCAATGTAAGTACCCGACATAAAATAACTCTAGAAGCAATAAAAAAATTGTTACAAAATCTCTTTTTTTTTTTTAATGTGTGTTTAGTAGTCTTTGGATACATGAAATTGTTGGTTGTCTACCATTTTTGGAGGATTTATGGCATTTATCAAATATGTC
Source organism: Agrochola lota (assembly GCA_947364205.1). NCBI lineage: Eukaryota > Metazoa > Arthropoda > Insecta > Lepidoptera > Noctuidae > Agrochola > Agrochola lota. The sequence continues at coordinate 694,700 of OX376227.1, forward strand.
TTAGCAACGGGTACCGTATTACCCAGTAACTGGATTGTGTAAGGTTTTTTTTTTTTTTTTAAGACTTTGCCCCACACTAAGAATTTCTTCTTGTATCGTGGGTGCATTTACAAACATAAAAACTCACATACACTAACACCCAGACCCGGAACAACTACTTGCAGATCATACAGATATTTGTTCCGTGCGGGGATCGAACCCGCGACACGTTACACGTTACACGTTGAGGTTGTGGCTGGGTTAGATAGGAAGTCGCTCCATGTGAAATACTAGTATTCAACTACATTCGGATGGCGAAGATTTGACTTTAAATGATTTTATACTGAAGATTAAGTCTAAACGAGTAATGTTGATGATTTAGAAAAAATATATGTTAAATAAGAGCATTTTTTTAATAACTTAATATAGGATGTTTTTTGATTATGTTTATATTACATAGTGAAATTAATTTGTAAACTTATGTCGAACGCAGATAAAAAACTGAGAATCATGCAAAATCTATTACTCGTATTTTTCTGAAACCTTCACCATTTTATAGATATTTGAATTATTGATCTTTTAGTATACGTGTTTTATTAAAATACTTTTTGTTTTAAGTATTATAAATTAATAATGCGTCTAATTTGCGACAACGCTCCTTGATGGGTAAGTCCTATTACTGGCTGGACCAACGACGCGTTGTGTGAGCTCAGTACAGAACACGCAAGCTAACCACTCATGACTCAAGGTCACTGGCATATATCTGCGTCTTAAACTAGAAGCCGACCCCAACTAGGGTCACTATCTATGTAAGGGAGGATGTCTATCTGTCTGGGATGTACAAAATGCCTGTCTATTGTAGAAAGAACTGTAAGTCTTAAAAGAACTAATACGCAACAGATAGTTTTAGATACTAAGATTTATTCAAATAAAAATAATGAACAATTTATAACCACTAAACGAATTTAGAAAATACCTACACAGTGACATTTGAATCACAGTTTTACTACAACAAACGTTGTTCAAGTTCAGACAATGGTCTACTACCATTCTATAGCATCACATATGTTATTAAACAAACTAAACTAGGCGTTCTCAAATAAGTCAGTTGCACAAATGTATTCAAACATTAACCGTAACAATTAACATCAAAGTACCTACTCAACGCGGTAGCAATATGGCATTCAAAAGAGCTATGACTGCTATGAGGAGTCCACGTGGACTACAAGTATGTCCGGCCAATACGGGCCGAAATGCTAATACATCAAGGCAATGACATGCAAACGCGCGACGCGAAAAATCGTTCCGCCCATTTCTTTTATTGACTGCCACGAGCCACCCGCGCCACCCGCGCCAGCCCGGGCGGTAGCCAGTGTACGAAATCTCTCGAGCGGGCGACGCGTCTGCATCCGATGTACTACGTCATCGCATTGCGCGTTTTTGTGAAAATGAGTTCTAACTATTCGAATGTGGAAAATTGGAGTCAATGTTGTCTTAGTGCACAATTTTCCAACGAGAGTATTATTATTTTGATCATAGGGTATTTATTTTTTGCAAGAAAGCGAACACCAGTTCTTCCTACCCTAGAGCGCGTTTGAGCGAGGAATGGCAAACCGCGATTACCCCAAGTAGAAAACGTATGCAGAGATAGAAGAGTTCTTTATTTTTCAAATAAATGCAAAAAAATATAATACCTATACTTATAGAAACAGGACCTACCTACTAATAAGCTACAATTTCTTATTAGTAGGTAGGTACTTAATTTAAAGTTAAAAATATGACTATTGGATCTAGCTATACTGGTTCCTACCTATTCAGACTTAATTTTTAGGGTTCCGTACGTCCGAATGAAATAACGGAACCCGTGTGTCTCTCTGTCCGTCTGTCACAGCCGATTTGCTCCGAATCTACTGGACCGATTTTGGTACACATACCTACATTCAATAACCTAACAGTCTACATCGGTTCCGTTGCTGCGGCTGAGGTGGGCCAGCTAGATAAACCTCAAAATCCGCGAATAATATAGTAGTGCTCGGCGTGAGCGGCGCGGGCGGCGGCGCAGGCAGGACTGAGCGCGGGTGTCTTGCGGTGCGGCAGCTTCAAAAGGTCTTAAAGTCTTTTGACCGCGCCGCCGCCAGACGGCCGCCGCTGCGCACCGCCAATACCATAAGTACGTCAGTGCAATGTAATTCTTATATGATTGCAATAAGGTATAAATTAGAATGATTGACATTTGCCAGGACATTTTTAGTTTGAAATAAAGAAATGATTATTTTTTTGTGAAGATAGTCAAACATCCTAATTTATACCTTAAAACAATGAGAAAACAGTCACATTGCAATGAATTACTATTAAATTGTATTTCACTTTGTCGGCTTCTAGTCTTACCAGATGCAGTTGAATACCTACCAGTATTTTACATGTAGCGACTGCCTATCTAACCTTCACAACCCAGTAACTGTGTAATAAGATCCCCCTGGTAAAACTGGTTGTCAGACCCTTGGGGTTCTGACGACCCGTAACGACTGTCAAAGATCCACGAATGACAGCCGGCACCAACGGCATAACGTACTTCCCGAGGCGCGGAGGATTCTCGGTATGTACAGATGGTCACCTATCCACGGATCAACCCCCGCCATGCGAAGCTTAACCTGATTGATCGACCCGGTCGGCTGTTATTACTTTTTGGAATTAAACGTTAATTAGGTATCTAAGCCCTCGGTTAGCATGGACGTAAAAAATCGTCATTCGTGCTCGCGTGGGCAAGTTTAGGTAGGTAGGTACCTACTTATGTTAGGTTGGGTTATATTGACCGACCGGGGAATCGAACCTGGGACCCTACGCTCAGCAAACGGGCACAGACCTGCCTCCATCTTATGACGAAGATTGTCTACTACTGAGCTCAGCTCGGAATGCACCGCCATTTATACTCTCTTGGTGCCGCGTCGCGCCAGCCACGCGATATCGCGGCGATATCGCGGCGACACCATACAAAATGTTCCTATTTTTGCTGTCGCGCTGCGAATCGCCGCGATATCGCGTAGCGCGACACCAGCCGCTACAAAAGGTACCTAGTCCTTTGACCGCGCCGCCGCATGCCGCCAAAACTATTAGTAAGTCAGTGCAATGTAATTCTTATATAGTTGTAATAAGGTATAAATTAGAATGATTGACATTTGCGAGGACATTTTTAGTTTGAAATGGAGAAATGATTATTTTCTTGGAAATATCGCGGCGATATCGCGCGCTACACCGACAAAGGAATGTTCCTTTGTTCTTGTCGCGCTGCGAATCGCGGCGATATCGCGTAGCGGACACCATGAGAGTATAAATGGCGGTGCATTCCGAGCTTAGTTCAGTAGTAGACGATCTTCGTCATAGGTTGGAGCAGGTCTGTGCGTGTTTGTTGAGCGTGGGGTCCTAGGTTCCATTCCCCGGTCGCTCAATGTAACCCAACCTCACCTAAGTAGGTATCAAATCTTGACCACGCAAGCCTGAATGACGAATCGAATTCGGTCGTGCTTTTAGATTAGAATTTACTTACTTATTTAAAAGTCAAGATGTTTTAATTTAGTTTCCAATTTATGTGATTTCGGAAAAATAACAATTTCTACATGTAAAGTGTACTTTCGGCTGCAACACGTTTTTATGGCCTTTTTATGAGTAGGTACTTAGGCACTTACGTACTTATCATTTTGAGATCATCTTAATTTACACACCCGTAAAATTGACAACATAGGAGTAGGTAGGTATATTGGAACTAACCTAGGTAGGTACCTACTTACCTACTTTTAATCGACTTGTTAAACTATTTCCGTAGGTTGCTCAATATGTAAACACACTTAACACACAGATGAATAAATACCTACGCATAACTGGCGAAATGCGTGTGTACTATAGGTAGGTAGGTAGGTACCTACACCTCTGCCTAATCCTTTGGGGATTACAGGCGTGATGTTTAAGAAATATTCTGATGTTTAAGAAATACTCGGTGAATTCGGTGATACTTAACTTAATTCTAATGAGTGATCCAATTATAAAATTACTAGCTGCACCCCGCAGTTTCACCCGTATAAGTGTGGATCCCGTGGGAATATTGGGATAAAAAGTATCCTTTGTCCCTAACCCAGGTCATGATCTACCCATGCGCCAAATTTCATCCAAATCCGTTCAGCCGATTTAGCGTGAAAGTGTAACAAACAAACTCACGAAACGAAGCGTACCTACTTAAACTAAGTAAATACTAACAACTGCCTCGTCGGGTTAGTGGTCGCAAGTAGGTACAGTTCAGACATTGTAGGTACTCGATCTGACTCTCGCACAGCTGATATCAGGCACTCGACTGCCAGCGGAGCCCTACTCAGCCGCGCCGGCCGCGCTACAGACCGGGTCCGCTAAAAAGGCGATTAAGAGATAAATACCTACTTACCTAGGTATTATTAAATTTGTGATAAAAATTGTTGATTTGTTTATGTATATTCAAGAACACTGAACGAGACACAATAGAAGTTTTATGTTATAACGCCTATGGGCGTTTAGTGTCCCTCAAAGTGTTAATACTTACACATTTTACCAACAATATTTGCATTGAACAGTTTTTGATTTAAGTCTGCTGACTGTTGTTGTGAAGAGCACCACTTAAATTATTGAACAACTAAACTTAAAAATGTTTGACAACGTTTTTTGTAACCATTGAATCCTGCCAAAAGAATAAAATCTAGCTTTTTAGTGGATCAGATTATAATTTATCTAAGTTACAATAGCCTAATGTCAACTGCTCATCACCTTTTACAAAATATTCCTTTTGCCGATGCGACGACGCTAATACGTTAAGGAGTTCTACTGATAAGTACCTCACCATCAGCTCCACTTCTCCATTTATGCATTGTAACGAGCATAAATTGCTTGGCAAGTATATTAAAGTAATCGAATCGCTGATGTAAAGACACGGCCTTCTGTAGTGTTTTATTTGGCGTCCTTTTTTTTATATTACTATAACGGCTATTATCAGGCAAGAGCATGACGTTTTACAAAAAAAAATTGCTGTTACACAAACTCTTCGACATTAGTTCTCGTTCGCTAGATGGCGCTGTTGTCAAATAAAATTGATAAGATTTCTAAAAACGCTATAAAAAGCTTAAATAAACAATTATTGAATAAAACTTTTACAGGGTAGGTTTATGATATTAGTCAGACACTTTTTGATGTAAAATAACTCAACAATTTCGAAAAAACCAAGAAGTTATAACCAAAATACTTACATCACGCAAGCAAAATTTTCTAAACAGTAAGTATTCGGTTGATTCCGTTGTGTTCATAAGTACCTAGTATAATCAGTGTGTCGTTACTACTGCTTTTAAAAATAGATCTCTAGCACCCGTTAGAAAATTTATAGTACGTGACATCTTACGTGTTACACTCGTTGCTTTATCATAGCTGATCAACCCTACTCTGAATAGTTGCTAAGTATTTTATATTATTCTGCGGCCTGCCGCAAGGTGAAGTGATTCGATATTGGTTGTTGTCAATGTTTTTTTTAAACGTCCTTTCCAGCGACACCCCACATTGGGCACGCCACAATTGCGGCGATAAGTCCCCTCTTTGAGGAGTTACATGAGAGGCGCCATGGCGTCCTCACCTTCCGCCTGACGCAGGTCCTCACCGGACACGGTTGTTTCGGGAGGTTCCTGTGCCGCATAAGGCGGGAGGAAACGCCCGGGTGTCACCACTGTGTACGCATACACATACAGCATACGGTGGAGATCTGCCCGGCTTGGGCAGAGCACCGCCCTTGTCCTCACGGAGGCGATCGGCAGCGACGATCTCTCGCGTCCGGCCCTGGTTCAGGCCATGGTTCGGAGCGAGAGTGCATGGGGGGCCGTCACCTCCTTCTGCGAAGCAGTTATGCTCGCGAAGGAGGAGGCGGAGCGCGCTAGGGAGATGCAAGATGCGCGCCCTCGCGCCCCTAGTCGCCGCAGGAGACGCCCCGGGCGTCGGGAGTCGCGAGCCGACTTCCGGCCACCGTAGGCGCGGGCTTGCGGACGGTGAGCAATGGGTAGCTCGCCGTCCGATAAGGACCAGGCCCGTGTCGACGGCGCGTTGTGTTCCACGCGCGCCTCAAAGAGATGTCAGCACCAACTGGCGGGGTCCGTAAGGACCAATGCCTGCTGGGGTTGCGGGTTTGTCCGAAAGGGATATCGCAGCCCCGGCACACGGGCAACGGAAGGAACACGGGTGGGTTTTAGTCAGTAAAAGTCTGACACGCCCTCCCGCTCCGCCCAGAGCGGGAGAAGTCATTAGATAATTTCCCATCCTCAAAAAAATAATTAAAAAAGTGACACCCCACACCATGGATTACACGAGAAAAAATATTACATCCCCACTTTACTCTAAGGGAGGTACCCAAAAATTTTATTTTTTTATTTATCTTTTTTACCACTTTGTCGGTCTGATTAATACATAATAATATATCCATGCTAAATTGCAATTTTCTAGTAGGTACCAAGAGTCTCTCGTCGTCGTCTCTCTGAGACAGACGGACATGGAGACACTTTTTTATTTTGTTTTTTGTTCTCACCAAAAATAAAACACAACGAATTACTTACACATACGTACTTAGAAGTTAGTAATTGAGAGTATATTTATATCATGGGAGCATCTGTAGCCGAACTAGGACGAGTCCTGTATCTCGCTCGGCATACAGCGCCAGACCCCTCAAAATAGATAATAAAACATATTAGTCCAAAAGACATGCAAAAAGATGCACCAAGATCAAACTGAATGACGTAGGGTAGGTAAGTAGTATAGTGAAGATGTGAAGGTGTGTGCGTGTGTGTATGTGCGCGTGATTTTGTGTAAGTTTAGAGTAGTGAAAGATGTTGGGGTGTTGGGTGTTGGGTAGTGCAAATGCCATGTATATTCAACGAGATGTCTATGGTGGTCTACAACCTAACGAAGTCATAGAGGAATTTGCGAACAGTAATCCGTTACAGACCTATGTGTTAACGCTTTCGACTCCATTCATTTTTCATCGACGTCATACGCCGTGTCGCCATACATATTACAAACTGACTCCAAGAGGGTCACCGCCTCACCGGCATTAGATTTGCGCTAAAGTTAACCCTCGAGGAGTGTCACCGGCATTAGGATTGAAATATTGTTAAAATATAGGTACAACTGATTTTATTTTCACAGTTTATAATGCCTAATTCGCAAAGAAAAACCTACATTTAAAATGAGCCCACCGCGAGGGCTCCTGGCATCCGATATGAGACTTGAGTGAACCCTCAAGGAGGGCTTCCGGCACTGAACGTGAAGGAAATTAAATTATTGTGTGCTTTTTTGTGTTTACTTTACCAAACCTAGGTACCCTCAGCGGGGTCAAGCCCCTTCCAAACGACAATCCTGGATCCGCCACTGTATAGCCGTGTGTACATTGAATGTTTTCGTTCGATTAGACCTCAGATCAAATAAAAAACCAAGACAGAGCGCAGCGAACAATACAGTCACAATCACAAGCATGCCAAAACTACACCGCCGCTCTGTGCATACACGCTCACACGCACACATTTTCAACCTGCGGCGTGCTGTTCACTTCACTGTTGACCGCTCTCTGTCTTGGTTTTTTATTTGTTCTGAGGATTAGACATTGTACATTCAATAAGCTAACAGTCTACATCGGTTTCGTTGCTGTGTGTGGCTCAAGTGGGCCAGCTAGATAGAAACATAATGTCAAAATCCGCGAATAAATATGAACCTAGGCACAGATTGACCTAGGTAGCAGTGACGAGTGATCACAAGTGCGGCGCGGCGGAGCAGGAGTCCGCAGGACTGAGCGGCTGACTTGCGGCCGCTACAAAAGGTACCTAGTCCTTTGACCGAGCCGCCGCGTGCCGCCAAAACCATTAGTAAGTCAGTGCAATGTAATTCTTACACAGTTGCAATAAGGTATAAATTAGAATGATTGTTTTTTTTTGTTTGAAATGGAGAAATGATTATTTTGTTGTTAAATTAGTCAAACATCCTAATTTATACCTTAAAACAATGAGAAAAGAGTCACATTACAATGACTTACTATTTTGCTTATGATTTTATTTCACTCGGGAGTAGTCTGTCAGTCTGCCTAACCTTTTCCCAACTATGTTGGGGTCGACTTCCAGTCTTCTCGGATGCACCTGAATACCAGTATTTTTACATGGAGCGACTGCCTATCTGACCTCCAACAACTGACAACCCAGTAACTGTGTAATACGATACCCCTTGGTAAGACTGACTGAAGACTTGTTGTCACTTTCGGGCTTCTGACGACCCGTAACGACTGTCAAAGATCGACGAATGACAGCCGGAACCACGAGGCACGGAGGAGTCTCGGTACCTATGTAAAGATCGTCACTCATCGACGGATCAACCCCCGCCAAGCGAAGTACTTTTTGGAATAAAACTAAGCCCTCGTTTAGTACAGACGTTAAGCATCACCGTTCGTGCTCGGGTGGGTAAGTTTAGGTACCTAGGTTAGGTTGAGTTATGTTGACCGACCGGGGAATCGAACCTAGGTCCCCACGGTCAGCAAACGCGCACAAACCTGCCTTCGTCCTATGACGAAGATCGTCTACTACTGAGCTCAGCTCGGGATGCACCGCCATTTATACTCTCATGGCGTCGCGTCGCGCCAGCTTTCACAGCTACGCGATATCGCCGCGATTCGCAGCGCGACACCGACAAAGGAACGTTCTCCTTTGTTGGTGCCGCGCTGTCGCATCACGTGACGCGATATACGCATACTGAGCACAATTTTATTATTAGAGAAGAATTTCACGGAGATAGGTACTTACGGAAGTAGTTTGATAAGTAAATTAAAGTAAGTAGGTACCAAGGTGAGTTCCAATATTCCATACCTATACTCGTACCTATGATGTCAACTTTACGGGTGTGTAAATGGTTTCAAAATGATAAGTACGTATGTTCCTACCTACTCATAAAAAGGCCATAAGAACGTGTTGCAGCCGAAAGTACACTTTACATGTAGAAATTGTTATTTTTCCGAAATCACATAAATTGGAAACTAAATTAAAACATCTTGATTTTTAAATAAGTAAGTGAATTCTTCGTAAAAGCACGACCGAATTCGATTCGTCATTCAGGCTTGCGTGGTCAAGCTTTGATACCTACTTAGGTGAGGTTGGGTTACATTGAGCGACCGGGGAATGGAACCTAGGACTCCACGCTCAACAAACACGCACAGACCTGCTCCGTCCTATGACGAAGATCGTCTACTACTGAACTAAGCTCTTAAAAAAATTGAGGGCATCTCGTAGCTGACCTCTGAGGTCATGACTACTTAACCGGTCAATCCTGTGGTTGCCTTAAGCTTCTACACTTAAAGCCTCCAGCCAGGGGCAAAACTATGCTAATTAAAACTAGGCGAACGCTCGCTAAGGGCACCCCCTGTGGGGTACGAACCTCGGCTTAGGGCGTTCGCTGGGGGGAGGACAGCAAGAGGGACAGGCTGGATCAAGAGTATTTCATTATTATTAGTCGGGGAATTTAAAGCTACAGGCTCAGCATCGACGCGGGCTGGCGCATCTTCGAGCAAGGGTCGGGGGGGAGTATCATTTACTCGGGAGGGTCGCGATCGCGGACCTCTGCGGCGAGGTCGGAAAGTGTGTCGGTGTGTGTGTTTTCTCACTGTACTGGTTTCCCTATTGCTCTCCTGGAGGAGGGTTATGGGGTCGTCTGGGTCGGAAAGGATTAGCCTCGGGCGGCGGGTCTTACTGATTTTACTTGGGACATAACTGGCGGCCTCGACAACCAGAGGGTTGCGGTGGGTGGCGGCGGAATCAAAGAAACGCTTGGAATTGCGTTTGAGAAACTGGTGGATCGTGGGGAGTTTAAAATCGAGATGGAGGGTTTCGTTCCTACAGAACCAAGGGGCTCCCGTGGCCATACGAAGGAATCTGTTCTGCATCACCTGCAGTCTGTGAATTTGTCGGGGCTTAGCTTGGGCAAAAACGACGCCCGCATAGGTCATGATGGGGCGAATGCATGTGGTGTAGATTCGCAATTTGCACCTAAGTGACAATTTGCTACGTGCATTTAGCATGGAATGGAGTCTTCCGAGAGCGAAAGCGGCCCGCGCGCGGGCCTGCTTTATATGGTCTGCGAAAGTGAGTTTTTCGTCGAGGACCACACCTAGATACTTGGCTCGCTTCTCCCAAGGGATCGGCTTGCCGAGCATGGTGATGGGTCGGGGCAGGGGGGGTCTAAATCTTACGTGCAGTTTTGAAAATAAAACCGCTTGACTTTTGTCGGGGTTTACTTCGATCCTCCATTTCCTAAACCAAGCGCCGAGTTTATCGACTGCGGTTTGGAGAATGCGAGCTATCGAATCGGGCCCAGCGCCCTTGTAGTAAATGGCCGTATCGTCTGCGAACAGAGCCAACTGCGCCTTTTTACTCTTCGGGATGTCGCTGGTGAATAGAGTGAATATGAGGGGGGCAAGCACAGAGCCCTGAGGGACGCCTGCGCGGATGGGACGGGGAGAGGATATTGCGCCTTCGATGCGATAGCGGAATGTGCGGTTCGACAAAAAGTCTCGTAAGATGAGCACGAGACGATCTGGCACGCCGAGTTGGTACAGCTTATATATTAAGCCGTTGTGCCAGACTTTGTCGAACGCTTTCGCTACATCGAAGAATACTGCACCGGTATACAAACCGCGCTGGAAGCCAGCGCTTATGTGTTCGATTATCCGGTGGGCCTGATGCACGCTAGAGTGCTGGGTGCGGAACCCAAACTGTTCGTTGGGGATGAGGCCCTTTGTCTCAGCGTAGTCTCTGAGACGCTTATAAATAAGCCTCTCGTAGACCTTGCCGAGGACTTTGAGCAAACTGATGGGGCGGTAACTCGAAGGCTCGGTTTTGGGTTTGCCGGGCTTCGGGATACCGATGACGGTGGCTTCTTTCCACATTTGTGGAAAGAAATTGTTGCTTAAGGCACCATTGAAGATGGTAGTCAGTAGCATTATTAGGTGGGCAGGGAATAGCTGAATCACCCTATTAGTGATTCCGTCTGAGCCGGGGGCTTTACGGATTTTCAGACCCTTGATGATGTCGTGCACTTCGTCTGGTGTGACGGGGGGCAGAGGACTTTCAGGGTCTTCAACGGGAGGGAGGGAGGTTCTACGTTCGACTTCAGCGTCGACCTCTAAGAGGTGAGCTTGGTCTACTGGTAGGGTGCTGGGTGAGCATTGTGCCTCTAGACTATCGGCTAGGCATTCAGCCTTGTCGATGTCGTCGAAGGCTATGGTCTTGTCGGGGCGGATTAGGGGGGGTGTGGACGCGACTTGCTGGGACTTGAGTTTCCTCTGAAGTTCCCAGAAGGCTAGGTGGGTTGGCTCTAGTTCGCTCAGCATCTTGTCCCAGCCCGTGTCACGCAGCTCCTGTATGCGTGTCTTTACAGATCTCTGTAAATAGCGCATATGGGCTTTGTTTGCGGCGCAGGGAAAGTTACTGTATGCACGAATGGCTGCGTTCTTCTCAGTCAATAGGTCACGCACATCGTCAGGTAGTTTCCAGCGGGGGTCTTCCCCCACTGGGACTTCCTTTGAGCAGTCGCTCACGACGGATTGTACGTGATCAGTGAGTGAGTCGATCGCGGCCGTTGTTGCTGCGATAGAGTGGAATTGGTCGGGGATGGAGTCCAATTGGGGGGACGTGTTGGATTTCAGCTGGGTGCTTACTTTCCTCCAGTCCGTTACCCTTTTGGTGGTCGGGGGGCGATTGGGGTCAGGGAGACCTATGCGGGGGTCGAGTTTTAGTATTACAGGACGGTGATCAGAGTGAAGCTCGTCCACCGTCTCTATTGAGTCTAGTCTTAGATTGACGTTCTTAAGGATCGCCAAGTCTAGTACGTCAGGGATATGGCCTACTGTATGGGGATAGTGGGTATAATTCATCGGAGCGATGATGTCGATATTAAGGGAGTTTGAGAGGTCGAACAAGTGTCGCCCTCTTATGGAGGATCTGGAACTATTCCAGGAGGGATGTTTGGCGTTGAGGTCGCCCGCTATGATAACGGAGTCGCTCAAGGCTAGTAGGGATGTGAGATCGTTAGCGAAGGGTTGAAAGTCCTCCGCAACTCTAGAGGGAGTTGCGTAGGCTGATACTAATATGATCGGCTGATGGCCTGTCATGCCTAGGCGGCAGACTGAGACTTCTAGTCGTGAAAGAGGAGGAGGGTCCATAGGGATGCAGTACAGATCCTTTTTATAATATATTAAAGTACCTCCCCTGTGACAGTGAACCCTGTCATTGCGAACTATACGATAGTTGGCAATGCCGGGGTCACGATTACAGGGTTTAAGGAAGGTTTCCTGAATGAGAAGGATATCAATTTGATGGGCGCGGAGGAAAACCGCGATCTCATCGCGTTGATTTTTGATGCCATCGGCATTGAAAAAGCCTAACGTGAGGGATCGGGGTTTGAACCTAGCTATGACGGTGTTAGACATTGGGGGTTCCTTGAGTGGCGGACGATATCAGGGCTTGCGTAATGTCGGGGTACGCATTGTATATAGCCTGGATCCTAACTATGTCGAGGGCATTTTGGGCGGCAATGAGTTCGCGACCCATTTGGTAAGCGCGAGGGGACAGGAACATCATGATTCCGGATTGGATCGTGTTGGGGAGGGCCACGGGAGTGTTTGTGGGTTTGGGTTGGGAACGCGGTGCTACGGGAGCAGGTGCGGACCTGACTGGGGGCGCGGGGGCGCGAGTAAAAGACGCGGGGGCTCCCATAAGGGGCGCGGGGGGGCCCATAAGGGGCATGGGGGTGCCCATAAGGGGCATGGGGGTGCCCATAAGGGGCGCGGGGCCGCGAGTACGGGGGTCCGTTTGGCGGGGGGTGGTGGTGGGTGGGGGAGGGGGTGGGGGTTGGAAGTGACCCAGGGCTGGGAAAGCCTGCTGGTGTTGGAGGTAATTCCACGGACTGGGCCTCTGGGGGCTAAGTCTCTGTGGCATTTGGGATGAAGGGAGAGTGTAGGTGGAGGGAGCTTCCCTCTGCTGGCGGGCGTCGAAACGCTTGGCCAGTTTGGGAGAAGAGGACTTGGGGGCTTTCGGGCAGCCGCGGTAGTTAGCCGGGTGGCCTACTTGCCCGCATAGTACGCAACTAGGTGGGTCAGGGCATAGACTACGGTCCTTGGGACGGGTGCAGTCGGAAGTGCCATGCTCGCCCAGGCACTTGACGCACCTGGGTTTTGCGTGACAGTTCCTCTGCGAGTGTCCGTATAACTGGCAATTATGACATTGCCCTATGGCGCCATTTTTCCATGGCTTCTCTATTTGGAAGCCCGTGAGTGAACACAGGGACTTCAACTGAAAGATGGGGTGATGCCCCTCGACGGGAGAGCATACGACGAGAATCATGTCGTATGCTTCCCCGCGTTTTGCGCGGTGCATACGGTGGACTTCGTCAACCGGGACGTTTTGCGACTGAAGGTCGGCTAAGATGTCTGAGGGGGCAATTTCTTTGGGGATCCGTTTGATCACCACTCGGATTTGACGCTCCTCTGAGAGAGTGCACGTGTGGAATGACACACGTCGCTCTCTCAGGAGTTTAACTAATTCCCTATAGTCGTGGGAGGTAGGGGTTTGGACTTTTATACCCTGTTGGGTATTTCGGGCGCTGGTGTATGCAATCCTTTGATCGCAACACCATTTTGAAATTTCCGTCCACTTTCCCTTGTCCTGAATGAACATGGGTGGTGGCGGAGAGACCTTCTTAGGGTCAGAAGTAGGTGGGGTGGGGGCAACCTGCGAGGAGGGTGACGCGGTCGGGCGGGGGGTGAGGGAGGAGGTAACCTGCGAAGAGGTTGACGCGATCGGGTGGGGGGCGGGGGAGGGGGTAGCGACGGGGGTGCAAGTAGCGGGTAGAGAGGATTGTGAGAACGTGTCTCGGTCCTCGAAGGCTACGACCTTATTGGCCTGGGTGGAGGATTGCTTCCTGTTCTTCCGTTTTTTCCCCTTTCCTTGGACGGGGACGAATCCGTCGTCTTCGGAGTGGGAAGCGGAAGAGCCGGTGAGGATTGGCTCTAAATCTGACGCGGTATAGGGGGATTGGGGGCGCTTTGAAGAAGCGGCTAACGGTGCGCTAGTGTCCATTTGCTCAGGCGGACTGGGCGGACTGACTAGCTCAACTGCTGGGAGCGAGCACTCCAGTGCGTCACTGAATTCAGTGACGCTGGCGACTGAAGGTCCTAGTTGGGGAGTGGGAGTGGGAGTAGGAGTGGGAGTGGGAGTAGGCCGTCGTAGTTGAGTTATTTCCGGGCCATACACATCTCTGAGTCCGGGGGAGTCGGACAATATCTTTTTCAAGATATTAACTAAGTTAGCGTTGTCGCTTTTGAGTGACCTTATGTCGTCTTGAAGAGACTTTAATAAGGACTCCATTTTAATCGATTCTAGTGGTACCTATTTCTCCTAACAATTCCTAACACTAACTCCCCGGGCGGATTGGCCGGGGATGTGTAAACCCTCCCTGTCGGGTATAGACAGGGAGGTTGTGTACTTATAGTGAGCCCTAAGCTTGCTTTTGCCCGTTGCCTATCTTATTTGTGCAACGGGGTCCTAACCAGTCTAGTGCGCCGGGGTAGACACACCCGACCGACACTAGGTGTGTGGCTGTGAAGGCAAAACTGTCACCAATGTCGACTAGGAGATCCCCCAAGGCCGAACACTGGGACCCGTCCAACTGATTGCCTAGCCCTGAAGGGGTTTCGGCGGGTGTAATTGGGGCAACACCCTCTCGGTTTCGTTGGCACCGTATGGTTTCCACCGAGAACCACGAAACTGTGGATTTTACCCAGAAGGGGCCAAAGTACGCGACGGTTTGTTTTTGACTGACAACTCTGAAGAGAAATATTTATTAATTGTGTCTTGAAAAAGACAAACAATTAATAGGTCGATGATAGTCCACAGACTATAGAAGACTCGTCGCAGGGCGCGACGATAGAGGGCTCGGGAACCACAGCGGGAGCCACGGAGCCGGGAGCAGGAATCTCGTACACACAGCGCAGCACGTGCGTCCGCGAGCGGTGTCGAGCGTAGAGTCTGAACTAAGCTCGGAATGCACCGCCATTTATACTCTCATGGTGTCCGCTACGCGATATCGCCGCGATTCGCAGCGCGACAAGAACAAAGGAACATTCCTTTGTCGGTGTAGCGCGCGATATCGCCGCGATATTTCCAAGAAAATAATCATTTCTCCATTTCAAACTAAAAATGTCCTCGCAAATGTCAATCATTCTAATTTATACCTTATTACAACTACATAAGAATTACATTGCACTGACTTACTAATGGTTTTGGCGGCATGCGGCGGCGCGGTCAAAGGACTAGTACACACGGCTACACATCATGCTATACCGTTCCAGTATAGGCTGACCTCGCATTGTTCGGAAATCCTATGCAATGCGAGATCAGCATTAACTGGAAATTATAGCTTTATGTGTAGCCATGTGTACCTTTTGTAGCGGCCGCAACCCAGCCGCTCAGTGCTGCGCCACCGCGCCGCACTCACCACTGCCACCTAGTACACACGGCTACACATGACATCAAACTTTACATTTCCAGTTTATGCTGATCTGGCATTGTATAGGATTTCCGTACAATGCGAGGTCAGCATATATGTACTGGAAATGTGTATAGCTTGATGTCATGTGTAGCAGTGTGTACCTACACCTCTGCCTAATCCTTTGGAGATTACAGGCGTGATGTTTAAGAACCACTCTGATGTTTAAAAATACCTGTGGTACACTCGCATTTCACCAGTTAATCTGTGGTATTTATTATACATATTGAGTACAATTTTATTATTAGAGAAGAATTCACGGAGTAGGTACTTACGGAAGTAGGTTGATAAGTAAATTAAAAGTAAGTAGGTACCTAGGTTAGTTTCAATATTCCATACCTACCTACTCGTACCTATGTTGTCAACTTTACGGACCTTTGACCGACCGGGGAATCGAACCTAGGACACCATGCTCAGCAAACACGCACAGACCTGCCTCCGTCCTATGACGAAGATCGTCTACTACTGAGCTAAGCTCGGAATGCACCGCCATTTATACTCTCATGGTGTCCGCTACGCGATATCGCAGCGATTCGCAGCGCGACAAGAACAAAGGAACTTTCCTTTGTCGGCGCGCGCTGCGAATCCCGCGCGATATCGCCCCAGTGTGAAAGGTGTTGCGTGGCGATAAAGGCTTGTGTAGACCAGCGCGACTTGTCGCGCGACGAGACACGAACAATACAATTTCTAAGAAAACTTCACAGTGTAACAATAACCGACTTGTCGCGTCGCGCGACAAGTCGCGCTGGTCTGCACAAGCCTTAATATCGCAGATTCGCCACGCGACACGTCGCGCGACAAGTAGCGCTGGTCTGCACAAGCCTATATCTGTGTCGCGGCGCTACAGATCGCTCCTGTGTGAAGTGTCGCGCGCGTTTTCATAGAAATTGTTCTACGGATATAATATCGCAATATCGCGTCGCGCGACAAGTAGCGCTGGTCTGCACAAGCCTTTATTATCGAACTGTCGTAAAAGTCAAATAAAACCCTGTATGGTTATACTGGTCATAGTGAATAGGATTACTGTAAGTCTAGTACTATTTTAAGTGGATAGAAAGCCCCACAATTTAAAGGGCCTGCCGTGGTTGCATAGATTGTTTAATCGTGTTTACAGATAAATATTTTGCCTTTAGAACGATTATAAGAAAAATAAATAAAAATAGTATAGAACTTTTTATAGTAAGTATAGAACTTTTTATAGAACTACATAATTTTAAGTTAGGTAGAAAGATACGACCAGTATCACTGACCCAAATGAGATTGCTGAGGCATTCAATAATTACTTAGTTGACAAAATAAATTGTATAGCAGGATCAGGGAAAAAAACTACGTCAATGATTAAACAAATAATGGATTCTAGAAAGAAAATATACTAGCCAATGAACAAAAAGGATTCAGAAATGGTAAAACAATAAATTTGGCGATATATGATGTTTTACATAATATCATGCCAAAAGTAGATGGGAATATACCTGTATGTACCATCTTCTCTGATATGACACAAGCTTTCGACCATGTCCATCACGACTTATTCAACCTTATTTAAGCAACAGATGACAATTCACAGAAATTTCGGCAATAAATAAAATAAATAAACTTGAAGTAGTCCATAAATCAAAAGAGTGTGTAGTTAAATTTGGCGTACCGCAAGGTACTGTCGTAGGCCCACTATTTTTTATACTGTACATTAATGACCTACCCAAAAGTATCGACCATCGGATAGTACTATTACAATCACTTGTAAAAATAGAGATACATATAAATCTGACATTAAAAATTCTATAGAATCCATGGTGAAATGGTTAGGAAACAACAATTTAAAACAAAATCTTGAAAAAACAAATATTATTATGCATTTTGCCCAAAGAGCAACCATTCCAAATATTAATGTGCACTATTGTGATCATAGAATAGTTAAAGTTGACACAAACAAATTTCTTGGAGTTTTTATAGACACAAAATTAGATTGGAAAGCACATACGGAAGCCTTAAGCAAAAAAAATAGTAAGTCCACATATGCACTATATAAAATAGCCCCAATGCTAAATGTTGATGCGCTTCTAACAGCCTATCACGGCATAGTGTCCTAGAATTTAAAATACGGAGTAATTCAACAAATAAGGATGCCATTTTTAAAACCCAAAAGAGTTGCCTTAAAACTATGTTTGGACTTCATGTTACTCAGAGCTGCAAACCCTTTTTCAAAAAATATAATATACTCGTATTAACCCTTCCATCTATGTACATTTTAGAGACCATTATATTTGTCAAATCGAACCCACACCTATTCCCCCAAATAGCAGATAAAGTAATTCGGAATAGACGGGACAATAGCAAACTTTGCATTTCTAGATCCAGGACAGCTCTATTGCGTAAAACTATAATATGTATGGCACCAAACC
The DNA here is from genome assembly GCA_947364205.1 of Agrochola lota. Classification (NCBI taxonomy): domain Eukaryota; kingdom Metazoa; phylum Arthropoda; class Insecta; order Lepidoptera; family Noctuidae; genus Agrochola; species Agrochola lota. The sequence continues at coordinate 712,705 of OX376227.1, forward strand.
TTTATAATACTTTACCAAAATTTTGTAGAGAATATACAACAGAAAAATTAAGAAGTGGGTTAAAAAGCCTTGTGTTAGAGATAGCCTATTACAGCACTAACGAATTTCTGACTGATAGATTAATCTGACTTGTGTGAAATATGTAGATTTTTATTCCTTTGACTTATTACTGGCTAATTATATTTGACGAGTTCATGACACTATTCTGACACTATTCCACTATTCTAGTACATTTATTATAATTTGATTGATTAAGTTTTTATTTGACATGTTAATTGCTTTGAATAATGAGTTAATGGACAAATTTATAATTATTTGATGTTTATGTTCTATTAGTTAATAAAAATAACCTACCTGTTTATATTTGTACGCCGTTAAGGCAAAACATGACTGTGATATAATTTAATGTAACATCTTGCATGCCATGTGTGTGTATACTTATGTTTTGGACGAATAAATTATCTTATTTTATCTTATCTTAGTAAGTAAAACGATCCGCTATCAGAGTTTAGGAAATAGTAGGTATATGAAATAGTTTACCCTTTCAAAGTAAAAAGGTAGGTGTTTTCTAATTATTTTACTCCAAGACATTTTCACTTTCAGTAAAATTACTTTGTAACTTCACTAACCAACCGTACTTTGTTAATTCCGCACATAAATTAGAGCCCGAATTAGTGTATCCCACGCAAATAATTATTTCTAACAAAACCAGCGCCGCTTTAGTTCATGTTAAATGGAATAATCCTTGATTACTACGTCTGCCAGACCTTGGGAACTAACGGAGTACATGTTGTGAAACAATCTGAAATACGGATCGTTGAAAAACTTCTAACTATATTTAGAAAAGCTAGGAAATTATATCAATTTTACCTAAGCTATTCTAAGATCATTGTAAAGATTCTAATTGGGTGTGTAGCTAATGTAGTTCTGATTACTGTACCGCAACACTGTTTTGCTTAATCCATCCTTTCTTTTTCTACGACTATCTTATCTTATATCCACAACATTAGAATGATAGCTCATTTTGACACGAGAGAAGAGTCACCTGTAGCAGATTTGTGAATACTTAAGAGGTTTTAACCAATACAATCGTTCTAGGATTTTCGAAATACTCCCTTTCTTTTGATAACTCTGCGACATATTATATAAAATGAAGATAAGTGAACTTACATGAACAAGTGGAGCTGTTTCATAATCCTCAACAGTTTAAAGCCGGCTATTATCGTTGTTGTGCTAACAGAGCTCAATGTCCGTGAAAACGTATGGAACCCTTAGGACGAGGCTTACGGGAGTGGTACGTTGCAAGTGGTAGCGGGTATTTATCATAAAGTTTCATAACAGCGCCTGTAACTATCCCATTAGTAAAGGTATCTTTTCAGAGGTAATATGCAATCCTCTACCACCCACTCTTGTTCTGGGTCTGGGTTTTGTCATGATATTTTTAATCACCGTAAACAAATTCACATATATAGTCTTGGCAAAACTGTGTTTAATTAACCATGAATTAGCCACAGAAGATAGTATAGAATAAACTATAGAAGTCTATGAGGAGCTCTTTGTCTAGCAGTAGGACAGAATAAATGGCTATATTGTGCATGCATTGCCGTGTAACTCACAAAACCAAAAGTTGAAAATAATAAGATTTCCTCTTCTTTCTCCTGCAAGGACATAAAACTCAACCAAACAATAGTCCAAGATGACCCACTCATCATTCAGCCCATCCTGTACCAGAAGGAACGTAAACGTGCACACGCTATCACTTCCACTCCACGGCACTTGGCTCCGGAGTCACGGCGGTCATTAGGGCCAATCAAATAAAGTGGTCACCGTCCCGAGGGGCGAGGGGCGAGTCGCGGGGGGGGGGGAGGGGCAGAGAAGCGTATTGTTGCTTACTATTCGAGTAAAGTATCTGGAAAAGTGGATGTATTGAGGGGCATAATAGACATATATAATATCCAGTTAAAACAATTTTCAAATTATGGTAAAAGGCCACCAGCGTTGTCTAGAATATTGGCAGCAGCTTCCTTCTGTAAATTACATTGACTATCATGCTTCAAGAACCACCTGGACAGATTAAATATCTTCAAGCTTATTGAAACACACGCATCAGCAAATTAGCTGCTAGAGTGTCTTACGAATTAATGATAATAATTGTCTATAGGCACATGAAAAATTTAAAATGTTTCTTATGCCTATAACTCCACAGGCCGAGCCCATTTATAAGGAACTGCAGCTTAGGAATCTTACATATAATTTGCCTTTCTATAACTTTCATATCAAACAATTCCAAGTGATATTCATTACAATCTGTCCCCAATAACCGGGGTCTTATTACCACAACGTCGTCAGGAGCGAGCGTATCTCGTGCCACGTCAGTTCTCGTAAAAATATCGCGTGTAGCTTAAATAAATCCTTCAAGCTGATCGTAAGGGGAAACCCAATTTGTGACATTAAATTAACTCGAGAACCTTCCCACGGGACATTTGCAATCTTCATTTTCATAAACGTATTTTTTATTTTTAGTGCATGATGAAAATGTGGAGCGTTTTCGTATTTAAAACAACATGTCTAAAAAAACGCTAAGCCATGTATGTTTTTAAAGAGATACTAGCTGCCCGCCCCGGCTTCGCACGGGTAGCACTAAGTATTTATCTGCGGCGTCCCTACCTACCCTACCTTCCTACCCTACCAACATACCTACCTATCTACCCTACCAACATACCTACCTACCTACCTACATACCCTACCTACACCTACCTACATACCCTACCTACACCTACCTACATACCTACCATAGGGGTATGAAAAAAAGATAGTAGCCGATTCTCAGACCTTACTGAATATGCATATAAAATTTCATAAAAATCGGTCAAGCCAAGCGGAGGAGTATGGTAACTAACATTGTGACACGAAAATTTTATACATAAGATTTATTCAGAGAAATGGATGTTTAAAAACTGACTTTGTAAGTCATCATCATCTGTCTATCTTTTTCCCAACTACATATGTTAGAGTCGGCTTCTTGTCTAACCGGATGCAGCTGAATACCAGTATTTTGCATGGAGCGACTGCCTATCTCACCTCAACCTGACTAATTAGAATCAACTTAGTATAATTAAATCACAACTCTTTTATTCTTTATACGTCTTTATATAGGTACATATTGTACGTACTGTCAATCTGATAAGCAACACATTTCGCTGACCGTAAAGCGTTATAAACTGCACATTCCTTGGTTTGCTCATTTCGTTTACTTAGTCAATTATCGCAGTATAACACTTCTTGCGATCGTTTATGGTATCACTAAATCACTATAATTTAATCTAAAGATCGTGACAACCGGATAAGTATTCGTTAAATTAAGTTATAAATCAGGTTTATTTTATTATGACATTTAGGTGCCCACATCACAAAATATTTCAATTTAGTGCAGCTTTACTATATCCGCTTGAACTGGATGACATAATTAGGGTTAGTAGACGTGACCACTTTCTGGGTCCAAATGGCTAGCATTAATAAACATTAATAATGCAAAAAGAATTAAAAAAAACGCTTGAATTTTAAAACTGCTGTAGTAAAAGTAGGCTAGGTATATTGGTATAGTTCACCACCACCGATTAATCTTATTTAATCACAATAGTCAGATTAAAACTTGCACAACTAAGAAATAGGTTCTTAAATTAATGTTTTTGTGTTTCGTAATGCTAATTATTTTGCGTACATCGTTTAAAATCGAGTTCTTCTACCTAAACAGACAGCTGTGCTACTGGGGAGTTTATTGCGCCACTTCTTCTTCCCAGCTTAGGCACTGGAAAGTGGTGAAGGGTGGGTGTTTTGGGGGACTGTTTTATATAAATTTGACTTTCAAAAAGTGCTGGTTCTCAACCTAGTTTCAATAAATGGCTTGTATTTTGAGAATTTAATAGTAGTAGAATTTCAAAATTAAATAGTAACCTAAAACAAAACAATCTCAAAATAAAATGATCACATTATAAAAACTTGGGAACGAAAAAGAAGTCAAAACGAAGCAGACATAACAGGCTCAAAGCTGCCTTAACATTTTGAACAAACAAAGGATTACTGTAATATGGCTGTATTATATTTAACATAAAATAAAACAATATCATTTCATTAGCGTAAAGCATAACACGGTAATAACGAAGAATAAAGGATAGAAAATTATATCGTATAGAAAATTCACACAATGTAGATTTTGGGTAAGGTGTATTGGCTTCGTCTTTGTCAACATTTGCAATATTCTTAGGGCGATTATTATAATTCTTAAAGTCATCCATCGGCGAAATAATTATCAAAATCACTGTCATTGTAGTACAAACTGCGATTTTGTAATACTAGACCCACTCAAAAGTTACTATGTTAATGGTGTTTTAGATTAATATTATCATGTTATAGCAATTTGTCTTTAGATTGTTTTGCGTTTGGTCTGATTACAGTTATTATGAAAAAAAAACTTTGTGTATACCTTTTGTATCTTCAGCAGAACGCGGCGTAAGTGTTGTGTGCACACAACAATTCGGTGAATTCGAACGCAACATTTTTAGCGTGATACGCCACTATGCGGCCTCGGGGGCGTTTATTTAAATGCTGCTCAGATTGACAGCGCATGGTTCGCTCGAGCTCGGTAACTGAATAATTTGTGGGTATTCATAATTATTTTATGCGGTGTGACCTCTTCCTTGTCACATTTTTTCATCTTAGTGTCAAGTTCGGTTTTACTGAGAGAAAGTCTTGTCAGTTCATTATTTCTATTCCGGGTATTTGCGTATGTATACGTATATTACAAAATGTATGTCTGTAAACAAAAACGACACAGAAGACGTTTTAGGTGGGCAATGTTTTTAGGGTTCCGTAACTCAAAAGGAGAAAAAACGGAACTCTTATAGGATCATTTCGATGTCCGTCTGTCTGTCTTTCTGTCTGTCTATCAGTCTGTCAAGACCCTTTTTCTCAGGAATGCGTAGAGGTGTTAAGTTCAAATTAATATCAAATACGTGGGTCTACTGCCCCTTGGAGCTCTAAACAAATTAAGCTTCTAAGTCAACGAAATAAAAAAATAGGTCCATTTATGCGACATATTTTGATACTCTAAAACAAATCAAAACCTACAAGGTACTTCCCGTTAACCTAGAATCATGAACGGCAATAAGCTAGTTCTTGCAGGACGAGTAAAGGAAAAAGTCCGAAAATCGTTAATTTGTGGTTAAGAACCACAAATTAACGATTTTCGGACTTTTGACACATGAAAAAATATATTTTGTGATTACAAAATTACATTTGGAGTTGGAGAATTGATCGTGACGTATCTTATATATGGGAGAACATGTTTTTTTACTACAATGCTAAGTTTGTTTTTTGGGATAAATTCATCCCAACTATGGGACCCTTCATTTCGCGTGGTCCGACACGCACTTGGCCGAGTTTTTCAATTTTAACATTGTTGTTGAAAAACATGTTCTTCCATACGGAATGTATGGGAGATCTGTTTTTCAAACTGCAAATTTAAGTTGGTGGATTATCACTCATTAACCTGTAAAGCCTACTTAGCTGTGATAGTTTTCCTTTTAAATTCGTTATACGAGTATATACTACTACTGTGACTTTTTTCACAAATCAAAGTACAACTATTTAGCTGGCAGGGGGCTCACACTAGACTCTAACAAAAATTTGCACTTTAAAGATTAATATTTCGCAAACGGATTCCTGAATTGAAAAATGATTTTCACACACCCACAATATTTTTGAACGACATTTCCAATGATACTCCATACTATAGGGATAGACGAGAAAAAACAAAGATCCCCCACTTTACGTGTAGGGGAGGTATCCCAAAAAAAAAAAAAATCAGACAGACAAACAGACGGACATGGCGAAACCATAAGGGTTCCTTGTTCACTACAGAACCCTAAAACGGATTCGCCTTGAACCATCCCAACCAAACCACCTCTATCTAATGAGGTTCAATTTTCCAGTCTTCGATATAGTTCTCCCACAAACCCCAAATTAGTACCAATAATTGTAACACCAAAAACAGCCACATACTGTATCCTTCCCCACAACAGCCGCGTGCACCATCGTTTTATAAATCAGCGTGTTTCGCAAATTTCGCCCAACACGTGCTGTTATTTATCGCGACAAATATTGTTCGTTAATGCGCTATTAATTGCTCCCCACTCGCACAAATATCACCGGAATGTTTCACGCGGGACCAGATTTATATTTTTTGTAATTAATCATTAAATATTGTGTTTGCTGGCTTTTGTTTTATTTTATTTGCGCAATTGCGTTTAAAGCTTTTTGGGTCATATTGTTGGTGTTTTATTGCGAAATCTATAAATATGGTGATACGATTTTATTGGTGTAAGGGGAAAATACGTGATGTATTGGGATGGTTGATATTTCACGATTTTATTTGATATCAGAAGGGGGCAAAAGGGACCACATTTTTCCAATTTTTGATTTGTCGGCTTTGTTTAAATTGAAGAACGGTAACAATTCACACGAGATTGGGAACTGACTGAACTAGACATGCAGACGAAAGACTGAATTTTGCGATGAAGAGGACGCTGTGGTTGCACAAACAAGAAGCATTAAGAAATATGCGTAATATCATATTTTGCAAACCACTATTTTAATTTACGCATTAACTGACTATAAAATTATTTTAACCATAATAACGTTATGTTGTATCGCGCATGCGTGAGAATAATAACACTAGCTCTTGCCTGATCCCAAACTACTACAGCTAAATTAGTTTTTTTTTAATAGGCCCTTAAACTCGGGTAAGACGCCTCTAAGCCAAGGCCAGAGCCTAAACCACATAATCTGGAACTGTCTTACTAAAACAATATAGATAGGCGTATTAATTGCTTAGAGCTTAGAGCTCTGTCTAAGCATTGCCACTGAAACTGCCTTTTAGTCTCACTTAAGCCATTTTTAACGTCTCTGTTATGTACTTGGAGGTGGGTGTACACGGGTGTTTATTTGGAGCGAGTACGCTTTATACTGTGTGCTGTGTGCATGTGCCGAATTGATAAACGACAAGCTTCAGATCAGCAACTTCAGATCGTTCAATCTTAAAATACTTCATTGTAATCCGAACATGTAATACAACAACTTTACCTACTGAAACCTGCAAACTTACTGATTAATAGAATTATAGTACCTAATAAACATACCATACATCGAGTAATTGAAAGACAAAATAACCAACACAGTCATAAAAATATTGATTTATTTATTATATGTTTTGTTCTTCAAGCACACAAATGTACAGAGGCCGATTTAATGCCATAGGCATTTTCTACCAGTCAACCTTTGGGTGATGCAGGGACAAACAGTGATAGGTGCAATTACGAAAAATAGAGGTATAAAAATGTATTTAAATTGAAAGATACACTATTAAAAAATATAAATCCTATACCATTAAATGAGCACTATTTGTATATATATTATTTGTAATCACGGTCTTGAAAACGGCTCTAAGGATTTCGATGAAAGTTGCAATATAGGGGTTTACGGGGGCGATTACGGGACCGATGAAGTGGCATTTGACACTCGCGCGTATACGCTTCTAAAGCGCACCGACCCCGGAACGGATAATATTAAATGAGCATTCTCTATTTTCACCCGAGCAGAGCTCGGTCGACCAGATGCTATGATGCCTACCTCATAATATATAAATGTAAGCACAAATAAATACACGCATATACCAAAAACAAATAAGGCAAACAATGGAAAAACACTTAAGTGCCGTCCTAATTTTCAAGGGGAGCGCATTCCACAGAGAGATAGACTGAAAGAAGAAGGAAGAGTGAATGAAGTGAGTGCGGTGAGTGGAATATTGATGAAGGCGATTATTGAGGGGCTAGAAAATTAGGGGAAGTGGGAGAGTCAAGATATAAAAATAAGGTGGTCAGCGCCCTTTGTTCTCTATGCTGGTGTATGAGCAACCACTTTAGAACCGAACGATGCACAGAGACATGATCACATGGACGCAGATTGAAAACGAATCGAATGCAGTTATTGAGAAGACTGGATAAGATTGGACTTTGTCGAGGAGATCTGTATTCATGTCATAGTAGCACTATCACCATAATCGATAACTTGATTACAATTCAGGGTACTGATCAATGTGCAAGCCTAGGTCCTTCACATCAGTATTAATTGGTCTCATCGCACCATTGAAGAGAACTGGTGGCAAGGTTGTACCATCCACCTTACTCATACTCCGATGATCGCCTGACAATTATTATTAAAATAAAGTGGCTACATTAATAACTGAATCATTTCACTGCATACAAGTAATACTGATTATTCAATGATGGGTATGGCTTGTATGCAGTGCTTGATGTATTAATTGAGCGAAAAGTTTACCACACCGTACCCGCACTTCTAATCTTCCCCGTACGTTTTCTCAGCCATTCTCACACTAATACTAATTGAGTGTACGACTCTCGCAAGGATTATGCAATAAAAGCGATAAGAAACGCCAATTGTCTGTGTTTAGCCGAACCAGCTAACTTTTATGTTTATAGAGCCATAAACCGCGCCCTTGCTGATTGCGGGGATGTCATTAAAATTCGTTTTATTGCTAAACAATTGTGATGGAGCGGTAGTTATCTACTGCTTTATTATTATCTTAATTAAGCGTTTTACTTAAAAGCATAATTTCTAGTAGTAAGATCATTATTATTACGTGGTTCCCGGAAAAGAAGACGAAAAGGTAAGTGTCTTGAAAATAGACCGCTAGTTTAAGAACAAAATAAAAACGATTACGTCACTTGGCGCGTTAATCCTATCTGATAGCTAAGAGCCCTTAGCTCAAAGGTATTGATAGTAATTTATAATCTAATAAGCTGATATTTAAAGTACTACAACCTATTGCACACGGTAGCAGATAATTGTTTTGTATATTATCGTTTTTACCTGTGGTTTCGGAAATTATTCCTCGGGATTGTACTACCGGTATAAAAAATATTCTATGTTCTGTCTATCCGTGTGTTCATCCAAATCCGTTCAGCTGTTTAGGCGTGAAAAAGTAGCAGACATACAGATAGACAGACATAGTTACTCGATCTTAGAGTTTAATCTTGTGCCTCTACAAAGGTGGTGACAGTTCTGTCAGATCTTAATCCGAGGTTCTCATAAAGGTATAAATCTCTTTATAAAAACTCCGTCTGCAAGGGTTAGCCGATTCTTTTAAACTTATTAAAACATCGCCTTTTTCTTTACAAGTAAAACAAAATTAGATTTACAAAATATCCCAGAACTGGTACATACGTCTTAGACATTTTGACGAGGAATAAAATATAAGAGGCTGTTTTAAGTCCCAATCGTATTGCTACGATGCTGGACTATTATGATGACAAGAAACGGATATGCTATAAAAAACGGATTTGTTATTATTTCAAATTATTGTACTGCCGAGAGTTGTAAGCCTAGTCGGTTATTTATTTCACCAAAAACGTAAGTAAACCTGCCCATGTTTCAAGTTCGTTACATATTTGATATAGAGGGAAGAAATGTAAACGAGTTTATCAACAAGAAATCTTGTATTCTTATAGAATATTTATGGTTCGATACCGACCCCCGACACCACATTCAGTTATGCCCTTATCTTTTTTCACGTACTGCAAACGGCTCCATCAAATCATACAGACGGGGTAAATCCCATGAATATCTCGACTACTGAGTTTTTCCTTCTCTCTACAATCCAAGATTTGTCCGAATCAATGATTCGGCCAACAGACTCCGCAGAGGCCGGTATCGCCGGAGGCACACCACAGCTCGTATAATCCGCACTATTTACTTGCGAATCGGGAAAAGGCGGGCCTGAAACAAATTTCCGCGGGGTCCTAACGACCCCGACCGTCATTTAATCAGGCTCAAGTGTTGATGCGATAGCCGCCACCAACGTTTTTCGACGTATCGAAATCTATCATGAAATAACCATTAGTTGTCCCTCTCCCACGCTCGAGTGTGCGGCCGCAGAGTGTGATAGAACGATACGGTCGGCCATCTTAATCTAAAGACAGGAAATAACCAGTTCCGAGCGGCTCGGGCCGGACGTATCAGGATTTTTCCGGATTTCAGCCGTTTTGTGAGCTCTGCTGCTACAAAGAGAGGTACAGAAGGTTGTAACTGCATGGTAATTTATTCATTGATGAATGCCAAGGGATAGAAAACAAAATGTTTTACACCACTGTTGGTCAGTTGTCAGTTTAAATAAAGGGTACCTTCGGATCGGTTGTTACTGCAGTTTTGCCTCGACAGTATGATAATCAATTGACTTGCAAGTTTATGTATATTACTCAAGCTGAAAATTTAATCAACAACCTGTTTGTGGGATGTAATTCTGTTGGTTTTTTACAACATCCTATAAAACCCCAAAAACCCTCGGGTCGGGTCTCCTGTCGTGTCGAATTGCCGTCCCATCGGACTATGAGAGTGATATAGGAACAGAGAGTGCACCTGCGTTTGCGCACACACTTGTGCAATTGTTTCCCGCACCGAAGGCTGGTTTCCGCTAACAGCACTATGGCCGACATTCAGTCTGGGGAACTATTATTACAACATCCTATAAGTACAATATTTTCACATTTGGATCAAATGGCCCTTCTGAACATTTCTGTCAGTATTTCAGTTAATGTAAAGTGGGGCAGAAGCTCCGATGTTTTGCTGTGAGATGCTGCGACTTGAGTTAGGCTTATGTAGTGGAAGTCGGTAATCGTGGTGGTCCAGCCTTTTTGCTGTAACTTCGCGTTTGAGGCGCAGTCACGTTGTCTGTGGAAGTTTGAGGATGTGACTGTAACTTTATGTGTTGAAGGAATGTAGGGTGGTAATCATGTTCGAATGTTAATACGTGGTGGTTTTTGTTCATTATAATATTTGTGATTGGCTATTCACTTACTTTTATTTATTAGGTAAAGAAATTAGTAGGTAATTTTCTGTTAATATTGCCGAAACTCTAATATCGAAAGAATAATTTATTACGCGTCGTATTTTAAAGAAAGGCTATGCGTAAAAGGTTTTTTATTTACCTGATTGAAAACTGGAAAAACCTTGTGTCAAAGAAAATTTGAAAAGTGATAGAAATGAAATGATGTTTATTGATGATGATTCTTAAATTGGAAGGCAAGTCAATAAAAGAGATGTCAAACTCAAAGCATTTATTTCAATTAAACCATTTACAGGCACTTTTAAATTGTCAAAGAGTCGGTCAGTCAGAAATATGAAGCTAGTTGCCCATTCCAAAGCGTAGCAGGTACCTATTGAGAACGGGCAAGAATGATGTTGTATTTTCGTCTATCCCATGTTATGGGGTGTCATTGAAAAGGTTGTTCAAAAATATTGTGGGTGTGTGAAAACCATGATCTCCCATACATTCCGCATGTGCAGAACATGTTTTTCAACTACAAAGTTAAGTTTCTTCTTGGGATAAATTCATCCCAACCACGGAACCCTTCATTGTACGTAGTCCGACATGCACTTGGCCGGTTTTTAAGCATAATTTCACTACTCATAATAATGTTCCAGCATAACATTCTAAAGCTTAAATTTATTTACGCATAATGATATTTACACATAATGTTCTTTGGAATAAAAATAATAAACCCTAATATAACTCATATAAAAACAAACAATACATGTTCGCGGCTCCTTAACCCAATCCAAAAAAGTAATTCCCAAATTATAATAATGTTAATATTTATGGCCCATGACGAATAAAGATTATACCATAAAAATGTATACAACTCCAAATTACGCCAAAACAAATTAGCCCAAGAGATAATTATGTCAGCACAAACTATACGTATATGCCAAAAACAATTATGGCAAAGTACCAAAAAAAAAGCCAAAATTGTTATGCAAAAGTATATTAGGAAAAAAAACATTATGCGAAAAGAAGGGATCCCGATATGTTTACCTATACTGTTAGACGGTAGATTAACACAAGAAGATCTAGTAGTTGCATCTTTTTCACCCTCGGACCGCTTCCCTATGTAACCCAAGTAAAACTGCACTACTCTACTATAAAAGCCAGCAACTATTTCCCACAATCCGCCATAACGCTGTCATATTCAAACGTTTCACATGCCCCTCGTCACAAAATACTTACGCACAGAAGGTACCAATCAATAGTATTTTTTTTGCCGGATATTAAAAAATACCGGCCAAGAAAGAAATGAAGGGTTCCGTAGTTGGGATGATCGACCGTATCCCAAGAACAAATTTAACTTTGTAGTTGAAAAAAATGTTCTCCCATACATCGACATACGTCACGGTCAATTCTCCAACTGCGAAATGTAAGTTTTTAGTACTTTTAAAGTCCGAAAATCATGAAATTTGGCAAGAACCAAGCTTAATTCTTGGTTAACGGGAAGTAGTAGTAGGTATCAAAATATGTGGCATAAATGGCCGTTCTTTTTTATTTCGTTGACTTATATGATATTTTTAGAGTTCCACGGGATCGTAGATCAACGTATTAGCTATAAATTTTTACTTGATACCTCCTCGCGCTCCTGAGAAGAAAATATTGAGAGAAGAAAAGGGTCTTAACAGACAGACAGACGGACGAATGGATAACGAAGTGATCCTCTATGGGTTCCGTTTTTTTACTTTTGAGGTTTCATACAAAATTGCAATACCTACACGATCAAATGTATGGAACAGCTGATTTTTTGTCGGCGTACGTACAACGATCTCTAACTATGCCAAACAAATGCCAGTCGCGAGTGCGCTTGCGCTCCCTGCACGTAGACTCGTGTCTATGTGTGCGTCCGACGCCATGCCGCTCGTTGTATTGAGCCTTCTGCACCTATCTATTCCGTGTCCTCGTTACCAAGTGCAGCGGTCAGCCGATTAATTACACCACTCACTGTTTTTACCACAAGACACCCGACGGATATATTTGGCACATTGTTAGCGAGTGTGGACCATTCTTTTGTCTATTCTACGCTTCATCGCCAGATGTGCGCCGAATTAGTTGGTTTTTAGGGAGATGTGTGAACACAGACTGTGTTTTGTTTTTGTTGGGAAAACTGGATAGAATGGAAAATATCAGTGATATCTTCTTCTATATATATAAAAGAAAGTCGTGTTAGTTACACTATTTATAACTCAAGAACGGCTGAACCGATTTGGCTGAAAATTGGTGGGGAGGTAGCTTAGAACCGGGAGACGGACATAGGATTCTTTTTTCGGAAACCACCCTCTAAAGGTGAAAATAGGGGTGAAAGTTTTTATGGGAAATTAAAAACTGATGACTGGATTTGGATGAAAATTTAGTACTAGGCTTGCATGAATTCACGAGAGTATTTAACTTTTTGGAAAATCCAACGGAAAAAAAGTAGATATTTATCAAGACCGTTCTGAGCTAACCTAACAAAAAGTACTAGGCTTGCATGCATTCACGATAGTATTCAATCATTACGTTATGCTACTAATAGGATTTCGATGAAGGCAGACAGAGGTAGGTAGGTAGGTAGGTAGGTAGGTTGGTAGGTAGGTAGGTAGGTAGGTAGGTAGGTAGGTAGGTAGGGTAAGTGGGGAAGGTAGGGTAGGTAGGGTAAGTACGGTATGTAGGTAGGGTAGGTAGGGTATGTAGGTAGGTAGGGTAAGTAGGATAGGTAAGGTAGCTAGGGTAGGTAAGGTAGCCAGGGTAGCTAGGGTAGGTAGGGTAGATAGGTAGGTAGTGTGAATAGGTAGGGTAGGTAGGTGCACCGTAGATAAGTACTTAATGCTACCCGTGCGAAACCGGGGCGGGCAGCTAGTAATAATATATATGTTGGAACAGTATTCTTAATATAACTTTAGGATGCATACAAAGAGCCTCCATAAAACGCACGTCGGGTACACTCTGGGATGTCACCCTCGGTACCAAACTGACTTGCTAATCTATTCACTACCTACAATATGAACAGACTATCCTTGAATATTTCGTACCATCATGAGAAATTGAGAAAATAACACCAATGAGGTGTTAGAAGACAAAAGAAAATGTCTTACAATGACCACGTTGATTAAAGTTTTAAAATACCACATTTCATGCAAAACAGCACTACATTCATCCAATTTAAAAATAAGTTTATTTCTTTTACGTTATTTTGTGGAATTCATTTTGAAAGATATATTTAAAAGGTTTATATTTGAGAGCTGTTAAATGGGATTATACCACCTGTCATTTATTCAGCCCCGGAAACAAGCGGATATCAGTGACACGGTCGAGAATCAAAAATAGTCTGAAGTATTTATAACTAATAGAGCTCATAAAGAGGTTAAGAATAAGTTTAGTCTCGTCACTTCCGGGTGTCGTAAAGGTAACTGAGGGCGTCAGAAATAGTTAAGGTGTTTGGCAACGAAACGATAATTATTATTTATACCTGGAAAATCGATACCTATTCTAATGGTCCCACTCCCAAGGATGCTAATGATATCAAGTTCAAATTAGGTTTTTTTTTTTTAATTGTTTAATTTCATCTTGCTAAGCAAACACGATTTGTAAAACTGGACAGTTTTTAATTTTTTTTTTATAATAAATTAATTTATTTCAGGTAAATAACACCCATTGAATATAATCAGATAAAATAGAATAAACAAAATCAAAATAAATCGAATAAAATAGAAATAAAATAAATCAAAATAAAGCAATCGGCAAACAATATCATTAAAACCTCTCCGAAACTGGTACAGCAGCATATCTGCTGGTACAATGCGGATGAAGGGGCAGTCCAGCCTTCCGCAATCATCGCCAGTACGCTGTTGGTGCTAACGCGTACCCGTATCGTATTAATGAGTTGTAGCACAACTGGCGCAATTGTTGTAAGTATTATAATTTCACCACCTACTCGACAATGGATTTAGTAGGTCTCAGCCCAGCAGCGAGTGTGCTAAGTGACCGCTTATTTTAAGGCCCGACTCTATCAGGTCAGTGTATTGAAAAATATCTGTTTTTACTAAATTAAATTCCGAATTAATTCTTGCTGCGATACGGCGACGGTCCGTATTAAAATGAATTAATTCCTATTATGAAGCAAACCGTCTGTCTGTCTGTAATTCAACCCTTTCTCGTTTGATCAAAAGCTGGTTTTCAAAGTTAATCCAGTTTGTCAGCAAAAGTGACGACAGGTTGAAATCGGTTGGATTCCAGGTCGAAATACAATTATTATAGAACTTATCAAAGGATGAGCATGAACAACTTTAAGCGGTAGAATAACTCCATTAGAAAACAAACTTCAGGTATTCAAAGTACTACTACCTACGTAAATGCATCAAATCTTGCTAAGTAATCAATCAAAATACCTAAGTATTGCTGAGTGCAAACAAGTCACGTAAAGTAATTAATAATTAACTTACAATACAATCTTAAGGATAAAACACGCCATAAGCTATCTTACCTACTAAAAAACAGCAATGAGCCTTCAAAATCATCATTCATATTTAAACCCGTTGATAAGAAAATCCAACAGTAAAATATGAGCGGTTACTTCACAATCGCGTTGTAAAGTGACGATCGATCACCCGACAGATCTGCTCTCCGCTTTATGTGTTCAACAAGATTAATTATATCTCCGGACCTGCTAACCCTGTGTGTTGGTTCGTGCTTGCATACAAAATTTTAATCTAGTAGGTGTGAGACCTATCACGCTTTTGGTTGTCAAGCATGGTAGGCGTTTTGTTGAAGATTGTGAAATAGGCTAGTGGGCCGTACTTCTATAAAGTTTACCACCTGCAAGCACTACGATGTTTGCAGGTGGTAGACCCGGTAAACCTCGGATAATAACCTCGTAACCTCATGTTATCCGGGGTTTTACGATCCTCAGGCAACCGGGGAAAAACGTTGGATTGGTTCTTGTGCCAGCAAGTTCTGTGGCATTTATACCTTTTGAATCTATTAAGAACTAATATCAATTCCAGGATTCAAAATAGAAATAGGTACGAGGGTATGTTTCGCTGGACAGACCCTTTAATAAAAGGTTTTACTCCTATAATTTCTTTCATATTTTGTTAGTTTGGTAGCTTTCATACCTAGTCTAGTAGTAGTACCTAAGCATAATGATACCAAAACTTTGCACAATATAGAGCAATAATTGAGCTCACTTGTAAAATCCAATGAATCTAAAGTGACTCCCACGCAGTCGGCTCGCTTTAATTAAAAATGTAAATTTCGATGTTAAACAGTGGAGTTAACGCGTAATATCCGCAGTAAAGAACACCTAGAAGGATAATTTCTTACAACACGTGAGAAAAATCAAGACTAAAAGCCTGCACAATTGGCTATACTGAATGCACGTCTTGTGCACACTACTACTTTCCCAACTGGCTAATATTTATTTTAAGGCAACTACTCGTACCAGGCTGTCTGAAAAACAGCGGATTAAATTTTGCCGACCACCGTCGCCATAGTCTGACCTACTCTAGTTGACTAGTCTTTATAGAACAGAAATCACAACAAGCATCTTTTTGGCACTATTTGTATCCATGCAAGGTATTCCATTTAAAGTAATTAAAGTATAATGTCACTAGGATTACTGTAACTATTCTGTACAGTGAAATCAATGCGTATTCCGGTAGCTGTATCGATACATCTTGATTAAACTTATCTGTGTTAAGCGTTGAATACATAAGCGGTTCTGTTGGCACGTGCATGTAAACTGAAAGTACCTAACCCTTATCTTATACATACGAGACGACAAACTAGAGAAACGTGGAATATTGATCAGGTTCTGAGACAGGATAACGAAGTACAATGATCGACTTTCTTAAGCAACTTAATTTGGCATGTTAACTTACTATCTTAACTTTCGTTACCTAAACGAACTCCTGTTTCTAAAAACCTGATTGGTTTCTTTTTCGACCACAAAGCATTCATAAGTGACTACATAGTTCTGCCTTGGAGAAACTGGAGTAAAGAGCTTACCAAAGCCAGCAAATAATCGTATATTAACTACTAAACAAAATGGTCTTCACAAAATCGTGTTAGCACACAAAATCAATACCTCAATAACATTAATTCCTTTAAAAAAAACCGATCCAATAATTCTCTCAACAGCCGCTCGAAACTAATCGAGTGTTTACGTTCCATTCCCGCTTCAGTAAGGGATGACATTAAGCGTGGTGACCAAAATAATCATTGGTTGATCCCCGCGGGCATTCGGTCGTAATGGCGTGCTGACAAACAGATTGGGGAGCTGTTTACACGTCATAATTGAGTCGACTTTCGATATATGTGAACTGAATGGGATGTTTGTGTTAAGGTATTGGATTGTGAGTAAAACGTTCAGAGTGAAAGGTTTCAGTATTAAGCATGGTAAAGTTGACGGAGGTGAAGTAACTGACCAGCACCATACCAATCTATAACGTTCTACAAAGATTTTCCGATCCCTGCCTATTTAGATCGATAAATATTCGGCGATTTTTCAATCGTAAGTTTAAATCAGTTTTCACACTTGTTTATAACAGTTAGGAATCAGTACTAGCAGACAATATTTAGTGTATAATCTAAACGCTTCATAACAATTTAGATTTCTGGCTCTTCTGGGAACTGTCCAGGAAAAGCCAGAAGCGTCTATTCCCGCTCCGCGCGCGCTTTCGTTTTCTTACCAAAAACCAATTGATAGTAGTATTTTCAAATGAAATACGAGCTTATAGTTTGCACGATACCAAACTAAAGGTATTCCAGAAAACCATTGTTTCGTGAAATCCCCAAAACATTTAGTTACGAAAAACATAATAAAAATCTGGAAACATCATACATTTGACGTTGTGAAACAACAAAAGCACGTAGGTAACTCGATACGTGTCATTGTTAACGCGAATGTAAACACGCATAACCTCGTTCGCGTCAGTCGGGATCGAGTTACCTTACTTTCTAGGGTCTTTCATGTTAATGGCATTAACATTTTACCTTTTTAAGTTAATACAATTAATGTTATGGAGGCCAAAATGGGTTGACCGCTTTATTCGAATAACAACTGTGTGAAAAGAAATTCCAACTCTTGGGTCAAGTGGTACCTAAACTTTAAAAAGAAAATATTTAAGCATGTTAAGTACTACCCTGTAGTAGTGTACTAACTGTACTAGTATGTAACCTATTTGCTGTAGATACCTAAATACCAATGATTTGCCGGATTCAGTATTTTCCTATAGCTATTATTTAGGACTCTTAAATTCACGAGTTAATTGGTTGAGTAGGATATTCACGATCAGAATGACGTAAAAACAACTTTGAGTTGCGTAAAACCAAACAACTAATCCCGATGGTGCGACGTCAAAGAATCCACTTACGGATTTAAGGGTTACATTGCAATGACTTACATTTGTGCGTGATGCTATTGGAGTAAAACCGTAAATGGATTCCAAAGACATTCACGCTATTGGTTTTAGCTGGTTGGTTTTACGTCATTCAAATGTGATAGTGAATTACTTTAATTTGCCACACGTGCACCATCGTTGACCACGTTAGTAGCCATCCATCGTTGAAATAAGTAAAGAACTATAAAAACTATGATAAACAAACATAAACAAGAAAATCAAAACATAATCACACTCCCACGCATTCACCACCATTATTATTCACAAAAAAAACAGTTCAGAAATCCATCAAAGTGTCATCAACAAGGTTGTACGCGACACGTGTACAGAACATATTCGAAAAAAACTTTTAAATAGGTGTCGGCGAAGTTTGCATGAAGTTTGTATGAATTTGTATGGAGTTTGTATGAAGAAAGTTGGGATTGTTTGCTGGCGGCGCGGCGTCGCAAATAGAACCAATAAATCGATTACCAATTTTATTACGAAACTTGATTCATGTCTGGGCAAGATGGAGACGAAAGGGGTAAACGTATAAGGCCGCGTCCTAACCTAAAGCGATCGTCGCGCTAGTAAGCAATCGTCGCGTTAATAATGTCACTTTTTGTTCGACAAACCCGGGTGTGTGGTCGCGCCAACATAGGGCGCCTTCCAGTTTTCCGAAAAAAAAGTGGAATAAAACGCGACGATCGGGTTTTCCCGCGAACCATCTTTTTGAATAGCATGCGAGGTAATGCGGTACCGCATTGTAATGCAAAAGTCTGTAGAGAAAAGAATGCGTTTCTAAACGCATTGCACATACCCATCTACTTTTTTTTTTTTTTTTTTTATTTGAAAAAAGAAAATAAAGTACATAACTTCTCCCGCTCTGCGCGGAGCGGGAGGGTGTGTCAGACTTTTACTGACTAAAACCCACCCGTGCTCCTTCCGTTGCCTATATGCCGGGGCCGCGATATCCTTTTCGGACAAACCCGCAACCCCAGCAGGCATACCTATCTACTTGTGATCGGAATTTTTCAGCGCTGTGCGGCGCAGCGGGTGCATATCAACGCGTGAATGAATAATAAGTGGTGACATTTTTCCTCCAACTGTGGCCTTACTGAATGTTGGCCTGCTCAAGTGCTCTTCACTTTTCAATATACGTAAATAAGAGATGTTGGAGATCCTAAATGTATAAATAAGTGTAATACAGTTATCAAACAGTCTCGATTGTAAAATCGGCAAACGGTGTCTGGCTCCAACGAATAATTATTGGAAGCCATGAATGAATTAAAATGCAACATTATGTTTCCTTCAAAACATAACATTTGATTTGAAGAAAGCTATCTTAAATTTTACCGCTATTAAGAATAAACGTACTTACGCTTCCTATTTGGTCTCTGGTTACCTTTCACTCTAGCAAGGCTCGCGGAATATCTCTGGCTGCGAGCTGGATCTGTCACTCATGTCATGTCTCAATCATGGCGTCAAAAATTTTGCCGCCAACGTACGGAATTTTTTTTCTTTCGTTAATTTTCTTTAAAAATAGTAAAGTTTCATTTAAAACTTTATAGAAAGTGAATAATAGTGCTTGTGGTAAGTGATATACAGTGTTACGCTGATCGTTGAGCCAGCGAGATGCCGAAATGGAGATCACATTAAATCTAAATTGTCGCCGGTTTCTGCGGCAAGCAACCGTCCGCGTTTTTAGCGGACGAGAGCAGCATTTCTATTGTAATTTGTATGGTGTAAATAGAGTATTCTATTCTACTCTTGTCAGGAACTTGACCAAACCAAAAAATTAAAAAAATTAAAATGGCACTTGAACTTGCGAGAGATGTTTGCCATATTCGCAGTAATAAGCAGCCAAAAAAGCCAGTCTTCAGAGTGCAATATTCTAGTAATCTAGTTCATTCCGACAAAAGACCATTTGTCGTACATTCAAGGATGAGCTGTTCTGTTTGTGTTGTATGTTTCCCTAGCGCTCTTGAAGCTATCTTGCAAAACGACGAAGTCAGCAGATTAGCTGCACATCACTCTGTCAGCGGTTTACCTCCCGGGGAGGTTAAAAGTGTTATAACGGCTTCGCCGACCCCTTTTAAGAACAGACCAGCCTGATTGGCTCCTGTTGCTCCTGGCCCCAGGCCTCGGAGGCCATGTTTCAAGGTGGGGCGTCCCCGACGTTTACGACCTTTTCAGATAAGTCGGCCGTTGTGCGACAGTACGTCACATGGGACTCAAATGATGGCTTGGCAAGCTTTTACGATGCTTCTACGATGCTTTTAGTCAGAGGTGACAGCATCGACTAGCATATGTGTTTTCTCTTCGCCCAATAGACCGAGTGCTCAGTCATCTGAACTCGATAATGGGATGGGGACGTACTATATATAAATCGCCCCATACTGGGCCCAGTTAGCCCGGCTCTCGTAATTGGAGATGAGAGGTCTCGGAGACCCAGTACCAATACAGGATCCATGTAAAAACCTCTTAGACCTGATAAGCTGCAACTCCTAACTTGGAAAGTTGGGGGGGGGGGGGGGCAGTCAGGTTGCAAGGGGCAGTGGTCGAAAGAGGAACAAGGTACTTGCTAAAATGTATTTTAAAATAATCCATACTAATAACTTATAAGGCTCCTATTCAGAGGTGAATGTCATAGTGTAGATTGTATGGCATTAGTCCTTAACGCATTGGAGGACACTGAACGAGACACAATAGAAGTTTTATTGTTATGACGCCTATGGGCGTTTATTGTCCCACAAATGTTACCTGATCGCATCTAAACAGATTTTGTCCATTTGCAAGTTTCAAAACCATTACCTAGTCACTGATATGGGATAAAAAATTACACCTTGATTGGCATGATTATGGGTGGATGGATTTACATGCTTATCCTAATATTATAAGATATCTCACAACTTTTAGATTTTGAATAACAGTGCGGCCAAAGTATGATTCAAAGACACTGACAATCAAAATGCTTACTTAAAATCTACCATAATCCTTATTGATTTTGGTTTACAACAACAGGTGTGGCTAACCTTGCCTTGAAAGACAATGCTGTCTCTCCTCAGAATGGACCAAATTCATTTTTATACAGACTAAGATAGAGGAGCCTCCAGGAAGTATAAGGTCTGTGGTAGCCTTCGGGAGGCTAACTGGAAAATAGATCATCAGATGAAATGAAACTGGAAGAGCCGCTAGGCTTACAGAAAAATTACTTTTGTAAAGTAGCAAAAGAAAGGGCTACCTCTCAAGAGAATTTTTAATGCTCAGGCTATAATGTTTCCAATGAGTGAACAAAGGGTCTCCTCTCTGTGAGAGAGAAAGAGGATTTATTATAGAATAATATTTAATTCTCTAAGAAAATATTTAAATTATGTTTGTGTACATGATTCACATTTCAAGTTAATTTAATTAACAAATGATGAGACTTCATTTACATGAAGTAAATTTAGTCACTACTTGACTAAATACATTGACTATTTAGTAAAAGGTCCTAATTAAATTTAAGTTTCAATGAAATTTTAACTTTGTCATGTATGTATGACATTAAGTATGAGTTTCCACATCTTTATAAAATTACTTATCTATGAGATTCGAAAATGTCTGTACAGTTGATTGATCTCATAACTTCCAAGTAAGTAACCTAACTTGTATTAATTAAGGATAAGAGTGATCCAATTATCCTTTATTGATGAGATTATTATTCAGTTTAGTCCCATTTATTTTCTAATATCATTATATTGTAACTCTATAATTCATGTTCACCTTAAATAAGGCAAATAAATTTGCCATTAATCTATAACATCTTCAGGAAGATGTGTTCATTCTTGCATTTACTAGGGTAAATAGATTGAAAACTCTTAATTGTTGTATTGGAACAGTTAATGAATACGGACCGAAATATTCGTTCATACCATATAATTTTTAATTCACATAGCGTCTACATCCTTCAGGTACTCTTTCACCAGCAGATATCAAATATTATGATAAACAGGTCTTCAAATCAAATGTTATGTTTTGAAGGAAACATAATAGAACTGTTTTGCATTCAAACAAAACAGATATTATGTTATGAAAAACATAACATTTGAGCAATGTGCTTGCTGTTGAATTTGAAAAGTAACTTGTTGAAAGGTAACCAGAGACCAAATAGGAAGCGTAAGTACGTTTATTCTTAGTATCGGTAAAATTTAAGACAGCTTTCTTCAAATCAAATTTTATGTTTTTCATAACATAATATCTGTTTTGTTTTAATGCAAAACAGTTCTATTATGAAATTGACAAGTTCAAACATTTTTTGTAAAAAAATGGATTGTGACTTTAGTTTATATATCTCTAAAGTCCCTGGATACCTACTTAGTTTAAAGTAGATAACGTACAGAAATTATCATATTAATGTACTCTGCAAATCCCAATCCAGTTGCGTATTTTACATTTTTATGCAGCCAAACACCACATGAATTTCTCTCATTAACTCTGCAAGTTAGTTACATCTTAATCAAGTCACATACTCCACAAAAATTAAAAGAAAAGAGAAAATCCACGTTCTTCCTCTTAAACTTTGCAAGTTTAACCAAGGGGCCCCTCCTTCCGCACCTAGTTCCCAGATATTCATGAAGGGGCGTGCATTGGAGGGAAAAAATGTCAGTCTCGTCGCCACCATAAAGTGCACGTGTGACGGCACATCGGCGAGTTCGCGCAAACTTTCATATAACACAAGTTTTTCCCCCAAATGTTGGTAGAGGATTGGTGATTGCGGTATCGTTGGGGGCTTTGGTACTATAATTTGGTTAATGTCAGTTTAACAAAAGTATTGGCTAATTAGAATGATCTGTATGGAATGGCGAGGATTACCTAGGTAATTCCTACAGAAAGAAGAAAAAAAAATGCTCAAATTAATCAAATGGGTTTCCACTTTTCCATTGAGTATTTTTTTTATATGAACAATGGTTGATTTACCGCACGAGAGACACGCAATTTTACACGAAAAAATAAAACGAAATCATACTTTCCATTTGAAACAAATTCACAATAAAATACTAGTACTGTTTTATGAAACCCACAATCCCCTAGAGCCTAGACCAATTTAACAAACAGATTTTATCAGCATCCAATTCAAACAGCCGTACCGCGAGTACCAGGATCGCATAACTCCTAACATGTGTTGTGACAATTTGTCTTTGCAACAATATTGCGGCCATTAGCCGGTGCGCTGATTCCCCACTGACGAGAGGAAAGAAAAGCATTATAACAACCATTCATCTTGGGCAAGTCGTAATGTATCTACGCCGCTGAAAAAGATCATTTGCAGCCTAGTTCGTCGAAAAAAAATTAGGTTTCTAATGGTGTCGTAAAAACTACAAAAGGAATCTGGAGAATCCCAGCAATATTTCATGTTCCAGCTGTAATTAACAATGCGGTAACCGAGTTGGTTTTCTGAGTGAAAATATTGACGTACGCCGTGACGCCGACGACGTGACGCGAAAACTAAAAGACATGATAATAAATGAATGAACACAACACTCAATCAGATTATAATGTAAATAAGTATGTAACTTGTAGAAGGCTTTCTAGGTTACTAAAAAATCGGGAAAATCATGACCCGGGTGGAGCCAAAAAAATATCGAATTATAGCACCCAACTACACTTTACAATTACCTTTTCACTAAGTATGACAAATGATTCATTCTCATCATAATACACTTCATGTTTAAGTAACTACTAATGAACTAGGCCATCTTTCGGCTCAATTAATGCCCGTAACTTCATTTGCAGTTAGAATTATAGGCGTTGGAGCTGTGCCCAAATATCGGCGTAGGCTTTGTGACCCGCGCCATATTGGAAACTAGTGTCAATTGGAAATTGTGGCTAGTTACCCTCGTGTATAATTTTGAAGTTATTTTTGATTAGGGGAGGTACACGTTGTATAATTTGTAGTACTGGGTGTAAGCTATGTTTACTTATGATTGACTTGACTTCAGGTAATAGTTCAAATGTCACGTAAGATTCTAGATGTGGTAGGTACTACTCCCAAAAACAAATTACTCTGGAGGATGCCAAGCAATCAGTAAGGTATCGAGCAGAATATTTGAAGAGTTCTAGCAGAACTCTTCAAACTTTTTCACTCTTCTACTGGATCCATAGGTTTTTTTACGTTAAAACCATAACTGATCAAGTTTTATGCGTGAAAAAAATCCGAGTATTAACCTATTATTACACGCACATTAATTCTTTTGTCATTTTAGGCTTTGTATTATTATTTTATTTTTTAGCCGACCCCAACATAGTTGGGAAAAGGCTAGGCAGATTGATTGATTATTATTTTATTAACCAACTTCCAAAAAGGAGGAGGTTACATGTGTTTTTTTTATATATGTCCACCGATTTCTCCGTCAATTGTGGCCCGATTTTGAAAATTATTTTTTTGTATGAAATATGCTCCCAAGTTAGTCCCATATAAATTTTATTAACTTTACTTGGATAGTTTTAGAGTAAGCTTCAATAATACCTATTTTTCCCACTTAGTATATGCGGATGATATGATGATAACTTCCTGTCACTGTTATTTACATAGCAGGTAGTGGTATTCGAATTTGTGAGGGTAGGTAACAAAACTAAAAAGTGAAAAATAAAAACTTAACTTGTAAAAAAAAATTATATCACCATGTTTCAGACATAAGTAAAAATCATACTAACACCAGCTTTTGTCAGTATGTGGCACTGATAGCCAATAGAGTACTTCATTTGATTACTTAAGTATGGAAAAATGGAGTTGCTTATTGTATTTTTTTTGCTTTTAGTGCTAACAAATTTTCTCGGAATTCATTCGTCAACCTCGAGAATTTGAGCGAAATAAATAGAATTGACTTGTCTTGAGTAATAACCATACGCGAGTTTTGAGAAAGACAAAACTTTTTACAATGAAGAAATGTGAATATTTTAAAGGAAAGGCTTTAAAAGCATAATTTATTAAAGAAAACGGCGGGAGATTCGTACATCCTAAGTACATCCGCTTATTTAAGCGCTCTGTATTTCTCTTTGATATTCAGGTAAGCCTGGAAAAAACTTTGACTTCCAACAAAAACATATCCCGTCGAAAACACAACCATTTTCACGAGCACTTTTAAAAACTCAGCAATGTTTTAAAACACCAACCTAAATATTAATATTCCCAAAGTAGGCCTTCTAAAAACTCCTAAAAACAACGAAAAATGTATGAAAAAATAACAAGAGGCTTACACCAGTTTAAATAAGCACCGGATGGCTCCAAAAATCCTTTAAATACAGTAACCCTTCGGCTGCGCCGTAAAAAGATTCCCTACTAAAAAGTACAACGGGGTTCGTTGGACCTCTGCCATGCCGCCCGCTGTCTGTTTAGAATGGAAACAGTGAAATGGCGCAGATTCAACCCTTTTTGTAGCTAAAAAGATTGGATTGCATCGCCTGACGCTAACATTTATGTGGGTAAGACAATGCTCTTTGTCTACGACGCACAGACAAGTTATTGAGGTATTCATTTGAATTTGTGTGCGATGTAGAGCTGAATACAAATGGGCGTGTTTACTTATAAACACAATAGTAAACTTACTTGTTCCGAATCGTACAGACAACAATACGTTGCTTAATGCATGTAGTGCAACGCCTAGTCTATTAAAATATGACTCAACAAACAAGAACACGAGTTTACACATTCATTCTAAGATCATATCGAGTATAAAATCTCGGTATTAACAGTACATAATTTGGAGTAAAGCTGACAGCGTGTCTAATGTGTGACAGTATCACGGAGATCCGAGCCGAAGTTACGCCCGAACCGTGTCAGGATGAACTGGGACCCCGGGAGGTCGCACCGGTCGCGGCGGGGGGTTACACAAATTAAATTACGAAAAACGGTCGAATCAATGTCTGGCGCTTACGTAGCGTACCGA
This sequence comes from Agrochola lota, assembly GCA_947364205.1. NCBI lineage: Eukaryota > Metazoa > Arthropoda > Insecta > Lepidoptera > Noctuidae > Agrochola > Agrochola lota. The sequence goes on from OX376227.1 coordinate 738,945, forward strand.
CACACAGTGGACTGAAATCGCAAAATACGGACTTAAGGATTCGTGTATACATTTTTGAAATCTACATACTAATACAATACTATTTTGTTATCAATTTTTTTTCATAAACCCAATACTTTCAAAGTTATAGGTAGTTTCAATACTGTATGAAAAAAAAAAAATTTTTGATGCACGTATTAGAATTGTATTGCAAAATATAGTCAAATTAGACTTAGTTGCAAGTACGTGCAACGATATTCCACACCACTTCCGTGGCGTCATTTGTTTGTGTTCAAAATACGGCCAAACCGGTTTTCTTATCAGTAGACGCGCAGTCATTTGTGAGTCATTAGCGACGTGCGCCAATCAGAGGGCTGTCAATTTACTGGTAGGTGGAAACCGAGAGAGTAGGAAACGTGAAACGATGACCTCAGTTCGTTGTTACCCACCTTTACATACGGACTACCCCTTTATTGACTACTACTACTATTTGATTTTTGTGAACGTAAGATTAACGAGGATTTTGTAAAAATGTTTCGTTATTTGGTAAACAATATTGATTTATTTGTGAAATTTAAAGAAGGTGATAATATTAAAGATAATAGCTTTTTATACAATGTCATTAAGTTAAAACTATCTGGTTTAAATGATGAAAATGATAAAACATTAAAGGTGTTCTGTGCAAGGTATTGTTATAATATTAATAGGAAATGGGAACGTGCTCATCGTAAGGAACAATGATTTAAAAGTAAGGTCTATGAGTGGTTAGAGTCGGAAATATTTTGGTCAAATTTTATAGGAGGTTTTGTGGAAAAATTCGACGAATCAGTTCCCAGTACATCTACACAGTTTGTAACTCCATCTCAAGTAAAAGCATCTGTTGGCACATCGACCACGGTAAGTAGGACTTACCGTGTTCCATGTGCCAACCTTTTACTGACCTCCAAAGCAAAAAAAAATACACGTTCAGAACATATTGTAACAACTATGTCTTCAAACGAATTATCATATGCACATGTTTCGCAATTAAAACCAGTTTGAAATAAAGGCATTTGCTGTAGTGGATTAGGCCTACAAAAAAAACCGGCCTAGTGCGTGTTGGACCACACACAATGAAGGGTTCCGTATTTGGGATGATTTATCCCAAGAACAAATTTAACATTATTGTTGAAAAACATGGTCTTCCATACATTCCAACTGGAAATGTAAGTTTGTACGCACAATTTTGAGAGATTTGCCATGTTGTTTTAGAATCATAGACTTCTGATAGGTTTTCCTGTAATCTATAAGAATAGAACTACTTTCTGTATTTTTTTCAATATTTTATGCTCAGTAGTTTCGGGGACAAGGGTAAAATTTTGAAAAAAAAAATCATCCATTTTCTTAAATAACTATAATTCTATTTATGTTAAAATTACAGAAAAATAAAGATTTACACCCTTACAGTAAGCCCTTTCATTGGATATGTCACAAGGTAAAACTTTTTTTTTCAAAACCGTTTGCAGAAAAATATCTCCGATATCGCACGATACCGCAGTACCAGATTATATGCAAAAAAAAGGATAATAATTTGTCCTATTCAAATCTTTAATCCATTTTTTGAGAAAATTTGAGAATTACGAGATAATCATGAATTTATGTTTTTGTTCATACAAAAAAATCTTTAAATATTCATAGCATTGGAAATAATGGGTAAAATGTAAAGTCATAGAACAATATTATATTGTGATAGTTAGTACATTACATTTGCGTATTTGTTTTTTTTAAATTGACCAATATTTTATTTTGATTCGTAAGTCCTCTACGGTTTCATATCAGCCTACCGTGCGACAGACCGACATACTGACAAATATACGGAATCAAATTGCTGTGAACGCGTGGTTTCGGGAAATTGCGTGTGTGTCGGGTTTGTCGTGATTTGTTAAAGTTATAAAAGAATGGACCCGACAATACGTATTGCGAGATTGAATTTGTAAACCATCCGTGTTGGAAATATCTACAAAATTAATGGTCTATTGAAATTTATCAATTTAAATTGCAGAATATCTACGCAGAATATACTGTAACAATCAACGAGTGGATACCAGCAGCAATAGGTAAAATGTTAGTCCCAATCCCGATCCTAATCACCATAAGAAAATAATGCTTAATACTTTCTTGGAAATAAAGCTCTTCAGGGAAAAATATATTTCCCCTTCAAAAACTTATATCTACACGAGCATGACCGTTTCTCAATAAATAAGTTGATACAAAAAAAATATTTATTGTACATTTGGTTGATCTTCATGGTGCCGTGAACTATGCGTGCCTTGTAGACTACAAGGAACGCATAGTTTCGCTACGTCCGTCCGTCCGTCCGTCCGTCCGTCCGTCTGTCCGCGGCATACCTCAGAGACTGTTGGAATGTTTCTTTTTTCTCGTCTATCCCGTGGTATGGGGTATCGTTGGATAGGCCGTTCAAAATGAAAACCATTTTTCGATTCAGGGATACGTTTGCGAAATATTAAGCTTTAAAGTGCAAATTTTTGTTAGAGTCAAGTGTGCCTCCCTCCTGCCAGCATTGTCCTGACCTGTCAGGTTGTTTTTACCCGACTACGGTGAAGCAAAAAGTAGGGTTATGATTTTTACTGGTATGTATGTATATATACATGTATCTTGATTTCTGTCCGAAATATTTTCTTGTTTCATACTATTTATCGGATATGAGAAAAAAAATCAAGGAGTATATGTATTTATCGAAGTAAAAAGGAAAACTATCACTGCTAAGTAGGCTTTACAAGATAACGAGTATTTTTTTTTTTTTTTTAAACGTTGCCCCACACTAAGAATTTCTTTTTGTATCGTGGGTGCGTTTACAAACATAAAAACTCACATACACTAACACCCGGACCCGGAACAACTACTTGCAGATCATACAAATATTTGTTCCGTGCGGGGATCGAACCCGCGACACGTTACGCAGCAGTCGATCGCTCAACCACTGCGCCAACCATGTCGTCCAATTGTCAACCAACTTACGATTGCAGTTGGAATGTATTGGAGAACATGTTTTTCGGCTGCAGTGCTAAGTTTGTTCTTAGGATAAATAATTCATCCCAACTACGGAACCCTTTATTGTGATTGTTCCGACACTCACTTGGCCGGTTTTTTGATGATATTTTAATAAGCGTTTATAATGTATTATGGACCGATTATTCCAAAATATCTAAGTAAGTTTTCAACAAAATGAATAACATTATGAAGGGAATCTTTATAAAACCTCGCACAAAATAACCTAATCGTACTGAATTATAATCATAAACACAATCAATATCTACGATTATTATGATACCGTATGCGAAATTTCCACTCGAGATACGAACGGATCCAATCTCTTACAAGCTTCCCATCGTTTTTGAAATATAGGGTGCAGGAGCCCTGGGGCTACGGTATAAAATAATATCGGATATGAAGGGAAAATGGCTGATAAAGGCGACGCGATCGACGATGCTATCGGGAACTGACAGTAGGCTGGGAGCTGGGACTAGTTTTTTTTTTGTTTCATTATTACTATTTTTACTAAAATACGTATTAATATTGGAACAAAAAGAATGTAGATATGTAGTAGAGAGTTTTTCTTTGTTTTATAATAGACAAAGCAAGGTAAAGATTAAAAAAAAAATACAAAGTAAGCTTGCAGTTGTTGTGTGATAATAATAACTAATAGGTATACGAGTAATATATGCGAAAGTGAGTTTGTTTGTTACACTTACACGCTAAAACGGCTAAACGGATTTGGATGCAATTTGGCACATGGATAGACCATGACCTGGAGAAGGACATATGCTAGTTTATATCCTGGATCATAGACAAAGTTGCGGGCAACAGCTAGTCTTAAATATTCGTGATATGTAATTATGAAATTATATACGTTTTGTTGTAAGATTGTCAAGTGCGACATACCAAATTTTCTCCAAATATATTTTGGCTACATTAGCTACTGCAACCCTATCTTGTTATTCAAACATGAAACTGGTAACTTTACATGCGGCATTTTCATTTTACCTCGACATGCACCATATCGTTAAAACTGGCATAATTTATTATTATATCAATATTGTGTCACGACTTGAAGGTACTATAGAACAAAAGTTCTAGTGACCCAATTTTCAGCACTTGACTTTTACAACTAAAAATAAGCATCTGAAGAACTATGCATTTCCAACTCCAAGTGCCTATAAAACACGGTACGTGTAAAATTTCTGGAATATTTTCAACATCAAGTTTTAACCAGGTTTCAAAAACTTTAAAATAAATCTAAAAGTTTCCCATATAAATCCAAGTTTGAGTTAAACCTAGATATGATATCTTAAATAAGCAAAAATAATTTTAAGAAAGCAATTTTGGAAGAAATTTTAAAAGTGCTATTTGGCTCTCGGCCTAGAACCGTTCTCCGTATGAGTAAGTTTTGTTCAAAACAAGGGGTGAAGCCGGGCGGCGCGCTATATCGCCAGAACATTCACTACTTGCCCCATTTATTTCGTTAAGATACAATAATTTTGCTTTTCTTTCGTATCTCCGGTCTGGTGTATTGCTTTTGTCTGTAGAAGTTTTCTTGGACAAAGAAATAACTACCGTCCGCCATGATAAAGTTTGAACCTATCTTTACAATGAAGCGAAGAATTTAATCTGTTGTAATTTCATATTTAGTGAAACTCGTAAATGTCAACAAGAGGTAAGGTTTAATTTATGAATGATGTCTTTATCTACAACAAAAAGTACCGAGCTTGAGTTTTCAAGGCTGACCAAATTGGATCTCGCCACAATTTATGACGGACTCAGCATTTTTCATTTTGTCGTCTAAAATGTTATGAGCGTAATAAATTAGTAGAAACATGAGCATCGAAGGCTTTTACCAAATTGCACTGATCTAAATATAATGATATAAAAATATGACCTTTTCACGAAAACGGAGTTACGTATGTACGGAATAAATTACTGTTGATGAAAAAGGTATTATCTTTAACGTTTTCCATTTGGAGCAAATAATAATATTATTTGAACGAATTGCTTTTGCATGGAACTAGAAGTAGAACATAAAATATTGTAGATAATAGGAATTTATAATAACAGTCATGATCAGGAATACGCATAAAATCCTCTTGTAAGTACATAAAGAATTTAAGGTTTCTGAATAAATGGCATATTGATTGTTTTCTTTTAGATTTAATTATTTTGGGAAATAAATACATCACAGTTTTATTTCCCAAAGAAGTAAGCGAGAATACTCCGTATACCCAAACATTATTCACTTCACCCACATTAAGCATGAAAATAAAGACGTAATTTAAACAAAATCCATCGCTACATTTGAATTTCAAATCTAGTTTTGCAGGTAATAAAAAATACAACTATTTTTATGAAGTCGTAAAGTGCAGTCAGAGCTCCCGCGCTACAATCCGTGATGTCATATTTCAAGGGAAATGAAATACTTTTTATTGCAGAATTTCGCAGTAAAATGCTGGGCAACACTGTACTGGCGAAATGTTACGGATGATTCATTATTTAATATGATTTCAAACAGACTTATTAATTTCTGCACCTAGTAACGGTACCGGTACGGTTTCGTTACCTAGTACGTACACCGTGAATTAGCCGGTCGATGTGGTGACGCTTGCGGGAGGCCTATGGCCAGCAGTGGACGTCTTTCGGCTATAATGATGATGATAATCACGTCAAATCCATATCCATTCAAAAATATTCAAATTGGATTTTTTGTTTTGACTAAAGTAGGTACTTTTGTTAAACTAAACCTAACATTCAATGCAAAAGAAGGTATAACAATTAAGGAAACAGCTATTGTCCCCTTAATTTTGATGCCTTCTGTTAACTTGCACTATTATATTATGCATTAGTTATACACGGTATAACTCAGAATCCTTAAATAGTTACCTACATAAATAACATTTTCTAAGCAGAACTACTCGAATTAACTTAACTGACCGCTTAGTCCCGAAACCCGTCCATCAACTCAAGGACCTTAAATATAAATATCCAAAACCGTTTCATAATACACACTATTAACGTGGTTTAGGGGAAAAATCTCAAGTTCCCCCTTTTCGCAATTTACCGTGAAGTTGGCCGATGGTGGCGGGGAGACGTTTATAGCCCGAGCCCTGCTTTATTGGACTATATATCCTGGGACCCTCAGCAAGCCCCTCGATTTTTACACCATATATATAAAACATGTGTGATATTGGTTACTACCGTTTATACGACGCAGGACGTCCTCGTAGACATTTTTTTTGGATATTTTTCGATGATGAAGTTAGGCTTCGAAAGTTTTGGCCTGTTTATTGGTGCAAAATTAAGCTTCGAAAAAAAAATGGCTACTACCTACAAGAGAACAAAGAGCTTTAATTTTCTTCGTAAAATCAAAAACCAACTTAAGAGCATTTATCCTAAAAGTTGGCAACGTCGCAAATAACTGTCAAAAATTTACTTGTTTTGATTAATTTTGTAATATTACTGTATGGAAATAAGAAATGTGGCTAACTGCCATTCATTATTAAGGTTCTAGTTTGCTAAACATTATTAATAATTAATTGTATTGTATTGTATAATTTTATAAAATTAAATTTGATGTTGTACCCGTTTTAGGTGTAAAAAAGGCATTTCGAAAGTTTCCAAATTGTTTTTACATCTAAAACTAAATGTTATATTTGGTGTTATCTTTTAGCTCTACATTTGGCTTCTCACAGTTCCTACTTTGAAACAAGCAGATTTTCTACGTTAACTTATTCTTCTAAAATACAGACTAATATAATCGTCCTAATATTATAAATTAATGCGAAAGGATGATCTCTGTCTATCTGTTACCTGTTCACGTCTAAACCACTGAACCGATCGCAGCCTGGAACCTGGAGAAGGACATATGCTGCTTTTCATCCTGGATATTTGAATTAAAATGAAGAAATACAAAATACACGTAGACAAACTCGCGGGCAACAGTTAGTTAAGTATACTACAGCTAAAGTCTGCGCCAACGATACACTTGGCCATACAATGTTAACTGCAGACTTGTGCTCCATGCAGACTATAGTCTGCGGTGTTATGTTCGACTTTGAAAGCGGATGAGGTTTCTTGTTCATTTTCCTGTTAATAAATAAGATAAGCTCATGGGATTATAGATTAGTTATGAACTTTGTTAATTATTGCTACATAGTTCGTGTACGTATCTTTACTGAAATCTCAAAAGATGGATTATTGAAAAGGATTTGTGATTTTGGATAATATCAGTTTACAATTTTCATAATATTAGTGTTAAATAAATTGTATGTAACTTAAAATATAATTGAAGTGCGCGTGCAAGTACGTATACATGAAAATCCTTTCAAAATGGCGTAAAAGCAAATCGTATCAAAAACTCTATTATATCCCTATTTCTATAACTACTTACGAAAACTACTACCAAAGGTAATCTTCAAAATAAAATATTATCGAGCTCATTCAGGAACCCTTCTCACATCGAAAAAATAGTTCCTCGGGCTAAACAAGCTTCAGAGAATAGGCTATTTTACAAAATAGATGTTTATAGCCAATCCGTGCTTGATTTATAGACTATTGGCCGTTGTTATTTGAGCGGTAAATGATGGTGCTACTTTACTACCTATGTAATATTCGTTGAAGTAATACTTGGAGGCTGTTGTGTTAAATGAGACTCCGGTTTCTTAGGATATATCTCATTTATTAGTTGATGGAATTAGAGTTTAGTGTGATTAGTTCGTTTTCTTAGAAATTTGTTATCGTGGTGTTGTCTGAACTTATTACGGACCTAATGGTATGATTAAGTTACTAGGATCTTGTAATTTACTGAGAAAAGACAAATTAAGGGACTTAAACGCAAACTCTAATTCATCATTAGACATCCATAATAGAACTTTAGAACTAGATTTTGTACAGTATTGTTAATGTGAGCGTTGTATCATGGTTTATTATGATTGTATGCAGATTAAATGAATCTTATCAAAGTAAGATGCGTAGAAGGTGAATATCTGAAAAGTTTGTGTTTGTTCTATTGAACGACATTCACTTTGAAAAAATCTGTTACAGTTGGATTGAAAAAAAAATAGGATTTTTTCATTTTAATTGGTAGCAATGATTATTTGACAGATTAATATTAAAAAGTGATAACATCGAATTTTTTGTGTCGAATTCAAAATGTCGTCGAAGCGGAATGGCATACCTGTGTGACACAGGTAAGTTTTTAAGATTTCTTAAATTGTTTGGTTGGGACTTTTAGGCTTTGCTTTGCAAATTGACATCATTAATGATATAACTAAATCGTAACGTCTTAATCACGTAATCATAATTTTATTTGTTCAAAACTTTGTATGCACTCCGTGAATGCCGCTGCCAAGTAAGCAGTAAAGAACAAAAAAAAAGACTTCCGTATTCATGAAGTACGAGTACATTGCCAAGTATGCAACAAAATGCATATAGGTTTTTTTGTTTATTTTTATCAAAAATTAAAAGTGGTAGAGGTGAGAATTGTATTTTGTACAGGATGTTTCTATTATTTTTCTTCTGTGCTTAAACTGCTGTATATTATGTTATCCCTGAAGTAAGAGTACATATGGCTAAACATTTTGGAGAACTTCCATAGCGACTTTGATAACAACAATCAACAAAAGAGCAGTTGCTTTGAAAATGCATTTGTCTCAAACCTGCGTCATGTTCCACTAATACCAACGCTTCAAGAGGTTTTCCCATCCCCATCAAGAAATTAATGTGATGCCTTATCCACATGATTCCGTCTGTAGACCTTCAGTCACCGTTTCCAAGCTCGCCAAACGTTTTGCGAATCACTAGATCTAAGCGCAAGAACCCATCAAAGTAGCTATATATGTAAAGAATTTTGCACTGAATTAGTTATCACGCTATAAGTTTTCCAAAGAGGGCAGAACAAAAGTCCTTTACGCGATTTGCAACATGCCTTTGTGTTTTGTGGTAAGATAAACTAATCAAATAAACTGTTTCCACCAATTTCACTGTAAATAATATTATTTTATAAGAATTATGCGTAATATACTTTTTTTTTAACTAAGATATATTTTATTTGTTTCATGGCATCGTTCTGGAGTACGGTACCAATTTTTGTACTATGTGGACGTAGTACCAAACATTGGAAGATTTCGTTTACACTGTACTTGGCAACGTATTCCCTGAACTGTCCTTGTACATAAACTTTTGTACTATGTGGACGTAGTACAAACATTGGAAGATTTCGTTTGTACTCGTACTGTACTTGGCAACGTAATCCCTGAACTGTCCCTATACATAAATTTTTGTACTATGTGGACGTAGTACAAACATTGGAAGATTTCGTTTATACTGTACTTGGCAACGTAATCCCTGAACTGTCCCTGTACATAAATGATTGTACTATGTGGACGTAGTACAAACATTGGAAGATTTCGTTTGTACTGTACTTGGCAACGTAATCCCTGAACTGTCCCTGTACATAAATTTTCGCGAAAACTGTAAAATATAGTTTTTTTTCACATTTTTTTTCTGTGTCCTGTGATCTTAATAAACCGGGAAATATAGCAATAATACAGATTTTAGACATTAAATCCTTTGCCAATTTAAGAGTTAAAAGAAGTTAAAACCCTAACACAACTTAAAAACGTCATAAATGCTCCTGAATCTTCCACCACAACACATTAACAAATAAAAGCCAAGTTAAACAAACAGCACGTGCGGTTACAACCGGGTATAAGTGTACAACGGCAAGGGTATAAACATTCCGGCAAGGTTCGGTTCGGTTGGGTTGGGCCGCAAGACTGTTGGGCACCATCGACCCGCGACACGTGCCTACAGCGTGACGGAAATTTAAACTGCTGTATTGACGAGCATGTGGAGGTGGTGCAGAAGTATCGGGGGTACGTTTTGATTCGTATTTTTTGCATATTAAAGAATGAGTTTAGGAGGTTGTCCTCCTAAACTAATCCTGTACCTACTCTGATCACTGATCTGAACACAAAACTCTACCTTCTACTCTCGTATCTAACTAAGCGTCTCATACGAAATAAAAAATAAATGAACTCGCTATGACAGGTTGTCCGGGACATCGACGCGAAAACAGTTACCATAGATTCAGTACATGATTCTGAAGCCCCCTGCATTAAAATTTTTCGTAGGTTATTTAAAAAAAAAATCTGCTGTGAAAAGTCCAATACCTATGCGGTCAACATGTAGGGAACAACAGGAGATATTTTTATAAATAACTGACGAAATTTTTTTTTCGCGTCGATGTCCTGTCACCCTGTATTTAGGTCTTGAAAAATTATAGCCAAACTCAAATACACTGATAATCTAGGGTTATGTTTGCCACGTGTATCTATGGAATATCTTTATATGTGTGATTGTTTATACCGTCGAAGCAACTTAACTGCTGGATGGATTTTAATATTTGTGGTGTCTATCGACTCATCTAGGTCACGTGGTGGTTAAAGGATATTATATTATACTGTTAAACTAAAACACACCAAAAAGGTTGAAAATATAATGAAAAAATAAAAAAACCCGACTGCAGACTGTTTGAAAAGTGATCTTATTTTGAGACTTTTTGCTGCAGTCGGGTTTTTTTCTGTTTTTGCTATTATCAATAACATTTCCCAAAGTGAACCTACTGTTTCAAACCCCTCATATGGCGTATGCGGCAGTCATAATCGTTAGTGGTCCCGCCACAGACCTGCAGCCCGCGATACGTCGAAGGGAAATGTTTCCCTTATAATATTTATACCTGAAAACGTCTCTTGAATACTTATCCAGACTATATTATCAGCTGTTGCCATTTTTATTTGATTTTGTAACAGTAATTATGGATGGTGGGCGCGAAAGAGATCTCCAACTCGAGGCTTTTAAGACTGACAAGAAAAATATTTCTTCCTGATAGCATATATCGTGACTCATGAAGTCTTTATTTTGGTATTACCTATCCACCATCCTATCCCTGAATATATTGGGTGCTTGTTCTTAAGTTTAAACCTTGAGACGTAATGAAGAGGGACCGTTTTTGGGGTGTTTTTCGTAAGTAACCTAATAATTATTCATTTTCATTTTTCATTTTCATTTTGGCCATCTCAACCCACTGATTCCACTGCTTACTGACGTAAGCAACAGTCATAATCGTTAGTGGTCGCACCACCGCTGCAGCCCGCGATACGTAGGAAGGAAGTTTTTAATGACGTCATCCGTTTGTGCCGAATGCTGCTACATCAGATAGCCGCCTGTACGAAGTGTGCGATGCTGCTCAGATGTATTTAATTGCTTTATTAGTCTAGTAGCAGAGCGCGGGAACTGTGAAGGTTCTTGATGGCTTCTTCTACAGTGGAAACGACCATAGTGTTCTATGGAAATTGAAGATAAGTTTTTTTTTTGTCGGACTTTTCATTAGGAGTGTAATAAGTGTAGTAAGGTTTCATAAGAATAGTGATGATTAATTCGCATTTAGTTAAGTAAATCTGTGTAGGAATTAATGCTTAGATGGTTAAACCTAAACCGAACAAAGCCCAAGTTTCGTGAAGATCACAGAAATATCCTGAAAATAGCTATTTCAATCAATGATATTTCTTGCGATCCCTGTATACAGATTAAACCACGCGTACATATTCTGTCGACTGCCTGAGTCCATCGCTAGTCGAGCGTCCAAGGAGATGTTCGCGTGAATAAACTATACCTACGTGGGGAAAGGAAACTAATTGAAATATCGATAAAAATATGTGGAAAATAGAGGAAATCTCACGATTTTTATATTTGTTAAAGTCTCTTGACGATGTAAATGATGGTAACAGCTCTTAATATGGAATTAATTCAGAGACTCAATAAGGGTTTATTGAAAAGTATCTTTATCGGCCCGTTAAGCAAATAAATGGTCACGTTAAGTACCTATGAAATAAAATGGGAGGAACTAACACTGATATAAGAATTAAAATATAGACATGAGTTATAGGATCCTATCTTAAAAGAGTAATTGTCATAAATTCAACATTTGTTAAACTAAAACCTATTTCACTAACGTCCAGACAGTGTCTAAACTAAAACTAATTATCATAAATATAGCAATAACCACGTAATAAACAAACATGTAACTTGTGCTCTAATCTCCTAAACCGCTGCGACAATTTTGATATACTCACCGCCAACTCACCACCGACTCACCTGCTTCATTTGATATTCTAAATCGTTTAATGTACACTATAAACTTCTAGAGACAGGCCATATCAATAAGATATTCATACCGGTATATCAGTTATTTATGAAAACGATAATAACCTTAAAAGCAATATCGATTACGTATCGGTTTTGAATATCGATTTAACTGTCATCAAGTCACCTACGCAAGAGTGATATTCTTGGAAACCCTTTGTTTGTAGTGAATATCAAATTATCAATATATTATAACATGATCATTGTATTAAGTTTCGGAATTGTTGTGAAATACTTATTGTAACAAATAGAACTCAGTAAGTTTCAAAAGAAAAAACTCCGAATTCAAGTGCACGGTGGCTTCAATGTTTTTGTTTCTTTAGGAGAAGAACTGGCAAGACACTCGACGTTAATAGTAGATTGTTATACAAGGGATGAAAGGGACCTACTTAGGCACGAGATGGTTTGGTGCACGAGCGTAGCGAGGGAGAGTGCCTAAATAGGTCTTTCACGCGAGTTAAACAGTCTGCTTTTCATTTCGAATATGAGGAAAGTAAATAAAAACCTAATTAGTTAAACAAATCCATATCTGAATCTGATGAACTCATTTTATACAAATATCTGTATACGTAAATAATTAGCACTCGACAAAACAACTGAAGATCGAATTGCCGCTTTCCCGCCTTTTTATGTTTATTTTTCTGTGGCACTACCAGCCAGTATTTTTTATCATTGATGATGGTAAATATTTAGCTCAAATCGATGTAAATTAAATAATAATTTTGTGGAAAGTAAATTATAACAGTATAAAGTCATTTTACAAAATTGTTGATAGTATTTTTTTATTACAATTTTACGTCGCGATTTAACAGAGTGGCCGCATAAAAAATTGGGAGACGGCTTGCATAGTTTAAAAAAAATTGACAGCAGGGAAAATCGTTTTCCCGGGATGAAAAGTACTGTTTTCATCCCTCTTATCAGGTAACTTCAAGCGTACTTTCCAAGTATGAGAAATTAAAAATTATTTTACAAGCAATGCTACTAATATTTTTAAGTCTTGCAACACAGACTAGCTTGTTCTAGGAACTGGCTAAGGCTAAGATCGAACAGGGTGATAATCAATCATCATGACCGCTACGCTACGCCGTTACGTCTTTCAGAGGGCTAAGCTCGCACGGAGTAAACGTAACGTGAATTCAAACGATATTCAATTTAAAAAATAATATTTATTTAGTTTTAAGTCTTTATTAATATATATGGGTGATATTACTGCGGTTGCCGCATAAAAACAAAAATCCTATTGATTAGTTGCATTTGCGATTCAAAAATCGTTGGAGTTCTCGCGTTCGTGCTCTAACATCGACTAGCTAGCTAGTTGCTTTAGCTGGCATAGTTCATTTTAACCTGAGACCCTAGGCTCAGTTTCAGATAAACTATGTGAAAGCAAAGTAAGAGGATGATACTTCAGAAAACAAAGAAGAAACTGACACTCGGTGTGGGCACAGTTGTGTCTTGGAAGTATTGCAAGATAGGCATAAAAGCGACATGTCAAGTGTCACTAAAGTTTATATCTTCTGCCCCAGTCTAATAAACACCCCATTATAACTATATCAGTCGCAGCTCAGCCCTGCTTTAGATGCGGCTGTAAACTTTATGAGCGCTAGTGCTGCCCTAATAACGTTATTAATAATAACCGTTATTTACCGGAATTAACCGCTATTTAACGATTATAACTCAAACATGACAGTCAACTTTTGATCGACGTTTTATTAGTGGTTGGGGTTAATTTTTTTCATTTAAACACTTCACTATAATAATATTATTTTCAGTAAACTTTTTAAATAATTGCGGTTGAAGTTAATTTGATTAATAGGTAATTTTATTATGATTGGGATATAATTCTCCAAGTTTTAGTTTTGGACCGTATTGGCGACTGCGTTTTATGTCAGCTATGTGCGTTTTTAGTAAGAATTCGTAAGAATGAGGAAACTTCATCTCACTAAATAGAAAACCTATTTCGTTTATAACAACGCGAGATAGTGTCTACCGTTTTAAAATCTTTGTAATTTAACTCCTTTAGATCAAGGCGAAACTAAACATACCGATTCGTTCATTATTATACGAACCGATAATTTACCGCATTGTCCGTATGACTTCCGACCAGAACACGTCAAATGGCTCCATGCCAATACGCGCAGTGTATCGGAAGTCCATCTCTTCATCCATAACCATTTGGACACCGCACAGGTCCGGTATATCCATGGAATATTCCGAAAGACATATGGTGAGACTAGTTGGCGCGTATACAATGGTCGTTGATGGGATGGGATGGTCTTTGATTGAACTATTGGAAGTGAAGCCAAGATAATAATAAGTTTAGATATAGCTACAAGGTTCTTAATAACTCAAACGTTCTTAGATGGGGGATATACGTCCGTCTGTTATTTAGCAAAAAAAGGGTTTACAGGATTTTAGATACTTACTGCGTTTAATTTATAATTCAGTAGGTAAGTACCTACTTATTAAATAATGTTTTTTCTCTGTTTCATAATACTGGCTTGAATTTCATAAGTTTAAAAGACCTGCTCCAATCCTCTGACATTAGTGTTTAATAGTTACCTCGCTTCTTCTTCATGAAATTCCTAGCTCTGAGGGATTTGAACATGACTGTTCATTAGTTTCCACATGCGGTTTCTTCATTGTGATCTCTATAGATTTATGGGGGTAACAAGAAAGAGTTATTTGCCTCGAGAAGCAATTTATGAATAATCAGATCGCTAACTTAATTGATGATTGTCTCTTTCACCTCGGCATGAGGTAGTATCTTCGTATGGAAGATACCTTTTCTTATAGCTCAAGACAAAAAGAAGTCTGATGCGAAAGACATAAGTTAATCATGAACCAATAAATGGGTTTCTACAGCAGTAATACCTATCTGTCTTCTCTATAATGACAATTCTGCAACAAGATATATATTCTATTCGATGAATCCCCGCTGTCACACAATTGGACAAAGGCGCTCGCCAACTAGTTGCGACAAGATAACACTAGTAGTAAGCCCGCGGTCGGTTATGTAGACAATTTGTACATAGCTGCATAAGCACATACCCACATAGATCCTCTCTAGGGTGCAAGTGCTGCAACAATATAGGTAACACTCGGATTAAACGCGCTGTCCCATGTAGGTGTCTGGATGCGAAGCTTTTCGTACTCGGTTAGATATTATAGTTACTGTCTCAATCTAAAATAAAAAAACCGGCCAAGTGCGTGTCGGACCACGCACAATGAAGGGTTCCGTAGTTGGGATGAATTTATCGCAAGAACAAACTTAACTTTGTTGTTGAAAAACATGTTCTCCCATACATTTCGTATGGGAGAACATGTTTTTGCAACCGCAAATTTAAGTTGGTCGATTATTACTCGTTAACTTGTAAAGCCTACTTAGCTGTGATAGTTTTCCTTTTAATTTCGTTATATATGCTACTGCCGTGAATTTTTTCACATATCAAAAACCAACCATTTAGCTGGCAAAAATTAACACTTTAAAGCTTAATATTTCTCGAAGGGATCCTTGAATCGAAAAATTGTTTTCACAAACTCACAATATTTTTGAACGAACTTTCCAACGATAATCCACACTATGGGATAGACGAGTAAAAAAAACATCCTCGCTTTACGTACCCTAAAAAAATATTTTTCTTGATTTTATTTTTCCACTTTGTCGTCGTGATTAATATGTAAACCCATGCCAAATTACAGCTTTCTAGTACTCACCGTCTCTGAGCTAAGTCGCGGACAGAGAGACAGACGGACATGGCGAAACAATAAGGGTTGTTTGTTTACTACGGAACCCTAAAATTCATTTTTGTAGTTGTTTTTCAAATTATTTTCTTATATGAAAAAAATAAAAACCAGTAATTTATATTCGAGGACTTTCATAGTAGATTCGAAAGTTCCTATGAAGACTGCCAAGTGTGAGCGAGGGTTTGGTTCTAAACAATCAAAGTGGTGTAAGATTCTTCTAAGAATTTATCCGTTCGTTGGTTCGTGCTCAGTGAGTAGCAAAAGCTACATGAAAGGATTGGATCGATTTAATCGTATTATCGGGATCAGCTTTTGAGTGTAGCGTTACACTGTGCTGCGTTCAGAACAGGGGGATGTGTGCTTAAAAACGGCGCATCTATAAAAGCATTAAAATTTATGGCAGAGTGTAATGAACTAACGGAATACTTAAAATTTCTCTGTTTCTCATGAACATCAACACCAGAGGAGCTCATTTTCCCACTGATATAGAAAAATACAATAATCTTCAACCCCATAGCTTCCCATCGCACAGCATAGCATCCCGAGCCACCCTGCACAAATTAACTCACAAGTTAAAACAGCATAACTTTGTGGAATTAGTATGCATTGTGGAGCGTTTGCTTTATCTAGAGAACAGTGCACTTGTAACACTGTTCATATTATTTTGGGAGCTAGCTGCTGCGCCTGGGCCTGCTCGCGTAGTTTTGGTAACTTAGTTTAGGAATAGAGCAGAAATGTCGCCATTGGCAAACAATGTTAGAGTGTACGAATTTTGTTGAGAGCTGATATTGAATTTTAGTATTACTTTTACGAATATTTGTTGTAAAAACAGTCTGTGTTGTTATATGAACGTGTCTTCCACATTCATTTCAATAGCGGATATTGTTTTCAGAATTTTCGCAAAATATAACGTGCATATCATCATGGGTAATTTTACAAGATGATGGGATTCTATGAGTTTACAAAATTCAGCTGAAATGATTTTTCTCGCTAATAAATTATTAAAGAGAAACTACAAATTGACCTTGACAGATAATTGTCATGACAAAGTATTTAATCTCTTTTCTTCGTCTTTTTATAACCAAAGGCTTTTCACATATTCAGTAGAAGAAAAGCCAAAGACTGCCTAGTATTTTTATGAGTTGAGCACAAAAAGATCATCCACCTCAGAAAATAAACTTAGTACCTAAGCACTGAAAAAGTGCTAACAGCGGGCGCTTCAATAAAACTTTATTTAGTCCTTGAAGAGACCTTTAGACTTGAAGAGTGTTACTTGTGCTAGTAATCACCCCATCTGTGAGAATACTAGAGTTTTATGATCGGCTATTGTTTCTAATTCTCTTATAAAATTGTATGGAATGATGAATGGAGCGATTTGTCTGTCTGCAAATATTATCTTACTTCGTTGTAAAGCTAAGTGTAAATGGATGGAAATTTAAATATACCGAGAACTGGTTATGTGACACATGATGCGTAAACGTTTTGTGAATCGTGCTGGATTTTTGTCATCGTAATTTAGTTATAGAAATAACAAACATTTAGCTACTCGACACGGACATAGCACAAAAACAACCATCACAAAGTAGTGATATAGTAGGCGGAGATTAGATGTAAGGTTCTGATAGCTTCGCATAGCGCGTTTGAAAATATGACTAATAACTTCAGGGCAACACAAAATAATGAACTCTCTCATTCTGCCTGCTTTGTAACTCTCGGTATCCTCACATAACTCTCACGTCACAGTGTGATTTAAGCCCGGCTTATTTCATCCGAACCCATGACTACACCAACTTTTACGATTCACTTCCCGCTGCACCGCGATATTCTGATTTTTATAATTCATGTATCACAAGCTTTACAACCGAAACTCAGAATAGCGCAAAACTAAGCAACCTCTTAGAAACTTCACTGAACTCATTTTAAACCTAATTTACTTCTGTATAAGGTGGATATTTGTATGTTTTCTTGAAATTTAATTTAAAACTGCGGTGCACTTATATCTCGAGGGATTTAGCGTCAAATTGGATTGCTTTTCTACAAGTTGTGCATTTGCATAAGGACAAAAGATGATAACGCCATAGGTCGAGTCGTAGCAGAAGAGACATTAGTTATAATGTGAAGCTTTATCTTGAATATTTCGGTCATAAGAGAGTATGCAGTTTTTACTAGAATAGCCATTCTAGTAAAAAATCTGTATAATATTCTTTGTAATAATAAAAGTGCGAAAAAGCTTGATATTTTTATCTTATGTGGTCAGTACAAAATGTTTAACAGGGTTTCTTTTAAACATTTTAAAAACTAAAGTAAAAATTTCATTTTGTACCAGCACGTTAACAAAAACATTTGGAAAATGTTTCGCAAATTATCAAAGTGGAAAATCTGCATCTGCATTTTTATCGTGAAAATACTCTTAAAAACGTTCAAAACATTCCGACATTTTAAAACGGTTTAAGAGCTAAGCTTTAAATAATATCAGTCTGGTACTCCTGCAATGAAAAATAAATTATAATTGTGTGAAATTAGAGCTCATTTTGGTTTGGAAATAAAAGTATTTACAAGGAAAGCAATGCATGTTGCGCTGAATGAAATATTGAAAATTCCGCGGTACGTGTGTGCAAAGCAAAACCACTGAAATTCGTTTTACAGCTATTTTGGTCCTTACGCTCCAAGATATAAGGACTATTATAGTGGAACTAAATGTATTATAAAATATGTTTTGTTCGTGTTTCTGCGACTGGCTTTGACACTTGTCGCGATGTTATTCAGTCTTCGCTGTAAAGACCTTCCACATTTTGTCGCGTCTCTACACAATTATAGAATGTAAGCACAGTTCTACCTAATCTATTATATTAGGTACCTAAAATAAGCTTTTAGGCTTACTTAAAGATCAGAAAACTCTTCTTCAGATATTTTCATTTTTCAAAGTTCAAAAAAAAATAGAAGTAGCACCTATCTACAAAATGACTTCTAAGTACTCAATCTACTAGTTTTTCTCTAATTGCTAAAAGACTTAAGTCACTATAGGTTGTACAATCAATCTTGTTACTATTTCAAATGACTAACCCGAGGTAAGTTTTCTTTCCTCCCTGCAAAACATCCCAAAGGCAACTTATATTCAGGTCCCATAACTTCTACTACAAACCGCAGTGACTTCAACGTGTCGTGTGGCAGCGTCTTTAGATTGAAAAATATTAGAGTACGCCATGACACCCACTGTCATATTCGTGGCACGTTGGTAAACGTTAACAAATTGCATGTTTAATGTGATTTGTTAGCGACAGAAGCGCAGTGACGCGCGTACATTGCTGCTTTTCGTTGATAAATGGTATTACATTGCGTTATTAATGTCGACGTGTAGCTGCAAATTGCGTATTTGTCGCGTGCGTTTGACTTAATTCTGCGATTATTTGGAATTCTTCTGTAATACCGAGTTTGGGATTTCTAGGATTTAAATTAATGTCTTTGACATTTACCAAGGAATTTAGTTCCTCATTTCACGATAACGAGGCAGATACCAATTGGCAATTAGGTTAGATTACTAAAATCACTCGTGTACTCCAAAATCCCAGTATTGGCGAGACGGTTAATGGAAGTTGTACCTACTACATACCTATTATAAAGTTGTTCGTCAAAATTATAGTAGATGACCTAAAGCTGGAACGAGCTGATTTCTCGTCCGTGTTTTTAGAAAACTGAAAGAGTGGTGAATCAAGTTTATAAAATACATACAATAATTGTCACAACATAAACAGTTGAAGATACTGCAAATTACGACCATGTACGTTTTTTCTACTGACTGGAGAATAAAACAAAGGTAAAGTCCACTTAGTACCAGCCCCCCCTTCACGCAAAATTACTTCTCTAAAAACTAATCAAATAACATTTCAGTCATGTAGCGATAAATCTAAACATTTTCCAGAAAACTTTGTAGCGGAGAAATAGCAAGGGAACGTTTTCAAAGGCATCCCCCGCGAGCCGCGACTGTGTGTAGTGGAGTCAATTTATTTCTTAAATAAAACTTTCCACGCGCGAATATCGGGACACAAGTTTAGTTGCGTGGGTTCATATACTTACTTTGTATAAATATTATGTTGGGGTTCACACTGGCTGGAAAAGTCGTTGCGGTTGAAGATTTTGGAAAGTTCACTTGGAAAATTATTCTTGTTCAGGTACTTCGAGATCACCAGACAAAAATGTTAAGCTTTAATAGGTATGTTTTAAATTAAAATAGGTACATACAAAAATGTATTTTACGGAATCATAAGAAATACTTTCGAATGAGTCTTGACGAATTTCCCTGATACTATATTGCTATAATGGTATCGTTTATGAAAACTTAAGAGCAGCAGGACGAGAATATTTCTGTACTTCGTTGAACGAAGTTTGCTGCGTTTTCATGAATCATCGTAGTTCCCACGGCGAGGTCGTTAAATTAAAAATATTTTAAATGTTGAGATACAAACAGAGAGAGAAAGAATATCACAGACCTTCACATAAAGTGCCACGTTATATCCTCTCAGGGCGTTCAATACATAAGGCTGGTCTCTTGCGAGTTTAAGCTAAGTGTATGGAGATTGTGTAACCGAAGCGGCCGCCATCTACAACGTTCACGTGCTACATAACTGGACCTAATACAATCCTGTGTTGTTTGTTGTGTTCCAAGAATTAACCGAATACTATTTCAGTTTTGATAATAATTACCTTATGGACCACCAGAGGGACAATACCCTTATTTTTAAGAACGTTCGCAGTATAATCTAAAACTCAATTTGTCAGAAATACTTCTAATTTTGCTACATTTTTTACTAGTTTTTAGTTTGTCGCTGAGATGAATAGGTATCTGTGTATCTTTATATTTAATTTTTATTTTTTATTAGTCAATTGTTTGTAATTGCACCTACAACTGTTTGTCCCTGCATCATCCAAAGGTTGACTGGTAGAAAATACCTATGGTATTAAGTCCGCCTCTGTACATTTGTGTGCTTTAAGTATTAAATAAATAAATAAATAATGATATTAAGACTGGATTTTGAATATTTTTAATTACAGGAATAGGCCTTTTGATATTGATATTAAGCTTGTTAGATATTCAAAACTAGCAAACCAAGTCTTTCCGTAATTTCTATATAAAATGATATAATTTCTAGATATAATGTTTAGGCATCGTTCTAGAATACGGGCCAAATATCTGAAGCAATGTAGTAGTTTTGTAACATAATATCTAAATCGTGTACCATAAATAATATATGAAGACACATTGATCGTGTACACGTATGATATAAAACCATCTTCATTAAACCTTACAAGGCTACAATAACATATTTATCTCGAAACATATCTTCACAACAAATCTACAATCCCATAATAAATCATAAAAAGGAACATCTTCACATAACATTAGCTGCTGATGACTCGTATTATCAATTATGTTCTACACTTTTAGAGAAAAAGCATCGTCTTTATCTATACATATCATAAATTAATGTTACTTATCGTGTCTGTCTGTGTGACCGCGTTGTTTTTCACTCAACGTACAGCTACAACGTATTTTGAAGCGGTTTTCACTGATTTAGACAATTTATTCCGTAACGTTTATGTGTATAATATAATATTTATCATGAAACATACAAATAATAAAGACTTCTCCATGTTTTGCAAAATCGTAAAAACCGTGCCACAAAAACAGGGACGGGTCGCTAGTATATTCATATGCAATTGAGTCGTAAAAAGCAGTTCTCAGATCGACAAATCATTGGGCTACTGGCTCATTACTCTCAAGTTGACAGACGAATTTATAAGGGCGGCCATCTTGTGTACACATCTCATTTGTCACACAGTCTCGTAAATCCTTCCAGTGTATCGCTGCTCGAGCCAAAGCTGCTGTGCTGATGTTTTTGAAGTCTGTTTTGCTGTGTTATTGGATCATTAGGTTGATATTAAAATAGGATGGGTGATCATGATGTTTCCTGAAGGTAACTTCATCATTCATGCTAAAAATAACTACTACCTATTACCAAATTACATATTACTACTGCCAAGCGTAGTTATAGTTTCGTGATAGGCTAAAATTATGACACCTGTGCGTTGAGGTTATATCTTGGTTCTCTCATATGCAGTACCTGAAAAGCTTAACATCAGTTTTAACAGGATGTAATAAATTAAAGATGATAACCAGTGCACCTGATAGGACGGTTCTGACTTGAAAATTGATTAGACTTATAAATTCGAACATGAGAATAATTATAACTTTGTTCATAAACAAACAATTTCTGATTAAAATCAATTCACGAGCTTGTTAATGTATTATTCAAACATCAAACATACGCACCCAAATATCAAACAAACAGTAATTAACATATTTTTACAAAATCAAACGTCGGGTTAAATAAATTATTCGCTCGTTTACTTTACAACTTGTCTGTACAAACAGCCCCGGGCTTACCCGACCACACGGGTTGTACCGGGTTGGGTTGCACCCGGTTAGCCGTAACCGGACCCTAAACACGGTTCTTTGTTGGTATAAATTTATTGAGTACATAATTTTATGCGCAGTGGTTTCCTAGGGATTTTTTTCGGTTTTTATAAACCGGATATGTAAAAATTGAAATAAATTGAAACGTATCGCGTATTGCCGATAGAATATGTTTATCCATAATCCAGACCAGATTTTCAACGTAGGTAGATGTATTTTGAAATAATATTAATTTAGAACCAGGAATACTGGCGCTTTATTTACGACTATCTTCCGCCAGCGGGTTCGCCAGCGTGATATCTTTATATATTATAGCCTATGTTACTGAGTGATAGTATATCATTTTATTGGTGAAATAATTTTTTAAATCGGTTTAGTAGTTTTTGAGTTTAATAATTTCAAACAAACAAAACAAACATACAAAACAACAATTCATAAAAATAATCACTGGAGTAAAGACGTATTTGCTTCAATAGTTTGAACGTCAAAACCTTTCAACAACAATAAAATAAATTACCCAGAACTTAATAGTCCATAAAAACGCGAAAATATACTAGAAATAAATGTCCTCTCCAACGAGATTTGTTTAGACAAAACACTTAACCGATATTACGAAAATAATACAATAAAAGACGCACCTATAACGCCCCATGTAACAATTATGGACGTCTCCCTCGCGTTGTAAGTATATTAGAAGGAATAACGGTTATGGAGAGAAGCGAAGTTTCGATGCAAGTATTCCATGGAGTAAGGGATTGTGTAACAGGAGGACGCGGGTAGATAGGCAATCTGTGAGTCAAAATAACTTAACTTTGGTAAACTTACTCGTATATTTTTGTCAGTGGAAATCTTTGAATCGCAAGAAAACTGGAATAAAAAAATAAAAAAAACCGCTTCATGAAATCGAATAGTAACTCAATTGTTCGTATAATCTAAATAAAAATTAAGATCAAATTTTAGAATTCATGACTTACGGATGGAAAGTTTGAAAGGCTAAAGGTTGGGTACGTAATAAATAACCTGTTAGTAATATAGTTTTTTTATAGTTATTTAATATTTTAGATTTTATTTTCTTTACTTTTATTTTACTTATATAGTTAGCACAGCAAACAATTCGCTCTGAACATACATAAATACATAATCAACCTAAAATGTGGCCACTGCTGGGACACAGACAGAGGGAGTGGCCTGTATTCAACCACGCGGGCCCAGGGCGGGTTGGAAGATGTCTCATGTCTTCGAATGTTTGGTTCTAGGACATGCTGATTTCCTCACGATATCTTCCTTCCCCGTTTTGAGAAAAGTGGTCATGAAATTATTTACATAAATCTTACGTTTCAATTTATTAATACATAATTGTTGGATATTGTACTGGTAAAACCGAAGAATTTGATATGTCAAATTAGTGCAACAACGGCCTTCTGGTTTGAGCGTTCTTGGCGGTACGATGTTTTTAGTGGGAGTGTTGGTTAAAAAAAATATTGGCATGGGTTTGTTAGAGCTCTACTGTATATTAAGGTAACCTATTAATTTTATTGTAAATATTCGAAAATGAAATATCATACTGATATTATGTCAGGAAATAGGAGATGTGATTGTATGGTGTAGAATATTGAATTTGATGTTGGTAAAGAAATATAAATTAATGACAAAATATCTTGGTGTTTCATATTATTTTCCTTATCCCTGAAATATTTTAAATACGAGTACCGAGTAGTTTTAGATGATGATATTGTGGTAAAGACTTTGAGATCCATTTGGGGATTAGCATATATTTTGAGGTTAAATAAAAATAATCGGTATTAAATTAGCTTTTTTAGAGCAAGGGTAGTTTTTATTACATATAGTAAAGCGCCCGCCTGACACACTCTCTGTAAACTCGGCCACCACTGCTCCGCTCTAAACATCTTTCGTATTTCATCTTGAACTTTCGATTTCTTTTTTCGAAGTTTTTCACAACGACATAATTATAATGCTTTTCGCACAAGAAGGAATCACTATTAACAAAAAACCTAAAAACAATAACGTTTCATTGGATTTTCGTGTACACAAGAAGCACACAAAAACAAAATGACACTGACATTTGAGGCAAAGGTTGCGCGTGCGTTCTTCCTGTCTACTTTTAGAGATTTCGTTTTTTTTTTTATTGTTCTTAAGAATTAGTGTTTAATGCCTAGTATATTTATATCGACCACCACCAACATAATGTTAAAAAAAGCCGAAAACAAAATAAATAAAGGTAAAACTACTGAAGCAATTTCTGTTATAACATTTCAAAGTAAATGAACATGATTGTAAAATTTATTTGGATTAACTAATACAGATAATATCTGTACAACCGGAATCATTTAGTACAGTACCCATTCGTTTGCAATGTAATCGGTGTTGAAATAAAATGATCGTAACGTAAATTACTGTGTGTTCCAAAACAGTTTAATGTTTGCAGTTGACACCTGTTCTGCTAATAAACTAGCTATATTAAATTCTATCTGTATTAATTATCAATTAAATGCTTTTATCGTTACATAATTTTGCCAACAACATATCATTTGAACGACTTACTGAAATGTTTTATCTAGTTCAAGACATTGATGTAAATAATTATTAGTATTTGAACACTAGAATTATTCAATTTATCTTAACAATTGTGAGTTCGCTTCAGTGCACTTTCTGAAGTCGCAGCCCTATTCTGTAGCTCGTCGGAACTCGCGAAGGTTTCTTTAATTCCGGTCTATGGCGCCTCAGATAAGAAGTAGATCGAAGTAACTTTCCGATGCGAGAACTTCAAACAATTAAGCCTTTATTTTGCGCTTCCAACAATGAGAAGTAATTAGCGGAGTGCTTGACGATTCCGGCATTTTTTACAAACGGAACTTTTCAAAATACCCCTCCTATTGTTCGTAAATTTCCATCAAACTCCGCGCTGACCCCGGGGAATCTTATTAACGGAGCGACGCTTCAATGTTTTATTGAACCTATTGAATCTATCGCACGGAGGCTCGACGGAAACAACCAATATGCCGTCGATAACAAATCTTTGGAGCAATTTAAAGGGCCATTTTTAATATCCGCTCGAGGTCAACATCCTTCCCTTCGCACGGCCCTGCCAGCGCCCGCTGCTCTATGTATCATATTAAATTGAATAAAGGTTGATTTGTAGGCCTGAAAGAACGTTTTCAATACTCCTTATTGAACCATTATGTCTAATGGCTGTGACAATAGGACATTACAAATTTGTCTCGTCGAGCTCAAGCTGGGTGCCATAGGAGCACAAGAGGAGGATTTATGTCGGAAGACAATGTAGATCTTATCGTTATCATATGAAGGTTCTTTTTCGGGTGGATGCGGGAGATGTCCCAATTGAGTTTATCACCGGATATTGTAAAATGGTCGTAGTTAGTCGGCACAATGTGTCGGTAGGCATTGACGGCCTGCGGCACGCTTGTGGGCCCCGATTGTGTTTGGTACTATACTAAAATTAATTTGATGGGTATATTCTCCACAGCTTATGGTATTACGTTGGAAGCGATTGAGGCGCAATTAAACCTCAAAATGAAGCAACCAAGCGAGTAAGTAAACCGGAACACAATGTAACTAAAAACTGGAGTTCCTCTGTTGTGTCAAATTTTAACGCTGGGTATTATATTTTTAAGCAATTCAAAAACGCAGGCGCTTACTGGTAATATAAAATGATAGGATATTTGAGTTACTCAAAAAAACACAACGGATTTTGAAGCCTAACTAACCTGGTGGACAGATGCAGTCTCCTACATCTCGCTCCTTCCGTGACAGCTCCGGTCCCGCACTCAGAACCGGTTCCTCAGCCTTCCCTGGGGCTCCTCTGCTGAACTCTTCAAACTGCTTCTCCAACACTATCACACGTTGCTCCAGGGTATGCTGCCTATACAACCCGTAGCCACAAATGACAAAAAAGAATAAACAACAACACCACAACACTACAATGTTCAGGACATTTTTGTCACCGTCCTGTCTGAAATTTGGATTAGCCATTTTTGGATGAATGATTAATGGTGGCTAAGGATCATTGTCAAGACCGGTATGGCCGTGAGGTCAGACGTGTGTGGATCAATTGACTCGTGTGGTCTGTTGCTCGGTAGGCCGGTGGGTTGGCACTGGGGCCTCCGCGCGCTCCCGCGGGAAAGGAAGTGGCCCGTCCATCGTTAACTGCCCTTCTAGTTGTGTCGATTACCGCTCGAGTACCCTAACAGTACCAACTACCAAACTTTGATGGACGTGTTACATTGTGTGTTCCGGATGCCGAGGTTTGTGATTGTTGATCTGATCTGTTCAATTATTTATGTATGTGTTGTTGGACAGATTATGTGCTGCATGAAGAGATTGCTATAGAATGACGTATGATCTAAGGTTAATTATGGACTAGAAAGTTTAATTATAATTTATCTACGTAATGCCCAGGTTTTAAAAAATATCTTGGAAAAAATATTGGCCAACACCAAAGAATATTTTATTCTTTTACTGAAGCATTTACCCACGTGAAACTTTGACATTAATTCGTATCAAATTGCGCTACATTTTTCAATGAATGTGAATAATTAAGTAACAGATTCATGTAATTCAAGACAGACGGTTAGGAACTATTATCGTAAACATAATTTTATTAAAATCATAAATTGTGAAACATAGAACATCCCAGGAACTATAAAAAGAAATGCCAATCTGTAAATGAACAAACAAATAAATAATAATGATGCTTTTCAATGGAAAACTTTCCTTGTATTCCTAGCAGTAATTCCGCACTTGAGTTCAAGGTTCGCGGCCGTCGTAATATCTTCAAAGTACTAAACAAACCGCACCCAGCCACCCTTTATGATTGCAATAAACATTAATGTCATATAAAATCAGAAATCTTCGGCTCGATTACCATGACAATAAGCAGTAACTAAACGATTTGCATATATATTGCATATAAATTGTTCTTCAATCGCGTCGCCAGCAATTAAGGGTATTTCTGGGTCCTGTTTTACATGGTGGCTAGTGTAGTAATGTCCCGGGGTGATGCTGATAAAAATGTAAATGTCCAAGTTAACCTACGGGTCCTATTAGTCCTGCCAACTGTCAGGGGACTAGGAATGTTTCATCTCCCCCGCTGTGAATAAATCTTTCGAATCTAGAAGACGGTGTAAGGATCCCCCTTTCTGTCCTGATAGTGTTTGCAAGTGATAAATGGTACGGCGACAGGTGAATGTCTGTGCGTTTAGGCTGGCCCAATCTTGGATTGTGGATTTTGGCGTGAAATATGGAAGTGGAGATGATAAAACGTTCTTGAGATGGCCGCGATTTTGGGGTATCGACTGATATTGATGGTGTTTTTTAGGGCAGTGACTAGGATAATATTATTACATGTTTTTGCTGTTGGTGACCACGACATTTTAGTATACATATGTTAATTTCAATGTTGGCGAAATAATTCATGATGAAGCTTTTTTAATAAATCAAACCCTACTGAAACTGTTTGCTTGTTTTTTAGCATTTCTAAGATTTTATCAAAACATTTGAGCAATATAATATCATTAGATTTGTTAGCTAAAAAACGCAAAAATTACTCACATTCCCCTGTCACTGTGTTGTTAATTACTTAAAAAGCGCATTCAAAAACAGTCGACATTTAAAACAAAACAAAGTTAAAGAATTTCTCGGATCCACTAACAACAGGCCGTCAGCGATCCAGACATTATTGTAGCACATTACACCGGTAGTAACGCGACACGCAGTGCAGGGTGTCCCCAAACATGCCTCTAACAAGGGTAAATTAAAATTCCTTCCCCGTTTTATACGCAGTGGGGCCACCCTTGTTTTGAGGCAAAAATCTCCGCAGAAAACTTTGGTTAAAAGGCATTTTCATGAATTTCTACATCCAATGCTCGTTTCGTACACCACAATACGTTGACTACACATATTATAGCAGCAATGTATGTGGAATAAAGCGATGTAGTAGACATAAAAAATCACCTGCGTTGACAAAGCGTGAGGTGTACATGTAATTTATGGGTTACCTGGGACGCGGTGGGAAACAAGATTTTATTACACACTTGTTTAATTTCCTAAACATCTCCGAAGGTTTATGTTTATAATTAAGTATGGTGTTAATTATGGGGCAGAACCTCGAACGGGGAGGTTGACCGGGGATTCCGCAAATCTTAAAGTTAAAGAGTTAAGTTTCATTGCGCAAGTCTTGAAGCTCGTTTTAAGCCGAGGTTTTAACTTCATTGACAATTAAACGGAAACCAGCTAAATGAGAATGAGGTTTTTGCTTGTGAGTTTTATGAATTTAATGGCCACATAATTTTCTGCATACTTATTACCTATCTTAAAGAACATGATAATTTCCTTCTCAGCTTTATTTTACTGCAAATTTGGTATATCGTTATTATCCTTTAGAAGTTTTTATGGTGCAAAAGATAAATTGTTGATTAATTCCACTTGTTTAAGAATCGTTAAGATCTGTTTAAATATGTGTAAACAGCACTTATGTTTTTGAAAAACTTGTGTGTTAGCTGCTATTTTTATTAAGAAAAGTTAAGACAATATGCAAAACAAATTTTATTGCAGTGTTTTCAATTTTTTTAAGGCAATAGGTACAATCGAGGCTGATCTTCGGAAACTACCAGCTTCTTTGGCAAAAAATTGCCATAGCTTGAATTAAGTAGTGTTCTCTAGAATTTGGAAACAAAGGCAAATCATTGGTCACTGATACTACAGAGTTGGTAAATAAGCAACCTAGGTTATGACTTCAGGAATTGACCAACTTCAAGGACCCATTATGAACCGTCGATTCAAGCCCAAGCATGCAATGCAAATCTAAAATAACTAGAACAAAAAATACAACAGATTAAAATAAAAGTAATCTTCAAAGGAATTTCCAAAATCACTCAAAAAACAACACGAACACGTAAAGGCCAAAAAGGCATAGAATTTAACAAGCTTAATTCTAAAATTCAATTAAGCACTTTTAGGGGAGGAACAGGAGACACGGATAATGAGTTACAAACGCCAGAGAGCAAGCTCGAACCTATCCGATTTAAAACGAGAAAAAGCGGATCCTGGTTAATCGGCATTAGATGGTCTGGTGAGCACGGCGGACACCTGTAGTACTGTATACATTTGTGATTGGTAGCTGTGCATGTGAGACTGAAGTAGGTGATTGTTCGTTTTGGTGAAATGTGTCTGTGATTTGGGTGATAGTGAAAACTTTTCAGAACTTGTAGCGCATGGTAGAATTGGATTTTTAAAGAGCTTTATTGCATTATTATGTAAAATGGATTCTGTGTTTGGGATTGAATATATTATAATTGGATTTTCCTATAAATTATTAGAATTAATCCTACGATTGTTAATCTGATTAATCTGTCTTTGGAAATCATTCTTAATTACGAATTAGAAAAAGCTTTCAAGCTCTTCACAACAATAATCGATAATAATATGAAACTGATTGTTGTTTTCACTAATTCGTTTTATATTAATACAAATAACCATATCAAGGAACCAACACAAAATAATGAGTCCAACCAATATTTACATCAGAATCTTATCCCAGTTCCACCCACGTGAATTTTGGTCGTTGCAAAACTACATGTAAATCAAAATGTACGTTGTTTTAATACGAATTTATGGCATGTTAATGGCGCTTGTAATTCCTGTAACGACAGCCAGAGTGCTGGCATTAATCTAGTCCAATTGTGAGTTATTGTGGGCCTGGACTAGCTACTAATTGACTAGGTACCTCGGTACCTAGGTGGAGGTGGTGCATTGTGTCTCTGTGCTGGGTTTCTGCAATGTGACGATTTCCTGCTTGTAAGGCTTTATGGTTTGTTTTGTAGTCTCATAATAATTTTATGTTTAGAAACTGACACTTTGCATTATAATTAAAAACATTATGATGCAAAGGGTCTGAATAAAAGTTAAAAATTTCATTTAGCTATCACATAACGCTAGAGTTTAAATTAGGACTTCTTAAAATGATTTTACATGTTTATTGACTAATCTGTTATTTTATCTGGCGGAAACTAGTTGCTGCATAGCTTTAAGCCAATGCTCTGTCAATATAATTGCCTTTAGAAGTAATGTCTCAATCATTTGAAGGATTTATTAGAAATTGTATCAATCTATTCCCCCAAATGGTACACCAGAGCGTGTAATTAAATTTAAATGTGATTTTAACTTGAGATTTATTGGTAGTATTTATTCTAGTATTGCGAGCAAACTGGTCTTCGTAGGAGGCGATGGATTGGACATAGCATTTGTCTGTGATACGACGAGACAGAAATTCATCTCAATAAAACGGCTGGAAAACAAGAGAGGTATAACCCTGCTAAGGCTGCATATACCGCTGAAGAATAGAAGCAGTGAAGCTATGTGTATGTTGCAGCCATCTGGTTAAAGTTGTTTGGGTTCCAGCTAATGGGATGCCTAGGCCGTTCATTAAACGCCGGCATCCAATTGGATACCTAGGCCGATAGTTATTTGAACTAGAATCATTCAACGTTTAACAACTTGGCGTATTGAAAGTCAGTCTTTTGGAGATGTCTGAACTAGACTTACTCTAGTGATTCAAATGGTGAAAAAATGTCTGCGAGCAACTTGGAAATAGCGCCCGCCAGCCGCTACTACAGCACCACTCACTACGCTCGTTTGGCTCGCGCCCGCTTGGTCACAGTTATAACCTAACCTATCCTTTTTTTTTTTTTTCTCTGGGTGGAAAATCCTCATGGATGTCCTCCGCCTTGGGGCGGGCGGAGGGGTCTGTCAGACTTTTACTGACTAAAAACCACCCCGGTGTTCCAACTCACACCTACGCCGGGGGTCGCGGGAACTTGAAATCTTCCGCAACCCCCGGCTGGTGCCGGCCCGCCACCGCGGGCCTCCTCGAGTCAGGGGGAGTGAGGTGTTTGACTCCACCCGCGACGTCTCAGAGGGGCGCGCGTGGAACACTTCGCGCCGCCACCTCGGGTCCTGATGTGTGGGGGGCGACGGACGTCCCCGAGTCCGTCGCACCTGGACCCGGGCTGGAAAAGGGCGTTATCCGCCCTCCGCCGACGCCCGGTGCGCCTGCTGCGGGCCGGGTGAGTGGACGAGATCTCCCTCTCCCTTTCGGCAGCCTCCTTCTGCGAGACGACTGTCTCGCAGTAGGAAACCACCGCGTCCCATGACTCGCCGCTGCCGACCATCGCATTCACTAGGGCCGGCAGCGACAAGTCACTGCCTACTTATGAGATGAGGGCACGGCGTGGCTCCTCCCAAGCGGCACACTCTGCCAGCGTATGCCGCGCCGTGTCCTCCCGGCAGTCGATGCAGTGGTGACACCGGGCGTCCGGCTCCCTGTTTATGCGACACAGGTACTTCCCGAAGCAACCATGCCCCGAGAGCACCTGCGTCACCCGAAATGACAGGGAGCCGTGCCTCCTCCCGAGCCAGTGCTCGAGCATCGGCCGGACCGCCTCGATGATGTCGAGGCCGGTATTTCACTCAGTTTAACTAAATGACTACATGACATTCAGCCATCTGGTTAAACGTTGCGCTCAATGACTTGGCTAGTTGTTTTTCAGCTATTTAATTGGATTCAGCGTTTAATGAACAACCTAGGCGTCCAATTAGCTGACTAATTTCAAATCAAATCAAATCAAATCAAATAATTTATTTGCATAATACATGTTAAAACGGTGTTACAGGTATAAAAGGTACATTGTATTATAACCTAATAAGGTGTGCAAATTAATATCTTAGGTACTAATCGCAACATTAATTAAACAGAATAAATTTTAAATTAAGATACATTAAATAATAAGATACATTAAATAAAGAAATGTCAAAATAAAATGTCAAATCAAAACTTCAATATTATACTTGTGGTGCCATTACAGATAAAATCAGTCATCTTTCATTTAAATAATCATTAATTGTATAGTAACATTTTGCAACTAGGAATTCGCGCAAACCTAATTTGAATTGGTCCATTTTGTGTAGGTCTGTGATAGTTTTTGGCAATTTATTGTATATTTTGGGTGCCATGCCCAAAATGTTTTTATTAAATACTGCTTTTTTATGACGTCTTACGCATATTTTATTTTTGTGTCGTGTGCTTCTTGGATGTGTATAAAGCTGTAGATTAGCTTTGACAAAGATCGCCACTTCATATATATAAAGACACGGGAATGTCAATAGCTGGAACTGTTGAAAATGTGGCTTACAAGTTTCTGTGCGTTGTATTCCACACATTGCCCTTATGCATTGTTTCTGGGCTTTGAACGCCCTTTCTCTGTCTGGCGAGTTCCCCCAAAATATAAGACCGTAACGTAAAGTAGATGCAACATACCCGTGATACGCCGTTAATAATGTTGCACGATTTGACACTTTTCTTAGGTTATGGAGAGCATATGAATACTGGCTAAGTTTTTTGCATGTATTTTCAACGTGTGTTTTCCAGCTCATATTTTTATTTATCCAAATACCTAAGAATTTTGTATGTTCTGCTTCACTGATAGTTTTGTGACCGTAATGAATATCCGGTTTTTTATTATTTGTTTGTTGTTCAAATGAAATGTAATTTGTTTTTTCAAGATTTATTTTTAAGTTGTTTTTAGTTAGCCAAGTAATTATATTATTTAAGTTGTCGTTTATTTCTTTTTCAAATGTCACATCATCCTTACTTTTGATTAGTATTGTGCTGTCGTCAGCGAATAAAATCATTGGATTATTAATAGTTTTAGGCATGTCATTAATATATATAATGAATAGTAATGGAGCAAGAACACTGCCCTGCGGCACACCAAATATGCATTTTCTATGTGTAGAGACATAAGTCTTATCAGTTCTTGTATAGGGGCAGATTTTATTTATGTATGTAATTTGTTCTCGATTAGTCAGATATGATTTGATAAGTTCAAGGATATTGCCTCTAATTCCATATTTATCCAGCTTGTTTATCAGTATTTTATGGTTAACATAGTCAAATGCCTTTGACATGTCCATAAATAATGCAACTACAGGAGTTCTATTGTCAACGTTAGTTAGAACATGTTCAACCAGTTTGTAAATAGCAGATTCAATGTTTTTATTTTTCCTGAAACCATATTGTTCACTAACCAAGATTTTGTTAGTTTCTAGAAATGAATATATGCTGTTTTGTATTACTTTTTCAAAAATTTTAGAGAATACCGGAATGAGCGCAATTGGTCTATAGTTGCTAGGATCTTGCTTATTGCCTTTTTTATGTAATGGTTTAATTACAGAGATTTTCAATTTTTCTGGGAATATGCCTGTTTCAATGCTAGCATTGATAATGTGGCTGAGTATTGGTGCAACGATATGAGATGTGGTTTTTATAACCTCGGTGGTTATGTCGTCATATCCAGTGCTTTTAGTATTTTTTAACGAATTAATAATTTCAAATATGTCAAAGGGTACTGTAGGTGTCATAAATATAGAATTAGGTTGAGAGTTTATTGTTGGTTTATTGTTAAGATTAATGTCACTTTGAGATTCAATTTGATTTATAAAATAATTATTCAATGATTCTGCTATTTGTTCAGGGTTATTTATAATTTTGCCGTCAAATTTTATGCTATCAATACCTTGTTTAGGGTAGTTTGATTTCTGCTTATTAATTATGCTCCATGTAGCTTTGCTTTTGTTTTCAGCAGTATTTATAAAATTATTGTTTTGTGCTTTTTGTGTCTGTTTGATTATGTGTTTTAATCTTTTAGTATACGTTTTAAGTTTATTTTTATAGTCTAGACTTGGTGACTTTCTATATTCCCATAGCATGTCTCTTTTTCGTTTCGAACATTTTTTCAATCCTGTTGTGATCCACTTTGGTTTTTTAATTACCGAAATTTTTATTTTGTTAATTGGGAAACATAGGTCATAGAATAATTTAAATAGGTCGTGGAACTCATTAAATGCTTTATTTGGATCAGAGCATTTATAGGCATCATGAAATGATACATTTTGCAGGTATTCCGTAAACTTTCTAATATTTTCATTACTATAGTCACGTTTGTAGATAAACCAATGAGAGAAAGTGCATGTTTTTTTGACACGACATTTTAGCAGTTGTGCTGTATGGTCTGATATTGCCAATTCTGTGACCTCGCAGCTACTTCCTCTAATATTGTGAATGATGTTGTCAATGCAGGTCCCGCTACACAGACGTGTTGGAGATCGGGTCCCCAGAATCAGGTTATAGCTACGCAGTATATTTTGAAAAGTAATTGACATTTTACTATTTTTACAAATATCTATATTAAAATCTCCACATAGTATAATCCTACTATTACGTTTTAAACATATTTCGTTTAACATCATATCTAAATTATTAAAAAACACTGATACTTTCTCTTTACTCTGATTTGGCGGTCTATAGATACAAATAATGATGATGGAATGGGAAGTAAGGTTTATCGCACAGCATTCAATCTGATTAGTTATGGCCCATTTATTTACATTAACGGTTTCAAATTGATGTGTGTTTTTTACCAGAATGCATGAGCCACCATTTCTATCTTGCCTAGCGTAGCATGCTGCTAGTGAGTAGTTAGAAATATGTAGGTGTTCCTGGTCATCTTTTTTCATGTTATGTTCGGTTATGCATAAGATATCTATTGATTTACCTACATCTGCGAGATCATTCAGATGTGTACTTAATAGATCCGACTTACTTATTAGGCCATTGACATTTTGGTGCATTATAAATATATGATTATACACGAAAAAAATGTGTGTTAATACTATCTTGATTTAGTATGGATTGCGAGTTTGGTGATTGTGTGTCTGAGGGTATTTCAATTTTTCCCGACTGGGAACACTCTGCCTCAAAATAAACATCGTTTTGGCTGTATATTGTCTTAATAAGATCTTGTAAATCTGATACTACAGCTTTCGTACCATAGCTATTCAGTGTGCCTGAGCGCTGATTATACATGTCATAGTTATAAGAAAGATTTAGGTTGGAATCCAATAGATACGCGTAGCTATATGCCTGTGTATCCATATATAGAAGATTATTAAAAACTTCTATTCTACTATTGTACAGAGTATTGCCATAATTTTGTTGTTTTACATAATAAGTATTATTATATTGAAATTTAAATTTATATGTCGGTAAACAAATAATAATATTAGTATGAGTTAGTGTTATTAACTTTTCTCGAATAAACATAGTAAGTTCTAAATAGTTTTGAGTTTTTCGGAAGTCTTCTTCGCCAATGTAAATAATACAATAATCTTTACTTGTAAATTTTTGAACTTTTACATCGATTGTCTCTAATACTTGCTTCAGTCCACATTTAGGTTTCCGATAGTGGCAAATGTCGTAGTTTCGTAGGTTAGTTTCTTCTGCAACGGTGTACAATTTATTTGATGTTTCACTACTCAATAAACATATCTTTGGTTTAGCTATAGTAGTAGTAGTCTGTTTGCTGTAGGTTGTGCATGGTGATGTCACTCGGGCAGTATTACTCTCTTTTTTATGTTGGTGGATTTGTTCTGGAATTGTCCTATCACTGCTTGCTTTATTTTGCATGGCATTGGGTGTTATCGGGCATGTGTTTTCCGGACATTTCTTAAGTGGGGTTGACTTATTGTGTTTTGAAACTGGACTATTGGTTGTACTTTTACTATGGTGTTGTTGTTTTCTGTGGGGAGTAAGCTGCTTGACAATGTTATTTTTATTTGGAGTCCCAATTTCACTAGATAATTTTTTGGTTGCCTCCTTCATTAATTGATTTTTAGAATTGATGATTTTAATAGTTTGTTTTAGTTCGTTGTTATCGGTTGACAATTTATCTATCTCCCCGTGAGCTGCCAATAATTCTAACTTTAGTTCTTCAATTTTTTGTCGCAACTCTTGCACTATATCATTGTCTTCATGGTCTGATATTTCTGGTAGGCTATTAGTAGTGCCATCTAGTGTCGAATTATTTGAGTTAAGCTCGTCGATAGTCTTTTCTGTCAATGACCGTGTTCGAGTTCTCCTCAGGGTAATATTTTCGAAGAAATTCATCTTTTTTGTATAAACACTACAAATATTTTATATAGTCTTTAAAAAAGATGATATGTTGGTGGCGAGATTTGAACTCGGTTCGCTTGATTATAATGTACGTTTGGAAGCACACGCAGGAACCGCAGCGCTATGTGAACAGTAATTACCAGGATGAATTAGGCGTGTACTTGTTGTTTGATCACAAGATACAGTTATCACGTAGTGTCTCCGTTGGGTCCAAAGTTCATTTCTTTGTTCTATGAACTTAAACGGTGGACGGTTTGATTTTGAAATGTCTTTGTCTTCGAAATCACAGATTTTTATCACTTTTGTTTGTTTTTAATCGGAAATCACAGTTTATCACCTTTTTAGTATTATTACACGATAATGCACAATACGTAGACTAAATCTCACTGATCATTTTGAAAGTTTATTTCGAGTCCATGCAAGTTTAAAAAAAAATGATTATTTTACACAAGTTGTATGTACTTTTAGTTAATAACAATGTCACTGGTTTATGGAAGTGTCCTTGTACTAATTCACTTAGTTTTATCTCTTAAAATAAGTTATTTTAATATATTGGAATTTTTTTATACGGAGCCGATGTTAACGTCAAACAAGTTCGCGAACAACCCCAACCATTTAACCAGATGGCTGCGATATATACATTACAGTTACAGGCTCAGATGTTTTAGTCAAAAGTAGTATTGCCTGGTTATATGTGTTGACTGTGACACTACTACTAATTCACGGTTTTGTTGCTCTTCGTGGGGCCGTGGTTTATGATTTCAGCTGAATAGCGACTATAAGACCATCTTCTGATGAAAAATTATCTTTGGAAGAGGTTTTTGTAAATTTTGACGCGCAAAGAGCAGTACAATTAATAATTGCAGAGGATTTGCACATCTGAAGATATGCAGTATGATTATATATTTTCTAGAAATGCTGCTTCAAAAGGATAATGAATTCTCTTTAACACTTGTTTTATCTACAGCAACGGGACTGTCAAGATAATTAAAACAGAATATTCAAATTTTCTGTTAATCCAGTAGGATTTATTCCATTTCCATTTTTTTACCACTTTTGATATCCTCTATGGTCTAGTGACTGCCTCAGTGGTCTTGTTGTCGCAAGCGCTACTGTTGAGGATGAGGTCCTAGGTTCGATGCCCGGGTCGGGCAGTGTTATTGGGTTTTTTCCATCTGGAATTTCTCAGAAGCAGCCTGGACCCTGGATTTGTGCTCGGTTTATGGCAGAAGGATCGCCCTCTATTACATAGGACTTAAACATAACTGGCGAAATGTGGGTGTAAGTACCAACTATATACACCTCTGTTTAACCCTTCGGGGAATACATGCGTTATGTTATGTTAGGATTTGTAAATAAACAACATTTTCACTATTGTGGAGAAGAAAGAGACCTTTGTTGATCTAGACAGGAGCCCTAAATTATTTTTGTCTGACTCGTTAGGTGGAGTAATTGCACCATTCTTCCTTGAATAGGCTACAGACCTACAGGACAGATGTTGCTGTTACTGTGACTGGCAATCGCAAAATAGTTAAGTTTAAGATAAAAACAAATCATCAAATTAATCAGTTAGAATTAGAAAACACGTGGTTCCGATAAGATGGCGTTAGAAACCATACAGCACGAAGCATAATCGAAACTTTGAGACGAATGTTCCCGAAACAATGAATTCCTAGAAATGTTGACATTAACCCCAAATTCCCCAGATTCATGAGGTTCATACTTTTTTCTGTAAGGTTCTCTAAAGGGACGTGTCATGGTCAATTTGAAACACTAAAAGCAGAATATTTGTGATTCTGATAGTGGAATACCTAATACAGTATGCCAAAAGTTGTTAAAAACAAATTTTAAACGCTAAAAGAAAAAAAGTGATAGGCAATTGGTGAATCTTATTTTTCATCCTGTTTTATATAACTATGGGAAAATATCTAGTTAGTAATTTTCGTTTGTAAAAAAAAAAAAACTTAATTTAAATTGCAATAAGGACAGGAGGATGGTGATGATTATGACTGCAGTACATTGTCTAACACTAATAAATAAATAATAAACATTTCACATATTTTAGATCCCTTAACTTTTATGGTGATGGATGTGGAACAGAAAAGTACACGAGAGTGTGCAAG
Source organism: Agrochola lota (assembly GCA_947364205.1). Classification (NCBI taxonomy): domain Eukaryota; kingdom Metazoa; phylum Arthropoda; class Insecta; order Lepidoptera; family Noctuidae; genus Agrochola; species Agrochola lota. Next base: position 777,559 of record OX376227.1, read on the forward strand.
GTCAACGAACACTAATTTTATAATATTATTCTTGGACCAAACGAATATTCTCGTCAGAAAAGACGAAGAAATATTTTTCTTAAGCACTTCTAAGTTCCAGGTTTTGAATGTCCTTTTTCTGTTATTTTTGGGCAAAATAAATAGACTTTACAATTCGTAACTATTCTTTGCTTTTTTATGTACTACGTAGAAAACCATTGTTTTAGGTAACCATACTAAAAGCACCTCTTAGTACCTAACTGAATGCTACTAAAACTAAACAAAGAGGAAATAACCATAATAGTTTTAACAGCCACCGAATGGCTTTGAAGCATTTTGCATCCTCGGATGTAGTTGTCAGAAGCAGGCCAGAGTTACCTCAGAGTAATCCGAAGCACTTTAGCAAATGGATCTCATTTAGGAGCTGCCGTTACCAGCTAATATCTGTCGCCTTAGTAATTAATTTACTAATTAGTCGATTGAGTGCGAACCAGCCGGCTCGGTAATGGCATCTCGGCATCAGATGACATTATCTTAACTTACTTAGACTGCTACTTCTGCTTTATTAAGTCAATAAGTATATTATGGTGTCTGTAGTGGAGGAAACTTGTGAGTAAGTGAGTTAAACTGTAACTTGGGATAATAGTTCAGTTTCGTTGACCGGCTCTTTGTGAATTTTTAATTCGTTTTCCTTTAATTAAATGGTTATGTTCATCAAATTAAGTGGTTTTAATTAAGAATACTTTACAAGATTTTGGCTGCAGCGTATTTAAGGATTTAATATCTCATTCATAATAAGTTCTCTTAAGAAATTGAACACGAGTTCTGTCTTGTTAAACAATTAGTTATGTATACTAAAATTCTAGAACATACACCAATTGTTTTAATCATGAAACTTAACAATTCTAAGAAAGTACCAGCCATCATCTACTCAACAATCCCCAAAAAATATTGTCTTTCGCAAATTCTCATAAATAATTTCACCAACTGCACAGAAGGTCATAAAAAAGTGAAGTACACACTTTATTTAGTGTATAAAATAAATCTGTTTAGAGTTAGATCGTTAAGAGCCGCGGAGGGTAGTCGCGCATAATCCGAGGCACTCTCACAAATGTCACTTGAGGGAGAGCAGCAATAAAGTAACCAGTGAATACTCAACGATTATTGTTATAGTGCCTGAAAGGCTTTTGTTTTGGTACTTTTTCTTAACTTTTTCGCTTTTCTTTTAAATCTGCTTTGAATTTTCTGGGGTTGTCTTGAATTGTTTATTTTTGTTTTGAATTTGATGCAAACAGTGTGCCTAAAACATAAAGATTTAATCAACATGCTGTAGTTATAGTAACAGCTTGTACCTAAGACCAATTAACCAATTTCTGTCTTTACTATCTATTAACACAATGGTGTAGACTTATTGACCGACTATCTATCCTAGGTGGTATAAAAATTTCATCGTCATTGTTCAATCGTAGAAAACGTACAATTGACTTAGAACTTACTTCAAAATGATGTTTATTGATGAATACTGGGCGATGATAATGAAACTCGTGAAATAAAAAAAGAAATGTTAGTAAAACAAAAATTACAACAACCGGCCGGAAGTACTAATTATGCATTGCCCAATGTTTACGATGAGAAAAAGTCCAAATAAGAAAAGTATTAGCGTTAAATTTAAATTTTATGAGTGAACTTAGCCGACCCTCTGAGAGGTCTCTCGACCCTCCTCTCTAAATAATAAACCTGGCTAATGATACAAAAAAATCTTAATGAAAAATCCCCATTGAATATTTATTAGGGAAATATTAAAGTTGGGTAGATTTAGAACACGAAGGTACAAGAGATTAAGGCTTGTAAGAAATAGAAAGAGGAAGCTTTGAATAAAAAAGTGATTCTAAATGTTAGCTTCGACCATTAAAAATAGGGTGCAAGTTTAAGTAATTTTAAAACGCCAACACGGTTGTTGTAGGTAATTGCTATAAATAATTTTGTAGCAGATGTTCCTACTATTGATTCAATCTAAACAATAAACTCTTAACAATTGTTTTACTTTACTTACTGAGCTGATTAAGTAACTATAACAAAGCCAAGACAAAGAAGTTAGAGCAAACCTAGACGACTTATAAAAGTATTGTTCGGTACCTACCAAAGTATAATAATAATGAAAAGAGTTATTTAAGGCCTCTCAATTATTAACAATCCTGTAAAAATCTTGGCTAATCAAATTAACACTCGGGCACAGCGTTGTCATCCATTTTACACTTAAATTGAGATTTTTATCGTACATGCCATCACTCCAAACCATCGCTAGTTGTGCTCAGCTTGGGAGCGAAAAAAGCACAAAAAGCGTGGCGCAAACTACATTTTCCGGACCGCCGCGCTCGGGACACGCGGTTCAAGTTGCAGTGCTGTACTACATTATGTGTATGTTCTACTTGTGTCTAGTATTAAAAGAATATTAACTTAGCTTAAAATCAGTAGCGTAAAACATATGTTTACTTTCTGAAGAAACCCAACTCTGTAGATGCTATATAAGAAACTTTGTATATTATTATTCGTGTAACGTTTTCGGTCAGTCTGCAGACCAATATTAATAGCACGATAATTATTAGAAAAACGGCCAAGTGCGTGTCTGACCACGCGCAATGCAGGATTCCGTAGTTGGGATGAAGCTATCCCAATTGAGAAACATGTTCTCTCATACAAATACGTGACGGTCAATTCTCCAGCTGCAAATGCAAGGGTCCCGACCCTTATAGGATCGCTCGTGTGTCCGTCTGTCACAGCCAATTTGCTGCGAATCTAATGTACTGATTAAGATGAAAATTGGTACACCTATGTATTTCTGTGACCCAAACACGGACGTGTAATGTAAATAAATTAATTTTGAATTTGGGGGTCACTTTTGGGGGACAAATTAGAAAAAAAAAAAAAAAGTTTTGCAAACTGTACCGTATGACATATCAAATGAATGGGATCTCAAACATGTATTTTTTTATAATTTTAAAATAAATACTTTTAAAGATTTATGATATTAAGATATTTAAGAAAATAGATGAAAATTTACCATTCCCCCCTTATCTCCGAAACTACTGAACCTAATATTTTGAAAAAAAACAGATAATGGTTCTTTACTCATAGATTACAGGAAAACTGTAAATATAAATCTATGGTCTTAAAATACCATGATAAGTCGCTCAAAATTGTGCATACAAACTTAAATTACTCGTAAATCGCTAATTTATAGATCGATTTTTTCCTAGCATAGGTACTATAAACTTCTTCTCCTTAGCGTGTCAATAGCAATTTATTTAGAGTCAGCCCAGAATTTGGCTACGACCTTGAATTTTTCACAGAACTCGCTGGACACGATAATAAGTGCCCCATTGTTTGTGGGACAGCACCGCATTTACACTCTTAGGGCGGAGTCATCTGTGAGGAAAAATACTATAACTGTATAAATGCACTACTATAAATGTAACTACTTCGACTTACCTGGGTCCGGAGTCAACCCATACTATAAACAGTTGAGAGTAGATAATATAACATACTTAATCTTTCAAAACGAATACTAATAATCGCGAACTATACTTTCACCTAAGCTGTAGATCAAACTGATAAATCTCTTTCCCTCAGCCATGAATAGTAAACGTAACTAATACCAGTCTGCCGTCAGTCTGTCTGATACGTAGTTAAGTTAAACTTGCGCATATGATATGCTCTCTAAATGCCAACATTACGCTTGACAAATGGTAGGACTTGCTGAATGTAAGTTACGTGGTCTGCATACAGAATCACAATAATATCCAACATTCACGAGATTATGACGTACTGTTGCTAGACTATTTATTGTATTTTGTCTTTTTATTCTTTGAATAAACTTGGATACGACTTCATAACTTCTAATATTATATAATGCATGGCTTTATAGAACATGATCGTATTTAAGCAAAATTTCATTGTCTTGATGTCGTGATGGCCCAGTGGTTAAGGCAAAGAGTAAAGTAACTATACAGAGAGGTTAAGGCCTCAACTCTTATGCACGAGGTTGGGTTCAAATCCGGACACTACCAATGTGGCCTGACATTGGTGCTGGAAAAACATCGTGAGGCAACCTGGACTTGTAGTTAATGTAAGTCTGAAACCGTCAACCCGTCTGGAGCAAGCGTGAAAGTGATCAATACTCCGGCCTTCTATGTATGACAAAAGGCCTTTGCCTTGCAGTGGGACAAGTAGACCCTGGTATATTATTTTCATTGTCTTAAGCGGCCCCTGGCATAGAGCTGGGGGACTAGAATTTAATAAGAATCATAACTATAAAATATTTCAAGAAGAAACATCAGCATTTTACCGCTATTAATAAAATATCTCTAAAATTATATAAGAGAAGAAAATGAACCCTACAAAAATAATTTGAGATACATAGATGACTTTTTCGTTTACATGAAAGCAGAAGTTGAAGTAAACGTGCGTCCTTCAAACGAGTATTGATTAAGTTGAGTAGTTCCACTAAGTAATACTAAGTATAAACGATTCATCAGGCTCATTAAAGTCGGTAAACCAAGTTGGCCGCAAAATAAAAAGAAGTAAATCTAAAGTTTTCACATCGGGAGAAGCAATAAGTTTGTTATAGCGGTGCAAGTTACAGTATACTAGCGATTTAACTATTATCTTACTTAGATAACATATTACACGACTGTATTCCGAACGGCTAGGCACAGCACTTATCTTACTTTGGTACACTAAATCATTAAATTTCCAGTATTTATCTCACAGTTTTCACCAGTTGAGTTAGAGTTGAGTATGCACTTGTTGAAATGGTGAAATGGGTGTATTGTATTTTTTTCTTTAGTTTCTAAATATTTTTTATTTATTTATTTAAAAACATAAAATTATTAAATAACACGTTAACGTTTTCGCACGCTTGCCTAGAAGTATTATGTTCTCACACCCAGGATATACTTACCTATCGGGACACACAGACTTAAGCACAGCTTGCCTTACCTATACGTCGTACTATAAATGTATTCCCGAAATTTACTACAATATCACACCTAGTCCGTAGCTTCCACCAGCCCTGGGTTCCGTAGAACAAAGTGTGGTTGGTCCAGTTGGAGTTTTATCAGCAGTTTATTGGGCGCGTTTCCAACGAAGCTCTAATGAATAAACCACTACGTATTGGAGACAAACATTTCTTCTTGGAATTACGCGAGACCAACACAATACAGTTACAAGTTGTATGGAGACCACAGAGAAGTAGAACAAGGAGTTTATGTTACCTACATGTGTATGTGTGGGTTTGTGAAGATAGTTGTGTAGTATGTTCAGATACAGCATTTTTTTTTTGTTTTTATTTAAATCACATTAAGATTTTTTAAAAATCTGTTGAAAATGAATATTATCTCACACCATAACCTTAATCTGTGGATGAACCTGAACAATCACAACATATTTTGATTTTGAAGGTAACATTTTCAAAATTGGGCAGACTCATTAACTGAATATGTATGTAAGTAAGTATCGTAAATGTTCACTTACACTAGGCGTCATCTTAATTAATGCCTAAATAAAAGCGCACTGTTAGCTTTTCAACGAACTGAAAACAGATAATCAAGACGTCTGATGAAATACATAACAGATTTTTTTATAAATAAAAGCCTTTCCAATGTAACTTATGTCGTGAACAGTATCTCCGGCAACAGTGTAGGTTCGGAAATGAAACACATTCGCAGCTTTGTCCGCAGCGGGCGGACGGGCGGAAAATCTCACACTTTTCCGGTCACTACGCACAATAACTACGCTTGTGGGGTTGAATTTTCCTTAACATCAAATAGCATTATATTATGTTTATTAAAAGTAGGTTTCAACTAGAAAATCGAAGAAAATGATTTTATAATGATCTGAGGCCTATTTCGGTCTTGATTCAACATGGCTTATACGTATATAGGTATTTCATCTAGAATAGAATTTACCAGAATCTACCAAAATTTTATGAATAACTTTAAAGCAAAATTATTAAACTAGCGCACTGAAAACCAAATAACATTGTTTGTACCAAGCCATTACCGGTATCTCGCTTAAACGTGCAAACAAACAATACCGAGCCGCGCCACGCAAACGAACTATATTAAAAATGTGCAGTGCCCGCATATGAAGTAACAAATCGAGCCATACGCCATTTTATTGGCTTGGAGTCATTCCAACACTGTTTGTGTACAGTTGGTACACCGAACGTCTATGGTTACAATTTGACATTAACAGCGCCTGTATGTCGTAGCAGTAGGGGCAGTTTTCGTAGTTAAAGTGTTACAACTGACGTGCGTTTGAGTGTACTAGGGGTAGGTACTCCAAACAGACCCATATTCGTAAGTCCTGAGTTATACCAAAGACATGATTATACCAAATGCACTTTAGACGGAACTGTGTCTATGTAGCCGTTAAACTTGATGATTTTAGAGCAACAAAATTATTCCCGATTCGCTTATTTAGAATTAAAATGTAGCAGACAAAACTAAAGAAATCTAAAAGCAAAACACAGATAGAACGTGAAATATATGTATTTGCGTGTAAAATTGCAAACCAATTTCAATGTATCCAATATGTATCATGTAAAATTTAACGAAATGCAGTCACAGTCTGTTGTATCCAATACCCAAATATGAACAACACTGACACGTCCGAAGTATAACTTAGGTACATATTCGAAAATTGGTATATACGGATTCAACACCATTATACTCAATATAGTTGGATATAAATCTACATTTATTAAAACTTGACAATATCAGATTATTACGTAAAGTCGTGTGTACGGCAAGAAGAAATAAATTAAACTATTATTTAGATTATGGACTACATTTTATATAACTTTATTGAATCTCAACTCGAAGCTGCCATGCGGAAAATATGTATGTATGTTTATAAGAATGTATGAGAACTGATTGCGAAAATCGATCGGCGTGGGTTGATGAAGTCTTGTTCCGTTTTCCTCGTGAGAAATTGATGTGGAAGATTAATGATGTGGCGTGATGAGATGTTTATTTAGTTTAAATTGTTTTGAAACAGGAAGTGCTTATGAGTAATTAAATGAAAATAATGTGCCTCATTTGCCGCCTTTTCCCAACTATGTTGGGTTCGGCTTCCAGACTAACTGGATGCAGTTCAATACCAGTATCTTACATGGAGCGACTGCCGATCTAACCTCCACAACTCAGTTACTGGGTAATACGATACCCCTTGGTAAGACTGGTTGTCAGACTTTCTGGCTTCTGACGACCCGTAACAACTGTCAAAGATCTCCAAATGACAGCCGGGACCAACGGCTTAACGTGCATTCCGAGGCACGGAGGGGTCTTGGTATGTAAAGATTGTCACCCATCCACGGACCAACCGCGACAAGTGTATCTTAACCTGATCGATCGACCGGCGGCTGTTATTATTTAGCCACAAGCTCCTTCGATGAAATAAAAATAATGTGCCTAATAAATACAAATGCAAGAACTTTGAAAGGGTAAATAGAATTGCTAGCTCGTCGTAAAATGTAATCGCTTTCATTGTTATTTTACAATTAGTGTCGAATTGTTCATTTACATGACAAAGAAGACAATTCAAATTCAAGAATACGATAATTACAACAAAGATTGTAATAGCTGCAGTAGCGAATGAAAAGTATGCCATAATTAAACTAAACTTTAATGTGCCCGGTATATAAACTTTACAAACAATCCAAAATTAACAAGATTTAAAGTCTCAGAAACAAAATCCGGGACGTTTAACGAGTAAAAAGCATTATAAAAAGTGGTGCAAACTGGCTCCGGTACAAAGGCAACTTTTCACAACGCGCTATGAAACTGTCACGCCTGTGGCTGTTGGAACAACTCCAAGCTTCAAGCCTTTATTTAACCAACCCCCAATCTAATTACAATCTTAAGATTTTGTACATAACGTTCATTGTCGACTGGACGTTCCTTATGCAGTTGATGCGGTACTTCGTTTGCTTTAAAAAAATGTCCTTTTGCAAATTTTTTGTTGTTCTTAAATGGTGAAGGGTTTTAAAGGCTGAGGCTGTTAGGTTAGTTATATTTAGTGATTACAAACTGTAAAGTCTTTAAAGCTTAGCTTCTACCATTATTATACATTATCTGATTTAACCTAAATATATCCTTCAAAATAAAATAGGATATTCTCAAATTATCTGATTGATAAGTAAAGAATAAAATGAATATTAATTGATTGAGTAACTAATTTTATTTGCAAATTAAATTAAATCTAAGGCAAAAAAAATAGGTATAGGCAGATTTAGCAATTCTTGGAATTTGAAATAGGATTAAATGTTTACTTTACGAAACACATCCTAAACTAATTTTTATTGAAACCACACAAACATCAAAACTTATTTTATAATTATTCTAATAATAATATCAAAGAAAAACATGTAAGTATCTCTAATTCCATGAATCAGTATCAGAGAAAACTTTGTACAAACCAAAGGGTTTATTGTTATGAATGTTATTAGAGGCAAGGTAACCGTACAAATTATTGTAATTAGCCTTGATCCCGTACAAACTTGGCAAATAGAACCCATAGTTTGATAGGAAAACAGCGAGCAATGGGTCTACGGGTAAATGATTCAAATTATTGTATCCATATGGCAACGGAATCCGGTAGGCACTGGATGTTGGATTTTGAACTTTGCGCTGAAGAGACAAGTCATAGTTTTGTAGTTTATCTTCACTGTTGATATTGTATTTGGTCAGGATTTTGTAGAATGTAGATGTTAGATTTTGGTTTTCGTGAGTTGGAGGGTTATATTGATATAAAGCATGATTGTCTTCTGCTGCTGTTGTTATATCACTATCTTCAGTAACTTCATATACTTTTGATGTAGGTCCAGCTATTATAACATTATCAATAGTATTTCCTTCATTTTCCACACTGGTTTTAGAAACGATTTCATGTAGGTCCAGAATATTATCGTCGCTAATATCAATATCGTGGTTCCAAACGTTTTTAGCTTTTCTTGATTTTTCCTTACTGTTCACTATTGTTTGATCGCTGTTGTTTGTTTTATTTGCGACTATGACAGATTCAACGGACTTTTCACTTATTTCTTCAAAATTTTCCTTGAAATCTCTAAATTCTTTATTGTTATTAGTTTGTCTTTGCTGTAAATTATTATCAGACACCATGGGAGGCTTCATAGTCAGGTAAACAGGATATTCAGGTAATTTGATTGTATGGAGAGTGTTTCTTCTTATTTGATTGTAAATATCATTGTGCGACATTGGTTTCCAGCCATTGGTATTAATTATTTGGTCTGTTGATATTTGATAGACGAAATTGAAGATCTGTGTATAAAATAAATAAATAAATTAGAAATATGATTTTTATATATTAAATCACCCCGCTGAAATACCTTGAACTTGAAATCTAATTGAATTTTGCACCTGAATCGCTAAACAAACTTGGTACAAACTAATGTAATGCAAATCAACATACATCACTAATCAATTAATTATTCAGCATTTCAATTGAACATTTTTTAAACAAAAACGTTTTGGAAAATTGCTCAATTTAGCAGCAATATCATCAAACACGAGTAACCTCGCAACAAAGAAAACTGTTTAAAAAAAACTTGAGTTTTCCTTCAAAGAAAACACTTTTGAAACAATAAAAAGCGACTCACAGTAAGTAAGACGAGGCCCCGGGTCCTCAGCATGTCACCACTTAGGACGAGTGGTCGCAACCAGCTCTCGCGAAGGTATGACATCTTTGTGCAGCATAGTGGATGCACACATTTACGTAAAGCTGAGTTACACGTGAAAGTTAGGATTTTATGGGCCATTGTCACCAGTTTTGGAATGTAAGGGATAGTTCCCATGATATGAGATTGAAAAGAAAATACAAGGACTGGTAAATGTTTAATAGGTTTAATGAAATTAGTGAGCGTGGTTAAGAACAAGTGGATTGTAATTTCAAGAATAAAACATCACTGATTTGGGATTTTGTTATCACTATTTGGCAACTTGCGCTACTGCAAGATTATCTTACATTCTTTCTATTCTCTTATGATCTTACAACAATCCTAAGATTTGGAAACGTGGACAAATGAAATCCCACGTTATTGAACATAAAACACTTTAATGTTTCGAAATGTGTGCAGTTCAAAGGTGCCATGAATGACCGAATGCTTATTATCTATTCTCAACTTCCCCCTAACACTGTCAAAGAAAATATTTTTAAAAGCACATGCATTTTTTCCCAAAAACGCCATCATGGCCGCAGCTTAAGGCGAGGAGCGCAGGGCGTGTACAAGCGTTTTCTCATCTTAATTGCTTCTTTGCGCCACTCAGTGGGACAAGGAATTGCTTTCAAGCGCGAGCCGCAATCGCACCTACGTTTACATTGTCTGTCTGTTTGTTTTACTTTATTAACTCTAAAGGGTTTTTTAATGATAAAATGGTTAGCATTATTTTCGTTAAAGTAGGTCTATGCTGCAGATTTGGGATAGTTTCGGATTTTTTTTCTTTTGTCTTGTGAATAAGTCGCTGTGGTAGTGTTGCTATTTCTGTCGTTAAAGATTTAATATCTTATAACTTCTCTCAACTGTTAGCTTTTATACGATAATGAAAAGTACGTAAAGCTTTTATTGCTCTTGCTGAAATATGCCAAAGTTTTTTCCCTTTTTTATAGACTAACTAATAACTAACGACAACTACTAACAACAGCACTGAGCACCAATATCCGTATGATCATCTCATCATAATTTATTGCAACTTTTTTCCAAGTTATGGGAAACAGATGCTACGTTGTCCCCTAACTAAGGTTTGCTTCGCTTCACATCTCATCGCAAACCACTGAAATACCAAAAACCGTCCAGACCAATTAACATGCAGATAAAATTCGGAACGCTCCGTAAATTTTTGTTAGCTGCGGTCGACGACAGAGGGCGTGCGAATACACAAATTTATCTAATTACCGACCGTTAAAACTCTCCTGCAGACTTCAATTATGCGTTCAACAGATCTAAGTGAAATCTCTTAATTTGAACAAGTTATTAGTACCTGTTTTAAGTGTGAAACTTGGAGAATTGGGCTTTTGAAGTTTCTTGTCTTTTATGTGTATATTTGGAGTAGAAGTAAGTAATGACTGTGTTGCGTTCGGGAAAATGTATGAGGCTTAATTAGGCAGCTTTTTATTAGGATTGTTTCTCATTACTGCGATAGGAATTCCAATACAATTAATGAGTTATGTCTACAGATAACAACATTAAACATCTTGATTACAGACAAGGTGCTATAATGGGAACTTCAATTATGTATTGTACAGTCCGGTAAATTAATTGTAAAGCAAATTGACACCCTGTGACAGTTCGTCGTGTTATAGCGATTCCATACAACTGTCAAAGAATGACAGTCATGATTTGAATATACGGACAATCTAAGTTGCAAGTCGATTTGCTTAATCGGTTGCAGGACACTGCTATTCAACTGAAGTTTTATTTCTATTACGTCTGGGGGCGTTTAGTATTCGCAAGGTGTTAACAATAAATTTTCCTAACTTTACATAAGTAGAATAATTCCATCTAGCACACGGGTTACGTACAGAATTGTCCTAAATTCATTAATTGTAGTCGTACCCCAGCCCATGTTTCTTGCGCGATCTACGATGATATCTTCTCCAACACGACACCTGCCAGGTTCGTCTCATAAACACTCGTCATTCAGACCACCCCGTGCCGCGTCATTATCATTAATCACTTGACTAAGATTGATGGCTCAAATATATTCACTTTTCATATTTTTCTCGTTATCACGGTTAGATTTTGACTGTCGGCTTAGGAATGAAAATCTTTTCCCTCAACGTCAGCATTTTTGAACATTGTAATTTAACTTCTTTTCCATAATTTGCATGTAGGGTGGGGTAAACTTGGGTAATTAATCCAATTAATAAAGTAATCTAATACTAAATTATATGAGACGATTTCATACTTTTAAAATAAACCTTATAACGACGCAATAAGTCTTCTATTCGTGTGTAAAAATATGGTTCACTTGAGCAAGTGAGATAGCAACAATCCGCATTTTTTTCACTAAACTCGCAGTTTAGTTTACCGCGCGGCCATTGAAGTTTTGATGCTTCTTATTTAATCGAATTTTAATAGAAAAAGTGAACCGATTTCAAAAAAACTTACACATAATAGTTAGTGAATAATCATTAGCCAATAACGTTTAGTTTTGAAATAGTTGCTTATTTAATTCACTCGAAAAATTACCGATTTTACAAGTTTTAAATTGAAGACGGCCACGGAATTAACCAAGGTAATTTTAAATAACGTGTGATATTATGTTAATATTAAGTGTTTTTAATTATTAATAACAAATTAACAGAGATTAATGTTTTTAAACCAAATTAGCGGTTTGAGTTCAGTTACAGATCACTTTTCAATAATTTTATCACGGAATTAAGTGAGCTATATTTTACATAGGCAGATATTACGTTTTTTGTTTCAGATTATGGAAGTTGACAATAAAAAATAAAAAAAACGAAAATACAATGAAGCAACATTTAAAGCTGCTGTTGATAACGTATTACAAAGAAATGTGACCGTTTATAGAGCATCCAAGGAATTTTCTATTCCTTGGACTTCGCTCAAAGAGAATTATAATGAATATATTAAAGATGATTAAAAATCGGCCCTTGGTTTATTATTATTGTGCTCTATTTTCTTATTCCGATAAAAAAAATATTACGTCTGACGTAATTACGTGACAACGTAATTAAGTAAGTATGTATCACGGACTTAATGTGACTGTCACTTAATTACCAAAGAGAACAATGTCTAATAAAACACATATAATTTTATGTGTATTTGTGTTATTTATCACGTCGATGGATAAAACTATGTACGAAAGTCTGATTTATGTTCCTAAAGAAAATAAAAAGTTTTTCTATTATGTTAACTATATATTTTATTTCTTAATGTGTTTTACCACGTAATTAGATGAGGTCGCCCTACGTTATTTAGTTCTAAGAAGTTACATTGAATAGTTTTTTTGTTACGACCCCAGAAGCTTTTTCTCTGAAAATATAAATGGTACCTATTTATTCTTGAAATTGGATACGAGTCGTCTTGAGTTCTTAGCTACACTAACGACACAGTACTTAAAAGATATACAATATGTGTATATTTCATTATAATATTCCAAGAGCAAACTCATGATATTTTAACGAAGATTCATTTATTTTCTCGGTAATTAATGCTAATGCTAGTCAAAACTTGATGTCAAAACTTGATGTCATAACTCAGTCTTTAGTTAAATCTATAACAACATCCTTATTTTTGGCATCCAATATTTCCAAAGACTTGAACTTCCTGCGTATTGGTACTTCTTCTGAAGGATCATCATTAGTTAACGGTAGCTGAATATTGTTGGCCGGAACTGGAGCCGAAGTATTTTTGACCGGATTAAAGGTTTTAACTCTGCAAAACAAAACATGATCTTGTATTACTATTTCGTTCATAACTACAGCAATACTGCAATATCTTTTTATCATAATAACTTTAATCAAAGTTGGCGTTGTTCAAACGATAACTATTATTAATCACTAACTAATAGGTAATTCTGGCGCCGTAACGGATAAGACTTAATTGAGGCCTTTTAAATCAAGAACACAGTTGTAGGTAATATTACTTTAGAATGTCTATAATTTTTTATTGTTTTTATTACCTTCTGAAACTATCATCTATTAATTTACCAAGTTCTTTCATGTCAGATTTCCGCATAGACATGATAATGTACCAGTGGACCTGTCAGTTGAGCGATTCATTCAACATTAAATGTTATTTAAACGTACGCATGTTAAACTTTAGCAGTGAAGATAATGATATCGCGATTCAGAAAAGTACACTTTCAGCGCAGTGACATCTAGGCACAATGTAGTGAACTATGAGGAATTATTGAAATCAGCGCCATCTATCGTGAGAACTTTGAACAAGTGAATCCGCATGTCTCTCTCCAACACGCTGCGTCATAGTTTTTTAAAGTAATAACAGGTAGCGCTGTGTTCTGTACAAAAATAAACCGCGTTTAAGTTGAATACACAGAACAGCCGAGTAATCACTATGATTAAAATTGTGAAAGATGGCTAACAAATAACAATAACAACAAAATAACAACTATGGATGCAGATAGGCCGCAGTCTTGAGTAGTATGGGTCGGAAGACAGACAACACAAATGCCTTATTGAATAAGCTTTACAATATTCCCGAGAGGAGTAAAAATGTGTAGGTACAGCTACTGGATACGTGAACAAGATCAATAAAACGACTTATATTTGCACCATAAACTCGTTTGAAATAATAACATTCCGTCTTTTTGACTGCTGTTAAAAAGACCGACAGTCGAAAACTACTCGTATCAAATCATTAGAACTTTTTTTTTTACAAAAATGCTCATAGTATTATGCTTAAATTGAAAAAAGTAATTCAGTCTCTTATTTTTGCATAAATATTTTAATGATTGCTAATCTGTAAATTAGACAGTTCCTATTTTTGTGGTCATTTAATTTCGAAACGGAATCGTCCAAGACATATAGCTTCCTCTTATATCATAATCTTCGACTCTTATGGATCCAAAACATCCAATTTGAAATACCAAAGAACTTTACATTTTAGAAATTCGCATTTCCATATTCGAGAAGGCCATAAGTTATAACTATTCACTAACAATGTGAGAAAGTGATTTTATATGAATTGGTAATGGAGGAATTATAATAAATGGTGAGTTTGCCGGACGTTGGTGGACATGGTCATGGACGAAATTATTTGGATGCGGTGCGGCGGTTTAATCTTTCTATTCTGAATTTATTTTTCAAACTCAAAATAATTTATTTACCAAAAACACGGTAGGTACATGTTGTCCATACATTCTTAAATTACGTTGTGAATCATTTCTGAGGTGACAAAATAAACTATTTTGAACATTAATAAGGAATGCAATTTTACCTGGTGTTATGTATCGTCTTTAATTTCAGTTATAAAATAAATCTTATCGAAACTAGTCTTGTACTGTCTCAGACTAACTATTTCACCAACAAGATGAAAATGATCATCAGTAGAATCGTTATTTTTGTGAGCCAGAAAATCATTCGATCCTATCACTATTATTTATATCCCATAATTCATATCTGTTTACAAATCGCACAGGATATTGCACAAAATTCTTTTCGTTTCGAAGGTTGACCTTTCCTAACAAAATTGCCACATCCATTCTGAAAGCTGCTCTAATCTCTTGGCCAGTGAAAGTAAAAACTGTGTGAGTGTATAACACGTGCAAATGAACTCGGAACCGGTCGCGGTCACTGTTATCTGACCACTTAGCAACCTTATAACTGATACATAATATTTCTACGGTAACATAGACGTAGTAGTTCATTAGTCTTCATAACTGCTATTAGTATAGTAATTGTCTCATTTGTGTCTTTGTTGGTGCTTGTTTTATTTGTTTATATTGTTTTAATTATAATGGCGATTGCATTAAGTGTTGGGTATAAATTCCCTGCAGAAGTTACCAGGACCATTCACTAAAACAAAACCACTAAAACTACATCATACTTACAGGACGATTGAATAAAGTCTTAGGGGCCGTGCACGAAATCGACTGATTTTGATCAATTTTGTTCATTTGTTGTGAGAAAGGGAAAAAGAATTTAAACAAAATTATTTGTGATTTGAAAAGTCGAATTCTTTGTTTTGCATGTGGCTGAAAAGGTTTTTTAAAATAAATTAAGTATTCATGTAAAATCACTAATATGCGCAACAACAAGTTTTACGAAAAATGACGCGAGACTGACGTTTGAAACTACATTTGATAAAAAAAATATAAAACATCATCAACATCGGTCTATTTGCATGTGTCTGAACCACTTTTTTCAACTTCCATACAAAATATAGAAGAAAAAGAATGTTGAAAAAACCTGCCTTTTTAAGCACAGTCAGTAATATATCTTTTTCCTATTATTTAACAAACCGTATCAAGAAATTTAAAAATCAAACATTAATCTTCAGCTATCCTTGAGATAAACACAAACTTTTATTTTGTGATTATACAATATCTTCATTAAATCAAAGGCGCAATATACCATATTTTCGAGAGCGCAAAAGTGATGCAAATATTAACAGGTGCTGTGACTGACACGAATGGTTTAACACCAGGAAAATTGTACTTTTAGTCAGACAGACTTAATCTTTCAATTATTTCCAGCTTTCTCACAACTACGTAGATAAGAATTGACAAAAGACGTTTTTTTTTGTGCACGTAATCTTCAATTGAGCGCAAGCCTATAGCAAGACAAGACCTTAAAAAGAAGAAAACGAATTAAACAAAGACGATCCAAAGGTTCGATTGTGTCACCCGAATTTTACTACCAGATAAAACTTAGGTGACACACAACTAAGTGTCATTGATACCGCCATCATATCCGTGGCTACAAGTACTGATTATGTCATTAGAGTTTACCAATAAACTGAACTGTACAATTTCTATCAAATTGCTATTTACTTGTCGGACTTGCGGTACTCCGGTACGCTTCCTGACCTCCAACCGGTTTGGGGTTCCGTTTAAGAATGGTTCTGTCAATGATTTTAATGCGACTAGAATTTTAAGCCAAATTTTCGTAAAGTTTAGAAAAACCTGTCCAAAAAACCAGCTAACAATCTTTAAGAAGAAGACGTTAAATAAGAAAAAGTAAAAGAAGAAGTCAAAAAGTCTTCATCATAAAGTAAAAAAAAATTGCTGAGATAATAAATATATAGTTATAGTTCTAATATGACAAAGATATTAAAATGGTGCTGATGCGCAACACACATTTATAATAAGTAATTACTAAATACGGAACCCGACACTTCGGACTTAAATACATTGTCCAGCGCAACTTGTATCTCAGGAAGTGTTCGTCGGTTTGCAAATGGTGGAAATGGATATGTCGAAATATCCGGGAAAACCGTCTGATAACACGCCCGCACCGACAAACTGACTCCCTTTTATAATATAGAAATACTTTGGGCTTGGGAGCAAGTTGAAGGCAGATTTTTAGCGTTTGACTCACTAAGCACTGAAAAAGAATAAAGTACGTTCTGTTTTGCAAAATAATGGTTTCTATTGAAACTGTGAAATTGGAAAAATGCCCGACAATAGGGAGTGGCGATGTAGATGCCACCACAATGTCTTATTTGGCAAGATATAAGAATTGGTAAACCTCAACAGGGTGTGGCTTGTCAAACGATTGCCTTTGTCAAAACTAGTTCATTAGTATTCAGCATATGTAACTTTACAAGATAGTACTATAGGATCAATAAAAAAAATTAAGCAAGCGACATCTACTGAACAAGCTTTCCATTTAATAGGCAGCATCCGTCGTCACAAAATCTTGCCGTATCATCATGCCAACAGATTAGTAGCTATACGCAAAATTTAGTTAATTACACCATCACACAAAAGGTCATTCAGTAGCTGAATGACCGTCCCCTTAATATATAGAAAACTCTTTATTATAAACACCATAAAAATTATACAAATGTAATTTCTAGGATCTTTGGTAGCAGAGTCTTACCAGTGCTAAACACCAGTCCGCGAAGAATGACAACAAAAATCTTCTAGAACCATAGAAACGTGATCTATGGGGTAATTATGATGATACAAACAAATAACCCAGATTGGACAACGGTAGTTACAAATCATGCTATTGTTGCATAATTCGTAATATTCACGGCTTTAACACAATAATTGACGATACGGTGTATAATTATAATATTTCACCATGACGCTACTGCTCAATAGGTGCTCCTCGGGCGTGGAAATAGTATGACAGAAGACATGAAGTTATTAGGAGGGCTGTACATTTTATAATAGTCATGACTGATTTTTTTATTGTATTGTCTTCTGTGTGCGAGAAGAGGATTTTTCCTTGCAATCTATTGGACAATAATAGGCTGGTATTCTTTTATTAAAGAAAGGTAAGGAGGAAAGGAATCAGACGCCTTTGTGGTACGTGGTAAAAGGACACAAAAATAGATCGATCTGTCTGAGTAAAGGTACAATTCTGTAGCCGAACCTGCGAACTTGTGCCTTCAATCAATATTTACCAATGATGTATTAGTGTTTGTTAATCTAAGATGACTAGCCAGCTTATTGAATATTAAGCTAATTTACGTTTTATCAAAAGGCTGGTCTTTTAAAATTCATAAGACAAAGTTGCCCGCCTACTAGAAAACATTATGACTCCTGTTGATTAACCATTTCACTTTAAAGACTACCGGTCTTTGAAATTAGAAAGTATCAAGTAGTCTTACTAAATGTCTGTCTTGTCTGCCCTTCTCACGATTGTGAAATAACGTGATTGACTAATTGGACCCTAACACACTTTTCATAATTCAAATTGGGTGTTTTGTATGGACACCGTGTGCATCCTTTCACATTTCTGTATCGCTGGCTGACCTTAGTCCTTTACTATGTGCAAGTTATCTGCATGTAGAATTAAGTAACTTTCATAATCCCAACATACCAAATCTTTGAGGTCGGCGTAGTATGACTTTTCTTCCATAGATCTTTCAGGCGTCACGTCAATGGCCCTTACTTTCTATAGTCATAGTATAATCTTTCACACAATCTATCTGTTTTTCTTTGGTTATTTTTACTTTTATTACTTTAAGTGTAATTGCAAAAATACATAAGATTTGAAAAATCATGAATATTAATCTAAACGCGCCACCGAAAGTGAAATTGTTTTTACATAAATGACTGAATGTCTAGAAGCTCTAACAAATAAAAATAATAAATAATTCATAAGCTATAGAAAGCAGTACTAAATATATTATGTTTATTTCATTCACTGTAACCCACTATCGTGTTTAACATTTGAAGAGTCGATATGTCTCCGGAACCATCTGTCAAGTGAACAGGGGTCTCAATGATGTTCAGTTTTGTGATCAGTTCCGCGTTCCTAAACTATTCCATGTAACAATAGTACTTTTGAAAGCATTACTAAATTGTTATGTAACCCATTAATAACCGAGTCTGTTCACTATAAAGAACTAATACTCAGAAAAAGAAACAAATGCAGTTTATTTGCATATAATGAGAAACAACGCCGTTAGAAATATTGGAAGACATTATCAAACAAAACTAAAAAGGACTTCGTTTTCTGTACAATACAGTATTAGTGAAAAGCTGTGTATTAGAACGCTTATAGAATTGCATATTATTTCACACTGCTCAATGGCCAACCTTTTAGAACCATCATTAGCTGCCTAGTCTTTTCCCAACTATGTTGAGGTCAGCTTCCAGTCTAGCCCGATGCAGCTGAATGCCAGTATTTTACATGAAGCGACTGCCTATCTGACCTCCACAACCCAGTCACTGAGTAACACGATACCCCTTAGCAAACTGGCTGTTATACTCTTTGGTACAACCAGAACCATGGTCTTAAAACTTCTTAGTAGTAAATTTACAACAGTAATATGAAGTAGATTAAAAGCGTTCCTACTGTAGATTTATGTTATAACCAATGGGTTAACATACTGGCTCATATCTTATTGCATCATAAGTGATGTTCATGTCAAACGCAAACGAAATCTAAAGTTGCGGATTGCTTCTGAGTTCCGCACGCATCAGTCACGGTAGCGTGCAACACTGGGTGCCGTAGAAAGCATCACTAATGGTTGCGCCACTCACCACTGTGCTATGGGACCTTAATATGCGTAAATAGTGAAGGGTGATGATCATCACCGAACAGCGATAATTATAGTAATAATTACGTGGGGCTTATATCCTGGTGTCGATTTTGGCCAAGAAGACCATGAATGGAGGCTTTTAGAACCGCGGCTTGAAGATCGTGACTTATTTAACTTTGTGTACTTCATAATGTGATCTGAATGCCAACAATAAACTGTATGATAGGTATCGAAATAACCGGCCAAGTGCCTGTCGGACCACGCATGATGGGTCCCGCAGTTGGGATGAATTCATCACCAGAACAAACTTATCATTGTAGTTGAAAAACATCTTCTCCCATAGCAATTTCAACTACCCCATCCAACTGCAAATGTCTGTTTGTACGCACAATATTGGGAGATTTATCAGGTTATTTTAAGACCATGCAGAGACTTCTTATAGGTGTTCTTGTAATCTTTAAGTGTAAAACTATTTTCTGTAGTTTTTCAAAATTGTAGGTTCAGTAGTTTCTGAGAAAATGGGGGTCAATTTTAAATATTTTCTCAAATAACTTTGAAACGATTTATTTCTAAACTATAAAGGTACTCCCTCACCGGGAGCATTCGCCTGTAATGTAGCGTTACAGATTCTATTTTGAGCATTACGTTCCAATAATGCCTCCCTGACAGACGAGCATTCGCCTGTAATGTAACATTTCAGATTAAATATTACAGACATTGCGCACTGTAATGCTCGGTTGTCCTGATCACTGATGTAATGCTCGAATTGTATCATTACAGGTTGCGCACTGTAATGCTCGGTTGTCCTCCCTCACTGATATAATGCTCAAATTGTATCATTACAGGTTGCGCACTGTAATGCTCGGTTCTCCTCCCTCACTGATGTATTGCTCAACTCTGAACGTTACATTACAGGCGAATGTTCCCGGTGAGGGAGCGCCTTAAAATTATAAAAAAATAAACTTCAGACCCGCACAGTAAGCCCACAGTTAGTTCATTTGATATGCAACACAGTACAGTGTGCAAAACTTTATTTTAATTTTCTTATTTGTCACCCAACAGTGACCCACTTAACCAAAATTCATTTATTTACGCAACACGTTCGTGTTTGGGTCGCAGAAATTGATATGTGTACCTTTCAACATAATCGATCCATTAGATTCGGATCAAATTACCTGTGAATGACGGACATATAGACAGACACACGAGTGATCCTATACGGGTTGCGTTTTTTCATTTCATTCGGAACACGGAACCCTAGAAACTATTTTATTCGTAGAGTCAATTAACAATTTTACGTAGGTACATAACCTACCTACAAGTCATCATTGCCTACACTACTACAAATGAATGCAAATGAAGTTTGCTTTTAAAATGGTAATCTTAGCAAGCCTTTGTCTTTTATGTATGTGCGGACTTAATGCCTGAGGCTTTCTCTACCAATCAACTAAGGGCGGTGGAGGGATAACATGGCAGGTGCATAATTTTTGATTGAATAAAAAGAATATTAAAAAGGTATCATAATTATAAATAAAATGGGTACACCTACCTACATATTAGAAAGGTTATAATTTACGCTGTATAATCAGCTGAAAGCAAATTCGTCGGTCCCGGAAACTGGGACTTTTCTTGTTCTGAAACTTTAGCCAAATACCCGATCACTGGTTATAAATGTTATAATACATCACATTGTTTACTTAAATCTTATGATAATACTACGTTCATTTCAATCAAAGGCCGATGAACTGTAGAAGCAGATTGAACAAGTTTCATCAAATTACAACTTTCTTCAAGCGTCTCAGAGATATTGAATAATTTTCGCATAAACTTTTGCATACAAAATGTATAAATAATGCATTAGGCAGATGGATTTCCATCGTTTATCTGACGTCAAAATGTTGGCTTATGCAATGTAAAACTTACAATTTTGAAATTAAGAATTAATTGAGAATGACCAACAATATACGTAGAAGATTTACTGAATCCATTTAAAAACAATGTATGCGATCTAATATGTACTAAGTTCTCTGGTATAACATGGGACTATTGAGGGCTGGCTTTAGTAATTTTTGGCTTTCAGACATTTTCTTTGCCAGAATAATTAGATAAAATATAATATTTTTTAATTTTCATAACTATACTACATGAAGCATTATTAAAAAAAAAAAAAATATATAGAAAACCTCTACACATAATTTTAATGTAAAATGCTCTAATTATTGTTTATTTTTATGGAATGGGCCTGCTCTTGACCACGAGCTTGCGTATTGGAAAGCAATGGACGAGGTCAACGAATAATCGGGCGTCCCCAAAATATGCCTATGCGCTCTTGCTTTGAAGTCAGCCATCAAAGTGGGTTCTAAATAAATAAATAAACTATCTTGGCACTGAAGACTTTCTAACCAAAGTAAATAAAAACTGCATGATCTTACAAATTCATAGTGGAAAATAACTCTAGACGTATTGAACCGGCACTACTTATTAACAAGTTGTTACAATTAATTACCTGAAGGAAATGGGCTGTTACGGCTGTTAGCCACTAACATGTTGATAATTGACTGGTATCAGTTTTTGTATGAATATGTTTATTAGTAGCCCGTTGTATGGTATCGTCCGGGAAAGCACTGCAACTATACCTAATTCGCTTGGTTTGAAGACTGGTGTGTTCCGGTTTAGAAGGTATCATCCTTATCATAATAAGCCAATAGCAGTTCGTCGCCGTGGAAGTGGCGAAGTTTTGGGGCAACAACATCTGAAATATTGTCGTGCGAGCGACATGAAGAAGCAGAAAGAAGATTTCACTGTTAAACGTATGTGTTAAAAGGTATGAGACCCGATAAAAATCCAGGCACATAAGACGTTTCAACTTTGATTTTAAGGTCGGAAAGGCATCGGTAGTCTGCTGGAGGTATTGCAAGTATCGTAGGTTGTCGTCACCGGTTGGAAACCTATTACATAAAAAATTGCACGGTAAAATATCTCCGCATGAGAATAAAATGATAACTGCTACGTCTGTTAAGGCAATGGTTCAAATTCTTCAGATATAAGAAAAGGAATAGAAATGGTTCAGATTTAGACAAACGAATTAATATCACAGCTATATCTTGCCAGTAAGCGATACTTTTTAAATTATTTTTCGGATTTTAATTCACGAAGATTTATAATATTTCCTCAGTTTTATATAACACATTGTAATCTGATCCGATTTATACATAAATATAAATATTTTGCACAATTTTCTAAAGAGCAAAGGTTATATCTGCTAAAAATGCAGTGGTGACGAAACAAAATAATACTTAAATATGTTGATATTATGTTATACAAAGCACTTAACCTGCTGATCTTTTTGATAGAAAGTGTTGCATAGTAGATTTTATTGAGTTTGTCAATTTCTGAATAAGTAAGCACTTTTAGATATTGATTAATTATTTACACCGCAAAATTTACATAAAATATCAATCCCAGATAGTAATTTCGTATTTTAATTTCAATGCTACCAGGAATGTGGTATTGTGTAAAAACAATTTATTGAATATCAGTAAATCACTGACACTATATTTTTTTTTGCTATTTATGTAGGTATGCTATTCGTTCCCTCGTAGCATTTAATAAGCTTGGAGATTCCCAAAAAGTAGGATCACAATATAATACTAGGTAGTCTAAAATCAATCGACTCAGCCCATCGCGGTCCACTGTTAAACATAGGCCTCCACCAGGCAGCGCCACAACAACCTATCCACCGTCATCCATATCCAGTCTTTCTTAGCCACACCTTTTCGAAAGCATCGGTCCATCTATCTGGAGGGCGTCAAGCACTACGCTTGCCGATAGGCGGTCTCCACTCCAGGACTCGTCTGCTCGCGGTGAGCGAACTTGAATTTATGGACAAATCCGATGTCAGCGTCCACATTTCGGCACCGTATGTCATAACGGGGGTGGGTCTCACTATTCCCGTTGTGCTTTTCCATTGACGGTAATACTGTTACTAGTTATATCACTAGTCCCGTTGCATTATTTTACCGCAACTTTCGCAACCAAGAAAACACTTGTTTATTTCAATAATTCTCGACTCGATATTTATGACCTCTTTATCGATCTGACCCCTAGTTTTTTTTTTGTATTTATAATTATTTTATAAATGTCTACGATGCGTGATTTGATGCATACTATTTGTTACACCCTGCTTTGAAAGTTATTTGTTTTTAGACAAAGTTTCATTATAATTATCTTATTGTGGCCATTTTCTGAAGAATATCTGCATACGGAGACTTTTTGTAGGAGGAAACGAGTCGCTATATCCATTCGTCGTTTTTAAGTCAATAGGTTACTGAGACAGAATTGAAAAAAACGTGCAGTCTCAGTATTACCATTGCAATGGGTAATGAATGGGAGTAGTGAGACCCACACATTATGGGCAGGATGCAATAGTTGAAGACCTTAGTCTTCAAACATTGTGGGATAGGCGACGAGAAGACTTGACGGGATTTTTCAAACGCTTGTCAACCCAACTAGATTATTTATATTCATATTCATTTATTTGCGTTCCACAAGGTTAAACAAGATGTTAACAAAAGGCTTAGAGCTAAGAGCCGTTGTAGACCCTGTCAGGGCACAGCAAAGAAAGTTAAAAATAAACATAAAATAAAATTGTACATGAAAACTTAATAATTACATTCGTATAAAAGTCAACAACAATAACATAAATAATTCTATTATCAATAAGTAGGTAGCCATTTTTCTTAAAATACTATTATTACATTTAGATAAACAAATATAACCTATTCTTTGGATTCTTTTGTCGGCTTTCTTCTCTCTGCTCTACAATTAACATAATTAATAACGCAGCCAAACTGCCCGATGGACTATTAATTTGAATAAATCAACAAAAAGTAAAACCACCATACCACTCTGCAACAAAACCTAATTAATAATATTGAAAATAATATTTTAGATAAAAACTTATCTATGTTCAATATCGCAAACTCATCAATCTATTGCACTACATCGGGTGTGGTCATTTGACCAACTACTGCTATAAAACACACTATACATCAAATCTGACTTAAATCTTTTAGCATGTATATATTAAACTGACACCATGCAACTTGTATTGTGCAATATCTTCGGAACAGTAGTTGCAAAAGATGCGCTCCAATTTGATGAGGTGACTCGCAATAGGCGATATTATTTGGTAAGAAATTCGGAATTGCATTAGTTGTAGGGTTGTCTAAGCACATTTTTTTATACCTAAAACCGTTTATCTGTGAAACGATATACCTGTAGGCCTTAAAAACGACGAACGAAGGGACTGATTGATGAAGGGACCAATTTTGACCTTTGAGGTCCTGTGTGGTCCTTTAAAAAATTACCTTGTCCAAAGTGACACAATACTGAATAGACAAATTTCGTAGTTAAATCTAGACTAGGCTGAGGATTATCTTGAAACTAGATTTATTCAAATTTATTGGTTAGTAAAGAATCAAGTTCAACTTTCAGTCTTGCTGACACCGGAACAAGTTTTTTTTTCCTTCCAAGAATTAAAAAATTGCTCTGTTATAGCCCTGTAATCTGCAAGTTCATAGAAACCTTAGTAATAATGTGAGTATTAAGCAACTTTTCAATTAAAACTAAAAATCTCTCGCTATTGCTCCTAGACCACAAGTTGCACTCATTTATTTGTGGTATCGAAACATACCTACACATTACTTAAATGTGTGAAGTCTAGGCTTCTTACGTTAGCTATTACGTGTTATAGCTTACTATTAGAAAGAAATAAATACCTGGCAAGATTCGATTTCCTCTACAAGGTCACATAGTGATCGCTTGTTAAGCAAAGACTTGATTAAAATGATATATTTGATAACTATTTTGACTATCTCTTCAATCGAAAAAATATCAACGAAGTGTGGGCGTTTTTTTTAATGAAAATGAATTAATTGTAAAGGTTAAGACGTGGATTTATAATATTTTATTGAAATTAAACATTACATTTTTACAATTAAATAAAAACAGTATAAAACGATCATGTGTAAGTTATTTGATCTATAGATCATATTATAGTCACATTAGCTACGCATTCGAAGCACGCATTTCCATGTAGGCAAATCGTCACCTATCTGTAGAAAAACTATTGTGTGGAAAATGTTAAAGCAACTGTTGCTATATCGAAACGAGACGTAATTGCTCAAATCGACCTACAAGTGCCAGATAAAATGCCAATTATTTGACGTTTGTTACGTTTACAAGTGAATCCAGGCGTTAAACACTGCAACTTCTCTCGGATAGAGCACAGTATTAGTACCGCTAATCCCTGCAGGTGTAGCGGGCACGTAATACACTAATTTCACCCGACGTTGCTTGTGGTCGCGCGTCGCATCTCGCGGTTTATCTTACAAAACAACGGGGATTTACTGTTCGAACATTTTCGTTTTGTTTTCAGTGATTTTGTGGGGAAAACTATTATGTTTGGTGAAGATTGAAATGCGAGGTGCCGTGTTTGCTGTAGTTTATACCTTTACCTACATTAGTGTACCTGGTGCTGTGGTTGGTTGATTGTTGACAATAAATTTTATTGCTCTGAGATCTGCGAAGAAATGATTCTGGACACCGCTAGTGAACATAAAGAAATAACTGATTGTTTAGCAAAGATTCATCTCTTTCAAGCAATAGATACTATTGCACAGTCTTCTCCCAAGACACTCGTCCCGCATTGTTCTCTACAGCAACATTTTTGCAGCAATTCTCAACGGCCATTAGACACAGACGCTTTATTAAGTACGACATATTTCATTATACGTATATTATGTTTATATTTTCTATGACTATCTCATATTAAATAGAGATAAAATTAAACTGATACAAAGATTTCTCCTTAGTAAACAGGCCTTGTCTTTACAATATGAATGACTATGTATGTCATTGAATAACACGACTTAACACCTTTTACGAATTGTATAACAGTATAACAAAGATAGCTAATCTTATGAAGCTACCAGGCTATCAGAAACTACAGGCAGGCTTGACTCAACGCAGCACTATCTACCGTACATTATGATTACACCGATGCTATCTTCCCAAGTATAAAGTGTGAAATATGCCACTACGCCTCTTCGACCGAGGGGGTATACTTTTGCAACCGAACAACCGATGCTTATAACAGTTTTTGCTAGATAATAACTTTATCTGATTTTTAGATAAAGATTTAGATATATTTTTTTTAGATAAATATGGCTGGTTGCTTAAATCATGCGTTGCGGACTTTAATTCGATTGTGCGTTTACTACGATGTAGTTAAAATAAATCCCAGAGCTTTTTTAACGTTTTTCAGATAATATAGGACTTGATAATCTGAAATTGAGAATATGTAGCCTGCAAACTCAAACTCAAACTCGTTTATCACTCAAAGGCATTTATTTCAATTAAAACATTTAGAGGCACTTTTGAATTGTCAAGGAGTCAGGCAGTCAGAAATATGAAGCTAGTTGCTCATTTCAAAGTGTAGTAGGTATCTGAAGAACGGGCAAGAAACTCTCTCTCTTTTAAATTTTATTGTTACAAAAATAAAGCTAGATAGTAATTAGCTTGTTTCTTCTTTATTTTATTAATCTGGCACTCTGGTACAATTATAGGCTGGTGAGCTCAAAATTTCCGAGACCCACGATGCATAAAATTATCTCACTATCGTCGAAAATTGCAACGTCACCTTATCTTACTCCCAGAACAGTTACGTCATTGACTCACAAACGGTTACTATGAAAAATGTTCTTACAATGAGTGTACAAATATAGGAAAAGCAGATACGATTGAGCATAATGCTAGTTTGCAATTCTCGGGACCACCCATATACATGTAGGAACAGAAGTCGCACTTGAATTAACGTCGTGATACATGAAGCTTTCTAGGTATTTGGCCATTTTTTTCAGCATATGCACATAACTATGCAAAAAAAAAGCATTTTTTTGTAAAACTTGGTTCTTCTTTCTACCTTTTGCACTAACTAATATATTTTTGTTACTATAATTAGCAGTCTTTATCGAAATATCTGTTTCACGCATAAAACACCTTGAACTGTCTTGAAAGAATATTATAATTATGTTTTTTTTATTGCTAGTCTACAGTTAGTCCCACACCTGGGCAAAGGCCTCCTCTTTGTCTTTTTAAACCTCTCTAGTCTATGCGATTTCTAGCATGTTGGATTTGGCATATATTTTTTCGCTTGTGGCTATATTGTGAACCTTCTTCAAATATTTATTTTGTCGTAGAAAGGAATACGTGTTACGCATGCGCTGTGTACGCGTCAGTGTGCGGGCTTGTATATTTGTATAGAGGTGTTAGTACAAGAGTATAATATTTGTGAGCACATATTTGAAATTAAGATTATTTTGTCGTGAATGAATGAGTTTGTTTGATGAAAGTGATAAGACTTATTTGCTGTTCAAATAATAATACAGATTATATTAAGGGTTTGTCTTGTTCTAGTATGAAATTATAGTAGCACTGTTCATTTCAAAGTGCTAATATTACGATAAGTGCTAGTATTACTAATATTACGACAATGGACAATTCAAGCTTGCTAGTTGCGATACATCCTGCCTAAAGCATTGTTATGAAATAGAAAATTCCAAAAAAATATTAATTCGCAATGCATCATGCTCATCACATTCCATCAGTGTTCATACAGGTATATTTATTTAGATTCTACAGGTTGTGGTATTTTACAGAACACCATCTTATAGCTTATTTACCTATCAAAATCGTATGACACTCATATTACTCATCATCATCGTATCAGCCACAAGACGTCCACTGCTGAACATAGGCCTCCCCCAAGCACCGCCACTTAGATCTATTCTGTGCTTCCCGCATCCAACGGATTCACTTTTTACATATTTTTTAACACTGCTACCTCTGAAAAGCATTTTTATTAATTTTTTACTGTTTGAGCATTCTAAACTCTATTTTATACTATTAATTTGACCTTTTGCAAAAAACCTTTGAATATTTTATATTCTGACATTTTCATCATAAATTGTCACCCTGTCCGATTTTACTTTTCCATACCATAGACATAACACACTATGGGCAGGTACACCCGAATTTCTTCTAAACTTTCTATAAAGCTAGGGATACACTTTAGCCTCAATTATTATTCGGGAGTCACGAGCCGACTTCCGGCCACCGTAGGCGCGGGCTTGCGGACGGTGAGCAAAGGGTAGCTCGTCGTCCGGTAAGGACCAGGCCCGGGTCGACGGCGCGTTGTGTTCCACGCGCGTCTCAAAGAGATGTCAGCACCAACTGACGGGGTCCGTAAGGACCAATGCCTGCTAGGGTTGCGGGTTTGTCCGAAAGGGATATCGCGGCCCCGGCACACGGGCAACGGAAGGAACACGGATGGGTTTTAGTCAGTAAAAGTCTGACACGCCCTCTCGCTCCGCCCAGAGCGGGAGAATACATTTGATGATTTCCCATCCTCAAAAAAAAAAAAAAGCCTCAATTATTATAGCTCCTACACACTGCCGCCGGGCAAGCCGCGGCGCGCCCGGCCCTGCCGCATAAAGCCGCACAAAGGAAATGAAGGTGCAAAAGCCGCAGGTACGTGCTGCGCGGCAAAAGCCGGCGGCCTTGCCACCGGCATTGTGTGTAGGAGCCATTAGAGTAGATGTAGGGTTTCCAGTGTAAGGCTACCTGTCCATTGGAGCAGAGCGAGGCAGCGGAGAGGAGCGTGACAGCGGAGTGGAGCGGAGTTGCGGGCAGTGTCTATCCATTGAGGCGGAGCGAGGTAGCGGAGCGGAGTTACGGACTGTGGGGAGCGAGGAAGCGGAGCGGTGTTGCGGACTGTGCGGGATAGACCGAGTTCACGCGACGAGTAATAATTCCCCACTCCGGTTCCCCGCTCCGCTTCTCCGCTCCGTTTCCCCGCTCCGCTTTCCGGTTTTGTATGATTTTTTAAACTAATTCGCAAATCCCTGTCCACTGAAGCGGAGTGGAGGTTTTATGCAATTCCATAGGTTAATATTGGCACACCGCTACTCCACTCCTCTCCTCTCCGCTCCAGTGGACAGGCAGCCTAAGCCATTTTTATTAGTTCTGGCCGTCGTTCAATAAGAAATATCTTCATGTTTGAAATATTTAACATATGCTTCCAGAATGCTTAGACAAGGACGATAAAAACGGCCGTCAAACGTTTGTTTCAGTTTGATTTTTTTTTTTTCTGGGGAAGCCTTGATGGGTCTCCATCCATCAGATTGTGGAATCCCACTTTGTGGGATTCGTTAGAGAATGGGGATGAAATTAATATTTTGTTCCGGCTACGAAAAACGACGAAACGAAAATAATAATCCCGAGGTCCATAAGACGTCGGAAGGCATCAGCAACGCATCGTGTGGCCTCACTTTTAGAATGTTGTAAAAGTAGTATTTCTTATTCCCATTTACTTTAGTATGTATGTTGATATTCTGTACTCTTAATTTTCATTTCCATCTATGGTTTCACAGCGGGGATCATTTCGTATTGAGATCGGTTTGGAACAAAATATTAATATTATCCATATTCCTAACTAATCCCACAAAGTGGGATCGGATTATTGGATCCAATCGGAGTAAGCCGTGATGGAGTCTTAGGTCGGTTTTTCCTTGAGTCTAGTTCTAACACAGTTTCGAATAAAAAAATTAAACGTTTAGTTCCGTGTAACTAGGTATATTGTGTGTAATAATATGTGTGTAATCTATTCTCCAAATACCATGTTAAATAAACATTGAGTGTACCACCTGCGTATTATTTCTCCGTCACCCGATCCTCTCACCTACCTCTGTAGGAGGCCCATTACGTCAGAAGAACTCTGACCGCTTGACGTAAATCGCCACGGCTGACCATCATTCCTCAACACAGAGGCCTCCGACGCTGGGGCACTCCTCCCCTGCGCCATAGGAGAACAGGACGCTTCCCTTACTGCACGTGAGGCACCGTGAAGTGTCTCTGCTGCGCTCCTCTCCGGCGTGGCGTGAGATGACGCAATGCTCCGAGAGAGGCTCCGACATCAGAGCTCGGCGTGGCGTGCGGCGCCATCGCAGCCCTCCCTCTAGCGTGAGGCGTCACATAGCGCATTCACCATCTCAAAACCTAGTATAACCTTTTTCCTCCTTTGATCAGGGTTAACAAACCTGCTCAGCGTAAGACGCTACAAATATGCTCTTCCACACTACCTGCTACCTCCACTCCTCGTTCCTGCCAGTCTGTCTGCCTACATGCCTACCTGTCTGCCTGCCTGCCAGCCGAACCTGTCTCTACCTTTCCCCGAGCGTTCCGCGTCGCGGGAAGCCGACGTGAACCTCATACTTTTTTTATTTACATCTGTCCTACTTAGTCTTTATTCTTTTGTTTTTGAATACTATTTTTATTTGCGTGATTTACATTTAGCTCCTCCAGCTTAACGCAACGTAACAAGCTCTATACAGTTCTGTGCCCGCCCAGTATGCACAATAAGGCCCTATCGTCAAGAATATTATGTAGTAACACAACATTACATCGAGGATGTCGTCGGCCCATGAAATTGTCCGCTACACCGCCCGCTTCCTAGTTTATAACTCAATCTACAAACAACTGGGTGTGTTTGTTTGTTTGATTTGATGTAAGTGGGTCTTATTCAATAGGGGTCCGCCTATACAGAGGAGCTCAACTCGTACATGGAAAAAAATAGCTGGATGACTTTGTCGATATGGACCATACCTACAAATAATTCTGCTAAGGCATCCTCCGTCAATAATTTTGAATTTTCCCCTTTTATATTTTTAAGGCCAAAGGTCAAAATTTTTAGGAATTCAACAATCAGGCTGTTTGAAACTACCTCGTATCTGAACTGACAGATGAAAATAGACAACTATGATCAAATGATCTTTCAGATTGTGATTTATCAATCAAGCCAGTATATTGCAGATGATTGAACATAATTAATTTAACATAGTGACATCGGAAAGCAGTGGTTGCTCAGTGGTAACGACCCCGACTTACAAGTTGTAAGTCATGAGTTCGTATCTAGGCGCCAGCCTACCATCGTGAGGAAACCAGCATGTCCTAGAACCAACATGTGACATCTACCAAGCCGTGTCCGTGGTGATTAAAACCCGCTCCCTCACATAGAGAGGACGCATATGTCCCAGCAGTGGGAACGTTACAGGCTACATATGCTATGCTTTTCCTCAGCTCAAACTGCATTTTAACTGAGAGACAGTTTGATAATCCAATTCTCCAAAAAGTAAAACAAAAAAAAATCAAGTTAATCAAACGTCTTGAAGTTGGTGAAAATTACGTTGAAAGATTCAGTTACATAGATAGATAGATAGATACAGGTCAAGCTAATAAAAGCGTAGTAAATAGGTATGCTTACTGGGTTTTCGCTAGTGTGATTTATTTTGTACAAAATTATAGTTCATTAGGTTGAACGCCCAACTAGCTGTGACTAAAACCTGCTGGTTCACATATAGCTTGTAGGCGATAGTTTGATTAATTTGTACGTTTTTGTTCACTCGAGAAACCTTATTGTTTTGGAGTTCGTTGCGTGACCTGTAACGTGTAATTTATTGTTACAACTTCTTTTGTTTCTAGATTTATTGGCTGTTTCATGTCATGTGGGTATGGAAAGTATGCTCAGTTTTTTCAGAAAAAAAAGGTTTTATTTTATGTACTTTGCAATGCTGCTTTTATTTTTGATTACTTATTTTGTTGGAAACCCTGGAAAGATGTAGATACATGTTTCACAGCCAGCCCAATTAATTAATGGCATAAGTAGTTGTTTCAAGATAACTGGACCACAATTTTGAGAAAACCCTATTAAATTTACAAGTTTACAATACATCTGTATTGTAACATCAGGTTTTAGAAAAACTAAAATAAATATCGCTCTTGTTTAAAGTGAAAATATCGAATTTTGGTAATCACAAAAACAAGTTTACAATGATTATTTTTAGCTACTTATACAGAAGCAGTAACTTACACAAATATAATCATAACCACAGTACTATACTATACTAATATTATACTTTAAGTATTGTAATACATAGATAGGTATTCAATTAATTCTTGCGATCACCCAAGAATAAATAATCAAAAATAAAAATAACAAGATGCATCCGAGTTTGAAATAATAAATAAACTCTTAGAAATAATTCAAAAGAAAACGCTGGAACTATCTCTCATTTAAATTCATGAAAAAAGAATGGTTATTGGATAAGAATTTTTATGAATCTATTTCAATTATTTACTTGTTGTGTTGTGCGCAATTTAAAAAAAAAAGACAGTATTGTAGACACTTCATTAATCCCTATAAGGCAATATAAAGCCTGATAGGCGATCAATTAAAAGGCTGCTTCCATCTGCTAAACTCGGTAGGTAATCATTCAAATAAACTTAAACTCTTTGCATCAATAGTTATTTGTTATGCAAAGCTGCAAAGTTGTTTTTTGGCGCGACTTCTTGTATCTGAGCAAAGCGCGGGTTTCCAAGGTACGAGACGCAGAATAACTTTGCTGTCGAGCGAAACACGCAACTTTTCACCTCACTACAGCGAGGAAAATGTTAGGTAGGTACAAGAAAAACAGCTTAAATAATATATTTAATTAGAAAACTCAATTCGGCATTATGTACCGCTTGAATTACTTTGATATCTTCATCGATTTTATCAAAAAATAAACCAAAATGATGGAAAATTAATTGAATAAAGAGAAGAAAACTTTAAAAATATTTTTTTTTTCATGAAGTCGTGCTGGCCAGTGCGATTATTCTAAAAATGAGGTTGGCGCACTGACATGAAATAAGTGTTAATGCATTTTCAGTGGAGTGGCGATATAGAAAATTACTAAATTCGAATTTTATCTAACGAACTTTTGCACCCATATTTCGAATAATAAACAGAATCTTTCCGAGGTTGTGAGGTGATCTTTCCGAGGTTGTGTGGAGGGTTTAAGTATACACATACGAGTATATTAAGGTTTTGTGTCAATTGGAAATGTGCTTAATCTTACTAATACTTACCTAAAAGGACGCAAACAATTTACAGAAATTTCTAGCGTCTGTGTAAAAAAAAAAAAGAAGGAATGTTGCTTCTTCTAGAAGAAATATCAAATCTGGTGTCCCACAGGGCAGCATAATCGGCCCCTTACTATTTTTACTGTATGTAAATGATCTGCCAAACCAAATGCCAAAACCAATGGTCCTTTTTGCAGATGACAGCACTTTGATAATTAAATGTCATAATAAAGTTTCTTATGAAGCTAATGTCAATAGTAAGCTTGAAAAATGTATAAATTAGCTTAATAAAAAAAACTTAATTATAAATTTAGAGAATACAAAAGTAATACATTTATATCAAAGAATAGCAGAAAATAAAAAAGGATAAGGATAAGGTAATAATAATAGTAGTAGTATATAGCAGTGATAGCCTAGTGGTGTGACCGTCGGACTGCCAAGTCATAGGTCTCGAGTTCGAACCCAAGGAACGCACCTCTGACTTTTCGGATTTATGTGCGTATTGTATAATTATCACTTGCTTCAAAAACGGTGAAGGAAAACATCGTGAGGAAACCGGCATGCGTGAGAGATATTTCTTGACGGCATGTGAAGCCAAGTCAGAGGCCTATGGGCGGCTTTAAAACTCTGACACCAGGTTAGTTACTAACCACACGAAACGAAGAAGATCAAAGGATATTAGACACAAATATGTATATAAATTATAATGAACAAACAATAGATAAGGTCAATGACGTAAAATTTCTAAGAATTTCAATTGTAATGTCAAAATAGCCGACTGACATGGAAAACTCAAGCAGATGAAGTATGCAAAAAACTAAGTTCAGCTGCACTTTATATATTTTTATCAAAAAAAGTTAACTGTCAGACAGTATTGATAGCATACCGCAGTTTAGTTGTTTCTGTATTGATGTTTGGTATAATATTCTGGAGCAACTGTAGCGAGAGCGAAAATATTTTTAAGGCGCAAAAACGCTGTATTAGATCTAGTTTTAATCTCAAAGTGACCGACAGCTGCATACCTGTGTTAAAAAATATATAATCTATTAACTTTTGCATGCCTGTATGTACTAGAAATAGCCATTTTTGTTAAAACAAATGATCACTTAGTCCCGACTTTAGAAATACTAGAGGACTACAAGTTTAAGAACTCAATAAGAAGACAAGTTATTCATAGGTGCATTATTGAGAAAGAGTGTTATGTGCATGGCTCCTCTTATTTATAACCATGTACCAAAAATGATTAAAGTGCAACCTTTTAGAAGATTTAAAAAGTACCTTAAAAAATTATTTATCCAAAAATGCTGTTCTCTGTAACAGATTTTTTAAATGGCAAGACTATTTCATTTGGAATGTTCATTATATTAAGTAATTAAATAGCTTTAAATAAATATAATGATTTGTAGTTTAAGTCAATAAACAAATTTGCATGCCATGAGGTAGAATGTTTAGGATTCAAAAAAAGTGTAACCCCTAATTGTATTAATTACCTACATTCTATGAAAATAAATAAATCTCTCTAGCTATCTATGGTTAACGGGCGACGGCGCGGCGCGACGATAGTACAGGGTCAATGACCTTTTCTTCGGCTATTAGTATGCGATCATTGGTTCGTTTCCTTTTGATCCCAGTAGTATGGTATCGGTTTATAAATTTGCCAACATCCACGCGAGCTAAGCCGTGGGCGACAGCTAGTGTATAATAAAAATGAAATGCTGTTCGTTGGTAAGCGCATCACTTGAGAACAGCTGTACCAAATTGGCTTTTTATTGTTTTAAAATGTTCGTAATTGCCCGAATCAGGTTCTTACGGAAAGAAAAAATTTGAAAATGGCCGGGAAAATTGGTGCATTTTCTATGGGAATTTTGTATGTGTTATTGAAATTTGGACAGGACCACGTCTGTCGGGTCAGATAGTGGGTAGTAAAACATGGGCAGGGAATCTCATTATTAAAAAAAAACACACACATAAGATAAGTTAGCGCGGACTTAAACGGACGGAAAGGCGGACAAACATTTCATCTTACAATATTTAAAGATTTCAGTTTTTTGGTTTCTCATGCCCATAATTTTATTGTCTGTTAGTCTGTTGCGTACATGTGTAGGTACCTAGTACCGTAAGCTCGTACAATGTGAAATCCCACAAAACCGCACGACCGCGCATGTATCGCACGCGCATTAATAGTAATAAAACGCATTATCGTGACTTTACTCTGCAAAGTTGGGCAAACGCCAAACATTAGCGCTTTCTAATGAGCGCGCATTACCAAAGGGTGAGAGAAAGTCAGGTTTAATGAAGAATTTAATTCGTTTGTCATGTTTATGTAATTGGTAAGTTGGTGCCACCACCAGCAGGTGTCGCATTAAAAAAACATGCATTACAAAGTGAAAACTATACCTTTCCTTCATCGCAGGTGCATCTGTTGTTACGTGCGTATTTCGAACCCACAACCTGTGAGTGTGACACAGAAGCCAATCGCTCAACCATGACTATGCAAAGCGAGCCGTCAAAAACCAAGTGGTATTTACTTCATCAATTACATATATATATATATATATATACGTCATTGTTAACAATGATTTCTCTGTAGTTAACATGTAATATTTTTGCATGCACTCGTTAACGCAGAGTCTACAGGCAAACTGTCTCGTTTTATTTAAAAGTAAACGACAGCATTATGACTGTTGAGACTTACAGGGTTCTTGAATGACAAGTTTTATGAAAAGAGAGTTTACATGCACGAGTTACCGCAAGTAAGATGTAATTTTAGAAATAAAATGAATAAGTGCACTCCCAAACAAAGATAGCTGACGTGGCTCAAAAGGTTGCTCAATTTAAATGGAACTGGGCAAGACATGTCTGCAGCTTGTGGGCCCAAATAGCACAGAACTAGGGCCATGAGAGAGTGAGGCGGAATCGCTGCAGATCATGAAGGAGATGCCGGAGAGAACCAGACAGATTCCGCAAAAACTGGAAAAGGACGTGCGGGCTCGCGAACTGCGGAAGAAGTGGTTTTCCCAGGAGCGGGACAGAACAGGCTAACAATAAAAAACCGCCAAGTGCGTGTCGGCCACGCTCAATGAAGTGTTCCGTAGTTGGTATGAATTTATCCCAAGAACAAACTTAATATTGTAGTTGAATAACACGTTCTCCAATACACTGCAAATTATGTAAGTTTGTATGCACAATATTGAGAGATTTACCATGTTACTATAAGACCACAGACTTCTTATAGGTTTTCCTGTAATCTATGACTAAAGAACCAATCTCCATACAAAAAAAAAATTGGCTCAGTAGTTTCGGAGATAAGGGGGGAATGGTCAATTTTTATAAATTTTCTTAAATATCTTTAAACGTATTTATTTTAAATTTATGAAAAATATATTTGATATCCTCACAATAAGCTCTTGCATTTGATATGACACACGGTACAGTTAGCAAAACTTTTTTTTTTCTTGTGTCCCTTCCAAACCTGACCCCCATATTAAAAATTCATTGATTCACGTTAGACATCCATGTTTGGGTCATAGAAATACATAAGTGTACCAAATTTCAACCTAATCGGTCCATTCGATTCGGAGCAACTTGGCTGCGGCAGACGGACAGACAGACACACGAATGATCCTTTAAGGGTTCCGTTTTTTTCCTTTTGAGGTACGGAACCCTAAAAAGAAGTTAAATTGAGTTAAAAGAGTAATCCCAGTTACTGAAAGGCTATTTAATTTAATCTGTTAACAATTGAAATGATATGTCGATTTCAATTTGATCAACCAATCAAAAAATTAGTTAGTCTATCACATTATTTTACAGCTTTAGTAATGAGACTCGTGATAAAGCTTTCAAACTGAGAGTTCACGTACCGTCAGAAATAAAATAAACATAAGAATGTTTATTTTCCCTGTTAACTGGGAAGAAAAAAAATCAAACTCATGGCAGTAACAAATTACAAATGAATACAAACATAATATTATAACTACCTACTGTCATTTTCAGAGGTGCATTTTAAAGTGTTAAACCAAAATTTCCTTACACAAAGCGCATTCGCGAATTCTAACCTCATACATTCTTCACTCATCTTCACCTTTCATCCATTACATAAAAATCGCGCTAATATGACATTCAAAAGTTACATCAGATGTATTGGTGTTGCGCGGGAGTTTGCCTATCCAGTCGTGTTCCGTTCAACGTCGGCGAATGACGTGCCGCGTTCCAAATACAAACGATTTGACGCTTTCTGTCGCGCGGAAATTTTATGTCAAATATTTTGATTTTTGTTTATAATTTTGGAAGTGTGTAACGTGATTGTGTTATATGCTGTTTTTATTTGGATGCTTTTTCGGGATACGGGTGAGGTTTTCTTTTATGTTAGTTTAGTAATATAAGCTTTCAGTGTTTGTTTATTTTAGCGGTATTTCAATTACTGTAAAATCATTTCTAAAATTTATTTCTGATAATTTCAAGCACAGAAACATTTCTACTACCTACTATATAAGTCATTTTCAGTTCTTCGGTATTGTTTTAGTCATAAAACTTATGTTTTCTTCCTATTCCATATTTATTTATAGCTTTTCCCAACAGACAGTAGCTCTAAAAACTGTCTTCTCAGAATTACTATAGTGGTACTAGTGGTAGTA
Source organism: Agrochola lota (assembly GCA_947364205.1). Taxonomy (NCBI): domain Eukaryota; kingdom Metazoa; phylum Arthropoda; class Insecta; order Lepidoptera; family Noctuidae; genus Agrochola; species Agrochola lota. The sequence goes on from OX376227.1 coordinate 815,917, forward strand.
GAAATGTGCATACAGCTACCAAGCGCGCCAGTAATGTGTTATAACTGTACGAAGAGATCGTATCTGTAATTAAAATGTTAGAACCAACGACTGCAATGAGTTAACATACAAATATGCAATAACAGAGATTTGCTTGATGTTAACCGCGGTTCAACAAGTTTGTAGGTCAACATTTAATTTAGATGATGATTTTTACTGTTTTTCGTAATAGCCCTTTACGGTTTAATTCAAGAGAAGGTAAAGGCATCATAATAAATTCTCCTATCTGCTAATTATACAAACTGCAATCACAAACCTTTCGCAAAGCGTGATGCTTTAAACTACCACGATTGTGACCTGTGAATGCAGTTATTACTAAACTCATTTTTCTTTTTTCCTTTTCCTATTAAAAATATTTCTAGATTCTTGGTAGAGCTTTTATATGCTAAGTATTATTCATAAATGAAGCTTTTCTACTGATATTAGCAAGGTTGTTGACCCGGCAGTTACTGTTCAAGTAGAAAATAAACTGCTGTGCGTTTATCATTTTCTTCTATATTATAATGCATTAGAGTTAACGATATCCATAATTACAGCAATAAGTAATCATATTAATTTCATAAAGAGAAAAGTTTTGTATCGGTCGATGAGAAAGCTTGTCTATTAACAATATTGTCTTTATTAAACAAATGATAGAGAAGAAGATAAAAAAATAAAATGTAAATAGTACCGGACCATCATCAGCTGCTACTGTGTAAAGTTCACTTCAAACTACCGGCTACCGTCTACTAATCGCACGCATCGCACTTTAGAATTACGTCACCGAAAAGTAAAGCCCATAAGGATACACTAGTCGACGGCTCGAACTTGTTGGTGTGCGTAACTAATATGCATGCTAATTTAGTCTAATTATTTATTTAGTATTAGTTATTTATTTATATATTAATTAATTTATTTTGTGAAAAAGACAATAATTTATAACGAAACCGAGCGCGTAAAATTTCATGAACAGACGTTTGGGCGTATTGATATTATGAAAAAAATGCTGAACATCAACTCAAAATAAAATTATTGTAATTATTTAATACATTATCTATCCCTGTATGGTTTCTAGTTTACTATTTCTCACTACATAAGTTATTTATTTACACCCAGACACGAGTTAAGATTAGTGTTGAAATATGGCAGTTTCGATTTTTTTCCAATTCTGCTTCCATACAGGGCTAGATAATTACAAGACAAATTGATATAATTTTTAGTTTTGAACGTACACCGTCAAACAGATGAGTAATCACCATACTACGTTACCGACTAGCGTATCCTAAGAATGGTCAAATGTAGTATTCTTGTAATTATTCCACTTGGAAAAAGGGTTCGTAACCATAGTTTGATAATAACAGTATTTAGTAACAGACAGGAAGGCGCTGGTGCTCATCACAGCACATCTCTAACCCATTAATGTAGTGGCCTTCTTAACAAAAAATCAGAATAAACTGTTGTAGTTTATTCAGATTTTTTGTTAGTTTACTAATAATAATAATAATAATAATAAGAATTTATTGCATAAAACAAAGTCACATTGCACTGCATACATTCGGTTGACGTTTTCAATACAACTTTAGCATAGGAGTACAATCAATTTCAACTCTATCCCTTAAACTAGGTCAGGCCTGTATCTTAATAAAATCAATGCATTTATAATGATCAACATGATAATACTAATCAACAAAATAACGAATGATGCTGATAATTAAAGTTCATGTGACTTGCAAATATAAGTTATTTAATGTGTCAATAAGGTTACATAATTTGTATTTGTAAGGTATCGAGGTCATTTCAATCATTCATCGTTTTATAGTTGGCGATAAAGATCTTTGTATGTGAAAGTTAATAATAAATTTATCATGTAATTTGTAGTAGCGTTGGAGTTTATTTGTACCTTTAACTTTGTACAACTAGGCCGGGGAAATTAGGTTTGAACCCTGCACTAAATCATAACAGCGATTTTTTTCCTGAATCGTGTTTTTGAACTTAGCTCTACAAATAATATAAAAAATTAAACAATTTCCAGGACCGCATCAAGGTAAAAAAAAACAAAAACGCATTTTTGTGAATAAAAATTGAGGCAAAATATACGTAGTTAACAGGAAAATTTTGATTATATTATGTAAAAAATTCGTAAAACTAATATATTATTTCAGAATTAAATATTTTCGTCCACGGAAATTTCCAAAAAATAAAATTACGTTTTTTTTTTATTGTATTTCAAGCAAAAATATTAACAGCAGTTTTTTTGCATTAAATTACTTAATTAAATATTTTAATACGCTATTCAACAAAATTAAACATATTGTACTAGCGCAAGATATTAATAAAAGTTTTTTTCCAATAACGGTTCAGGCAAAAATGTAACAGAGTTAAATTTAGTTTAACTTTTATTTATAGGGTCTATCCGACCTAATTACTAGAAAATTAAACACATTAAAGCAAAATGTTATATACCTATCTATTAAAAAATAAAATGCTTTAATTTGTATAATTACTATAATAATAATTATTATATAATAATTATCAATGTAATAATTTGTACATTTCTCTACTAATCGATTCTGATATAAGTTATTTACAAGATTATTATTAATTAATTACTTCACTTCGAGAGATTGTTAGACATATCCTCTTATGAATAAACTATATTAAAAAGCTCATTTGCACGTTCTTGTCATTAGTAGGATTTTACCAAAATAAAGTTTCTAGAATCGCGTGGCATTTAAAATGTCGGTAGCCAAGTGTTTAATGATGTTAGTAGCCAAATGCATTATTGTACTTTGTGTATGACTACCAGTAAAGCCGTGTTTGTGTCATATTATGATGTCGCATGCATTTTCTTATTACGAAAATCCGTATCGATAAATCGATGGTAAGTAAGAGTGTAATGATTATTCAAAGGTCATTTCAGTGCCTATCACGCAGTTTCTCCTTTCTTTTAGAGCTATTAACATTTGATCTTTCCTTAGAATTCCGATAAGTCTAGCCAATGTATGTTTATCTCAAAGAAGTGTTGTTAGCAGCGCCCTAGAGCAAGGGAAAGTGTGTTTCTAAGACTAAAGAAAGTGCAGTTGCAATAAATATTGTAAAAGAATAAATAGATACGAAAAATGATTGTTAAGGTTTAAGATTATAACCACTACGTGTTGAAGAGATATTGTTTTTGTACATAGTTTTTCTTAGATCTTACTATAGGTATGGTTCATGTACAGTAACATTTTGTAGTCCTTCAAAACTGTCAAAAGATCAACCTATTTAGAAAATGAGGCTTTAAAAAGTTTAATTCGTAACAACAAAGTTAGATATAGCTTCTTATAGTAACTAAATTACTTAGTCAGTCTACGCATCTATTCAAGAAATTAATCAAAAACAAACCAGAACGTCTACTTATAATACAGTTCCATTCCAACTTAGTCAACACCAAAGTTTGAAACTGTCGTCGCTTAGAATTCAATTCATTCAATAAATTACATTTATTCATACACAATTAACATATGAATACTTTGAATAGCCATACATTATGTTACGGAGAAAATTTAGTTACGAAACAGTTACGAGAAAAAGGAAATTTCTTAATATATTCGTCGTTTTTTATACAATTGAAGTCGAATAGATTGCATAGTTTCGCGTTTAAATAGGGTTTGCATAGTGATTAGTGAACAGTTATTGTTCGTGCATTATTCATGTTTCTTTGCTCGACTTGCGCAACACTAACTATTTGTTATTAACATTATGTACTTTTTGCGGAACGATGAATGTGTTACGTGTGTGGTTCCGTAGTGATTTTTAAATTAATAGCCTTGGATGTGGACTGTAGATTGACATATTATTACTACGCCCTTTGGAGAGGAGCATAGATATTGGTAAATTTCCACTACCTGCCTCAGTTCACATCGTACGGAATATTTTATGTAAAAGCTCTATACAAAGTACTTATTATAGAAAGGAGACAAAAGCGAGATGAGGCAGACCTTATCTTAAAAAATTATGCTCTAAATATAAGTTCAGTACACGAGGCAAGTATTTTTTGTAATAGTACCTTAACTTAACTCTATACTGGAAAGTCACAGAACCCTAATAATCTAAAATTAAATAAGTGACTGATGTCCATTGTCTGTCCATCGCAGCTGAGGTACATTTTTGTGAAACATATGAACAGCGCAATCATTTCCGCTAACATTACTGAGAACAAGCATACTCGTAAGTCATAATGTAATAGAGTAACATTCGTTTTACTATGTCTGCTATAGTATTTGTCTTTCTCTAGGTTGTAGTATTTGTTGGCATCGTATAATCAGATACTTTTGACAGTTTTTATCTTCTCTGAAAACAAAAATCGTCCAAAAGACTAAACATTTCGTCAAAACATTGAAGAGAATATTCTAATGGCATGGCAAAGAGAGAGAGAGAGAGAACTCCCTCTCTCTCTCGCTCTCTCCCTCTTCCAGACAATTCTCTCTTTTACTAGTATCAGAATATTGTTTTAATTTAATTACTGTACAGTAATTAAATTAAAACAATATTCTTTCGACGTACTTAAGAAGATTCGAAGTACGTAACTACGTAATTATGTGCTAGAGACTAAAACAATTTTAATAATAATCTACTTTTTCTTCAAAAAACTAAATCTAACTGTTGAAGTTGCAAATTAAAATATAAACTCAATACATTTATTACCTTACACGGTACCTATAATAATTATTAATACCACCCACCATTGGTTTATTTTAAGACTCAATTATAAGAAGTACAAGATCGTAAGTCAAACCAATAGAACCTCACCTAACTAGTTATCAAGTGACAACTGGGTGAAGTGAATCAAGTTCTTGCACGATAACATTAATAACCAGAGAGTGGTTCAGATTAAACTGCAGTTAGTTCTACTAGCTTGTAAAGCTATTTATAAAACCTAGTTTTTGGTGACAATTTACTACAAAATATTACTTTAATATTATACAATTTATATGTGCACGAACAGTTTCGTCCTAGCAGACCTCTGTGGCGGACTGTCACTAACGTGGTAGCCTGACAGAATGAGGCCCCGACATGGACACGTTATGTTTAAAATATTAGTGACAGTTCGCCACAGAGATCTCCTAGGAAGGAGGAGTCGTACACCGCTATGAATTGTATACTATTTATGTAATATTTTATCATGTTCTTCTTATCAAATTCTCTACCAAACGTAGTGCTACATTTGTTTTTAAATATAACGGAATATCCAATAGTCCTCGAGAAATCTTGAAATAAAGAATTACTTTGATATTATAATAGTATGTTCAAGACCACCAAATAAGTTCAACTAATACAATGATTATAAACCTGAAGACGAACTTATAATTCCTCAAAAGTAAGGCCCGGACATCACCAAAGTGGAGTTTTGCGGAGATATCCGAAGTGGAGACGAGAAGAGATGGTTTTTAGCTAGGATGTATCCACTGAAGCTGTGCGGAGATGTGCGGCGTACTGACCAGACTGGAGTGGAGATGTGTGTTGGCTAGAGCGGAGATGTGTGCTGGCTAGAACAGAATTCAGCTGCGCACATCTCGTTTCCATCACTCAGCTTCGCTTCGATCGCGGAATACAAATATGATACTTCTCCGTTCAGTGGTATCCATGGAAACTGAGTGGAGAAGAGATGTGTGAATAAAGAAATTCTATTGGTTGTTTAAAACACATCTCTCATCTCGTCTCATCTCGTCTCCGCTTTGGCGGAGTGCGGGCCTAACAGATCCTATAAAATTCACAATAACTATTGCCTATTAAACTTGAGAATCATCTCAATAAAATCCCATATTTTCACAGCGATATTTTCAAGGATCGTAATTAATCCTCAATGAACCGCGTCGTAGTACCGTATGCGAATGCGCCGTTACAGCCTCCCTCCTACTCCTACCTCCCTCGGGCATTCCTGCCTGCACACAGCGAGACGTTCAAACACATGGCATTGAAATAAATAGCATACGTTATGTTTAGTATCGCATAACGTTTATCACTATGATTGTTAGTTAACAAGGCATCCACCGATATTCTTGCCGAATGTTCTCCTAAGGAATAATTAAAGCCGTGAAACTCTTCTCGATTTTTCAAAAACGCTGTAAATAGTTTATGGAAAAAAAAACAGTTTTGAAATGGGTAGGTAGCCTTTATGTTGTGTGTTTATTTTCTGTAACTAGGTTTATGCAAACATTTTTACACATCAATAATATTTTACTACTGAACTAACGAACTAGCTGAGGTCGGTGTTTCCTATCCGACTACTCTGAGAAGAAACGCCGAAACAAACTCAGGCTAGATTAGGTGCCTAATAACTTCGACAATGACTGAGTACATCTTACAAGAAATCCATTTGGTGGATAGTGCATGACTTTCTATGACCATCTCTTTAGGTTGTGACTATCAACCTTCCTGTGTCTGCCCTAGGGTTGAGAGTCAACAGCATAACGTACCTTGGTGTTACAATCGATGACAATAGTGGAACCGACATATCTTAGTCACCGCAAAAAAACGAGTAAACATATATACATATCCAAAACCCTGAGATGTATTGCCAGCCATAAACTGCTTATCAATCTGCCTAGCCTTTTCCCAACTATGTTGGGGTCGGCTTCCAGTCTAACCGGATGCAGCTGAATACCAGTATTTTACATGGAGCGACTGCCTATCTGACCTCCACAACCCAGTAACTGGGTAATACGATACCCCTTGGTAAGACTGGTGTCAGACTTTCGGGCTCCTGACGACTCGTAACGACTGTCAAAGATCCACGAATGACAGCCGGGACCAACGGCTTAACGTGCTTTCCGAGGCACGGAGGATTCTCGGTATGTAAAGATGGTCACCCATCCACTGACCAACCCCGGCAAGCGTAGCTTAACCTGATAGATCGACCAGTGCGGCTGTTGTTACTTAGCCACGAGCTCCTCCTTAGCCATAAACTGCTTATACAAAACAAAAAAAAAAGTTCCAATAGATACCCCGTACTAGCCTAGGAGCAAGTTTGCTAGTAAGCTCTACAACGGTTTACCGCCACGCCTCTACAACTAATTTAGCCAGTTCAAATTAGTAAGGGACGTGAACAATTAATTTCCGTATAAAAAAGGAAATCCTAGTTTGGCTTGAAAACTATAGTTATGATGATACGGAACACTTTATCAGTAATCTAATCTAGTGGAGAGACAACACACACATTCACATACCTACATCCACACACCCATCACACATGTCACCACACACATGCCACACATTCTATTCTAAAACAGAATATGTTTTTGAATGATTATTTTTTGTTTTTTATATTTTAAAATATTTTATTTCAATTTTCTTTTAATTATTGTAAAAATTTATAAAATTAATAACTATAATGTATCTAGTCTAGCCTTCTAATGCTGATCCATGTAACTGGAGAACCCTCGACCCCTGTCATACAGGATGTCCTCGTTTGGGGGTCCAGACCTCATTGATGTAACGTGTACTCAAGTTTGGAAATAAATTACTATTACGATTACTGTTCAATTTGCGGAATTTGTTTGTCCATTACCAAAAACATAGAACTAATTTTTAGTCAATGTCGCTCACTTGTTATTTGTTTATTTTTTTGCATAACTATGTAAATATTAATGCACCTCCACTTTTTGATACCTCATAGACTTTTCATGTTTATAGAGCCAGATTAGATCTTCCCATCAGTGAAGGTTCCCCTCGCATCTGGAGCCACGTACAGTTGGTAACGGTACGGTGCATTTGTTACAGCCTACCTGCCTCCTGCAGCCGGAGGCTTCGCTGCTAGCTTTCTCGGTTCTACATTATACTTCTCTAATGGTTATGAACCTAGAGTTTATATTAAATTGGGTTCAAGAGGATAAAGTTAGGTAAACTGAAAGTCTATGAAAAGGTACTCTTAATGAAGGTGAGGTCCCTAGAGAACATTTTAATAAGTTATTGTTTTTTGTCATGGCTGATTTCTTATAATTTTATTTTGCGTAATATAATTCAGTTTAATTAGTCTAGCTAGAGCACTTTGAGAATGTTCCATTACTTTGTAGTTTTCAGAGTAAAAGACATCAACGCGTTATGTATTTACACATTGTAAAAGCTTTGTTAACTCAACAAAGTGTAAAAAGCTTTTACAAACTGTGCCGCTGTTCTAGCCAAGAATCTTGTTTAACTTGTGACAAGAATATCTTTACCAGGCAATCCTGGGAAGTAAAATAAAATCCCTATGATAAAAAAAAATATACACATCGTATAGGAACCAAGACCAAGAATTCATTTTCGCCACCAAAACTATTTAAATCTTCTTTCCACTTAACGCAGTTTTATTTGTTTCCAGGTGAACAATGAGGCAGTGAGGGTGTTTCAGTGCGTGTTGTGACGATGCTAGGCAGTGTGTGATCAGTGATCAGCATGAATACCAAGACCTATCTGTTTGTGGTGGTCGTCGCCGTAGTAGCCCGGCAGACGATATGTGAGTATTACTTTACTTTTGCTGACAATATTTACATTATTACTAACTAACTATGTATACAGGGTATACGGCAAGATTTTATTTGTTTATTCTGGTGCTATTAATTTAAAAAAAAATACCTTTCTCTTTAAAAGTGAAACATCTCTCTTTTTTTTTTTTTTGTATTATCGTAACACAAACAAAAATAGTATTTGTATTACGGGAGGACACTGGCTCCTGCAACACAGTTATTACTAGCGCAGGAGACAGAGAATTATTTTCTTCGGCTTTAAAAATTGTTTTATGTCAATAAATATTTTTGCTTTTATTTTGAATTATAAAAATATTTGTGTTTTTATTCCCAAGAATGAGCGAGAAATATTAATCTAGTATTTAAAAAAAGAACAGAATACTCTTCATAATGTACACCGTATATTAAATGATTAATTAATTTATTGTTCATAAAATATAACGTACGTCTTGTAACCGTACCCACTGTAACAACGTACCAACAGCCGCAATGAACTTGCACCATAAACCATTACACAAATACAACCATAACCTTAATGGTAAATAGTACAAAATCATAATTCCATAGAGCACGTAACTAAATCTAAATTGTTATTTTTATGACAGAATTATTCGCTTAATTACAAACAAACTTAGTTTGGTCGGTCGCTTTCCAACTTTCTCTTCGCGGCGATTTTGTTTTAAAACGATTTGCTTTGCGATAAAACTGAAGCCTTTGTGAGATCGTCTGATATATAAACAGGAGTTGGTATATTGTTTGAAACGTTATCTTTGGTTTGTGTTATTATATTTTGAATTGAGGAAGAGATTAGTAGGTAATCAACATTAGCTTCTGTTTAAAAAAAAAACAGTTGACATCCTCTTTCGTTTTAAAGAAGATGCCTTGTGACTGAATATTGGTGTATAAAATCTACATAAATGTAAAGTAATCTCTCTAGTTGGGTGTTTGGTAGAATTTAATCATGTTACCAATAAGTTTACGTACTAGTTAAGTTGCGAAGCGTAGCGGTAATGCTCCAAATAAAATTAGGAACTTACTAAATTGTAATCGTGTAGTATGAACTTATTTGCTGCGTAATTGGACAGGTTTAATTTGATTCAGATACGATAGAATTACAATATGCTTTTGGTGCTTTTCTAAGCTTTACATGGTGCTGTGATGTAAAAAAAAAGTTACCTAGTTTCTCATCTAAAATGTCTGTCGGAGATTCATCTCTAAAGAAATAAAAAGATAATAAATGTACAAATTGCGTAACGATCTTTTATTGGACAGTTATTGGAAAGAGCTCTGAGTCACAATCACAACTTTCAAGCTTTGTCTCTAGTATGGTAACGAACCTTACATGCGCTTGGTAATCCAGATGTTCCAAAACGGCTAGATTGTCATCCAATAACATCTTTGTCTGTCTGACCCGTCCCATGTTACTTGGTGTAGGTGCACAAAAGGTTCTTCTCTTCCTTTAGATTAAAATTCCCCTGTTAGCTACCAATTCATTCATCACAATATTTATGTGACTTACTATACATAAGCCACACACATGATCCACTTCCATATCTCAATGAACACACGTCCAACATAATTCCTCTGCCCGTCATTCCCAGTCAAAACTGATTGAAAGTAAATTGCCAACATTACCCTCATACACACACTACACGCTGCTTACTCTGGTTATCAGTAATATGTGGAGCGGCACCAGATCTCATCTCAGATGCACTGCATCTGGGTCAGCCTGTCAAGGTGAAAACGAAAGTTGACGGAGTGGGCAACTTACTATTGTTTTTTTAGAATTCGTGGGTAGTATGGAATAGTTGTGTGAATAACTTGAAACAAGTGAATGATGGAAAAGTGTGGAATTTTATATTTGATTGTTTATGTGTTTATGAATAGGGATTGTTTTAAAATATTTTATTCCATAGGGGTTCATTTATAAACGTTGTTAAAGTTAAGTATGATAAGCGACTGTTTAACCATACATTTTCGACGTTTGAAAGTCACTTAATTTTAAGCAAAGTTTATAGAGCAACCCCAATATGGTAAGTTTTTGGTTTGTCGTTGGAATATGGGATGAATGTTCAGCGTTCAATAAAAAATCAAGATGTTTTATTTTTTATAAACAAATCAAACTTTTATGAAATTATGCGTAATTAACAAATGTATGTAAAGATTTTGTAATCCAATTAAATAAGTCACTATAACAAAAAAGAAAGCCTTCTTGAATGACAGTATTGACATTACAGCATTCACATTAGTTTACGCATAATTTTATGGCCACTATAATTATTATAAGCACGATAAATAGACCGCTCTATATGCTAATAAATCATTTTAAACAAATATAGTCTATAAAAAGACCATTATTTAATTTACAGAAAGCATAATGTTGCCATTAATTTACTGCGAGAAGCAAATTATGTTTTGTCGACGAGACATAAATAACGATTATGTTACATAAAACACTTTTATTGTTTTTTTACTGTACTTAGCGGTGATGTGTGGCGACTTCATTTTTGATTGGTTCTAATACAGGGTACGACAAACTTAAAGAAAGTTATTATATTCGCAACCTAAAATAATAGCTGTTATACTTAACACTTTAAATCACACATTATTAATTATTTGGCTAAACAAACTGGACAAAGCCAAGCTAGCCTAAAAAACTGTTCACGTATTATGTTTTTACGGGTCAAACTCATGCCATAGTGTTCTACTATGGCATGAGTTTGACCTATCGATAAACCTGTCAGCAGGTTAGGAGCCTGGCTGACTATCCAGGTAACGCCCGACGAATGCTTAGCTTATATTAGCTACACTCGTAGAGACTCTACTAATTTAGTAATTAATGGATTTAATTAGTTGTCCCATAAGTTGAGGGAACAATAAAAGTTGCACTGTAGAACCAGTGTTTAGACGATGCTAGTCATTTGTTACTTTATGTTTATTGTATTCCACAAGCAAGAAACTTGCATCGTGTAAAAGTAAAGTAAAAAGTAAAAGTTTTTTATTGGAAAAAAAAAATTGACATCATTAATTACAATGGAAACGATCACGGCTACATAATTAATTAAAATGTGTCGCAGCTACCAACGCCCGTCTAAAACTGTCGCTGCTACCAACGCCCATCTAAGACTTAGAGGCAGTTACCAACGCCCGTCTAAAACTGTATCACTGCTACCAACGCCCGTCTAAAACTGTGTTGCAGCTACCAACCGCCATCTTAAACTGTGTGGCAGCTACCAACGCCTTAAAAAAGAAACACATTGTTCCAGACATATCTGTGGCATGGTTACAGTTTAGCTGAATTTGGTAGTTGGATAAAACTCATAAACATGTAAAAATATAAAAAAGATATGCAAACTTTGAATTTTGGTAGAAGTGGTGCAGTAGAGTGGTAGTGTGAGTGAGGGTGTATGTGAGTGAGGGTATTTGTGAGTGAGGGTTTTGTGAGTGAGGGTGTGTGTGAGTGAGGGTGTGTCAGTGAGGGTATGTGTGACGGCTTGAACTAGTTTTAAGTTTCCACAATACACACACAACACAAAAGGGGTATATACTACATACTTTTCAACAAGTCATTACACTTTGACATTTGTGTGTATCCACTTAAATTCGACGACTGCTCAACGGTAGTGCTTTTGCACAACATTTAAAATGCTACTGGTTTTATAGGTTTTACATGCTATTGAACATTGAGCAATGTTGTAAGTGTCATGTTGTATTAGACCATCTGACATTTGATTGTTTTACGAGCTTTGATGTTAAATCGACGGCCAGTTTTGTTCGAACGTGTAATTAGTGTATATAACAATAAATAATGGCATATTGTTGTAATAACATGGAGAACGTGTTTCGATTATGGCTTAATGGATTTCGTAAAAGGCAAGTAATTATACCAAGAGCCTCTCTACCCTTCTTTATCTTGTTTTTGCTCGATTGCATCGATTTCGGTGGGCGCCATTTATAAGATAATAAAATAAAACTAGACACATAACGCAACATCATGCCTGTAAACACCGAAGAGTTAGGCAGAGATGTACCTATGGTACGCCCACATTTCACCAGTTATGTTTAAAGCCTATGTAATAGGGGGCGAGCCTATTGCCATCTTCCGGGCACATATCCAGACTCCGAGTCGCTACTCAGAAATTCCTAATAGAGTAACCCAATAACATTTTTCCCGATCTGGGAATCGAACCCAGGACCTCATGCTCAGCTGTAGCGCTTACGACCACTAGATCAACGAGGCAGTTAAAATAAAACTATAGTAAATGAAAATAATATAAACCATAGAAATAGATATTGGTCAATTTCTAGAGAGTAAACATTTAAAATAATTAGCCAAATCAAAATAAACATCAAGTATTTATCCTGCATCATAAGTGAGCTGATGTGGGCAAATCGTAAACGCAGTCTTATAATCTTGCATTTAATACTCGGACCACACCTAGTTCCTGTATTGCTAATAACCCACCGATTATTTTATATTCAGAGAAAACCCAGCTCGATACATTTCAAGAATGTCGACAAGACGTGCAATACAGGAAATTCACTTACACCATGCAATCAGATTCTTACCCTTACTTGAATCAGACCATATGGCTCAACTGAGATTTCAGAACTTCAAACCACATTCCATGACAACACCATAACAGAGATGTCCCTTAATAACTTGGGTTTCCATCATAGGCGAACGAGTTTCGTGTGAAACACTTTTATTTATGTAAACCTGTGTTTTTAGCAGAGTGTCAGTTTACATCTACATTGATGGTATCGGTTAAATCATCCTATTTATTAGACCGAAAACATCAACAGCTAAACAAGAAAACGACTGAAACGAACAGTCATGTTTTCCTTGCCACCAACTACAGAACATAACAAGATACCCCGACCAACCAACTAAGCATTTTCACCACGCATTCGAAACAGATCACAGTATAATGTTACGTAAAGAAGAATTTTCCTATTAATGTTTATGCACTGACTCTTGAACCTAAATTATAGCTTTTGCGACATCTAAACATAAAATGGATACTTCTATCGCTACCTATTGCTTTTAAATGGTTCATTAGAATATGTAAGTCGTTTTCCTCACTCTCACTTACGGATTAAATGTCCATTTCAGAATTGACATTTATCTCTGTATAAATATCTTAGACTGGGAATCAAACAGCGTTTAGTCTAGACAGACTTATTATCAAAACTACATTATTCACGCTTCAAATATCTCTAATTAAACTTCAAGTAACCGGTCATTCATAAAGCACCAAGGTCTAAGTTAATCTAAGTTTAATCCCTTTTTGTGGTTTTTATGAAAGTTATTCTTCGTTTCTTCATCAGGTAATTATTTATACCTTAGACTGTCGACAGTAGCCCTTGTGTAACTTAGTGATGAAACTGTAGATCTCTAAAAATGCAATGAGGAATATTTAGGGCAGTTGCTTCAAAGCGCTGATCATCGTAATCTTTGATCGTTAGAATTTGATAGGCTATTGATCAATAATGATCATCATATCTGCCAACAAACTGTGGAGAACATAGCATCACGACGGTTTTCTCGGAAAAGGTAGGCAGAGTTGTGTACTTCCACATTTTGACGGTAAGGTATATGTAAATCCCATGAAATAGGGGGAGAGTCTACTAGAGCGAGAGGGCTGATATTAAATAAATCTTAATAGAAAGCTCGGTTTGCCCGTCTTAGGAATCAAAGCCACTTGTGAACACAACACCAATGAGGCAGTAACTAGTGGTCTACCGGTGTACGAGCCTATACCACAAAATCTCCACACAAATTGATAATCACATCAGTTATATTAGTATGTATACCGTTGCTAAACGCTAGAAGGAAGCTGACATATCCTCTTGACATAATTACTTTATAATTCACACAAAATAATGAGTAGTTGTCGGTCAAAGGAAGGAACTCGGTGAAGAGAAAGCGAATACAAGCGATAAACATATATTTTCACTGACATTTACCTGTAATCTTTTAACTAAATCGTGATCGTTACTACCGCGGTATTTTTCATAAGGAAAAAAATTGTTAGTTATTTCCCGTGGATATTAATTAGTATTTACGTACACTTTGATTTTGCTATCAGAAGAAACTATTTGTTCACTTTGGAAAATATACTATCTGAACCCGACTTCTGAAAGATTGTCTACTTAAAGTCATATCCAATTTCATCTTATGTGAATAGCTTAGTCTTGGAGTAGACCACGAGACAAAAAGACGTCCAGGATTATCTCACTTAAGCTATTCTTCAAGGTAAATTACCCCACCAAGATAATCTTCGGACCATAACCAGATCATTAACAGATTATTCCAAAAACGACTAAACCCGTGTGAAAATCTCGGTTACATAAGACCTTGTGAAACGTTCCATAGCCCTTGACGATACCATAGACGCAGCCATAACTCAAAGAAAAAAACAACTCAGACTACTCCCATGGATTTCTCTAAGCCGAGCAAATTAATTAACGAAGAAAGGAGGCGGCGTGTCATCGCCATTATGGCATAAGCTAAACAAAAGTGGGCTATGACTTTACAACGTTACACTTACCAAACACACAGACTGTATTCAACCTTACACCTCGGAGATAAGAACGTCATTGACCGCTAATTAGGTTGTCAAACATCAGCAACATCTAATACAGCTGATCATAATGATTTTGAATCTTATATGTATGGCTGAAAGGTTGTGTTGATAGCAATATTAAATTAGTTTCATACTCGTGGGACACGGCTTACTTAGCGTATAACAATAAAGAAATGGTGTCTAGTTTTATTGTTCCGTTTTCATTTTATTACTTTACGTTTGTTTTGTAAAGTCGATTCCTACGGGAAGTGGGGAAGTGCGATCTTTCTGATAATTCTTTGCAATTATGAATGAGTAAGAATTTTGATTGCGTCTTATAAACACTGTTTAAACTGATGAGTACAAGCTGTACTATCTATTACGACACTAAACGTTGATCGTAGGTGTTCGTAAATAACAAAATTTCAAATGTTTTTGTAGTTCCAAACATCGGGGTGAATCATTTGATACCGTTGTCTACTATTCTTTTCAATGCACTAATTACAGATTCACATTAGCCCATAAGATATTCGAAATTGTATAAGCTACCATCACAACTTAGGTCAGTTAAACAGCATAATATTAGAAAGTTAGTGATTGAAAGATTTACAATTTATTATGTATGTTACTAAGAATGGTGAAATTCTATGTACTTGTTCATAATGTACGTACCTATTCATAAATATTATAGAAAGCTCATTTAACGGTACGTGTAAGGAACAGCCTGTGCATTAGACAAATAAAAAAGCTTTACGTCATATTGAAGATGTACGTAACTGTTAATAGTAATAACTATGCTCCACGTCCTATTCCGCAAGAAGTCAAAGTGACTTCTGCGCTGCTACCGACGAAGTCGTGGAAGTAGCAAAGTGTTGGACCTACAAGGTTTGAAATACCGTTGTACGCGCCAGACGATTAAGCAGAAGAACAAAATAGTATCCGAATTCGTTTTTTTTTTTCAGTTTTCATCAATTTCTCAGTACCAGATCAGAGTCTAGATTTGGACCCGGTTAATAGCAATAGATTCGCATCCTGTCAGGTATATTAAACATGTCAAAACCAAAACATTAGATATCGGCAAAACGAAGATGCTACTAGCCACCTCTGCCTAAATGCCTGTTCTTGTGGGAAATCAGGCATACCTACTTAAACCTGAACATGAGTGATCAATTCAAAGTTTTATCTTTAAGAATTTAGCCGTTGAGACATAGTTGGTAGGGATTTAAAGTTTCACAAGTACTTAACATATCCCACATACGCCACTCATTAACCAACTTACAACCATTTAAAAGCCCAGTTACTAAACGTGGTTTATAGCTTTAATAAGCGTCGTCGTCGTTCGCAAAAAGCTTTTACTTGCAATCTTTAATGTTAGGTACCTTAGATGTGGTGTTGCAATGCCTTACTTATACCATATTAAATGTTACACGGTAGCATGGAGACCTGTTCTCAATTTACGGTTTAAAGGATAGTGTGTTTATTAACTTGTCTTGTAGTAACTAGGTTGTGCTTGAATGTTAGACGTAAGATGAATATCGAGAAAACTTGGTAATCCGAAATGGGCACACACAGTGTGCAAGTGTGGTGATCAAATGCTTGTTAATTTGCAGTTCGAAAAACACCAGTGCGTCTTGCATTGCGATAATTACTAGTTAATTTTAGACTATGATAAGTTTCGGCCTGCTGTTGTTCTGCTTTCTGGACTATGCTAAATGCATTGACTCCGTAACTTTATAAGCGGGCTAATTTAGACAATGTTTATTATTATTTATTATTCGATTTCAGTTCATATAGGTACAAAATCATTCAATTTTCTTGCCGAAACACAACTTCTGAACAGGTAGTTAGCCAACTAGCTTTACTTGAAGTAATTTACTCGACGTAATTATTGAAAAACGGGTTTATTCGCTCCAGAATTCAATTCCTAAACCAAGTAATCTTTAAGTCCATTTAGTAAATGCTTGTAAGATTTGGAATAAGTCTTTATTCTTCACCATAACAATGAAGAATGAAATGAGTAATTGTACTTACAATATTCTTTACAGCCTTGATTGACTGTCGTGAAATAGTAAATTTCAATAAATAGCCGATGATTTTAAACGGTTGTTATGGCGTTAAATTATGATTAACAAACACAATTGAAATAGAAGTGTATCAGAGTGAACTTGAGTAATATTTTTTTGCATTTTATTTAATTCATTTATTTAATGATACGATTGAGAAATTATTGTAAAACACAATCACTGATGAAGTTTCGTAAAAAAAATCAGATTTAAAAAAAAATACGCTTGGGCTCGACATACTAGCTATTCATAGTAAAAAAATCAAAACATAGAAAAATAAAGAAAGAAGATTGAAATTCGAAATTACCACTTTTGTCTGTACTCCATTGGTTTAGGTAATTAAATAAAGGTAAACAAATCGTAAAAAGGCTTTTTATAGATGAAACTATCCTGTTATTTTTTTCGCATTTAAAAAATGTATTGCATGTAATATAACTTATTTTTTTTAACACAACTTACTATTTACCCTAGGTACAATATTAAAAGACTAACTAACTAACTTTACAAATAATATAACTTTTTAAATTTTTAACACGACTAACTATTTACACAAGGTATTAAATTAAAAGACTTACTAACTGTACAAATAATATAACTTTTTAATTTTTAACACAAATATTTACACAAGGTACAAAATTAAAAGAATTACTAACTAACTGTACACATTTTTTTTTTTAATTTTTAACACAACTAATATTTACCCTAGGTACAAAATAAAAGGACTAACTAACTAACTGTACAAATAAATACAAAAACAAAAGGTTATCTTGTTTAAAAACACTTTGTAACATTTTATGATAGTTCCCTCTTTTAGTCATGTATTTCGTAATCTGTTTATTGTAAAAAGTTCAAAAAGACAGGTTCTCTAAACGTCAACAAATTATAACGTTGCTAAATTGAAGAGTATAACTGTGACGTAGCATGATAACTGGAGTGACAGGTTACAGGTTTAGTCGGTTACTTCACAGCTGTCTAGTCACGTGTTTTTTTTTTGTTTACCTTTAATTTAAATATAGCAATGGAATACTCCGACCAACCGACTATGAGTTGTTGCGATTAAAATAATCCTTGATCAAAAATACATTAGACGTTTTCTCAACAGCAACTTTTTTATTACCTACTGTATTCATTAAATTAACTTATAGGCACACCACTCCTCACTCCTCTATATTTTATACCAATCATATTGAAACCTCGCCTTATAAAATACGCCGGGCATGCAGATACAGGAATCCTCTTACGCCACTTCCTTATATCTCTAGTAGCGAGCGACGTGTCAATTGATCCATCAATCTTGCTGACAGGCGATCGTTATCGTAACTCTACTTTTACCTTCGCCGTAGATTCCAGTTTGTCAATACATTTCCTGTATTCAAGGTAGTTAGAGTAAGGGCTGTCGCTCATTGAAAGGTTGAAAATGTTCTAAATATCAATTGATAAATTTATTTCATCTTGAAGTCAAAATTCAATAGATGAAGCCTTCAGTTAAAACTTGGTCCTCATTAGTTCATGTTTTCATTGCTTTGTAGACGATACAAAACCTAATTTTTAATATTATGACTTGAACGAAACCATCGTTGATGACTTTTCTTCCAAAGCACTGCAGCTTAATGTGTATCATTTCAAGACGTAAAAATCTATGTCATCTATCTCCAATATTTCCCAAGTGCAAAAGTGTACATAAACTAAAGCTCAGCATCGCAGTCGATCGATCGGGTCGTTGGCATCGACCGTGCGTCGCAAAAACTGAGGAAACGCACCTGCGCCTGCGTCGACGTCGGCGTGTGTACGTAATAACATGAGAACAGCTGATTGTGCAGAAAAAGTACAACACGTCCGCATTCCCTCCGTGATTGGATGCGTGCTGTACTTTTAAAGGGCAATATCGCTTTTTAAAGCTTGATATTTAAATAGAAAGTGGATATTGAAGAAAATTATGATTTGAAAGGAAATAATCACAAAGTACTTTTTTGCAATAAACTTTGCTGCCGTATTCACAGTCAAGATCTGTTTGGTTTTGAATACGGCAACTCCTCTTTGGTCTTGTTTCAGTAATACAACTATTTGCTGATTATAAATAAACTGTAATCACCAATCCGCCTGCTAGATGTGTTAAGTACCAATATTTTATCCCTCTGGAACTTTTATGGTATTTATTGTAGCGGTAATTGAGACACCTGTGTTCGTTGTTAATAGTTGATGTTTATGTTTACGAAGATTATTGTTGAATTAGAAGACTATAGTTTTAACGAATATGAAAGGTTTAATTTGTGAGAAAAAAAGGCATGTATTTAATCGAACCCCAAATAATTCCCATTACGATTTGATAAAATACTAAATAGCCAAGTAACTGCGACCAACTTGGATCATGGGGCCACTTAGCTTAGTTACTACGATGACCTGCGAGAAAATGTTAAAAAAATGCTCATTTAATTGAAAAACGAAAGATCGCATTTATGAAAAAATGATTATCGTATGAAAACCAATAGATTTTTAGAGGATTCATTCATTACTTTCCAATAAAAATACATCTCCGTCACACCGATATAAATTGGACTAATAAATAAGATCACCTAATGCTTGTTGTATAGTCAAAGCGGCAACATATTCGGCATATTGGTGACTCGCACTTTTATGCAGTAAAATTAAGGAAAAGTACACTAACTTTACTGCATAAAATTAAAAATGTACCTATTTTCAAACATGCAAATCGCCTCAAAACAAAAAAAAAAATCGTCTATTCACCCGTTCCGGGTGAGTAAATTCGTGTGAGTCACCTGTAAGCCACATATACATATTCATACGAGGGGTCATTTATTATTCTTGGTCGTATAGTATAGGTACTTGCCTACTTTGTACTTAAGCATGGAGCTAACAGTGAACCATGAACGTGCGATTATAAATTCTTGGATGATCGCGGGCGCGACGATATTGCTTCTTCTCACGCACGAGTGTCGTAATAGTGGCAATAGCTTCGAACTGGCTGTTACAGATTAATATTATTATAAACACTTTAATTTACGTGCATCTTGGAGAGCATGATGAGAAACCTTTATTGCCTATTTACATAATTATGTAAGGTTTCTAAGCAAAGGTCATTAATTTTCTGTCAACCAATCAATTAGCTTGACATTGAAAATAAGGGCCAAAGTAATTTTTGTTAAGATCAAACACATAGATTCGACTAAATTCCTTATATACTATAATATGGCTAGATTAGTGAAATAAAACTAAATCACATTCAAAATTAAACTTTATCGCTCAATTATGATAATTTATGATACCTTGCATAATAAAATATAAATATTATGAATAAACAAACGTTTTTCCTTAGATAATATCTTAATACGGTGATTTCCAAAGAAAGCGGTAAACGCGTGCGCATCAAACTGGTTGAAAGTTCAAGATCTCTTGCGTAAGAGATCTTGAACATAATAACTTGTGCAGATTCGAGGCTCAACCTAGATGAGAGAGAGAGAGAAGAAATTATATTCTTTGATAGATGTTATGCCATAAATCAAGAAGCGCAAAAATTAGGTTACTGAAGCCCTTAGTAAATAATTTTGTTTAATAGTTATTGTTTAAATGTAACCTACTATAAAAGCATCTAAATAATACTGAACTATGGGAATGTCTATTGGGGCTTATTTAAAGAATGTCTAATATCCCCTTATTAATATAGGACGATACACTTTATGGAGCTCTATGCCACAGGTGCAATTTCAAAGGACGAAGATAACCTTATACCTTCGCGCCAATTTTTTTTTAAATTTCGATTCGCCCCTTTTGGGCGAATCACCAATAAGCCCTAATTTTATACGAAAAATGTTTACTTTTTCATCAATAACATGTTATCCGGTAAAAAAATTAATATTTTAATCATTATAATTATCTTCGAAATCGATGCGACCTTTATGCCTATAGAAATCAAATTAATTACATGAAATATGCAAACGAAAGCCTTGAGAAAGCGTGTGAAACTTTGACGTGTAGCAAAACAAATCTCGATAAAAACACATCTCAAAATAAAATGTAAAAGAACTACAATATAGGCGTAACTAATTTATCAATATGTTGACAGCTACTGACTAAGACTAACACTTCCGCGTAATATTAACCAATAAATGCTTCTTCTTCTAGTGGCGATGACTCATATTTTCTCCGACGTACGTAGCGACCTGGACCAACTCTGTCGTTGACACCAATATCGATGCATCATCCATTACTATCTTCATTCTAAAGGAACTTTCACAAAGGCCTTCCCCCGGCATCGCCACAACCATCGTAGAACCAAGAATAGTCATAACCGGTACGATAAGAGCGCGTCTGACCGTGTGTGAACAATACTAGTTTTATCATCTGCCTCGCTTTGTCCCAACTATGTTGAGGACTACTTCCAGCCTAACCGGTGCATCTAAATATGAGTATTTTACATGGAGCGACTGCGTCTGGCCTCCACAACCCTGTAACGGGGTAGTCCGATACCCCTTGGTAAGACTTGTTCTCAGACTTGCCAAATATTCTAATAATTATGTAATTAATTCCATATTACTATTGTAAACATGCCATAACTATTACAAAATAATGCTAAACCCTGCTTCGTAAGTGTGATTTGTGTCTTCCTCGAAGTAAACACGGAGGAAGTAATAAAAGCATGGCGCGGAACAACCATAGCTTATATACGACTTGTTTTTATGTACTAGGCACTAGTATGGAGGCAACAGCTTTATCCTAAGCGAGGCGTATGCTAAGGTGTTTATTACAATTTATTTAGTTACAGGTGCTAACATTTTCTTTCATATTATTGGTATTTTCCACTGACACTGCTTTATCATGAATTTTCTCTTTAAGTACATAATTACTACAACAAATCATCACTATTTCTCTATTGTCCTCATAATACCAAAAGCCTTGCTGATGGGCAATTATTTATACCCCTACATAATGTATTTTCTTTTAACTTTTTCTGCCATTCATGAAGGAAAACTAAAACCTCGGAATTATACGGATTTCTGGAAATGATTCTAGAAATCCTCCTAAACAAGAAACTAACTTCCTATTATACATATAGCCTCAACAAACATAAGTACCAAAAAAATCTTCTATTAAATTCCCACCACATTATATCAGGTATGCAAATCAAAACTAAAAAAAGTAAAAGTACAGTTAGTATATCTTTTCCTGATGGCTTCTCAAGTACCCACAAGGTCAAAAGCCTCATGATGATATAATAACGGGCCTGACCTACGATTTCCATTTCTACCGGAACCCGTTAGACCAATGTCTTGATTACTACCTTGATTACTTTTCATTTCAAATGAATTTATAATATTTCTTTGGTATCATTAGGGTAATACATAAGTTATTATTGGAACCGAGGAAGTTGATGAAATGACTAGATCTAAGCAGATAGCGGAAATATGTGATTTTGCAAATAAGATAGATATTAGTTGGAATCTACTGGAACCACCGGTTAAAACTTCCTTGCCGGATTCCAAATAACTTAGGGATTATTACTGGTTGAAAATATTCAGTTATATGATAAATAGTTAAAAGCAGTTTACGTATATATACTAAGAAGCTTTTAATAAAATACTCGTAGAATACCTAAAATGTTCTGTTGAAGTACCTAGTACTAAATGCTACATAACTAGATGACTTTGAATAAATGAATGAGGTATTTGCAAGAATATAGGTAAATAATAATATGATATGGTGTTAATAGCAGATGGTTTGTGAGGATACATGCCACATAAGAAGCAGATGAAGTCAGATATCAAATTCCAAGCTGCAGTAATAGCAGAGTTGATTGATTCTGCAAGAGAGTAGTTCCACCACAAATTATTTTATTTAACTGTTATTCATAGACCACACCGGGACGCCATCGGTGACGGACAACCAGACCGTAATCTTAGTTATTTTGAAGTCATTTCGCGGCTGTCACAGATGAGTAATTTACTCATCGTTTTTAAAACCGACGACTTACCTGATCATTCTATGCAGAAGTTACAAGTTGATTATTCAGCATGAAGAATTAGGTATCTATTTGTTATCAAATCAATGTACGAGTATGTATCCTAAACACGATTCAGGGATCTACTCTATAAATAGTAAACGAAGATAAGGGCCCGTCCGAAAGTAGTTGATCTGTCAAGACAAGTTACAAATTAAAATTTTCGGTAGGGGTAAAACACATCGGGATTAGGGAGAATTGTCAAATCGTGTTAACATTAATTCTGAGTTTGGGCCACGAACTAATCTTATATCCGAAAGTGATATGGACTAGGACACTCCCATTACTTCGGCCAAAACTACAGATTTCGTGATTAGGGTGAAGATCCCTAGATAACAAGACTGTACGTAAAGCTTCTTTAAAACTTTGTCACTCTTTTACCTATTTCGGTTTTATATGTGCGCTATCTACGCTTCACACGTTACAATAAACTATCGACATTTTCAAATTTAATTCACAATCCAATAAGCAAGAACCTATCTTACTAGATCTTGTTCGATCGGAAACACGTGTATGTCCGTATCAGTCATATTTTGTCGTTCGCTTAGCAAGTATAGTCCGAGCTAAAAAAAGACACATCGGTGACATAATAACGGATATTAGCTGAGCAGTGTATCGCTAATTATGTCGTGAAGTCGGAGAAAAAAATGAAAGTGACCGGACTGGACCGCACCGGCTACTCACTGACAATCATGCAAATTATGTATGTTTTATACCGTTGATGTTATAGAAATTATGTTCAGTTAATTTGTTGTTTGATTATGATTGTAGGAGTTAATTTTTGGTATGCTGTTAAAAAAGTAAGAGCTGTGTTTGATTAATGAGTTCGCCTGACAAAACGTTTCAATCTACCATCATAGTGAAACAATAATTGAACAATACGCGGTTCCTACAATAGAATAGAATAGAATAGGTATGTTTTTGAAACGATGTTGCTTATGTTGCTACGGTACCAACTTGTAACAATTGCAAAACGCGAGATTAAACCAATCATGATGAATAATGAATAACACATATTAAATTTGAACGGTCAAGATTATATTTATAAACTAGTTTACCATGTGAAATATAATTATGCTCTAATTAATTTTTTTAATAAAGATCTTACAGAAATAGAATCACACGCAGCTATCATTAATCTCAACCCTGACAGACAAATCCAACGCAACATTGACACAGCTTTATGCATTGCTAACGGATCTATATTGGAAAGGATATGAAAGCAACAAATAGAGAGATAGTCATCTATAATGACGAGAGAAAGCCACCCTTTACCGCCCGTTAGACCTGGAGCGCAGTCTGTTATAGAGACAAGGCTTTATTCCACTGATTGCATAGAACAACGTGGTGATTTGGAATATGGGACAGAAACAACTGAGCATCGCGGTATTGAAAATTATATATCTATAGATAGTCTTCTAATGGTGCGGTGTGACTTGGATTGTATTGACATTTGTATAAGAAACGGAATAAGCAATTACCATTTACTTTTGTGTTACTCAAATGAAAGCTATTGTCAGAGTATCAATGCTAAATCATGAGTAATTGTATCATTTTTCAATATCTTTTATCAATACCTATTTCACCTTTCATCATTTTAGGTATAAGGAAAAAATCACGTTTTTTTTCATCGCTAGAAGAAAAAAAGATCTTGATGTAAAGACACATGTTTTGCAAAAGGAAATATCGTGTGTATTACCTGCGAACGGCCATAGTTAGTAGCTTCAGTAAAGTTTAGTCACGTCAAGCTCTCTCGGTGGTGGTTGACATTTAATGAAGTATTTATAGTCGTTTCATCTGTTTTATCTTAATTTGAAAGTTCACGAATAAATAATGTTTTTTTTGGAAACTTAATTTTCGTAATAAATATCTTTACTGTATAATTTGTATATTCTGCAGTTGTAACTTGAAAATCTACCATCTAATGGCCATTCCTCCAGCCATACTTTCCTTAAGATTCTTTTACATCTTTGTCTTGCTTTTAACGATGAGATCAGTAATTTGACCGTTGACCGTTCTAATGTATGTTGTGTCCCGTTGCTCATCCTCTCAGTGTACAAGAAAGAACCTATCTTGATATCCATCCTGTCTATCTATTGTCGTTGCTTGTTCAATAAGAGCATTATCAGTAATTACAATGCCTTGGGAATTAATAGCTCAATACTTAGTCCCTCACTTTCAACAAAAAACAATCGTGATCATCTTTTTATGACTAATCAAACGGAATTACAGAGCTTTGAATCGCATTGACACAAATCTAGACAATTGTCAGACGTATTATTCTGCAATCTAACACCCTAAGTACTTATGCTTGAATGCAATGTTTAATTCGAATGCGAAGTTGCAACATTTTGCACTGGAATATCAAGTGCTTACATAGCAGAAGAAACAGGTACCTAACTAAGAGTACAATATTTTGTAGCTAATTCAATCTAGACAATACGTTACATTACTACCTGATACATTCTCAGAAATGCTCGTATTAACAACAACGCAACCGGCACTGTTGTTAATATTTTGTTTCTCTGTAAGTAGGAGTTGACATAAGTTTTTGAACTAGGGCTTTCCAATGTAGGAAAATCCATCAGTAGGTAATTGTATTATTCTGCTAAGAAGTCAAGTAATGAATAAGAAGCAATGGATTTAGTAGTCAAGTGAGAAGCAGAAAACTTTACAGAAAGATAAGATTTCATTTTTAACTAACTGCATTACTGCCGTTTTTAGGTTATTATTATTCAAAGCTTACTATGGAGCTTTTTAAGAAAAACACCTTTCTGAAAAGGTGTCGAATGAGTCACAGGAGCAACTGATTAAATCTTCAAGACCATCAGACGGCCACCCAAGCCACTTCACTACCCAACCGTATCCGTCACAAGCAGATCATTCACTCCGCGATGACTATCTTATTATAATACGGCTATTTTACAACGAGCCATGTAGTATTGTACAAAATGTAGCTGATGGTATCTTTAACAAGAATAGCTCCATTATGTTGTAACGCGTTAAGAATGTTAACTGTCGTAAGTAAGTCACGCAATGGTGAGGTATGTGGTATTATTTTGATAACCCCTAATTTTGATGTGGATTGAGGATATAAAGTTTTATTATATGGATCCGTATCCATTCGACATCTAATCAAGGTAACTGGTGCAAGTCGACAGAGGTGCAATGACAGTATTTCAATAATAAGGCTATGATGATCAAATTCTTGTGAAGACCATAAGAATCCACAGGATGCGTGTAGCACAGAAGCCTATGTCCAGCAGTGGACATCTTACGTCTGAAATGATGATGATAATCAAATATTAAAAATTGATTGTCTTTTTTGCTTTTCTCATATTTATAAAAAAGTTTTGGACTATGCAGGGGTCAGTTTTTATGCGATCCCAACGCAAACGTCTTTTAGGTGATAAGCACACAAATCGAATTAGAGTTATTAACACTTTTGTTTCATTCGTGTCTACGTTGCCTAGCTCTGACTAAACAAAAAGTTAGCCAAGTTAAATATTTTAATAGTAATCCATCAGATTTCAGACAGAGATAATCTTATCATAAAAAATAACGGGCGTTAATACACTTAGGAAAAGATTAAGTAGCTTATAATTAAGTTCTCAAAGAAAAACATGGAATCTAACTTATACCCACCTTCTAAAATTAGCGTTTATTTGTCTAATTTGCACTTAAAATCATGTATTATCCCGCCTACATCTTTCAAAGGATCATTGTACATAATTTTAACAAGAGTTCCCAAGCCGATTTGGTTTGGATAAAAAATGGCGCTGTTAATAGGAACTTTAACACTGAACCCCGCTATTTCAACCCATAAAGAAACAATAGGTAAGGAAGTGAGATGTTCCGCCACCTTGGGACTTGAGATTGACTATACAGTGTAGCCACAGCACAACTAGGGGCAGAAGGCTTAGGTTCACATCAAAGAACTTTGGTTAATTATCGACCTGCGGTTTACGGAAAAATATTGGTTGATTTTATACCGATGAAATAAAATTTGGGCTAGCTTCGAGTTATTGAATTACATTACGTGTATAACTTTGTTATTATCATAATGCAAGATACCAATAAAATATAACATACGTTGCTGGAAAAAACGATAGACCGATTCAAATCTTTCATAAAAAACTCGGACTTCGCCTGGCCCCTGTATTCGTAAGCACGTTAACTAGTCAGACTTCTGTAATCATCTACTTTGTGTTATAGCAGTGACTATTCAGTCATAACTGGGTTCCCACAGTGCATATTTAGATCAGAATCGATTCAAATTGCACATTATTGTTTGATTTTTTGCGTGAGTTAAGAGGGTAAAGACTATATCTTTGACTGCTGTAAATGACAGCCTTGGACAAGTTTAACGACTCTTTGAGAAAGGTTTTATCATAAAATCTTGTATTATGCAAATTGTATTTACATTTCCTTCTGTGGAAATATCCGATAATTATTGACTAGTCTTTTTCAAACTACGTATATGTATAAATTATTCAGATTCAGATTCTTTATTTGTTAACATAGGTAGTTACAAACAGGTGTTACATTCTCATATGTGCTCTATGTTTTGCCATTTGGCGTGCAAATATGATGATCAATTTTACATTTAATTATTAATTATCTACGTGCAACAAATACTTTTATCAATTTAAATTATAAAAAACAAGAATGCTAAAGGGTAAGCGATGCATAAATATTTTCAAATAGTCAACAATAAAATTTAGAAAAGTTTAAAAAAAAAATAGAAAATAATGTCAGTCATAAAATTTTAAATTAATACAGAAATGTCAAAGCAATTATTAAACTATTCCTTCAATGTCAACAATTAAATCTAAGGTAGCACATAAATGTTAAATGTCAATAAAATGTATTAGAATAATGTCAATGGATTGCCATGTCGATTAGTTAAAATAAATACAGTAATGTCAAAATAGATGACCTAACACTTATTATCTATAGGAGGCATTATAGAACTGTCGTCCAAATATTCCTTTAGCGAGTAGTAACATTTATCAATTAATATTTTCATAAGCACTCTTTTGAATTTGTCCAGGTTTAACGATTTCAATGTCTCAGGCAGCTTGTTAAATATTTTTGTGGCCATACAGAAAGTGCTTTTATTCATTAAGGCTGTTTTACCATGTGTGATTTCAAGCTCTAACTCATTTTTGTCACGTAGTTTGCGATAGTGACTTTTAAAAGCTAATTTGTACTGTGAGATGTGTGTTTTGACAAATATATTTGTTTCGTAGATATACAGTGATGGTAGGGTAAGAATGTTCAGGATTTTAAAGAACGGTTGACAACTATCGGTGCTATTTAGGCCACACATGGATCTAATACATTTTTTTTGAGCTCTAAATACAAAATCTCTATCGACGGAGTTGCCCCAATACATTATGCCATACCTAAGTGTTGATGCAACATAACCATGATAAGCCGTTAGTACAGATTCTAAGCTGACAGTCTTTGATAGTTTAAATAGAACGTATGCAAATCTATTATTTTTTTTACAAATTTCATCTGTCTGTGATCTCCATGTCAGATTATTATCAATTACGATGCCGAGGAATTTGGCGACAGTAGTTGACTCTATTGGACTCCCTAAATACTGAATTTCAGGGATCTTACTTGGAATTCTCTGGTAGAAATGCATGATTTTAGTTTTGTCTAAATTAATTACAAGATTATTATTGTTGAACCAAGATATTATTGTATTTAATGTCATATTTATTTCATTCTCATAAGTCATATTATTGTCACATTCAACTACTACTGTGTTGTCGTCAGCAAATAGTACCATGGGATGGTTTATGTGTCCGGGAAGGTCATTAATGTATATTAAAAAGAGGGGTGGTCCAAGTACACTGCCTTGAGGTACGCCGTATTTTATTGTTATACGTTTGGATGGATATTTATTCTCGTAGCCGTTATTAGTACATATTTGTGTGATTTCCACAAACTGTTTTCGATTCACCAAATAAGATTCGAACAGTTTAAGTAAATTTCCTCTAATACCATATGTTTCTAGTTTGTTTAACAGTATTCCGTAATCTACATAGTCGAAGGCCTTGGTCAGATCCATAAAGATAGTACATACAGGATTTCTCTTGTCCACGTTTGATAAAACAGGGAGTAGAAGATCATGCATGGCCATATTAATTGTCTTCTGTTTACGAAATCCCTTTTGCTCTTTAACTAATATTTTTGACTTCTCAAGGTATGTATATAATGATTTATAAATTACTTTCTCAAATATTTTTGAGAAGACAGGTATCAATGCAATAGGTCTGTAGTTAGCCATATATTGCCTATCCTGTTTTTTGTATAATGGAACAATTATGGAAGTTTTTAGAGCTTCGGGAAAAACTCTATTAGAGATACTCATGTTGATGATGTGACTGAGATGTGGAATGTATTATGTTGGATCGGCTTCGAGATACAAGGCACCGCTAGTTCAAAGGTTCTCCACTATCATTAACCTTCTTCATGAAGAGAACTGTTCGAACTTTTATTAGTACCACAGTTAGTTAGTTCTTTAGTAGGTACCAAGCTAAATAGCTACCTAATCTGCGTTCGCAATTTATTTGCCAAACACGTATACAGACACGAGTTTTAGGAAAAACAACTGTAATGCCTACACATAAGGTACTGAACCTTTGCGCCGTTGCGCTACAGCTTCACATTTTTTATGACTTTTTCAGCAGTACTAGTCAGTCTAAAATCAAATTTATCTAAACTAGCATAAAGTTGATGTTTGTTTAAGTGGAAATAACAACAATTGGAAACAAGGATTTAAATAGACCTTACATAATTTCTTCCAAAATATTTATATCAGTTTTGCCATTACGTTGCTGATATAAAGTATTGTCTTGTCTCACTAACCTCAAATAAAATACAAATACAACAAAATCTTTGATGTCTACAGTGCTACAAGGCTTTTCGCGCTTGAATGACGTAGATAGCTACCGTTTTTTTTTGTTTTTTTTTTGTGAAATATAAAATATATATTGAAAAAATAAGATGGCGCCGTTAGTGCCTATTTTGGGCCACGCGCCAAAAGATCCTTGTACAGCTATAAACATGTTTTGTTAAAACAGTCGGGATCTTCGACCGAACACACATTGTTAGGGAACCAATTGCGTCCCGCTAGTCGTCCCATAGTTTACGGCATTTTATCCAAACATCAGCACGTCTGAGAACCTGCCGTGTTATGGCGATCACACGCTTCATTGATGAGGCTGCCTTGATTGCGGGTTGTGAATGAACTACAATGTAGGATGTTTGTTGTGCCTCAAATTCATAATTCTGGAGAGTATAGTGCTGTATCTTTATTATGTTTGCTCATGTTATTAAGCTTGGATATTTCTGTAGGTTTTTTCGAATTAGGTACTGTTTAACAGAAAATCTATGAACAATTTTCACTTAATAATTCAATAGTTTTTAAGCTCACCAACAGTTATATCGTCCTTAGAATGCAAGGAAACATTTATCACAAAGTATCTTGCTTTAGAATCAGCCTGTGCCTGTCAAAATTCTTACAGTCCCCGTAACAAAAAGAGCGTGAATGTAAAGAATTGACTTCACGTTCATATTGAAAGTCATTGTTACTATTCTCCTCGTCTCAGTGTGATACTTGTCAAATTGCTTTAATGGATTAACACTAACAGGTGTTATGTAAGACATCAGTTAATGCTTTTTCATTAGCCGTGAGATTGTTATTTTTTGTTTTTTTGACGGACACACAGTCGCCTTTCACGTTAACTGAGTGAATTTGAGGACACAGACAGACATACATCAGAAACTATTGTTGTGTGCACTTACGTTATTTATGTAGTACAGTCGAAATGCACTATGTGAACGTCGCGCGTCGTTTAATTAGCCAACACTACACATTTAGCATAACCAGGTTTTGGGTTAAACGATGAGAGCGTATAATGAATAGGAACAGTCAAGGATTGAGAAGAATAACTTTGTCAATTTAAAACTTTCTCATGGTGTGGATGACAATTATCAAAACTCTGATACCCAGCCACCGATCATAAAAAAAGTTATTTAGCAAGGTTTGGTAAGATTTAGAGTTATTTTCTTCAAACCTTAGTCATTTATTCGATAATGTAAACCATAGAAACCGGGAAAAACTTTAACTTAAACACAGTTTAGATAATCGTATTTTACAGAACCGAATAAATAAAGATCAATTTAATTATTAATACATAAAATTTATGTCACAAAAAGTAGGTAAGATGCAAGACTAATAAACAAAGGTATGTAATGGTAATACCATTACTTACGTCATATTATATTTGAATACACCAGCAGACTCACCACAAAAAATAATTCTCAAATCACATGCGACAAAAGATTGCGGATTTCACGGTTGGATTAGAAGCCATCAGTTTCTACTCAAGCGTCGCCATTGTGAAACTGTCGATCTATGGGAAAATACTCCATGACAGCTGCAAGACGCGATTTGTCGCGCAATCGCAACTTCATTGTCGATCTGATGGAAATCAATGAGGAAGTTTTTGGATCATTTTGTTATGGCTTGGGTAATGTCTAGATGGTCTCTGAGAAACTATGCAATCTTTTAGACGTTTTCTGCAACGATATTTAGACTTTTTAGATGGGCTGTCCGTAGTCTCCGTTTGGGTGGCATTAACGAGTTTTGGTATTTGCGCTTTTTAATTCCCACACATAATAATTATGGTGCTCTGTTACTTGTGTAACACTGATATGAAAATTCTCTTAAATAAAATTATACTCTTTGAGATTCTCTTCGAGGGATTGTCAATGGGGATTAGTGGAATAACCCTATTTTTCCCGAAGATTTCTTCAATTTGTATTTACTGTATTCAGTTCGTAAAAGGCTTTTGCGTATTATACACCTTCACTTTGTCTGAAAAATAATGTGTTCATGATGACACACAGTTTGTTAGAAATCTCTGTACCCAAAACGATTCCATTTATGTTTCTTAACAGCTACGATTGCCAACAGTTATTAGGAAATACTATTAAACGATCACCTATCACTGACAGTTTTCCCTTCCCAACAATGGGTCGCCATATTGAATGGGGTCCATTTGTGGGACAGTGTCGTAAGCAGAATAATTAGTTTTACCACCTGTTAGCCTGATTGTCTTCGGAAGGCGGCTCTGTTTTTGCTTTATTGTATTCGGAACTGTGTTTATATGTTTGCGCATAATAGATATCGTTTGTTGGTTACTTTGGGTTATTTTAATTAAGTTTCTGAATATGTTTCGTTTTTGCCCTCATATCTTACGAATCTTAATCATTAAGTACCAATTTAAGATGAATATATATACTAGCTTTTTTGAGTAGGTACACAAAAACAAATTGCTGGAAGTGCGTTTTGCAGACTTACGAGTATTACCTAGTTATTATAAAATCTAGAACTTAACAAAACACAATCATCCTCATTTTATTTTCATCATGTTTTCGTTTCGACCATGAGTTTCAATTGTTTTTCTGTTGTTGTTACAGGTTGTAATTTCTACCCAGTGGGTGAATACTTGAAGTTCGTGAGGATACCAGAGAACCTGAAAGTTGGCGATGAAGTTCTCAGGGTAGAAGTTCATCCGAGGTATGTTATAGAATTTTTTGGTAAACTTCTGTGATAACAATGATAATATAATATTTTAGTTTTTGGCAGTAAATAAGTACATTTTTAAAATCGTTACTTATAGAAAAAATAAAATAACGATCCTGTATCAAAATCAATACGCTGAAATTAAACCTAGATTCACGTCAAAGCAATCTAACATAGAATTTCTTAAGTACCTACCTAAATATTTTACAAATCTATTTGTAACTTATCTATATCGTTGCTGAGAACCTTATTCCTTTGCGACAGGAACTAATTTTGATTGTTGTGACATCTCTGTATATTTTTGTCTAAGTTTTAGATTTTGGCCTGGTTTAAGGACAGATTAAGCAAGAGTGTGAGACTTAGTACTGAATGACCACCACATCTAGTTTTTTAAATATTATTGAAGTGTAAAAGTGTTTGTGCAAACCTAAAGAACTAAAATCGTTTATCAGTGCAGAGGAGAATTTGTTGCTTTTGTTAGATAATACTAATTTGATACTATTTTTTATTATGTTATACATTTTTTCAACCTTTTTTTTCTTTGCTGTCTACAACGGTAAAAAAAATTGAGGAACACAGCCGTTATGTTATGTTATGGTAATGTTATAACTTGTATGTGTAAATCGTCGGCTACTTAATATTGAGTCCATTGAATATGATCCCTTTACGTCAGTTACTATCATTAAAATATTGTGCTAAATCAACCATTTAACAAAGATACATAACTTGCATAAAGAGAGTTATGTATTGCACTTATGAATAATGTGGCAGGCATTTTTTTTTTAATTTTAATGTATAGTTGTAATCTGTCCGTCACACGATGAGAAGTTCGATAACCAGCTGTTAAGTACCTATCTACATAATCAATTAACTGTCAGTATTGACTAGAACTTTAATTGATAATTAAAATCTTGTTATAATCAACTCGTTAGGATTATTTACGTTACTGTACGCTATTGGATCCGGGTTTCTTTCTCATGTTCCAAAGTCGGAAAGGTTTATGGGAACTTATTCTTAAGACTAGTAAACTAGTACCTAACTACGGACGTCACCCAAGCAGCATCATCATTATTTATCATTCTGTTGCCCTTATTTTAATATATTTGGAGTTTTATTGTGGACCCTTCTTTACAGTTCCATTAAATACTACACTATACACTAGCTTCGCTAGTAAAATTGGTATGTCAATAAAAAGTAGCTTATATCCTTCCTCAGGGTTCAAACAATCTTATAGCATATTTCATCAAAATCAGTTCAGCCGTTTAGCCGTGAAAGCGTAACACACAAATGATAATAGCTGCGCCCCGCGGTTTCACCCACATAATTTTTGATCCCGTTGAAATATCTGGATAAAAAGTATCCTAATCCAGGTCATGGTCTACCCATGAGCCAAATTTAATGCAAATCTGTTCAGCCATTTTTACGTGATTGAGTAACAAACATTCAAACATACAAACTTCACATTTGTAATATTGGTAGGATTTACGTATAGTTAAGACTACAACTTATTATCGTTAACAATGTCTAGAGATTTAGCCCAAGAGCCTAGACAAGTGCAATGCAATTGTATAGCTACAATGACTTGCAACATGATTGACATATGCTTTTCGGTAGCTTATGTCATTCCAATACATTTTTAGGGTTCCGTACCTCAAAAGGAAAAAAAACGGAATCCTTATAGGATCACTCGTGTGTCTGTCTGTCCGTCTGTCACAGCCAATTTGCTCCGAATCTTCTCGACCAAATTAGTTGAAATTTGGTACACATATTAATTTCTGAGACCCAAACACGGACGAGTAACGTAAATAAATGAATTTTGAATATGAGGGTCGCTTTTCGGGGGCAAATTGTAAAATTCAAAAAAAAAAAATTGCAACCTGTACCGTGTAACATAATCAAATGAAAGGGCTTGTTGTGAGGATCTCAAATATTTTTTATTGACTTTAACATCACCGTTAACGCTGATAAACTGTAACTTAGTCTCGGCCCTCAGAACTTTGAATGTCAGTGATAATAAACGATAAATTATCTCGATCGCCTTCTCCTGGGTTTACCTTCTATCTGTGGGTTACACAGGCATAATTCTATTACATTCTTATTAATACATTGTAACCATCTACAAAAATATTACTCATTCCCCACATTCGTGACTCTAAAGTATCGTGTATCGGTTAAATAGCGCGAATCGATCGATTGATAACAACCGAGTAATGTAATATTGTATAACCGACCGGTAATATCGATTTATTTTTTGTGCTCACTTGAAGTAAAAAGTATTAAGTACATTAGGTGCGACGTTTACAAGTCATTTTCGAATTAAGGCCACTTTATGAAGTGAATTTGGGGAAAATAAAAAACTGTTGACAGATAAGTAATAATTATGATTAGTATGACGGTTCAAGTGAAAGAATTTTTCCCTACAATGTACCGTACTAGACAGTACAGACCTTACCGTACTATACTAGAAATTGCATGTGTTGTGAAATGAATGAAATGAAATTGTTTATTCTGTAAATAGGATATCGGAATCACTTCTAAACGTCATATAAAAAAAAAATTGCTAGATGAGGTCGCTGTTTCCTATCTGACTACTCTGAGAAGAAAGGCCGAAACAAACTCAGAGGTCGCAGTCTCTTTTAGAGTCCAGACATAACCTTGGTCAGGCCATATGAGGACCATGTAGATTAGTATCTGAACTGGTCTTTTGAGGAAAGAACCGCACAGATTTGAGTGGACCTGTCCAGTCAGTGCAAGCATTTGTCAGTAATCGTGTCGTGGTTACGTTACTTTACAGACAATAAACACTCTGCATAAACAGATTATGTAGGGCTTACTTGTATTTATTATTGCGACTATTTGCAACTATTGCTAGTGTCTCCCTTGATCTCTAACACTTGCCGCGGTGTATTCTGTAAAAAGCTCAACGCGGAAATGTAGGTGAAGATAGTTTGAAGTGAGCTGCCATTTCACCTGATGCTGATAAGTTTTTAAAGTAATATTACTTTTTACCTAATAGATGAGCTGCATGTTTGAGTATTTCAATTTCTCATCACGGTCTCTTGGCCACATACCACCAACTCCGGAAATAACTCGAAGCATTAATCGACATTTAGTTAAATGAGAAATCGAAAACCAAAGAAACCATCTTCTCTTCCGCTAACACCATAAGTTACATAATATTGAAGCAAATAATTTATTGGCTACGTTATATTTTAATATGACAAATACTGACCCAAGCACGTTGCGCAATCTCGTAAGAGTGCGGTTACCATCTTAGTACCGTTACAGACGAGCGGTTACGATGCGCGGCATTTATATGTCTGCTGTCTGTACCTAGAAACAAGTTAAAACATGATTAAGTTTTACCGTGATAGTTGACAGCACTAGTGCTGAAAAACTGTTACAGCAGTAGTATATATAACAAAGTTAAAGAGAAAACTATCACAGCTAAGTAGTCTTGACAGGTTGATAAGTAATAATCGATCAACATAAATTTGCAGTTTATTTTATTTGCATAATTTTCCGAAAAACATGTTCTCCAATACGGAATGTATGAGGTAACATGTTTTTCAACTACAATGTTAACACTTTGAGGGACACTAAACGTCTATTGGCGTAATAATAATAAAACTTCTATAGTATGTCGTTCAGTGTCCTTCGACGGGTTAAGTTTGTTCTGGGGATAAATTCATTCCAACTACGGAACCCTTTATCGTGCGTGGTCCGACACGCACTTGGCCGGTTTTTTCTAAATCTTGGTATACTATTGTAGTACCTATTATTGGACGCATTAATCACGTTACATTAGATAATAATCATGTTAAACACTCTTGACACTAATATTATTTTTGTAAAATTGTAGTAACTGGTGTGGCTTATGCTTAATACTCGTAGTTCGCCAGTGTCATTGGTCTCTGGTTTTGTCTGTCTCAGAGATAGATACAGTAGAGAATGAAATAAGGTGTCTGTTTGCATGTGCGATCTCTAACTTAGAAATTGATTATGGGTTTCACCAATCGTGGGTATTCCAAGTTCATAGTGATGATAACTTTAATATATACGGCCTAACTTGATATTTATTGAATAATTATAATTATCCATACGTTTTGAATTAGGTCTAATTGAGGTTAGTGACAAATGTCAAGTTTTATTGAGCATATAGAAGAATATGTTAATTTTAGCTAATTAAGTACAAAAATGATGAAAAATCTAGCATCTATTAGTTAATAAGTTACCAAGTAACCTCAAAAATACGAGCAAAATGTCAAACTTCCATTCGTAACTCATTGAAAGTTTAGAAATTATTACAAAATCGAAACTTAAACTTTTACATAGAAAGTGTTCGTGAATTCTATTTGATAATATCGATGCATAATAATTTGAATAATTCCAGTTTATTAGAATTTTATTATCAAGATGTGTTGCAATATGTATAACTTTTACTTAGTAATGAAAATGAACGTATTTTCTCTCGAAAGCCAGCAGCTAATACACCGGATCTAGACGTTACTAAGTAGATTATCGTCGGCGAGGTATTTACATAAATAGTAATGATTCTAGTTCTGAGAACTTAGCCAGCGTAAGTTCAGTGACCTTAAAGGTACTGACACCCATGCTCATTAGTAGCACGAAAGCATGCCACTATTTAGGCAATTGCTATTTAGTAGCATGTGTTTCATTGCTAGTAATGAGTAGGTATGCTTATTTCCAGTATGCTCAAAATACACCGTCGTTTGAATTTCGAGCATGCTGCCTGAGGTGCGGATGGGTGGAAGGGAGCGTGCTGCGAGCGCGTCTGAACCGGTATGCTTATTATGAGCATGCTAGTATCGATTTGATCCAGTCTGCGACAGGTGTGCATGCTTAAAATTAGCATGCTTATTGCTAGCAAATATGAACAGCTGCAGAGCAAGTTAGTTTCAAGGATTCTTACAAGCATGCTTTTTTTAAAGCTACACGTGCTTTTAAAAAAGCATTACCTTACCCTCAGTACCATTACAGAAAAATATAGTCAATGCGTGCATGAATATCTAACTCATACTTTTTCCCAAGTGATGCCTAAGCAGGTATACAGAACGCCTCAATAAATTAATTTAAGAGGCAAATCAATAAATTAATTAATTGATGACGAAGATGATCAATACTGACATTTTGTTAAAACATATTCCAAAACAAAAGAAGATCA
Organism: Agrochola lota; assembly: GCA_947364205.1. Lineage (NCBI taxonomy): Eukaryota > Metazoa > Arthropoda > Insecta > Lepidoptera > Noctuidae > Agrochola > Agrochola lota. Next base: position 853,861 of record OX376227.1, read on the forward strand.
GGATCAACCACATGTCATAGGTCAGCGTTTCGAACGTCACGTATCAACCGCTCGTGTACTTGAAATAAATAACAATGCAGTGTGCACTCATTACTTAGGAGGATGACTCTGCTATTACAACGACTACAATAGTCAAAGTGATAATGAAATAAGGTTAAATTTTTACTTACATAAACAATTTAGTGGGTATTTCTCACACGGATTATGTACCTATTAGAAGAAAAAGATAATAATACAAAGACGTAAAAGGAATTAATTATAGTGAGAGTGTTAAAGAGGCTAGTGAAGGAAATTATGGTGACATGACCTTTCCTGTTGTATACAATTCGGTTGAATTCGTATCATAAACTGATAAGTACGATGAATTAAAGATTGAATCAGTTGCATTGCATTTAATTCTGGCTACCGGCTAAGCAGAAGCAATAGAAAACTGACGTCAGAGTGTTCCTTCAAACTTTCATATATCCTGTTTCAAGCTTAGAAAGATATAAATAACTCTTTCCAAGGGAAATAAAACATCTAAAATTGTGCTCAAGCCAATAAAACGTTCTTTGAATTTATTTGCCTAAAATATAAGCTTAGATTATAGTATTTATATTATCATCAAAGTTTCATACTTGATTTCCTTCCTAAATATATTTTTTCTTTGTTTGTTGACTTGACGTGCTCATCTTTGGCTCAAAAGATTATAACGATCATTACATAACCATCTATACTGTTTATCAAAAAATCTAAAGATCGATCGAATAACTTATTCCAATTTATCGACACAATAGCGACAATTTCAGTCTTTAGATTAATCTTTAGATTCGTAACTTTTTTTTTTTTTTTTTCTCTTCAGTGGGTACCTAATGTAATGGATATTTTCTAGATAATTATACATATTATTTTCATTCTTTTGTGCTTGCGATATAACATATATACCTAGATTTTAAAGATCGTCAAGATTGGATTCTGAGTTTCATCATGATATTATCAAAATAATAAATTATAATATTAATAATAATTATTATGTTATTGGCAAATTTAATCTGACGTATTATGAAACTAAATGTCGTTTAATGTTATAACTTATCAAAGAGGTTTCGAGACCTTTATAATATTGGAACACTTATTCTGTTACGAACAGAAGGAGTTCTTGCCATTGTCTTGTTGTAGTAATAATTATTGTACCTACTACCAAACTGAATACCTTTAGCATACTTTAGTCACGTAAACAAAGCACTAAGTTTTATTGTTTTATCATTGAAATTATCAACGTTTCTTTTTCAAGCCTAAGTTAGGATTTAAAACCAGAGGCTGCGGTTTCACTTTTCAATTATTTTCTGAGGGAAATCTATTCTGTAGGTAATAATAGCAAATTCTAATAGCTTAGGTATTACTTTCTATCTAATAATCTTATATAAGTGTCGAGGTTTGTTATGTAACCTTGTTTATGTATTTAGGGATGATTGTTTATTAAATTCGTCGTTTATGTTATTATCTATGAGTTGATGATTATCAATAAGTTTTGCATCATTAGGAGTAATTGCTTCCGCATTTAGTTTCGGATACATCCAGTGGTCGGTTTTATTGCGTGATGACCTTTGCATGTGAATTTGTGTATGTTTGTGTCCAAGATTACCTAATGCGTCAGCTGCGGTGGGATCGTTTCTGTTTTGTGCTTAGTAATTCATGTTTGCCCAAAATGATTTGTGGTTTATGTTTCATTTTCCATATTTTGGGAATAAAAGCATGTGAAAAGGTGGACGAGCATTACTTTTAAGCTTCGGGGAAAAATAATAAAATTACCGCCAGACCCGGATTTCGCTATCTTTAAATCTGACCTGTATTTTTCAGTAGATTTTTTACGTTTCTAAGATTGCCAAACCATTTTAGCGAAAGCCTTTACTTTAACACAGCAATGCAAAAGTAATGAACAAAATTAATTAGAGTAGATCAACATGATTTTCTAATAGAAGTAGACTATAATAATTATGTACAGTACTCTCATAGTATACTAACGATGTTATTCTAACTGCTGTCGACAGCTATAATTTGCAACTCATAATGACATAATGAAGACGGATGAGCAGTAAGCGTAGCAAGGACACCACATTCTAATATTTGTATCAGTTAAGGAGCAATGTTATAGCAATCGACTGCAGATGAGCTAATGGTAACGTGTTTTGTTAATGTTATTCTGATTAGCATAATTTGTGTAACTGTTTCATTGGTCAGGTGATCACTGGAGCGAAGAAAAAGGCCTATAACTTTAGACCTATATTTTTATATGCGTTTCGGTTCCAGTGTTGGGTATAAAGTTATCGTTCTTTTTTTTGTTTGGAAATTCTAAGTTACAGAATGCCGTATATTTTTATCGTAGGAATATTTTATGGAATTGAATCTTTCGTTTTGTGTGTCACATCAATAGTCCATAATCTCTATTAATTTTACCACCAGAGGAGTACCTATTTGTTTATATAATTGTTTATTTTATTTGACTTTTTAAGTCAAGTTATTTTAATTTAACTTATATTATTGTTGACAAAATCTACTCATCACAATGTTTTATTTTTATGAGTTGTATTGCAATATGTGGTTAGCTAGTGACCTCGACAATTGATCATATTATTTATTGTTATTAGTTTTTTTTTATTTTTTATTAATCAAAACTAGAACAAAAAACAGACATTACAATACACATTGACATTGTAATTTACTCTTTGTTTATTTATTTTACATCGATGGTCCTAGTTTATCATTTATAACTTCCAGTTACAACTATATGTAAGCGGGCACGCCCGTTATGCCTGGAGGCTTTTTATTTAGATATTAAATGCTGTTTACGTTTAGTTTTTTATTTTGGCCTGAGTTATAGTTTTCGATGATTTTGTTCCGTATATTGGCGTGTGCTAGCTAACATATGGCTAATAATTTAAATTATGTTTTGTGTTGCGTAATATAAATTATTTTGAATACTATTATATAGAATCTTTTTTGTTCTTCTAACTAAACAGACAGCTGTGCTGCTGGGGAGTTTGTTGCGCCACTTCTTCTTCCCAGCTAATGCACTAGGAAGTGGTGAAGGGTGGGCATTTTGGGGGACTGTCTTATGTAATTTTGACGTTCGAAAAGTGCTGATTCTCAGCCTAGTTTGAATAAATGACTTTAGAATTTTGAATTTATTAGTACGCATAAACTCATTTGTGTATAACTTCACACATGACCTACACTTGGTTTCTTTGTATCATGTGGGTGTCATTACCATCTTCTAATCAAGTACAAACAAAATGTTGAACAAATTGTCTCCATTAGGGAATTAAACTGTCGGCTCTAAAAGCTTACAGAGCTTGGTCGTAGGAGGCAAGTGCTCTGCTTTTATATTATCTTGGTAATCAACCTGTCTGGGCTTTTATAGAGTCATCGTAAATATATCCAAACCGCGCCCACGGACATAGCAGCAGCGGCAGCGGGGTGGCATCATTGAAACATTGCTATGAGTTTGGCCCCACTCATTTCTACAGAGTTTATTGTTACCAATACCTCTGATTGATCCGTTGTAAATTGTGTCAGCACCCTAATTGTGTACCAAACGATCAATCACAATCTGAATCATTTTGAAGGATAGGTATTGCTAATCCATTCCTTCCTATGTTCGATTTTTTTTACTACTCAGCAAGATAATTAAAGCAATGAATGTTGTTGAACTGTCAAAATGAAACAGATTGTCATTGATCGTGTGTTTTGCACGTGGTCAAGATTTCATATTAAAAGTACACTTTGTAAACAAGCTTAATACAAATTAGAGGATTATATCCAAGATAAGAAAGCTTGGAAACATGCTGGTGCCGCTCCATAGGATAATCTAGACAAAATCAAACTGGTTGCTAATTTAAGTGTATAAATTATATATTTTTTTATTATATGATATTGATTTTACATTCTGTGATTAGTTCCTCACACACTGACTTATTAACTGTAACATTTTAGGAAAATCGTCTACTTCTTCTTAGCGTGTCGATAGCAATCTAATTCGGCTACGTTTTTGGCGCCATCACTAGCGTCCATCAGTTCCTGTAACGTGCAGCTGACAGGACACGCAGGACATGACATTAAGTGTCTCATCTTTTGTGGAACAGCATCACATTTACACTCCAAGGTGTCAACTCCTCGTCTATGAATCTTCACCTGAACAGATTTCCCTTGCTTTGGCCAACCTGGGTCCGGAGTCTGTTTAGAGCCTTCCAGGTTACCCAAGAGAACTCATGTCCAAGTGGTAGATCTTCAGCAGGTGGAACGAATGGTTTGGGTAAGGAAGCACTGTCTCGCCACAACTTCAGTCTCTCTTTTGGTCGTTCGTCAATGAGTGGGACGACACACTTTAAAAAACTGTTTCGGCTTGTCAGCCTCTGTGGCATAAGGATTTTGTCGTGCAAAGGGTGTCGTGGGTCGGAGATCATTTTGGATCTTTCGCTAGAGCTTGTCACCGCTCTGCGAACTATTGGTGGCGCTATTCCCGCTAGTGGATAAAGCATTTGAACCGGGTTCGGTTTTAGGCAAACAGTGCTGATCCGGCAGGTTTCATTTAAAGCTGTATCCACCAACTTTGCATGGGCAGAACGACTCCAAACGGGGCACTCGTCCAGTCGTCCGCATAACCTCAGGCAAAGCACCACTTCGATGATACTAGTCGCTGAAGAAGAGTGTTGCGAGAGTGCACCTTCCGCTTCATGTTTTTGCAGTTTTTCTGAATGTTAAAGACCTGTCCAGAGTAACACCAATATATTTAAGGGAGTTGCTGTGCTCGATGGACACCCCACCCCTAACGATGTTAAGTTTGTGGCGCGCCTCTCTATTGCAGAGATGGAATATGCAAGACTGGGTTTTTGCTCGGATTGGGCTTGAGTGAGTTAGCAACGTAATATGTGGCTAAGTTACCAAGAGCGTCTGACAGGAGGACCTCAGCTTCCTCAAAGGTTTGGGAGGTGAGGGCAAGGTCGTCTGCATAGAGGAAGCGGGACGTGTTCGGGCTGGCTGGTTGGTCATTGGTATATATATTAAAAGGTAGGCCGTTTTTCTGCGCCCTTACATCGTCTACTTTTACAATGTTTGTAAATATGTGAGCACCATGTATATATCACATAATTAATTTATCTGTCGTTGCTTCATATTTAATTCTTTTGACCTATTGTGGTATAGAAATCTTATTTTAGGTGCATCGTTTTCATTTAAAATTATATAACTAATGTACCTATACTAAATATTGTAAACATTTTAAAAGAGTAACGGTGGAGTTTCTTGCCCATTCTTCCCCATACGAAAACTACCTTTTGGAAGGGGCGACTAGAATCAATTCAAATTTTTTGTAAATTTTTGATTTTGATTTTCGTTGACAAGTGCCTTATAAGGGCCTATTTGAAATAAATTATTTGACTTTGACTTTGACTTAGAACCATAATCAACAATGCAGATTATAAGTTATCATGTATCGAACTAAGTCATAAACAAGTGTTACAAGGGAAGCTAAGTAATAAACCATATAATGATAAAGATCACAGTGATACATAAGTAATGACAGATTGGCAACATGTATGAGTAGCCGCGATACAGTTCCCTCGCTCGACTTTTACTACGGTGGGACTGCTGGGACCACAACAATGAGAGTTTCATTCGTTACCAGGTCGATGTGGACGTAAATGACTTGATCTGATTTGAAAATGACCCGAGTTTTCCCGACAAATGTTTGGCAATAATAATTATAACAATATTGGCCTGTAGATTTTCGGTAGCGTCACAAATCCTAGCTCCATCTGTCTGAAATGGATTTGCTTGAATATCTCAAAAAAACTCATCATATAAATGTAGCGAGTCCAAAACCCAAATAAATTTATCAGTTAGTGTTTCACAAAGTTTTTCAAATAGTTATCGGAGTGATTTTAACAAGGTTTTGTTGTGAAATTCCATTAATAACATGACATTTTGCTAGCTTCAATAGATTGAAAAAACGCCCATCTTATTTAAATGTAGCCATTATGATACAAATAGCCTTTTTATTACGTTAACATTTTTCTGATTTCGTAAGTGTTGCGTGTCAGTCTAAATGAAACATTATGTTATGATCTACTAAAATGCTGGTCTTAACTTAATTACGTAATTCTTTTATCGCTTGATACTCATCTTTGTAGTTATGCTGGTTATCAATATGTTGGCCATGAACGCAATTGCCCCTTATTTTTTCATGTGGAATTTTTATCTCTGATTCGTTGGTCCAGTGGTCGCTAGCATGACTGCTGAGCGTGAGGTCCTGTCTTCGATTCCTAGGTATTAACACAGGCAAAGTGTTAGTTAGGTTTCCTGTGAGGATTTTTTCAGTAGCTACCTGGAATCCGGATTTTTACCCGGTTGGTGACAATAGGCGGCACCCCCTATTACATGGGGCTTAAAACGTATCTCGTGAAATGTGGGTGTAAGTACAAGTAAATCTCTGCCTAACCCTTCTGAGAAAAACAGCCGTGATGTTATGTTATGAAATTCTTCGGCCTTTTCGGCAAGTAATGCTGAATATATTGGTGGATGTTTCCAGTAGAACGCTCCAATTGGAATTGTTGAATCTTTATTTGCTTTTGGCTCTTAAACACCTAAAATAAGTTCCCAGATCAGAAAATTTGTAATTTTAAGTTTCATCCAAAATGTCTTACTTACAGTATGTACAGGCTTTGGTGTTTGTTTATAACCTGATTTGGCTGAGGCTAAGCTTTGAATATTTATTTATTTATAAGCCTCTTTATTCTGAATTGTTTTGATTCTGTTGTATGTTGTTAAAGTATATCTCTCAATATATGATATGATACAGCTTGGAATATACGATAGACTGAACTAATGATTCTAGCCAACGTTCCTAAGTTCCTAAAGACGAGTCCTGGAGCCGGTCCGAAATAAACACCGGTTAAAACTATAAATTATACGTAAGCTAGATTGTACTACTGAGTCTAAGGCCAACATCTATTAACGGTACTTAGCAGGTACTTTGGCTAAGCGTCCTGTCGATGTCGCACAACTGTCAAACTACAACTGTAAGATAGAACTAGAACTGGAACATGTCTAAGTCAAATCACGAGCTAGCTAAGTAAAGTTTATAGATTTCGGAGTTAGAATCAAGTGAGATGTTAAAAATGTATAGAGTATTAAAAGCTGATCTTTAATAATCAGAGATGTTTCAGAAAATGCTTATGCTTACAGAATCCGCACTTCTCGGGTGCATATCATGTTCCAGGGCATAAATACCATAACCCAATTTTACATTATTCATGGAATTAGTTATTCATAAGATAGCCTGGAAGAAGGATCATATTTCCCAAGGACATGGCTAGCCTGTTTAAAATGAGTTTAATTTATCAAACAGCAAGCTCAAAGTCAGAAATTGATTGGTTAATATGTAGCTAATAAATTTTGGCAGAAAACAGTTCAATGAATATCTGATGAGTTGTTGATTGCTCCAAATTCGTCATTTTGACTTATTTATTGGGTAAGCAGATAAATTAATTGAAAAAGTTTATAAATCATTTAGATGTCAAGATAAGGATGTAAAATCATGAGAACCTATTGATTTATAATTATTATACGTATAAAAAGTTTGGACACGGATTTCCTTATTTTTGACCTATGGGAAAAAATGTGATCCTCTATTTTATCTAAGTCACAAATCTTATATTTTTGCAGGTCTATCTGCTGAAACTGGCCCGTACAAATTCCCATTCAACTATACTTTACAGTTCCAGTACTACGCTACGGTCTGAAACGATTGATATTTATCAAAGTTAAACTTGTCAGTTATTACCTACTTCGATTAATAATTATATCAGTGATTCATTACAATCACTTGTTACCGGGTAAAGGTAATGCATGAAAACTTACATGAGTCAGTTGATGAAAGTCGCATAAATAATAAAACACAGAATTTCAGTTATTTTAATAGATACATAAAAGTAGGTAAACAATTAATTAGACATCAATATAGTAGCCTAGAAAGTTCACACGGCTGGGTACAGACTCTCTTTGCGAGAATGAGTGATGGGCATACAAATAGTAAACAGAAGGTGGCGACTACCACCATAGTGACGCCTCTCATTCCTACCGGGTACTTCCTCAGAAGAACACAAACAATTATTTATTTAATTCAGATACAATGATCCATATTTTTGATAGTACACTCAAAAATAATAAAATAATAAACTAAATTCAATAAAGGAAGTTAAATCACATTTAATTAAAATAAATAAATAAATCACAATCATCATTAAAATCATTCTAAGCTAAACATTGAAGTCGTAATTCCGTTGTTAGCAAGTTAACATATTATGGAACGATATTAAAGAACATTTTTTTTTTTTTGTTGCATGTAGTTAACAAATAAAGTTGGTAAAAAAACAAAAAACAGTATCTCTACAATATAATTACCTCTAAGGTGTACAATAATAAAAGTAAAAAATATTCTATATTATCTATTATTTATATATATATATATATATATATATATATATATATATATATGTATATATATTTGTAATCACGTTCTCAAAAACGGCTCTAACGATTTCGATGAAAATTTGTAATATAGGGTTTTTCAGGGGTGAAAAATCGATCTAGCTAGGTCGTATAACTGGAAAAAATCGTTTTCTCCGTATTTTCACCTGAACAGAGCTCGGTTGCCCAGGTACTTCTAAGTAATATAAGGAAAGATAGAAAAATAAGATGGGAAAAGAGTTTATAATATGTCCGTGCCTCGGAAAGCTCGATATGTGATGGATCCATCCACAAACCAACCGCGGCAAGCGTAACTTAAATTTCTATTGACCAGTGCGCTTATTATTATTTATTTAGCACTCCCTAAGAATCTCGAGGTTGTTAAATATCAAAACAATGCTAAACTATTTTGCTTAACTGGAACTTTAGCACTCCGGTGTCATTTAAAAAAAAAAAAAATTTATAAATAATCGTTCTTATTTTGATTCCATCGTATTTCTATGAATAAATAACTCATGGCGGACAATCTCTAGTACAATCTAAATAACCCGTCTGGCTTCAGTGGTTTATAACCGATATTATCGCTTCATTCAAATTGATCTCTTATTAATCCCTGCTTCGATACTTGAACCCGACCTGAAGTATTATCACAGATCATTGGTTCGATAGAAGGACACATTTCTCTATTCATTATTTTGAGCATAATAAAATTATGTAGATAATAAATAGGATTGATACTGATATTTATCATGATTTTCCTTTTACATTATTTTTGTAGCATTTAATAAATAGGTATTAGGTATTGTCTAATAATACTTTAATAATAAAGAATAGCAAAGAAAGTCGACCAAACCGATGGGTTTTGTAGCAGTCATGACACATCATGAAAATTGACAACCAATCATCAACCAACCAGAGATAAATATTATGTCTTTTAAACAGTTTTTTTTTTTTTTTTTTATTATAAATAGAGTGATATAATAGATATAATAGAGTGAGTATAGAGTGCTAAATAAATAATAATAGGCGCACTGGTCAATCGAAATTTAAGTTACGCTTGCCGCGGTTGGTTTGTGGATGGATCCATCACATATCGAGCTTTCCGTGGCACGGAAGGATCCTTGCCTCTGAAATCACGTAAAGCCGTTGGTCCTGGCTGTCATTCGTAGATCTTTGACAGTCGTTACGAGTAGTCAGAAAGCCAAAAGTATGACAACCAATCTTATCAAAGGGTATCGTGTTACAGGTTCTGGAGGTCAGATAGGCAGTCGCCCCATCTAAAATAGCTGCATCCGATTAGACTGGAAGCTGACCCCAACATAGTTAGGAAAAGGCTAGTCAGATAGATTTCAGTGTTTAGTGCTAAGATAGTTTAGGTAAAACGCACAATCATTCGTTTTCATGCTATTCAGAATCATTTCACAGATCAAATACTTAATGAACAATGACAACAAAACAAAAGAATGCCGTGCTTAATTAAGTCCAATATCTCTATTAGGTATCTCGTGGTAGTTACTATCAACCTACCATATTCGTATAAGATGACTTCTCACGATCAAAAGCTTTTAAACAAACATGAATATCGATTGCATCACTAATTATACTGAATAACGTTTTAACACAATGGGTGGCACAGTTTAAATAAGATTTATATCTTTACATCCGCCATACTTAGCTTCCGGACGAACGCCGTGAGAATTTCCACTAATTTACTCATAATAACACAAGTTAAAGTTATTTTCTCAGTTATTATGTCATTATAACACTTTTCGGGTTGTTATTTAGACGATTACTAACTTTTATACGGTGCGACATGCGGAAATGTGGAATTAACAGACATTACCGTTTTTATTACGATATTAACTAAGATATTTGGTTAGGTTATGTTAAGTTGTGTTATAGTTGAAATGTATTTGGTGCAAACATGTTAAGTGTCTAGACGTCATTAATATGTTGCGAAATTATGATGTTATGTTATTAAGTAAAATGCCATCTAGTGCTAGCATTATGAAACAGTTAGTATGAAACCTGAGAAGATTTTGAAGCAATACAGAGGTGGCACAATTTTGAGTTAGTTTGAACGTGACAACACAGATGCCACGCTTACCAATATATGAGTAAAATTAACCCAAATGTTAATAGACCATTAATAATCGTAGGTAATAGAGCCATAGAAAGCCTACTATGGGTTGATGCAATGATTTAATATCAATTTAAGTTTTATCTTTATCAGTAAGAGACCACAGTTCCATATAAGCAATGACCAAAGTAAATTATGTTGAATTTTTTTTTTTTTTTTTTTTTTTCTGTGCCCTCAGCGTTACATCCATACTTCCATACTAATATTAATATTATAAATTCGAAAGCAACTGTGTCTGTATGTTACCTTTTCACAGCTAAACCACTAGACGGATTTCAATAAAATTTGGCAAGGAGATAGATGATGATGATGATATAAAAATTCAAGTGTATGCTTTTGGTAAGAAATACAGAATTACGCGTTTCAGCGTTTTTGTAAAATCATCCCCCAAAGGGATAAAAATGAGGTTGATTTTAAAATTCACATGTAATATTGATTTTTTGCGTCTTCTTTTCAAGAGATTGAAGGGGTTAGAAATATAGTCATAGTCTTAAAAAACCGGACAAGTGTGAGTAGGACTTGAGCCCTGAGGGTTCCGTCTCAAAGCTGTGCTTGCTCGGCTGCGGGAAACTTAACTTTTCAATTAAAAATAAATTTTAATAAAGTGGAGAGTACCGATTTCAATGCAATACCGACTAAATGTTACTTCAAGACACGGCCTATGAAATTTTGATTGAAGAACGAACTTAACTTTGCATTTCATAATAAACTATAAATTACCAATTTTTGGATTTTCCACTGTACTTGACCTTGCTTTTCGCCAAACTACATGCTGCTGGGCCAACGTGAAGTACCAAGTAGGCTTTGGTTTATTTGCGAGTGTCAAATTATGCGTTATAAATGACCTTATTTTTTTATTCGTTGACTTGGAAGTTCGATTTTCGTTACAGATCCAAGGGACCGTAGATCTAAGGCTAAGCGTACACTACGAATTAGGATTACGGTTTTATTTCGCAGTTTAATAATCGCAACGATTGAAATTCGTAGTGCGCGCTTAGCCTCGATGGAAACGATCAAACTCCCATTTTCAGAAATCCCATTTTCTCAACTTTTTAAAATACTTATAATTCAGACTTCAACTGAATCATACTCATAACAACTTTTCCCATCTTTCCAGAAAAAACCTAAGCCTACAGCCAGTAGACCGAGAAGAAGACGCGCATCTGTTCACCTACCGCGACGTCAATCGAACCCACGTGTCTGTAGTATTGGCGCAGAGTGTGGACGACCTGGTCGACAGCGACTCGCCACAAAACGTCGTCAAGTTTCGATTGGGCTGCGACTTTGACGCCGGGGATGACCTTGTAAGTATTTCTCTTACTGACACTTTATGGATAATAATACAATAATCCTCATCACTTCCTCAAACATCGATTGGCGGCAAGAGTAGAGTAAAATAAGCAGAAAAGTACTTTCCATTTTCAGAACTTCAAAGTTCGTTCTGATAAAAATAACGGTGCTAAATAAGAAAATAAAGAAACAAAAATACGTTTATTTGTCACAGAAACACGTGCATAAAAAAAAAGATAATAAACTCGAGTAGAACAATAAAATAAAAGACAATAGATTTAAATACAACAACGAGCACAAAACAGAAATAGTCGGCAGCTGCACGTCATGACTATGACAAGAAATTTCCACTCAGCATGATGCTGTGCTATACCCACATTACCCACAGCACATCGCTGATTTTCAGTGATCCCCCGAAGAAAAAACCAAGTCAGGTTTAATGAATTATACATAAATATAAAATAAAATAAATAGTACTTATAATTTAATGCTACTATACAACCAATAATATGAATAAAATTATTAAATAACATAAAACTAACTATCGGCATGCATAAAACATACCTAAAATACCATTATCACTATATCTACAAGAATATTCAGTGTTTTGTCTCGCTCCCACCATCACCTTCGCGTCGCCTACGCACGCGCTCACAATAATAAAGTAAAAAGTACAGTTTGCATTTCCCGATTGCGTCAATGAGCGTGATGACTTACTGTGGGTCATAGCATTATAACTTAATTAGTTATACGCTATCGAATGGTATCAACATTGGAGCAAAAAAAAAAGTCTCCATGTGCAAACCTTCAAAGCTATAGGTAATTTCTCACTTCCCCTGGCCACAAAATACTCAAACTCACTCAAACTCAAAGCATTTATTTCAATTAGACGATTTACAGCCACTTTTGAATTGTCAAGGAATCGGTCAGTCAGAAATATGAAGCTAGTTGCCCATTCCAAAGCGTAGTAGGTACCTATGGAGAAGAACGGGCAAGAAACTACACGCAATACCGTCGTATACCGTCATTCACCTCAAAAGGGCATCTGCAACATGATGTGTTGCAGATCCCAACAATATTATCTGAAGTAGGTCAACAGGAGCCACATGTGCGAGTGTTTAACAAAATTTAATATCTGCCTCGTTCGTCACTCAGTTTAAATATCAGGACAGTGATTTGGAAGGATATTTCATAGAAACTCTAACATTAATGTTATTGCACAAATAATTTGTAAAAGAAAAATACCGATGAAGACTATAAAATTAAGTTTTATGATTGGTCAATTAGAAATAAATCATTCTACGGGATTGAAAATCAAAGGTGAACTGCCAAAGGTTCATTGTAGAAAAGATTGCCTCTATATAAAGAAACGACAGCACATTTTAATGTACTTAACACTGAAAAAAACAAAATTAATTGAGCCTAAACAATTTCAAAACAGTTCAAGAACACAGGAAGGGTATTAAAACTTTCATGGTCCAAAAATAATAACATTTCATGACACAACAAGGTCTTTCATAGCAAAGTTGAAGAAGTTACTTCTTTCCAGTTTGTAAAAGTCAATTTTAATGAGACGTTAAAAGCGAAATTAACTGTGACTTACCCCGCTTTGAATACAAATCCAACCTTGCAAGGATTTTCAAAAGTATTGCAGTTCGGTTGCAAAGTTTAAGCAACAGTTGGAACAAACAAAATCCGTCTTTATGTTGAGAACTGTAAGGATTATTTGACAGGCATATTAAAAATGCCTCTAAAACAATGCGGCTGAAAGTTCCCAGGGTTGATCCAGTCACCTCTGATAGCCATTCGTCCTTCACCCAGTTGCCTTCTTGCCGTCAGATCATTCCCCATACTTTGGTATCCCACCCTCGGGATCGCTATCCGTCCTTAATTTAGCCATGGAGATAAAATAACATTTTTAATCTTATTCCTCCATTTTAGGAATTCATCTGGGAGGGTTTAGGCTTGTTTGTTTAACAGGCTCGAGTTATATCGTGGTCATTGTTTGACTTCGATGCTTGTCCTACTTTTCTGATGTAAACATTTATTGGGTTGACTTCATGACTGAAAATACTAAACTGCTTAACAACATGGGAACTTTTTATTCTTTCAGATAGTTTAATTTATGAAGCTCTTTAAATTAATGTATTTCAAAAAGCAAATAAATTAAAAAACTCGTTGGTATTTCACATGAAGATAGGTTACGCTACACTCGAAGTCGCGGACGAGTATGTTTACCTATAGGATAAACTGTCCAGTTAGTAGGTTCAATTTCGAGAAAGAGGTCGATCGTCGAATCCGACTCCGCTGGGCAGCGTTCGGGAAGCTACGCAATATCTGCTCGGCCCTCATACCGCAGTGTCTCAAGACGAAAGTCTTTGACCAGTGCGTGTTGCCAGTGGTGACCTATGGCACTAAAACGTGGTCGCTGGTCGCGCGCAATGGGCCTGATGAGAAGGCTGAAAGTCACCCATAGGGCATTGGAGTGCTATGGTTGTAGTTTCCTTACCTGATCGAACTAGAAATGAAAAGATCCGCAGGAGAACCAAGGTAACCGACATAGCCCGAAGAATTGCCAAAATTAAGTGGCAATGGGTAGGGCACATTGTTCGCAGAACAGATGGCTGACGGGGCCGAAAGGTTCTGGAGTGGGGACCGCGTACCGGGAAACGTAGCGTTGGAAGGCTTCCCATAAGGTGGACCGATGACCTAGTCAAGGCCGAAGGAATCCGCTGGATGCGGGAAGTACAAAACCGGTCGAAGTGGCGGTACTTGGGGCCTATGTCCAGCAGTGGACGACTTTTGGCTGAAATTATAATAATGATGATGATTTCACATGAAAAATGAGTACATATAGGATTAAAAGTTGGTGACGACGTTTGCTAACCCTCACGTTAACAATTCCTGGAAAAAGATTTTATCTATATCCCAACGCCCAATGCCCATATGCCCAACAATTTACAGTCAACAGTTACACATAAAAACAGCTTCAACTAATCGCATTCTATTCATAAACCAACCACCGCTATCATCTCATAATCACATCGTATTTCCTATAATTGCCTTGAACGGAATTTCCAAATCTTACCTCATTCATTTTCCTGACGCCTGTATAGTTCAATGACACTTTGAGACGTATTTTCACGTTTAACGACGTCACATTGTAAAAGTAAACGTAAAAATGTTCCTACCGTCGAATAAGTACCATTTGTGTCGACTCGAGATGTTGTAGTCGTTCTAGAAAACTTTATGTACAGAATATTGTTGTTCGATGTAGCGATATTTTGATAGCTTGGATTTTTATGAGCCATTAGCTGTGAGTGGAATGGACGGTAGTTTTTTTACAGGTTTTATCCAGAACTTTAAAAAATACCGGGTTTAGGGTAGCTTATAATGGCACAAATAATCCCATAGTTGCTTTCGTGAATATTGAAATTCATATGAATGAATCGTCTAATATAATGATTGCGCCGCTTTATGAATCTAAAATAATGCCTGTTTTGGGGTCCTAAAAAGTAAAGTAACTGCTACCAACTTGGATGTAGCGATTGGTTACATTTCTGAAAAAATCTAACCCAAATAGTCGAGGTGTCCTAGCTTAGTTTCTGCGACCAATTCGGTTCGCGTGCGGTTGGATACTGTTCTAACCTCACCTTACTCGATTGCTCAGGGTCACCTACCTAGTTACTGCGATCAACTGCGTGAAAAAGCCAGAAAGTAAAAAGAGGCTTAATTAATAAAAAAGTGTGCATCACTAGAAGCCCAAAAAGTTCTTAATTTCATTAATTTAAAAAAAGCGTGCATTATTAGTCATTATAGTACATTATTAGGTCATTAAATTTTTAAAGGATCAGTTAACTATCTCATTATGTTTAGATATATGTATTTGAGCTGATAAGCATTTAAGTGTACCCTAGTCTAAAATATAAAAATAGCCTGATGTAATAATTAACTAATTATTAATTCTATTACCGTAGCGTAGTACATTGAAGAAGAGTCATATATAAGACTGATATTATTATGATCTATATTGAGGCTCAAAACGTATATAGAAACGTAAGTCTCCTTACATGACTAGTCATAAAGGTAAACGACACACTCGTAGGCTTTCTGAATGATAAATGTACGTTTATGTACGTTTACAAATTGATACTAGCACTCAAGATCTAATAAAATATATAGGTATTGTTACAAGAACATTTTCTTTACACGTGTAGTGCCTTAAAGTAAATACATTAATAATGTTATTGATGATACTTGAACCTTAGTTGAAAATAGAAGACACGAGCTTTACTAAAAAATAAAAGTTACAAAAATTAAAACCCAACTACGACAAAAAAGTCAACTAAAAAGGTAATAACAAGACATCACAGACAGACAAATAAAAAATCCGGGGTCTAACGTGTTAAGGCATAAATCAAACAAATTACGTGTGACACCGGATTTATAATTTGCCTGTCTATGATGTCTTGTTTATACCTTTTTAGTTGATTTTTTTTATAGGTATGCACACCTAGGTATGTCAGGGCTTTAATCCTTTGCTGTACATGTCCTACTTCCCAGTCAAGCCGGCATTTGGCAGTAAGACTACCTATTAAGGGTATTACTCATAATTTCGTGATGATTGATAATGATCAAGTTATTAGCATTAGCATCTTAAAGTTCAATTCAGAATATTGAGCTAAGCTTTAGGCTGCAGTTTCATTATAATTCTAATTTACTTCCAAAACATTATTATTAGTTAACACTTTTAAACACCTACAGCAGCAATAAACAATATTCTAAAGATAATATCAGATAATTTAAAGCCATATTTCTCCTTCCAGATATCAGCCTACCTATCAGTGACGGTGTACATCGAGGATGTGAATGACAACGTGCCCAAGTTCCTCGACACGCCGTACCATGTCACCGTGGATGAATTGACTCCAACAGGTGGGTACATTGAGGGAGAAGGTGGAAGATAGTCAAGTGTTTGGCACTTGAGTGGCTTGTTTGTGTTGGAGTATCTTAAGAGATACAAAGGAGACCGGTTGAAAATATTCAAATAAGAGGAGTGGTGGAATACTGCGGTAACTTAACACGTGCATCGGCTCAGACATGTTCCCGTCACTATCTTGAACTTGTAGTTTGACAGTTGTGCGACCGTGACAGAAATAACGATAAGCTAAAGTACGCGTAACGTTTATAAATTTCGGAACTTCTTCGGAATATTTTTTGGAAGGATTCTTGCAGTTTTTAGTTATTTGCTAAAAAGAAGTTGTGAAAAGTCTTTGTTCAACAATCATTATTCAGAGACGCACTTGCATTACGTTACCACAGATTACCAGTCTCTATTCCAAAATCATGTGATGGCTGTGGCTGCGATGATTTCAACGTTGATCATGCTCTATGTTGTAAAAAGGGTGGTCAAATAACATGTCGTCACAATCAAATTTGGGATCTATTCTACGACTTATATCAACACGCATGGGGAAATGTAGTTAAAGAACCCATATTTTTCGGAGGAAATTGCGGACAACGCGGAGACCTGTCCTACCGAGGCGTTTGGAATGCTCAGAGGGAGGCGTTATTTGATATCCGTGTCTTAGACACTGATGCTCCTTCTTATTAGGGTTCCGTAGTAAACAAGGAACCCTTATAGTTTCGCCATGGCCATCTGTCTGTCTGTCCACGGCTTAGCTCAGAGACGGACTTATCTCACTAGAAAGCTGTAATTTGGCATAGGCATATATATTAATCTCGCCGACAAAGTTGTAAAATATAATCTAGAAAAATATATTTTTTTAGGTTACCTCCCTTACACGTAAAGTGGGGATGTCTATTTTTTTTCTCGTCTGTCCCATGTTGTCGTTGGAAAGGTCAAAAATATTGTGGGTGTGTGAAAACCATGTTTCTATTCAGGAATCCGTTTGCGAAATATTAAGGTTTAAAGAGTACATTTTTCTTACAGTCATGCCCCCCCCCCCTGCCAGCTAAATGGATGCACTTGGATTTGTGAAAAAAATCACAGCAGTAGTATATATAACGAAGTTAAAAGGAAAACTATCAGAGCTTAGTAGGCTCTACAGGTTAACGAGTAATAATCGACCAACTTAAATTTCAAAATCATGTTTTTAAAATTGCTAAATGCGACATGCGACATTCACTCCCCCTTTTTGCATCCGTTGACGGAATCTTCGCCCCACAAATGTGTACCTTCGTAAAACATCTTGGAGCTGCAATCACTGACCGCTGGAATAAGCCCATGAGCGTGGCGATGGGTTGGCTAAGATCAAGAATCATCATCTCAATAATCCGTGCCACTAGCATGTGCATGCGTGGTACAAGGCATACATTTAAACAAATAGCCAAGTTATTCGGCTTCGACGATGGAGCAGCCTTACCTAAATTAGACTGATGTACATGTAGCCGATGAACTGAGAAGACGTCGATTGCAATAAATCGCGATAGAAAAATGAGCTTGTGTTATGTTATGTAATGTAATATTACTTAGGTTCCAATGATGTAAATAAATTTGGGTAGAGTTATAAAGAGGTAAAAAAAGTACGGGGTAGGTAATCTTCGGAATGGATCTGGTTTCAAAAATTCTTTCACTAATGAAGCTACACTATTTCTTTAATAAAACGTGTTCCATAATAAAAAAATATTTATAGCGTGTCATGAGAAAAATATAATAGTTAGAGTTCTTAATATTGGTGACGCTTTGTGATTATGAATTATATCGATATTCTCTGGAGACCAAAAAAATAGCAGCTTTGTGTAAATACAAATCTTTGAAAGATAGTTTACGCGTCTTTCGCAATATTAATAAATTTCAAAGACATTGCCTGTGGACGACGTCCACCAACATATTACATTTTCTCATTGATCTTTAAGAGACAACAATTTTTTCAGACTTAAATTCTTCAATATAGTTTTTGCAATCGGTCCTTTTTGTTTTTTATAAAATGCTCAAAGGGAAATAAGAAAATATTTGGGATATAATATTAATATTTACTCAAGATTTTCGGACCTTCTTCTATAAAAAGATATTTGAAATTTTATTATTCTAAACACAGCTGATGAAGTCAAACAAGAGTACTCAAGCAGAATACAAAAGTTGTAAAAAAACATTAATTACTCATTCTTTTCTGAAAATTTAATTTTGATCTAAAATGCAACCTAAGCCAGAAGATCTCTTCCAGTAAACCGTAACTCATTTTATTGAGAATCTACTTTGTATTTAATGTAACACTTTTGAGAACGTCACCTCCATGTAATACAAATATTTAACTAGAATAAAAAGAAAGAAATATGTTTAATTACGCCAAGATGCATCAGATATTAAAAATAAAACAGAAAAAATCAGACGGGGAAAATATTCGACGAATCCGCGCTAATCGGCCATCGCTTAGCATAATGCTGATACATATGCACAAAATAGAGCCAACACTGGTATCCGTATTCATTCACCCGGCATTCATTTGTATTTCCAGGCCTCACAATCTTCAAAGGGATCCACGCGTTCGACCGCGACAAGCCAAACACCCCCAACTCGGATGTCCAGTACAGCATCATCTCAGGAGACACCGAGGGTCACTTCGCTCTAGAAAGTTCTCACAAGCCAGTCCTGGTGCTCAAGAAACCGCTAGACTATGATGCAGGGGATAAAGAGTTTTCACTTGTTGTTACTGCTTCGGTAAGTGATAATTAAACTGCCGATCTAGTGAAATCTTAGATGATAGAGCTTTCAATAGTTTCAATCACTAGCATCAGATGGAATGACAGCTTTAAAGGGAGGTGTCATTCCATCTCACGTCACCTAAGTGTTCATCGTGAGATTATTACAGAATAGACCGGCTGATGTGAAAGGAAAATGCGTAGCAGATAGAAGCTTTCAAAACCTTGCAATATGCGATTAACTTACTAGCCTAAAATACAATAGCGTACTTACATGGAATTCCATAATGTCATTTCAAGTAGTCAACCGACAATCAAATATCGAACTGTCCTTACTGTAACCATCTTATGTTTAGCACTTTCCTACCGTAAAAGCAACCAAGTAAGCAAGGTCCTTTGACTATTCATATGAAGAAATTATCAATTTATTTGTTACTCAAATGTTGCTGTTTCAGGACCGCGGCTCACCACCTCGCAGTTCCAACGCCACAGTACACATTGTGGTGCAAGACAATGATGACCTGCCTCCCAAATTCACTGCAGAACTCTACAGGACACAAATACCAGAGTTCTACCCGTTACTTGTGAGTATCATTATCAAATTATAACCTACTTACCTTTGTTAATGTTACCCTTGTCTTTCTTTTTATAGCTATCCAGACCTCATAATAAAGCTTTTTTTCTGTTTCATGTAATATTTCATTAAATTAATTAATTGGCATTCGCATACTTTACTTTTTCTTTATAAGAAGGTTCTGTGAAATTGCTTCAGATCATTATATTATTTATTTAATGCTTCATGTTCAACTAAAATACTGTAAAGAGGCCAACATGCCTAAGGCATTTTCTGCCAGTTTATCTTACGGCATATATTTGTTTTGTATAGTATATTTCTATAGTAAAAAGGTGTAAGCTTTTAAATTTTTATCGTCATTTATCAATAAAACTTTTGTTCAGATGAAATCGAAAGAACTTGACTCTCGACCCATGAACTTTAGCTCGACGTTTAATTTTCAACTTGTCTTACTTTCTAGCACTTTTATGATATAACGTAATATTATTAAATGTGCAATTATTACAACGTGTACCTCGAACATCCAACATTTACCTGCGGACTGAAATGAGTAAGCCAATAATCTGACTCTAGATCCAAACGATAAAAAGGGATGACCTTAATTGAGTCTCTCATCCTTGATTGACAGACATGCCAGATTTTGCGGTTAATGTTGATAAAAAACCGACCAAGTGCATGTCGGACCACGCTCAGTGAAGGGTTCCGTAGTTGGGATGAATTTATCCCTAAAACAAACTTGACATTGTAGTTGAAAAACATGTTCTCCCTTACATCGATATACGTCACGGTCCATTCTCCAACTGCAAATGTAAGTTTATAATAGAAAATAAAAAAAAGTTTTATAAAACGAAATTTTACTTTAGTTGTGCTGTGAAACCTTGCTCATTGCCAAACTTCATGATTCTAGGTCAACACTCTATAGTAATAGGTTTTGATTTATTTGCGAGTTTTAAGTATTGCGTTGGCTTAGAAGTTTAATTTTTTTAGGGCTCCAAAGGACTGTAGACCTACTCAGTTGATATTAATTTCAACTTGATACCGCCAGACGTTACTGAGAAAAAGCGTTTTGACAGAGTGACAGACAGACATACGGTCACTGAAGTGATCCTTTAAGGGGTATTTTTTTTCCTTTTGAAGTACGGGTTACATATACAATACATAGGTAATAGGATATAAATAGCTCTTAATTTAATAATAAGGAAAATTTATAAAGCGCTCTTCCTCTCTCTACCTATTTAAAAAATTCGCTGTGCCCGACAGGGTCCATAATTGTTTTTAATATATTTTTATTTTATTTACCACCTGTAATTGTACATTATGGTTTGCAATAAACGTTTTGATTTCATTTGATTTGATTTACATAAGTTCGAAAAATATTTTTTTGATACTTATTTGATACGGGATTGCTTGCAGGCGGGTGATGTAATGTATTTTATTGATTTCTATTCAGGCAATCAATTGCTATTATACACTCTCCTTTTGCTTGTACATTAATAGCCGAATTACTGGAATAATAGGTACGGCTATTTTAAACTGCATGAATTTAGGTAATTAGTCGTTCTTTCTCTTCCGTACCGGCTTGAAACATAAAAGCTTGTGCAGACCAGTGCGACTTGTCCCGCGACGCCGGTTATTGATATACTGTGAAGTTTTCTTAGAAGTTGTATTGTTCGTGTCGCGTCGCGCGACAAGTCGCACTGGTCTGCACAAGCCTTAATTATGACAACAGCTTGGAGCTATTTATTTTCATCTTTGTTGTTTTTTTAAATAAACAGGATGTTAAAAGACCCATCAGATATCCGTTATCTACGCATTCTGTACATAAACCTAAGTAAATTAAGTTAAAAATATTGCTAGGAACCGACTTTTATTTTTAGTGTGAAAAATCGCTGTTTTACGATAAGAGAAATGTAACGCGCATAAGCCATTGTGCTTATATGGGTAAATGGTGCAGGTATTGTCGGAGTATTTAAAGTTAATTTATAATACTTATTTAAAATAATATTCTTTACGGAAAAGTAATTGTTAGTAAGTGTTTTTTAGTTTGTATTAGTTATCTTGTACTATTTATTTCCTAATTGATGTTTAATAGGTATTTTATACCGACTTTTTTTTTCGTTTTTACTTTTTGTGTTTATCAGTGGAAACTTGTAAATGGCCTTAAATTTTATATTGTTTAAGAACACTGTATAAGTTAGCTGTAAGCTTCCCGAATATAATAAAATAGAACTTGTTTTCGTGAAAAAAAGTAAATAAAAGTTTAAACTTTGACCTCGAATATCTTCGTAACCAGAAGGTTCCTAATGTTTGTTACACAATTCCAAATTTAGCAAGCGATTGCGAGTGCTACATTTTAGGCTCAAATGCTAAAAGAAAATTTGTGCATTTCCTGCACCATAGGCCAGAACCAAAAAATCACAATGACGGGGACTATAAGTGACTCGGCTTCCTTAAGCTCCTTTTTACATCCATTATTTATGTGACTGTTTTTTATGTGAATAGAAACCACTAAATAAACCCAAAACCAGTAACCAGTCTTAGGAGACTGTCCTTAACTTTTTGGGACATTTTGATCTGCATTAACAGATTTTGAAAAAAACAGTCAGCAAGAAAATGGGCAGTTTTAACAAAAACTTTTTTTATGCCAAAAGAAAAGGTTTTTTGCGATTTCTCACTTTTCTACTACTCAAAACTCAGTTGATCCTATTGAGTATTTTGATCCTTATAAGAAACAGGATCGAATGGCAACAAAAAAAGTTTTTGTGAAAACTGCCCATTTTCTTGCTGACTGTACTTTTTTTCAAAATCTGTGAATGCAGATTTCAGAATGTAAGAATTTCAGAATGTAAGAATTTCAAAATGTTTCAGAAAGTTAAGGACAGTCTCTTAAGACCATTTTCCTGTAGCTACAACGGTTAAGGTAGCTGCCCTTACTACTCCATCTCAGAAATCCACCCTGTATAGATTACTGTTATTCTTTTTACTAAAACATACTGACTGAAAACAGTATTTTTCAAATTCGTATAACAGCGCAGGGAATAGCCTTACAGATTTGGCCCGATAGTGAAAAGTGCAGAAAATAACATACTCTAACGGAATATAACTTTTTTTTGGTTCGGCACTTTCGTAATTTAGGTCTAAATGAATGATCTCCTTGTGCTCGTTTGGTGGTTTGCCTCCTATTACATCGGATACTTCTGCCTTTCCTTCGAGAACCAATGGTTTGATGTTATGTTATGTGTTTAACAATGTTTCAGGGGAAGAAAATCCACCAAGAGCTGTTATTCCCCGAGCCCATTAAAGCGTTTGATCAAGATCTTGGGGTAAATGCAGCACTACGATACGAGCTGGTGGCTGGTAATGAGAGGAAACTCTTCTCTTTGGACCCTCAAAATGGCACCTTGTTCCTTGATAAAGAAATCGATTTGGATGCTGAAGCAAATTTACCAGGTATAATTTATTTGAACTTTGAGACACCTACTCATCTCACCCTGTAGGTGTACTGTGAGAATGCGAACGTTACTGTGTGAATGTTATAACAGTTCAAAAAAATATTTACAAAGACAATAACGTTCTACTCACACCAATAATATAAATTATTTTCATAATTATTTACATAAATTACGTATATATAAATCGGAGGAAAAACTTATCCCATCTGTCCCAATTTCATGTCATAATTTTTTTTCAGGGAACACATTTGTGCTACAAGTCCAAGCGTCGCAATTGGATAACCCACTGAAGACCGTGCAGGCGAGGGTTGAGATGGAACTGCTAGATCTGAATGATAACCTTCCGGAGTTCGAAGTGGACTTCTACAACATCAGCATTGTGGAGAACTTGCCCAACGGTATGTTGTCAATATTACATAATACGGTATCGATAATAATCGACCTCACAAAGAGAGAAAGTCTCAAGATAACTTTATCAACCCTATTACAGTAACTAGACTTTAATAAGGCACATCGAGTTTAAGAAAGAGTAGTCTATTTCTTTAACTCATAAGACTCTTCAAAAGAATATTGCAAACTGGTAGTCCAGTCTGCAATATTCTTATGAGTGATAGAGACAAGGAAGAATAAAACCGAAGTTTGGCTAAGACTTCATCTGGTTCATAATGGATGAACGGCCATACTGCACTTGTGCAGCAAATTAGTCATTGTTAATCTTGGTTTCAACCAGAAAAGAAATTGTTACGAAACCTTTACAATTATCATTTATTCCTTCAGGTTTCAGTGTACTTCAAGTGATGGGAACAGATAAAGACCAGGGAGATAATGGAGAGTTTACTTATCAACTGAATGATCCTGAAGGTGCCTTCACTATTGATTCTCGATCTGGCTGGCTCACTGTTCGAAATCAGGTACGTCTTTTAACAGTTAAAAGACTAAGAGTTACTTTTAATCCAAATAATAATAATGTTCATGAATATTAGTTATTTTGTTTTTGATCTGGGCCTGAGTCATACCCCGGGCTTACCCAAATTAAGTTTGATGATTATTTAGTATAGTAAACCATTATTGTATGAATAATCCATACTAATATTAAATAATGCATTATGCATTTTTACGCACTACGATCATGACCTGAATTAAGGACATAAATGTAGTATAATTTTTGTCCCGGTATGCGGTAGTACGTTCTCGTGGGACAATTTTCGACATCCACGTGGGTGGCGCCGAGGGCAAAAGCTAGTATATAATAACAAGCAGGCTTGTTACTGTTTTTGGTATTTTATGCACAGAAACTATGTTCATTCTCATTAAAAACAGTTCAGTAGCGTCTTCCTTTCGGATAAAATGTCTATTATTGATGTAATCCAGAGATAATAAGTGTATGTTTTATCCATAATGGCATCAGGAGAATTTATGTTTTCTTTGTATAGCTCACGTACATAATACGTAACGTACGTATTTTATTACTGTATAAACTTTGGATAAACTTGATATTAAATCGTTGATATTTGTAACATAAGCAACTCAACTAACTATATACAAAGAAGTTTACTTATTTCTGAATATTAACAATTATAAATATCAATAAAAAATATATGAAGGAATTGTGCAGGCCTTATGATTATGACACTAACACTTCATTATTTTGCAGACTGTTCTTGACAGAGAACAACATGCATCACTCAAAATGAAGGTATACGCCAAAGAGAAAAACCCCAGTGTAGTTGGAACTTTCCTGGACAAGAACCGTATTTCTAAATGGCGAAGAACTCCCACCACTCCTAGAACACCACTAAAAAACAGAACCACGTATGTCTTCCCAGATAAGTTAGGAAACAAAAATGAGAATATGGAGTATGTTGATGAACAACTCATGTCATACGTCATCGTAGAAGTCACACTTCTAGATGCTAACGACAATAACCCAGTCTTTGTTCCAAGTAATTTATATGAATTTGCAATTAAGTCCAATGCCAAGGTCGGTACATCTATTGGTAAAGTGAAGGCTGTGGATCCTGACTTAGGAAGAAATGGGATTGTCTTGTATGATTTGCAAAGAACAAGTAATTTGACTATTACTTCACCTTTCCAAATTGATGCTAAGACAGGAGCCGTGAGTGTGGCTGAGTCACCGATAGTTGAAGGAAGACATGCTTTGTTTATTGAAGCTTCGGATCAACCGGCGAATCCTAGTGAGAGAAGATACTCGTTAGCTGTTGTTACTATTGATGTTACTAGTGCTACTAAAGGTGAGTTGGAATAATCCAATGACAAGTTAGGAATTAACAGTAATGAACTCCTCAACTATAACTATTACAATTTAGTTTGCTTGACAAATTGTTAACAGCTCACTTTTATTTTCATGTAACTCGAGTAATGCAAAAGTACCAATCCAATAAATTGTGTTATATGTGTTTTTCTCAGGTCCCAAATCAGACAAGCCAGGTTTCATAGGAGCACCATATGAATTTTGGGTTGGAGCCAATGTTGGTATTGGAACGAGTGTCGGCCAAATACGTATCAACGACGCAATGGAAAAGAATGACGTATCTTATGATCTTTTACATAGTTATGAAGAAGGAGGTGCAAAACCTAGATTTCTTTTTTAAATGTATTATTATTTAGTATTTGTATTCTTAGTTTAACATAATATTTTTTTTTTATACATTTGTAGTGCCATTCGCAGTCGAAGAGAGGTCTGGGGTTATAACGGTGGTAGACGAGCTGACGAAATATAACAGACCCATGTACGACTTCGAAGCGGTAGCAATCCAAGAAAACGCAAATTTAAGTATAACCACAAACGCAACGGTTCACGTAGTAGATGTGAATGACGAGAGAGGAGTGTTGTTGAGGTAATTTTCTGCTAAAATACATAATTATATTAGGTAATTCGGGTTGGTTTCCGCAACTTCACGTTAATCCGCTTATTTTGCATAAGGGTGGAAAAATCGATGATTCGATCCACCCCAACTCCTCAAAAAAGGCTGTCAACGCCTTGGTATTACTAACACTCTCACGGAGAGTACCTGGGTTTCGGAAGTTTTTTGCCCTGTAAGCGACCACTGGGCAGTTTAGCAGTACACATGAGCTACTGTCTCGTCGTCCTCCATGCAGGGTCTGCACAGCGGACTGTCTGTGACTCCTATGACAAAGAGGTGTTTATTAAATGACCCATGACCAGCGTAACATAGCTGCTGTAACTGTACGCAGCTGTTGTTTAGTTAGTCGAAGAATCTGTTTCGTGAGGCGGCCATCAATTGTAGGGAGTGCTTCCTTAGACTGCTTGCACTCACCTTGGTCCAACCATAGGATGCGATGTTGATCCCTGGTTCATTTCCTCTTCAGAGAGCGTAGGTACGCGAACCGGAGTTGCGCGATGGGTTCAGGTCCCACTGGTGCAATGCTCGACCCCCTTCTGGCAAGTTCATCGGCAGCATCGTTGTGTGTGTCCTTTGATCCATTGAATGGTTATATTATTGAGATGACCTGGTTGAGGCTATGGTGGCACTAATATATTAGCCCAGAGTCAACCGTGTGATAGTTTAGCGCTTGCAGAGTACGTGAATCGAGTAGTCTTTACCTTTCCTGGCCGTGATGGCTGAAGAGGCAAGAGAAATACGCATCGACTATGTTATGGACCCTAATTGAAGTCCTCCGAGAAGATTCCATCACCTGTGCCATTATCTGTTTTTAGAATGCATATTCAAAATCGTAATAAAAATGACGATTTAGAATACATGTTTAAAATCCTCCTTTTCAAAAAAAATGAGTACGTAGCATGAACTTTGCTTTGTTTTGTTGCCGTTTTAACAAAGTATATACAAGTAACATTTTACGAAGGAGCTCTAATTATTTTATTTCAGAGGTGCACATTCACCGCTCGTATTCCACGTAAAAGAAAACAAAGCTGGTGCAACAGTAGGCCAAATCTTCCCTGTAAATGTAAGCTCATTGCAAGCCAACAACACTGGTAACATAAGGTTCATAATCGCCAATCAGCAAGATGTTACTGACGATATTGCGATAGGTAAGATTCAAATCTTAATTTAAACAAACATTTTTAATTAAATAAAATTTGAACATAAATATAACGCATTCATAAAACTTAATTATTATATTCCAGGACAAGATGGTACAATCTTTGCTCAGAAACCTTTAGATAGAGAAAAACGAGAAACGTACAGAATGACAGTGATTGCTGAATTCACTAAAGGTATGATATCTGGAGCTGGCATATACCAAGTGACGATACACGTTGACGACGAAAATGATAACCCACCGGTATTTGAACTTCCAATGTATGATGGTTTTATTGCTGAAAACTCGCCAAAAGATACTGAAGTTAAAATGACAAATAAGATAGTAGCTAAAGACGCTGACATGGGACCAAATGCTTCGTTTATGTACACTCTCTTTGGTGACGGACGTGAAATGTTCCACGTTCATGAAAACACTGGAGTAGTAACTTTTATAGGAAACAAATTAGACAGAGAAGAAAAAAGTTCGTATGTACTAAAAATTGTTGCAAGGGACAGAGGTGGGCTGAGTTCTGAAACTAAACTGACAATAATAGTATCTGATGAAAACGATAATCTTCCTAAATTCAATCAAATTATCATACCATTGGGAGAAAATATAGAACTCCTCGAGTTAGATGACAAGTCTTCTGTAAAAGTGTATCGCGAACGGAAGAATAACTCTACGACGGGTATATCAAATTCGGAAGCTAAGCCTAAAAATAAGTTTGCTTTGAATTCAGAGTCTTCTGGACCGTTGTTTATGGTACCAGAAAATGTTGCTATTGGTTCAACAATATTAAAACTTAATGCGATAGACATGGACAGCGGAATCAATGGTCAAGTAAGATACGAGTTCGTTTCAGAAGTTTTTATACCTCCTCATAGTATGTCTGCTAAAGGTATGCAAGTGAAAAGATATTTCGTCATCAATGAAAGACATGGCCACATAATTGTTGCAAGAACATTACCCCCAGAAGCAGAATTTCGATTAAATATAACAGCATTAGATGGTGGAGACTTGAGTGATCACATATCAATTAGATTCTTCATCAAAGATATCAATGACCACTTCCCAATGTTCAAAAAATCCTGGTACAGTTTCAATGTAGAGGAAGCTCAGTATACTAGAAGAGTGTTAGGTAAAGTAGATGCCACTGATGCCGATTTTGGACAGAACGCTAACCTGACATACTTCATTCAACCTAAACCTAAAGACTTACCTTTCGAGATATCACCATTGACTGGAGTATTCAGTGTTAATGGGGAACTAGATAGAGAAAATGAAGATAAATACGTTATCACAGTGATAGCACAAGACAATGGCTATGATAAGAAACTTTCATCTTCTGTCAGCGTTGAAGTACAAGTATTAGATGTGAATGATAACGCTCCTAAATTCTACGCATACGATGAATTGCTTGAATGGAAACATCCAGAAGCTGATGAAATCTCAAATCACAACTTTGAATCAGTTATGATGATGCCAGTATACAAAGCCACGTTAAAAGAAAATGCTCCTATTGGAACAGTTGTCACAAAGGTTTACGCAAATGATACTGATTTTATAGGTAATGGAAATGGTCTTATCTTATACAGTCTACCACAAAGAAAGAATCAACTGAATATTTTTGCTATCGACTCGAAGGAAGGTATAATCACAACAACGGGAAGACTTGACTATGAAAGCCAAACTGTTCATAATGTGACCATTGTGGCCTCTGACTTAGGTTCACCAAGTTTGAGTTCCACGGCTATTCTGATGTTAACAGTAACTGATGTTCCTGATGAAGTAGAAGTTTCAGATAAACCAGTTTTTATTTCAAGATATTACGAATTAGAAATAGAAGAAAACGTGCATACACCAGTTGAATTAGTAACTTTGAATTTAACTGAGCATTATGAGAATTTCAAAATGAAGTATTTCATACTGAATGAAAATGATGTGGATGTGAAGAAGACATTTGTGATTGATCCAAGAAATGGAACTTTGTATTTAGTGAAGAGTCCAGACAGAGAAGTGAAGGATGTTTATGAGATTGTAGTAAGAGCTGAAAGACAAAAGATAAGCAGAGAGTTACCACACATGATATATCCTGTGGCCGATGATGTAATGGAGGGACTAACTAAATATGATGTTAAAGTAATTGTGAGAATAAAGGATGTCAATGATAATGCTCCAAAATTCACCAATGGCGGACGGCCTTTAGTCACAGCAATTCCAACTACAGCACCGTTTGGCTACCAAGTTATACAATTGAAGGTAAGTGACTGACAATGAATTTAATTTAGTCGACGAAGAATTAATTTTAAGTTAGTAATGGTTAGCAAAATTCTTTGAAACTAATTTTATTTTACAAATATTTATAGCCTGTATCTTTGCTTATGTGACTGTGCATTCTATCTGCCATAATGAGTTCATAGAAACGTTAAGTCATAATTTATTCGTAAGGAAATTAATTAAATGTGGATGTACTATAACACACTCTGAAGCGCAGGCGACACTGGGAACGAAGCTAAGTTCGTTAAGCTCCGCTCATGTAGCTACCGCGTCTTTTCATACTTCAGTTCATATTTCATGAACCGAAGTATGAACAGACGCGATCTGGCCTGCACTTCAACCTTTGAAAATATCCACTGACTGTCGATTTTGTTATGTTAAAAAAAAATTACACTCGATAGCAATGAATCCGGGTCACTTATAAACCTTTATTTTACAATGTGGTTAAAATACCACAAATAACGACTCTCAATAAAATTATTCCTAACTTTAGCTTTAGCTTCTTCTTCTTCTTCTTAACTTTAGTTTTTTTAGGAAACACTGATTCAACATTCGCAGTTTCACAGTTAGCACTTAAATTATTATACGAGTATATAAAAGTTAATAATTATCGCCTCCTAAAATTAATAAGCAACATTAATTCTTGCCCAGGCGACGGATGCAGACGTTGGGATCAACGCCGACATCCGGTACCAGATCATAAACGAGCAGGCGCCGCGCTTCGCCATCGACCCGGTGTCGGGTCGTGTGCGTGTCGTGTCGGCGCTCACTCGTGACGCGGGGCGTGTGTTCGGGTTTGATGTTAAGGCAACAGACAAGCGGGGCGCTGATGATGGGAAGTCAGCGATTGCTAACGTTTTTGTGAGTATCCGGCTTATAGCACATAACACTGAAGAAGCTTTACGAACACTTTCCCTCTGTAAAAGTACAAGAACAAATGTTCTGGTACGTTCCTAAAAACTACTTTCAAATCGATTCTAATGCACATCGTAAATCGGTTTAAGGCGCGCGGAGCTCCTTGAAAATGCCGGGCTGTGCTGTTCAATTCTGTAAAGACCGTTCAACTTACATAAATAACTGAATAACCTTCCGTATGGTAATATTTTTAAAATAATATTTAGTCATGTTTTTATTGAAATTCAAAATTCTAACCTCATTTTTCGATTAGACTCTATTTTGCATTCGATTCATCATAAAATATGGCATGAATGCTTCTGTGACGTCACCGAGTCTCACTACATCTCATTTTCATGTTCATAAAGATCAAAATACTTTTCTTGTGCATTACGAAAATATACGTCAAATCAGCAAAATTTATATGCACTTGACATGCGATTTTGTCCGTTAGTAAAATGATAGCGAGACTAGCGTAGAGTTGAAGTCATGTTTGAAACCAAAATTGACATGTCGATGATTTCGTAATAAGATAATAAGAATAACTTAGTAATTATTTTTGTTTAATCATTTTAATTTTTTTTTGCTTCTTCAATGTTTTATAATTATGTCCATTGAAATGGTTTTATAATTTGTATTTTTTGAACGTATCTTGTTTTATTTTTGAGATTATTAAAATTTTTGTTACTTTTATTTAATTGTAGTTATTTTCTCTTCTTATTAAAATTCAACTATTTTATGTAACAGCTGTTTATTTCATAGATTCAAGCAAAGTTCAGAATGAATATCGATATCGATTAAAAAAAAAACTCGAAATAATTTGTTCAACCTATGCTTTTCAATAGCCCTTTCAACTTGACAGACATTAAACAATAAATTCCTATTTTGCAGGTATACGTTCTCGACGAAAATAAACAACTGGTGCTGGTAGTAGGAGCGAAGCCGATGGAAGTAGAAAAAGGAATCGAGAACATCACCAGATCATTGACGTCCATGACAGGATACGACATAAGAGTCCGAAGACTGGAGGCGCACAATAAGGCTTCCATGGATGGATATGCGTGAGTTTGGCAGTATTTTTTCTATTTTTTTTTTTTTTATAGTCTGATGGCTAGGTCAGTATTCAATAATATATCAATCTATTTTCAGGACCGATTTGTATATCTACGGAGTGGATCCGCTGTCAAATGCCATCATTGACATGGATGTCCTTCAGAAGTAAGTTATACTTGAATTTTATACTTTGAATTTTATCACATCGTAAATAATCCTATTGTTATAAATCGAAAATATTGAATGCAGTAAAAAGTTAATGTGCTTTTATCTGCCATCCACGCGGTACGTACGCAGTAGTTTTGTCACTGTCCAAAGTCGAGTTGGAATTCAATTATTACCATGATATATTGTAACATTAATCATTATCGAAATGATGATCATTAAAATAATAATTTAGCTTGATAATTCTCGATTGTGACGAGAATCATCAAGTTTACACCTAATTTAAGAAAGTTTACCAAAGCTCAATATTTTCTTCTCCTGCAGATCCCTTATGAAACGCGAGACGAAACTTCGTCACAACCTGGCAGGGTTCCGGGTGCTCGAAGTGGGCGACACTACCATGGTGCAGGCCAGGAGTGGCAGACTCCTCAGCACGATGGAGATCAGTGTCGTGGCTCTCGGGTGTATCGTCTTCGTTGGCGCTTGTACCACTGCTGTCTGTATATTGTGCGTCAGGAGGAGTCGAAGGTGATGATTTAATTGAATTTTATGAAGTCTATATAAAATTTTATATGATTTGTGAGATCCAATGAGAATGGTTAACTTTTTACAAAGTGGGAATCATCATTAACATTTACTTACTCCTTTAAAAAAGTAGGAACTTTGCTATAGGAGTAAGTAAATAAAGTAATTTGTTGTTGATGTAAATAAAGAACAGTTTACATTGTAGATTTTCAAGCAGATTTTGCACTTCTTATAAATACAGAACGTTAGTTTTTGCGCCTAATTGGAGTCAGATGTTTACTTAAAATACTAAATAATAAGGAAAGTCATACTTTCCTTATTATTGCAATTTTGATGCGTTCAATAAAAATTGCGTTATTATTTTTTATGAAACTACTTAATATTGAAAATTCTTCTCTACCTTGTCTTGTTTTAGTTGTTAATAACGGATGGTAAGCAAAATTTTTTCGCTTATCATTTTCAGAAAACACCTCCACCACAGGCGAAAGCATGTGACCCACTACTTCATATGAAACTACCCTCTTGTTGCATGTGTTGTAGAATTATTGTCCTAAGCCTATTTCGTTAGTAAAAATAAAGAAATCTTTAAAAATGTAGCGTTTCCTGGCACTTAACTTAGAATTCTTCATATGTAGGTATAATTTTATTATAGTACCGTAGTAAGTATATGTTTAAAACTTGATTTGCCGCTGTTTTTGGTATTTTTAGTTCAACTTTACTATCACATTTGGTCACAAAGTCACTTCACGAATAAGAAACCTATATAATTTAAAAAAAATGATTTACGTTCAAGTCATATTTTTTTAAGTTGTTTTTATTGTTTAATAATTTATGCTGACGTTGAAAATAGATTATTGGTCTGCTACGATACATTGCTTATGAAAAGCAACGTTTGATGTTTATTATCATTTAAGATGTTGTGTAGGCTGATTTGCCACATTTGTTTCATGTTTTTTAATCATTTCGACATCAGCTAACCACCTTTAATTAATCTTAAGGT
The DNA here is from genome assembly GCA_947364205.1 of Agrochola lota. Taxonomy (NCBI): domain Eukaryota; kingdom Metazoa; phylum Arthropoda; class Insecta; order Lepidoptera; family Noctuidae; genus Agrochola; species Agrochola lota. The sequence goes on from OX376227.1 coordinate 887,424, forward strand.
GGTTGCAACTCGAAGGCTTAACTCTACGTCAAATCTAAATGATTAATAGTTTTACCTTTGTTCGATTAGTTAGCAAGGAGCTTCATAATATTTACATTGAAGAAAAATACCATTCTCAGCGGCTCTACTCACTTTTAACCCACCACTCACTTCAAACTTTTGCCCTAACAGACGACACCAAAAACCATATTCCCAGCAACGACTTAACGCTTTCTCAACTGAGCACCTAACCAAATTCGGAGGCCTCTTCCCGTCTGGCGGCAACCAGTGCCAAGAGCTGAACCAGAGCTACAGCGAGGCGGACTCCTACATCGACGTCATCAACCATAATGTGAAGAAGATATGTCCTCACGGGAACACGGTGGAGGAGTTCGGGAAGGCACACCAGAAGTGTGTGAAGACACAGAACCAGTTTGGGGAGGACCAGTTCAAGCATGAGAGGATGTGCATAAAGTTCAACCAGCGGCCATTGCAGAAGAGGTATGATTGTTATCGTGTTTTTGTTTAGATAAGTTCTAACATTCCTTCCCTTACCTTTATAAGATGTTGACAAGAATGGAGGACTTGTAATAAACTTATGACGTCATATTTTTTAGTATGATTGTCCTAAAATATGTTGCAAATGAAAAAAATCTGGGAAGTTTATCATGAGGTGTACGAAACATATATCTCTGCACAATCCTGTGTCTACTTTTGGTAGTATAATAAATTGGTGCCGTTTTAAAATGATCATATATCCAGCAGTTAAATTTCATTAAGAGGCATAGGCATGCTTGAATTAGGTACCTACCTACTAAACTCCAATAATAAACATATAAATACGCACACAAAAACACATAATAATTAAACAATACATCCACGACTCTTTAGCAATAGAAATGGAAATCTTGTTAAAAATTTGATAATGAAAATTTGTTTGCAGCACAAGTTAGTTTAAATATAAATTAGATTGAGTGTCAATTTTCTGTGTTTAACCTGAAAAGGGTATCATAATTTGTGTATTGTCCTTGCCTTTATCGAGTAACACGTTAAAGGCATGTTACGCTCGAATAGGTACAAATTAAGATGATGGTTCGGACGTCCTGACCCGACCTTTTCGAATGTTTTATAATAATATTTAGGTACTTTACAAGAAATCATATTAATTGCTAAGTGCTTAGGACGGGAAATAATTATGCAGTGACGTTTAGTACCACGGGCGATGTTTTTAATAGGTACTCATCTCTTAAAAGGTCGGAAACATCTACATACAAAAATCTAACGGGTTTCATTAGTGTCTTTATATTTATAACAAAACCAGCCAAGTCCGAGTCAGACTCGCACACGATGGGTTCCGTACCATCCTACTATATTATAACCAATTTGTTTTTTAAATTTTGTAGTAAATTAAACACGTCTCTTGTATGGGGACCCCCTTACATTTTTTACTTTATTATATTTTTATTATTTATTATTATAGCGGCAATAGAAATACACAATCTGTGAACATTTCAACTGTCTACCTATAACGGTTCATGAGATACAGCCATACGGACAGTGACAGGAGGCTTAGTAATAGGGTTCCCTTTGACACCCTTCTGGTACGGAACCCTAACAATTTCCTTGCAGACTTATAAATATTTCAAATCAACATCAAAAGCTTTTTTTAATACCTGCTGGAAAACTTTGGAAACAACAAAACCGCCAAAACAAAAAAATATATATTTTGAATTTAGGATCTACAACAAATACCAAAAAAGGTTGCAACCTTGAAATACTCATTGTATTTGATTACAAAACTTTTCAGAATAATGTTTGGAGAATTTTCCGGAAGCTTCTCACAAGTATTTTATTCAGAAGTTAATTCTCATTTGAAATAAACGAAGATTGTTCGAGTGTAATGTATTATATAAGCAGCTAATGAATATTACACTGTATTTCCTTGTAAACACCGGAGCTGGTTTCTCTTGGAACAGAATTTCTGATTAAGGCCAATGTTTTATTAGAAACTAGTTTGTTCCTCATTTCCACATACTGTTAATACTACATAATATTGTGATTATTTTACAGAACTTGACTTCTACATCATTGATCCTTATATTTTAGGTATTTATCGAACTTTGCCAAAATCTGTCTAGTTCAAGTTACCAACTCCCTAAATAATATATAGGTACATAACATACGTACTTCAACTTGGGAAATCAAGTTTTATCAAATAAGGTAACTCGACATTAAGTTATTATCAAATAAGCGGAATAAATGCTTCATGAAAAATTTCGTTTGAATTCCCTTTTGACACAGGGGCATTAGCCTCATAATATAATAACATTTTAGTCGAAAGAGCCAAATACCTTGGATCTGTATACACATAACCATATTATTGTCTAAAACTGATGTAGTGGATATCTGAAACACTACCTCACTTCTTCAATATAAATTCCATTATTTTCTCTTTTTACTTTTGAAAATAAGTCACCAGCTGCCAGCCAGTCTTTATCGGTCGGGTGACCATCAATCACGAGTAGAAAGATCGTTATTTTTAATGTTTTCTTCAAATAAAACTTTTTATAAGATCGCTTCGGTAGACTGACATGAGAAGGTTCTTCTGACGATAGGTGCTACACGGGAATTTATATTTATTGGAAAGATAAATGTGATGTTATGTGGTTTTTATTAAACATTTTGAGTTCTATTATGAAACAGTTGAAGGTGTACTCCTAATAATATTATTCCATACCTGAACCTTAACCCCTAGTCCACGACACTACTCAAAAGTAACGTGTTACAAACTCCAATCAACAATGAGCCAGAATGTCACGCCACTTGAATTTGTATGGTGGTTGGGTCGTGTATGGACCACTATTGCAATACCTACTAGTGCTGTGACATTCTGGCTACTCATTTGAATTCATATGGTATAAATCGTTTTATACCTAGTTTAGTCGCTAGCTAGGCCATAGGTACAGAAATCAAATGACAAGAAACCCTTATTGTTGTGTAATCATTGAAGCAAAAACGCCACAACATAATTATTATAATACCATATTTCAAAGGAACCAGGCCAGGCCATGGTCATACACAATACATTGTCACTATATAGAGCGTTATCTCCGTTCTGATTCTCAGTAGCTCTGTTACCAAAAATTCTACATAGTAAAAGTAGGTAAAAAATTATTTGGAATACCTGAAAAGCTTTCAATAAGTAGGTACAGGTGGAAAAAATCTGTAACTTTGTGTATTTTTGTATCGATATGTAAGTTTCTTATTTTCTACCATCTGTATATTTTATTCAGCACACAGAACACTCCTGCTCAATTAACACAATATTTCTGATCAACAACTTTTAGGTCCAGTAAACTAAATAATACTACACTCACTTTACAAAACTGTACCTACTTGTATAATTTAGACTTAAATTATTTTAATCCAAAACCATTTTGCCTTAAACCTGAACCCTTAACGCAGGTCAAGGCGCAACCAGCTCCGATCGCATCCGTACTAACACTCCACCGACATACTAACACCGCACATGAGCAACAGATCTAAAACACTTTACCTATAGGAAGGGGCAGGATACATCGATAACGTCCGTGAATTCCAGTGGACAAGACTCCGGCATCGCGGAGGCTACGCGGTGTCCTTGCGGCCAGTCCAGTCTGCACACTTCTGAGGAAAGCAGCGGGTGGGTGGCTTTTTTTCAATTAAATTGTATTGGTTTTTGGTACGGGTTTGAATTGTAAAGGTTAGGCAATTTGACAAACTTATAAAAAGTGAGGCTTTAAAACCGGGTTCCACTCTCTAGGTTATCTAGGTATTGTTCAATCATAAAAAAATATCAATGACCCACAATAAATATTCATGGAAAATGGTAACAACTATCATAATTGCATTTCATCTAATAACGTGAACAAAACTCCATCACTACATCATTAATTTTAACCACCAGCAACAAATTTTACTAACCTTATCATCCAAAGGCATTTCAAACTCAATTCCAATTCCTAGGTGCAGTTACGAAGATTCTTTGAAGTCCACTCGCAACGCTGAGGGTCGGGGAAAGCCTTACCTGGTAGAGCACCAGCCTCGGTTCCTGAGACGAGCATCCTTCACCCACCAGCCCCTGGACTCGAGACAGTTCAACTACAGACGCCAGTCCTTCTCAGAGAACATGCAGAGACACTTCCCACCTTTCGAGAGAATTGGCTCAGGAGGTAGGATGACCAGACAGATCTCAACTCCTAACGTCTCAAATCTAACTCAATCATACTTCTTAAGTGGAAAGAAAAGACTCGAAAATAGAAGAAAAGAGGTCCTCAATGAGCCTATGGTGGATTACGACCACAGTGAGGGAGAAGACGTGTTCGATACAACACACAGGATGGAGAGGAGAGCGAGTGGCAGAAACCATAAAAGAGGGAAGTTCATGGAACTGGGAGGACAGGCTGCAGTATTTGTAGCCACCCCTGCAGCTGCCGAGATCATGAGGAGGCAAGGCAGTGAGAGACTCATGTTTGCTAGACCGTTATAGTAGAAGCAAACGAAGCCATTTTAAAATACACTAAGTTCGCTCGTGTTTAACGTCAGATTGTTCAGACAATTTATGTTAGAAGGTTCTGCACCTGAGGTTGACAACATTCTGTGACTATGAAACATAATGATTTATAACATAACATTTTAGTAAAAAAATCTTACAAAAATTTTGGATGAACTGTGTTGAACTTTTCTAAGCTATTGAAATCCTTTGATTGAGACCAACGTTACACTCAATTTTACTCATTACTCCTATAACTTTGTAAAATAAATTATAATACTACACAAAACCATGTAAACAATGAGATTATAAACATCCTATATGTGAAATATAATATTTTGATAGTGATATAAAAATGTTTTGCAAATGTGTTAATTTTTGATTGAGTGATAAAATGTTAAAAACAATTGTTAACTTATGGATTATTGTGCAATTTGTATTTATAAATATGTAATTAAGTGTATATTGTATGTAAATAATGTAGCGTTTAGAGAAATTTTGGACATTTTATAATAATTTCTTGCCTTCGTCAGCTTTACTATTTGGTGTGTCCAAAGAATTCATAGATTGATATTAAGTGCCATTTGGATAATGTCTCTACATTTGTAGAGTTCTGTGAATGTAGAGTTTGTTACTGTCTGATAAGATTAATGTTTAACCACCTAATAATGATGTTATGTGTTACGAAAGTGACGATTTGTATTTTTGTAAATACTTTTAAATGTTAAGAAATAAATAAGTTAAAATATACCTTACTATTTTGTTTCCCTTTGTTTTTTGTGATAGTAGCCTGGAAACTAAAAATAAAACCTAATTTAATGATAAGACACAGATATACCTAGTCCTTTTTATAATTCAGAAGGTTGTCATTCTCCACCATTTTCCAATGTAAGAGCTGCAAAAAGCCACAAATATTTCAACTTTGTTGTCAATCCCAAATCAGTACATACAACAATCAATTTCTCACTTTGCCAAAAATACATAGTTTTTTCAGTACCGAGACCTATAAAACGGATGTTAACCCTCAAACAAAATGTCAAAGTCCCAAGTATGTACAATAGTAAGCAATATGTCAATACTTATACAAATAATAAAAGGTCCTCACTTTGTAAGCGTATCCCTTTGAAAAACATCGCGAATATGTTGCCAGATAAATAAAAACTGAGAAAACAAAAGGGAAACGTATTGCTTAAATGTGTTATTGTAGTACTTTGAGTAGGGTGACCACGTATTTGGGAAACAAGTACGCTACGTAATACTGCCGTGCTTTCCTATAATTTAGATACATGCGAGATCTATAATGATGTCAAAGACTAGTTAAATAAATAAATGAACCTAGGCAGGACAAAAGCATTGTCCTCCTGGTCGACTTAGCAGATTTGCTCTCCGATTTTATATGTAAAAATAAATGATTTTATGATGTCAATTTGCAGTACTATAGCCATCTCATACAAATATCAAAGAATGGCAGTTGTGGTTTGAATATACGGACAATTTAAGTTGGTAGTCAATTCGGTTATCAATTAATTTCCGAGTTTACCGGTTGTTCAGGCAACGGCTCCCTAAAAACGCCTAACTTGCTTGTTAGGCCTTACTCTTGACGCAGTTACATTTTATTGTTTTTAGTAAACTGAGCAAACAAAAGTCGGCAAACAAAATTAATATTGCCCCCTATAATAATATAACAATCACGCAAGTCACCAAAATTATGCACTTAAACGATTTACACCATCAAGAACGATTCGAGTAATGTAATCATTCATTGAAAGTCAAACGGTTTCCAAAGTTAGACGCTTTGAATATAATAATGCCTTTATGAAAATATTATTTTGATAGAATCCATTTTGGGACTGTAAAGTTTGTGATGCTTATTAGATTGGAAAACTTGGAAAGGCCGTTACAATTTGTTTAAGAATTAGTCGCAGGTGAAATCTTTTTTAACAGAAATATTTTTTTTTTACGGAAATCGTGTTACTCTGTTCCTGAAAAAAGGGATAACTACTGGATTTGATACATAGTGGGTTTGAAAGAAATGCCTTTTTCCCAGGGGAATAATTTTGTTTCTGGTGAATAACATCCTTAGTATGAAGATGCTAAGATTATACTACATCAAAAAATAAAATATAAAAATTAGCCATCCAAAAAATCAAGATATTGTATTTCCCGAAAGATTATAATTAGCCCACTCAACCCGAATTTGAACTCTTATCTTAAAAGTTTCACGTTTAAAATAGGTGACGTAGAACGTAATTAATCTATGTCCCGAAGTTAATCTGGGATTAACTTGGGCCGGAACATCCCACTGTGTGGTTACCCCAGTCCATTCATACTTGCGCCCAGATGGGGCATTGACCTTGCTATTTTATTTGGTGTTTGGTCGTAAGGACTTGTGACTTTAATGTGAATTTTTAGTTCAGTTTCTGGGTATTTTAAGATTAGCAGATTTCAAGTTAAAAGTTTCTTTTTTATCGGTAATAAAGAGACTAAACAATTTAGTTACTGTAATAATTATAAAAGGTAAATATTAAAAGCAAAGGTAACGAATCAGTAAGAATGATAAAAACGTTATTTCCACGTTGAGACGACAGTACAATTTAAAACAAGTCACCTACGACGCCTTTTATAAGACTGTGCGCAAGTCTCCACGTTGTACTTCGGCAGTGTTTGTCTATGCGTCTGCGCTCGTAACTCAAAATCTGATTTGAGTGCTCTTTTCCATTCATACATTATGTTCTGACACTTACATGGTTTTAGTAATTATATTTTTACGTTACCCCAGGCAACTATCGGTAGTCTTACCGAGGCGTATCGTATTAGCCAGTAACTGGGTTGTGGAGGTCAGATTGGCAATCGCTCCATGTAAAATACTGGCATCCAGTTGCCTCCGGCTAGACTGGAAGCCGACCTTAACGTAATTTGAAAAGGCTAGGCAGATGATGATGATATTTTTATATTCACATTTGATACATCTAATTAAGAAAGTACTATACGTAGTTAGTATAAAACGATAAAAGAGAAAATACCTAAACAAATGATCAAATCAGTCGTTGTCTGCTTTCAAACGATACGTCTCATAAAAGAGAACTAATCAATAATCTAGCATAATAACTAGAAATTTAACAAAACTGGGCTAATCATGCAGTAATTATTTTGACTGGATTAGAGTATAATTTTTCTTGGAACTGGGAGCTGGACAGGAACATCTTCACTCTGACATTTAAACTTTACAGTGTTGTTATATTTGTCTATAAATAGTATAGTTGCTAACCGAACTGGCATACTTATATATTTTTCTGAAACGCCATTTTAAATAAGACCCCTTTATTATCAATTTAACCCAACAAGCCAAACCCTGTGTCATGTGATGGATGGATTGAGTCAAAGATCAAGATATGGATACTGGGATGTCGGCTGTAAATAGGGATAAGTATAGGGAGGCGATGACCAAACCATGGATAGTATATAGTAGCATCAGCCTATAATGTTCCCACTGTTGGTACCTGTGTCCCAGCATTGGGACCAGCCTCCTCTCTGGGAGCGGGAGTGGCATAATCCAACACGTGGACCCAGCGCAAATTGGTGGATGTCGCATCTTTAAAAAAAAATCTAGGACATGTCAGTTTCCTCACGACTTTCTTTTTCTTCGCCATTTTGAGAGCAGGTGATGAAATAATTTACACCTATTAGAGTGCCACTCAAGGTTCGCACCTATGACCTATTCCTAGTTACGATCTTATCTACTGCTCTCCATGGAGCGTTAGACCAATATCATTACTTCAGTAAAATAAACCGCTGGATGCCTAAACAACCTAAATGATTACGTAACTAAATGTAAAGAAAACAAAATTTCAACCACGACGAACTATCTACAGTTACCAAGCAACAATTAACAAGAATTTGTTATTTTGATACCGTTTCATAAAACAACTGAAAATATTACGTTGCAGGAATGTGATACCCTCCTTCAAAAGTTTGTGATAAAATTCTCCATAAACTTTGTATCTGACGTCATTTACTTTGAAAGTTCTATAAATAAAGTAGGTACTTGAACTACTCCTGTTCAGTGGGCTATCTGCATGATAATCAGAATTAGGTAAGTATGATGGTAATACTCCCTCGAACGAATTCTTTTACATGGGTACCTAGAATAGTCTCACTAAATAAATGGTATAATAGAGGTACTTACTGTGCTGTATCTAAATACTAAAAGCTGATTAGTTTTTTTTTTTGCTGATTGGTCCTGCTCTTGAGCTCGATCTCGATGGAAAGCGTAGGATGAGGTCTATGATGGATCGAGCGTGCCCAGAAGATGCCTGTGCACTCTTGCTTTGAAGGCAGACGGGTTATATATGAAAGGGAAAACTGACGCTGGCAGAGAGTCCCACACTTTGGCTGTGCGCATTATAAATGTGGAGGAGAAGCGCTGAGTACGACTGGACGGGATATCAACCAAGTGCGGATGGTACCCTGCAGTACGCCTGGTAGTCCGGTGATGAAAGGGCGATGGTGAGATCAGGTCGTGGATCTCCAGTGCACAGTCTCCAAAGTACAGTCTGTAGAAGACCGACAGGCAATACTCGCAGCGACAATTCGCTACCGGCCTGACACACACAGCGAGTTCTACACGAGAATTTCGACAGTCTGTTGGACACACACGTATATCTGAGCAGCGACGAAACGACCCGCAGCACGGGCGTGTACTCTGGAGCGGCGCGCTAAGCGGAACGGCTACTCACAGCGAGTACCCTGTCACATACAGCGAATTCTCGCGGCGAGTGCGCGTTCGCAGAGAGTAAAATTGATCATGCCCAATTCAATTCGTGGCGAATTCAACTCGCGGCGAATGAATCTATTTGCAAAAAAATATAAATAATGAATTGCAATTATAACACTGAATTTGACGTTGTGACCGTTTTAGGTGCAAAAAGGGTATTTGGAAAGCTTCCAAATATTTAAAAAAAATCTTAAACGAAATATTCGGTTTTACGAAATTAATCATTGCATTTCATAATAAATATTTTAGTTCACTACTTAGCGATATTTCATATTTCGATACAGTATTACTTCCAAATTAATCAAAATACCGAAATATTTTACAGCTTTTTGCGACGCTGCCAACTTTCAGAATAGACGCTCTTAAGTAGCCGCAGCCGTTTTTTTAAATCTTCCCCTTAAACTTAAGGAGAATATATATATGTCGGAAATACGTCACTGAGCTGAGTAATAGAGGCACCGTGGCGGCGGCGCTCCACAGAGTCTACAACATGACGCTCGGATCGGCCGCCGGCCGGGGCTCACCAGAGCAGACTTGATGGATGGCGGTCAAGCGGTGAGGACGTTTAGAAACTGTCGCACGTTTCAAATAGTTGTGTCGTGTACCTACAGTGTGTGAAATGCTAGTGTGAGTAATGATATCGTGAATTATAATTTGATCAGAACTGCAACGGTTTTCCTATTGCGCAATAACTAACACTACCTATTAGTATGCCCACAGTAGTTAAAATATGCCTGATAACGAAAGAGACACATACCATCCTCCGACATATAAAACAATGGTTAGACCTGCTGTCTTGTATGGATCAGAATGTTGGGCCACAAAAGGGATGAATGAAAGGCAATTGCATGCAGCTGAGATGAGAAAGCCAAGAGGGATGTGTGGTGTTACAAGAATGGCTAGAATACGAAATGAGTAAGTACATAAGAGGAAGTCTGAAAGTGACTCCGGTGACTGAAAAGTTGTGCGGTATCTGTTGTCATGGTATGGGCATCTGATGCGGAGGAATGAGGAAAAAGTCGTGAGGAAAGTTTTGAGTATGAATATCGATGGCTATAAGAGTAGGGAAGACCAAAGAAATGATGGATGGACTGTGTGGAAAATTATATGGATAGAAAGGGGGTGACTATCGGAATGACGACTTATGGAGGAGTATGGAAGAAAGGGACATGTTGCACCGACCGCGAATATATTGGGATAAGTGCTGGAGAATGATGAAGTAGACGTAGTAGTAGGCAAATGTAAACCTGTAGCATAAAATCTAAAACCATCCTTAATGACGATAAATCATAATCCTTAAAATAGAAACGTTTAAATACTTGCAACTTTTATCTAAATGTGATAGGTACTAGAAGATGACCTCTCTGATGTTAAAAAACTTCGCTCAAGTTTAGTAAACGCATTAGTAAAAGGAAGAAAACTCGCTTAGATAGCAAATGGCCTACTTAGATACAAAGTTCACTCAATGTCGATGTTAAGTACGTGGTCATGGTCATTTTGTGTGTGATTTACATAAGCTGGCAACATATTGACATGAGTCCTTCCTTTATAAAAATACTGGCGTTTTTCTTGTGGAAATAACCATATAAAAAACCTAATAATACAGTTGGGGAAATTAATGGGTATTCAAACAGACACCCAACGTCAGTTAGCTGTGTCGTAGCCATTTCATAAGTTGGTTTACATACCGTTTTTTTCGTATTTTGGCACCTTGTATATTCTTGCCCAGTGGCAAGAAATACAAGGAGTTACGGGTTGGTTTCCTCACGATGTTTTCCTTCACCATTTTGAGAGCAGTGCTGATGAATTAATTTACACAAAGTAAAGTGCCTGCCTGGGCCCAGTTTAAAAAACGTTACAATCCAAAAAAAAAAAACACATATTTGATAAGTTTTACTACATGTGTTGTTTAATAAATCTTACAAATATATAAGAAAGTAACAAGTACTTACAATTATCACAATTGTAAATGCTATTTAATAAACATTTACATATGTAGAAAATGCCTGTAGATTTCGATGACACTGTAAGTTACAATTACTTTAGTTTACAATTACTTCTCTTACGTTTGTTGGTTACTAAATAAAACCATTCGTTATTAATACATAAGGTGTATCTTAAATACCTGAAAAACGTCTTATTGGGATCTTTTACTCATCATTATGAAAAACTTTTATGATGGGACCAAACCCGAAATTCTCATAAAAATCAGCTGCTCTATTTTTCATAATGACGAAATATGATAAAGAAGTTTGCAGTTATTTCAATTACACATTGTATGAGAGCTCGGTATTATTGATGAACAAGCCAATTTGTTTTTTTGACCCCGTAAAGGTTTAGAAATATTAGAAAGGAGATTATATTTATTAGTTGTTTTGTTATTTATTGTTAACTTCCTTCCTCCACCATGTATAAAGGCGTTTACTTGGTTAAAGCGTATATAATTGACATGTGGATTTATCCGTTATCTCATTTGCACGGCTTTATTGCCCTAAAAATAGTAAAAAATAAGGCGTCATAGATCCTATATCTGGACGATAACAACATGTTCTTATTAAGGATATTATGCTTTTTTTTGTATAAACGTTCGGTTGACAGTACACGACTGGATAATGATTTGTTTTTTTTCGGATTCAATATAATATATTACAATTAATTATTATGTTTGTCTAAGGACCGATGGCCCATGGAGCACACGAGTCTCGGAGTGACGCGTATCGGCAACCGTAGTGTGAGACCCCCGCCAGCTAGATGCGCATGCAGTGGCTGGGACAGACTGGATGCGAAAGGCGGAGAACAGTGTTGTGATGCAGCCTGCGAGAGTGCAGTGGACCGCAGTCCACTGCACTCTACACTAAGTTGATTGTATTCTTTATAATATTCTATTAAGACATGTTATAATCGATTGTTGTAATGTTTAGTTTAGTAAAGGTGATTATAGAAAACAAAACTTGTTCTTTCAGGAAAACAGCCGTTCTATTTGAAAAGGATATTTCCTTTCAGCGTGGGATGCATCCTTGAAAGTGTTCCATTGTGTTAAAACACCCACACGTTAACGAATATCAGCATTTATTTGCCATTTGGAAAATATTACCAGTGCAGATTTAGCTCGTCTTCATTTATCAAGCAAGGTTGCCTTAGCTTAGTTTACTGTAGTATTATTTGCCATAATATATTATGTCAGCTAGGCTAACACACTATCAAAACAAAAACATTCCCAGTACCCCAATGCCAGAGTGATCTGACGTCACGTCGGCGTCAGGGGTCGTCAACCGCCCCGTATTTTGTCGGACACCATCTGTTTGTCACGTCCTTGTCCCGCCGTGTCCTACAGCGTGTCACAGCACGCACTTTAAAGTTTACTATTTCCTCTGGTTTTATACGGAAAAACTATGGCTTTTTACTACTGTATGTTCACGTGTTAGTATCCTTCGCTCAGATTGCGCTAAGTTGCATAAACTACCAGTGTTTGTTTATATGTACAATTTGTTGAAGCAGCGGTGATTAAATTATTATATTACGGGCCACCACGGCTCCATCGGCAACCATACCGAAATACCTACCTGTATAACACTGAATAAAAATATTATAGAATAGAATAGAATAGAATAGAATATACTTTATTTGCTTTGAATGCAGGTACATACAAATAGGATCGTAAATAACATAATAAAGAACCGTGTACATTCTGCCTTGTTGGCATGCAAACACAATAATTATTATACAAGTTATCAATATAGGTTATTAAGATGTATCATTTAGGAAATCCTGAACAGAATAATAACATTTACCTACAAGTAATTCAGTAAAACATTTTTTAAATTTCATCAAGGGCAAGGTTTTCATATGATCGGGAATTTTATTAAAGACAACAGGAGCCATACAAATCACATTTTTTTTTAATAAACTCGTTTTAAATGTGCCTGTGTGAAGTAAATTCTGATATTATTGTGATCTTAATGATGTACTCCGTTTTCTGGTTTCTGTTAATGTGGCAAATAAATTACGGTTTGTTTTAACAAATATTGCTAATTCGAGGATATAGAGGCATGGGAAAGTTAATAGTTTCTGAGACTTAAATATAGGCACACAACTGTCAGTAACTTTGAGGCCAAATAGTAGTAATATAGTAACCCTACTACATACAATTGAAGTAAAAATACCTCACGTGAATATATAGGCAGGCAGACAAACACTCGTGGAGGTCAGAGGGAGTAATAAACTGTCGCAAGGGTTCGACGCCTCTCTTTCAAACATCCGTTCGTTGAGGATTACGGGTTATCCTTGAGGACTTATTGTCGATATATGACAGGGGAAGTCTTTTGCAGACGGGAATATCGTGCTTATGAGCTTAAAGGGCTACTTTTGTTTGATTAATTTTCCGTTGAATTTAAAAAGCAACTGTTAAAGCCAGAAATATACATGGTATGCAAGTAGCTTGGACGACATTGTAAAATTACGCAATCAGAAGTTGTAATGGCATGCAAATTAATTATATATATATAATAAAAGGTTTTTATGTACTTTTTTAATGTTTCCTTTTAATGGTTACTACGTATTGATGACTTACTACCCATTGTTGACCGAATGCGATCCCAATATAATTAGACCGAAAGTAAAGAAGAGTATGTCCTACGATAACGTATCCAAGATTGTCATCGGCGATTGCGAAATATTGACTTCCCTCGCGTATTGTCCAGTCGTTGTGATCGCATGTGTATTCGGATCATAATCTAATAATTGATTGCCTGTATCGTGATGTGGTATCCGCTCTAGGGGAGGCCGCCATTGTTAGCAGGGAGACACGAGTCGTTGGTAGGAGGCCGAAGCGCGTGGTGGGTTGAAATAAACACGTCAGTGACGCTCACTCGTACGCTAGGCTTAGGTTTAATGAGTGGCTTAATTGTGGCAAACCTATGTCTGGCGTGATTTATGAGGAAATGTGTAATACTCCTGAGCTCTTTAAATCCAAATTAAGGTGGTGCCAGAATCACCAAGACCAAATCCAGAAGGACATCCTAGCCGAGTTGCACACTAAAATTGACTTTTGGGGCTTCTGGAAGTCTACAAAAAAGCACAACTTAGGCCAGGTTCACCGGTGAACTTTGATGGCGTGTCTGCTGAAAGGCATAATGCCAATGTTTTTAAATGCCAGTTTTGTGTCGAGCCAAGCAGTATTCCAGCCTCTGAGGTGGTCGATGTTGAGTCACAGTGTACTGGCCTTTTTTTTTTTTTTGAGTGTGGGAAATCATCATATGACTTCTCCCGCTCTAGAGCGAGAGGGTGTGTCAGACTTTTCCTGACTAAAATCCACCCATGTTCCTTCCGTTGCCTGTGTGCCGGGGCCGCGATATCCCTTTCGGACAAACCCGCAACACCAACAGGCATTGGTCTTTCGACCCCGTCAGTTGGTGCTGACATCTCTTTGAGGCGCGCGTGGAACACAACGCGCCGTCGACATGGGCCTGGTCCTTATCGGACGGCGAGCTGCCCATTGCTCACCGTCCGCAAGCCCGAGCCTACGGTGGCCAGAAGTCGGCTCTCGACTCCCGACGCCCGGGGCGTCTCCTGCGGCGACTAGGGCCGCGAGGGCGTGCAGCTTGCATCTCCCTTGCGCGCTCCGCCTCCTCCTTTGCGAACATAACTGCTTCGCAAAAGGAGGTGACGGCCTCCCATGCACTCGCGCTCCGAACCATGGCCTGAACCAGGGCCGGACGCGAGAGATCGCCGCCGCCGATCGCCTCCGTGAGGACACGGCCGTGCTTCGCCCAAGCCGGGCAGACCTCCACCGTATGCTCCACCGTCTCCTCCGGGCGATCCATATAGTGGTGACACCCGGGCGTTTCTTCCCGCCTTATGCGGAACAGGAACCTCCCTAAACAGCCGTGTCCGATGAGGACCTGCGTCAGGCGGAAGGTGAGGACGCCGTGGCGCCTCTCAAGCCACTCCTCTAAGAGGGGACTTATCGACAGTGTACTGTCCTGGAACCAAGAGTTAAGTTCTCAGCTGCGGACGTAGCTAATACCGTAGGGTGCATGACCAGGGTTAAGTCTCCAGGACATGACGGACTCAGCATCGACTACAGCATGCAGGTCCCCACCTGCCACATGTTTTGGCCATGCTGTTCACGTTCTGCCTTCGCCATTCGTACATGAGGTAACGATGAACTGATGAGGACGGTCGTAGTACAAATTGTTAAAAATAAAACAGGTGATATATCAGGCAAAAACAATTACAGACCGATCTCGCGACAGTCATTGACAGCATGCTTAATGCTCAGTTAAACAATACAATATCTTTGCACGATAACCAGTTTGGGTTCAGGCCCAAACTGAGTTTAAAGAATGCTGCCTCGATCTGTCCAGAGCGTTTGACCTGGTTTCGTACAAAGTGCTGTGGAAAACTTTGCTCGCTAAGCAATTTGCGCCTGAAGTTGTTAAAATCTTCCAGCACTGGTACGGAAACCAGGTCAATAATATTAAATGGTCGGGAGCTCTGTTGGACTCGTACAGGTTGGAGTGCGGGATGAGGTAGGGAGGATTGAGCTCACCGACGCTCTTCAAACTGTATATCAATGAACTTGTTGCCGAGCTCAGCAGCCGCCTTGTTGGATGCTATGTTGATGATGTTTGCTTTAACAACACCAGCTACGTTGATGATATGGTGCTGCTGACCGCGTCAATAGAGGGACTCAGAGAGCTAATAAGCATTTGCGAAACGTACGTTCATACACATGGCCTAAAATATAACGTCAAAAAGAGCGAGCTTATGGTTTTCAAGGCGGGTTCTAAGTGTCCGGTGGAGGTTCCACTAGTAAGGCTATCTGGGGTACTCTTGGAGCGTGTACATACTTTTAAGTATCTGGGCCATATTGTGACGTCCGACCTGAAGGACCGCGCTGATATTGAGCGAGAAAGGAGGGAGCTGTCGGTGAAGGCAAATATGATTGCCCGCAGGCTTCCTCGTAGCTCCAAGGATGTGAAGACCACCTTGTTTCGAGCCTACTACACATCTTTTCAATCAATCAATATCAGGGTTTCCAGGACAAGGTATTATTTAAAATAACAGCGAGAAATAGTCATGGTTGCCGACTCTATTTTAGTCGCCAAATAGTTAATGTCAACGTATGTCATAAAAATGCATTATTTTAGTCTTTTCTAGATTTATGACAAGATTATTATTATTTATCCAAGTAATTATTTTATTCAATGTAAAATTTATTTCTGCTTCGTATGTATTAGGATAGTCAAATTTTACTACTAACGTACTGTCGTCAAAAATAGTACTATAGGATGCTTTATTTCTCTAGGGAGATCATTTATGTAAGTTAAGAATCGTTGCGGTCCTAACACACTGCCTTGTGGGACTCCGTATATATTTTTTTATTTTTTTAAAACGTTGCCCCACACTAAGAATTTCTTGTATCGTGGGTGCGTTTACAAACATAGAAACTCACATACACTAACACCCAGACCCGGAACAACTACTTGCAGATCATACACATATTTGTTCCGTGCGGGGATCGAACCCGCGACACGTTGCGCAGCAGTCGATCGCTCAGCCACTGCGCCAACCTTGTCGTCCAATTAAAAAATTATCTTACTACTAGATCTGTATCTTCCTTCAATTCCCGTGCGTATTCACGCATATTCATGTTATTTCTAAAATCTGCTTTCTGTTGTGTAAGTAAGATTCAATAAGATTCAAAATGTTGCCACTTATACCACAATTCTCTAATTTATTTAATAGTATCTTATAATCTACATAGTCAAAAGCCTGTGTGAGGTCAATATGTATAGCACATACGGCATTCCTTTCATCCACATTCGATAAGATAGGGTGTAGGAGATCATGGATAGCCATGTTAATTGTTCTGTTTTTCCGAAATCCTTTTTGTTCATTAACTAGAATGTTTGATTTCTCAAGCTTAAGTATAAAGTGCTTTATATATTACTTTTTCAAATATTTTTGCAAATATACACAATTTTATTTTGGGTTTTTATCGGTTTACAGTTTAAAATAGTTTATAATTTAAATGTAATTATGATGAGTGTAAAACTATGGACTAGAATTAGGTTTGAAATAAATAAATAAATTAATTTAAATTATGATTTTACAGCAGTTATATACCTAGGTTGATTTAGTTGAATCTAGTTAGTTTTCTTTTTGTTTTTGATTTATTTTAGTATTTTACCCATACAAAAGAGATATTATATTGACTACCTACATTTTCATCATTAACACTTCCAGTCAATCATAATAATTCGTAGCACTTTTAGTTCTTGCAAAATACAAACTTAACGCACCAACATAATAACGTTATTTTCTAGGCTGTGCGTCAGTGCTTCCTACGTTCCTTGTTTTACGATTACGACATTTTTCACAATACGAGTAAATGACGTGTTTTCAAGTTTAACTCACCGATCGCAACGAGCCATTCCTCATATCAGTTTCTGACAGTTATTGAAGCTTGGATTTCAAAATTATTTTAATGCCAGGTAAATTATTCGTTAATTTCTGTATAATTGCCTCGTTGGTCCAGTGGTCGCAAGCGCTACTGCTGAGCATGAGGTCCTGGGTTCCATTCCCAGATCGGACAAAGTGTTATTTGGTTTTTCCAGCAGGAATTACTGAGTAGTAGTCCGAAGTCGGGATTTGCTCTGTTGATTGCAATAGGCTCAGACCCTATTACGTGGGACTTAAGCATAACGGGCTAAATGTTGGGTGTCCTAAACTTACACCTCTGCCTTACTGTTCGGGGATTATACGCGTGATGTTATTTTATTTCTCTATCAATCGACACTTTGATGTCTTTTTATTTACGCTCTTTTTCACACAGTGCAGTCAACAGTGTAAAAATGTTCACTTCACAAGGTGTGAACAAAACGTTTTTTTTTCCTATATTAAGGTAACACATCATGTTGATTAACTTCAAATGAGTGCATTTCTATGTCACTCACTAGTTATATACAAACCTACCTAGCTACTTTCCCAACTATGTTGGGGTCTACTTCCAGTCTAACCGGATGCAGCTGAATATTAATATTTTACATGGTGTCACAGTGATGACCTATAGCACTGAAATGAGGTCGCTCACAATGGGCCTCATTAGAAAGCTGAAAGTCACCCAAAGGGCGATGGAGAGGGCTATGCTTGGAGTTTCCCTACGTGATCGAGTCAGAAATGAAGAGATCCGTAGGAGAACCAAGATAACCGACATAGCCCAGAGAATTGCTAAACTTAAGTGGCAGTGGGCAGGGCACATTGCTCGAAGAACAGATGGCCGATGGGGCCGAAAAGTTCTGGAGTGGCGATCGCGTACCGCAAGACGTAGCGTTGGAAGGCCTCCCACAGGGTGGACCGATAACCTCGTGAAGGCCGCAGGAATCCGCTGGATGCGAGACGCCCAGAGCTGGTCCAAGTGGCGTGCGTGGAAGTGCTTGGGGGCGGCCTATGTCCAGTCCATAGAAATATAAATAACAGGAGAAGTGGCATGGGGGCGTGTCTGTGTCCGCGCGTCCTGATCACAATGCTCATGCCTCAGGCAAATGGCCGTCTCCGCTAACTAGTGCTCTTTCGAACGCGATCGTGATAATATTTAAGAATACCGTGCTGTTCAGTGGTTTCTTGTAAAAATCGAACCTAAAATAGAAACTTCATAAATTATAGAACCACTTTTCAAAAATCAGCACAAGTATTTTACTATATTTGTGTTGAAAACCATGAAAAACAACAAATCGTAAAATATTTCTTGCCTTTACTACGTTATTTTTGTTTTCATATACCACAGCGACTGTACTATTATTGCAGTAAATACATTGTTTCTTCACCACTACCTAAGTATGTTGCTAAGTGACTGGACAAGCAATGTAAAAATAACAAAAGGATATTTTCATTAAGCGGTTGCATCGTTAGTACGGCCGCAGTGTCTTGCGACGGGTCAGTGATGTGGTTGTGCAGATCCACTAATGTAGGCTATCGACAATAATGCCGATTGTCCAATGAATTTATATTACTATTAAAGTTTATTCTTCAATTTGTCAACAGTTATAGCCTGATTGGAAGACAGATGTGGAATCTTGTTTTATACTCATTTAGATTATCTCATAATAATGTTTTTTTTTTTTCCTTAATATTGCTTTTTTTACTTACTTATTGTTTATTTATATCATCTTATTATATGTATATCGTTTTTTATTAATAATTTTTCAGGAACTTCCAAAAATTTTAATACAATAATAAATGGGAGAATCGATAACTTTCCGATTTAGTCAATCACTAGCGTATATGTAAAATAAATGGCTTTTGCAACAACGATAGCGATCGATGTTTTCGTGTGAGTGAGTTGTAAGGTGCATGGTAAATGCACGCTGTGTTTGATGAGATAAAGTTTATAATTGATTGTGAAGTACGTTCTGATTTATAAATTGCAAGTGTGAGCGCGACCTCGTATCTATTGGGCTTACTGATCTGCATGTGTAGTTGTGACCAGGTAGGGGGGAGGAAGTGAAGACATTGGGTTTCGATACGTTTTCAACTACCGGGCATATCTCCTTCTTTCTTATATCTATGGTCTCATCTTATATCATGGTATACTAGGGACTGGCCTAGTGGACGTCTTTCGACTAAAATTATGAATGGTGATGATGACATGGAGTGACTGCCTATCTGACCTCCACAACGCAGTTATTGCGTAACACGTTACCCTTTGGCAAGATTAGTGGTTAGACACAACATAATTTACTTCACAAAAACATGAATAAAGTCCCGATTGCAAATATTCGAGAATGATCTAAAATTGCGTCACATAAAGTTTCCTTGGAATGAAGGCGATATTTCACGAAAACTTACGCCAGGTAATGCACTTACCGAAAGAATTAGCAAACCACTATTTTTTTTTTTCATGAATAGTTGAGATTGAAAAAGTTGCTGGCTTGTATTTCTAAATAAATATGGCAGTGGAACTTGAGGCTCGACTACCTACACTATTGCATTACCTACATACATTTCGTTCTTGAAACTTTTTCCCTAGTGCGAACAAATCTTTAGGCTGACCACTGGAGCGGAGAAGAGAGGAGAGGAACCATGCCAAATTAAGCAATAGGATCGAAACTCCGCTCCAGCGTTTACATTCTATTGGTTAATATTGACACAGCTCCGCTCCTGTCCTCTCTTTTCGCTCCAGTGGACAGGCAGCCTTAGCCTTTTTATACTAAAATCATCGTTCATAAAATCGGCATTTGTCAACGACAACCAAAAGTCAACACACGACATTCATAACAAAATATTTCGTAGCAGTCTCTTTTAGAACTTTGACATTCAGTGAAATGGCTGCTTTTACGAAACAGGATGTGACAATAATAATTTAACTTTTAACTATTTATGTTTTAACTTTTGTCTTTTTTTCTTGAATACAACTCCTTCTCCCGGTTTATATATATTTTCATTCATTCAAATGTGATGAATGGAACCAGTTGAGACCTTTAGTTTATTTAAAGTAATATTGACTTAGAGTCTGAAACAAATCCAATTATAACTTCTGGAAATGCTTAATTGCTCTTTTGAAAAGTTGATGGACGTAATTTTGGTACCTGTCAATGATTCTCTGAAGGTCTAAAACGTCAACTATGTTTAACTATGAAAACTAGGCTAGGTTTTGAGTCTTCGAAAATAATAACTACTGTCTATCTATCCTCTTCATAATAAAAATCTTAAATTCATTAATTCACTGACAGACAACGCACTGCCTCGGCTCTGCCACTGGCTCGACAAGCATGAAGTTTTGCACAAGAATTCTTTTTATAACGAAGGTGAGCACTATAGAAGGATTTTTGAAAATTCCTCCCGGAAATGGGTTAATTTGGGGGTGAAAGTTTGTAAGGAACTTCGAAGCGTGGAAATTGGTACTTATACTTCTATTTATAAGTAAAAGTTTACCATAAAATATCATTGTTTTTGGAAACCCATCCCTAAAGCGTCAAAGAAGTTTCCGGTGGAAAATTCCAGTGGACACCGGCTTGAGTTGAAATAAATTCTATAGGAAAAATAACCCTCTCAAACCCTCACAAAAATAACCAGTTTTGATTACAGAGTAATAATTAATGGTGCCATTCATCAGTTGTTAAGGAAGAGACTTATCCCAAATTATGATACGTTGTGTGTGGCTTGCTACTGAAACTAACAAAATATTACACAGTAATAATTTTCTAGCCTCCGGCTAGTAGATATCCACACGAGTTGTGTTGACTTAGGACATAGTCATGGTTGATATGAGGTAACGGGTCAGCGGTTAACTTACACTAAACCAACTGACCTTTAAACTTATGAAACGACTTACTATATTATACGCCTAGTTGACTCGACCTACTATGGAAATTGTTTAGCCTAGAATTTAAAGAAGGGACTATTGATTATAGATTAGTATACACCGTGGCGAGAATATCGTACAGCGGCTAATACAAGCTGATAAAATATCTCTGATTATAATAATACAATCAATTAAGCTGTGGCGGCATCTACATCGCCACATACGAATTACGCATCATACTGACGTCACGCGAAATCCAGCACCGCGCAAGCAGAATTTACCGCGCGATCAGCACATATAACTAATGTGACCACAATGTTGACACCGATGAATTTATCAGAACAATGCAAGTAAAGATAAGATCAATTACTATGTTTAACATTTTAATGGCCGTTACGTTAAAAAAGATTGCACTTAGTTAAAGTTCAATTTAAGAGACTTGAATTTATTTTTATTTTATTTTATTTTATTTTAAAGAGCATAGTAATGGTAGCACTATGAGGGACACTAAACGCCCGTAGGCGTTATAACAATAAAACTTCTATTGTGTAGGTTCAGTGTCATTGAATGCGTTAATCATGTTTTTAGTAAAACTTTAAATTTTCCAACAAAGTATTTAAAATTAGGTCTCTTCATTATCTAAACAAACAAAACGGGTTTTTATTCACACTATGCTAAGGCACTTAAAAAGAATAAGTACTTAGTTAGTAAAACGTCTCTAGAATTTTACAAAAACGACGCATGTTTACTACGACAACAACGTATAATTTTTTTTATCCATCCTTGGGTGGTCGACCCCAAAAAATAGCCCAAGATTTTGACGACGACGAAGAATCTTTTTCGGGAATAACGTTCATTTTGTGTTATAATTGTAGCGAAGCGTGTCATCTCTCCCGAAAGGCAAACACTGCGTAATCCTGGGTAAGCACCCAATTATGTCCCTTTGTTACATTTCTGGTCGTAAAACAGATTTGGCGAGGAATTAGAATCTCGTCATCTTTTCTGAGTAATAACTTTATTCATTTACCAGCTTCTGCCCGCCACTTCGCGTGAAATCTCTTTCGATCCACCGCGTCGCCCGCCCACACTATTACTTAGCTTTCGCTTAGCGTTCTTTCTGTGTTTTTTCATTTTTGGTCAGCTCCTAGGGGTCGTAGCATTTATTATAGCATGTTAAATAGCCTATGACATTCTTCGAGAATTGGGCTATGAAATACAAAAAGATTTTTTTCAAATCCGACTCGTAGCTCGTCCAAATAAACGATTAAACAAACTCTTCAGCTTAATTATATTAATTATACAGGGTGGCAGGGACATCGACGCGAAAACTGTTACCATGGATTCAATTGTGACCTTTTTCGTCAGTTATTAAAAAAAAATATCAACTGTTTCATAGAAAAGTGCAATACCTACGCGCTCAAAATGTACGGTAACGCGGTAAAATAGCAGTTTTTTTTTTCAAATAACCGACGGAAAAAATTTTGTGCAGGGCGGGTCAGAATCATGTACTGAATGAAAGTTTTCGCGTTGATGTCCCTGCAACCCTGTATACTATAGATTTGTAGTATAGGTAATATAGAAGTATCGTGTAAACGTTTAGAAAAAGGGAAGGGGAAATAAATTTTTCCGCGGCCCTGTCAACAGGAACAGTGCCTAAAAGGCTGGCAGCATTGCCAGCATGTTGTATGTTGATTCTTTGGCCAAGAAAAAATTGGCAAGCCCTCAGGACCAACCGCTTGACGATGTCTCGAAAGACTAAGTAGGCACTCGGACACACGTGTTGCATCCCACATCAAAGCCGACCTAACTTCCAAGGTATTAGACAAGATATTCCGTTTGATCTGTTCCCATCGACACGTACCAATCCATAGGGTTCTAAAACAGCTGGCACCAGATGGCGGCAGTGACAAAAGCACGACGAATGATGTCTTTGATGCTGGTGTGCCGTGCTATCCACCCTGTGATCCTACTGCAGGATAGGCAATGGTGTGCGAGGCAGTCGACACCTTCACCGCATTGGCAGCGATGCAAAGCCACGCAAGGAGCGCCCAGACGCAGACAAGTACTAAGGTGTCACTGCAGCATAGTGCCAAATTATTTTTCAAAGAGTTTTAATTTTCCATAAATCGTTACAATACTCAAATATGACACAGAATCCCGCACTAATACCCAGTGTCTCAGGATCCAGTCTCTTATGGCAAGCACCCATAGTTTCAGAACTAGGGATACTCATATGCAACGGTTTCAGGATATTTTCGTTAGACTCAAGACTAACATAAGTCTCTCTCACTCAATTTGTTTTTATTTTGCTAGACAAAAATGACAGCTGTTTTTAAAACTAACACGGTAAATAATTAATATTACAGAGACTATAAGACAACAGTGAAGGTCCTGCAGAGAATGATTCAGTGGTCCTTTGTGAGAGTCCCCCGTAGCTAGATTATTTACTAGGTTGTGTTTGTGTCGACACCAAATGTTATTTTAGTCTAGCAAAATCAGAGTATAACTGTTTGATAATGATGTTTGACAACGTAGGTATTAATGCCAGTTCAGTTTGCCTTACATGCGATTAAAATAGTAGACACTATTATGGATACACTTTTAATTTAGGAACTAGGTTTATCTTTACAGACATAACAAAAGACCACAAATAAGAAAGAGAATAAGAATAAATTTTATTAAAATAAAAAATAAGGGTTACTGAATAACAGCTAAAACATTTTAGCTGTCTTGAAATTAAAAAAAACCTTATTTCCTGCACTAGACTGTATCATGCAGGAAGCTTGTAAGATTTTTCCCATGAAATTACAATTCTAGATTTAATTAACTAAATTATAATGACTAAATCACTCAATATACATTTATTTGGGTTCTTTATTGACCGAGTGAGTGAAGCGTCTCTGCTTCAAGTCTGGCAAACCATGCTTTTGTCAGTTTATTGGTATTTCTCTCCAGGTCGTATTTTACAACCGATCTGGACGAAACTTAATAAAAGTTTTACGACTTGATAAAAAGTTAGTGCTCGCGAGGTGTACTGCTCGCAGAACTACTAGTATAGTCGTAATTATAGTAATATAAAATAGGTCTACTCGTACTTAGAACATTTAATGCTTGTTTTTATTTAAAAAAATATTAGATCAAAATACAATAACTGTCTTAAGAAATTCTCCGTACTATCGTACGTCCAATCTATTAATAATTAATGTTGATTATGGTGTAAATTACAATACAAGATCTTGAAGTATGTTTCATTTACATACCGATATTCTTAAAACTAATTCAATTCCATCCATCTTGTCAATTCATCCGTAAAAAATGGTTATAAAATGTCTAGTCGTTAAAATAGAAGACCGTCTTGTAATAATAATGGAGAGACTTGATAAAATAAAAAAGAATCTTGAATTATGATAGGATGTTGTTTGAACTAGGCTTTCAGTGCGGTTCGGGTTGGGAAAAGGTAGGTATAAGCGACAGAAAGTATGGCAAAGTTCATCATTTCATAACATACCCTTGAATTTCAAGAAAATTCTCTGAGTCTAGTATTTACTTTGCATAAAGGATATATTTTCTACACACTTGGCACTGTGTGTTACTTTGTTACTAACTGGCTGAAATCTATCCATCCATCCATTCGTCCATCTGGCCGCTGCTAAGAATTTCCTAACAATTAAATCCCATAACACAATGCTCTTTTTAAGAATCGAATCCAAGTTAAACAGTCGCGCTGGGAACAATTACAACGAAGAACCACTTAAAAACAAAAATGCCCTCATGTATCAATATAAAAGCTTGTGTCTTACACCATATTCTGTATTGACAGATGCTATCGACAGCAAAATGAAATTTGGCGGGGATTTACCAAAAATGTACTTTCAATTTACTCAGGGCTTGCATCCGAGCTACCTCTTGTGTTTGGCTAGCCAAGAGCGATGACCGCCGCTCTTGTTTAAATTTTAACTTTTGCTCATCATCTTGTTATATTGAGTTTCTTTCAATATTTTAAAAGCGGTCTTCGTTTTTATTAAAAGTGTCTGAATTATATTATTTTTGCATTTTTGAAAAACGAGACATCTGTAGTAGTCAATCGTGAAAATAATATTTTATCTTCAAGTGAAAACAGAACTTTGTTTTATCATTTTGTCTGCATTTAAAGATCATTGTGAAGAAATGAATAAATATATTCTCTCTCACCAAACAATGTAAATTATATATGTAGAATCATTACATTAGCTTAGCTTCATCAGTAACATAGATAATAATATTACTAGTTAGCATCAAAATTGTACTCAAATGATAATTTTGTGTGAAATCGTAAATACCATTAATCGTCTCAATTAAATAGGTTTTAAAGCCATAATTTTATATTTTTTTGTGTGTCCAGGCCACCTAGACCGAGACTTAGCCCTGGACCTAACTTTTTGAAATCTAGCCCTTCAGGAAAACCTACTTAATTGTGTTTATATGTTATTAAACTTAAGTTCGTAATTTTCGTAAATAAAAGGCTAAACGACCTGTATTCAGACGCTCGTCACAGGCAGAAAAATGTAGATGAAACAATTAACATACAAAATTTCGGAGAAATTTTGTATTTTAATTGTAAACCTCAGGCTGGTGTCTGAGGTAACTTGGGAATTGGTTCAATCCTTTTTTAGTAAAATCACTTGCAAACAGATTACTATTGAAATGCTTAATTTTGTCGCAGCTATACTGAAATATCTTTTCAGCGAGAACAGATACGATTGATATAGAAACCCCAGTAGACCCGTAATCTTATAACAAAACTTGTTATATGCAATATGCCATGTATATATGATTGTTTAGATATAGTACAAATGTAACCATAGCTTACCTATTTAAAAATAAATATAACTTTGTAATGTGAAGCGATGCGCGGCCCTCTGTAAGGTAAAGGTGCTCTGTATCGCGATTTTAAGAATTTGTTGTCATCAACATGGAACTTTTAATCATCTAATACGTCAACCAGTTGTCCTGAAGAGTCCCGAAAATCTTTACCTGATGAAGACTTATCGGTGCAATGGTGTTGTTATTCCCACGTCAAAAACCCGTTTTCCTCCAAGAATCTAGAACATAGCCGCTAGGTGAGTATTGAAGACACCTGGAACATATAGGTGCAGGACGTCAGCGCCACCTGGAACCGGGGAGTCCTATCCTCATACCAGGATAAACCTGGATAGGTATACAACCTCCTCGACCTTCGCGTCCAGCGGTCAGGCCTATCCGTACAAAGGATGTTAAAGAAATTGCGTGCCATAGCTTCAGGGTGAGTTCAGAGTCGCCACAGGAACTCGTAAAAAAAGGAAGACGAAAATGATCGTAATATGAACCTAATGTAGTACCTACTAATTAAATAGCAATCATTTCGAAATGATTAAAAAATTGCTTAAAATAAGTTTTTATTTTGTTTAAATGCTAATTAATAATTTCCTAAAGTTACCTACATACTATCGAACGCAATCAAAGTAAGTAATTAAAGTATTTAAACAAATAAAATAATTTAAAAAATTTGGTTATTCTTGCAATTTTTATTTTTTTTCCTGTGTTCCTATATCTGTACTGAATCTAGCCCTAAGCTATGGCACGCAATTTCTTTAACACCCTGTATATTATACCGTTAAACATATCCTTTTTTCTGCACACGGCAATAGTGAATAGCTTTCCATCAGTGAAATTATTTTTGTAATCGGAACACAAATTACCAAAGAATTTTACCTCTTTATAATATTGTGTTGAGAAGTTTAGATGGGTCAAAGATACGAAGCAAGAAGTCTCACTGACCAATTCATTATAAAACGGTGTTACAGTTCACAGACCTGACATAAAAATTATAATACCAGCCTATTGCCTTACGGTGAGGGACAACCCTGTGGCAAGGTGAAGGCCTCTCAGACCTGACATGTTATCCTTAATTTTTACTTCGAATTCTCCAATACTGAATAATCTAACACTACCTACACGTTTTCTAGCAATTTTTTATCAAAAGATAAATGTCTAATTGACTCTAGCGACTGACGTCTCTAATACAATATTTATTACAAAAAGTCATCAGTTTCTGGTGATGTCTCGGATATGAAACACCCACGTATAATGTGTTGGATTAATTCCACAACCTTTCATAGGTACGTGGGAGTGAGTGATGGAAGATAAAGATGGAAGGTAGGAGGCAGACGTACACACGGAAACACATCAAGCTATACCTATCTAAAATAAGCTGACCTCGCATTGTACGGATATCATATACAATGCGAGATCAGCAAAAACTGGAAATGTATAGCTTGATGTGTAGCCGTGTGTACCATTAAATACCTTCTTGCAGCGATCCCGAAAAGCCTTTATAAATAGAGTACAAATATAATTATTATAATATTATTAATTTTAACTTTTTCTCGGTATTAAAACCCATCCACATGACACTAATGTAAAAATATGTCCGCACTTCATCTCGGCCATTACAGGGTCTATATCATTATTTTTGTTTGTCGAGGAAGTTGGTCAGGCGCAAAATGTGGGTATTTTGGGCCCGGTGTCAGGGCAATAGCCTCTGCGTTTGTTTCCAGGACATTTGTCATCATGCTCCATTCAACGAGTTGTTTCTTTTACCTATCGAAGTTCTCAAAAGTTTTGCTTCAAACAAATGAGGAACGTTTGTGTTTTGTTTTGGATAAATTGCTATAATGTTGAATTGTCATAATGAAAGGGATTGTTAGGCCCTTTGTACACGGCACGGTTTATTACGGTAGGTACGGCGTAAACTAGCTTCATCTTTTTGACTGACCGACCCCTTGACAATTCAAAAGTGCCTGTAATTGGTTAATTTGAAATAAATGCTTTGAGTTTGAGTTTTTGAGACAATTGCAGGTATTTTAAAAGTAGGTAGAGGCAAACAATGTGTTAAGTATTACTAATTTATAATCAGAACAATTTTTATATGGAATCAATTTGGTTTTTTTTTCCTTCTGAGTCATTTAGTTATATTAATTGTGGTTAATTAATTTTTGCCAATTATTTGAGCCTATAAGTTGAGGAAACAGGCGGCATTAAGTACCTACATACAATTTAGATATCCGAGCAAATATTATAACTTAGTAAAAAAAATAAGAATGAAAATTCCCAACTGCAACTAAAAAGTTCTAAGCTAGCTCACTTTTCAAGCAGTCGGATTCAGTTGTGGCAAATATTTTAGTTCAATCACAGATTAGAAGTCACCAACTGCATCCGACTGCTTGAAACGTGTCTAGTACATTTTTTATTTTATTGACAACCATTTTCTAATCTAAAATAATATTAGCTAAACTAATATTATAAAGAGAAATGATTTGATTTTTTGTATATTTGTATGTAATGGATAAACTCAAAAACTAATGGACCGATTTTGAAAATTCTCGTATATTATCACTGAGTAACCATAGGCTTTAATTTATAAAGATATTACAAGGGCGAAGCCGCTGGCGGAAACTACGGTGTTATATTTTTAGAATCATCTCCTCAAGCCCTATATTTTGATACCCCCCGACATAGCCATGGAACTAAAAATTTTGTTTTTCGGGTTGTTACTTATTAACGTCCTAAATCCTCCATTTTGATTTTATTAAAACAAAACCACCGCGCGTCCTAAGCATACGCATTTAAGTCGATATGCAAGACACCTCGTGTATTAAAATCCATCAGTTACGTTGCTTTGAGGGTTTAAAAAATTCCACATGTAAATATAGGTACTATAAAAGTAAATAATATAAAAGGACTAAACAAAACTGCCTACGTCGTGTGCTAGTAAACAAGCTTCCATAGTGAGCCATACAACGATCGTGCCTACACGGTGTATAAACAGCGCTGTAAAAAAACGACTCTGTCAACAAGTTTCCATAGTAATCCATACAACACTAACGAGGTGAAGATTTCATATTCATCAGTAACATGGTAATGTCGACCGGTTATGTTACAACCTCAACATAATAAACAACATCGATTCAGCCTAAATCCTAGTTTTACTATTATTTTCTTAAAACCATTTAAAGTCGCGTTAAGGCTCGTGCAGACCAGCGCGACTTGTCGCGCGACGCGACACGAACAATACAATTTCTAAGAAAACTGTACGGTATAACAATAACCGGCGTCGCGTCGCGCGACAAGTAGCGCTGGTCTGCACAAGCCTTTATGGTGCTCCCACATTGCCGTTAGAAAATGTTTAATAACGTTAGTAAACATTTGTTAGCAAACATTTAATCAAAATCTTTTCATGTTATTATGAAAAGATTATATGTTTTTATGTTAGAAAATGTTTACAAACATTTTCTAACGGCAATGTGGGAGCACCATTAAGCAAAGGAAAATAACACCCAGTTAAATTCTACTACGATCAACTTCACTTGAACTATAATAGGTATAGAAGCCGTCGTATTATACCAAATACATACTGATAAGTAAACTGGTATGCTATACTTTTAAAGTTACTATGTAAAAACCAGTTTGTTAAAAACTCAATTCCCTACACAACCATGATAAATATACAATTAAATAATACGTTCAGAAATGCTAACAAGTACCATTATTGTAAAACAAATGAAGTGTAAAAATACCTGTTAGATTATTTTAATGGTGTAAGTTAAAAAAAAACGAAACTGTATGAACATTGCAATAACGCAACTGACACTTTAACAAAAATCATCGACCCGTTTTGGTTTTAAATCCTGATTCAATGAATGTTTTTTACTATCGAAACTATTACAACATTTGGTTAGCAACGAAAAAGCAATTCCATCCTATTCCATTCACCCCTTTAACAGGCCAATTCCAAAAGAATATTTATCTTAGAAGGTCGCTTGTCAGAAACCTATTACCAAAATTATGGTTTTAAAGTCAAAGTCAAATCATTTATTTCAAATAGGCACTTTTGAACGTAAAAATTTACAAAAAAAAAAATTGTTTCTAGTTACCCCTTCCAAAAGGTAGTTTTCGTATGGAGAAGAATGGACAAGAAACTCCACCGTTACTCTTAACTTATAATATTTTGTTTAAGTAATATAAATATATCTGAAGACGATGCTCCTAAAATAAATTACTATACCACAATAAGTAAAAAAAAATTAAAATGAAGCAACGACAGATAAATGAATTACTTATGTGATAGATACATGGTTCTCACATATTTATAAACATTGTAAAAGAAGACGATTTTCCTAAAATTTTACAATTAATAAGTCATTGTGTCAGGAAGTAATTACGGAATGTAAAATCAGTGCCATATAATAAAATAAAATCAATGATACAACTTAAATTAACAACCAGTTTGATTTTGTCTCGATTCTAAATTATCTTATGGAGCAGGACCAGCATGTTTCCAAGCATTCTTATCTTGGACATAATCCTCTAATTTGTAATGTGCTTGTTTACAAAGTGTTCTTTTAATGTGAGTTTAAAATTTTATTTCATTTCATTGTATTATATGAAACTGTAACGGTTTACCAACAGTCGATTGGTCCATGAATCGTTGGTTCATCAGAGTCCGTAGCCAGGGTAGTTAAGTTAGGAGGGCTGGTTTGAGACCACGTTAGGGTGTGGACGTAATATTAGGCCATGTCCAAGTGAGCTGTCGCAAGATAGCGAGTATTATACAAGGTTTTTTGTAGTATTGAAATTATGCCTATCACTTATTTTATTAAAAATAAGTGATAGGCATAATTCATCTATGAATATATTATGTAGATTTTTTCTTACATACATAATATGTTCATAGATGAATTGGCAAAGTACTAGCATAATATTAATTAATATATAATAATATTAATTTAGGAGGACCAACTGAATTGTTATTGAATCGAAAAGGTAGACCGGTCTATTGTGTGTGTTAGAATATTCAACTAGCCTAGCTAATGTACTTGACATGTAGATAAAAATAGTTTTGAATTAATTTAATTAGAGTAATCTCAATACTAAATTTATTATAAATGTAAAGGTCAAAGTAATATTGAGTTTTCGTAGTGATAATTATACGGCTGTGCCTTTGTTTGTTTTGCTTGACTAGACGGTATTAAGGATTCTCAAAAAATACCCTTCCCTAAATTATTTTTAATAGAACTGTCGATCTCTTGTCAGTAATCTGTCGGTTGGTTGAAGTTATTAGAGGGAAGCAATTTCCTTTTGGAGAAAACCAATGGATTAAAATGATTCATTCCACTTTGTCGATTTTGGCCAATATTCTACAGCGTTCAAGGAAATTCCAATTTTTCATTTTCTCTATTACCTTTGTAACCTATCCATATGACATAATCAGGTGCTAGACGCATGATATAAAAACTTTGCCTTTTGATTTATGTGCGGTTTTCCCTACAGGTGGCGTACCTTTCCTGTCCTAGGCCTTCGTACTTGCTCAGAATGTATAATTAACTTGTAGGGATTTCTATGTAGATGCTACGACAGGTTAAATTACCGTTTTCAGCAGTGATAGCCTAGTGGTGGGACCGTCAGACTGCCAAGTCATAGGTTTCGTACACGCACCTCTGACTTTTCGGATTCATGCGCATGTTGTATAATTATCACTTGCTTTAAAAACGGTGAAGGAAAACATCGTAAGGAATCCGGCAAGCCAGAGAGATATTTCTCTACGGCATCTGAAGCCAGGTCAAAGGCCTAAGGGCAGCTTTAAAACTCTGTCACCAGGTCAGTCACTAACCACACGAAAAAGAAAGACAGAAGAAAGAAGAAAACCGTTTTCTTTTCATCAGAACAGGCGCTATTTCAACTTGTTTAATTAAGGGTTTTGATTAGGATTCAACCTCTATTGGGCTAGTTAATAGCCTCATAATTTTCTACCAGAATTGGCTTAAAAACCTTAAAAACTAAGAGCTAGCATATAAAACTTACGTTCCTAAAGGTCAACGAGCACCCACACCAAAGCCATGTCAAAGTAACGCATGCCTAACAAGGCACGTAAACTGAAAAGTCTAACTTTCAGTCAAACATCGGCTTGCATATCAATACGAGATTATTATCATAAGGTCGACACTCCCACTTGAAGCACAGAATAGATGGGTACAGAAGGTCGGCTATATACAACTAGCGAAAACGAACAAACACATAGACGCTTCACGTAGGTATAGCGAGTGCTTTCCTTTTTTCCCTTTTTCCTTCTTCACCTCAACACTACTCATGCGTTGAGTCAAAGAAGCAGCACACGTAACTCGTATTTACAATTTGTTAACCCGAAAGCTTTAGCACAACTCGTGCAAGTCTTGATATGAAGATGCATTAGTAAACACATTTACGTACATATAAAAACCGGTGTCCAGTCATTTCACCAAAAAATAATTTACATATTTTCACTTGACAAGTAACGGTTGGCGAAAACATGATTTGTTATTTCATCATTATACAACAACAAGTTTGCCAAATAATTCACTTAAAAAAAAAACGTGATAAACTTTTTTTAATACGTATTATTTGACAAACAATAATTTTTTTATTCATGTTATCTCATAGAACAACGTGTGGAATAATAACGTTTTACATATTACATCACGCAATTTCTTAATAATGAAACTCATTAAATAGGCAATTTTTCTTGATTTATAAATAAACACCATTGACAATTTTTTCGTTTACAACCAACGTTCAGTATACTATTTATTTCACAAACAAACCTATTCGCTTTACAAACATTTATTTACCATACAAAGTCATTTCAAAATATAAAAAATAGTGGCCTATCGGCATCAGGAACAGGGTCCAAGGTACCGGCGGTCAGGGCTCTAGAGAGAGGAACCTCACGATGCGTGCCGTGTCTAGGAGTACTGCTTTCTGAATCAAGCCCTTGACCCAACCGCGTAATGAGAGCCTCCTGAGGTGTCGGTCGAGGCTCTTCGCTATTAGGCCATTAACTGTTACGATTATCAGTACAATGATTGCGGAGTCCACGTCCCACATGTCGACAACCTCGTGTGCTCTTGTTTTTTTTATTTTTCTCAGCTTTCACGAGATTCTAGTCATGAGGGACAGCGATATCAACAATCATTGCACGGCGCTCTCGTCGATCTATCACCACAATATCAGGCTTATTGGCTACAATAGTCCTGTCAGTGATGATAGATCGATCCCAATACAATGTGGCGTGACCATTCTCGAGAACTGGGTCGGACACATACCTGTAGTATGGTACTTCTGACTCAACAAGGTTGTATTGCAAGGCAAGTTGCTGGTGGATAATCCTAGCCACTAGATTGTGTCTATGCAAGTACTCGCCGTTAGCAAGACGAGAACAACCGGAAACAATATGTCTGATTGGTTCACCGGGACGGTGGCATGCCCGACAGATGTCAACCGTACCGTCCTTGACTTGTAATTATTCGTCATGATAACTTCATCCATAATCGCACAGACAAAACCTTCGGTTTCCCCGAAGAGATCGCCGAAACGCAGCCAGGATATAGATGCCAAAAAGTCGACATCAGGCCCATGGAGGGCCCGGAAAAATCTTCCGTGAAGCTCTTTGCCTTGCCAGACTTCCTTACAATCGTTAGTATCAAGTACTGCAGGTTTGCGCCAGTTCTCTTTCGCCAAGGAGAGTGGGGTGAGGCCCTTGTCCACTGCGACCACATCTTGGTGCATCCCCACGTCAGTTTGAAGGAAATATTCCCTGAAACTGCAAATCTCGCGGTTGTGGAGGGTTTTAGCATTTAAGAAATTTCGACCCCCAAACTGCCGCGGGATGTACAGTCTCATCACTGATGACCGTGGGTGATGCATCCGATAAGCTGTGAGCAATGTACTTACGGACCTTCCTATCCAGAGCGTCAAGTTCCGTCTGAGTCCATTTGAGTATGCCGAAAGAATACATCAAAACCGGTATGACCCATCCGTTGAAGGCACGCACCTTGTTTCCTCCTGATAAAAGACTATTTAACACTATATTCAGGCGGCCAAAGAAACGCTCCCTCAACGATTGTTTCATGTCGGTAACATTGATGCCTAATGCTTCCGACATACCCAAATACTTGTAGGTTTCGGTTGAGGAGGAGTTCCATACATCTACGGTGTATGGAATCCGAGAGTTGGGTTCCCACGGATTCCATAATCCCCCCTCGCTTTACATGCATGACTGCACATTTGTCGCACCAAATTCCATCCCGATGGCGCTACTGAACGTTTCTGTAACCTTCAGTAGCTCCGTCAGTCGCAAATATACAATTAATTATTAATACAATGAATTAATTAATTATTAATACAAAAAAAAAACACAAAAACAATTCATTAATTAAAAATATAAACTTTTACAATATTTAACACTACTAACTATTTACCCTAGGTACTAAATTAAATGACTAACTAACTAACATAATTTTTATTTTTTGGCTATTTAATGAGTTTAATTTTTAGGAAATTATGTAATAATAAGCCTTTATTTCAAACGTTGTTTAGGGGATAAAATTAAAAAAATAAAATTGTTTGTCAAATTATACGTTACTAAAAAAAAGTTTACCGGATAATTCTTTTCTTAAGTGAATTATTTGGCCAACTCGTTTGTTGTTGTATGATGATGAAATAACAAATCATGTTTTTGCCAATCGTTGCTTTTCAAGTAAAAATTTGTAAATTATTTTTTGGTGAACTGACAGGATACCTAAAAAAGCATACGTTAGCTTGGATAACATCATCACGCCTTGTTTCCCCGAAGGGATGGGCAGAGGTGCACTTATAGTACACCCACATTTCGCCATTTATGTTTAAGTCCCATGTAATAGGGGGCAAGCCTATTGCCATCAACCGGGCACCAATCCAGACTCCGAGCTGCTACTGAAAAATTCCAGATAGAAAAACCTATTTTGTCCGACCCGGGAATCAAACCCAGGACCTCATGTTCGGCAGTAGCACTTGTGACCACTAGACCAACGAGGCAGGTATTTACAATTTGTCTGCCTGAAAGCTCCTTTAACACAACCTCTCTCTCTGCTCTCTTTTCTTTAGTGCCTTTTATATGCCTATTTGAAATACATTATTTGACTGACTTTGACTTCGTACAATTGTTGGTATGAATAAGCATTTGTAAACACGCATCTATATACACGTGCGCCTGTTTTCGCTCGTTGATCGAGCTGGTCTTCTGTATCTATCTATTCTACGTTTGAGGCCGGCAACTACGATTTGTTTTTGTTGAGGGTGATAAACTCCGGACAGTTCAATGTGTCCCATTGGATTATTTCTGGGACTTTTTATTTTGAATGTCGTGCGCGAACTTGATATAATCTGCTAAGGATTTTAACAGCTTAATTTGTTTATAATATATTTTATTATTAAAAAAAATAAAAAATAGTTTTAAATAAAAACTTAGGTGCTTTCTTATTTTAACCACAATTTTTACCAAAAATCTTTTTCGTTATTCCTATCTTTAGCATAACCCTATCTTGCAATTCTTGGATTCAGAAGATATTTAAACGTTTATATTATGATACAAAGCTAGAGTAGGTACCTATTCTTTATTTACAACAATAGGACAAACTGAACAGGAAAAGTAAGCATAATAGTACGTACCTACCTAGTTAACTACCAGGGGCACTGTCGAAGGTTTTTTAAAAGAAACAAATGAGTCTAGTCGCGAAGACGTTTTATTTATTTATTTATTTATTTATTACAAGGCAACTACAACAGGTAACAATCACAGTATATCTTTAGATTCACATTATAGGTTTCGACCTGATTATCACCCAAAGCGTAATCGCACAACGTGACTAGCAACAATAATAATAAAGGAGACAACTGCAGTAAAAAACTTAGTTCAAAATTACAGCTGCAAGGTCCGTGCGTCTGCCCTCCAACACACTTCTACTTAAGCAGGGAATGTATAGGAGACCAAACACGCCGGGTTTTAGTACATTCATAATTGACACAAAGTTACATTATATAAAGAAAACAGTATTTAAAATGTTACAAGATTTAAAAGTTACAAGACTAAAAAGAAAGAGTACATACATGCCTTTTGAAAGCAGCGGCACGAGAATCGAAGATGTCAATACTGTCATTGTCTTTTGAAATTTCATTGTAAAGTCGACACATTCTAACGATAGGGTTGTAATATGAGGTGTTATTTGTAAAGACCAGAAGTGCAAAAGTTTTCGGTCTTCGGGTGTTGTGCCTAGTATTGATGTTTATGAGGGACAGCAGAGCTGAAGAGTCCAGCGTGGAATGTAGGATCTTATGCAGGTTTATTAAATCTTGCTGTTTGCGACGGGCATACAAAGATTCCAAATTGAATTTAACAAGGCGTTCGGAAAAGCTTTGCAGCGATCTAGAGAAGCCGTACCGGTACGATACCCACTTAAGACATTGTCTTTGCACACTCTCAATTCTTTCAGAGTGTACCGCGTAACACGGTGCCCAGATTATCGAACAGTATTCCAATATACTTTTTACTGGGCTTTTATAAAGTAATATGAAGCTTTGAGGTTTTTTAAATCCTTTGGTAGACCTAGATATAAAACCGAGAAGTTTCAATGCTCTATTCGTCATGTTATCGTAATGATCTCTAAAGGATAGTTGTTCATCAAAAAATACGCCGAGATCTTTGGCTACGCTCTTTCGTTCTAACGATTGACCTTCGAGTCTGTAGTCATAGGTGTTCTTTATACGTTTTTTCGTAAATGTTATATAACAAAGCATTTATTTATGTTCAATTTCATTCGATTTAGGGTACACCAGTTAGAAATAATATTTACATCGTCCTGAAGGGATTCACTGTCGGATGTGTTTTTTATTGACGTGAATACCTTCAGATCATCGGCATACAACAGACAGGGACATGTGAAATTTGTCACGAGATCGTTACTAAAAATTATGAAAAGTAGGGGCCCTAAATGCGATCCCTGTGGAATGCCTGACGTAACATTAACCGGTAACGACAAGTATCCCCTGACAGAAACGAGTTGGCTTCGGTTTTTTAAGTAAGACTGTATCCACCGGAACAGGGAACCATGTACTCGTATACCGTAAGAATTCAGCTTCAAAAGCAGCATTTCATGGTTAACTTTATCAAATGCTTTCCGAAAGTCTGTATAGACTGAGTCTATCTGATCACCCTTCGCGAAAGCAGTACACAAATAGTTTTTGTATTCGAGCAGGTTTGTGAGTGTTGATTTACCTCGTACGAATCCATGCTAGGATTGGGAAAGATACGGTTTAAAATGAGAATAAAAATGCTGATACAAAGACGCTTCGAAAAGTTTTGCCATACCAGATAATATACTTATGGGTCGGTATGGGTGGGGTCCGTTTTAATGCAGACTAACTAACTTATGAGGGCGCATAAAGCCAGCAAAAAAAAAAATTCACCCGCGCAACCCTTACCTACCCCTCTCATCAAACAAAACACAATCCATTCCCGCCGGCAGAAACTTTTCGCCCGGCGTTTATCTACTCGTAGCTAGGTATAGAATTCGAATTTGAATTTTCTGTAGTAAGTATACGAAAAATAATCAGATGAAACGGCTCTATTCTTTTTATCTAAGTGTGAGTGAATCTGTTACCGATGCTAGTGGGCTACTATTTTAAACGTTTTTATTTACCTGAACATTATTATTATCTTCTATACATCCAATGTTTATTTGTCAGTTATAGGCGTTGATTTAAAAAACCGTGCAAGTGCGAGCAGATCATCATCAAAATATTGTACTACATTAAAGAGTCATGATGAAAAAAAACTCAATAAACTTGCTTTTTTCACGATATGAAAGCAAATATAATCGTATCACTATCGTTTTATTTTTATTTAAGCTGTTACGTAACAAAATGGACTGTCCCGATTTACTTAACCTAATTAGATTTCGGGCGCCTTCTAGTTAACCTAGGAAAAGCATAACGCCTCTGTGCCCGCCATATCGAAGGTCTGTACTTGGTGCAAACTCTCCAATTCCTAGGTCATGCAGGATCCTCAATAGCTGTAGTGACTTGTTGGATATACACTGCGCCAGTGTGAGTGCGGTTCATAAGGTATTTAAGGTAATTTTGTTAAACGATCATGTGACACACTTGTAAGGATATTGCTGTTTACATTTTGTTTTTTTAATTATCTTTATATTTATTTATTTGTACAGTAATTTTCTTTAATCGAAACAAATCTCCTTACTATTGTTAGTTCAATTATAATTGTATCATTTGATAGAATAATTTTGTTTATTGAATTCGGTTGTTTATTTTTGTTTCTATTGTTCTTATTTTTAATTTTAATTTTTTATTAACGATTACGTCTGAATGATTTTTCTTGTGTTTGTTATGGAGTTGGATACTTTTATATTTTTTATCTTACCACAGTCAGTATTTGGATTATTGTTGTTTTAATTTCTTCATATATGGTCAATGTATTTAATTTATTTTATTTTTGTCTAATTTATAATGTAATTTTAATATTAATTATCATTCAATCTGTATCTTGTTTACTCGTTTATGATCTAATTTGTTAATTTAATGTTCACACTTTTTTGAATCTGGCGTAATTTAGTAATTAATGGTCTTACCACTGTTTTCTGTGCTAGCGGTGTTAACCTATAATTAATTGTTGCACCCGCAACTGTATTCTATTATAAATAATACACTGCTAATGTACTGGTGTAAACAGTTGTTGATTAAATTAAAAAAAAAAAAAAAAACACTTATCTTCAGGAATGATGACATCATAAAGGTCATATTAAGGACGAACATAATTGAACAAAAATATCAATAAACTTAGAATATTTGTTGGTTGAAATGGTTTTTGAATTACAATATTTAAACGAAATATGATCATTGCCCATTCCCTTTATTTTAAATTAAATTCTTCATTAGGTAAAAAATAAAAACATCTGTTTATTTTGCATATAATGTAAAATAAACAGATGTTTTTATTTTTCCCTCAAGTAACTGTATGTCAGACTGTAAGCGCTGTGTATCAATTTCATATATTTTATAAATTAATTTGATTAATTAATTATCGTAGCAACAGTTACATCCATATTTCTCCAGAAATAGTTTCGCTTTATTTTCATGAGGGTTTATTTAATGCCTCAATGGCTAGTTTTACCCAGATGGTAAGTAAAAGTACGACTGAATCTTGTTCGTCTTCGTTCTCCACGTATATAATTATTTTCGTACATTCAGTAAGTAGGTACTGTGTAAAATGTTATAATAAAATACCACTCGATATTCTTCAACTATGTAAATGAGAATAAATTTAAAACATGCATTGGGAATAATTAAGCTACTCCAATGTGGGTACATTGGAGTAGCAACAAACAAGTGTTTTAAAATCAAAGACTAGATGACACTATATGAGTTCATATAATTGTTTAGTTTATTTTATTTGACTTTATAAGTCAATTTATTTTAATTTTATTTTCACTTATTATTGACATAATCTACTAATTTCAGTTTTTTTTTAAGGATTTGTATTGCAATATGTTAGCGACCTCGAAAATTGATCATATCATTCCTGCCTGAGCAACCGGCAGCAAGTTCGTCATGCTCTCTTAGATGTCACTGCTTGCGGTAGCGTCGGGGGTCGGGTTGCCTTCTTCCCTCAAATATGGCGAGGTAATGGCTGATCTTTACATTATGCTCGTGAACAGGTGCTACTTGTAGTGACTGGTCGTCTTGCTGACCATGGTTTTGTTATTGTTATTAGTAATTAACTGTTTATTTATATTATTCATTTTTACTTCGATGGTCCTAGTTTATCATTTGTGGCTTCGAGTTACAGCTTTAATAGCTACATGCAGGCACGTCCTATATGCCTGGAGGCTTTCATTCGGGTATTAAGTTCTGTTTACTTACTTTTTATTTTCGCTTGAGTTTAGATTTCGATGATTTTTTTGTTGGTATATTGGCGTGTGCTAGTTGACATAAAGTAAATCATTTAATTTGATGTTTTACGTTGCATAATTTACATTATTTTGCATAACTACTATTGTATAGAATCAAGTTTTTCTAACTGAACAGACAGCTGTGCTGCTGTGCAGTTTGTTGCGCCACTTCTTCTTCCCAGCTAAGCACTAGCTAGGAAGTGGTAAGGGCGGGCGTTTTGGGTAATTTTGATGTTCCAAAAGTGCTGATTCTCAGCCTATTTTGGATAAATGACTTTTGAATGTTTGAATTTTTTTGAATTTCATTAAACGCACGCTATGTAGATAAGCATATTATAAGTTGGATGATTATATCGTAGATAATCGTAGATGCTTGGCTTAATGTTGGTCCTGCTCCACAGCCACTTGGGCTCACTAGTTAAACAAATAATGTATGGAAGAGTTGCTTTCCCTTTTTTAACAGACGAAAAAAAAAGGAGGAGGTTCTCAAGTCGACACGTATATTTTATATTTTTATGTATGACCACGCATAACTTTTTATTGAGTTGTCCGATTTGAACAATTCTTACTTTATTGGGGAGGGTATACCTCGAAGTTAGTCCCATGTAAAATTGAAAAATAAAATCCACCCCTAAGCGTAAAAAATTGGGGTTAATTGATTTTTCACCTGCTGAATTTTCAATTGCCAACCGATTCTGTTGTAATTTCGCGCACATGTTGTAGTTCTGATGACACAACCATATGATAAAGACCTGTAGTTGATCTGATGATGGAGACGAAAGACAGTTGCGAGAGCTCCTCAGCAGTTTGCAGCAGCTACATAGTGTTTGGGCTTATTTCATTCACCTTGATTAGAACTTTAGACCTAGCTGGGGTATGACCGTCATCGAGGGTCTGACGATGGAGACGAAAAGCTGTTGAGGAAATTCCTTACTTGAGGAAAACAATTAAATTAAATGGTAACTCAAAAGCTAAAAATAACAAACGTTTATACAAAAAATTAAACCAACGAAAAAAAAACTGAAAAGCGAAAAATAAAAAAATACCTTTTAGTGCCTTTTAATTTAAAATGCAAACGGCCTGAACTCCGGCAGTTATTACGAGTACTTGTAGAAACAAAGATGGCGGCATGCTGGATTGCTGGCCCTTGTTTAAACTTGTACCAGAGGTTAACGACTGAACTCAGTTTATTAAAATCTCCGATGGTCTATTGTGGGACGGATTTAGACTGAATTTTTGGAGACTAAAAGTTCAGATTAAAAAACTAAAGAAACGAAAAGTACATGCAACTGAACACAGAAGGAGGCCTATAATATTAATATCTAATCCCTGTGTGTGTGTTTGAATTCATTGCTACTGACAGAAAAATAAATAATGGAAAACCTACAATATTTATCAGTTGCCCGAACTGGGGATCGAAGCCAGGACCAGTAATCCATGGTCCATCCAAATCCATGGTCTGTAATCGGTTATTGTATTTTCACAATCAGAAAAACTAACCAACTATTTATCCCGTTTAAAACATTACACCTACCTACCAATACCTCAACTATTACACCCAAGAATGCATCCTATAATCCAAATCCATCCCTGCCTTCAACTGATACGCGAATATCCGTCAGAGGACGTTGACCCCGGTGACATCGCCCTAAAAAGATATGATGGATGGCTTAGGGCTAACTCTGACTTTGTGTATTCAATCGGAAACAGACAACGAAAGGGTCATAAGTATCTAGACGAGACAATTAACTTTTTCTAGGATATTTCTTTGTCGTGAGACAGTTTATGATGACTTTAACAAGTTTTATCGAATTTTCTGCAGGATTGGTTTTTATAAAGAAATCGCGGGGAAATGAAGTTTGATGTTATGTTTTCCTATGGTTGAGTTCTTGTTACAGGTCCCGTCATGTAAAAAGAACGCTGGCCGGGTACCTGCGCACTGCGATTCAGCCTATTCTATAGTACCAAGTAGCTATTAAAGTACATAATATATTTCGACAATAAAACAATTACTTACACTTATAATTATAAAACAATAGCCTAGTACTTTAGGATGCGACTGTGCCCGTGCGCAGACGCACCCCCTGGTCGCTCAGCGTTCTTTTACATGACGACAACTAATATAATAATAAATAAAATAATAAAAATATTTATTTACTCAAAAACAGTAGGTAGATACAGTACATTCTTACAAATATAAGGGTTACAGTTTAATTATAGATAAGAGAATGAGCATCCGCAGCTGAACTAGGCGTGAGCCTGTATCTCAGCTAACAGCGCCGTTTCCCCTCAGAAACAATATACTAGGTAACCTAAATTAGCAAGATGCAAGAGTTTAGGACCATTACAAATCAAAGAGAAATAAGAAATTAAGGTAAAACTAAACTTAAATTACTAACATTTTTTTTTTTTATGTGTGTGAGTATTTGTGTGTGAGGATGAGTGTGCGTGTGTGTGGGGGTGTCTGTGTGTGTAAGTGTAAGTGTATACATAATATGTCTTCATGATAACTGCAGTATAGTATTCGTTTTATAACATCTTACAATTTACAACTCAGTGACGGTCATCTTTTTAATGTGTAACCAGTGGTTACAATACATGATTTTGTCCTACGTGCACGTTTTAGGGGTAGGGCAGACAAGACTACGTGGAGTTGGTTTTGCAGCGATTCGTTTCTGTCACTAACTTTTGTAACTCAATTTTTTTTCCGTTATTAGGAATAACGAAAAAAAAATTGAGTTAATTTTTATGACTTAATACTATTATGCTAATAGTCATTAGGGCTAGTAAAATTATGCGAATTAAAATTATGCCAAAACAGTTATGCCAAAGTATATTAGGAAAAAGAACATTATGCGAAAAAAAGGAATCCCCTTTGGCCTTACGTATTGCATATTACCTTTTCCTACTTACTCCATTACGTTAGGATTATCTTCGAAATCTCCAAAATGATAGGTACTAATCAAAGTATTAAAATATTCAATAGTTCCAACCAATTACGGCCCTCAGTTTAATTACTGATTCGACTTACCTACATTATGACCTTTAGAACGTGCCGGTATCTTAGCTGGGGTTAATGTACGGAAATGTTAAGTTGTTTGAAATGTTTTGTTTTTTCTAATTCACATAATCGAATTACACCGAATGTGTCATTTAAAAAGTATGTCTTACGAGTAATTATGGCAAAACATAGCGCACCCCCTATTTATGTAAACGCCTATGTAAACACCTAAGTTTCACAAATAAACTGATTCATTGAGGGACTGCCTTATTGTAACTTTTGGTATAGTGATTGCGCGCGAGTGAGGGTTTTTCCATCTGGAATTTTGTCGTTAGCAGCCCGGAATGTTGTGCCCGGTTGATGGCAATTGGCTCGCCCCTATTACATGGGACAACATGGGGACACTTGGGCCTATAACTGGGGAAATGTGATTTTACTAGGCGTATACACCCTTGCCTAACATTTCGCGGAATGCAGATGCGATGTTCTGATTAAGTTAATAAATAAATAAAATTATTGCCAAATTTTTATTTTTAAAACAATTACAGCTGTATGGTCCAATAACTAATTCCATACGAGACAGTACCGTCTAAGCTAAACGGTTGCAAGCACCGCCATTCCGAGATGGCGTCGCGTCCGGTACCCGATAGCGGTTGGGCTCGTGCCGGTATCACCGCGCTATTTCCTTTCGGGCCTCTGCAGACTGACCTGAGACCGACCTGGTTATTGCTATCTTAATATTGAATACGTTGGCCTAGGTTAGTTACATGTCGGTGCTCCAGTTACAATTTGCTCGTGGTTTGTGGTTCCTAGTTATAATTATTTGTTCATATTCAAATTCAAAGAGCTTTTCATTTCTTTCTACCTCAATGGTCCTAGTTTATCATTTATTACTTCCACTATGCACGCGTGGGGCGTGCCCGCTTACATAATACGTATATATATGTAAGCGGGCACGCCCTTTATCGTGGCTTTTATTTGGATTCTGTTTACGTTTTTTTTTTTTTAAATCTCTGCCCGGGTATAGTTCTCGATATTTTCGGTTGGTATGTTTGCGAGTGCTAGCTGACATATGC
Source organism: Agrochola lota (assembly GCA_947364205.1). Lineage (NCBI taxonomy): Eukaryota > Metazoa > Arthropoda > Insecta > Lepidoptera > Noctuidae > Agrochola > Agrochola lota. The sequence goes on from OX376227.1 coordinate 931,925, forward strand.
CTATTAATTTATAATTTAAATTATGTTTTGTGTTGTGTAATGCGTTTTGGGGGACTGTCTTATGTAATTTTGACGTTCGAAAAGCGCTGATTCTCAGCCTATGAATTGATGGTATTGGCGCCATCGCCATTATCATTAAGAGACTGGCATTATTTTCTAATGGCTTCTACACACAATGCCGGCGGCATGGCCCCCGGTTTTTGCTGCGCGACACGTACCCCCAGCTTTTGCGCCTCCATTTCCTTTGCGATCCTTTGTGCGGCAGGGCCGGGCGCGCCGCGGCTTGCCCGGCGGCAGGGTGGCTGCATAGTGTGTAGGAGCTATTAAGGAAATGAAAACAATCATGGATAGGTGAAAACAAAGATATAATTTTTTTGAACATGCTTGAATTCGAGTATTATTTTGACAACTTTCATCGATAAAATTCATGTACTGGTCGAATACATGAAAGCGCCCGGCCGGCAATGTTTGTATCAAAAACCATATCTGTCGTGTTTAGCGGCCGAATAACTTTTTTAATTTTCCCATCTTACTCTAATTAACTAATCTAAATGTAACAGCGATTTCTCAACAAATTGCTTTATTTACCTTTTCCCCCAACTACCTCCTCCTTATCCACTTATCACTGTGTTTAGCTGCATAACTTCACATAATCCAGGTGACTCGACAATTATTCAAAATGATGACCCGCAGAGTTACAATCAAGGAGATGTAAGCAAACCTTGAAGGATCTCGAAGCGTCTCAAGCTGAATGCTATCAACTGTTCCAGGAAAGGGAAGACAGTGAAATGGAAGTGGAAAACATCACTAAAAACACCTTCCTCAAAAATGAGTTGGCTGAGCTACACGCAGAACACATGAACTTAGCCAACCAGTACAGTCAACTACAACATCAATTGTCAATATTTCAAGAGTGCAGCAACACCCACTAACTAGCTTTGGTCCATATTTCAGAACTTAAACAGAAATTATGTGAAGCCCATAAGGCCCTATCTCTCTCAGTCTGTCAAGGTCAGAGAACAGGTCGCAGACACCAATAACCTATTTTATGATTTGGTAAGTAGTAAGTCAAAATCAGTGTGTGAGCTAGCTATAACAATAGATATGCCTGGTGACGATACTGTACCATTGTATGCTATTGCTATGAGTCACAATAAATTAAAGAAATAATATATAAAATTTAAGAACATAATTACACGGTCACAGAGAGCTAATAAAAAACAAAATATTTTAAAATTAAATCTTTCCCTTAGAAAGGAACGTGGTATCCTTTTATAAAGTTTAAGTAGTTGTACTGTTGAGTTAGATGAATGTAGGAAAAAGTATGATATTGATACTAAGCTCCTTTATAATGATACATGTACTACACAAGTAGCACTTGTTGAAGGCTATTTTTGAGAAATATGAGAATTCACAAGAACAACTAAGTGAACGCTTGTTTGAGCCTGGGGAACTACTGGATTTGGTGAAGTGCAATGCTAAGACATATCAGTCTCTGACTAATTTTAGTAATTGAGTAACATTTTTAATCATAGTTATCATAACATAAGTTTCAAATTAATGATTAAAAGAATTGCAAACACTAACCTAGATAATTATTCTGCAATGGTTTTGCTTATAGGTAATATATTTTTATTTATTTATTTATTTCACCAAAAAATAATACAACGATTTACACATATTTATACGCTAGTACTTGGGACTATGTAACATGGGAGCATCTGTAGCCGAACTAGGACGAGTCCTGTATCTCGGCATACAGCGCCAGACCCCTCAAAATAGAAAATAATATATATTAGCCCAAAATACATGCAAAAAGATGCATCAAGATCAAAAATGATGTGGTGTAGTAACGATGTATGAGTGTGTGTGTGTGACGAGTGATTTTGTGTAAGTGTAGAGTAGTGAAAGATGTTGAGGTGTTGGGTAGTGTAAATACGTCTTACCGAAACAATTTCAATAAATAAAGTTGAGAATTTGACAAAAGCATGACCTATTTCTGAATAATGAAGAGCTTCTCTGTTTCCTCATAGGATAGGGCAATTATGTTATTATGTACCTTCTTTTTACACAGGGATTTGTTGAGCGGGTATATATTGAGTTCTTTATTTATTTTATTGTAAAGGAAAGGAGCAACAACAGTGTGCAATCGTCTTATAATAGATGTTTTGGATACATAGGAACGCATACATACCTCGTGCTTTCGGCGCTTATTGGTAAATTAAATTAATTGGAATCTAATCATAAGCTCGGGAAAAACAATAATCGAAAATTACAACTCAATCGGAAATCTTTTACTCAAAATATTAACGCCAGTAGCACACCTCCGCCGCGAAACCGTAGCAACGAAACCGCAGGAGTTTAATTCAACTGGCTCGCTTCATGTTCCGCTACTCGAATTTCGCGTAGCGGAACATGACGCGAGCCAATCAAATGGAACTACTGTGATTTCGCTGCTATGGTTTCGCGGCTGATGTGCGGTACCGGGGTAAATGACAACATACCCATAAAGCAATAAAACTAAGTCGAAACAAAAGAAAAGATTGGTTGACAAGAAGCATTAATAAGCGGATGTTAAGAATTTTTATTTCTTACTCTTTAAATTTTATCTTTTACAAAACAAAATCGATGTAGAAAATAATTAAGAAGCGTAAGAATAAAAATCAACATAAGACAACAAAACATGGAAGATCCACGATAAACTTACATCTGACCCAAAACAAGTTTCGAACTCATTCAATATTTTTTTCGCATCAGTAGGACAAACAAGGCAGAGTGGACTCAGAGCCGCGCGGCCGGCATTTGCTCCGACCAACGGAGAATAAAATGTTTTTACATCCACCTACACTGCAAGAAATAAAAAATAAAATAACGAACCTTGGGTTAAGGGTCATTCGGCCCACTATGGAACTGGGACTGCGGACCAGTTACCCCTTTTAAAAATTGATAATGGTTAACTGGGCCCACATCTGTGTTGATTCAATCAAGCGAAGGGTGGCTTAAAATGGTTTATATATTATTAAGTATACAATAGATGCTTGTACCATGGGGTACATATTTGAACGTCGAAAATTAAAATACCTACGGGTAAAATGTCACTGTTCAAAACATTGAAAATTTAAATATCGATTGTGTCGAAATATCGAAAATTGTTATACCTAAGCTTAAAATGTCTAAGATTAAAATGCCGAGTGATTAAAATATCGACTGATTAAAAATGTCTATAGTCATTATACATAAGTTCAAAATTTCAACATTTAATACACCTTTTTTTTTGTTTTTGCGATTGGGAAATTATCAAATGACTTTTACTGACTAAAACCCACCCGTGTTCCTTCCGTTGCCTGTGTGCAGGGGCCGCAATATCCCTTTCGGACAAACTCGCAACCCTGGCAGACAACATTTAATATACCTAAGTTCATTATACGAGTATTATTTACGTTAAAAATCACTACTCGTTAAAATATCGAACAAATTATAAATAAATAAATGTGTTTATTACTGGAAAAATGGGTACAGTAAATCTCCTTAAACAAAGTTGGTCTTATACAATGTGCAGTTAGGTTGCAAAGGAGTGCTTTGGCACTCGTACTAGGATTACCCTGTATCACGAATGCCATCACCTTCCTCCGGACCAACTTAAATAGTTGTATAAACTGTGTTTGGAATTATGTATCCAGAAATCCAGAAGGTATGTGTGAGTATGCGTTGGTGAAAAAGACAGTTAACCCACTAACTGTATAAGTCTCTCAGATTCTTCGTAGGTGAGACCTCTCAGCCAGTTACTAACAGCGTTCCTGCATTGCTGTCTGGTAAGTAAGCAAATATTTAGAACAGCATTAAGTTTTTTGTAAACCCGTGAACCCAGTATCCAATAATGCCGTTGAGTGAGAGCAGTTCTATGTCTCTCCGTGCTACACAGTCTCGTTTTTTTGCGCTTGCCTTCTCGAAGCCGTAGGGAGTGTGGTATAGTGGCATGTTTGCGCAATGTTATATGGAGCACAAAGATTTGTCTAACAGTTAAGACCTCACACTCTTTATAGAGAAGTACAGTAGGATACCTGAAGGGTTTCCTACACATTACTTTAAGGACTGATCTTTATGCTCTCTCAAGCCGTAACATACTAACTGCAAAGTAGCCACCCCAGACAGAGATACAGTAGCCCAGCACGGATTGGGCAAGCGCAAAGTAAACTGTTTTCCGAGTTTTAGGATCTGCCACTGATCTGAGTTTCTTGCATACAAAAATGAGTTTACGAATACGGGAGACAAGTTCATGAATGTGCTTTTTCCAACTCAGCAAACAATCGACCTAGTCTCCAAGGTATTTTACATTTGAGGTCCTCCTAATGCGGAGGCAGTCACAATAGGCGTTGGCGGAGTCGCAGCAATGCGCCTGAATTGTATACGTCTCTGGCTGAGGTTGGCTTTTTTGCGAAAGGGAGAAAGCTACGAATGATATTTTGTCTAGGTTCACTTAACCTAGACAAAATATCATTCGTAGCTTTTAAGAGATTGCTAGATAACCAATTCATAACAATTCTAAAGGTGTCTTCCGCATAAACTTTAGCTTGCTCCCAGTTCGAACCATCAACGAGCAGTGCTGTGTCATCGGCATATGACAAGATTCTAGTATGAGGCAGGGCTAACGTGCATAAATTGTTAATGTAAATTAAGAACAACGTTGGACCAAGCACGCTGCCCTGGGGCATTATATTTCTGTCACGGCTCCGGCGCTGCGGGGTTTGGGCGGCCCCACGCGAGCTTATCGTTGCCGATGGTTTTAACGCTCACCACCGAAGCTTCGGCTTGCTGACCGGCTTCGCCGGCCAGCCTCAGCCCAGGCCTTCAAACCACCTGTTTCTCAGCTCGCGGGCCGCCCCACCCCTAAGCGCCTACGCGGGCTTAAATTACACTCTAGGGATAGGGCAGACAAGACTGCGTGAAGTCGGTTTTGCAGCGATCCGTTTCTGTCACTAAATTATGTAGCACATGACACATGATACTTCATTCATCATTTTGAACTGGAAGAAATAGGTTAGGTTAGAACTGTGACCAACCGCGCTACGTCCAAGTTGCTCGCAGATTATATTTCACCATTTTCTAATTATCCGGATTTTGGCAATATTCGTGTTATCAAATTACCCTCTGACATACATAATAAATAAATAGCGATAGTTAGGACATTCGATACGCTGTACTTTCGATATTTAGGTATTTCGATGTCACTTTTGTAGATGATTAGATTTTAGATATATTGGACGTAGGTTATCTAACTATTCGAAATTATAAACTTACGTCATTTTAATTTTCGGTTACATGGTCATTCGATATTTAAGTTTTCGATGTTTTGAACATTGACATTTTACCAGTAGGTATTTTAATCTTCGACGTTCAAATATGTACCCCGCTGTACAAAATCTATTGTATACTTAATAATACGAGTATATAAACCATTTTAAGCCACCCTTCGCTTGATTGAATCAACACAGAACCATGAATTGAATTGAATAACCATTATCAATTTTTAAAAGGGGTAACTGGTCCGCGGTGCAAGTTACATAGTGGGCCGAATGACCCCTAACCCAACCTTAAAGGCAAATTTAGTCACGGATTAGACGAACTACCCCTATTTTTATAAAAACGTGTGCTGGGGAACTGAAATTACCATTTTATCAATTAATTAATCAATAATTTTCTGAAGGGATATTCCCAGACGCGTCATAAAAAAAGCTTAATAAAAGCTATTCACAAGAAAAACTCGAAGTCAGATCTAAATAATTACCGTCCTATTACACTATTACCGATATCAACAAAAATCTTCGAAATATCAATGTGTAAACGTGTCTATAACTTTTGTGAAAACTTTAATGTTTTCGATGAATTTCAAAATGCTTTTCGGAAAAAAAGTTCCACGATTTTAGCGACATATAAATTTACTAAACAAATAATAATAATAATAATAAATTCTTTATTGACACAAAATACAGGTGTAACATGCTTATTTGAAACCCTGGCTCCTGAGCTAGGTAGCAACCTGTGTTACAGGAGCCAGTGTCTTCCGCCGTTTGTGGTACATTTCATATTATATAAGTTGTGCAATAAATTAACTTAAAAACATGGTTTAAAAAGAAATCAAAGATACACGCTAGCTCTTTTGGTATACAATAAATGTGCATAAATGTGTGTGTGTGATGGTGTGTGCGTGTGTGATGGTGTGTGCGCGTGTGTGTGAGGTGTATGTACAAGTGGGTGATGGTGTGTGGGTTTGTGAGTTATGAGTACTGCTGTTGTATTAGGTCTTCCGTCCGGTGATAATCAAGTGTTTGAAGCCATGTGGAGATTTTCTTTTTACTCTCTCTTGTTGTTAAAGGGTTTATGTTCAGGATATGGTTTATTTTATTGTAAATGTACGTAGCCATGTAAAAGTGTTGTCGTCTAGCGGACGCGGTTTCACAAATTACTGGTTTACATATGTCTGTACGGGTAATCGTTCTCTTTAATTTTGTGGTGTGATTTACCGGTGTAATTTGATGATGTCTCATTGTGAGGTTATGAAGGTACAACTGTCTCACGGTAAGTACTTTACAGTTTTCGTACAGATCTTTCGTAGGAAATCGGAATGATTTGAATGTCATGACCAAAAACAAATACAAATACGCAAATACTTGTCGTTTTAAATAATAATAAAAAATACGCTATCGAAATCTTACTTGACATGATCAAGGCTTAGATATCCACATGACCTGGAAAGCGCACATACAAAAAATTCAATATAAACTATTTAGTTTTATACAAGCATTACGTAAGCTCTAAAAAAACTACAGATTTAAAAACTGCCCTATCTACTTACTATGCATATGCATGTTTTAAGTATGGTACGAGGGTGACACTGAAAGTTCTTAGAAAATCAAAAACAGAACAAACTAGCAAGTTATTAGTTTTATTATTTCTTTTCAAAATAGTGTCCATTTACATCAATATATCGCTAAATCCGATGAAACCACTGAGAAAAGCACTTTTCCCACTCGTCCTTAGGGGTCTTATCGATAGCATTTTGAAACGCAGCCACTGCTTCCTCGGCGTCCATAAAACGTTTTCCTCGAAGTTTTTCTTTTATTTTCAAAAATAAATAAAAATCGCAAGGTGCGGCTTAATACTGAGTTTAATTTAGAGACTGCACATGGGCCCCATCAGATGTAGAACTGTGCTCAGGAAACTTGTTTGCTAATATTCCATTTAAAACTACTGAAGCTTTAAATTCCTCACCAGCCCTTTTTGCTGCCTTACTTAGATAGAATGTGAAGGCATGCCCTTTGGAGTTTAGGTTTCAGCATACAAACCCCCAGGCCGTTATAAAAGCTTTTAAAGATCTTAAAATTAAATCAACATAAGATCTCTGGGGATTGTCTGTAAAAGTCTGTAGATCTATTATCGAAACCAATGCGCCCTATTTAGCTTTCATATTTAACACCGGTGTAGACCAAGGAGTCTTTCCGGATCTCATGAAATACAGTAAAGTAGTTCCTTTGTTCAAATCCGGTGATAGTAAGGAACCCAACTAATATAGACCTGTGTCAATTCTGCCAGTTCTCAGAAAGGTGTTTGAAAAGTTGATGCTCAATCAAATATTACGTCACTTTAATAAAAAAAAACATCTTTCATGAACAACAGTACGGTTTCACAAATTTGGATTTTTTTGCGACCTCTCGAAGGCATTCGATTGCGCAGACCATGAGGCACTTCTGCTGAAACTATGGAAGAAGGAATACATCTCTTGATTTACTAAGATCATACCTGAAAGACAGACAAGGATACAGTTCAAGTAAAGGGCATAAACTCACTATGGTCTGAAATGGCATTGGGCATTCCTCAAGATTCTATATTGGGTTCATTCCTTTTTTAGTTTACATTAATGAATTACCCTAATTACTTGAAAATCATTGATCTTTAAAATAATACGGCGACGGTCACAAAATCTTGACGACATGAATAGCTCTATTCTGCAGGTCCAAGATAAAACGCTACACGCAAAATACGCAAAATTTTAATAATCTGGTACTAAATAAAATAAAAACCAAATGCATTAGATTTAAATTACCTAATGTTAGAAGTAACGAATGTGACATCATATTGCCTGGAGAAAAACTGCAATTTATTAATCAAACGGTTTTCCTAGGAATCACGCTAGACGAGAAATTACAATGGGGACCTCATATTACATCTCTTGCGGGGGGCTTAGCTCGGCCGCTTATGCTGTTAGAAAGACAGATGTAGAAACCGCGCCTTTGGTCTATTTTAGCTACTTCCACAGTATTATGTCGTATAGCATTTTGTTGTGGGGTCGGGCTGCTAACATTGAATCCATCTTAATTTTACAAAAGAGAACTGTCAGAGCCATTTACAATCTACGTCCTCACGAATCTCTTTTTTTTATTTCAAATAACTTCTCTCTCTCTCTGGGCGGAGCGGGAGGGCGTGTCAGCGTATTTCCAATCTAGACTACAACGCAGCCATATGAAACTGCTCGCGTATATATTGTAGTGCTATTTTTAAATCTGTGATTACAATGCATAAACGAATTTTGCGTACTGCTCGTGTATAATTGGTAACGTGGAAGCGCGCCTCCTGGTTCCAAACTATACTACATCACTTACGCTTGCCATGAGCTTGAATAATATAGATTTAAAAATAAAAATAAATTGAACTGGGTGAAATCGAACAGCTAACAGATAACGGAATATGAAATGGGTTAGGTTAGGTTAGAACTGTTACTCACCGCGCGCGAGCCGAGCAAGCTCTATTTCCAAGGTGTATTACGTCGCAAACAAGTTGAATACCAGTTCACAATTTGTCGCAATCTATACACGATTAGTCCGTATGCGTACTGGCACTATATATTTTGGAATAAGGTAGTTAATTAGGTCACTACGAAGTATACGCGAGTATTTGCGCACTACTCTTGTATAGATTGGAAGACCTTAGTAAAAAAGGGATTTCCAATCTATACGCGATTAGTTTCACACTCTTGCGTTCTGGCCTTGTATAGAATGGAAAGAGGCGGCGTGTCGGAATCTTACTGACTAAAACCCACCTGTGTTCTTTCAGTTGCCTGCAGCCACCAGGGGCCACGGTATCCCTTTCGAACTTTCCCGCGACCCCGGCAGACATCGGTCCTAGCAGACCCCTTCTGTTGTGCTGACATCTCTATGATGCGCGCGTGAAATACAACGACCGTCGAACTGGGCCGGGTCCTTATCGGATGGCGAGCTACCCATTGCTCACCGTCCGCAAGCCCGTAATCTTATTCCAGCGCATCGTCTTCGTATATAATTATACATGGTACGTGACCGGTTTTGTCCCATACAAAATATTGTGAAAACATTTTAAAAGAGTAACGGTGAAGTTTCTTGCCCATTCTTCTCCATACAAAAACTATCTTTTAGAAGGGGCGACTAGAATCAATTCTATATTTTGTAAATTTCGACGTTCAAAAGTGCCTAATTAAAATAAATTATTTGACTTTTACTTTGACTGTGAATAAATTACTATGAAAACTCTTATAATTATTTAAAAAATGGAACGAACGTTTTACTTCAACACATGGCAACCAAGGAGGTAATAAGATTTTATTTAAATTTCGATTTGGTTTGCAATTAGAGCTGTGTAAAGTAAAGAAGAAACAAATTAACATATTGGCGCGTGAAAAATGATCGTTGTTCGTCATTAATTTTGGAATTTATAATTAATTTACTTAGGTTGAATTTCCGCGCATTATTTGAGAAAAGGTTCCGTGTGGTGCCGGACGTAAAGAATAGTATCATCCCATTTGTTCACGTGGGTGTCGTAAAAGGCGACTAAGGGACTTACTAGAGAATGGGCAGCAGCGTTCTCTATGCATTTTAAAACCATATTATTATTGCGATCGCCAACCCGCCTGCCAAGCGTGGCGATTATGGCAAATGGACAAATGAACGTCTGTCGGCTGAAATGATGATGATGATTTGAGAAAAGTACTTTACAAGCCTTGGCCGCAACCAGGCATTGATGGACTCACGTATGTGTGCCTCGGCTGCACCTCGGCCCACATTTTCACGATCGTCTAGCAATGCCCTTGTTGCAGGCCGCGACAGTAATGCACTATATATAGAAGTTAAAAAATCTTTCGTTTTTGTGAAAGAGAAAGACAGTGTGTCGTAAGAAGTACCAATTCTTTTTTCATAATTTTATTAATGATCAAAAATCACAGAAAAAAAAAGGAAATACAACAAAAAGAAAAAACAGTTTTTTTTAATCTGTTTTGTGACCGTATTTTCAATATTCAGAAAACTCATAACTGAGAAAGAAAAATTGCAGTTTGACAAGTATTGCATAGAAAATGTGCCCCGCAATCACGTGTTGCCATTATTTTTCTTTAAATAAAGTAATCTCACAATAAAAAAATCGCCTTTAGTCAAATTAGTTTGTTACGTAATATATTTAAATATTCTAAATTTTTTTTTTTTTGGACTGACATAAAGCTAGGCGCTCAGAAAAAACTTTTGAATAGGTAGGAAAGTATTCTAGTAGGTTTTTCGACGATTTCAAAATCAGTCGGGCAATTTTTTTTATCATAATTTCAATGGATACCAATCTCTTCGGATATTGTAGACGAAGAGCACCGTCATAGGAGTTTATGAAACTGTTGCATAAAGAGGGGTATTAAAATATGAGCGTGTGTTTAAAAACCGAGCCGTAGGCGAGGTTTTTGATAGTATCACACGAGTATTTTAATACCTAGTTATGTGCAGTTTCGTTCACTTCTTTATCTACTCACACACATTGGGATTGAACCTACGAAATAAAAGATCAAAGTTAAAGATCAAGATTAAAAAAATCCCACGAAATTCAGTACAACTTCACGTATGAATGGAGCCTGCACCCAGCACATCACCGCGCATGCGCTAGAGCGGTGCTGCTGTCCCCCGCTAACATTCCATTTAAAAAGTTGATGGAAACTTCTTGGTAATATTAACTTCTTGGATTTGCATTGTATCGTATTAGAAAAAAAAATGTTTTATAACATTATTTTGTTAGAGAAAAGGTGTTTTATTATGATTCTATTTTTAAATTTCGGTATTGTGTATAAAAAGTATGTCAATATAAACTCGTTTTGAAGTTTATAATTCGAATATTACGATATGAGAGTAAATAATAGTTATTTATGCTATAAGTGCGGAAGGTAGGTGTGATTTCCGACGAGTGGCATTTCGTCGACACGAGTCGGAAATCATCTTACGCACGTGTATCATACAACGTTTTACTATGCATTGTGCGACGAAATAAAAAAAAAAACGAGTGAGCCTTACGGTAGTCGCCTATGATGTGTAACATCTAACATATAACGACGTATATAAATGATAAAAACAACATTCATGACTTTGAGTTACGAGTTCGACTTCCACTTCAACTTCGACTTCGACTTCGACGTCCACTTCGACGTAGACTTCCGACTTCCGACTTCCGACTTCGACTTCGACTTCGAACTCGACTTCTACTTCGACTTCGACTTCGATTTCGACTTCGACTTCGACTTTAAACTTTTACTTTTTGATTTGATCATCATCATAATCATCGCCATTGCCATCGCCATCGTTATCGCCATCGTCATCTCCATCGCTATCGCCATCGCCATCGACATCATCATCATTTGATTTGTAAAACTTTTCTCAAATAATAAAATCTCTGAGGCGGGCTTACGACGCCTTCAAAACTTAAAAAAAATAGAAAAGTAAAAAGCACACACACACTTCCCGCTACACACACACACTAACACTCTCCGCACAATTTGACTGCTTGGAAAACGCTCTTTTCGAGAAAATGCATTGTAAAAGTTATTTGAGTCATTTAATAGTCTTAAAAATTATAATCTTTTATAATTTTTTACTTTGAAATAGAAGGTGCAGAGTGGGTCAGTTAAAATTAATAGTCTAAGTATTCAGAATACGTTTATTTCCTTAAAAAAGATGTGTTTGATCAAACATATCTAAAAAGTAAAAAAAAAACAATTAAGTATGTTTTGCATTTACAATTTTACAAAAATTAACAAAAACCACTGCAAAGTGTAAAATAAATTTCTATTCGAAACTCAGTGTCTTTGTCTTTAATATAATTAAATTTTCTGCCAAGGTTTTCTGAAACGATTTTTTTCTGTTTTAGTGTTTTTTTTTGTACGGAGTTTTTATTTTTAACTTTTTAGTTGTGGTACCCACAAGTTCGTGTACCATTACTTGGTACGTAAATATTATAATATCATCGGCATAAATAAATAAAATTGATTAAATACTTATTATTAAAGTTAAACTCAAAAACTTCTCATCTAAAATTAATAATTGATATGAACCACCGTGCGGGCTCCCTCCACCAAATGAAAAAATAATCACATAAATTGGTTTACAAATCACGGATAAATCAGTGAAGATACATAAAAAAAAGTCACCGAATGCATAACCTCCTCCTTTTTTGAAGTTCGTTAAAAACAGGTTCATACGTATTTATTGCACACTAGTAACTTTGATGTCACCTCAACTCTATTTGGTTTCACATCCTTCATAATATCTGCTATTTCTTGCAGCGATTTGTCTTTCGTTTCCGGTAAATATTTGTACAAAATAATTAAACAAATTACTGAAGCAACACCAAATGCAAGACATGCCCCATGCAATCCAAAATTCCTAAATAACATAGGACATAGTTTTAAAAGCAGAGCAGTTACAAGTTTTCCAAATAATGAGATATAACATGCTGATAAATTTCTAGACCTTAGCGGAATTAACTCTCCATAAAGTGATATACACACTGACAAAGGTCCACAACTTACAGCTATTGAGAAAGCAACAAATAAAGATATAGTTACATATTTGTTTTCTACTATAATATGTAAACTAATAAAATATGAATATAAAGATAAAATAAACAAAAACATGACACCAACACTCGACGCGCCTAACAGCAATGTGCGTCTTTTTAAACGGTTCGATAGAGCGCAACCTCCGTACATACCCAACACTGTGAAGCCATCTATAATTAACATTGCGATGTATGCCGTTGATTCACCATTTGTTATTTTCTTTAAGATATCTATAGCGTAAACAGCGAAAACTAACTTTCCTGAGCAAAATCCCAATAAACCTGTTAAATTTGCTAATAAAGTCGGCTTATAAAACTCTTTTGATTTAATTGTTTTAAATAAATTAAACACTCGTTCTCTTGCAGATAAGTTTTTACTTCCGCAGTTAGCTAAGTATTCCTTTTGAAAATTTATCAATGCTTCTAATTCCTTCTCTGAATTTTCATCACAACCTTTTAACGAGCGATGTGATACTGCACATTCTTCAAACCTTCCTTTGCTTGCCAACCAGTACGGAGACTCAGGCCAAATTAACACCGTCAGTAAGGTATACATTGACAGCACTATACCAATTAACGGAATATTCTTCCAATGAAAGAAGGTGCCTATTGCATTAGCAGCCCAAATGCCCCAGTAAAACGTAGCTGTTTTAACTGTTAGAAATATTCCTCTATATTTTGGGGAAACATACTCAGTTAATATCATAAAGGTGATAGTAGTTTGTGAAGCAGTAAAAAATCCCTGCATTATATTACTTATCAATATATGAGTGACGTTTGTGCTAAAGTATAAAACTATGAAAGCGGCTAAAGTGTCTAAAACTGCGATAGTGAAAGGTATCTTCCTGCCGATGAATCTTGTGACGATCGAGAGGATGATAACGAAGGGAAACCCGCTGAAACTGTACACCGACGCTGGAAAATACAATTTCAATATAAATAATTTGGTACTAAAACAGACACCATCCACATACAGAAAGTCATCCATGCGTGTCGGGAATTATTGCTGATGCGCACACTAATAGCTTCGCAGCGATTAGACGTAAGCGTGCCGCATCGCTGCTGCAGAGGGTCCGGGGCAGCTCGAACAGTCTCCTGAATGTCATTGCGGGGAAATTTGATTGCCCGCTCGTCCTTTATTTATCCAACCTGCATGTTTAGATGCTAACATAGTTATTGTGCCAAGTGCGGGTCGGACCGCGCACAATGAAGGGTTCCGTAGTTGGGATGAATTTATCCCAAGATTAAACTTAACATTGTAGTTGAATAAACATGTTCTCCCATAGGGAATGTATGGCAGATCATGTTTTTCAAACCGCAAATTTAAGTTGGTTGATTATTTCTCGTTAACCTGTACAGCCTACTTAGCTCTGATAGTTTTCCTTTTAATTTCGTTATATAGAGAAATATGTAATAAGTTTTTTCAAAATTTTAATCCGTGTTTTTAACGAATAAAACAAGTTTAACGCTTGTATAAATTTCACTCCTCATAAAATTTTCATACCGCGGGCCTTATATGAAAATCGATACTTAAGATGAGATGAGATTAAACTCCAATAAAAATGTAGTCCACCGGTATCGGGAGCAGGGTCCAAGCTAACGGTGGTTAGGGCTGCAGAAACAGGAACCTCCTCACAATACCAGCCGTATCGAGGCGTACTGTCTTCTGAATCAGGCCCTTGATCCAACCGCCTAACGAGAGCATCAAAAGATGTTTGTTGAAGCTTTCGGTAATCAGGCCATTGGCCGTTACGACAATTGCCACAATGTTAGCCGAGCTCTTATTACACATGACGACAACCTCGTGTGCTCAGTCGAGATATTTTATTTGTTTCTCTTTCTCAGCTTCCGCGAGGTTCTCGTCATGTGGAATGGTAACATCGCCAATCATTGCGCAGCGCGCTAATCGATCTATCACCACAATATTAGGCTTATTGGCAACAACAGTCATGTCGGTAATAATAGACCGATCCCGGTACAACGTGACATGGTCATTTTCGAAAACTGGGTCGGGCACATACCTACGTGTAACACAGAGAGTACCTCAGAATTCACAAGTTTATATTTCAAAATAAGTTGCTGGTGATTAATCTTGGCCACTTGGTTATGCCTGTGCAAGTACTTGCTGTAAGCCAGACGAGAAGAAACAGAGATAAAAGTCTGATCATTATTATTAAAATAAGAAAGTTGCGACGAGGGCAAACGAGCGTTAAATGAGAATGTTCACTGGACCTGTCAACTATATCTAACGGACGCAGTTGCTCTACGTAGGAGTTAATCATCAGTACTCAATTTACTTATATTCTTGGTAGACTATAATTTTATTTTAATAAGCCAGTATCCATTACAGATTCACGCTGATGAATCGTCTTTAACGTGATCAAATCTGTCTTTTCAAAATCATTCAATATGTAGGTATATTTAAGATGTGGTTGAGAGTACATCACCATATTTAATTACCGTGAAAACAACCATAACCGTCAAAATCTGTGAACGCAGATCAAAATGTCTCAAAAAGTTAAGGACAGTCTCCAAAGACCGTTTTCATGTAGCTACAGCGGTTAACGTAGCTGTCCTTACTGCCCCATCTCAAAAATCCACCCTGTATATGTCTGAAAATGCACAATGTCTGTTTAAACCTCCATGCGGGTGAAACACACATCCACAGAAACATAAATATATAATATAAACATCAACAACTCACTGAGCCAAGAAGCCATGTCATCTGTGATTATTTCAGTATTGTTCGCTTCCCGCCTTATCTGCGAGATGAACATGGTAGGTGCGCCTACGACTAGGCCGAACACGAACACAGAAGTCCATACTCCGCTGCAGATCAGCACCTAAAATTTACAGAATTGTTGTCGATATTCTTCCATATTTTATCTCTCATAATACCTCATTTTTACTCAAATTTATGAAAATGGTTTGTTTAAAGGCTATGTTGTTTACATTACATTTTTTTTTACAGCTCGGCTCTGCCTGTGACTTTCTTCGCGCAAAAGTCGTAAGACACCGCAATTTACCAATAACAGCCACATTTTTATAAAACTTCCCTGTATACTAAACTAGCTTCCGCCAGCGGCTTTGCCTACGTGATATCCGTTTAAGTTATAGCCTATGTTACTCATTGATAATATTGCATTCTACTAGCGAAAGATTTTTTAAAATCACCTAACCATAGATATTTATTTTTATTATAATCTTAGATGTTAGAAGAGGCCTAAACTTCATGTTTTTCTATGTACGTTCTACGAATAATAATAATCTTATATAGTATAACACAATGTTAAGCGAAAACTCAGAAATTATCTATATTTGGGAATCGAACTTACAACCACAGATTTGCAAAGCAGTCGTGAAACCGCTAAGCATTGTTGAGAGTTGAATAAAATAATTGTATTTTATAATATGTAGTGACTGACTGCTTAGCTCTATAATGACTATTGAATTTGAATTTGAATTTTGATGTAATTCATTTTAGAAAGAACAAGAAAGAAAGAAAATAAATTTATTTGATTCAGGTTAAGGCACACAATATTCACACAAAAACAGAAAAAATAAAGATAACTTAAAAAAATACGAGTATTATGTGCCTCACGGCTGCGCCAAATAGGCCCAGTTCAGCATAAATGCCAGACAACTAGTTTCTGTCGCTTGTATTCAACTGAACCTTCTGTTACGAGGACGTCTTACGGATGTAAATCAGTTTTATAGTGTATGTGTTTTATATTTAAATAAAAGTAGATAGAAATGTGTAGCAAATAAAATTAAACTCGATTAGATATTTCTTTACAAATTACAAATTTTAATATTTGTACTTAATGAATTTTGTATGCTATTTAAGATAAGATAAGATAAGATAATATTTATTTGCTTAAACATGTGTCATACATACAAGAAAATACATGCATGAAAGATGGTAAGAATATTATTAGGTACAGGCATGTTTGCAACATGATGTGACGTGCAAATGTCAGGGAATATTATTAATTAATTAAAACATTATCTTCGAATAAGAATAAAATAAGTAGTTAAAGAGCAAAATAACCAAAATCAAACAACATTCAAACAAAAATAAATTAATTAAACAGTTACACAATAATCATGTCAACAATAAAAAATAATATAAAGCTCCAAAAAGTAAACAACACAAAAAAAAAAAACACAAATAGCTACTATGTCAATACAAATCTTTCTTCTAGGAACTCGTTAATGTTATAATATGCTTTATTTACTAAATGTGTCTTCAGTTTTCTTTTCAAGTGTACATTATTAAGCTCCTTCCAGCTCTTAGGCAATTTATTGTACACAATTGGAGCCATATGAAAAACACTTTTGCGCATAAGTGCAGTTCTACAGGGAGGTACACATAGTTGGGTTTGGTCACGCCTGTTCCTGGTAAATTGCTCTGATCTGCGCGGAAATAATTTAGGATTGTTCCTGACAAACATAACAGTTTCAAGAATATATATGGATGGCAACGTTAAAATTTTATGCATTATGAAATAGGGTTTGCAACTGTCAGTGGTATATAGACAGTGGTGTATATGGTATATAGTGGTAGTGGTATTGATGTATCTGTGATTTTTATAATGAGACTTGCTGCCTAAATAAATAAATAGAGGAATAGCGTGATGATAACCATTTAAATAAAAACTTTTACATAAATAAAAAAACAACTGACTTAAAAAAAAAAACACTATGAAGTGAAAAATAACTTTAATTTCGGAAGTCGATGTCTTTGGTTTTGAATTTTCGCCACCGACTTCCGAAATTAAAGTAGGTAATTTTTCAGTAGTGTTTTTTTTTTGTTAAAGTTTTTATCTTTCACGTTTTACTTGTGGTAGGTACCTATCGCACACAATTTCGAATATCTGCTATGTAAATAACAGTGACAGGAAGTTACCATCATATCATCCACATGTACTAATTGGGAAAAATTGGTATTATTGAGGCTTACTCAAAAACTATCCAAGCAAAGTTAATAAAATTTACATGGGCCCAATTTGGGTTTTTTTAAATCGGTCCACAATTGACGGGGAAATCAGCGGACATACATTTAAAAAAAACATACGTGACGTACATATAACCTCCTCCTTTTTGGAAGTCGGTTAAAAAGATTATGATATATCAAAAATTTAAAATATCTAGCTGCTATATTCGTTCCATAATCAGCCCAGAGAAGCAATGAAATAATTCGACTGTTGTATATACTGGTGTATTGTGTTTATTTAAATAATAGTGGGTCCTCACTTAAAACTTACCTCATTTCGAAGTTATTTAAGGTTTGCGAAACAGTCATTGAACCGCTAAGCGCTTGCTTCGATCAAAGATTAAAAAAAAAAAAAAAAAAAAAAAAGATTTTTATTACCTTCAGTTGTACAAAAAACACTTATCTAAAACACTATGCAGCGTTACAACTAAGGGAAAGAGTGTTTTCGATAAACTCTGGCACCCAAAGTAAGATTTAACTTGTGTTTAGGGTGCCATCGTCCTCGCCTATAATTTGAACATTTAACAATAGTTGTAGGACGAGCACGGTATATTATTATTATTAAGTTATCTACTTACTAGTAAACGTATACAATATGATGTAGCCTATTAAAGTACCTATGTGGGGGTATGTGTATGTATTGAGAGATAAGTATGGTGAAAAACTTGTGTTTATGTAAGTCTGTATATAACTATAAACTATAAATATACGTATATAACTTTACTAACTACATTAGGTACATTAGGTTATGCGATTGATACATGTAGTAAATCTTCAGTCTTATCGTAACCTAGTGTCAATAGCCACTTTGTGACGCTGATCTTACATTCGTTTAGACACATGGGAGCAATGGTGCACAGTTTATTTATTTTATTATATAAATGGTTGGACAGAATATCATAATGACGCTGAGCAAGGGCCGTTCTGCATCCGCGAGTTGAGCATACTTCGAAGAATCTACGTTTTTTTGCAGCATTTGGTTGCAGCTTGTATACCACAGAGGGATGTTTGCGCAGAATAGTGCCAAGAACAAAAAGTTGTCTCACAGTGAGGACCTGACATTCGGTGTAGAGAGCCGCGGTGGGATATCTAAACGGCTTCGAGGTCATAACCTTGAGGACAGCTCTCTGTGCTCGTTCCAGAGGCAGTAAGGTTGTCTTGGGAGTCCCACCCCATACTGTGATGCAGTAGTTTATTATGCTTTGACACATGGCATAATAAACAGTTTTTATCGTACGGTAGTCCGCGGAGTGCCTTAGCTTTTTAAAAATAAAAAAAATAAAAAAAAAGTCAAAAAATAAAATAAAAGTTAAAAATAAAAAGTCGACTAAAATAGCCTTTCTTATACAAGACCTTTTAAAGTAAATTTTCGATAATAGAAAAATACGGGCGGTCTGGTCACAAGCCCATGACCGAAATTTTAATGTCGTAGCCAGATCTTAGAATTGATCATTTCATGAAATAGAGGTATCATGATTTACTGCATAGCCCCATAAAGGTATACCGAATAATGTAATATTGCTCATCCCCCATAAAAAATAGCGTGATAATTGATTGCTTACAGACTGACCAGACTTAAGGAATATCCATGCAAAATTTGAACAGAATGTATTCAGTAGTATTTGCGTGATGCTGGAACATACATTCAGACAAAGAGACAAAAAATTTAAAAACTATACGGCTTTAAATCGTTCCCAGACTTCGTAGCAATTACTTTTTTTCAGAAATGTTAAATGTACTGTTTTGACTTCGGTACGATTTTATTATAATTACGAATAGATTTAATTAATTAATTATTACTCACTTGTCTCACGAACGGGTTCCAATCTGTTTTCTTTTGTAGTTTAGTTTCGTGTTTACTTTTTTGCAGAATATCTTTATATTCACAGCTTTCCATCGTGCTAAAACTGAAGTTTATGTTAACACTTTCTTTTTAATGATTAGTTAATAGGTATTTAATTCATCCCGAATTATTGTTACTTTTCATAAAGTTATTTTATGATCGGTTTGCTGTGATCCAATCTTGCGCACTCAGATGTGAATCTTTGCAAACAATGTTCACCAGAGGTTACACTTATCTACTGACCGTTTTAATCACTAATATAACCTATTTTTAAATTAAATAAATAATAATAGCAGTGTACGGGTAAGGTACATTTAAATGATAAACTGATTTGAGTTCGACTTGTATATTGATAGTTATAAAGGATAGCACAAACGCCCAAAACTGATAAATGATCGACCCGCGGCGAATGAGTCCTTTTGGTTTTACTACCCAACCGATGCTATGCTACTACTATTTGCTAACTCAAACATGTATATTTTATTCATTCGCTGCGCGTCGATGTCAGCATAAAATTGATACAATTGATATTGTACGGGTTTGCTCGTACATGCTCCCCGAGGAAAAGATATAACGACACAACTGATTAATTGAGAAACAAAATAATTATAACAAATGATTTGATATTAATCTAATTTCTTAGTGTCTCTATCACCAAACACTGTTCACAAATTAGATATGCTTGTATAAGAACCTAACATAGGGGAAGTGGCTTTATCTAACACTCGTGCACTTGTTACCACCTTCGCCCTTTCATTGTTACACTGATATACTACACTGTCCCCAACACACGCACGTTGCGTGGCCGGGCACGCGCAGCCGCCGGGTGCGCCGTCCGCTGCGGGCACTGCCGGCGAGGGCGCGAGGGCGCAGCGCGAGCGCGCGCGCCTCCACACGAACACTCCGAGACATGCTGCTACCACGCCGATCATACAGTAGATCGCGGTATAATGATGAATGTCAAGGGATGTTAGACTCTCATATAACAATCCATTTTCTTTCATGGTCTTGATTTTGTCCTCAATCGTTTGAAGCTCTCGATCGCTCTCTATGCTGGAGTCGTTGAAGACATCTTGAGGAATAGACACGTTTATAACGTGGTTTATGGATGCAATGACTGGTGAGTATAGGTTAGCACTGATACTAACATCGCTCGTTCTTTGTTGATGCGCAATTACTTCAAAATTATCTGATTTGATTATGCAGCCGTAATCTATAGTTACAAGTCCTGAGTGAGTCAGCTTATGCGCGGTAACTTGATCTCCACATACTGTTCGTAGATTACATTGACCGCAGCAAAAATAAATATTATTGTTGATAGATTGGCTTTCTATCCAAAGATTTTTACACGGATCGACATTGACTTCACACTTTGATGCCTTTGATTGGCAGAAATCTTTATCTCTGCTTAATTTGTAAATTGGAGAGTGAATGTTACACAAGTGTACGTTTGTCAGTAGACAGGAATCTATGATATTTTCTGTCAAGATAATGTATGCATCCTTTTTCAGGTTCACTGCTATAAAATCTGATACTGGTTTAATTGATAACATTGTGTTTTTGGGTTTCTCCGCAGGAATTGGTATAAGCTTGAATATTTCATAGGTGTCCCTGCTTATCAATGGTATTTGTATTTCAAATATTGAGTAATTCTTAAGCATTCTTGCTTTGACTCGTAGAAATTTAAAAAGTTGTGAAAGATCCGTATGAATGTTTTCTACAGGTAAGGTGACGTCATTAGATAAATGACTAGCTATATTGCTGAGCTGATCCTGTAGTTGTTCGGCTGTTATTAAATGTGGATTAAATATACCATGATAGATGTCTGTTATTGTATCCACTAAGGCATTCTGTAAATCTTTGAAGTCGCGTAATAGATTGCTCGCGACTATAGCTCCCATAGAAACTTCACTTGCCCTCGAAATGTTTTGAGTTTCAGCTTTTAATACTTCTAATGTATTTTCGACGTTTGCAAATTGCTGATGAACCATTTTATGTTGTTTGTACATTGTAGCCTCCGACCTCTTTATGAGACTGAATTCTGCCTCTATGACCGAAGTTTGATTTTGCTAAAATGAGGCAATATGCTTTTGATTTTTGCGAAGAAGAGTGATATCTTTCTCGTATTGTTCCGCGAATCGAGCGTCCAATACGCCGAAGAGGCCGTTTGCTATGTAACCGACACCGTCGATAAGACCTCGCCGCCACCTGTTCGCTTGCTGTGCAAAATGCTGACTGAGTAACATATGATTACTGTAATCGAGTTCATTGTACCCATGACGTAATTGCATTATTATTATGTCGCAATGTGTTTGTTTGATTGTGCTGCATGTTTGTTCCAGCGACATTATACTTTTGTTGAGTGCTGTAATTCCTTCCCAATAAGGATCTAAATCGTAGTATATGATTAGTTTCCAGTCGTCTCGTATGATCTGCATGTTTGTTATTTTGTTGAAGTAAATATGTTGATTATTTCTGAATTGTGTGACGTTTAGTGCGCATTGGGAAGTTGGTATGATACAAAAAAATAACATGATTGCTGTAAACACTGACGCTTTATTGTAACGAGTGCCTACTTTCCTTGTTTCAGACTGCTTATCTGTGTTAGAATCTCCCGAACCCGCACTATTTGCTT
This sequence comes from Agrochola lota, assembly GCA_947364205.1. Taxonomy (NCBI): domain Eukaryota; kingdom Metazoa; phylum Arthropoda; class Insecta; order Lepidoptera; family Noctuidae; genus Agrochola; species Agrochola lota. Next base: position 954,287 of record OX376227.1, read on the forward strand.
GTTTGATTTTCGAGGATTCATTGTTGACTGGGAGTTTTGATAATTTTGTGATAGGACGTTTCAGTGTTCCGTTTTTGGTTTTTACTGTAACCACGCGAACATGACCGTCGGAACCGAGATGTAGTTCGATGACTCTGCCCATCAGCCATTTTCCCGGCGGAAGAGTGTCGTTATGAATCATGTCAATATCATATACATTGAGGCTTTTTTTAGCTTGTCTCCACTTACTTCTTTCTGTAATTTGTGTTAGGTACTCATTCCTCCATCTTTTCCAGAGATCCTGTACAATTTTTTGTGTCAACTGCCATCGGGTTCTTAAATCCGTTTCAGTCGCTTGTATAGTAACCTTTGATCCACCTGTTAGGAAGTGAGCAGGCGTTAAAAAATCCACATCGTCTGGATCTTCTGTTAAAGCACATAATGGTCTCGTGTTGAGACAAGCCTCAATCTGTGTAAGCACTGTATATAGTTCCTCAAATGTGAGGATCTGGTCACCAATAACCCTCTTGAAATGATATTTGAAGCTTTTAACTGCCGCCTCCCATAGGCCTCCTGCGGATGGCCATGAGGGCGCATTAAAACTCCACTCGATTTCCATATCTAATACTTCTGCTTTTAATTCTTTGTCTTGCACGATATTCATCAATGCTTAATATTCCTGCTGTAGTACCTTGTTAGCACCAACAAAATTGCGACCATTATCGCTATAAATGTGGCTAGGCGTCCCTCTGCGAGCTGCCATTCTTCTTAATGCTGCGATGAATGAAGTTGTGCTTAAATCATCTACTAGTTCTAAGTGTACTGCCTTTGTGATCATACACACAAAGACAGCTACATATCCTTTTGTGCTCTTGATACCTCGTCCTTTGCTTGCTTTGACGTAAATATGACCTGTAAAATCTACGCCTGTGTGTGTAAACGGACGGGATCGATTACTTCTAGCCTCCGGCAAGTGCCCCATAATTTGCTGTTGGCAGTCTGGATTTTGTTTTTTACATGTTACGCAACGACGAAGCTGCCTCTTCGTAGCGACGTTCCCTCCTAGAATCCAATATTTTTGTCTGATGAATCCCAATGTTAGCCGGGCTCCGGCATGTAACATGGTTTGATGTGCGTCCTCTATTATTAATTCTGTCAGACGTCCACTGTGTGGCAGAATAATAGGATGCTGCATGTCATGACTGATATGTGCCTTGTTTAGTCTCCCTCCGACTCTTAAGACATCATTTTCATCCAGGTAAGGGTTTAATTTTAACAATTTGCTTTTTGAATTTAGCTTTCCTTCTTGCTTTAAATCTCTTATTTCCTTCGCGAACTCTTCCTGCTGTACCTACTTGCTTGATAATTTTTTGCTTTGCTTGATTGATTGCTGATAATGATAAATAATGCTTTTTTGCTTTTCTTTTGTAGGTCGTAATCTTCATCACTAATGCTAGAATACGTACAATTTTGCTGATTGATTGATATTTGCTTAACAGGTTTGTAATGATGCTTGATTCATACTTTGTAACAATGTGAACGTCTTCTTGCTTTTTTATTTCCTCGTTTGTTGAGTAGATTGCTTGATTTTCTTTCGTTGCTTCAAAAGATTGTAACCATGTTGGTCCTTGCCACCACAAACGATAATCATTCAATTGAGCCACTCTGAGTCCCCTGCTTCCACAGTCAGCGGGATTTTCACTTGATTCTACGTATCGCCAAGATTGTGGTTGAATGCTATCAGTTATTTGAATTGTTCTATTTGCTACGAACGTTTTCCATCGACTTGGGTTTCCTTGAAGCCATCCCAATACGACAGTGGAGTCACTCCATCCAAATATATGTAGGTCATGACCTGTTAGACACTGCTTGACTTTGGTCATGAGTTTGGCCAGCAACAGTGCTCCACATAATTCTAATCGAGGTAGTGATATTTGTTTTTTCGTAGGAACTAATTTTGATTTAGCTGCTACTAATATTGTAGATTGATTGCTACTCGTATTTACAACTCTGCAGTAAATGACGCATGCATATGCTTTTGTCGATGCGTCACAAAAGCCGTGTAACTCTACACTGCTTGCTGTTTCCGTACCGTACCATCTTGGTATATTAAATTGATTGATACTTTCTAATTCTTCTCTGATTTTGATCCATTCCTTGCTGATTTTATCTGGTACTTGTTCATCCCATTGAACATTAGTTATCCATGTTTCTTGAAATAAAATCTTTAACTTTGTTGTTACAGGTACAATCCACCCTAATGGGTCAAATATTTTAGACATGTCTGATAGTATGATTCTTTTAGTGATATTGGTACTTGACGGTTCAATCTTTGATACAAATGTGAAGTTATCATGTGTAGGGTTCCAACGAAGTCCTAATGTCTTAGTTAATCCTGCTTGATTAAAACTCTTGCTTTCTTGATTATAATAGTCTTGATCTTCTATTTGCAGCAGACGACTATCGTTTGATGTCCACTTTCTCAAGTTGAAGCCTCCTAACTTCAGTAGATTCATAAAATCTTGCTGCAACTGTTGTGCTGTTGATAGGGAGCAGGCTCCATGAACCAAATCATCCATATAGAATGATTCTTCGACGACCTTGGCAGCTTCTGGGAATTTATCCCGTTCATCAATCGCTAACTGTCTCAGTGTCATCATTGCAAGAAATGGAGCTGCTTTTGTGCCGTATGTTACGGTTGTCATTTGATATTCTTGAATTATTTGAGACGGGTTATCTCTCCACACAATTTTTTGTAAAGGTTGATCTTCTGGATGTGCCCAAATCTGCCTAAACATTTTTTCTATATCAGCCGTGAATGCGTACTGATATTGTCTCCATTTAATGATAAGAGACTGAAGGTCTTGCTGCAAATTGGGCCCCGTGTACATCAGGTCATTTAAACTTTTATTTGTAGATGTTTTTGCGGAAGCATTGTAAACAACTCTCTGATAAGCATTCTTTGCCTTTATGATCATATAAGCAGTTTTGGCAATAATTCAAGTTAGCAACACATTGTTTTTTCTTCATTGGGGAAAAATCAGGAACTGCATCTTCTGAGCCCCAGATAATGACGGGTTGCTAGGAACTGCTTCTGTGAAGAGGTCCTTAAAAGATGTCCACTGATGGTAAGTACCGCTGAATGACGGTATTTCTATTTTTGGCGTAGTATGCTCTCTATGTGAAATGGACGACATCTTCTTATTGATTGCTTTGATAGCATCGTTGTACGTGCTTTCGTATTTGAGATACATACGATGATACTCTTGATTTCGGTCTCCCAGCTCACTGTCTAAGTCCCAATGCTGAGTGTCAATCTTCGCCCAACGAGACCTTACCATACTTAACAGATGATCGAATTCCCATTTCTCTGCTACAGCATCCATGTTGATACTTGAAACGGTATGTTCAAAGGCCTTGAAGTTGCTCATCTGTTTCCTCATCATCTCATCCGTCTTGCTGTTTGATCCCTGAGACTTTAAGGGTCGACCTGAAGGTTGCTGTACGGTGCTTGAGGCAGTAAGAGGAGTAGCAGGCTTCAGAAGCGGTGTTGATGGTCTTTCCTCTGTGGGTTGATGATGCTGAATAACTGCTCTGATTTTTTCATACCTCTCCTTCACAGAATCAAATTCTTTCGACGTGAAGTAAGTATGCGATCTGGCATATTCGATGCTACACAATCTTGTATGATTCGATTGATACTCTTGCCAGCATGCATCCAAATTTTCTAACCTTCGGCGTATGTAGTCCGAGGTTTTGCGATCGGAGCCATCCTTTTTGAAGTTTGTGTAAACTTGGTCTATCTGATGGAGTAGTTGCTGTTGTTGGGCGAGAATGTCCTCCATTGAAGACATGTTGTTGATAGAAATGATAATAAATGGAACGATCTTACTTGATTGTCCAAGCGGGAGCTTTGCTGCTCACCAAATGGGGATCCCTGTTGATCTCTGCTGATTGCTGCTGCTGCTATGTACTGCACTATTGCTGGCAGTACAAACACCTTCACTGCTAGTTCGCTTGACGTCACTAGTGAAACACTTTACAGTACTTGATTGCTACACTGTTATGTCCACACGCGACATCCGGCTCGAAGGACCAAAAATGTACGGGTAAGGTACATTTAAATGATAAACTGATTTGAGTTCGACTTGTATATTGATAGTTATAAAGGATAGCACAAACGCCCAAAACTGATAAATGATCGACCCGCGGCGAATGAGTCCTTTTGGTTTTACTACCCAACCGATGCTATGCTACTACTACTTGCTAACTCAAACATGTATATTTTATTCATTCGCTGCGCGTCGATGTCAGCATAAAATTGATACAATTGATATTGTACGGGTTTGCTCGTACAAGCAGTGTTTTAAAACAATTCACACACAAATATTAAATACTTACCTTATTTTAAGCTTACTAGATTGAGAGTGTCACTACTGGTTTCCTCTATATTTCCCTCCCCTTTGCTCTCTACTTAGTTTGTACCTATCCGTCTCTTTCGCACATCCTTTTTCCTCACCTGAAGGCCAATTCACGGGTACATATTTGAACGTCGAAAATTAAAATACCTACCGGTAAAATGTCATTGTTCAAAACATCGAAAATTTAAACATCGATTGTATCGAAATATCGAAAATTGTTATACCTAAGCTTAAAATGTCTAAGATTAAAATGCCGAGTGATTAAAATATCGACTGATTAAAAATATCGATAGTCATTATACCTTTTTTTTTTTGTGGATGGGAAATTATCAAGACACTTCTCCCGCTCTGGGCGGAGCGGGAGGGTGTGTCAGACTTTTACTGACTAAAACCCAGCCGTGTTCCTTCCGTTGCCTGTGTGCCGGGGCCGCGATATCCCTTTCGGACAAACTAGTAACCCTGGTAGGCATTGGACCTTACGTACCCCGTCAGTTGGTGCTGACATCTGTTTGAGGCGCGCGTGGAACACAACGCGCCGTCGACACGGGCCTGGTCCTTATCGGACGGTGAGCTGCCCATTGCTCACCGTCCGCAAGCCCGCGCCTACGGTGGCCGGAAGTCGGCTCGCAACTCCCGACGCCCGGGGCGTCTCTTGCGGCGACTAGGGCCACTAATTTCTTTTTTAGTTTCTGCCAGCAAAGTGTCCCTATTAACTGAATTGAAGCCATTCTTTATGTCAACCTCCAAGATGACCTCTCCTTTACCAGAATTTAGGTAGGTCGACAAAGCGTGTACGGCAGCCTCACACTCACTCCTCCCCACGCCTCACTCGGCCTTTAGAGCCGTAACCTAACTGCAGGGGCAAAAAAAAATCCGAAACCACCTAACCATAAAATTTGCAACAAATCTTGGCTGCCATACGACGGTATGTGGTTCCCACGGCAATAGGACGAATGCCACCATCCCTCTTGCGCAGGGCGCATAGATTGGCCCCGTACAGAACGTTGATGATGGCCTCGTTCACCATGCCGGAGAGCATAAGGTTAATCAGAGCCGTAAATTCCTTCAAGAGCAACTCACCAGCTTCCCCGGTGCCTGAACAGATAAGGTCCTTAAGGTCCTGAGTACTCAGGCCGTCGAGACCGCCAGCGGAGCTACTCTGGAAGGAACAAACGGCTGTGACCAACTCTCGACCTGTAATTGTGAGGGAGTGATTATCCGGATCAGGGGGGTCGGGAAAAGAAAGGTCATCCGCTGGGGCAGGGTGTTTGCTCTCCAAAGCTGCGAGCGTTTCTGGAGAACACGGTGCCACCACATCACTACTAAAAAGAATCCTGGCTGCTCCGCTAATGTCACCTTCCCCTAACTCAGATTCTACCAAATGGGATATAAAAAAAAAAAAAAAAAAAAAAAAAAAGATTTTTATTACCTTCAGTTGTACAAAAAACACTTATCTAAAACACTATGCAGCGTTACAACTAAGGGAAAGAGTGTTTTCGATGAACTCTGGCACCCAAAGTAAGATTTAACTTGTGTTTAGGGTGCCATCGTCCTCGCCTATAATTTGAACATTTAACAGTAGTTGTAGGACGAGCACGGTATATTATTATTATTAAGTTATCTACTTACTAGTAAACGTATACAATATGATGTAGCCTATTAAAGTACCTATGTGGGGGTATGTGTATGTATTGAGAGATAAATATGGTGAAAAACTTGTGTTTATGTAAGTCTGTATATAACTATAAACTATAAATATACGTATATAACTTTACTAACTACATTAGGTACATTAGGTTATGCGATTGATACATGTAGTAAATCTTCAGTCTTATCGTAACCTAGTGTCAATAGCCACTTTGTGACGCTGATCTTACATTCGTTTAGACACATGGGAGCAATGGTGCACAGTTTATTTATTTTATTATATAAATGGTTGGACAGAATATCATAATGACGCTGAGCCAGGGCCGTTCTGCATCCGCGAGTTGAGCATACTTCGAAGAATCTACGTTTTTTTGCAGCATTTGGTTGCAGCTTGTATACCACAGAGGGATGTTTGCGCAGAATAGTGCCAAGAACAAAAAGCTGTCTCACAGTGAGGACCTGACATTCGGTGTAGAGAGCCGCGGTGGGATATCTAAACGGCTTCGAGGTCATAACCTTGAGGACAGCTCTCTGTGCTCGTTCCAGAGGCAGTAAGGTTGTCTTGGGAGTCCCACCCCATACTGTGATGCAGTAGTTTATTATGCTTTGACACATGGCATAATAATAATAATAATAATAATAATATACCTCTTGAAGAGATATATCTCTGCGTCGGTAATTTTGAATCGAAATTATGAGTCGAAATATTACAGTTTTCTTTAATTTGTGCAGTTAATGTCTTTTTGGTTGCCAAATTCTTCTGTACATGTAGCATTCTGTAAGGGAAGGTGAGCAGCTGTTCCCAAGCACTTTGCTAGTTCTCCCTGGCGGCAAGACGAACGCAACTTGCTAGGTGTTGAGCCAATAGAGGTCTAGCGCCACGGGGAACTCGCTTCTAAACAGGAACAGAGTTTTTGAATTTTGAAAGGGTTTTCCAAAACGGGTCAAAAGTGGGTGTTGCTGGTGTGGTTGGTGTTGTTGAGACGGGGTCTGAGGAAGGTGCATTTGCAGGTGGTCTGTGCATCTTTCAAATATGCACATTCAGGCCCCGCTTACCTTTAAAAAACTGTGCCTGGGTGCATAGCGGACATCTCTCCAGGGTGCTCTGCAGTGATGTCAAAGGTTGACAAGCACTACCACTATCATTCACAACGTCGCTGCTGCCACTAAACATGAATATATACAGTTTAAAACTTAAAGATTAACTTGTTTATTTGGGGTAATATTTACAAGTGGGTCCATAACAACTTATGACTGAATAACTAAGATTAACTTATATAAAAATAATAACAATATAAACTAAATTACTGAAAAAAACACTAAGTGACACCGATGACAAATGTGACGGGAGTGTCGCGATCAAAGTGCAAATACGCGAACCTACTAACTAACTTATTGCATCAAAAATACATATTTCAAAACCATGTACTTACACCGTACATTCTCGGTTCCCATTTATTATAAATGCTAATAGAACACACAGTCACGTAAACGAACTTGTAACTTGTCATCATTAGCGGCTAGATTAGCTACGATACGGTGATACACAAGACACGGCGAATGCTCGCTTCGAACACCATGAAATTTTCATTTCGCATATTTCCGTATTCAAAATGTTGTTTAAATTTATTCAGACAGTATTTGTTTGTATGATTTTCAGGATAAATGCTTGATATTCCACGAATAGGGATGATGATTCGTTAATAAATCATTAAATTAAATTCCGAACTTGCCTTATTAGTATCATCTGAAATTCAATAAACGACAAACCAAACATTTTTTTAAACGCCAAAGAAAATTAGCAATAATCTTTAAAATTAAATAAAATAAATAATAATAAATAGTATAATAATATACGGAACCATTTTTTGAATCAATCGTTCGATTGACAGTTTGACAAAACAAAATGGGAATGGTGTCGATTTGACCTTTAAATAATTTAAAAGTCTACTTAAAGTTATGTAACCGTTGAAACAGAACATTTCAGTCGCATACAAGTCTTAGTTAGTCTTCGATACGACCAAAATAGTTTTTTTATATAAAGGTCATGCATAAATACTTAAGCGACGATTTAATTGTATAAAAGTTATGTTAAGATTCTGCACACGACGACGCGTTGTCTTCCGAAAACCTTTAATTTAACCGAAACGTTTATATGATCAATACATTGTCCAATAAACGTCATGGCTAGCACCATTAACCGACGTCGTATAAGTTAGTCCTGAGAACGTTTACTCAACATATGCACTGACACCATTATACGACGAAGTTTAAGTTAGTCCTGAAAACGTTTACTTAAAAAATATAATAGGACATTACAGTCACGCGACTGAAAGATCGTAAGATGAACGTCTATATGACGTCTTAGTTAGCTAAATACCATCATATAACCGTTATATAACATGAAGTCTTATATAAAAGACTAGAATTTTATTATACGACGTATTTGCTTGTTGGGCATTGTGGAAAACGATAGTACAATGGCTCTGTTGATGATTTTTGCTATGATTAATCAAAGTTTGTTTAGTTTATTTAGAAGTAGAAGTAGTAGTAAGTGAGTTCTTAACCGGTCACGTACTATTAATGTACCCGTGCCGACCGAAACCATACCTCTAAAAACTTGGAACCCGTAAATGGTCAGAATTGTCAGAGTCGCACATGCAATGTTGTTGAGTTTTGGTTGCAGGGTAACACACGAGGACGTGTGCAAGCAGGTTGGCCGTGTCACAAATTTTTCAATGATTTAACTAATCGGATCACCAGCGCCGTCTAGCAGCGCTCGACAGGGTCTACAATATCGCACAATAACGCTCGGACCGGCCGGAGTTAAGCAGAGTTCGTGGGTGGCGGTCAAGTATTGAAGACGTTTAGAAACTGTCGCGCGTTGACACATACTCTTCCGTCAAAGATATATTAATTAATATGAAGTTAAGCGCTTTAAATAACATGAGGTCATTAGTTTTCATGTGCAACATATTTCACGATGGGGCAAACGTCTGTAGAAAAGTTGGTCAGCTTACTAGATCCTCACCAAAAACGAGCCTGAGTTACTTGCTGAGTCGACTTACTTTATGAACTTTATAACATGGCGGTATGCTTACTGAGCTTAATGGACGGAAATGTAGAGCAGTCCGCAAAACCAGAATATCCAATGCTCAAGAGGCATGATACTTGCAATTTAACCCATATATGCCCACAGGGTCGATAACGACCAAACATTCCTTCATGACTTCTAATACAGACCGACAGCAAGCTGTTGCATTAATTTAAATTATAGTGCCATCTTTTGTTAGACTGAAGAACTATTTTGGAACACAGCACACTACCATAGAAAATCTATAATAATTCAAGCGACAACTGGGAGTGCAAGTTCATACTTGTTTATTTGTGACAAAACTTTGCGACTGAGTGCACGAAAATGTAAGTATTTTTTATGTATTATGTAATTTTACTGAAAAAATGATTTTTATGGTAAATGAAATATTTATTTTAGAGATACAGATTTTTTTTTTTTTGTATAGAATGTATTTTTTTATTAGCTATCAATCGATTTTATTTTGTGGGTCGATAACGACCCTGTGGGGGGCATATCTCATGCTTTATGTTCTTTTTTTATTTTTGGTCCCGGCACGTACTCTCTACAAATGAAATAGCTGACGCCCTGCAGGCGTTTGATGACGATGAAGATATCCTGGACGTCGATGTATACATAGATCCGCCTTGTGATGGTACCATATCAGACGGCGACTCAGATAAGGAGGACTGTGATAGTATAAATCGGTTGAACCGGCATCAATTACTTGCTCCAGCCGAGTTGGTAGTGCTACAATGCGAAGAAGATATAAATGACGACACAGCCGTCGATGAATTTTAAGTTGTTCCTAGTTGTAGTTCACATATCTCTGAACCACTTTCTACGGCATCCGGATTCAGCTCACGCCAGTCACAGCGTAATCGTCCTGTTGTACAGTCTACTGGTAGAACAATTGAAACACCAACAACAACTGCTGAACTTGATGGACATTCTTCCTCGAATATACAGTCTACCAGGGCCCTCAATCAGCCTGCTGGCCCGTCTTCAAGTCGTACAAGACAGCGCAACGTCTCGAACATCAGACCACGCAAATGGGTAAAGCGAGACCTACGTCCCCCACAAGACGAGTGGTCCCAATCTCATCCTGGCCCATCGCAACAAGTGAGTACAGTTGTACCAATTTCTGTTAGAAAGCATTCAGCTCAACATGTATCCTCACCGGTCAGGTCAAAAGACGATGTGTTCTGTGTAAAAACAAAACGGTTAAAATGTGCCGCAAATGTAACGATAATTTGCATGACATGATGCTTTGAAGCATTACATGCATAGCTGAATATTATTTTTTATGTTTTTTTGTTCCTCGGCTGACTAAATTAATAGTTCCTATATTATTATTGTTGAACCTAATAATAAAAAAATGATTAGCGTATAAATGTTTTTATTTTGATGCTCCTTACTCCATACTAGCGTATGACTATATATGCCCATGGGGTCGTTATCGACCCACTGAAAAAAACCTACTTCCCGAACTGAAAATCGCAAATTACAATAACAGCCGTTATTTATAATCATTTATTACCAACATAGTCAAAAATCTTTAAAATTCATCTTAAAAAAAGTTCTGGGCATATATGGGTTAATATTATTTTTATGTATGTAAGTAGGTAGATAATCATCATCATCATCATCGCAGTCTCATCTTAAATACCATAAATACCAAACTGTTGGGAACTAAGGCCACTGTAGGCAAAGATCAGTATTAAAGTTACTTGCGTCATAATTTTCCCACAATGGTCAAAATTATAGTCCAATCATTTACAATAGAATAATACAAGTAAATTTATTTTAGGTACTTAGGTATGATGGATACCTTTTTTTTTTTTTTTTTTTCAGGATGGGAAATCATCAAATGACTTCTCCCGCTCTAGGCAGAGCGAGAGGGTGTGTCAGACTTTTACTGACTAAAACCCACCCGTGTTCCTTCAGTTGCCTGTGTGCCGGGGCCGCGATATCCCTTTCGGACAAACCCGCAACCCCAGCAGGCATTGGTCTTTCGACCCCGTCGGTTGGTGCTGACATCTCTTTGAGGCGCGCGTGGAACACAACGCGCCGTCGACACGGGCCTGGTCCTTATCGGACGGTGAGCTGCCCATTGCTCACCGTCCGCAAGCCCGCGCCTACGGTGGCCGGAAGTCGGCTCTCGACTCCCGACGCCCGGGGCGTCTCCTGCGGCGACAAGGGCCGCGAGGGCGTGCAGCTTGCATCTCCCTCGCGCGCTCCGCCTCCTCCTTTGCAAACATAACTGCTTCGCAGAAGGAGGTGACGGCCTCCCATGCACTCTCGCTCCGAACCATGGCCTGAACCAGGGCCGGGCGCGAGAGATCGCCGCCGCCGATCGCCTCCGTGAGGACACGGCGGTGCTCCGCCCAAGCCGGGCAGACTTCCACCGTATGCTCCACCGTGTCCTCCGGGCGATCCACACAGTGGTGACACCCGGGCGTTTCCTCCCGCCTTATGCGGAACAGGAACCTCCCGAAACAGCCGTGTCCGGTGAGGACCTGCGTCAGGCGGAAGGTGAGGACGCCGTGGCTCCTCTCAAGCCACTCCTCAAAGAGGGCACTTATCGCCACAATTGCGGTGTGCCCAGCGCTGGGTTGCGACACTCGCACTCTCCATGCCGCCATGAGATCCCGCCGGAGCTCTGTCCACTGTGCCGTGATTTCTCGCAGCAGCGGAGTTACACCCCGGCGTTTCGCCTCCTCGCGCAACTCCCACATGTGCGCGAGGACTTTCGCCTCCAGATCCCTTGGCGGTAGTCCGGCAAGGAGGCCGCCGCCTCACGGGAGACCGTGTGGTATCCCCGGACCAGCCTAATGGCCATGACCCTTTGGGACGCGTTCAACCGCTGGGCCGGTCGCAGTTTCAATGAACGCGCCCACACCGGTGCGCTGTAAAGGGCCATGGACCGCACGATCCCCGCATAGAGCCTCCGGCAGGAGGCATTTGGACCCCCCAGATTGGGCAGAAGCCGCTTCAGAACAGCCCCAGCCCTCTCCAGTTTGGGAGCCCTTGGGGTATGATTTTACTAAAACACTGAAACACGTTTTTTTTTATTACATACAACTAAATCTAGCGAATTATTAGAGTTGTGAGTGGTTTATGTTGCCGTGCGATGGCCAAGTCATTATAGGTATTAAAGAAATAAAGATGTGTAATATTGATACTGTCACTTTAAAATGTTGGTATTAAGCTAAAATAACAATTTATGACAAAGTTGTTAAATAGATTCACCCATAGATTGGTACTGAATAATAAAAACAGTCTTAAAAAAAGCGTCGAGAGCATTCTCTGCTCTCGACGCTTGACGTGTCAACACGTCGAGTCCGGGTTCGCAACAAGTCAATCGTCATCCTGAGGATGCTAATTTGAGAGGTGAAACACGTGTCGATTTCTTACAGGTTTCTTTATGACTCTTTAGGAACAGTTAAGCGGATTAGGTTACTAAATATACGTCGTCTATTGTATTTTATACTGGATTTCCGCAAAATCACGCCTGAGTCAATTAACTATCATAAACAGTCTTGGTTTTACATTAGATGTCGCATCGTATTGCGGAAGAACAAGTGCGTTGTGAGACTTGCATTTTTTTACGTTATATTTTTAATGGGATTTGAATTTTCATATCCCTAACTTAAGAAATGCTAAGTTCGACATACAAACTTTCATATCCTAATGTCACCCCCTATAAGATATTTTTCAGACAAAATGCTTATATCCTGCCCCGGGTTGCCATCTTTGCCAAATTTTACTGAAATCCGTTCAGTGGCGTGAAAAGGTAACATACAGACAGAGAGTTACTTTCGAATTTATAATACAATATATCGCACACCCAGACCAATAAAGGCATAAGAATATACTAACTTTACAAAAAAACTGTTTAAACAGGTATATCTATTTTATTTTGTTTCATCTTTTGTTATATATCATTAAATAATAAAAAATCAACCTTTTTTTGTTCATATGTTTTAAATAATGAGTCATTTTATTCATTTCTGTCAAAATACAATAAATTATTTGAGGAACAAAAAGGTTTTCGAAAAATAAAATTATAAACATGGCCAAATACGATCTAATAAATAAAGTATTGGTTAATGTGGAAAAAAAAAAAACCAATTTGTGCCATTTTTACCGATATGACCAAAGCTTTTGATTACGTTAACCATGAAACGCTTTTGGTCAATCTTGATGAATACGGTATACGAGGGAATACTCTACGTCTAATAAAATCGTATCTAAGTGGACGTTTTCAATATACAGAATACACTATTCACTCAAATATGCGTCAAATCAAAACGTGAGGTTAAATATTTATCTGGTCCTAGGAAAATTCAATATGGCGTTCCGCAGGGCAGCGTTCTAGGGCCATTATTATTCTTGCTGTATATAAATGATCTACCTCGACACATCCCATACCCTTGTGTGTTATTTGCCGATGCTAGTACGATCCTAATAGACTGACTCAACAAAGACCTTTATGAATATGAAATAAATAATTCTTTAAAATTTATAATAAACTGGCTCAACGATAATAATCATATTATAAACCTCAATAAAACAAATATAATGCATTTCTATCAAAAAAATCTTCCTCAAACCTAAAAATGAATTATAAAGGGCAAACTATTGATAGCGTTAACGTGGCTAAATTTTTGGGTATATTGATTGACAATCAATTATCTTGGAAACCGCAGGCTGAAGAAGTTTGGGGTGCTAGGACAGGAAACCTCCCCGTGTGCCTGGGGGCTGGAGTTCCCTTACGGATGCGTCCGGGGGGAAGGCCAGTCTCCAGGACGGTGCACCCTGGGGTGCGGGCAATGTCTCCCCATTAGGTACTGTGTGCCTAAGGGGTCTCGTTGCCCGTATGCCAATATCCTGTCGGAGGAGTGAACGCTCTAACGTGTGCTCGTTAAGAGCACACGTTGAGCAGCGTTCTGGTGGGAGCGGGCTCGGCGTGCACTAACCCTGCCGTCGGGCAGGCAGGAGGAAGTCTTTTCTCTTGCCACCGTTGGTCTCGTAGCCCCGAACAGTGTCAAGGTCATGTCTCTGGCATTTGACAGGGGTCGAGGGTCTTGGCTTAACCGCCCGGACCGCGAGGTAGAAAACCTCTATAAAAAATCACCCCAAACCTCCAAGCGGCGGCGCACCGTGAGGGAGGTTGATAGCTTGACTAATGGGTAGCTTAATTAGTCACTAGTGCGAACCACTATTTTTTTGGTTGGTTGGTTGGAAATTTTTTGTACTCGTGGGATTTATTATGGATAACCTCTTAAACAACACAAACGATGACGTGCGAATATTATTGGCGGAGGAACCGCTTGCCGGTGACGGCAACCAGGGTCGAGGAGACTCCTGTCCCTCAGGGGACCAAACTAGGTCCGACCAGGACACGGGACGCGGGCGTTTCTGGGGGAAACGCTCGCGCGACGAGAAGTCGCGTGACGAGAAGTCGCGTGACGAGAAGTCGGACCGCGCAGGATCGGCGGGACAATCCTCGGGCGAGGAATGCCTGCCGGTCGCTAAGGTGCCGACGGTAAGGAGAGGCCGAGGTCGCGTGGCGGTGACCTCGAAACCAGGGCGTGGCAATCGGGGTCGCATCAAGCGGCCCGATACCCCTCCAGGAATCGGCGGGGAAAGCGACTCTGAGGTCTCGTCCGGGGCCTCAAGCGAGGAGCCGGAGCCATCCCTCGAAAGGGCACGAAGGCACAGGCTGGTGCCACTGCGAGCCGTGCCGGTGGGGGAGTGGCGACCGACGAGGCCGCCAAGGTTGCCGCTGAGGGCTCCGATTCGGAGCGAACAGCCAGGTTTGCGGAGGTCGTAGCAGCCGCGATCAGGAGTGTGGCCTTGAAGAAGCTGCAGTCATCAAAGGACAAGGCCATGCCCACGGCCGCGGCCTCCATTATGGCGGCAGCGAGGGCCCTTCAGGTCGGGCCTCCGTCAGACGCACTGTCTGAGATGCGGGCGGAGGTCGGCCGCTTAACGGCCGCTATGGAGCTTCTCCGAAAGGAGAATGAGGAGGTCCGAGCAGACCTGGCTGGACTACGTGGCCCCCGCGTTGTATTACAGCGTGGAGCGGTGCAAGGGCAGGGCCTGCCCTTGCCGGCGGAGGACCGGATTTTGGCCCTGGTGCGGAAGGCGCTGGCTGCCTTCAGCAGCCGGTTCTCCGTACTGGAGGGCATTGTCCTGCACCCTCCGCTAGCGGCGAGTAGGCCGGCCACTTTTGCAGCCACCGTGGCTGCTTCGGCCGCGCCCGCGGCCAAGCCAGCGGCCAAGTCCGCGGCCAAGCCAACGCCTCCAGCGAAAGCGGCGCCTCCGGCGAAAGCGGTACCTCCGGCGAAAGCGGCGCCGTCCAAGCCCAAAAAGGGCGGGACGGCTGCGCAGGCAGCTGCGCAGAAGGCCATGGCGGCAGGACGGTCGCCCCCGCCCCCACCTCCTAATTCCTCTCTGGCCGATGCCGAATGGCAAGTAGCCGGGGAGAAAAGGGAGGCGGGTAAGGCTAAAAGGGCGGCCAATAGAAAGGAGAGGCGGCAACAGCGCAAGAAGCGTAGCGCCGCGGCTAGGCTCCGCGCCCCGAAGTCCGCAGCTGTAGTGATTACACTACGGCCGGAAGCGGAGAAAAAGGGCGTGACCTACCGTCAGGTGCTTGCCAAGGCGTGGGCGGCAGTGAACCTGGAGGAGATCGGCGTCGCTGATGGCTTCCGTATGAAGGTCACTGCGACGGGGGCTCGGATGCTGGAGATCCCCGGTGCGGCTAGCGGCCCGACCGCTGACGCCCTGGCCGAAAGGCTTAGGGCGTCCTTCAATGCGGAGGAGGCCCGAGTCTCCAGGCCCACTAAGTGCGCTGACATGCGCATCCTGGGCCTGGACGACTGCGTGACGGCGGAATATGTTGTGGCCGCCGTGGCTAGGACTGGAGGGTGCTCTGCCGAGCAGGTGAGGGCGGGCACCATCCGTCCTGACACAACGGGCATGCAAACCGTTACGGTGAGCTGCCCAGTGTCGGCGGCCCAAAAAATAGCCGGGGAGGGCCAAAGGCTCCGGGTTGGCTGGGTGTCCGCGCAGGTGAAGCTGCTGGAACCCAGACCACTGAGGTGCTTCCGCTGCCGGGTGGGGCACCACGTGGGAGCACAGTGCACCTCGGAGGTGGATCGCAGCGAGGAGTGCTTCCGCTGTGGTCGGCCCGGTCACAAGGCCGGCTCGTGCAATGCCACGCCGCACTGTTATGCATGTGCGGCGGCTGGCAAGCCGGCCGATCACCAGGCTGGGAGCAAGGTTTTCCAAAACGGGTCAAAAGTGGGTGTTGCTGGTGTGGTTGGTGTTGTTGAGACGGGGTCTGAGGAAGGTGCATTTGCAGGTGGTCTGTGCATCTTTCAAATATGCACATTCAGGCCCCGCTTACCTTTAAAAAACTGTGCCTGGGTGCATAGCGGACATCTCTCCAGGGTGCTCTGCAGTGATGTCAAAGGTTGACAAGCACTACCACTATCATTCACAACGTCGCTGCTGCCACTAAACATGAATATATACAGTTTAAAACTTAAAGATTAACTTGTTTATTTGGGGTAATATTTACAAGTGGGTCCATAACAACTTATGACTGAATAACTAAGATTAACTTATATAAAAATAATAACAATATAAACTAAATTACTGAAAAAAACACTAAGTGACACCGATGACAAATGTGACGGGAGTGTCGCGATCAAAGTGCAAATACGCGAACCTACTAACTAACTTATTGCATCAAAAATACATATTTCAAAACCATGTACTTACACCGTACATTCTCGGTTCCCATTTATTATAAATGCTAATAGAACACACAGTCACGTAAACGAACTTGTAACTTGTCATCATTAGCGGCTAGATTAGCTACGATACGGTGATACACAAGACACGGCGAATGCTCGCTTCGAACACCATGAAATTTTCATTTCGCATATTTCCGTATTCAAAATGTTGTTTAAATTTATTCAGACAGTATTTGTTTGTATGATTTTCAGGATAAATGCTTGATATTCCACGAATAGGGATGATGATTCGTTAATAAATCATTAAATTAAATTCCGAACTTGCCTTATTAGTATCATCTGAAATTCAATAAACGACAAACCAAACATTTTTTTAAACGCCAAAGAAAATTAGCAATAATCTTTAAAATTAAATAAAATAAATAATAATAAATAGTATAATAATATACGGAACCATTTTTTGAATCAATCGTTCGATTGACAGTTTGACAAAACAAAATGGGAATGGTGTCGATTTGACCTTTAAATAATTTAAAAGTCTACTTAAAGTTATGTAACCGTTGAAACAGAACATTTCAGTCGCATACAAGTCTTAGTTAGTCTTCGATACGACCAAAATAGTTTTTTTATATAAAGGTCATGCATAAATACTTAAGCGACGATTTAATTGTATAAAAGTTATGTTAAGATTCTGCACACGACGACGCGTTGTCTTCCGAAAACCTTTAATTTAACCGAAACGTTTATATGATCAATACATTGTCCAATAAACGTCATGGCTAGCACCATTAACCGACGTCGTATAAGTTAGTCCTGAGAACGTTTACTCAACATATGCACTGACACCATTATACGACGAAGTTTAAGTTAGTCCTGAAAACGTTTACTTAAAAAATATAATAGGACATTACAGTCACGCGACTGAAAGATCGTAAGATGAACGTCTATATGACGTCTTAGTTAGCTAAATACCATCATATAACCGTTATATAACATGAAGTCTTATATAAAAGACTAGAATTTTATTATACGACGTATTTGCTTGTTGGGCATTGTGGAAAACGATAGTACAATGGCTCTGTTGATGATTTTTGCTATGATTAATCAAAGTTTGTTTAGTTTATTTAGAAGTAGAAGTAGTAGTAAGTGAGTTCTTAACCGGTCACGTACTATTAATGTACCCGTGCCGACCGAAACCATACCTCTAAAAACTTGGAACCCGTAAATGGTCAGAATTGTCAGAGTCGCACATGCAATGTTGTTGAGTTTTGGTTGCAGGGTAACACACGAGGACGTGTGCAAGCAGGTTGGCCGTGTCACAAATTTTTCAATGATTTAACTAATCGGATCACCAGCGCCGTCTAGCAGCGCTCGACAGGGTCTACAATATCGCACAATAACGCTCGGACCGGCCGGAGTTAAGCAGAGTTCGTGGGTGGCGGTCAAGTATTGAAGACGTTTAGAAACTGTCGCGCGTTGACACATACTCTTCCGTCAAAGATATATTAATTAATATGAAGTTAAGCGCTTTAAATAACATGAGGTCATTAGTTTTCATGTGCAACATATTTCACGATGGGGCAAACGTCTGTAGAAAAGTTGGTCAGCTTACTAGATCCTCACCAAAAACGAGCCTGAGTTACTTGCTGAGTCGACTTACTTTATGAACTTTATAACATGGCGGTATGCTTACTGAGCTTAATGGACGGAAATGTAGAGCAGTCCGCAAAACCAGAATATCCAATGCTCAAGAGGCATGATACTTGCAATTTAACCCATATATGCCCACAGGGTCGATAACGACCAAACATTCCTTCATGACTTCTAATACAGACCGACAGCAAGCTGTTGCATTAATTTAAATTATAGTGCCATCTTTTGTTAGACTGAAGAACTATTTTGGAACACAGCACACTACCATAGAAAATCTATAATAATTCAAGCGACAACTGGGAGTGCAAGTTCATACTTGTTTATTTGTGACAAAACTTTGCGACTGAGTGCACGAAAATGTAAGTATTTTTTATGTATTATGTAATTTTACTGAAAAAATGATTTTTATGGTAAATGAAATATTTATTTTAGAGATACAGATTTTTTTTTTTTTGTATAGAATGTATTTTTTTATTAGCTATCAATCGATTTTATTTTGTGGGTCGATAACGACCCTGTGGGGGGCATATCTCATGCTTTATGTTCTTTTTTTATTTTTGGTCCCGGCACGTACTCTCTACAAATGAAATAGCTGACGCCCTGCAGGCGTTTGATGACGATGAAGATATCCTGGACGTCGATGTATACATAGATCCGCCTTGTGATGGTACCATATCAGACGGCGACTCAGATAAGGAGGACTGTGATAGTATAAATCGGTTGAACCGGCATCAATTACTTGCTCCAGCCGAGTTGGTAGTGCTACAATGCGAAGAAGATATAAATGACGACACAGCCGTCGATGAATTTTAAGTTGTTCCTAGTTGTAGTTCACATATCTCTGAACCACTTTCTACGGCATCCGGATTCAGCTCACGCCAGTCACAGCGTAATCGTCCTGTTGTACAGTCTACTGGTAGAACAATTGAAACACCAACAACAACTGCTGAACTTGATGGACATTCTTCCTCGAATATACAGTCTACCAGGGCCCTCAATCAGCCTGCTGGCCCGTCTTCAAGTCGTACAAGACAGCGCAACGTCTCGAACATCAGACCACGCAAATGGGTAAAGCGAGACCTACGTCCCCCACAAGACGAGTGGTCCCAATCTCATCCTGGCCCATCGCAACAAGTGAGTACAGTTGTACCAATTTCTGTTAGAAAGCATTCAGCTCAACATGTATCCTCACCGGTCAGGTCAAAAGACGATGTGTTCTGTGTAAAAACAAAACGGTTAAAATGTGCCGCAAATGTAACGATAATTTGCATGACATGATGCTTTGAAGCATTACATGCATAGCTGAATATTATTTTTTATGTTTTTTTGTTCCTCGGCTGACTAAATTAATAGTTCCTATATTATTATTGTTGAACCTAATAATAAAAAAATGATTAGCGTATAAATGTTTTTATTTTGATGCTCCTTACTCCATACTAGCGTATGACTATATATGCCCATGGGGTCGTTATCGACCCACTGAAAAAAACCTACTTCCCGAACTGAAAATCGCAAATTACAATAACAGCCGTTATTTATAATCATTTATTACCAACATAGTCAAAAATCTTTAAAATTCATCTTAAAAAAAGTTCTGGGCATATATGGGTTAATATTATTTTTATGTATGTAAGTAGGTAGATAATCATCATCATCATCATCGCAGTCTCATCTTAAATACCATAAATACCAAACTGTTGGGAACTAAGGCCACTGTAGGCAAAGATCAGTATTAAAGTTACTTGCGTCATAATTTTCCCACAATGGTCAAAATTATAGTCCAATCATTTACAATAGAATAATACAAGTAAATTTATTTTAGGTACTTAGGTATGATGGATACCTTTTTTTTTTTTTTTTTTTCAGGATGGGAAATCATCAAATGACTTCTCCCGCTCTAGGCAGAGCGAGAGGGTGTGTCAGACTTTTACTGACTAAAACCCACCCGTGTTCCTTCAGTTGCCTGTGTGCCGGGGCCGCGATATCCCTTTCGGACAAACCCGCAACCCCAGCAGGCATTGGTCTTTCGACCCCGTCGGTTGGTGCTGACATCTCTTTGAGGCGCGCGTGGAACACAACGCGCCGTCGACACGGGCCTGGTCCTTATCGGACGGTGAGCTGCCCATTGCTCACCGTCCGCAAGCCCGCGCCTACGGTGGCCGGAAGTCGGCTCTCGACTCCCGACGCCCGGGGCGTCTCCTGCGGCGACAAGGGCCGCGAGGGCGTGCAGCTTGCATCTCCCTCGCGCGCTCCGCCTCCTCCTTTGCAAACATAACTGCTTCGCAGAAGGAGGTGACGGCCTCCCATGCACTCTCGCTCCGAACCATGGCCTGAACCAGGGCCGGGCGCGAGAGATCGCCGCCGCCGATCGCCTCCGTGAGGACACGGCGGTGCTCCGCCCAAGCCGGGCAGACTTCCACCGTATGCTCCACCGTGTCCTCCGGGCGATCCACACAGTGGTGACACCCGGGCGTTTCCTCCCGCCTTATGCGGAACAGGAACCTCCCGAAACAGCCGTGTCCGGTGAGGACCTGCGTCAGGCGGAAGGTGAGGACGCCGTGGCTCCTCTCAAGCCACTCCTCAAAGAGGGCACTTATCGCCACAATTGCGGTGTGCCCAGCGCTGGGTTGCGACACTCGCACTCTCCATGCCGCCATGAGATCCCGCCGGAGCTCTGTCCACTGTGCCGTGATTTCTCGCAGCAGCGGAGTTACACCCCGGCGTTTCGCCTCCTCGCGCAACTCCCACATGTGCGCGAGGACTTTCGCCTCCAGATCCCTTGGCGGTAGTCCGGCAAGGAGGCCGCCGCCTCACGGGAGACCGTGTGGTATCCCCGGACCAGCCTAATGGCCATGACCCTTTGGGACGCGTTCAACCGCTGGGCCGGTCGCAGTTTCAATGAACGCGCCCACACCGGTGCGCTGTAAAGGGCCATGGACCGCACGATCCCCGCATAGAGCCTCCGGCAGGAGGCATTTGGACCCCCCAGATTGGGCAGAAGCCGCTTCAGAACAGCCCCAGCCCTCTCCAGTTTGGGAGCCCTTGGGGTATGATTTTACTAAAACACTGAAACACGTTTTTTTTTATTACATACAACTAAATCTAGCGAATTATTAGAGTTGTGAGTGGTTTATGTTGCCGTGCGATGGCCAAGTCATTATAGGTATTAAAGAAATAAAGATGTGTAATATTGATACTGTCACTTTAAAATGTTGGTATTAAGCTAAAATAACAATTTATGACAAAGTTGTTAAATAGATTCACCCATAGATTGGTACTGAATAATAAAAACAGTCTTAAAAAAAGCGTCGAGAGCATTCTCTGCTCTCGACGCTTGACGTGTCAACACGTCGAGTCCGGGTTCGCAACAAGTCAATCGTCATCCTGAGGATGCTAATTTGAGAGGTGAAACACGTGTCGATTTCTTACAGGTTTCTTTATGACTCTTTAGGAACAGTTAAGCGGATTAGGTTACTAAATATACGTCGTCTATTGTATTTTATACTGGATTTCCGCAAAATCACGCCTGAGTCAATTAACTATCATAAACAGTCTTGGTTTTACATTAGATGTCGCATCGTATTGCGGAAGAACAAGTGCGTTGTGAGACTTGCATTTTTTTACGTTATATTTTTAATGGGATTTGAATTTTCATATCCCTAACTTAAGAAATGCTAAGTTCGACATACAAACTTTCATATCCTAATGTCACCCCCTATAAGATATTTTTCAGACAAAATGCTTATATCCTGCCCCGGGTTGCCATCTTTGCCAAATTTTACTGAAATCCGTTCAGTGGCGTGAAAAGGTAACATACAGACAGAGAGTTACTTTCGAATTTATAATACAATATATCGCACACCCAGACCAATAAAGGCATAAGAATATACTAACTTTACAAAAAAACTGTTTAAACAGGTATATCTATTTTATTTTGTTTCATCTTTTGTTATATATCATTAAATAATAAAAAATCAACCTTTTTTTGTTCATATGTTTTAAATAATGAGTCATTTTATTCATTTCTGTCAAAATACAATAAATTATTTGAGGAACAAAAAGGTTTTCGAAAAATAAAATTATAAACATGGCCAAATACGATCTAATAAATAAAGTATTGGTTAATGTGGAAAAAAAAAAAACCAATTTGTGCCATTTTTACCGATATGACCAAAGCTTTTGATTACGTTAACCATGAAACGCTTTTGGTCAATCTTGATGAATACGGTATACGAGGGAATACTCTACGTCTAATAAAATCGTATCTAAGTGGACGTTTTCAATATACAGAATACACTATTCACTCAAATATGCGTCAAATCAAAACGTGAGGTTAAATATTTATCTGGTCCTAGGAAAATTCAATATGGCGTTCCGCAGGGCAGCGTTCTAGGGCCATTATTATTCTTGCTGTATATAAATGATCTACCTCGACACATCCCATACCCTTGTGTGTTATTTGCCGATGCTAGTACGATCCTAATAGACTGACTCAACAAAGACCTTTATGAATATGAAATAAATAATTCTTTAAAATTTATAATAAACTGGCTCAACGATAATAATCATATTATAAACCTCAATAAAACAAATATAATGCATTTCTATCAAAAAAATCTTCCTCAAACCTAAAAATGAATTATAAAGGGCAAACTATTGATAGCGTTAACGTGGCTAAATTTTTGGGTATATTGATTGACAATCAATTATCTTGGAAACCGCAGGCTGAAGAAGTTTGGGGTGCTAGGACAGGAAACCTCCCCGTGTGCCTGGGGGCTGGAGTTCCCTTACGGATGCGTCCGGGGGGAAGGCCAGTCTCCAGGACGGTGCACCCTGGGGTGCGGGCAATGTCTCCCCATTAGGTACTGTGTGCCTAAGGGGTCTCGTTGCCCGTATGCCAATATCCTGTCGGAGGAGTGAACGCTCTAACGTGTGCTCGTTAAGAGCACACGTTGAGCAGCGTTCTGGTGGGAGCGGGCTCGGCGTGCACTAACCCTGCCGTCGGGCAGGCAGGAGGAAGTCTTTTCTCTTGCCACCGTTGGTCTCGTAGCCCCGAACAGTGTCAAGGTCATGTCTCTGGCATTTGACAGGGGTCGAGGGTCTTGGCTTAACCGCCCGGACCGCGAGGTAGAAAACCTCTATAAAAAATCACCCCAAACCTCCAAGCGGCGGCGCACCGTGAGGGAGGTTGATAGCTTGACTAATGGGTAGCTTAATTAGTCACTAGTGCGAACCACTATTTTTTTGGTTGGTTGGTTGGAAATTTTTTGTACTCGTGGGATTTATTATGGATAACCTCTTAAACAACACAAACGATGACGTGCGAATATTATTGGCGGAGGAACCGCTTGCCGGTGACGGCAACCAGGGTCGAGGAGACTCCTGTCCCTCAGGGGACCAAACTAGGTCCGACCAGGACACGGGACGCGGGCGTTTCTGGGGGAAACGCTCGCGCGACGAGAAGTCGCGTGACGAGAAGTCGCGTGACGAGAAGTCGGACCGCGCAGGATCGGCGGGACAATCCTCGGGCGAGGAATGCCTGCCGGTCGCTAAGGTGCCGACGGTAAGGAGAGGCCGAGGTCGCGTGGCGGTGACCTCGAAACCAGGGCGTGGCAATCGGGGTCGCATCAAGCGGCCCGATACCCCTCCAGGAATCGGCGGGGAAAGCGACTCTGAGGTCTCGTCCGGGGCCTCAAGCGAGGAGCCGGAGCCATCCCTCGAAAGGGCACGAAGGCACAGGCTGGTGCCACTGCGAGCCGTGCCGGTGGGGGAGTGGCGACCGACGAGGCCGCCAAGGTTGCCGCTGAGGGCTCCGATTCGGAGCGAACAGCCAGGTTTGCGGAGGTCGTAGCAGCCGCGATCAGGAGTGTGGCCTTGAAGAAGCTGCAGTCATCAAAGGACAAGGCCATGCCCACGGCCGCGGCCTCCATTATGGCGGCAGCGAGGGCCCTTCAGGTCGGGCCTCCGTCAGACGCACTGTCTGAGATGCGGGCGGAGGTCGGCCGCTTAACGGCCGCTATGGAGCTTCTCCGAAAGGAGAATGAGGAGGTCCGAGCAGACCTGGCTGGACTACGTGGCCCCCGCGTTGTATTACAGCGTGGAGCGGTGCAAGGGCAGGGCCTGCCCTTGCCGGCGGAGGACCGGATTTTGGCCCTGGTGCGGAAGGCGCTGGCTGCCTTCAGCAGCCGGTTCTCCGTACTGGAGGGCATTGTCCTGCACCCTCCGCTAGCGGCGAGTAGGCCGGCCACTTTTGCAGCCACCGTGGCTGCTTCGGCCGCGCCCGCGGCCAAGCCAGCGGCCAAGTCCGCGGCCAAGCCAACGCCTCCAGCGAAAGCGGCGCCTCCGGCGAAAGCGGTACCTCCGGCGAAAGCGGCGCCGTCCAAGCCCAAAAAGGGCGGGACGGCTGCGCAGGCAGCTGCGCAGAAGGCCATGGCGGCAGGACGGTCGCCCCCGCCCCCACCTCCTAATTCCTCTCTGGCCGATGCCGAATGGCAAGTAGCCGGGGAGAAAAGGGAGGCGGGTAAGGCTAAAAGGGCGGCCAATAGAAAGGAGAGGCGGCAACAGCGCAAGAAGCGTAGCGCCGCGGCTAGGCTCCGCGCCCCGAAGTCCGCAGCTGTAGTGATTACACTACGGCCGGAAGCGGAGAAAAAGGGCGTGACCTACCGTCAGGTGCTTGCCAAGGCGTGGGCGGCAGTGAACCTGGAGGAGATCGGCGTCGCTGATGGCTTCCGTATGAAGGTCACTGCGACGGGGGCTCGGATGCTGGAGATCCCCGGTGCGGCTAGCGGCCCGACCGCTGACGCCCTGGCCGAAAGGCTTAGGGCGTCCTTCAATGCGGAGGAGGCCCGAGTCTCCAGGCCCACTAAGTGCGCTGACATGCGCATCCTGGGCCTGGACGACTGCGTGACGGCGGAATATGTTGTGGCCGCCGTGGCTAGGACTGGAGGGTGCTCTGCCGAGCAGGTGAGGGCGGGCACCATCCGTCCTGACACAACGGGCATGCAAACCGTTACGGTGAGCTGCCCAGTGTCGGCGGCCCAAAAAATAGCCGGGGAGGGCCAAAGGCTCCGGGTTGGCTGGGTGTCCGCGCAGGTGAAGCTGCTGGAACCCAGACCACTGAGGTGCTTCCGCTGCCGGGTGGGGCACCACGTGGGAGCACAGTGCACCTCGGAGGTGGATCGCAGCGAGGAGTGCTTCCGCTGTGGTCGGCCCGGTCACAAGGCCGGCTCGTGCAATGCCACGCCGCACTGTTATGCATGTGCGGCGGCTGGCAAGCCGGCCGATCACCAGGCTGGGAGCAAGGTTTTCCAAAACGGGTCAAAAGTGGGTGTTGCTGGTGTGGTTGGTGTTGTTGAGACGGGGTCTGAGGAAGGTGCATTTGCAGGTGGTCTGTGCATCTTTCAAATATGCACATTCAGGCCCCGCTTACCTTTAAAAAACTGTGCCTGGGTGCATAGCGGACATCTCTCCAGGGTGCTCTGCAGTGATGTCAAAGGTTGACAAGCACTACCACTATCATTCACAACGTCGCTGCTGCCACTAAACATGAATATATACAGTTTAAAACTTAAAGATTAACTTGTTTATTTGGGGTAATATTTACAAGTGGGTCCATAACAACTTATGACTGAATAACTAAGATTAACTTATATAAAAATAATAACAATATAAACTAAATTACTGAAAAAAACACTAAGTGACACCGATGACAAATGTGACGGGAGTGTCGCGATCAAAGTGCAAATACGCGAACCTACTAACTAACTTATTGCATCAAAAATACATATTTCAAAACCATGTACTTACACCGTACATTCTCGGTTCCCATTTATTATAAATGCTAATAGAACACACAGTCACGTAAACGAACTTGTAACTTGTCATCATTAGCGGCTAGATTAGCTACGATACGGTGATACACAAGACACGGCGAATGCTCGCTTCGAACACCATGAAATTTTCATTTCGCATATTTCCGTATTCAAAATGTTGTTTAAATTTATTCAGACAGTATTTGTTTGTATGATTTTCAGGATAAATGCTTGATATTCCACGAATAGGGATGATGATTCGTTAATAAATCATTAAATTAAATTCCGAACTTGCCTTATTAGTATCATCTGAAATTCAATAAACGACAAACCAAACATTTTTTTAAACGCCAAAGAAAATTAGCAATAATCTTTAAAATTAAATAAAATAAATAATAATAAATAGTATAATAATATACGGAACCATTTTTTGAATCAATCGTTCGATTGACAGTTTGACAAAACAAAATGGGAATGGTGTCGATTTGACCTTTAAATAATTTAAAAGTCTACTTAAAGTTATGTAACCGTTGAAACAGAACATTTCAGTCGCATACAAGTCTTAGTTAGTCTTCGATACGACCAAAATAGTTTTTTTATATAAAGGTCATGCATAAATACTTAAGCGACGATTTAATTGTATAAAAGTTATGTTAAGATTCTGCACACGACGACGCGTTGTCTTCCGAAAACCTTTAATTTAACCGAAACGTTTATATGATCAATACATTGTCCAATAAACGTCATGGCTAGCACCATTAACCGACGTCGTATAAGTTAGTCCTGAGAACGTTTACTCAACATATGCACTGACACCATTATACGACGAAGTTTAAGTTAGTCCTGAAAACGTTTACTTAAAAAATATAATAGGACATTACAGTCACGCGACTGAAAGATCGTAAGATGAACGTCTATATGACGTCTTAGTTAGCTAAATACCATCATATAACCGTTATATAACATGAAGTCTTATATAAAAGACTAGAATTTTATTATACGACGTATTTGCTTGTTGGGCATTGTGGAAAACGATAGTACAATGGCTCTGTTGATGATTTTTGCTATGATTAATCAAAGTTTGTTTAGTTTATTTAGAAGTAGAAGTAGTAGTAAGTGAGTTCTTAACCGGTCACGTACTATTAATGTACCCGTGCCGACCGAAACCATACCTCTAAAAACTTGGAACCCGTAAATGGTCAGAATTGTCAGAGTCGCACATGCAATGTTGTTGAGTTTTGGTTGCAGGGTAACACACGAGGACGTGTGCAAGCAGGTTGGCCGTGTCACAAATTTTTCAATGATTTAACTAATCGGATCACCAGCGCCGTCTAGCAGCGCTCGACAGGGTCTACAATATCGCACAATAACGCTCGGACCGGCCGGAGTTAAGCAGAGTTCGTGGGTGGCGGTCAAGTATTGAAGACGTTTAGAAACTGTCGCGCGTTGACACATACTCTTCCGTCAAAGATATATTAATTAATATGAAGTTAAGCGCTTTAAATAACATGAGGTCATTAGTTTTCATGTGCAACATATTTCACGATGGGGCAAACGTCTGTAGAAAAGTTGGTCAGCTTACTAGATCCTCACCAAAAACGAGCCTGAGTTACTTGCTGAGTCGACTTACTTTATGAACTTTATAACATGGCGGTATGCTTACTGAGCTTAATGGACGGAAATGTAGAGCAGTCCGCAAAACCAGAATATCCAATGCTCAAGAGGCATGATACTTGCAATTTAACCCATATATGCCCACAGGGTCGATAACGACCAAACATTCCTTCATGACTTCTAATACAGACCGACAGCAAGCTGTTGCATTAATTTAAATTATAGTGCCATCTTTTGTTAGACTGAAGAACTATTTTGGAACACAGCACACTACCATAGAAAATCTATAATAATTCAAGCGACAACTGGGAGTGCAAGTTCATACTTGTTTATTTGTGACAAAACTTTGCGACTGAGTGCACGAAAATGTAAGTATTTTTTATGTATTATGTAATTTTACTGAAAAAATGATTTTTATGGTAAATGAAATATTTATTTTAGAGATACAGATTTTTTTTTTTTTGTATAGAATGTATTTTTTTATTAGCTATCAATCGATTTTATTTTGTGGGTCGATAACGACCCTGTGGGGGGCATATCTCATGCTTTATGTTCTTTTTTTATTTTTGGTCCCGGCACGTACTCTCTACAAATGAAATAGCTGACGCCCTGCAGGCGTTTGATGACGATGAAGATATCCTGGACGTCGATGTATACATAGATCCGCCTTGTGATGGTACCATATCAGACGGCGACTCAGATAAGGAGGACTGTGATAGTATAAATCGGTTGAACCGGCATCAATTACTTGCTCCAGCCGAGTTGGTAGTGCTACAATGCGAAGAAGATATAAATGACGACACAGCCGTCGATGAATTTTAAGTTGTTCCTAGTTGTAGTTCACATATCTCTGAACCACTTTCTACGGCATCCGGATTCAGCTCACGCCAGTCACAGCGTAATCGTCCTGTTGTACAGTCTACTGGTAGAACAATTGAAACACCAACAACAACTGCTGAACTTGATGGACATTCTTCCTCGAATATACAGTCTACCAGGGCCCTCAATCAGCCTGCTGGCCCGTCTTCAAGTCGTACAAGACAGCGCAACGTCTCGAACATCAGACCACGCAAATGGGTAAAGCGAGACCTACGTCCCCCACAAGACGAGTGGTCCCAATCTCATCCTGGCCCATCGCAACAAGTGAGTACAGTTGTACCAATTTCTGTTAGAAAGCATTCAGCTCAACATGTATCCTCACCGGTCAGGTCAAAAGACGATGTGTTCTGTGTAAAAACAAAACGGTTAAAATGTGCCGCAAATGTAACGATAATTTGCATGACATGATGCTTTGAAGCATTACATGCATAGCTGAATATTATTTTTTATGTTTTTTTGTTCCTCGGCTGACTAAATTAATAGTTCCTATATTATTATTGTTGAACCTAATAATAAAAAAATGATTAGCGTATAAATGTTTTTATTTTGATGCTCCTTACTCCATACTAGCGTATGACTATATATGCCCATGGGGTCGTTATCGACCCACTGAAAAAAACCTACTTCCCGAACTGAAAATCGCAAATTACAATAACAGCCGTTATTTATAATCATTTATTACCAACATAGTCAAAAATCTTTAAAATTCATCTTAAAAAAAGTTCTGGGCATATATGGGTTAATATTATTTTTATGTATGTAAGTAGGTAGATAATCATCATCATCATCATCGCAGTCTCATCTTAAATACCATAAATACCAAACTGTTGGGAACTAAGGCCACTGTAGGCAAAGATCAGTATTAAAGTTACTTGCGTCATAATTTTCCCACAATGGTCAAAATTATAGTCCAATCATTTACAATAGAATAATACAAGTAAATTTATTTTAGGTACTTAGGTATGATGGATACCTTTTTTTTTTTTTTTTTTTCAGGATGGGAAATCATCAAATGACTTCTCCCGCTCTAGGCAGAGCGAGAGGGTGTGTCAGACTTTTACTGACTAAAACCCACCCGTGTTCCTTCAGTTGCCTGTGTGCCGGGGCCGCGATATCCCTTTCGGACAAACCCGCAACCCCAGCAGGCATTGGTCTTTCGACCCCGTCGGTTGGTGCTGACATCTCTTTGAGGCGCGCGTGGAACACAACGCGCCGTCGACACGGGCCTGGTCCTTATCGGACGGTGAGCTGCCCATTGCTCACCGTCCGCAAGCCCGCGCCTACGGTGGCCGGAAGTCGGCTCTCGACTCCCGACGCCCGGGGCGTCTCCTGCGGCGACAAGGGCCGCGAGGGCGTGCAGCTTGCATCTCCCTCGCGCGCTCCGCCTCCTCCTTTGCAAACATAACTGCTTCGCAGAAGGAGGTGACGGCCTCCCATGCACTCTCGCTCCGAACCATGGCCTGAACCAGGGCCGGGCGCGAGAGATCGCCGCCGCCGATCGCCTCCGTGAGGACACGGCGGTGCTCCGCCCAAGCCGGGCAGACTTCCACCGTATGCTCCACCGTGTCCTCCGGGCGATCCACACAGTGGTGACACCCGGGCGTTTCCTCCCGCCTTATGCGGAACAGGAACCTCCCGAAACAGCCGTGTCCGGTGAGGACCTGCGTCAGGCGGAAGGTGAGGACGCCGTGGCTCCTCTCAAGCCACTCCTCAAAGAGGGCACTTATCGCCACAATTGCGGTGTGCCCAGCGCTGGGTTGCGACACTCGCACTCTCCATGCCGCCATGAGATCCCGCCGGAGCTCTGTCCACTGTGCCGTGATTTCTCGCAGCAGCGGAGTTACACCCCGGCGTTTCGCCTCCTCGCGCAACTCCCACATGTGCGCGAGGACTTTCGCCTCCAGATCCCTTGGCGGTAGTCCGGCAAGGAGGCCGCCGCCTCACGGGAGACCGTGTGGTATCCCCGGACCAGCCTAATGGCCATGACCCTTTGGGACGCGTTCAACCGCTGGGCCGGTCGCAGTTTCAATGAACGCGCCCACACCGGTGCGCTGTAAAGGGCCATGGACCGCACGATCCCCGCATAGAGCCTCCGGCAGGAGGCATTTGGACCCCCCAGATTGGGCAGAAGCCGCTTCAGAACAGCCCCAGCCCTCTCCAGTTTGGGAGCCCTTGGGGTATGATTTTACTAAAACACTGAAACACGTTTTTTTTTATTACATACAACTAAATCTAGCGAATTATTAGAGTTGTGAGTGGTTTATGTTGCCGTGCGATGGCCAAGTCATTATAGGTATTAAAGAAATAAAGATGTGTAATATTGATACTGTCACTTTAAAATGTTGGTATTAAGCTAAAATAACAATTTATGACAAAGTTGTTAAATAGATTCACCCATAGATTGGTACTGAATAATAAAAACAGTCTTAAAAAAAGCGTCGAGAGCATTCTCTGCTCTCGACGCTTGACGTGTCAACACGTCGAGTCCGGGTTCGCAACAAGTCAATCGTCATCCTGAGGATGCTAATTTGAGAGGTGAAACACGTGTCGATTTCTTACAGGTTTCTTTATGACTCTTTAGGAACAGTTAAGCGGATTAGGTTACTAAATATACGTCGTCTATTGTATTTTATACTGGATTTCCGCAAAATCACGCCTGAGTCAATTAACTATCATAAACAGTCTTGGTTTTACATTAGATGTCGCATCGTATTGCGGAAGAACAAGTGCGTTGTGAGACTTGCATTTTTTTACGTTATATTTTTAATGGGATTTGAATTTTCATATCCCTAACTTAAGAAATGCTAAGTTCGACATACAAACTTTCATATCCTAATGTCACCCCCTATAAGATATTTTTCAGACAAAATGCTTATATCCTGCCCCGGGTTGCCATCTTTGCCAAATTTTACTGAAATCCGTTCAGTGGCGTGAAAAGGTAACATACAGACAGAGAGTTACTTTCGAATTTATAATACAATATATCGCACACCCAGACCAATAAAGGCATAAGAATATACTAACTTTACAAAAAAACTGTTTAAACAGGTATATCTATTTTATTTTGTTTCATCTTTTGTTATATATCATTAAATAATAAAAAATCAACCTTTTTTTGTTCATATGTTTTAAATAATGAGTCATTTTATTCATTTCTGTCAAAATACAATAAATTATTTGAGGAACAAAAAGGTTTTCGAAAAATAAAATTATAAACATGGCCAAATACGATCTAATAAATAAAGTATTGGTTAATGTGGAAAAAAAAAAAACCAATTTGTGCCATTTTTACCGATATGACCAAAGCTTTTGATTACGTTAACCATGAAACGCTTTTGGTCAATCTTGATGAATACGGTATACGAGGGAATACTCTACGTCTAATAAAATCGTATCTAAGTGGACGTTTTCAATATACAGAATACACTATTCACTCAAATATGCGTCAAATCAAAACGTGAGGTTAAATATTTATCTGGTCCTAGGAAAATTCAATATGGCGTTCCGCAGGGCAGCGTTCTAGGGCCATTATTATTCTTGCTGTATATAAATGATCTACCTCGACACATCCCATACCCTTGTGTGTTATTTGCCGATGCTAGTACGATCCTAATAGACTGACTCAACAAAGACCTTTATGAATATGAAATAAATAATTCTTTAAAATTTATAATAAACTGGCTCAACGATAATAATCATATTATAAACCTCAATAAAACAAATATAATGCATTTCTATCAAAAAAATCTTCCTCAAACCTAAAAATGAATTATAAAGGGCAAACTATTGATAGCGTTAACGTGGCTAAATTTTTGGGTATATTGATTGACAATCAATTATCTTGGAAACCGCAGGCTGAAGAAGTTTGGGGTGCTAGGACAGGAAACCTCCCCGTGTGCCTGGGGGCTGGAGTTCCCTTACGGATGCGTCCGGGGGGAAGGCCAGTCTCCAGGACGGTGCACCCTGGGGTGCGGGCAATGTCTCCCCATTAGGTACTGTGTGCCTAAGGGGTCTCGTTGCCCGTATGCCAATATCCTGTCGGAGGAGTGAACGCTCTAACGTGTGCTCGTTAAGAGCACACGTTGAGCAGCGTTCTGGTGGGAGCGGGCTCGGCGTGCACTAACCCTGCCGTCGGGCAGGCAGGAGGAAGTCTTTTCTCTTGCCACCGTTGGTCTCGTAGCCCCGAACAGTGTCAAGGTCATGTCTCTGGCATTTGACAGGGGTCGAGGGTCTTGGCTTAACCGCCCGGACCGCGAGGTAGAAAACCTCTATAAAAAATCACCCCAAACCTCCAAGCGGCGGCGCACCGTGAGGGAGGTTGATAGCTTGACTAATGGGTAGCTTAATTAGTCACTAG
Organism: Agrochola lota; assembly: GCA_947364205.1. NCBI lineage: Eukaryota > Metazoa > Arthropoda > Insecta > Lepidoptera > Noctuidae > Agrochola > Agrochola lota. The sequence continues at coordinate 987,490 of OX376227.1, forward strand.
TGCGAACCACTATTTTTTTGGTTGGTTGGTTGGAAATTTTTTGTACTCGTGGGATTTATTATGGATAACCTCTTAAACAACACAAACGATGACGTGCGAATATTATTGGCGGAGGAACCGCTTGCCGGTGACGGCAACCAGGGTCGAGGAGACTCCTGTCCCTCAGGGGACCAAACTAGGTCCGACCAGGACACGGGACGCGGGCGTTTCTGGGGGAAACGCTCGCGCGACGAGAAGTCGCGTGACGAGAAGTCGCGTGACGAGAAGTCGGACCGCGCAGGATCGGCGGGACAATCCTCGGGCGAGGAATGCCTGCCGGTCGCTAAGGTGCCGACGGTAAGGAGAGGCCGAGGTCGCGTGGCGGTGACCTCGAAACCAGGGCGTGGCAATCGGGGTCGCATCAAGCGGCCCGATACCCCTCCAGGAATCGGCGGGGAAAGCGACTCTGAGGTCTCGTCCGGGGCCTCAAGCGAGGAGCCGGAGCCATCCCTCGAAAGGGCACGAAGGCACAGGCTGGTGCCACTGCGAGCCGTGCCGGTGGGGGAGTGGCGACCGACGAGGCCGCCAAGGTTGCCGCTGAGGGCTCCGATTCGGAGCGAACAGCCAGGTTTGCGGAGGTCGTAGCAGCCGCGATCAGGAGTGTGGCCTTGAAGAAGCTGCAGTCATCAAAGGACAAGGCCATGCCCACGGCCGCGGCCTCCATTATGGCGGCAGCGAGGGCCCTTCAGGTCGGGCCTCCGTCAGACGCACTGTCTGAGATGCGGGCGGAGGTCGGCCGCTTAACGGCCGCTATGGAGCTTCTCCGAAAGGAGAATGAGGAGGTCCGAGCAGACCTGGCTGGACTACGTGGCCCCCGCGTTGTATTACAGCGTGGAGCGGTGCAAGGGCAGGGCCTGCCCTTGCCGGCGGAGGACCGGATTTTGGCCCTGGTGCGGAAGGCGCTGGCTGCCTTCAGCAGCCGGTTCTCCGTACTGGAGGGCATTGTCCTGCACCCTCCGCTAGCGGCGAGTAGGCCGGCCACTTTTGCAGCCACCGTGGCTGCTTCGGCCGCGCCCGCGGCCAAGCCAGCGGCCAAGTCCGCGGCCAAGCCAACGCCTCCAGCGAAAGCGGCGCCTCCGGCGAAAGCGGTACCTCCGGCGAAAGCGGCGCCGTCCAAGCCCAAAAAGGGCGGGACGGCTGCGCAGGCAGCTGCGCAGAAGGCCATGGCGGCAGGACGGTCGCCCCCGCCCCCACCTCCTAATTCCTCTCTGGCCGATGCCGAATGGCAAGTAGCCGGGGAGAAAAGGGAGGCGGGTAAGGCTAAAAGGGCGGCCAATAGAAAGGAGAGGCGGCAACAGCGCAAGAAGCGTAGCGCCGCGGCTAGGCTCCGCGCCCCGAAGTCCGCAGCTGTAGTGATTACACTACGGCCGGAAGCGGAGAAAAAGGGCGTGACCTACCGTCAGGTGCTTGCCAAGGCGTGGGCGGCAGTGAACCTGGAGGAGATCGGCGTCGCTGATGGCTTCCGTATGAAGGTCACTGCGACGGGGGCTCGGATGCTGGAGATCCCCGGTGCGGCTAGCGGCCCGACCGCTGACGCCCTGGCCGAAAGGCTTAGGGCGTCCTTCAATGCGGAGGAGGCCCGAGTCTCCAGGCCCACTAAGTGCGCTGACATGCGCATCCTGGGCCTGGACGACTGCGTGACGGCGGAATATGTTGTGGCCGCCGTGGCTAGGACTGGAGGGTGCTCTGCCGAGCAGGTGAGGGCGGGCACCATCCGTCCTGACACAACGGGCATGCAAACCGTTACGGTGAGCTGCCCAGTGTCGGCGGCCCAAAAAATAGCCGGGGAGGGCCAAAGGCTCCGGGTTGGCTGGGTGTCCGCGCAGGTGAAGCTGCTGGAACCCAGACCACTGAGGTGCTTCCGCTGCCGGGTGGGGCACCACGTGGGAGCACAGTGCACCTCGGAGGTGGATCGCAGCGAGGAGTGCTTCCGCTGTGGTCGGCCCGGTCACAAGGCCGGCTCGTGCAATGCCACGCCGCACTGTTATGCATGTGCGGCGGCTGGCAAGCCGGCCGATCACCAGGCTGGGAGCAAGGTTTTCCAAAACGGGTCAAAAGTGGGTGTTGCTGGTGTGGTTGGTGTTGTTGAGACGGGGTCTGAGGAAGGTGCATTTGCAGGTGGTCTGTGCATCTTTCAAATATGCACATTCAGGCCCCGCTTACCTTTAAAAAACTGTGCCTGGGTGCATAGCGGACATCTCTCCAGGGTGCTCTGCAGTGATGTCAAAGGTTGACAAGCACTACCACTATCATTCACAACGTCGCTGCTGCCACTAAACATGAATATATACAGTTTAAAACTTAAAGATTAACTTGTTTATTTGGGGTAATATTTACAAGTGGGTCCATAACAACTTATGACTGAATAACTAAGATTAACTTATATAAAAATAATAACAATATAAACTAAATTACTGAAAAAAACACTAAGTGACACCGATGACAAATGTGACGGGAGTGTCGCGATCAAAGTGCAAATACGCGAACCTACTAACTAACTTATTGCATCAAAAATACATATTTCAAAACCATGTACTTACACCGTACATTCTCGGTTCCCATTTATTATAAATGCTAATAGAACACACAGTCACGTAAACGAACTTGTAACTTGTCATCATTAGCGGCTAGATTAGCTACGATACGGTGATACACAAGACACGGCGAATGCTCGCTTCGAACACCATGAAATTTTCATTTCGCATATTTCCGTATTCAAAATGTTGTTTAAATTTATTCAGACAGTATTTGTTTGTATGATTTTCAGGATAAATGCTTGATATTCCACGAATAGGGATGATGATTCGTTAATAAATCATTAAATTAAATTCCGAACTTGCCTTATTAGTATCATCTGAAATTCAATAAACGACAAACCAAACATTTTTTTAAACGCCAAAGAAAATTAGCAATAATCTTTAAAATTAAATAAAATAAATAATAATAAATAGTATAATAATATACGGAACCATTTTTTGAATCAATCGTTCGATTGACAGTTTGACAAAACAAAATGGGAATGGTGTCGATTTGACCTTTAAATAATTTAAAAGTCTACTTAAAGTTATGTAACCGTTGAAACAGAACATTTCAGTCGCATACAAGTCTTAGTTAGTCTTCGATACGACCAAAATAGTTTTTTTATATAAAGGTCATGCATAAATACTTAAGCGACGATTTAATTGTATAAAAGTTATGTTAAGATTCTGCACACGACGACGCGTTGTCTTCCGAAAACCTTTAATTTAACCGAAACGTTTATATGATCAATACATTGTCCAATAAACGTCATGGCTAGCACCATTAACCGACGTCGTATAAGTTAGTCCTGAGAACGTTTACTCAACATATGCACTGACACCATTATACGACGAAGTTTAAGTTAGTCCTGAAAACGTTTACTTAAAAAATATAATAGGACATTACAGTCACGCGACTGAAAGATCGTAAGATGAACGTCTATATGACGTCTTAGTTAGCTAAATACCATCATATAACCGTTATATAACATGAAGTCTTATATAAAAGACTAGAATTTTATTATACGACGTATTTGCTTGTTGGGCATTGTGGAAAACGATAGTACAATGGCTCTGTTGATGATTTTTGCTATGATTAATCAAAGTTTGTTTAGTTTATTTAGAAGTAGAAGTAGTAGTAAGTGAGTTCTTAACCGGTCACGTACTATTAATGTACCCGTGCCGACCGAAACCATACCTCTAAAAACTTGGAACCCGTAAATGGTCAGAATTGTCAGAGTCGCACATGCAATGTTGTTGAGTTTTGGTTGCAGGGTAACACACGAGGACGTGTGCAAGCAGGTTGGCCGTGTCACAAATTTTTCAATGATTTAACTAATCGGATCACCAGCGCCGTCTAGCAGCGCTCGACAGGGTCTACAATATCGCACAATAACGCTCGGACCGGCCGGAGTTAAGCAGAGTTCGTGGGTGGCGGTCAAGTATTGAAGACGTTTAGAAACTGTCGCGCGTTGACACATACTCTTCCGTCAAAGATATATTAATTAATATGAAGTTAAGCGCTTTAAATAACATGAGGTCATTAGTTTTCATGTGCAACATATTTCACGATGGGGCAAACGTCTGTAGAAAAGTTGGTCAGCTTACTAGATCCTCACCAAAAACGAGCCTGAGTTACTTGCTGAGTCGACTTACTTTATGAACTTTATAACATGGCGGTATGCTTACTGAGCTTAATGGACGGAAATGTAGAGCAGTCCGCAAAACCAGAATATCCAATGCTCAAGAGGCATGATACTTGCAATTTAACCCATATATGCCCACAGGGTCGATAACGACCAAACATTCCTTCATGACTTCTAATACAGACCGACAGCAAGCTGTTGCATTAATTTAAATTATAGTGCCATCTTTTGTTAGACTGAAGAACTATTTTGGAACACAGCACACTACCATAGAAAATCTATAATAATTCAAGCGACAACTGGGAGTGCAAGTTCATACTTGTTTATTTGTGACAAAACTTTGCGACTGAGTGCACGAAAATGTAAGTATTTTTTATGTATTATGTAATTTTACTGAAAAAATGATTTTTATGGTAAATGAAATATTTATTTTAGAGATACAGATTTTTTTTTTTTTGTATAGAATGTATTTTTTTATTAGCTATCAATCGATTTTATTTTGTGGGTCGATAACGACCCTGTGGGGGGCATATCTCATGCTTTATGTTCTTTTTTTATTTTTGGTCCCGGCACGTACTCTCTACAAATGAAATAGCTGACGCCCTGCAGGCGTTTGATGACGATGAAGATATCCTGGACGTCGATGTATACATAGATCCGCCTTGTGATGGTACCATATCAGACGGCGACTCAGATAAGGAGGACTGTGATAGTATAAATCGGTTGAACCGGCATCAATTACTTGCTCCAGCCGAGTTGGTAGTGCTACAATGCGAAGAAGATATAAATGACGACACAGCCGTCGATGAATTTTAAGTTGTTCCTAGTTGTAGTTCACATATCTCTGAACCACTTTCTACGGCATCCGGATTCAGCTCACGCCAGTCACAGCGTAATCGTCCTGTTGTACAGTCTACTGGTAGAACAATTGAAACACCAACAACAACTGCTGAACTTGATGGACATTCTTCCTCGAATATACAGTCTACCAGGGCCCTCAATCAGCCTGCTGGCCCGTCTTCAAGTCGTACAAGACAGCGCAACGTCTCGAACATCAGACCACGCAAATGGGTAAAGCGAGACCTACGTCCCCCACAAGACGAGTGGTCCCAATCTCATCCTGGCCCATCGCAACAAGTGAGTACAGTTGTACCAATTTCTGTTAGAAAGCATTCAGCTCAACATGTATCCTCACCGGTCAGGTCAAAAGACGATGTGTTCTGTGTAAAAACAAAACGGTTAAAATGTGCCGCAAATGTAACGATAATTTGCATGACATGATGCTTTGAAGCATTACATGCATAGCTGAATATTATTTTTTATGTTTTTTTGTTCCTCGGCTGACTAAATTAATAGTTCCTATATTATTATTGTTGAACCTAATAATAAAAAAATGATTAGCGTATAAATGTTTTTATTTTGATGCTCCTTACTCCATACTAGCGTATGACTATATATGCCCATGGGGTCGTTATCGACCCACTGAAAAAAACCTACTTCCCGAACTGAAAATCGCAAATTACAATAACAGCCGTTATTTATAATCATTTATTACCAACATAGTCAAAAATCTTTAAAATTCATCTTAAAAAAAGTTCTGGGCATATATGGGTTAATATTATTTTTATGTATGTAAGTAGGTAGATAATCATCATCATCATCATCGCAGTCTCATCTTAAATACCATAAATACCAAACTGTTGGGAACTAAGGCCACTGTAGGCAAAGATCAGTATTAAAGTTACTTGCGTCATAATTTTCCCACAATGGTCAAAATTATAGTCCAATCATTTACAATAGAATAATACAAGTAAATTTATTTTAGGTACTTAGGTATGATGGATACCTTTTTTTTTTTTTTTTTTTCAGGATGGGAAATCATCAAATGACTTCTCCCGCTCTAGGCAGAGCGAGAGGGTGTGTCAGACTTTTACTGACTAAAACCCACCCGTGTTCCTTCAGTTGCCTGTGTGCCGGGGCCGCGATATCCCTTTCGGACAAACCCGCAACCCCAGCAGGCATTGGTCTTTCGACCCCGTCGGTTGGTGCTGACATCTCTTTGAGGCGCGCGTGGAACACAACGCGCCGTCGACACGGGCCTGGTCCTTATCGGACGGTGAGCTGCCCATTGCTCACCGTCCGCAAGCCCGCGCCTACGGTGGCCGGAAGTCGGCTCTCGACTCCCGACGCCCGGGGCGTCTCCTGCGGCGACAAGGGCCGCGAGGGCGTGCAGCTTGCATCTCCCTCGCGCGCTCCGCCTCCTCCTTTGCAAACATAACTGCTTCGCAGAAGGAGGTGACGGCCTCCCATGCACTCTCGCTCCGAACCATGGCCTGAACCAGGGCCGGGCGCGAGAGATCGCCGCCGCCGATCGCCTCCGTGAGGACACGGCGGTGCTCCGCCCAAGCCGGGCAGACTTCCACCGTATGCTCCACCGTGTCCTCCGGGCGATCCACACAGTGGTGACACCCGGGCGTTTCCTCCCGCCTTATGCGGAACAGGAACCTCCCGAAACAGCCGTGTCCGGTGAGGACCTGCGTCAGGCGGAAGGTGAGGACGCCGTGGCTCCTCTCAAGCCACTCCTCAAAGAGGGCACTTATCGCCACAATTGCGGTGTGCCCAGCGCTGGGTTGCGACACTCGCACTCTCCATGCCGCCATGAGATCCCGCCGGAGCTCTGTCCACTGTGCCGTGATTTCTCGCAGCAGCGGAGTTACACCCCGGCGTTTCGCCTCCTCGCGCAACTCCCACATGTGCGCGAGGACTTTCGCCTCCAGATCCCTTGGCGGTAGTCCGGCAAGGAGGCCGCCGCCTCACGGGAGACCGTGTGGTATCCCCGGACCAGCCTAATGGCCATGACCCTTTGGGACGCGTTCAACCGCTGGGCCGGTCGCAGTTTCAATGAACGCGCCCACACCGGTGCGCTGTAAAGGGCCATGGACCGCACGATCCCCGCATAGAGCCTCCGGCAGGAGGCATTTGGACCCCCCAGATTGGGCAGAAGCCGCTTCAGAACAGCCCCAGCCCTCTCCAGTTTGGGAGCCCTTGGGGTATGATTTTACTAAAACACTGAAACACGTTTTTTTTTATTACATACAACTAAATCTAGCGAATTATTAGAGTTGTGAGTGGTTTATGTTGCCGTGCGATGGCCAAGTCATTATAGGTATTAAAGAAATAAAGATGTGTAATATTGATACTGTCACTTTAAAATGTTGGTATTAAGCTAAAATAACAATTTATGACAAAGTTGTTAAATAGATTCACCCATAGATTGGTACTGAATAATAAAAACAGTCTTAAAAAAAGCGTCGAGAGCATTCTCTGCTCTCGACGCTTGACGTGTCAACACGTCGAGTCCGGGTTCGCAACAAGTCAATCGTCATCCTGAGGATGCTAATTTGAGAGGTGAAACACGTGTCGATTTCTTACAGGTTTCTTTATGACTCTTTAGGAACAGTTAAGCGGATTAGGTTACTAAATATACGTCGTCTATTGTATTTTATACTGGATTTCCGCAAAATCACGCCTGAGTCAATTAACTATCATAAACAGTCTTGGTTTTACATTAGATGTCGCATCGTATTGCGGAAGAACAAGTGCGTTGTGAGACTTGCATTTTTTTACGTTATATTTTTAATGGGATTTGAATTTTCATATCCCTAACTTAAGAAATGCTAAGTTCGACATACAAACTTTCATATCCTAATGTCACCCCCTATAAGATATTTTTCAGACAAAATGCTTATATCCTGCCCCGGGTTGCCATCTTTGCCAAATTTTACTGAAATCCGTTCAGTGGCGTGAAAAGGTAACATACAGACAGAGAGTTACTTTCGAATTTATAATACAATATATCGCACACCCAGACCAATAAAGGCATAAGAATATACTAACTTTACAAAAAAACTGTTTAAACAGGTATATCTATTTTATTTTGTTTCATCTTTTGTTATATATCATTAAATAATAAAAAATCAACCTTTTTTTGTTCATATGTTTTAAATAATGAGTCATTTTATTCATTTCTGTCAAAATACAATAAATTATTTGAGGAACAAAAAGGTTTTCGAAAAATAAAATTATAAACATGGCCAAATACGATCTAATAAATAAAGTATTGGTTAATGTGGAAAAAAAAAAAACCAATTTGTGCCATTTTTACCGATATGACCAAAGCTTTTGATTACGTTAACCATGAAACGCTTTTGGTCAATCTTGATGAATACGGTATACGAGGGAATACTCTACGTCTAATAAAATCGTATCTAAGTGGACGTTTTCAATATACAGAATACACTATTCACTCAAATATGCGTCAAATCAAAACGTGAGGTTAAATATTTATCTGGTCCTAGGAAAATTCAATATGGCGTTCCGCAGGGCAGCGTTCTAGGGCCATTATTATTCTTGCTGTATATAAATGATCTACCTCGACACATCCCATACCCTTTTTTTTTTTTTTTTTTTTTTGGATGGGAAATCATCAAATGACTTCTCCCGCTCTGGGCAGAGCGAGAGGGTGTGTCAGACTTTTACTGACTAAAACCCACCCGTGTTCCTTCCGTTGCCTGTGTGCCGGGGCCGCGATATCCCTTTCAGACAAACCCGCAACCCCAGCAGGCATTGGTCTTTCGACCCCGTCGGTTGATGCTGACATCTCTTTGAGGCGCGCGTGGAACACAACGCGCCGTCGACACGGGCCTGGTCCTGATCGGACGGCGAGCTGCCCATTGCTCACCGTCCGCAGGCCCGCGCCTACGGTGGCCGGAAGTCGGCTCTTGACTCCCGACGCCCGGGGCGTCTCCTGCGGCGACTAGGGCCGCGAGGGCGTGCAGCTTGCATCTCCCTCGCGCGCCCCGCCTCCTCCTTCGCGAGCATAACTGCTTCGCAGAAGGAGGTGACGGCCTCCCATGACATCCCATACCCTTGTGTGTTATTTGCCGATGCTAGTACGATCCTAATAGACTGACTCAACAAAGACCTTTATGAATATGAAATAAATAATTCTTTAAAATTTATAATAAACTGGCTCAACGATAATAATCATATTATAAACCTCAATAAAACAAATATAATGCATTTCTATCAAAAAAATCTTCCTCAAACCTAAAAATGAATTATAAAGGGCAAACTATTGATAGCGTTAACGTGGCTAAATTTTTGGGTATATTGATTGACAATCAATTATCTTGGAAACCGCAGGCTGAAGAAGTTTGGGGTGCTAGGACAGGAAACCTCCCCGTGTGCCTGGGGGCTGGAGTTCCCTTACGGATGCGTCCGGGGGGAAGGCCAGTCTCCAGGACGGTGCACCCTGGGGTGCGGGCAATGTCTCCCCATTAGGTACTGTGTGCCTAAGGGGTCTCGTTGCCCGTATGCCAATATCCTGTCGGAGGAGTGAACGCTCTAACGTGTGCTCGTTAAGAGCACACGTTGAGCAGCGTTCTGGTGGGAGCGGGCTCGGCGTGCACTAACCCTGCCGTCGGGCAGGCAGGAGGAAGTCTTTTCTCTTGCCACCGTTGGTCTCGTAGCCCCGAACAGTGTCAAGGTCATGTCTCTGGCATTTGACAGGGGTCGAGGGTCTTGGCTTAACCGCCCGGACCGCGAGGTAGAAAACCTCTATAAAAAATCACCCCAAACCTCCAAGCGGCGGCGCACCGTGAGGGAGGTTGATAGCTTGACTAATGGGTAGCTTAATTAGTCACTAGTGCGAACCACTATTTTTTTGGTTGGTTGGTTGGAAATTTTTTGTACTCGTGGGATTTATTATGGATAACCTCTTAAACAACACAAACGATGACGTGCGAATATTATTGGCGGAGGAACCGCTTGCCGGTGACGGCAACCAGGGTCGAGGAGACTCCTGTCCCTCAGGGGACCAAACTAGGTCCGACCAGGACACGGGACGCGGGCGTTTCTGGGGGAAACGCTCGCGCGACGAGAAGTCGCGTGACGAGAAGTCGCGTGACGAGAAGTCGGACCGCGCAGGATCGGCGGGACAATCCTCGGGCGAGGAATGCCTGCCGGTCGCTAAGGTGCCGACGGTAAGGAGAGGCCGAGGTCGCGTGGCGGTGACCTCGAAACCAGGGCGTGGCAATCGGGGTCGCATCAAGCGGCCCGATACCCCTCCAGGAATCGGCGGGGAAAGCGACTCTGAGGTCTCGTCCGGGGCCTCAAGCGAGGAGCCGGAGCCATCCCTCGAAAGGGCACGAAGGCACAGGCTGGTGCCACTGCGAGCCGTGCCGGTGGGGGAGTGGCGACCGACGAGGCCGCCAAGGTTGCCGCTGAGGGCTCCGATTCGGAGCGAACAGCCAGGTTTGCGGAGGTCGTAGCAGCCGCGATCAGGAGTGTGGCCTTGAAGAAGCTGCAGTCATCAAAGGACAAGGCCATGCCCACGGCCGCGGCCTCCATTATGGCGGCAGCGAGGGCCCTTCAGGTCGGGCCTCCGTCAGACGCACTGTCTGAGATGCGGGCGGAGGTCGGCCGCTTAACGGCCGCTATGGAGCTTCTCCGAAAGGAGAATGAGGAGGTCCGAGCAGACCTGGCTGGACTACGTGGCCCCCGCGTTGTATTACAGCGTGGAGCGGTGCAAGGGCAGGGCCTGCCCTTGCCGGCGGAGGACCGGATTTTGGCCCTGGTGCGGAAGGCGCTGGCTGCCTTCAGCAGCCGGTTCTCCGTACTGGAGGGCATTGTCCTGCACCCTCCGCTAGCGGCGAGTAGGCCGGCCACTTTTGCAGCCACCGTGGCTGCTTCGGCCGCGCCCGCGGCCAAGCCAGCGGCCAAGTCCGCGGCCAAGCCAACGCCTCCAGCGAAAGCGGCGCCTCCGGCGAAAGCGGTACCTCCGGCGAAAGCGGCGCCGTCCAAGCCCAAAAAGGGCGGGACGGCTGCGCAGGCAGCTGCGCAGAAGGCCATGGCGGCAGGACGGTCGCCCCCGCCCCCACCTCCTAATTCCTCTCTGGCCGATGCCGAATGGCAAGTAGCCGGGGAGAAAAGGGAGGCGGGTAAGGCTAAAAGGGCGGCCAATAGAAAGGAGAGGCGGCAACAGCGCAAGAAGCGTAGCGCCGCGGCTAGGCTCCGCGCCCCGAAGTCCGCAGCTGTAGTGATTACACTACGGCCGGAAGCGGAGAAAAAGGGCGTGACCTACCGTCAGGTGCTTGCCAAGGCGTGGGCGGCAGTGAACCTGGAGGAGATCGGCGTCGCTGATGGCTTCCGTATGAAGGTCACTGCGACGGGGGCTCGGATGCTGGAGATCCCCGGTGCGGCTAGCGGCCCGACCGCTGACGCCCTGGCCGAAAGGCTTAGGGCGTCCTTCAATGCGGAGGAGGCCCGAGTCTCCAGGCCCACTAAGTGCGCTGACATGCGCATCCTGGGCCTGGACGACTGCGTGACGGCGGAATATGTTGTGGCCGCCGTGGCTAGGACTGGAGGGTGCTCTGCCGAGCAGGTGAGGGCGGGCACCATCCGTCCTGACACAACGGGCATGCAAACCGTTACGGTGAGCTGCCCAGTGTCGGCGGCCCAAAAAATAGCCGGGGAGGGCCAAAGGCTCCGGGTTGGCTGGGTGTCCGCGCAGGTGAAGCTGCTGGAACCCAGACCACTGAGGTGCTTCCGCTGCCGGGTGGGGCACCACGTGGGAGCACAGTGCACCTCGGAGGTGGATCGCAGCGAGGAGTGCTTCCGCTGTGGTCGGCCCGGTCACAAGGCCGGCTCGTGCAATGCCACGCCGCACTGTTATGCATGTGCGGCGGCTGGCAAGCCGGCCGATCACCAGGCTGGGAGCAAGGTTTTCCAAAACGGGTCAAAAGTGGGTGTTGCTGGTGTGGTTGGTGTTGTTGAGACGGGGTCTGAGGAAGGTGCATTTGCAGGTGGTCTGTGCATCTTTCAAATATGCACATTCAGGCCCCGCTTACCTTTAAAAAACTGTGCCTGGGTGCATAGCGGACATCTCTCCAGGGTGCTCTGCAGTGATGTCAAAGGTTGACAAGCACTACCACTATCATTCACAACGTCGCTGCTGCCACTAAACATGAATATATACAGTTTAAAACTTAAAGATTAACTTGTTTATTTGGGGTAATATTTACAAGTGGGTCCATAACAACTTATGACTGAATAACTAAGATTAACTTATATAAAAATAATAACAATATAAACTAAATTACTGAAAAAAACACTAAGTGACACCGATGACAAATGTGACGGGAGTGTCGCGATCAAAGTGCAAATACGCGAACCTACTAACTAACTTATTGCATCAAAAATACATATTTCAAAACCATGTACTTACACCGTACATTCTCGGTTCCCATTTATTATAAATGCTAATAGAACACACAGTCACGTAAACGAACTTGTAACTTGTCATCATTAGCGGCTAGATTAGCTACGATACGGTGATACACAAGACACGGCGAATGCTCGCTTCGAACACCATGAAATTTTCATTTCGCATATTTCCGTATTCAAAATGTTGTTTAAATTTATTCAGACAGTATTTGTTTGTATGATTTTCAGGATAAATGCTTGATATTCCACGAATAGGGATGATGATTCGTTAATAAATCATTAAATTAAATTCCGAACTTGCCTTATTAGTATCATCTGAAATTCAATAAACGACAAACCAAACATTTTTTTAAACGCCAAAGAAAATTAGCAATAATCTTTAAAATTAAATAAAATAAATAATAATAAATAGTATAATAATATACGGAACCATTTTTTGAATCAATCGTTCGATTGACAGTTTGACAAAACAAAATGGGAATGGTGTCGATTTGACCTTTAAATAATTTAAAAGTCTACTTAAAGTTATGTAACCGTTGAAACAGAACATTTCAGTCGCATACAAGTCTTAGTTAGTCTTCGATACGACCAAAATAGTTTTTTTATATAAAGGTCATGCATAAATACTTAAGCGACGATTTAATTGTATAAAAGTTATGTTAAGATTCTGCACACGACGACGCGTTGTCTTCCGAAAACCTTTAATTTAACCGAAACGTTTATATGATCAATACATTGTCCAATAAACGTCATGGCTAGCACCATTAACCGACGTCGTATAAGTTAGTCCTGAGAACGTTTACTCAACATATGCACTGACACCATTATACGACGAAGTTTAAGTTAGTCCTGAAAACGTTTACTTAAAAAATATAATAGGACATTACAGTCACGCGACTGAAAGATCGTAAGATGAACGTCTATATGACGTCTTAGTTAGCTAAATACCATCATATAACCGTTATATAACATGAAGTCTTATATAAAAGACTAGAATTTTATTATACGACGTATTTGCTTGTTGGGCATTGTGGAAAACGATAGTACAATGGCTCTGTTGATGATTTTTGCTATGATTAATCAAAGTTTGTTTAGTTTATTTAGAAGTAGAAGTAGTAGTAAGTGAGTTCTTAACCGGTCACGTACTATTAATGTACCCGTGCCGACCGAAACCATACCTCTAAAAACTTGGAACCCGTAAATGGTCAGAATTGTCAGAGTCGCACATGCAATGTTGTTGAGTTTTGGTTGCAGGGTAACACACGAGGACGTGTGCAAGCAGGTTGGCCGTGTCACAAATTTTTCAATGATTTAACTAATCGGATCACCAGCGCCGTCTAGCAGCGCTCGACAGGGTCTACAATATCGCACAATAACGCTCGGACCGGCCGGAGTTAAGCAGAGTTCGTGGGTGGCGGTCAAGTATTGAAGACGTTTAGAAACTGTCGCGCGTTGACACATACTCTTCCGTCAAAGATATATTAATTAATATGAAGTTAAGCGCTTTAAATAACATGAGGTCATTAGTTTTCATGTGCAACATATTTCACGATGGGGCAAACGTCTGTAGAAAAGTTGGTCAGCTTACTAGATCCTCACCAAAAACGAGCCTGAGTTACTTGCTGAGTCGACTTACTTTATGAACTTTATAACATGGCGGTATGCTTACTGAGCTTAATGGACGGAAATGTAGAGCAGTCCGCAAAACCAGAATATCCAATGCTCAAGAGGCATGATACTTGCAATTTAACCCATATATGCCCACAGGGTCGATAACGACCAAACATTCCTTCATGACTTCTAATACAGACCGACAGCAAGCTGTTGCATTAATTTAAATTATAGTGCCATCTTTTGTTAGACTGAAGAACTATTTTGGAACACAGCACACTACCATAGAAAATCTATAATAATTCAAGCGACAACTGGGAGTGCAAGTTCATACTTGTTTATTTGTGACAAAACTTTGCGACTGAGTGCACGAAAATGTAAGTATTTTTTATGTATTATGTAATTTTACTGAAAAAATGATTTTTATGGTAAATGAAATATTTATTTTAGAGATACAGATTTTTTTTTTTTTGTATAGAATGTATTTTTTTATTAGCTATCAATCGATTTTATTTTGTGGGTCGATAACGACCCTGTGGGGGGCATATCTCATGCTTTATGTTCTTTTTTTATTTTTGGTCCCGGCACGTACTCTCTACAAATGAAATAGCTGACGCCCTGCAGGCGTTTGATGACGATGAAGATATCCTGGACGTCGATGTATACATAGATCCGCCTTGTGATGGTACCATATCAGACGGCGACTCAGATAAGGAGGACTGTGATAGTATAAATCGGTTGAACCGGCATCAATTACTTGCTCCAGCCGAGTTGGTAGTGCTACAATGCGAAGAAGATATAAATGACGACACAGCCGTCGATGAATTTTAAGTTGTTCCTAGTTGTAGTTCACATATCTCTGAACCACTTTCTACGGCATCCGGATTCAGCTCACGCCAGTCACAGCGTAATCGTCCTGTTGTACAGTCTACTGGTAGAACAATTGAAACACCAACAACAACTGCTGAACTTGATGGACATTCTTCCTCGAATATACAGTCTACCAGGGCCCTCAATCAGCCTGCTGGCCCGTCTTCAAGTCGTACAAGACAGCGCAACGTCTCGAACATCAGACCACGCAAATGGGTAAAGCGAGACCTACGTCCCCCACAAGACGAGTGGTCCCAATCTCATCCTGGCCCATCGCAACAAGTGAGTACAGTTGTACCAATTTCTGTTAGAAAGCATTCAGCTCAACATGTATCCTCACCGGTCAGGTCAAAAGACGATGTGTTCTGTGTAAAAACAAAACGGTTAAAATGTGCCGCAAATGTAACGATAATTTGCATGACATGATGCTTTGAAGCATTACATGCATAGCTGAATATTATTTTTTATGTTTTTTTGTTCCTCGGCTGACTAAATTAATAGTTCCTATATTATTATTGTTGAACCTAATAATAAAAAAATGATTAGCGTATAAATGTTTTTATTTTGATGCTCCTTACTCCATACTAGCGTATGACTATATATGCCCATGGGGTCGTTATCGACCCACTGAAAAAAACCTACTTCCCGAACTGAAAATCGCAAATTACAATAACAGCCGTTATTTATAATCATTTATTACCAACATAGTCAAAAATCTTTAAAATTCATCTTAAAAAAAGTTCTGGGCATATATGGGTTAATATTATTTTTATGTATGTAAGTAGGTAGATAATCATCATCATCATCATCGCAGTCTCATCTTAAATACCATAAATACCAAACTGTTGGGAACTAAGGCCACTGTAGGCAAAGATCAGTATTAAAGTTACTTGCGTCATAATTTTCCCACAATGGTCAAAATTATAGTCCAATCATTTACAATAGAATAATACAAGTAAATTTATTTTAGGTACTTAGGTATGATGGATACCTTTTTTTTTTTTTTTTTTTCAGGATGGGAAATCATCAAATGACTTCTCCCGCTCTAGGCAGAGCGAGAGGGTGTGTCAGACTTTTACTGACTAAAACCCACCCGTGTTCCTTCAGTTGCCTGTGTGCCGGGGCCGCGATATCCCTTTCGGACAAACCCGCAACCCCAGCAGGCATTGGTCTTTCGACCCCGTCGGTTGGTGCTGACATCTCTTTGAGGCGCGCGTGGAACACAACGCGCCGTCGACACGGGCCTGGTCCTTATCGGACGGTGAGCTGCCCATTGCTCACCGTCCGCAAGCCCGCGCCTACGGTGGCCGGAAGTCGGCTCTCGACTCCCGACGCCCGGGGCGTCTCCTGCGGCGACAAGGGCCGCGAGGGCGTGCAGCTTGCATCTCCCTCGCGCGCTCCGCCTCCTCCTTTGCAAACATAACTGCTTCGCAGAAGGAGGTGACGGCCTCCCATGCACTCTCGCTCCGAACCATGGCCTGAACCAGGGCCGGGCGCGAGAGATCGCCGCCGCCGATCGCCTCCGTGAGGACACGGCGGTGCTCCGCCCAAGCCGGGCAGACTTCCACCGTATGCTCCACCGTGTCCTCCGGGCGATCCACACAGTGGTGACACCCGGGCGTTTCCTCCCGCCTTATGCGGAACAGGAACCTCCCGAAACAGCCGTGTCCGGTGAGGACCTGCGTCAGGCGGAAGGTGAGGACGCCGTGGCTCCTCTCAAGCCACTCCTCAAAGAGGGCACTTATCGCCACAATTGCGGTGTGCCCAGCGCTGGGTTGCGACACTCGCACTCTCCATGCCGCCATGAGATCCCGCCGGAGCTCTGTCCACTGTGCCGTGATTTCTCGCAGCAGCGGAGTTACACCCCGGCGTTTCGCCTCCTCGCGCAACTCCCACATGTGCGCGAGGACTTTCGCCTCCAGATCCCTTGGCGGTAGTCCGGCAAGGAGGCCGCCGCCTCACGGGAGACCGTGTGGTATCCCCGGACCAGCCTAATGGCCATGACCCTTTGGGACGCGTTCAACCGCTGGGCCGGTCGCAGTTTCAATGAACGCGCCCACACCGGTGCGCTGTAAAGGGCCATGGACCGCACGATCCCCGCATAGAGCCTCCGGCAGGAGGCATTTGGACCCCCCAGATTGGGCAGAAGCCGCTTCAGAACAGCCCCAGCCCTCTCCAGTTTGGGAGCCCTTGGGGTATGATTTTACTAAAACACTGAAACACGTTTTTTTTTATTACATACAACTAAATCTAGCGAATTATTAGAGTTGTGAGTGGTTTATGTTGCCGTGCGATGGCCAAGTCATTATAGGTATTAAAGAAATAAAGATGTGTAATATTGATACTGTCACTTTAAAATGTTGGTATTAAGCTAAAATAACAATTTATGACAAAGTTGTTAAATAGATTCACCCATAGATTGGTACTGAATAATAAAAACAGTCTTAAAAAAAGCGTCGAGAGCATTCTCTGCTCTCGACGCTTGACGTGTCAACACGTCGAGTCCGGGTTCGCAACAAGTCAATCGTCATCCTGAGGATGCTAATTTGAGAGGTGAAACACGTGTCGATTTCTTACAGGTTTCTTTATGACTCTTTAGGAACAGTTAAGCGGATTAGGTTACTAAATATACGTCGTCTATTGTATTTTATACTGGATTTCCGCAAAATCACGCCTGAGTCAATTAACTATCATAAACAGTCTTGGTTTTACATTAGATGTCGCATCGTATTGCGGAAGAACAAGTGCGTTGTGAGACTTGCATTTTTTTACGTTATATTTTTAATGGGATTTGAATTTTCATATCCCTAACTTAAGAAATGCTAAGTTCGACATACAAACTTTCATATCCTAATGTCACCCCCTATAAGATATTTTTCAGACAAAATGCTTATATCCTGCCCCGGGTTGCCATCTTTGCCAAATTTTACTGAAATCCGTTCAGTGGCGTGAAAAGGTAACATACAGACAGAGAGTTACTTTCGAATTTATAATACAATATATCGCACACCCAGACCAATAAAGGCATAAGAATATACTAACTTTACAAAAAAACTGTTTAAACAGGTATATCTATTTTATTTTGTTTCATCTTTTGTTATATATCATTAAATAATAAAAAATCAACCTTTTTTTGTTCATATGTTTTAAATAATGAGTCATTTTATTCATTTCTGTCAAAATACAATAAATTATTTGAGGAACAAAAAGGTTTTCGAAAAATAAAATTATAAACATGGCCAAATACGATCTAATAAATAAAGTATTGGTTAATGTGGAAAAAAAAAAAACCAATTTGTGCCATTTTTACCGATATGACCAAAGCTTTTGATTACGTTAACCATGAAACGCTTTTGGTCAATCTTGATGAATACGGTATACGAGGGAATACTCTACGTCTAATAAAATCGTATCTAAGTGGACGTTTTCAATATACAGAATACACTATTCACTCAAATATGCGTCAAATCAAAACGTGAGGTTAAATATTTATCTGGTCCTAGGAAAATTCAATATGGCGTTCCGCAGGGCAGCGTTCTAGGGCCATTATTATTCTTGCTGTATATAAATGATCTACCTCGACACATCCCATACCCTTGTGTGTTATTTGCCGATGCTAGTACGATCCTAATAGACTGACTCAACAAAGACCTTTATGAATATGAAATAAATAATTCTTTAAAATTTATAATAAACTGGCTCAACGATAATAATCATATTATAAACCTCAATAAAACAAATATAATGCATTTCTATCAAAAAAATCTTCCTCAAACCTAAAAATTAATTATAAAGGGCAAACTATTGATAGCGTTAACGTGGCTAAATTTTTGGGTATATTGATTGACAATCAATTATCTTGGAAACCGCAGGCTGAAGAAGTTTGGGGTGCTAGGACAGGAAACCTCCCCGTGTGCCTGGGGGCTGGAGTTCCCTTACGGATGCGTCCGGGGGGAAGGCCAGTCTCCAGGACGGTGCACCCTGGGGTGCGGGCAATGTCTCCCCATTAGGTACTGTGTGCCTAAGGGGTCTCGTTGCCCGTATGCCAATATCCTGTCGGAGGAGTGAACGCTCTAACGTGTGCTCGTTAAGAGCACACGTTGAGCAGCGTTCTGGTGGGAGCGGGCTCGGCGTGCACTAACCCTGCCGTCGGGCAGGCAGGAGGAAGTCTTTTCTCTTGCCACCGTTGGTCTCGTAGCCCCGAACAGTGTCAAGGTCATGTCTCTGGCATTTGACAGGGGTCGAGGGTCTTGGCTTAACCGCCCGGACCGCGAGGTAGAAAACCTCTATAAAAAATCACCCCAAACCTCCAAGCGGCGGCGCACCGTGAGGGAGGTTGATAGCTTGACTAATGGGTAGCTTAATTAGTCACTAGTGCGAACCACTATTTTTTTGGTTGGTTGGTTGGAAATTTTTTGTACTCGTGGGATTTATTATGGATAACCTCTTAAACAACACAAACGATGACGTGCGAATATTATTGGCGGAGGAACCGCTTGCCGGTGACGGCAACCAGGGTCGAGGAGACTCCTGTCCCTCAGGGGACCAAACTAGGTCCGACCAGGACACGGGACGCGGGCGTTTCTGGGGGAAACGCTCGCGCGACGAGAAGTCGCGTGACGAGAAGTCGCGTGACGAGAAGTCGGACCGCGCAGGATCGGCGGGACAATCCTCGGGCGAGGAATGCCTGCCGGTCGCTAAGGTGCCGACGGTAAGGAGAGGCCGAGGTCGCGTGGCGGTGACCTCGAAACCAGGGCGTGGCAATCGGGGTCGCATCAAGCGGCCCGATACCCCTCCAGGAATCGGCGGGGAAAGCGACTCTGAGGTCTCGTCCGGGGCCTCAAGCGAGGAGCCGGAGCCATCCCTCGAAAGGGCACGAAGGCACAGGCTGGTGCCACTGCGAGCCGTGCCGGTGGGGGAGTGGCGACCGACGAGGCCGCCAAGGTTGCCGCTGAGGGCTCCGATTCGGAGCGAACAGCCAGGTTTGCGGAGGTCGTAGCAGCCGCGATCAGGAGTGTGGCCTTGAAGAAGCTGCAGTCATCAAAGGACAAGGCCATGCCCACGGCCGCGGCCTCCATTATGGCGGCAGCGAGGGCCCTTCAGGTCGGGCCTCCGTCAGACGCACTGTCTGAGATGCGGGCGGAGGTCGGCCGCTTAACGGCCGCTATGGAGCTTCTCCGAAAGGAGAATGAGGAGGTCCGAGCAGACCTGGCTGGACTACGTGGCCCCCGCGTTGTATTACAGCGTGGAGCGGTGCAAGGGCAGGGCCTGCCCTTGCCGGCGGAGGACCGGATTTTGGCCCTGGTGCGGAAGGCGCTGGCTGCCTTCAGCAGCCGGTTCTCCGTACTGGAGGGCATTGTCCTGCACCCTCCGCTAGCGGCGAGTAGGCCGGCCACTTTTGCAGCCACCGTGGCTGCTTCGGCCGCGCCCGCGGCCAAGCCAGCGGCCAAGTCCGCGGCCAAGCCAACGCCTCCAGCGAAAGCGGCGCCTCCGGCGAAAGCGGTACCTCCGGCGAAAGCGGCGCCGTCCAAGCCCAAAAAGGGCGGGACGGCTGCGCAGGCAGCTGCGCAGAAGGCCATGGCGGCAGGACGGTCGCCCCCGCCCCCACCTCCTAATTCCTCTCTGGCCGATGCCGAATGGCAAGTAGCCGGGGAGAAAAGGGAGGCGGGTAAGGCTAAAAGGGCGGCCAATAGAAAGGAGAGGCGGCAACAGCGCAAGAAGCGTAGCGCCGCGGCTAGGCTCCGCGCCCCGAAGTCCGCAGCTGTAGTGATTACACTACGGCCGGAAGCGGAGAAAAAGGGCGTGACCTACCGTCAGGTGCTTGCCAAGGCGTGGGCGGCAGTGAACCTGGAGGAGATCGGCGTCGCTGATGGCTTCCGTATGAAGGTCACTGCGACGGGGGCTCGGATGCTGGAGATCCCCGGTGCGGCTAGCGGCCCGACCGCTGACGCCCTGGCCGAAAGGCTTAGGGCGTCCTTCAATGCGGAGGAGGCCCGAGTCTCCAGGCCCACTAAGTGCGCTGACATGCGCATCCTGGGCCTGGACGACTGCGTGACGGCGGAATATGTTGTGGCCGCCGTGGCTAGGACTGGAGGGTGCTCTGCCGAGCAGGTGAGGGCGGGCACCATCCGTCCTGACACAACGGGCATGCAAACCGTTACGGTGAGCTGCCCAGTGTCGGCGGCCCAAAAAATAGCCGGGGAGGGCCAAAGGCTCCGGGTTGGCTGGGTGTCCGCGCAGGTGAAGCTGCTGGAACCCAGACCACTGAGGTGCTTCCGCTGCCGGGTGGGGCACCACGTGGGAGCACAGTGCACCTCGGAGGTGGATCGCAGCGAGGAGTGCTTCCGCTGTGGTCGGCCCGGTCACAAGGCCGGCTCGTGCAATGCCACGCCGCACTGTTATGCATGTGCGGCGGCTGGCAAGCCGGCCGATCACCAGGCTGGGAGCAAGGCTTGTGCTCCACCCGCCAAATCCAGGGGCAGGGGCAAGCCTTCCGCCACCGTCGTCACCGCCGCAGCCGCCACCATTGCCGCTGCCGTTGCCGCCTCTAAAAGCGTTGTTGTCGCCGCTAGCACCGCGGCAGGGCCATCACAGGGGGCCCGGGAGGAGGCTGAAATGGATTGTCATGAATGGCCCCATTACGCCTCCTCCAGGCGAACATCAACCACTGCGCCGCAGCTCAGGATCTGTTGCTCCAGAGCATGGCGCAGTGGTCGATTAACATCGCCGTGGTCGCTGAGCCGTACTTTGTCCCGCCCAGGGATGACTGGGTGGAGGACCTGAGCGGCTCAGTGACCATAATTTCGTCGGCCGCCGCCGGTACCCCGTCCCTCGAGGCCGTCAAGAGGGGACCGGGTTGCGTGGCAGCACGGTTCGGGGAGATTGTCGTGGTAGGAGCGTACTTCTCCCCGAACCGAACTCTCGCCGAGTTCCACAACTCCCTTGGGGAGTTGAGAGTCGTCGTCGTCGGGTACCATCCCCTCCCCGTGATCGTCCTCGGGGACTTCAATGCCAAGAACGTGGCTTGGGGTTCCCGGTTAACGGACACACGGGGCAGGATGGTGGAGGACTGGGCTCTGGAGTCAGGCCTGGTCGTCCTAAACCGGGGTTCTGTCCCCACGTGCGTGCGGATGCGGGGCGAGTCAATGGTGGACATTTCGTTCGCCAGCCCCGCTCTGTCGCCGCGTGTCATTGACTGGCGCGTCATGGAGGGGGTGGAGACCTATTCCGATCACCGGTACATCCGGTTTGATGTCTCCGCCCAGACCTCGGGCACGCCGGTCAGGCAGACCCCGAGTGGTCCGCGGTGGGCGCTGAAGCAGCTGGACCTCCTGGAAGCCTCGATCGTGCAGGCCTGGGTGTCATCACCGGACAGGCCTGCCGACATAAACGACGAGGCGGAGTGGTTCCGGGAGGCCATGTCCGAAATTTGTGACGTGGCAATGCCCCGGGTCCAGCCATGACGTGCTCAGCGCCAGGTGTACTGGTGGTCGCGTGAGCTGACCGCTTTACGCGCGGCGTGCGTTGCTGTGTGCCACCTGTACGCCAGGCACCGCAGGCTCCGTATCGTAAAGAAAGAGTAATTGCAGACTGCCTTGTCGGGCAGCTGGTGCGAGTGGGGCCGGATTTGGTGGAGAGCCAGTATGGTTTGAATGAATGAATGAATGAATGAATGAATGATTATTTATTTGTTAAACACAGGTACATACATTTGGTCTTCAGTTAAAATTCAGTTGGCTCTCTATGTTTTGCCATCGGCGTACAAATTTTGTACGCCGATGGCATTGTGTAGTTTCCGCAAGGGGCGCTCTACGGTGGATGCCATCATACGCGTTCGAGCCCTCACGACGGGGGATGCTGTTGCCCGGGGTGGGGTAGTCTTGGCGGTGTCTCTTGACATCGCCAATGCCTTCAATACCCTGCCCTGGAGTTGCATTAGGGAGGCACTCCGGTATCACCGGATGCCGACCTACCTATGTCGAGTGGTCGAGGCCTATTTGACGGACAGGGCCGTCATCTACCCCGGTCACCACGTAGAGTGGAACCGGCGAGAGATATCGTGCGGTGTCCCACAGGGATCGGTCCTGGGGCCGCATCTGTGGGACATCGGCTACGACTGGGTGCTGCGCGCTGACCTCCCTAGCGGCGTCAGCGTGGTTTGCTACGCTGACGACACGCTGGTCCTGGTGCAGGGGAGGTCGCATGAGGCGACTGCCGAACTAGCGACACGTTGGGTTGCGACAATCGTCGAAAGGATCCGGCAACTGGGACTCGAGGTGGCCTTGCACAAGTCCGAGGCCATGTGTTTCTATGGTCCTCGGAACGCGCCACTGTCGGGTTCCCAGATTATGGCGGGAGGGGTTCACATCGGTGTCGAGTCAACGATGAGGTACCTGGGACTCGTCCTCGACAGCCGGTGGAACTTCGTGGAGCACTTCCGACGTTTGGCTCCCAAACTGGATAGGGCTGGGGCTGCTTTGAAGCGGCTCCTGCCCAACCTGGGGGGTCCAAACGCCTCCTACCGGAGGCTTTACGCGGGGGTCGTGCGGTCCATGGCCCTTTACGGGGCACCGGTGTGGGCGCGTTCATTGAGGCTGCGACCGGCCCGGCGGTTGAACGCGTCCCAAAGGGTCATGGCCATCAGGCTGGTCCGGGGATACCGCACGGTCTCCCGTGAGGCGGCGAGCCTCCTTGCCAGACTACCGCCATGGGATCTGGAGGCGAAAGTCCTCGCGCACATGTGGGAGTTGCGCGAGGAGGCGAAACGCCGGGGTGTAACTCCGCTGCCGCGAGAAATCACGGCACAGCGGACAAAGCTCCGGCGGGATCTCATGGCGGCATGGAGAGTGCGATTGTCGAAACCCAGCGCTGGGCACGCCACAATTGCGGCGATAAGTCCCCTCTTTGAGGAGTGGCTTGAGAGGCGCCGTGGCGTCCTCACCTTCCGCCTGACGCAGGTCCTCACCGGACACGGTTGTTTCGGGAGGTTCCTGCTCCGCGTAAGGCGGGAGGAAACGCCCGGGTGTCACCACTGTGTGGATCGCCCGGAGGACACGGTGGAGCATATGGTGGAGGTCTGCCCGGCTTGGGCGGGGAACCGCCGTTTCCTCACGGAGGCGATCGGCGGCGGCGATCTCTCGCGTCCGGCCCTGGTTCAGGCCATGGTTCGGAGCGAGAGTGCATGGGAGGCCGTCACCTCCTTCTGCGAAGCAGTTATGTTCGCGAAGGAGGAGGCGGAGCGCGCGAGGGAGATGCAAGCTGCACGCCCTCGCGGCCCTAGTCGCCGCAGGAGACGCCCCGGGCGTCGGGAGTCGAGAGCCGACTTCCAGCCACCGTAGGCGCGGGCTTGCGGACGGTGAGCAATGGGCAGCTCGCCGTCCGATAAGGACCAGGCCCGTGTCGACGGCGCGTTGTGTTCCACTCGCGCCTCAAAGAGATGTTAGCACCAACCGACAGGGTCGAAAGACCAATGCCTGCTGGGGTTGCGGGTTTGTCCGAAAGGGATAACGCGGCCCCGGCACACAGGCAACGGAAGGAACACGGGTGGATTTTAGTCAGTAAAAGTATGACACACCCTCTCGCTCTGCCCAGAGCGGGAGAAGTCATCTGATGATTTCCCATCCTCAAAAAAAAAAAAAAAAGGCTGAAGAAGTTTGCAAAAGATTAAGCACGTCTGCTTATGCTCTCTACAATCTGTACAAGAAAGTTAACGTTGATACATTAATGGTTTCATAACACGGTTTGGTGGTGTCTGTTCTAAGGTTTGGTGTAGTATTCTGGGGCAATTGTTCCGAAAGGGAGTCTATATTTAAAGCCCAAAAACGGTGCATCAGATCCATTTTGAGCTCAAGGTTACAGATAGCTGCATTCCTTTTTTCAAGAAACACAAAATACTAACTTTTCCTAATACATTTTCGAAGTAGCTACATATATTCGTTAAAACTAACAAGCATCTATTTCCGGCATTAAGTGATACGAGGGTGCGAACTACTGCCCTGAGATCAAAATATCAGAGTCGACTGGTAGATATAACACTGTTTTGCTTAAAAAAAACATTATTGGTATGGCACCTATTATATTTAACAAATTGCCAAATTGTGTTAAGGATCAGCCCTTAATAACATTCAAGAAACTCCTGTCGTCGTTGCTGACAGAGAAATGTTATTACTCTGTTACCGATTTTATAAATTATATAAATATAAAAGCGTTCTTCTAACAATCTTCTCCTACTCTGTCCTTCTCATACTTCTGACTTTGTTCATTCTTCCTTTCATATTCAGTCCATTCTTCTTTGGAATGCGCTTACTCTTGATATCAGGACGGCCACCAGTCGGTATGCATTAAAGCGGAAATTGCGGAGTTATTTTCAAAATAAATAGAGTAGAGTCATCTCAACACCTCTCTCCCTTGAATTCGTATATATGTATATATATATAATACGTATATAGGTATATATTATAGTAAATATTTATGTATGTGTATGTAGTTTGTACTGTTGTACCTATTTTAGTTATAATGCATTAGAATACTTTTTTTTAAATTTATCTTTGTTCCTCTCATATAGAGCACCTGCCATCTAAACTCTTCACCACCCTTGGTTGACTGGTAGAGAATGCCTAAGCCGTCCGCCTTTGTAGTTTTTTGAGTGTGAAAAGTTAAAATAAATAAATAAATGATGAATTATAATATTTTGCTTCACTTTATCTCATTTATTATGTAAATAATTTTAGACTTAGTTGATCCATGATCTCATTTTGAATTTAAGCACTTAGTTTCTAAATTATCTGTAAGTTAACTAATATATTTTTGTATGCCAACAGGCAGAATATACTGGGAATAATCTGTAACACCAATATTGTAACACCTGCATTCTATACAAATAAATAAATTATCTGATCATATCTTATCTAAAGTTTTACAGATGATTTCGGTTTAAGCCCCACTGCGACCAATTGGATACGGTCGACTCACGCAGCTTATATCTCAATTTTTACTATTAAATAAGGGCTAATATCGTCTGTGGCCAGTTTTACTCTATGGCTTGACAGTCTCGTCAACTATATCATTTAAATTATCGATAGGCAACATTAGAAAAAAAATGGAAATGGCCAGTTCTCGCACGTCTAACTTCATAGTCACGAGTGCGCGCTCGGCATATTATTTCGTTATTTTTTAAATTTTAAATTATTTATTTATTTCAGAC
Organism: Agrochola lota; assembly: GCA_947364205.1. NCBI lineage: Eukaryota > Metazoa > Arthropoda > Insecta > Lepidoptera > Noctuidae > Agrochola > Agrochola lota. The sequence goes on from OX376227.1 coordinate 1,013,664, forward strand.
ATAATTGTAGTCCATAGTTTTACACTCATATATTTAAATTCTAAACAGATAAAAACCCAAAAACAAAATTGAGATTAATTAAATTTAAATATTCAACAACTCATTAAAAATAATTATTAAAATTGTCAAAAAATTATAAAATGGCAGAATCGTATAAAAAATGTCAAATTGTAAAATATTAAAAATATAAGTTATGTAAATTATATTATCGCGTGACGTGATGGCCCAGTGGTTAAGGCCGGCCTCTCATCCACGAGGTCGTGGGTTCAAAGCCGGGCAAGTACCAATGTGACTTTTACAATTCATATGTACTTTCCGAGTTTATCTTGGACATTACTGACATCGGTAAAGGAAAAACATCGTAATATTATACGTCTGAAATCGCCAACCCGTCTTGAGCAAGCGTGGTGATCAATGCTCGTGCCGTGATCAATGCTGCATAAAAACATTCAATGCGGACGCTCGCGAATATTCCCGATGCGCTGCAAAAGTGAGGTAGCCGCACCAGCGCCCTCAGCGCGTTATTATATTGAATAGGGAGAGCGCTGTAGAATGTCTATAAATATGAAACCCACAGACTACTCGTATAAAAAGATGTGCAGTAGACTCGATACAAGGTGATCTCACATCCTTGGAGCTACGAGCGAACCTGCGGGCAATCATATTTGCCCTCACCGACAGCCTCCTCCTTTCTCGCTCAATATCAGCGTCGTCCTTCAAGTCGGACGTCATAATATGGCCCAGATAGTTAAAAGTATGTACCCGATTCAACGGAACCCCACACAGCCTTACTGGTTGAACCTCCACTGGACACTTAGAACCCGCCTTGAAAACCATAGCTCTTTGAGTACGTCATGTCCTGGAGACTTACCCCTGGTCATGCACCCTATGGTCTTAGCTACGTCTGCAGCTGAGAACTTAACTCTTGGTTCCAGGACAGTACACTGTGACTCAGCATCGACCACCTCAGAGGGTGGAATACTGCTTGGCTCGACACAAAACTGGGCATTATCTCTTTCAGCAGACACGCCATCCACGCTCACCGGCAAACCAGGCCTAAGATTGAGCTTTTTTGTAGACTTCCAGAAGCCCCAAAGGTCTTTTGAGTGTGCAACTAGACTAGGATGTCCATCTGGATTTGGTCTTGATGATTCTGGCACCACCTTAATTTGGATTTAATGATCTCACGAGTATTACACATTTCCTCATAAATCACGCCAGACAGGTTTGCCACAATTAAGCCACTCATTAAACGAAAGCCTAGCGTACGAGTGAGCCTCGCTGTCGTGCTTGTTTCAACCCACCACGCGCTTCGGCCTCCTGCCAACGACTCGTGTCTCCCTGCTAACAATGGCGGCCTCCCCTAGAGCGGATACCACATTACGATACAGGCAATCAACTATTAGATTGTGGTCCGAATCACTAAACATGCGATCAGAACGATTGGACAGTACGCAAGGGAAGTCAATATTTCGCAATCGCCGATGACAATCGTGCCTGTACGTGTAGATAGCATCTGAGCTTTTTTCTCCCCACACAACTAAGTTGTCGTAGGACATACTCTGCATTACTTTCGGCCCAATTATTTTAAGTTCGCATTCGATCATCAATGGGTAGTGATCCGACCGGGATCCTGCCGTTTTACGGAAAAGATTTTGCCAAAATTTCACTACCCAAACAAATTTTAGCAACCTTTTTTTAATCCAAAGCAATGTTTGGAATGATTTTAGTACGCAAATTTTCATTTGGTAAAATTTTTACTTGGCAGAATATTACAAGGCTATTTTACTAAACATTACTGTACAGGGGGGGGTATATAGTAACGTTTAGACATTTAGATACTAGCTTTAGAATACTTAATATAAAATTATCAATAAAATTAGCATAAAAAATATAATTTAAATCTCGATTACGATTGTAAATGTAATGCTTGGTCAATCCTTAGCATCAGTGAGTTTTCACTGACAGCTCACTCCACGCAAGTTTTCACGGTGATATTTTTACAGAATCGACATTCTGGTTGAACACATATCTTTTTTTGGCTTAAAAATGAATAATTATATCGGGTGTTAAATATAGTCTCGTATTGCCTTCTTGAAACCTCATTGACTTCCGGATGTTCTTTGCTAAATTCTATGAACCATTCTTTGTATAGACGATACATATTCATTATACTTTTAACGTCTTCGTGTAAATATAGCCTCTTAGTCTCTTTTCTCACATAGTGCGACTCCTTTACGGGAAATAGACTGATGTGCGTTATTATACTCTATTCAGTGTCTTCCTTCATCTTACGTGGCCGATCATGTTATGAATACCTCTATTATCTGTGATGTTTGAATCTGCCTTTCCTTTTTCAAGAGCAGTATAAACAAATGTGTCATCAATACTTAATGTATTTAGAAAAAACTTTTTGCAAACCACAACAAGCTCATCACGAAGAGGCAATCTGTATGAAAGTGTATGTGTGCGGTTGTTGCGTCTAGTTAAAGATATTCTTTTGATATCCTTTGATTCAACATATCTTAAAATATAAAGCCATTGGCGTTCATGGTCTCCATTATTCCAGAATTGATTAAAAACAGCCACTCTTTCTTCATCTGTAAATGCCTCATAACATTTTTTCTTACAAGAGCATACTTCACGAATAGTTTTAGCAGGCCGTGGTATTTTCGAGCGAATAGATACGTAAGCTTTTCCTGTATTCTTTAACTTCTTATTTTTCCCATCCCACCAATCGTTTGTATTGCGTTTTCTTTTTCTTGTAAGTGTTTTAGGTGTTTCATTGGAATTCAATTGTGTTGTGTTTAATTGAGTATCCACACTAATTAAATAGTCTGAATATATTGGTGGTTCAAAATTTGCGACATTACATGCACCTAAATCGTGAACAGCTCGCAACGTGGATGTTTCTTGTGTATCTAACTCTAAAAATATTTTTGGGGACTCCTGAGTTTCTACATTCACACTTATAGCTTGTCTCGGCATACCATTTTTACTATTTGCATTATTTAGTGCAGGAGGAGTAGCCATTTTATCAAAAACTTAGATTTATTAGAAATTGCTGAAGGAGTTTACATATTCTCATCAATTAGCTCACCAAATAAAGAGTCTGCTCTTTCATAGCTAGGTAGATATTCAGATACATCTGGTGAAAAGTCTCCATCTACACTGTTATCCGAATTTTCTACGGTGTGATTTTGTATCTTGAGGGAACTTAGATTATGACCAGACTTAACATTGTTTAACTCCAAAGATCCTGAAAAAAAAATGAATTGAATTACATCAAAATCGTAAAAAATAAATTACATTAAACTAATGTTTTACTCATTGAATCGCCTTCATCTGTCTCATTAACATAGCTGTTAATTGGGAACGAAATGTTGGAAGGCCGATTTGTTAAACCGTCGTAAACTCTAAACCAGGTTCTAGGTGAATAAATAATTGATGAGTTAGTTAAAAGTTTAGATTTTTTTAATCGATTGATATGAGGTCTGAAAACGAATACATAATTTTCATAAGTATAGTTAAATGACGGCACAACAAAATAGGTGGAATCGGTTATATCGTGGTTTCGGAGTGAATAGTGTCATATGATAGTATACCAAATTTCTTCTAATTCTGTTAAGCGGTTTCACCGTGAAAGCGTAACAGATAGACTGATTTACTTTCGCATTCATAACATTAGGAAATAAAGATGAATAACCTTCACGAGAAGCACTGATGTGGCTGTTCGAACAAGTATTAATGGAATCGTCCCGATTCTCTGAAATTTCTGATAAATTACTTTCATTTGATACTTCAAGCACGACGTTTTTTTTATTATCGGTGACGTAGGTAAAACTGAAACAAAACACATGTATTAAAATACTTACTTCACTATCCATTGTTCAAATACAACTAGGGTAAGTGCTTGAACTGAGGCTTAGCAATCGAGTACCCTTTAGGTATGGAACCCTCAAAAACTCACCCAATGCCAACGTTGTGTTCTCGCCATTATGTTGCAATATTTTGCAATACCCTTCGTTGATTCTTGATTCAGGCAAATTATTGTCTTCTGCAAAGTAAATAATAGTCTGACATTTTGCGGCAAAGCTATATAAAAGCTCAATCATTAAAGTCGTAGATCGCATAGGCAGACCCCACCGAAGTAGGTACGCGATCACCCCGCGCGGCACCGTGCGCGTCGTCGCGCTGGTCAGCTGTATGAAGTAGGCACGATTCGCTCTTATTAATGTGTATATTGTTAGGTATTTAAGAGAATGTAATCAAACAAATCCATATTTACCTAATAAAATGGGATCGGATGGGACTGACATATGAAAATTGTTAAGCCGTTCTTAACAATTTTCATATGTCAGTGCCAGTATCGTATGTGTCTTTGATTAGGTGATAAACAGAGTGACGTGATCTGGTTTGTTTACATTCTTTAAAATTTCAAAGATGCTATTCTAACAATTATACGTTACAGGGACTGATTTTGAGAGACATATAAAACAGGAGATCAAATATCCGAGATCCGTTTCGTGTGATGGACGTGCCTACTTCACTTATGTTTGTGTGCCGTGTTTTATAAAAAATAGGTACTGCACAAGAGTGAAAATAAATAAAAAGGGACTAAGTTAGGTATGTAGTAGGTACCTACTGAATATGAAAATATGGATATGTAAATAAGTAATTAGGTAAATAATTTATCTTACCTTGCTATCTGGTCCACATGACATTATCAACATCCTTTTTGTTCGTGGGTTTACGTTGCGATAACATAGTTTTCGTTGTTTATCCATTGCACTTGTTAAAAATTATATTATTACAATACATAATTAGGTAATTTTCAACGAAATGCACTCAACAGCGGTTGTCGTTGACCACAAACTCCAAAGCACAACAGACCCCGCCTACCAGCTGCGAGCGAATGAAGTTTATGGTCATTTGCGAACGGCCAAAGAGTTTGTACCACAATAGAAAGAGAGAACGATATCACTTGCGTAGTCTAAAATACGATTACTCGGTTGGCAATCTACGTTTACAATAACAATTAAGACGGAAACAAAATGTAAAGGATATTATCGTACTAGGATGAGTTTGCATCGCCGATCGGCGACGCTGGGGCTCAAGCGGGTTCTTGAAGTGTTCTGCAACTGCACGTTACGGAATTATAGTATTGAAATCTGCACCAGAATAAACGCGCAATGGACAATGCCGTTAAAGTGATGTCTCAGTTGCACCTGATAAGTATGGTAATATACTTTACACAAAGTAAGGCTTAAATTATGGTACGCATATATATACGTATATTGCAGATGTATTTATTTTGGTTTTAAATAAAGAATAAAGCAATAACTTTTCGTAACTTCGTAAATACCTGATATAAAAATCTGGAAAAAATTGAGGTGATGTATTTTTACGAATATCGATTAACATCAAAACCGCCGCAATAGCACTTACACGTTTATTCTACGGGGGCGGCGATATGATTCGTCCATATAAATAATTGTTCTTCCCTCTTCTCGGAATTTTTGCATTTTTTGCGAATACAATTTATTCGCTGGAACAAAATAATTTTCCTTGCAAGGCCTAAGATTTGTGACTATTAAAGCTTTAACAGCAACACTACGTGACTTGAAAGATCAAGGTGAACATTATATAAATTTATATGTATGTACCTGAAAGCGAATATTGGATTGTTAAATCAAAATTTTCCGGTTGTTCTCAGTCTTCCTCCACTTGAAACCCAACATTTTGATTATACGGCGAAGACTGCGCTCAGATCCTTGAAAATTTATATCTTCCCGTAACTTCTGTCATAGTTTTCCAATGGTGGGCATTTCTTTATTGGTGATGTGGAAGTTATGAATACACCTTTTAATAACCCCCTGGTCAAAACTATCCACATCTGTGACAGGATGTTCTCTTGGTGTTTTCATTCCTGGTGTTCTGAATACGATCAGAAATTCTGAACCATTGGCTTCTTTAACGATCCGCCGTACTGCTACTGAGGTGTTAGTCGCCTCCGCTGTGTCTTTATACATTTCCAGCATACTTTTGTCACTACCTAACTCGTTGTTAAAAGCGCTGTTCTTTATAAAACAGTACACTGAATACGCAATTTGCCTTGCCTGTCTATTTAAAACTGTATATTTTATCCTCGGCATTTTTGAAGAGTTCGTGAGTTTACGATTTTAAAACCAAAAAAAAATAAAAAAAATTGTCTAAAACGAGATAACAAAAATAAACTATATTAAAAAAACACTTAACAAATACGAAATAACAAAAATAAACTATTTTAAAATCGAAAACGTAAGTCACTAAAATTGACCAATCATCAAGTCAAGACACTTAGTACCTTAGCTACGGAACTGTGCAGAATATTGCATGGAAAAAATATGTATTATATTTTTATTAACTTTATAATAGAGATCAACTTCAAATAGTATACTCCTTTGACCAATGTCGAGTTGACATCAACGTAACACCTTTCTAGCGGCAATTTTTTTTCTCTTTTATTAAGCTTTGAATATATGTTATAGCCCTTAAAGTAACGAAAATATTTTAGATGTTACTATACGTTGTGACAGTAATGGTGATAATTTTAGTATGACCACATTGGAAGCATCAGATAACGAGTTTCCTGTAGTTAAAAAGTGGTAGTAGTGCGAAGTAGATATACAAATTCTATGTAAATATGTGTAGATGGTAGACTTCAGTCAGATCTTTTCACCCGATTGTCACAGAAAAAGGGTACTATGTATGTCTGTTGATACGCTTGGTAGCCAATACAGCTTTATAGATTTTAACAAAAGAGGTATCCTTTACATCGCGGTTGACTCAGGCAATGACAGGCATAGCCATGGCGTTAGACACCAGTACGTGTAGACCACTTTGTAATCTTAAGTTTTTTGAAGGCCTTGGTCATTTCGGAATTTAAAATAAAGCACTCGAGGAGGCAATTCCAATAATATTACGTACTTTCTTTAAAACGTAAAAAAAAAACCTGAAAGCAATAAACAACAATACTGCATTAGACTGATTTGACTTTCTGTTGCAGTCGGTTTATTTCATTTTTATAAATTTGTTACTCACTCGAATCGATCACTCGCACGAACACGAAGACAGCATCATAGAACCATGTATACAGATTTTGATAGCAGATCTATTTATGTCGGTAGACAGCTATTGACAGAAACTGCTACTGAAAGAAAATAGTTATGTAGCACGTTCTTTCTTCTTTCTAGGTAACAGATTAACTTTCAACTAGAAAAGTATTCCGTGTTTATAATTAATGATAAATACTATCGCAACAAAAACTAACCCGTCTGCAACAAATCCCCGAAAAAGTTCAAAACAAGATCACTTTTCAAGCAGTTTACTTTTCAGGCAGATGTGTTGTTTATTGCAGTAAGATTTTTGTTTCTTTTCTACCTATTAGGTAGTTGGTGCATTTAATTTATGTTGTAATTTGTTATTACTGTTTCATAGTGGTAATTCGAAAATAGACACAGTAACTGCATGGTTACTACTTAAACAAACATGTCGAGTCATCATCATCATTTCAGCCGAAAGACGTCCACTGCTGGACATAGGCCTCCCCCAATTTGACCGGTTCTGTGCTTCCCGCATCCAGCGTATTTCTGTGGCCTTCACCAGTTCATCGAGATGACCAGCTCGATGATGATAATAATTAATATATTTATTTCCAGTTTACAATTTATATTTGGTATAATACAGAGTTATTATACTCATAAAACTCTGACACCCAAGCTAAAATTAAACTTGTGTTAATCATCAGGTTTTCAGGGCTCTCAAGGTGACACAGTAATTCGGAATTTCTCTAAGCGACAGAAAATAAAGATTTTAAATACAAACTAAAATAACTCTATGTATTTTACTGTGTGTACATAAATAATAAAATAAAATAAATAGGAGAAAAACCATTTGTATAGTGTGTGTTGTATGAGTGTGAGTGTGTTATCCATTTTTATAGTGTATGTTGTGTTATGTTATGTAATGTAGTGTTGTATTGTGTTATGTTATTAGTGTTGTGTTGTGATGGAAGGTGGGTGTATTCGAGGATGTGTCGGAGGATTACTTTTTGGGTGAGAGGGGGTGTGGGTTAAATCTACGTCTTGAGAATTTTTTCAACTTCATCATAGCTAAGGGTCATTATTATCCATTTACAGACTTTACCTTTAAAATCAAAATTGAACGTGTAGACATTGCATTGTTTGTTCAATATACGATTACCAAGGATTCTGAAATGACGTTCGGCAAGTTTCGTTCTGTGCGTCTCTATGGTAAACACGTTTGTGGTCCTACGTTTTGTCAAGCGATTAAGATCCAACTGTAAAGAAGCATGTCTGCACAATGTACAGTTTACCACAAAGAGCTGCGTCCCGGTCAAGACCTGACATTCTTTGTACAATTGAGTCGACTATACTGATAGTGACTACTCAACTTAAAAACACTATCGACGAATTAATTATGAAGCAAATTTTTATAAAAAAATAACAACCGATATCGTTAGCGACACCAGTACATCTCCAATAACTAACAAGAAAAGGAGAAAAAAACAAATACTACAAATAACAGCCCCCAGTTAACACCGAAGACTACCAAAATTGAAACTAACTACTTGCCCGCGCAGATGGCTGACAAATCAACACAATATGATACACATTTTATTACGAACCTGCAAGGCGATAAAAATTGTTTCTTAAAAAAAAAAAAAAAAACAAGGATAAGTTATGTATAATTAGCAATAACAAAAGGAATAAATTAAGTAACTTAATTGAGGAGACTTTTTATATGTATGATTACTGCCACTATCTATATCCAGGTGGTGATATTCAACAAATGCTACAGGGCATTGATAATAAAATAAAAAACTTTAGTAAAAATGACTATTGTGTTATTATGGTGGGAGAGATGGACTTCATACGGACTGGAAACTATCATGACATTATATTTCTTATTAGAGAAACCATTGGAAAAATCAATAACACTAATGTGATTATTTGCCTTCCAACCTACAGATGTGGCAATTATACAACTATATATAATACTAGAATAGAAACATTTAATAATCTCCTGTATCTGGACAACTTAACTCACGAATATGCCTATTTACTAGACTCTAATGCAGAATTAACTTACGACTATCAAATGTTTTCTCCGCAACAAGGACACATAAATGGAACAGGAATGATGAATACTTTCACTAATCTCCAGAGGACTATAACTGAAATCGATACTGAAAATAATATGACAACCTCTAATTCTTCTACCTCAGAAATTAAGCATTCAGACACGTTTTTTCTATAATTATTTGATTATTATGCATCAAAACATCGCGGGACTCATCAAAAAGGTGGATCAAGTAACACTACACCTGCGAGAACTATCCGAACAAGGAAACAGTATAGAAATAATTTGCATCACGGAACACTTTATGGAGCGAGGACACGAGGAGCTTCTTTCAATACCTAATTATAAATTAGCCGCTTACTATAAAAGAAGTACAAAAAGAGGGGGAGCCTGTATTTTGGTAAAATTTGGTCTCCAATAGAAAGAACTTGCGAATGTCAGTAAAATGTCAATTGAAGGCGTTGTCGAAGTTTGTGCAATTGAACTAATACCACATAACACAGTCATTATTTGCATATATAGAGTACCAAAGTTAAACAATTTAGAGGTTTTCTATTCAAAATTAAACACTATATTGTCAAAATACTGTTACGACTCGAACAAAAATGTAATTTTATGTGGTGATTTCAACATTAATATTTTAAAACAAGATAATAATAATAATAATAATCGTTTATTTGGACTCAATTAAAAATAGCCTAATACAGTTATATTCATAGGGTACAAATAATGTAAGTGAGTAGACGGCAAAACTTTATAAACTCTGAATTCCAAACTAGGTAAAACCTGTATCTTGGAAATCAGTGCTCTTCCGTGCAAAATTAGGTGTATAAACTTACAAATCACATAGGTACTAAAACTAAAAGACTTAGACTATGAAAGAAAAACTTGACGGGTTAGTGAGCTAAGTGAGTGTAAGTGGTGTGTGTAGTCAGTGTAGTGTAGGTATAGGGTGTGGATTTGTGTGAGATAAATTATCTCTTGAATTTACTAGTTTCCTATTGAAGTACAATCTACGTTTACAAATTAATCAACCAACTAGACTGCAAAGCAATACATGTATTGATAATTTTGCACATTATATTTCACGAAAATGCAGTCATAGTGTCCTTGATCTACATATGTCGGATCACACCGCGCAAACTTTAAAGCTTCCAGTAAAAAAGACATGTTTAATCAAAAGTTGGAATATAAAAGTGCGTGACTACAGTAATGAAAACTTGATGAAATTCAAAGACTGTTTAAAATCAATTTCTTTTTCTGATATTTACCTCACTAAAGACCCTAACGTAGCGTACAACAATTTTTTTGAACTATTCCAATTATTCTATAATTTATGTTTTCCGATTGCGTACAAAAAAATAAAATTAATAAAGAATCCTAATTGGTTAACACCTGGTATTAGACGATGTAGCCATATAAAAAGACGGTTGTTGTGGCACCATAGATTAAATCCATCTAAGATAAATGTGACGAAACTTAAAAATTATTCAAACAGACTTAAGAAAATTATAAAATTGACACAACTGGCAAAGAATAATTATAGAATAGAGACCGCATATAATAAATCGAAAATGACATGGAAAATAATAAATTAAAATAGAAGCAACTCCCCACCAGAGTATATAAAAGAAATAAACTATGACGGAGTTACATTCACTACACCCAAAGACATAGCAGATATTTTTAACGACTACTTCATAAGCCAAGCAGAAAAACTTTCTACTGCTTCGATACAACTGACCACTGACAGTAAAAAAAATTCTCTGCACAGTCAATATTTTTAGCCCCGATTATACCTGACGAAGTAAATAGAATTATAAAAGACTTAAAAATACAAATAGTGTAGGATACGACGAAATTTCAACAAAGGTTCTAAAGTATGTTTCAGAAACAATATCAGATCCTCTCAGCTACATCATTAATTTAAGTATTGAGTCTGGAACCTACCCTGATAAGCTTAAACCCACTGTCATAAAACCTTTATTTAAAAAAGACGATGAGAAAGACATTAAAAATTACAGGCCAATTGCTCTTATTCCGGTAATATCGAAGATATTCGAAAAATGGTTCTGTAAGTCCATAGAAGGATACCTCAACAAACGTAATATACTTGTGAAAGAGCAGAAAGGATTTAGGAAAGATCATTCAATAAATAAATAAATATGGCAATATATGACTTTCTTAATGTTATCATAGCTAACATGAATGAAAGAGTCCCAATATCAGCAATATACATGGATATGACCAAGGCATTTGACTTGGTCAACCATGATATACTGCTGAGCAAGTTAAATGCTTATGGGATAAGGGGTAATGTTTTATCACTCATAAATTCTTACTTAAAAATAGAACACAACATACAGAAATAAGTCGAATTTGTAAATTTAATAAAACCGTTATAAAATACATATCAAAAGAACGAAAAATATCTTATGGAGTGCCCCAAGGCAGTGGGCTAAGGCCTTTATTGTTTCTTATATATATAAATGACTTTCCCCAGAATATAACCTATCCTATGACATTGTTTGCCGACGACAGTACCATAATCGTTAAACTTGACAAAAATAGTAAAGACTATGAAGCTGACATAGTCAATGCATTACAACAAGCCGTTAACTGGCTAGAACACAACAACTTAATTATAAATTTAAAGAAAACAAAAATTATGAATTTTCGTCAAAGAGTACCTAATTCGGAAATAAATGTAAGTTTTTATAGTGAAAAAATTTAAGAAGTTGCAAATACAAAATTTTTAGGGTTAACAATCGACAATCAACTTAATTGGAAGCAACATACTTCAATATTAATTTAAAAAAATAGTAAGTTTGCTTTTGCTTTGTATAAACTAAGGAAAGTAGTCAATCAAGCGGTGGCAGTCACTGCGTACTATGGATATGTCGATTCTATACTACGCTACGGAGTCATGTTTTGGGGTAACTCCTGCAATAAGGGCATGGTGTTCAAATCGCAAAAAAGATGCATTAGAGCTATTACCGGTATAAATACAACTGATAGCTGCAAACCTTATTTTGTATTGCTAAAAATAATGTCTTTACCTTGCTTGTACATATTTGAGACTGCTTTATTTGTTAAGAAGAACATGCATCTATTAAGAAAAGCATCTGAACATCGCTATAAAATGATTAGACAAGTATATAGACATGAATTATGCGTTCGACCATCAAAGACTGCATTGAAGCATAAAAGCACACTCTGCATGGCCCCAACAATATTTAATAAATTACCAAATGGAATTAAGGACTTAAATATTATTCAATTTAAAAACAAATTAAGACATCTATTATTGGAAAAATGTTATTATACTATTGACGAATTCCTTAATGATAAATTGTAAGTTATTTGACATTGATATTTATTTAATTTGGACAATGTATTATTATCTTTATGTCCATTCATTATTTATATGTATACTCAATGGATAAGGTATGGTTGCATTTTTTTTTTCCTGTCATAAGTTATGTTGTGTTTCGTTGTAATTATTTTATCTTAGTGTTGATTATTCTTTTAATAATAATTACCAATTAAGTGAAAGAGTGTACACCTTGAAGGTAGTTTTTTGAGGAACGAATTATTTATTATTAAGATCTCATGTAAAAATGTACCAAAAATCACACCAATAAATGAATTTGAATTTGAAAGTGTTTAAAGGTCATAACCTTAAGGACAGCTCTCTCCAGTTGTATCAAACTTGTCCGCACCGCCCCAGATCGTTATTCGAAATGTTAATATTGACTGGCAAAGGGAGAAATAAACCATGCGTAAGGTATCTGCGTCGGCACTATGCCACAGGCCCTTAAACATGGTAATTAGTTTTCTAACTCTGCCAGACAATGCCCCAATCTGAGCATTCCATAATATGAGGTTATCTATATATTAGTACGCCAAGGTATTGTACACTGGTTTTCCTTGTCAGGGGATTTAAGCGACGAGATTTAAGGGAGAAAGTGATCGGGAGTTGGTTTTATCCATAAAGTTAGACTATTCGCCGATAACCAAGAGATAACAATGCCAAGAAGCATTCTGCTCCCTTTCGGGCTTCATTCCAATTTTCAGCATGAACTCAAAGGGCCGTATCATCACCATGTTGGTATAAATGGAACAATTTGGGAGTACTAAACCACATAGACTGTTTACATGTACAAAACAAAGTGTAGGCCCCAAGATGGAACCTTGAGGCACTCCGAAGGACAATCCACACTCATCACTGACAGATGCGGTGAGTTTTACAGACTACTCACTGCATGATCATGATGATGTCGAGTAATAATGTCTAAATAACACAACAATAAACGTGTGATACCGAGTTGGAAATCACCGAAACTAGATGGAATGCACCACGTTTGGTTAAAATGGCTGTATAGTAGAAGATCTCCATTATACATTTGATAGTCACGCATCCACGAATCGACCTCGGCAAGCTTATCCTTAGATTGACATGTGCAGCTGTTATTTCTTCGTTTATCCACGAACCTCTCTTGAAGAATACCCACCGGTACATTTTGAACGACGGCGACGGGACGTGTGTCGGAAATGTCACCCTTCCGCGACCGGGTGAGTTCATCAGTCATTTCATCTGGTTGTTCTCGTCGAGTACTTGCACTGGCAAAACCAAGTGACCAGGATAATCTACTAGCTACTTGCTCTAAAATACAATCTTGTGCATGCTACAAGTATGTGCTCGACCCAGTTTTCGAAAATTACCATTTCACGTTGTACTGGGATCAGTAAATAATTACTAATAGGACTATTGTCACCAATAAGCCTGATATAGTGGTAATAGATGATTAGCGTTCCGCGTAATAATTGTCAATGCTACTGACCTGCATGACGAGGACCTTGTGAAAGCTGACGAAGAGAAACAAATCAAATACTTCGATTTGGCCCACAAGGTTGTTGATAGTTATGTGAAATGTGGACTCGGCTATCCGTGTGCCGATTTTCGTGACGGCAAAAGGCCTGATGGCCAATAGAACCTCCGGAGATATAAATGGAAGACTTATATCACTGGGGTTTCTCATTAGGGCGGTGGATCAATTGTCGGATTCAGAAGGCAAGTTTCCTCGATACGGCTCACATTGTGAGGAGATCCCTTATCGTCTTCGGAGCTCTTACTACTGCTAGCTACCTTCTCCCGACACTTGTGGATACCTATTTTTATAATAATAAATGCATTTTTTTCAAAACTCTCTTTTTTTAAATAGAAAATAATTTTGTGGAGAAATGAATAAAGGAAACATTAATACATTCACAGCCAATTAAAATCCACATTTTAGCATTGAGAAGCTCGAGATAAACAATTAAACATTAATCAATTAAATAATAACAAATATATCACAATAATGTATGTATTTACTTCGTATAAGAGCTATATTTACTTCATTGACAAGATTCATAATTAAATTAAATCAACAACCTATTACCAACTAGTTTTAATTGCCATTGAAATAAAGAGAACAACGCGTCTTGCAAACTGTCAGGCGGACATATAAAAACAAGTTCTATCGAAACGGGACCTGAAGGTCAATTCTACTAATTAACGAGCAAAGTGAAAAACATCAGACCGGTATGCGATGACATTATAAATAGACAAAAAACTGGTATTCTGCTAATCTTGAAATTAGGTTTGTTGAGATTCCGGTCGCAATATCATCGCAGGATAGTGTCATGGCGGTCAACTTTGTTTTCGTTTACGAAAATAAACATATTTTCATGGTTGAAAATACTCGTATATATGTTGATGATATAATTGTGATACTTAAATTTTTTGTTCTTTATTTTATGATTTTTAAATCTCTTAATTAGTTTGCTTGGTTTTGCACACACTCATAGTATTTTCATTTCCCGTTTGTTATTTGAAAATACAAAATCCTTAAAAGAAATAATCGGATAGAAAGCTTACTTAACTCTAATCGATTTCCACTTTGATTCTCTGACTAAGCAGAAATTTAAAATCTTGAGTTGTTTATCAGAGGTGTTGTGAAGCATTCATTATTTTGTATTTTATTTTGTTACTTACATAATTTTTACAAGTCTTTATTTAGGCTAAATTTTTTTTTTCTTTAGTTTTAAGTTTGCTTGTAGACTGTACATGTACCTAGTGCTTACAAATTAGCATAATTTTAGTTCATGTAGTGTTTACCTTTAAGTAATTGTTACACTGTTCAAAGTTTTACAGTTGTTATTTTTATCAAAATGTTAGTGTAAGCAATTGTTGGTGAACCAAATAAATAAATAAATAAAACTTGGAACGTATTGGTAATTGCGACGCGACGCGGATGATTTAAGATGTCAAGAAGAGACGTCATTAAATTGAATGTCAAACTACAATTTTATATCAATTTTATTATTATTGATTTATGGCTGAAATCTTTGTAACGATTTATTGAATTATCACAGGAAGAAAGAGATTTTCTCGGATATGGTACCTACCTACCTAGCCATTAGAATTTTTTCAGTACCTATCTATCTACATATATTATCCATGAGGAATATCATCGCATAGGAAGAGAACATAGCGTCCAGGATAATTAATATCCACTGTTGTAGTCGTCCTGGTGCGTTAAGTGAAGAGTTGCAGGGAAAATCATACAGATTTAGAAATGCCGCTATGAAGTAAGTATATCGAAAGTATATTATATTATTTCCACATATCTAACAGTTGTTTGCACACAGTTTGGGTTTAGGCCCAAGCTTTCCACTGAAAGCTCAATTCTTGATCTCAAGCAGACTGTCCGATATTACACGGATAAAAATACCTCCATTTATGCCTACTTCCTTGACCTTTCCAAGGCGTTTGACCTTGTGGCCTATGATGTCCTGTGGATCTTTAAATATTGGTACACTAATCAGCTTAATTGTGTTCGATGGGAAGGGTCTCTGTCCGAAACGTACAGGTTGGAGTGTGGGGTGAGACAGGGTGGTTTGACCTCGCCAAAGCTCTTCAACCTGTACATAAACGGACTGATCGCAGGGCTCAGCAGTATGCGTGTCGGATGCTGGATAGAAAACGTTTGTGTAATCAACTTAAGTTATCCAGCCGACATGTTGCTGCTGGGCCCGACGGCCGGCTCGATCGGGGAGCTGTTACGCGTGTGTGCGATATGTCACGAATCGTGGGCTTGATTACAATGTAAAGAAAAGTGTATACATGGTTTTTGAGGCCTCCGGTAGACATGTACACAGCGACCCAGTAGTAATGCTGAACGGGCTGCCACTCAAAAGAGTTAACAAATTTAAATACCTGGGATACTTTCTAATCGGAGCCCTCAAGATAATAATAATAATAATAATAAAGTTTATTAATCAAAAAGTAAGATATAGATAAGTAGATATAGATTGTAAGCGCAGGGCGCTAGCGGTCAGGGCCAACATGCTGAAACATAGGTTTGCTCGTTGTAGTATTGGGGTAAAGATTACGTTGTTTAAAGCGTATTGCCAATCATTCTACACGAGCGGCCTGTGCATTCTCGGGGACTAGAATCAGCCCTCAAGAATACATGTCCCGTGTCACAGAGCGTATCGACTTCCTGAAGCAGAAAGTTTGTGCATGGGCGAGCCGTATTCAGTATAAGCGGCGGGTTGACCGATACACGCAGAATCGCATGTTCCAGACCGATGAGAGGTGGGTATATAGAGCTTGGGAGTGACCTGAACAAAATGTGACAGAGGTGTGCCGCCCAGACGATGTCGCCACGAGTGAATTCTGGCGCAGCGTTTGGTAGGCCCGTCTGTCACTTTGAGGCTGACTGGATGCAGTATGTCGAGCGAGTGTGTGAAACCATACCAGAAATGGAAAAGGTGGTAATCACGCCATTAAATATAGCCAAAGCCTTTCGTCCGTTACCGAATTTAAAATCACCGGGACCGGACGAACTGCACAACTTTTGACTAAAATGGCTAATTAGTTCATACACTTGCCTGGCATCTCAGTTCCAGTCATCCTTAGAGTCTGGGTTGCTACCACAGTTTCTTACAACAGCCGTTACCCACCTGCTCCATAAGTCAGTTAGTCCTGCGAAACCACAGAATTATAGACCGATGACATGTTTGTCGACAGTTTATAAACTTCCTACATCCATTTTGAAAGCGAAAATTAACACACACATATTTTTTTTCAAAGTTCAAAGTTTTTATTAATGCGATTTTTGGTGATACAACAGGGTCTTAAACATATTTTATAGTAGCTCAAAAATCTACCTTAAAAGGCATGCATTGTTAAATTACAATATTAGAGGTTATACATTACATGCAACATAAAGAACTAATTAATGTCCATAAAAAATAAAATTTAAGATTTAATATATTGTAATAAACCCCCTTAATCAAATACTGGGAAATTATTTCCCACTTAGTCTGAAATAACAAAATAATGGGAATTATTTTCCCACTTTATAATATTTTGATATGCAGTAATAAATAACGGGAAATTATTTCCCACCATTATTTCAATTTTATCAAAATTTATGAAATCTACAGACAAAACTTACCTATAAACAAATCTCATTTTTTATTTATCTCTTTAAAAGCTTTCCGTTTGATTAAGGGTTAATGGACATATGTATAAGAATATTACACTAAAATATAAATACAATACATGGTCAGTCACATGAAATTTTGTCAACTAGGAATTCGTCAATGATATAGTAGCACTTGTCTATTAAAAAAAAAAATCATTAAGACACAAACAAAAAGAAAGCGTAGCAGAAAAGTCGCATAGCTACAAAAAAAATGTACCATTAATACAGCTTCAAGTGAATATTCATGCAATTCTTACATTTGTAGTTTTACTTTTAAATATGTGGATAAATCGTATAGACCACCGACGCAAAACAGGTAATGAAAAATCCGTTTAACCTGCTTACTAATGATGATGAAATGGATAGCAGTAGTAGGTAGGTGTAAGCTCACAGACTGTGTGTAGCTGTACCTGATTTATGGATACCCAAATTTTAATTATTTGTGATTGTAAAAACACGAGCCTAGAATGCCTCAAAGCTAGCAGTCATCGAGATGGTTTCCAACATATTAAACGTCATTTAAAAGGATTTTCAACATTTTATGTTAAAAGTAAGATGAACGCCTCACACTTTCGTGATAGCAACATTAAATAAATAAATAAATACTAATGCGACAAGCATATTAAACACACACATATTTATGTTCATACACCTACATTACGAATATTGCTAACATTAAAATGTCAGGCGCTCTTTATTCTAAACGGCCTGTAAACAGAAATAAAGGACTGCTTGGGACTGTTTGTTTCAACGTCGTAAGTCTAGAGGGTAAAAAGATAAAGATATATTAATTAACATGAGGTCAATTAACAAGCCCTTTAAATAACACGAGCTCATTAGTTTTCATGTAAAACATTATTTCACGGTGGGACAAACGTCTGTAGTAACAAGCAGTTTTATACATCTTTATTATAAACTAGTAACTTCAATGTCACCTCACCTTTATTTGGTTTCACACCCTTCATACTATCTGCTATTTCTTGCAGAGTTTTGTCTTTCGTTTCCGGTAAATATTTGTACAAAATAATTAAACTAATTACTGAAACAATACCAAATGCAAGACATGTCCCATGCAATCTAAAATTCCGAATCAATGTAGGACCCAGTTTTAAAAACAGTCCAGTTACCAGTTTTGCAGTTAATGCGATACAACATACTGATAAATTCCTAGACCTTATCGGAATTAACTCACCAAATACTGAAATAGACACTGACAAAGGTCCACAACTTACAGCTATTGAGAAAGCAACAAATAATGAAATTGTAACATATTTGTTTTCCATAATAACATTTAAACTAATTAAATATAAGTATAAAGATAAAATAAATAAAAACATGGCACCTACACTCGACGCTGCTAATAACAATGTGCGTCTTTTAAAACATTTTGATAAAGTGCAACCTCCGTACATACTCAACACTGTGAATCCATCTATTATTAACATTGCGATGTACGCCGTTGATTCACTGTTTGTTATTTTCTTTAATATGTCTATAGCATACACTGCGAAAACTAACTTCCCTGAGCAGACTCCCAAAAAACCAGTTAAAGTGGCTATTAAGGTTGGTTTATAAAATTCTTTAGATTTAATCGTATTAAATAAATCAATCACGCGTTCTCTTGCAGATAGTATTTTACTTCCGCAGCTAACAATATATTCCTTTTGAGAATCTATCAATGCTTCTAATTCTTTCTCTGAATCTTCATCACAACCTCTCAAGAAGCGATGTGATGCTGCACATTCTTCAAACCTTCCTTTGCTTGCCAACCAGTACGGAGACTCAGGCCAAATAAAAACAGTTAGTAAGGTATACATTGAACACACTATACCGAAGAGTGGAATATTCTTCCAGTGAAAGAAGGTGCCTATCGCATTGGAAGCCCAAATGCCCCAATAAAATGTAGCTGTTTTAACTGTTAAAAATATTCCTCTATATTTTGGTGAAATATACTCAGTTAAGATCATAATAGTAATTGTAGTATGAGATGCACTAAATAATCCCTGCATTATTTCACTTATGAATATGTGAGTTATGTTTGAACTACAATATAAAACTATGAACGCAGCCAATGTATCCAAGACCGCGATGATGAAAGGTTTCCTTCCGATGAATCTTGTGACGATCGAGAGGATGATCACGAAGGGAAACCCGCTGAAGCCGTACACGGACGCTAGAAAAAAAAATGGTTTCAATATTTTATAATATTTTATTAGTTTTTAATGTTTCAGAAAGTAATAGAAACTTGCTACGAGGAGACGGTCTTTGAATGACAATGTTCTCGGTCGATTAACACGTGTTTCATGTTCGATATCGATGAAGTTAAAAAGGAACTGCGGAAACTAAAAAAATACTAGAAACACTTGTTGAATGCTATATTCATTGCTCGGTGTCTTCTTATTATTTTTTTTGGTAGGCTCTTTCCTTGGTCGTATCGGATTGCAGTCCTATCGGATCATGAGACTTAATCAAATCAAATCAAATTATTTTATTTACAGATCATACAATCCAATTTGTTAGTTACATACAAATCTTAAACACTAGTGTTAGTACATAATAATATTTGGCAAATTTAGGTCACAATATAATTACTAGCAATGTCAAAACCATTAACAATAATGTCAAAATCACAACCATAACGTAAAAATCACCATTAATAATAATGTCAAAATTATCATCAATAATAATGTCAAAATCGTAACTATAATGTCAAAATCACCATCAATAATGTCAAAATCACTAATAAGACAATAACCAAATATGCAATAATTAACAATAACATTACTTCAAGGCACGATTTGAAGGTAATACCTGTGTGCTGGTCCAGTGCCTGAGTGTTATGCCTTCCATCCTATCAGCCACAGTGACCAGGAGGAACAAAAAAAACTACTAAACTTAATATCTCCTGCACACTTGGCTAGTCTCCGTTAAGATTGATCGCCTTATGTAACATTAGGTCGGAAGGAATATTATTAATATAATATTTGGTAAGGTATTTAATTACTTTTATTCAAACGTATTCAGAGGATCTATTATAGTATTATTGCAACGATGCATTGCCTTTACCTTGTTCAATCAAAACTGACTTTTCAAGAAAAAATATGTGGAGCTAACATTTTAGAAGAGTGACACAGGATACTTTGCATAACAGAAAATATCCATGATTTCTGACCGAATCCCCTTGCGGATGAAATAAATATAAATATTGTAAGTAAACATCCTGAACTTACTGAGCCAAGAAGCCATGTCATCTGTAATTATTTCAGTATTGTTCGCTTCACTCCTTATCTACGGGATAAACATGGTAGGTGCGCTGACGCACAACCCGTATATGAACACAGACGTCCATACTCCGCTGCTGATCAGCAACTAGACATAAAATAATTATATAAATTATTATGAATATTATTCTTCCATATATTTTCGAACGCGAAGGTGTCATCATCATCGAATAATAAATTTGATTATTTAATAAAAAGAGATCTATTTTTGTTAAAAATGTTTTGCCATATTACGTCTTATCTTGACTTTTTTGTTATTCAGTGGCTCTTATTAAACGGTAGGATCTGTGAACGAATTATTAGAACCCTCTTTTTAAGATCATCCTTTCCATACGCCATAATAAATTGTCATTCTTAATTATTGTCTTTAAAACGATTCACATACAAACGCCCATTAAAGTCAGTAATGTTACAATTGAATAAAAATGTTAAACAATACGTCTACCTGGGCCCAATCATTTCCTCTGCACAACTCACATCCAAAGAAAAAAAACAGGAAAACGACATCGTGGAAAAGATACTGGTCTCACTCAAACAAAAAATTCAGTATGACCCACGGTTGCCAAACGTGCTCCCTAACAAAAGAAACATAAAATGATGATAAATGACTTCCCAGAGAAGGAAAGAGGAGAATAGTAAAACCATTTCAAAAATGGGAAGACGAGTTGCAAAGTACTGCGGAGGAGGAAAACTCACGCCACAGTGAGAAAACCCTGGGGGAGGCCTATGCTAAAGAACAAAGCAATCCTGAGATTGCTGATATCCTTTAATTTAAATAAATTGTAAAACTAGTTTCAAGCTTGCTAATATAGGCTATTTGAAATTGACATTGAAAATAACTCATACCATTCACGCCATTTTTACATAATATTCATTCTTCATTTATGAATGAAGAATGATGACCACTATTTATAGAATATAAAATGCACACAACCAGTTCTCAAAGTGAAAGATAATGTATGAAAGAAAATGAATACGATATTACTTTCCCTTGACGCGAATATTTGCATATCTTAATTATGTTCTTCAAACGGCTGATCAAGTTTTCAAAGAAGTAGGTAACTATTTTCTTTGGTTTATAGAAACTTAAACTAAAGATGTACTAACAAGTTTGAATTGAAATGAAAAAAATCAACTGATGTTATTGTCTTTACTGGACTGGTCAACTCTTAGCTGCCTTGGCTGATTAAAATTTTTGAATTGTTCTTTGTTTTATCTTTTTATTACGGACGCTTCTAACATGCACGTCTTTCTACATTGTTCTCACATGTTTAATTTTAACATGAATGATGTAACCAATATTTTTGTAACAATTTATTTAAAAGAGTGTCTGTGGAGTTTCTTGCCCGTTCTTCTCCATATGTACCAATTACGCTTTGGAATGGGCAACTAGCTTCATATCTCTGACTGACCGATTCCTTGACAATTCAAAAGTAAATGGTTTAATTGAAATAAATGCTTTGACTTTGAGTTTATATGTTAACACTTTCCACTCCATCCACTTTTGATAAAGCTCATACACCATGCCGCCATACATATTGGAAGTGAACCCTCCGGGTGTGTCACCGGCATTAAATTTGCGCTCAAGTTAACCATCGCGGTCGCTCAACGGCATTAAGTTTAAAACCGTATTATAAAACACTGTAAAACGAAGTAATATAGTGTTTCTTGGGGGTTTTATCGATACCATAATGTAAAAAAAAAAAAAATTATGGAATATTTATTTTGTAAACATGAACAAAAACTTTTTTGAAAATAAAAATGCTTGGATTTTAAAACCAACGCATACACTAATAAATCTTGTTAAAATATACATGGAATGGGGGAAAAATGGAAAAATCATTTATTTACGTTACAGTCGTCTGTGTTTGGGTCACAGAAATTCATATGAGTACCAAACTATCTTTTAAGATACAGGCTAGTCCTAGTTTAAAAGATAGAGTCTACTATTGCATCATATTGTAAATATTATTTAAAACAATGTATACAGTGCAAAGTGCTATGTTTTTGTGAAATAAATACTTTTTATTATATTATTATTATTATTAAACAATAAAATTGGCTGTGACAGACGGACAGACAGCCAGCCAGCCAGCTAAACAGACAGGCAGACAAACGAGTGATGCTATAAGGGTTCCATGTTTTCATTCGGACGAAAGGAACCCTAAAATAGTACTGTGTCCATATGGGGTATCAAAATAAAGGGCTTAAGGAGACAATTTCAAAATTATAACACTAAGAGGAGGTAAATACAAAATTAAAAAACAAATAAATTATTCAAAACGTACATGCAGTTGGTGGCATCAAATCTGAGCTTCACCTATAATAACTGCCAACAACTGTTTCAGATTGCTTGAATTGATCTTGTTTTGAACATTTTTTTTTTCTTTCATATTTTATTTTTGACACTTAAATACTTTTTAGTGTGCCCATTAAAAAGCGCGCGTGCGAGGGCGTTTATATAAAAAAAAGCCTTCAAAATAATAGTGATACACACATATCTGTGAAAAAATAGTCCACACTTCCTCATAATGTCAACATTGCACAGATTTGCCTGTTTATTTTTGTTTATGTTTATGTTTATTTTTGATCGACTTCGAAAGTTATCTGTCAAATGAGGTTTAGGTACTCCGAAATGGACGCATTTATATTTTAAAACTTGCTTGGATCTGATGGGTTTCGAGGTCGGTTGTTACAGGTTTGTCTCACCTTTTACTAAGTGTTGTGTAAATCATATTAATTATAATAGTTTAATCTTTTGTTTTCTTAAGTTTGCTTGTACCGAATTAAGTTTTTACTGTATTATTTTGTGGATAACGGTGCTGGTTGCGTTATTACCTAAATGTTTTATAATATGTGTAGTATTAAGCATTATTACGCAATTCTTTGTTGTCCCAAAGAAATAAAAATAAAATAAAATAAAATAGTGAGACGCAAGACGATGTCGCTTCAGCACTGAATTTCAAATTCGTCTAACTATAACTTACCTGTTTCAGAAACGGTTTCCAATCTATGTTTTTTTGAAGTTTCGCGTACTGTTCACTGTTTTGCGGAATATCTTTATATTGACACTTTTCCATTGCGTTAAAAATAAATGAATGTTAATGTTTACACAATGTTTCTTTGTATTAACTAATATTTAATTCACCCCGGATTATTTATAACTTATTTTACATAGCGAATTTAAAAATAAAGTTATAATGTTTTATGGTCAATTTCTAATGATCCACTCTTGCGCACTATTGAATGGGTCGCCTTGGTAAATCTGATGTGAATCTTTGTAAATTAATAATGGTATCCTACAGCTGAGGTGATATTTATCGACCGGTTTGGATACTACTGTGACACAACCAGTTATTATAATTGACAGCCCTATTTTTAATTTACTCAAACGATAAAAGAATGTGATTTGGGTTTATAAATGTAAATCTTTGGGGTCTTTATGCATATACATTTCTGAGATATAAGCTATAAACGTGCACGACAGTGTCTTTTAAATGTCACTCATGTGCATTATATTTAAATCTAGAACACCACACAATCTTAACCCTTTACAGTTCTGGAAGAAGACCACGTAGGTTTGATTAAATGTTCGTCTAAAATCGCCATTATTCAGCTGTCGTGCCGATGAGGGCCTTTGCTGTGTAATGAAATAAAGCAACTTCTAGCAGCAGAACCTTTTGGTAACAACATTATGACTTAGTCGAAAATATACACAAATAATACAAGTATACAGCGTTTTGTAGGAAAGTCAAATAAATAAATAGTTATTTATGCTATAAGTGCGGAAGGTAGGTGATTTCCGATGACTGGCAATTTTATTCACAAATTGACTGCTTGGAAAACGCTCTTTTCGAGCAAATGCATTGTAAAATTTAATACTTACTTTTTTGTGCAACTTTTTATTATTTTCGCAAAAGTTTCAAAGCCCTACGCAACCTTACCGCAGTTTGTGATAACAATCTTATTGGGAGATCACAAAGAGGTCTACTAGCGAAATTACACTTAAAATAGCATTAGTAAGAGGACTTTAAGGCTATTTACCCTTATATTATGCCATTGTAAGTCACTTGTAAGTTTGTTTGTCATTATAAAAGTATCAGCAAAAATATGACTAACAAGTCATGTCGAGTCGGATGTACAGTCGACTGTACTTTTAAAAGATGTTCATGTTTTGGTATATTTGGGAGAATTGAAGAAAAAGAGATCTTTGCCAAAGCTTTTAACTGCATTGAAGTTGTAGGAATTAAGCTAATAATCAATATTTGACCGATTGACCCGAGAAGACTAAACACAAATAGAATTAGAAAACTATGGGTGACACCTTTGCCCAGCAGTCGAACAACATAGGATAATCACAAATAAAATATCAATATCACTGCCACATTTAACAAATTTGTTTTAGGTTTAACCTTATAAACCATACATTCGAGCAATGAACTTATAAAAGCTGCATTATTATTTTGTAGGTAGATTGATGGCGGCACCTGTTTTATTCATTATTTACTAGCGACGCTTTTTTTTTTTTTTTCAGTATATTAAATCATCACATGACTTCTCCCGCTCTGGGCAGAGCGAGAGGGTGTGTCAGACTTTTACTGACTAAAACCCACCCGTGTTCCTTCCGTTGCCTGTGTGCCGGGGCCGCGATATCCCTTTCGGACAAACCCGCAACCCCAGCAGGCATTGGTCTTTCGACCCCGTCGGTTGGTGCTGACATCTCTTTGAGGCGCGCGTGGAACACAACGCGCCGTCGACACGGGCCTGGTCCTTATCGGACGGCGAGCTGCCCATTGCTCACCGTCCGCAAGCCCGCGCCTACGGTGGGCGGAAATCGGCTCTCGACTCCCGACGCCCGGGGCGTCTCCTGCGGCGACTAGGGCCGCGAGGGCGTGCAGCTTGCATCTCCCTCGCGCGCTCCGCCTCCTCCTTCGCGAACATAACTGCTTCGCAGAAGGAGGTGACGGCCTCCCATGCACTCTCGCTCCGAACCATGGCCTGAACCAGGGCCGGAATTTACTAGCGACCCGCCCATGCATCGCAGTTTTTACTACGTAACAGAACATCGAGATTCCTTAACTAACTATAAGTTTAATAATAACTTATTATACACATGGACGTTCTGAAATACATTCTCTAAATAATTTTGAAAAATTTCATCAAAATCCGTTGCGTATTTTAGAAGAAAAGCGCGAAAAGCGGCTTTCTTTTATATGAGTAATAAAGAGTATAGATTATATTTATTTATTTATAATAATAAATAGTAATAAAGGAAAAGTTCTTTACTTAACTGGCAAAGGCACTTAAGTACTTTTATTTAAATGTAAGTGAAATATAATTTAGGTTCCATGTCAGTTCATCATAAATATTGCATTGAAAGTGATTATGAATTAAATACTAGAAATTATTTATTTTACTTTTAAGCCGACTATATTTAAATCTATCCTGTCAACTTGCCTGTCTTGTTTTTTATGTCGTCTTAACTTCATCAAAGTTTGAAGTATTATCATGCTAGTAGAAGAAGAATACCACATGACGACAGAAAAACAAAACACAACACTCAATAGTCAATAGTTTATTCCCCCTACATTAATATCCAGCTTGAATATTCCTAAAGTGTTTTCCAGAGGAAACGTTTCGCTCTATTTTCTTTAGTGTGGGAAGCAAAATATTTTATGACGTTCCTAATAGGCCATTAAATGTCCCCACTATTAGACGAATGTGCCCCACAGCGGGGCTGGGGGCATGATGTATAGGCCTCTACGTCTTCCAACATGCAAGGAGTTTCTTTATAGGTTTGGAGAATAGGCAAAATATTATTCTTAAGTGGACAATATTGAGCATTGATGGAAGATTTTCGTTTGTTTCTAGACAAGATTTGTGTTTTTTTTTTGTTTTTATTGTGTTGATTTCTACATACAAATAAACAATAGTGTTCCACGTTTTTTAACTACATTACTAGTATTATTTTAACTAACTAGACTTTTTATTGATTAACTAGATTACTAGTAGTATATTTTAATAGTAACAGATAGCTGGGTACCTGTATTTAAGTCCCTAAAATTACTAACATTCCCATCACTTTATATTTTCGAGGTGGCTGCTATTGTTAACAAACAACGTTGTTTTTGTTTTGCAAACATGTATCTTTTTAACAAAGTGTCCGAAAATAGAAACCGGCCAATCAGGAGACTGTATAAAAATTTGCTAATTGTTAGTGGTTTCTATACCGCCCTATTAAAGAAAAGTATTATATGTATGGCTCCGATCATAGTTAACAAAATACCCGATGTAATAAAAAATGAGACATTTGCACTTTTCAAAAAGAAATTGCCCGATCTATTAGTTAATTAAGGTTATTACTCAATTTGCGATTTTTTTACCGATAAGAATTTAAATTGATAATATGACATTTCTGTACTCCTGACTTGTACTAAATCATTTATTTTTTAATTTAACTCCCTCTACCTTGACGGATTTATAATACCATATTATAAAAAAAAAAAAAAATGTATTGTATTGCATATTTCCAATTATTTACTGAATTTCATCTTGACATGGTAAACTGGTGTTGATTTGATTGAATGTGTTAATAATATACCTATATTAAGTGAGTCTTTATTATTTAAGCTTAAACTTTTTGCATGCCTTTGTTAAGGTAGTTAGTTTATGGATTATTTTAAACATCTGTTACTTGTACCTGAAAGACTTTATTCATTTATTTTTTTGATTTTATTCTAGTCTATTCTACTCACTGTGAAAGTCCAACTGAGGATATTTTCTAAGTTCTTCAAGGAATATTATAAGTTTTATTGCTTTGTACTGTGTAGCGTTGTGAGCGGTCTCTACTGTAAATAGTCAAGTGATGCTAAAATATCACAACTAGTATGTTCCTAACCATATCACATCACGCACCACTGTTGTGGTACAACACCGGTTTGTTAAAGATACTCTAGCGTTTGATCTACAACCAACACTACTAGCGAACAATCCTCTAATTAAAACTATGTGCTCCGAATCTAGGGGCTCTTCGTACGGGCTGAGGGCAGGACCCCTTGCTTAGATCTGCTCGCTACCTACACACGTTACCTATGCACGCTACCGAGGTCTTGCCTTGCAGGCCTGACCTACCTGGGGCCTACCGCCGCAAGTTACCTACGGAGCCTGAGCTGACTACCGACGCTTACAAAGAGGTCTTACAAAGGCCGTCCGGCCTACTGCTGAGCCTGTGCTGAACGTGCTACAAAGGACAGTACCCGGCCTACCTATATGTGCGAGTGCTCAGGACCAGTACCATATCCACGACCTAGCCATGTTCTGCTACCTATCTACCTTAAATATATTTATTAACCTATCTAGCTGTTTTTTTTATTTTATTTAACCTAGATTATATTTTATTAATTTCCCAATATTTACATTAACAAGAAACAATTTATAAACTATCAGACTTAAAATAATAATAATAATATGTACAAGTATATAAGAAAGGGGTGGGGGGGAGCAATCATAGGGCATCAAAAAATTTGTCCGCATCCCTGTCAACTGAAAAAGTGCCTAAAAGGCTGCCAGCATAGCCACGTTGTATGGCAATGCTAATTCTCTGGCCGAAGAATAGGCTAGCCTACTGGTCACATGAAGAGTCGACCAACCGCTTTGAGATGTCTTGAAAGACTAAGTGGGCACTCGGACCCCATGGGCTTAGTGTTTCAACCCCAAACGGCTCAAACATATAAGTCCCAATAAGATTGGAGTATTTGCGCCGTTTGAGGTTTTCCGCACCTGCAGCAGCACCCCCAGCACAGCCCACCGTGCTAGGAAGATGGGATGGCGCCATGGTGTCGACACACGTTGCATCTCACACCAAACCCCTACAAACACCAAAGGCCTACCTACCTTCCAAGACATTATGGTCATTCCGTCTGGTCTCTTCTCATCGTCGCGTGCCAATCCGTTGGGTTCTAGAACAGCTAGCACCCCGACGGTGACAAGAGCACGACGGATGATGTCATTAATGCTAGCGTGCCGTGCTCTCCGGCCTGTGCTCTTATTGCAGGATAGACTATGGTGTCCGAGACAGTCAACTGCTTCACCGCATTATGTGTTGCTATGTTGGGTGACGGTAGCGCTTGAAGCCAAAGGCCAAACTCCCACTCACACACAGCCAGCAGGCGGGCACGCTCAATAGTATTGGTGGACGTATTAATAAGATTGTTCCGTACCAACCTGCAGAGTGGCTCATCCCACTGCCTCTGGGAGGATAGGTTCACGGGCCGATCTGTATTCGGGCAAGCCGCCTTCCAGGCGTTCTCCGCATCGGTCAAGCACGGCAAAAATTTTAATTTTTGGCAAAAAATTTCCCAGTCAACTTTTCAGCGCTATGGATGGAGGACAGGAACGCGGGTAAGCTAATACTTGTAATTTTGCGGACGCCGAAGCCGAAACAGGTAGTGTGGCTTGCAGCCACGCCCAGTCGTCCAAGGCCACATTTGAAATGGATGTTAGGGTGCTACGAATAATTTGGTAAATTTTGTCCAGCTTCCATAAAGGGGAAGAAAAGAAAAATTTGGACCAAAACAGCAGAATCTGATCAGAGTGAAAGCCGAATGTAAGTTAATTTTAGAGAGTCTGTCCGAAATGTCTCAGAGTCTGTGTGAAATTTTTGATTTTTTGTTAATTTCGTTATATATACTACTGCTGTGAATTTTTTCACAAGTCCAAGTACAACCATTTAGCTAGAAGGGGGGGGACACTTGACTCTAACAAAAAAAAATTGTTAATAGCTTAATATTTCGCAAACGGATCCCTGAATACAAAAATGGTTTTCACAAGCTCACAATATTTTTGAACGACCTTTCGATACCCCACAACAAGGGGTAAACGAGGAAAAAAAAAGCATCCCCACTTTACGTGTAGGGGAGGTAGGTACCTACCCGATTTTATTTTACCAATTTGTCGGCATGATTAATATGTATATATATGAGAAATTACAGCTTTCCAGTACTAACCGTCTCTGAGCTAAGCCGCGGACAGACAGACAGACAGACGGACATGGCGAAACTATAAGGGTTCCTTGTTTACTACGGAACCCTAAAAACAGCCTTACGAAAATGGTTGTATTTCTAAATAGTTAAGGTTAACTTTGATTAAAATACAGTTAATTAAAACACCGCTTTCTGTATTATAATAATAATATAGTACACAGTGCCTTATCTATACGTAGCTTGTCATTATTTTAAATACGTTCAGTAAACTTTGTAACCTTAGCTTAGACAACCCCCGATCACCGAATATACCTAGTTAGTGTTAACAAATGAATTACTGATATTAAAGCAGTTTTGATTATGAAAACAAGCTGAGGTTTCCAAGGAATTGCGCGTGGGTGGGTTTTGGCAAAGGGAAATATTCAGCTGATCCTCTTAAAACTAATTGACCTTCTAATAATGAACGAACTTTCTGGCCTTTTCTCGCAGTTGGTCGCCCCGACCAAACGGGTTAGTTTAGGTTAGAACTGTGACTAAACACGCGTCAGGCGAATTGGTCGCAGTAACTAAGCTAGGGCACCACGACCAAATGGGTTAGGTTAGAACCAACCATGGTCAATCATGGAAGGCACATGATCATGGAAGGCGCATAAGATCTCATGATCTCCGGTCCAAATGTGGGAAGGAAACACCGGGGTGTTTTTTAGTCAGTAGGAGTCTGACAGACCCCTTCGCCCACCCCAGGGCGGAGTACATCCATGAGGATTTTCCACCCCGGAACAAAAAAAAATGGTTAGAACCAATGCCCTACATCCGATAAAAAAGCAAAAAGGGAATTATTTAAGGTTAGATTAAACACATACCTTTTGGAAATAACCAACCTTTTCGCGCGACTATTCGCGCCAATTTAAATACCTGCATAATATATTAGTTAGTTGACACACTCGACTTCAGCGAATTCCGTCCCGCATCTCGGGATTCGGACGTACAATATTTTTTTCTCACGAAGCGAATCGCGCTTTACTTGTGGTTATCCTGTATACAAACACGTTGTGAAGGCGTGCGTGAAGATGAGTAGCGTCAGCAAATAACACACACACACACACTTCCGACTTTGCCCGTGTCTTTTATTTATTTATTTATTTAGGGACAATAAACAGCTACAATATGTGTTAGAACAGAGAAATGATAACACAAAATATTAACAATATTGCAGCCCACTACATTATCCGCATATTAACAAAAGAAAATATGATAATGAGTGCCACTAGATAGGTAATAAATAATTACATCACATTAATAAATAATAATTAATTACATCACATTAATAATTATATCACATTAATAATTATATCACATTAATAATTATATCACATTAATAATTATATCACATTAATAATTATATCACATTAATAATAAATAAATAATTACATCACATTAATAATTAATTACATCACAGTCATAAAAATAAATTACATCATGCAAAATAGAGATTCTCATTGATTGCTTGGCAACAGAATAACAATTAAACCTAAAATCAAATAAATAATAGAATAAAGATTAGCTTACATTCCTAATAACATTATTGGCTAATAATAATTTTCATAACATTACATTTAAATTTGGATTTTGAGCATACAAAAATATCAATATTAACAAAATTACAATTATAAGACTCAACCATTCGACGGATAGGGCAGCGCAAACCAGAATTAGTTCGACAGGTATTGACAGCGAATAGGGTACCTGCACGGATACTACGCATTTGAACAGTGCGTGGAACTACATAACATAGTTTGCTCGTGAGATCGATACAATCAAAATCACCACGAACAATACCATACAGTACAGAAGCCTCTAGATACTTACGTCTAGATTCTAGGTTAACCTGCTTATATTTATCAAGTAATTGTGAGTACGACAAATAAGTTTTGTGGCATCTGTAATGCATGGCTCGTAGAAACTTACGCTGGACTTTTTCAATCTCGTCTATGTATTTCTGGTAAAACGGGTTCCAGATAGGGACGGCATATTCTAATTGTGATCGTATAAGGGTCTTATATAGGTAAAGGTATGTGGAGATCCGCTTGAACTCAGTGGACGATCTCATGACGAAACCATACATCTTAAATGCTTTATTAACAATTTTATCTACATGCAGGTTTAGGGACAACTTATCATCAAATAACACACCAAGATCTCTCACAGTAGATACATTACTGAGTGTTGTGTCATGCAATGAGTATTTAAAGTTAATAACTATTTTATTCTTTGTAAAATTGATACAATTGCACTTGGAGAGACTAAGGTGTAGTTTATTGTTTAGACAGTAGTCAGTGAGACTGTCCAGATCTTGTTGAAAAAGTCGACAATCCTCTACAGTCTGTATAGACCTATAAGCTTTTAGATCATCAGCGTATACAAGAAACTTAGTATTTTTAAAACATTTGTCTATGTCATTAATGTATAGAATAAACAATAGTGGTCCCAAGATTGAACCTTGTGGAACACCCGAGGTTATATGCACTGCATCAGACTGATGACCATTAACGACAACCTTTTGTGTTCTATTTTTAATATAGGATGAGAACCAACGAAGCAAATTACCCCGTATACCATTAAACGCAATCTTATTCAATAGGATTTCATGGTCGACCCTGTCAAAAGCTTTTTGGAAATCTGTATAGACTGCGTCAACTTGCAAACGCCTGTCCATGTTTTCAAAAAGATAATTGGAAAAAATTAATAAATTTGAAACAGTCGAACGTCGCTTAACAAACCCATGTTGCTCTGGGATGATAACACTGTGCAAAGTTGGATAAATTTCATTGTGTACGAGTCTCTCAAAAAGTTTTGACAAGGTCGACAGAATCGAGATAGGCCGGTATTGCTCCACGTCATGTTTTGAGCCATTCTTGTGTACTGGCGTGATATTAGCCCGTTTCCATTCATCCGGGAAAACACCCTCGCTTAAACATTTATTGTAAATAATAAAGAGTGGCTTACAGATACTGCCAGCAGTGACCTTAAAGAACAGAGCTGGGTATCCATCGGGACCTGCTCCCTTGGATGGATCCAGTAATTTTAATTCTCTAATTATTTTGTCTTCTTCAATATGTAAGTTATCGATCAAGCTAACATTGGCATTACAGTGTGTAGGCGGGGTCCAGGCGGACAATGAGGGTGAACTAGGTTCAAACACAGACTGGAAAAAGTGTGAAAACATATCACAAATTTCTTCTGGGGCACTTGACTTAATATTTTGATAGTGCATAGTGGATGGAATACCTGATTTATTTTTGCGATTTGATATATATGTCCAGAAGTACTTAATGTTTGTGGTAAGTTTATCTTCAACTGATTTAATATAGCTTGAGTAGCAGGTCTTACAGGCTTCCTTAAAGGTTACTCTGTATTCTGAAAACTCAATGTAGTCTTTGATGTTCTTAAATTTTTTCCATTTAATCCAAAGCCGTTGTTTTCTCTTGAAAGTTTTAATTAACTGTGCTGAGAACCAAACCGGAAAATCAAGTGTCCGGGACTTAACACGCGGTACATTGCGTTCAATAACGCCACCGAGAACATCATAAAAGCGTTGCACGGCCTCCTGCGAAGGAAGGAGCTCCAGCAGGTTCACCCAATCAACCTCACTGAATTGCTCATTAATCTCGTCATAGTTAGCTTTGCGAAAGTCATATTTACTCAACGGTTTTCTTTTCAGAGCTTGTGTAGATATACTTGTGGGGGCTGTAGCAACGAACGGAGGATGATGTGTGTCAATAGGTAGCAATGAGTCTAAAGGAGGGCTAACAGTACTAGTGGTGTTAGAAATAAACAAATCTAAGATTTTCCCATTAGCACTAGGTATATTATTAAATTGGTATGCATTCAGGGTTGACATGAGCTGTGCCAATTGTGAACATACGGGGGACGTTCCAGAGCATGACATACCAGTATGCCCATGCGACCCGGCAGACTGTCCGACCTTCCATATAATTTCGGGACGATTATAATCACCTACAATAAATATATTTTCGACATAAGGTTCATTTAACATGTCCTGCAATGTATCAAGGTGAGATGTATATACATCGGTAGTCGCCCAAGGTGGTATGTATACAGCACTAACTACATGCATTTTCGAGCTATTGCCCTTGCTCGGAATACCAATCGTAAGATGCTCAGTGCACGTCGGTCGACCAGAAATGTCAAGTAAACATGACCAGAGTCCACGCAACACCGCGACCAGAACCCCACCACCATCACGTTTACAAGTTGTGTCGCGATCTCGATCACAGCGGTACACAACGTATCGAGGATCCACAAACTCACAGCTAGCAATCTCGGGTATAAGCCACGTCTCAGTCAATATGATTACGTCGTAGGAAAACGACAGAATACTCAAATACAAGGCATGCAATTTGGTTCTCACCCCTCTGCAATTTTGGTAGTAAATAGTTATGTCGTTATTATCCATTAAACAAAAATCTTAACATACATTTGTATAAGGCAGCAAGTATTGTGCACATAGGGTTCAGCCGTAGTATAAAATGATAGCAGGTTGTGAACATATTGATATATAGATTTACCATGTCGTACTCACAAAGGAAGATCAGCATAATGATGGCAAAAAAATACAATTTAAAGGAATGCAAATAACAGTACATTTTGGAATAACACTGGATAGCAAATAATTTCGCTAGTAAATAGTTGGAAAATGATAAAATTAAAACAATGAAAGGAACATGCAACACAATAAAATTATAACGATAGTAATAAAGCTTAGGTAATAAATACACGAAATTAAGCAAAAAATACTCCATGGTTATGGCGGTGAAGACGATAAAGAGGAAGCAGCTAATCACTTGTCTTCTTTGTAATTTTAATTTTACTAATATCACCGTCTCCACGTATCGCAAAGGCGGTTGCACCATCACGCTCGCGTACCAGTATGGTCCCATTTCTAATCCATACGTATTTATGATTATGGGTGTTTGCAGCTTCTCGGGTTCTACGAAACAACTGCTTTCTCTTTAAAGTTAAATGCTCATTAATATAAATAGATGTGGAAGTACCGGAGATCCCAATTTGATCAGTTTTTAACACGTTAACTTTACGATACGCGCTGAGCAAATTGTCCCTCTGTAGGCGAGAGGTGAACTTTAAAATAATATTCTTAGGTCTTGTGCTCTGTTGATGAGCATGAGGGACCCTATGTACAGCAACAATGCCATTGAGCAATATTGGAGATTTAAGGACGTTCCCTATGGCTTCAATGATGGAAGGTAAGTTTTCATTACGCCTTTCAGGCAGGTTACATATTTCGACATTACATTGACGAGCCTGCTGCTCAAGAACGTCAATCTTAGTCTCCAGGTTAGAAATTGTTGATTCAAGCTCAACTGACGATGCGTTACAGCTCAAATCATCAACACGCTTTTTGAGGGTGTCGTGCTCTGCCGACTGGCTCTGAGAACTGGTTTGCAGATCGATAACGTCATCACGAAGGGTGGACACTTGTTGTTTCAATAGGGTTTGCTCTGTACGTAGCACTTGCATATCTTTCTGGATGCCAGTCAAGGTGGACCTGATATCATCACGTATTTGCAGCATATCCTTGTTCATATCACTTCGCCATTGGCTAAGAGTTGCCTGTAGGTTTGTTGAAAATGCCGCAAAGTCTGTGGAGTTTGACAGCCGCGACGATGTTTCTGTGATCAGTGTCCTATTACCGTCAAGACCGGTGGACGAACTGAGATGACTGTGGTCTAAGTTATCACAGGACATATCCATGGTGTGGTCAGCTGGAAGCTCAGTGTAGCTGCGTACGGGAGTGTTTATGTTCGACCTGGCCCGCCTAGTTACATTACAACATGAAGGACACCTCCAAGTAGCCTTGTATTCGTCTTTTAAAGCTACGAACTGACTCGAAGTCAAACTTAGGCACTCGCAGTGGTATTTCCCACCACATTCAGAGCACTGAAGAATAGTATTTGACGAAGTCGAGGTATCATTACAGCATTCCATCTTGACTTGATTGAAGTCGCTTTGAGTACTAAGTCCGTTGAATTGTAAGTTCAGTAATTGTTTGTTCAACGTGCAACTAGAGCCCTCTATCCTAATATACAGCAACGAAGTTCCCTATCGATCGCTAGATTTCAGTCGAATAATCACCGTACCGTAGCAAGCGCAGTTGACTCCGCGATTCCCCGGTAAACCAATAGATGGCGCTGACAGTAACTACAGAATGATAGTGATAACTGATAAGTCTTGTCAATGACTTTGCAGTTTTGAGTGTGTCGTTGGGTTTTAAAACAAAAGAACAATCACTTCACCGCAATACTGTATAGACACTGGAGATGCCTGGCAAGGGTGCCCTTAATGCAACACTAGCAATTTACTGTCCAAATTACGCTTGTTTTCCAGCTAAGGAAGGCTGCACACAGTTATTCACTTCACACAGTCAAGTTCTCTTCTAAGGTAAATTATTACACGGTTAACAGAATATTACACTAAGCAATGCCTAACCTTTGAGTAAAAGCTAAGAAATACTAGTATTATGTACTTATACTATTTTATAAAAATATTCTAAACGGAGCGATGTAAAAAGTAAACAGGTTGGAGCGCCCTCTAGTGGCAGTGTGTCTCTGACTGTACCGAGAGGTTCTGCGCTTATACACATATTCACATCTTGTTTGTACACTTGGTAACCACAAGTAAAGCGCGCGTCGCTTCGTGAGATAAAGAATACTCAGCAGTGACGGCTGGTTAAAAAATTGTTAATCTTTTTTTCTGCCCTCACGTCCGCTTTATTAGGGGCCACAACCTAAACTCTACAAAACAATCCGTAGGCTGTATACAATACATATTGATACAGCAAACAATAAAATATTCATCGTTGAATGTCAAAGTTGCTCACCTACATTATTAACTAGGCTATTATAGACCGAGTTCCAAACGTCGCCATCTGAAGACGTACGAAGGCTTTCGTTATCGTATTTTCATTATTAGTTAAACATAATGTTGTTTTTTCTATTATGTGATTTTTTATATAGTATTTATAACATCCAGGGCATAATTTACATTTAGCCGAAACATCATCCTACGACCTTAAAAAAAAAATCATACTACACTCGAACTAATTTTTACTGATAGCACAAGCAATTTGCTGTTCAATAATACACTCTAGCTAGATACTAGTAAAACTTTTATTCCCACTTTCGCAAGTAATACACAAAATACTTTGATTGAATGACTTAGATACATAAATTGGCCGGGACGAATAAAATATTTCTTCGAATGCGGATCCGGCATGTGTAGTCCCATATTACTGTTACCGCAAAAATGGTGCGGGATCCCGCGTATGCCGGATTGGATTCCCTAGTGGTAACAGGGCTTTATTGTTAACATTATTTTGTTGGGTTTTTATGACGTTGTTGATTCTTGAAAACTCATGAATATGAAACCATCGTCCCTGAATATTTAAATAAGGGCTATTTATACCGTTGACGTAGGTTTGGACCTGGAATTACAAAAATATAAAATTAAATCATTCAAGATCATGTCGTAAACCTTTTCGACTCGAATAATGACCGTTATTAAAATTAAAATAAGACAATGATCCGTTACTGTTGTATTACTTAAAAAGGACTTACATTAGTAAGTACGTAACTCTTCTTGAAAATATTCGCATTCAAGTTAGTATAGGACGACACATGCACTCGTGCAACGAAATGGACAACACTTACAATTATTGATATAAATATTATCATTAATGATATTTTTTAAGTGATTATTAAAGAGCAAAAGCAACATTTGGATACTAAGAAATAAATTACATAAAAAATTTGATGGAAAGGTGTCACTATACGGAAATTCCGGATAACAGTGAAACTGTCATTAAACAAAATACATTTAATAGAATGGCAATCTTTTTTGAAACAGGTAAGAAATATAATATTAATCTTTGTAATATTGCTGAAGTTTCCATCGCCATGGCCATCCCACTTCCGGAAAATGCTGGTTGTGATTGTGGTAAATTTAAATTAATCATTAATCTACAGTCTGCAGAATTTATCCACTACAAGATATTTTAGTGCTCTCTTTGTGTACTCGTATGTACACACTGCAACAAAATTTTATGAAAACTTTAGTTTCTGTAATCATAATCAGGTACTGTGAAAACTATAAAAAAATGGAACTGATGTTAAATTTACAATAATACAATTACTAGTTAGCCATATTTCATATTTCCATACAGTAATAATGCCAAATTAATCAGAAAACCGAAATATTATATTTGACATCTATTTGCGACTTTGCCCACTTCATAACGCTCAATCTGACTTATAAAATGATCAGTAAGTACCTATACAAAGTGCTTCTTAACATCGGGTGGACCTACATATTTACCAATTCCTCACAAAAATCAACAGATGCTCATACCTAGAAATTACACTCGGGCGTCGTCCTCGAGGTTATTCATTTACATATAATAATAATTGTCACTGGTCATGCACATAAGAGAAGTATAAATATTTTATTCTATTTTTAATTAAGGCACCCTAATTTGACACAAGATTGTTTTTATGTGGATACTTCGTCCAGTTCCGCTGTCAGACCATTGGCGCCAGGGATTTAGTTTAGAGTATAAGGTCCTGTGGTTCATCGATGTATTTTCGGGACACTATAGAACATTGGGGTGGAATTACCTAATAATCTCTTCGTAATCGGCGCTCGTATAATTATGATAGAATTTCACGTACAGGTCACTGCGTTGAATCATTAATTATATATTTCTCCGCCAACAGAATGATGTAAACATTCTATCGGTCCATCCTGCGGTTTGCAAAGCTTAAAGAGGATACTTTAAAGTGACTACCCAATCCGAAATCCAGACATAATTTAAAAGGTTGCGATTTTTGCCTTTGAGTGTGGTCACAACTTTCAGAGAGATCCTCAACTGAGTTTTAATTAAAAAGTGAGTTTTAATAAATAATGAGAACGTTCGTGTGTTAACTGAGATGAACAATTCACGATTATGTTCACAAGCCGTCATGATCGGTGCAGATTCTATATGGCGGACCTGAATCTGGCATCAGTTCGATCTGGTCAGTCTGTTGTCAATATGATTGAGACATTACAC
This sequence comes from Agrochola lota, assembly GCA_947364205.1. Classification (NCBI taxonomy): domain Eukaryota; kingdom Metazoa; phylum Arthropoda; class Insecta; order Lepidoptera; family Noctuidae; genus Agrochola; species Agrochola lota. Next base: position 1,052,755 of record OX376227.1, read on the forward strand.
GATCAATCTGACATCGGACTCTCCTTAGGTTTCCCTGTGGTTGCACTACCACGGTCTTAACATATTTGACTAACAGTAAGATAGCCGCAGTCACACAAATAAAGTGCCATTGCGAAAATTGACTGCATAAAAATAATTACTTTTTGGGGTTTTGTACCGTCCGTCCGTCTGTCTGTCAGCGGGATGTAGCTCATGAACCGTTATAAGTAGACAGTTGAACACTGATTATGTATTTCAGCTTCACTGTACTTTATCGACCGCGCACGCGAAGTTCATATTTTTTATGCGTATAACACTTTTGCAAAATGGAAGAGCTCATGGCTAAGTAATAACAGCCGCACGGTTCGATCCATCAGGTTAAGCTACGTTTGCCGGGGTTGGTCTGTGAATGGGTGACCATCTTAACATACTGAAACTCCTCCGTGCCTCGGAAAGAACGTTATGCCGTTGGTCCCGGCTGTCATTCGTGGATCTTTGACAGTCGTTATGGGTCGTCAGGAGCCCGAAAGTCTGACAACCAGTCTAACCAAGGGGCATCGTATTACCCAGTTAATGGGTTGTGAAAGTCAGAGAGGCTCAGTCTCTACATGTAATATACTGGTATTCAGCTGCATGCAGTTAGACTGGAAACTGGGGTTCTGGAGGTCAGATAGGCAGTCGCTCCATGTAAAATACAGTATTCAGCTGCATCCGGTTAGACTAGAAGCCGGCCTCAACTTTGTTGGGAAAAGACTAGGCAGATTGATTGACTTTTGCAAAATGACTCAACTAGCAAATGCCTAGTTTTTGAAGAAAAAAAATCCTTGAGTTTAATAAAATTTAACTTATTTACGTAAAAACATTGGCATTGTACCACAGATAATATAGGAATTCAACTCCTAGGTTGTTCCGTTTTACGTTCAGACAAAGTGACAGCAGATATATTTTTTAATTAATTTTTAAATAGCTGCTACAAAGTTTGGTCCGTTTTCTGACCGACAAAATCGTTGAAAGCTAGTCTCTTCCGCGTCGATGGTGGGATAGGTGCCCAAAACATGATTTCTTGTAGACATATCTAGCTGTCGAAATGCGGCCTTAAAAAGTCTCTCTCGTGTTCCGAGTTGAGCTCCACGATTACTGACAAATGCTTACACTGACTGGATAGGTCCACTCAAATCTGTGTGGTTCTTTTCTCATAAGACCATTTGAGACACTAACCTACATGGTTCTCATATGGCTTGACCAAGATTATATCTGGACTTTAAAAGAGACTGTGACCTCGGAGTTTGTTTCGGCCTTTCTTCTCAGAGTAGTCGGATAGGAAATGCTGAACTCAAGTAGCAATTTTTTTTTTTTTAATATGACGTGTAAACATGATTCCTATATCCTATTTACAGAATAAACAATTTCATTTCAAAGACTGGCTTATCTAACCTAGAAACATACACATACACCACCACGCCTGTACTCCCCAAAGGGTGCGGCAGAGGTGTGCCTATAGTACCTACACTCACATTTTGCTAGTTATGTATATGTCCCATGCAATAGGGAGTAAGCCTATTGGCATAAATCCTACCACGACCTACCTAGATACCTACGTCTTAAAACCGATAGACACGTCGAAAACGATAGACATCCAGCTAGACTGCACGTGGGTGTTCTGCCAGACCTTTACGTCATAAAATAGCCTCCTTCCCCTTTCTCTTAATGCCAACGTCAATCATTTGCTATTCTTAACAAAACTCCATTAGACCAGCTTTTCTGATCTTCCATTTTTGAAGACCATTACATTAACTGCCATTTACTAAAAGAAATGCGAAGTTAATATCCTATGAGATATTTTCAAAAGGTTAAGTAAGCATATTCAATTTTGCGAGATAACAAGATAATGGCACAGTTTTCATTGAAAAAGTTCAGATAACAATCTGCGAACTTTACGAGTTTATTAATGTAATTTAAATAAAATAACAAACTTTTTAATATAGTTTATTTTTTGCGTGTACATCGATTCTTTATTGGGGCAAGTTTATCAGTGTTTAAGGTGTTGCGATTAGAGTTTAAATTGGAATAGCTATGAAATCTTATTTATAGACACCATTTAAAAGAATTCATCGTTAAAATCAGTCTTATATACATATTATGCTTATTAGGTATTTTTTGCCTCGTATTCACTTTATTATCATCAAACGAGCTCTCTTTATTGACCCGATATCTCCACATAAGCCTTTAAGTCGGACACCCTACGTTACGTTTATGTCAACAAAAACAATAAATTACCAACCTGAGATTATGTACTAAGTACTTGTGTTTATTCAATCACATCTCAGGAAGGGGTTAACCGTTACTTAGCAACTACTTTGACTTACCTTTATTCCTGTCATTGTCGTATCAAATCAAATAATTTCAAATCAAATAATTTATTTGCATAATACATGTTAAAAAGGTGTTACAGGTATAAAAGATACATTGTATTATAACCTAATAAGGTGTGCAAATTACAACTGTCAACCTACAAGTGTAAGATAGAGACGGGAACATGTCGTAACCGAAGCACGCACTAAGTGACGTTTAGATATCTCGGCCTGTCTTTCAACATCTAAAGCCTAATTAAACCTTGGAACGGAAAAATAATCTTTGTTCCCGCGTTGTTCTTGGTAACTTTAGAAGAATCATTGTGCTTCGTAAGCGTATTTTTGTGAAGATCCTTCAGCGGCTTAATACTTTATCCTGACTGTGTCAAGGCTGCTTGTCCATCAATTAGCTCGTATTAATTAATTATTTGGCACTAGCCCCGATTTTAGCTACTTAGGAAATCGAACTTTCATCGAATGAATAAAAGCATTATGAATCTTATGTTTTTTCGTTTACGTTTTTATGTTGTTATCTATTTACCTTATAAAAATATACTAGAAAGAGTACCGAAATTTGTTTTATTTTTGGACTAACGTATGTGGACGAGAATTATTTTATGGTAAAAAAGTTTTGTTAGCATCATACGAGGTTCACTTCATTTGTGTAGGTAATCTTGTGCAATAAAATAAAAATGTCAAATTAATAATTACGTATTAGAAAAATACGCAAAAGACATACAATATTAATGTATTATATTCAAAAATGAACACTATAAAATAACTTAAAGGGTAATAAAAATCTACGCTTAACCAGTTCAAAAAGACGTTAGGACAGTAAATCTTTCTTAATTAACTGATTAATTTAGCAATAAAAAATATTCTTTGCTATATCATTTCCATTATCACCTACACGAATAGCAAAATTTTCCAATGATTTATACAAGACCGATTAATAATGACAAAAGCCCCTTTAAACGAGGCATAATCTTTGACCACAAAGGATTATGAGTAAAATCTTTTAATGACATGTACTGGATTGACATTACTACCGAGAAATTAACGGGCCCGTAATTGCTGAAGTTATTTTGATATTGGAGGTTGCAGATTTTGTAACAAATATTTCTAACTGACTTCAGAAAAAGGAGAAATTTCTCAATTCTGTTTTTTTTTTTTCCGCCAAACTTTGCAAAAAGTTGTCTATAACTAAGTGACATACGTTTACATAGAAAAACGATGATTCATTAATTTTATTTATACGTAAACTGTATATTTTTACAATAAATCAATGAACTGTTTCAAACACAAACAAAAAACCTGTAAACAAATAAGGTAATGACACAAAGTTTCCGAGTTCGTCGCACCCAACACTTAGGGAGTTTACAAAACTCGTAATTACATTACAAAAGTGATTCAAGTTACTGAGACTGTGGTAGGGGCTTCCGAAATACAACACAGTTTTTGTTACCAGCTGTGTGAGCAGCCAATATGTTCGTAGTCATAGTCTGTTGCGGTGATTTGGTCATTTAAAAACAGACTGTTACTCAGTTTAAAAATCATTGTGTCTATAACTAATGCTCACGTAGACGTGTCGACGGCTGCAGTTGCCTCTGCCCCGTTGACGTGTGCCAATCGGGTGTATGAGCACTATTGTATTCGAAATTAGCACTATAAGAACTTAGAACTTCTTTTGGAACTTATCTACTCCTATAATTGGTTGAACACAAACACTTACAGGTATAGGTGCCTACTTAATTAAACACAATTTAACTGCCGTATCATAAAATAATAAAGGTAAGTATTTAAATTACTGATTAGCTATTTGTTATAATGAAGATGATTTACCGCTTAACTTGTCGCTGTTTAGTAGATTTTATTACTTACTTTCATGACTTAATTTTAAATATATAAACAGTAGCAGGTATATTTTTATTGTGTTTTTTTAAATAAATATATATTTCACTAAATATACTTAAATACGTTTATATTTATCATAATAGTATATATTACCTACCGTTAAAGTATGCCTTCGTCATTTTCAATTTAGCAGGAAGATTTTGATGATTTTGTGTTGGGAAATAATGGCATGGGCAATTTTTACCTACGATCATTTATGTAAATTAACAGTTACGTAACTTTACAATAAGCCAAATAGTTCCTAAGCAAAACATAGTATTAAACGTAAATAAGTAGGTTACTGTAGTTCCATAAAGTTATTTATGTATGACGTGTATTTTGTACTTAAAATACAAATATCCATGATGAAAAGTAGCCATGTGCTTCTCCAGGTCCCAGGCTAGCTATTTGTCTTGCATATCAGTTTAATGGTTTAGGCCTAAAAAGGTAACATACTGACTGACAGAGGAACTTCTGAATTTATAATATTAATATGGAGTATATATGTTTATTATTCTATTGTGTTCCACGTCTATATAGCTGACACACAGAAGTGAATTTTACTACATTATAATCTTTAAATAAATGAGAATTAGAAATAGGAAGCATTAGCTAAGCCTCAGTCCAAGGTCAGTTCGGATGGATCACACGTTCACGTCCATGTAACCACTAGATGTATTACTCTGTCTCCACGCCAAACGACGATCCAATACTGGCGGCATTAGGACTGGGTAGGAAGCCCGTGTTTTGGAAATTAGTTGGATTTTTGCAGAAGGATTCTTTAGTGAAGATTTTAAATAGGAAACATAGAAAAAGTGGTTCAAAACTAGTACATTATAAACGCAACGTAGCTTGCATGTGCCGCTTTCCCAGAAATTTGGGTATATCCATGATAGATAGGATACATTTTCCATTTTTCCCTCTTAAGTAAGAAAGATATAAAATAAAACATAATATAACATCACACCTTGCTACCCCGCAGGGTTGGGCAGAGGTGTATATACATAGACCACAGAAAGTTATATCTAAGTATTTTATTTATTTAGGTAAGCTAACAAATACTTTGCACGATATATTTACAATAAATTGCTTGATTATTTATTATACATTTATAAGTGCGACAATAACTTACAGACTATCACCACATTTACCATAATATATGGTTATAAAACATATTATTAACTAAAAACATTTATTATTATTATATTAATAAGAATTGGTTAATCGTGTAACAAAAATAATAATAACAATTTAAATGTTATTATAAATTACCTTAATGCGAATTGAACATCGAAGAAATAATACGCAAAATGCCATATTATGTATGCTGTGTAGCTAAACAAGATTATTATTTATTTATTCATACATACAGTCTAAATACACTTCCACGTTTGTTTTGTACCATTAAACAGGAAAATAGTTTGTAAAGTAGTTAACAACCTAAAGAATATATCGTTTCTTGATCTAAAAATAAAAGAACACGTTCAATAAATTATTATGCTAATTAATTACCCGTTTTAGTAATGGCAATGTTGTATGATATAAAATGTATAGTGTTTTTCGTACCTACTTATTACTTTGTCTGTATCTTATCTTCTAGCGACCCGCAGCTGCTTCGCACAGCTTTTACGACTTGGCCAACCATCGACATATCTTTATTATGTGTAAGTTTATCATTATTGTATCATACAGATAAACCTCCCGGAATAAATTCTCTTATGACGGTGATGACCGCATCTACATGTGTAGCGTAGTTTAGAAGAACAACGTGGTAATTCAGACAGGAAAAGCGACTTCAAAATAGACTAAGATTAAACCACATGATTATAGAAACGGACTCTGTAACCAAGCTCATTATTACTGGCCTCTGCTCGACAATGCCGTTTGCCAAACATGGGTCAGTTGAACCAAAGTAATGAAGAGCGAAAGACTGACAACACTACCAAAAAAAAAATTGATGATTATCTGAAAATTACATAGCAACTGTTAAAATGTTTCAGGAAACCAAAACCAAACCTTACTTACATCTTTAAAACCTGGGCGGAGTTGTGAAGCAAACATATACTTACTTCATAGACAACCATTTTTATTAAGCCTATAATTTATTACTTACAATGTTAGAAATAATTATACCAGGATATTACAGGTAAACAGGAATTCTACACTTCTAGGGTAGAATGCAGCCTCTAGGCACGGCTATGACCTGATTACCCAGATCCGAAGCTGCGACCCTGAATATACTCACTGTACCGACACCCGATCAATGCAACTGTTTTCCTGTTATAGGAAACATTATTTACTCTAAGTAGATATTTGGCTACCGGCTGTTGATTAGTCTTTAGGAAAGTGATGTTTGTTCTGGTTAAGATTTGGATCGGAAAACGTTTTTCGAGATCATTTGTGACAGGTTAAAATATCAGTGATTTATCTACATAAAACATACCTTTTTACAATACCTAATTATAGATAGGGATTCGGTATCAAAAGTTTAATACGAAAAAAATGGGTGCTTTTATAAAAAATATCCCGTCACTTTAGAAAATGCCATTGTAAAAGAAAACTCCAAAAAGAATACCTCCAGTTAAGAATCTGAGTAAAATCTGTAATGTGTGCCATATGATTGCTTAAAACCTTCAGCATTGGTGTCATTGCCCCCAAATGTGTCATCAAAATGTCGTATTATGCGAATATGCATTTACATAATGTTCCAATAATATGGTCCTGACTAACTTTTTTTATTAAACAATAAATCATAATACCTTTACAATTATTTGCTCACTACAATCGTTGCGTGTTAAAACGTCTAGAAACTTCAATTAGAAACTAAAACAAAACTTCATTGAAGTTTTGAGCATAAAAACTTAAAATATCGTAACATCGACACGAATAAGAAAAATGAAAGTTATAAAACTAAAACCCAACTACGACAAAAAAGTCATTTTTATTTAATCTATATATTTTTTAAATGTGCTAATTAAGCCTTTTTATTTCATATGTAATACGGCATCATTTTATTATTTTTTGTTCTTGAATTTATGTGCACATGGCGCCATATTCACATCGCGCGTACGGTCAAGACGCTTACAACGATACCTCATTTGCCAAATTATGAGTAGTTTAGAAGTTATGAGGTAACAGATGAACATACATACATATGTGCATACCTGTCTAAATCATAACCCTCCTTTTTGCTTCGCCGTAGTCGGGTAAAAATACGTAGGATTCCTCTTCAGAGGTCCTAAGTTCCTTCGACAAATTCGATGTCCTAAATGGTGTAGGGGTGCAAACTAGACTGTGGTCGGTTGACGACTTATCTAATAATATGTATGAGGCACAGTATGAGGTAACATAGTTTGAGGCGGTGGAGACAGTAATCTATTTGCACTCTAATAAAGCCCATTCATATAAAAACACAGAATTCTAAATTCAGGGAATCCTTAATGAGCCTAAGTTTTCAAGATATATATACTCTACTGATGATCCAGAACTAGCTCCTAGCTACTCATTTCTGGAACATTATAAACTTTTTTATGACCTTTGCTTTCCAGTTTTAAGAATTAAAAAACACTATTGCTAAAAAACCGAAATGGCTATCTAAGGGCTGGCTATCTCTATGTTGTCGACAGAAAAGAAATCTACTATGGAAATATAGAATCAATCCTAGTGAAGACCAAAAAAATACTCTCAGCAGCAGTAGCGAACTCGGCTAAAAAAGATAGTAAAACTTACGCAAAAGTCTCAAAACAATTATCTCATATCTAATGCAGAAAGCAAATCAAAAGCCACATGGAAAATAATCAAATCAAACAAAAGTGAACCACCAAAAGGAAATATTAAACAAATAATAGTAAACAATCAAGCTATATCAAACCTTCAAATGATTCCTGAAGAGTTTAATATTTTTTTTGTTAATATAATCAAACAATACAATTAAGCAACCCAATATCAATGTATCATGTGACAATAAACTAATGAATGATTCTGTAAAAAACTTGACATCTCACAATATTAGTAATAATAATTTAAATAATAACAATGATTTGACACTGACATCTCACAATAATAGTAATAATAATAACAATAATTTGACACCATACAATAACTCCTCTCAATCTTTATTCTTAAACCCTGTAATTCCATATGACATTTACAAAATAATTAAATCCCTAAAAAACACTAAAAGTACCGGATATGATGACATTACAAACTCTTCAATCAAAAAGGTAGCGCATGTTATCAGCCCAATACTCAGTCATATCATCAATTTGTGTATTGAGCACGGTGTTTTCCCGAGAAAACTGAAAATGTCTGTAGTAAAGCCGCTATTTAAGAAAAATAACAAGGAGAACATGGCATCCTATAGGCCTATAGCACTGATCCCTATTTTTTCTAAGATACTAGTAAAAGTTATATATCATGCAATCAGTACTCATTTTGAAAAACAAAATTTGTTTGTAAAGGAACGGATTTGTTCATCAATGGCAACATCGTGTTGTCATACACAGCACGATGTTGCCATTGATGAACAAATCCTTAACGAGTTTAACGAGAACCCTACCAAAAGCATAAGAGTGGTAGCCGCAACACTTGGCCTAACCATATGGAAAGTGTGGTCTGTTCTCCAGGATAATAGACAGCATGCCTTCCATTAACCTCCTGTACAAGGTATGAATGTATATATAATTATCAGTTTCATAATTTCATTTCGTTATATTGTTCTGTCTTATGTTGAATTTCTCATTCAGACGTTTAAAAAAATTGTATCCCAGTAGGACACAGGCTAACTAACCTGTTAAGGCTTAGTACTAAAAGTCTTCAAATAAATTCTGAAGCCTATTTCGTTTGTCCAGCACTTGAAGATATCGATTTTGGCAGACGCATTCAATTTTGCCATCATTTGCTTCATACCGATGTGGACGATGTGAACTTTTTGAGAAGCATTCTATGGACAGATGAATCAAAATTTGACAAAGAAGGAATAGTGAATTACCACAACCAACACTACAGGGCACCAAAAGATCAAAATCCACACGAGAAGACAGCAAGAAAGTTTCAAAGGAGATTTAGTGTGAACGTTTGGGCTGGTGTTATTGGGAACAAGCTGATCGGGCCCCATTATTTACCAGATAACATAAATGGGAACAATTATTTGGAGTATTTACAAATAATTTACCCAATCTAGTGGAAGAAGTTTTCCAAGAAAACAGGCCCATTGTGTTCCAACACGACGGCTGCCCAGCACATTGGAGCTTAATAGTGAGGGAACATTTGGATAACGCTTATCCTAACTCCTGAATTGGTCGGAATGGTCCGATTCCCTGGCCTCCGCGGTCGCCAGACCTCACCCCGATCGACTTCTAAGTGTGGGGTAGAGCCAAAGACCGTGGTATACGCAACCGAGGTTCCCAGTCGAGAAGATTTAATAAATCGAATAAATGCAGCATTCTTAACAATGAAAGCGGAGATGCTGCTACGAACTACAACGGTCGAAATACGAAACCGGTGCCGAGCATGCATAGCAAATCAAGGGCATCAATTTGAACAATTTTTATAATTGTTGAACATTGATTATCACCTTGAGTATTTTCTTTATGTATCGACCATTTTTTTTTTGTTATGCACTTTATGCAATAGTAGAACAATTTTGTATGTAAACAATTTTGCATGTAATTTATTTCACTTTTCGCAATTGTAGAGTTCCGTGTATAAAGGACCGGGTAGTTAAAATTTACGAATTATTTTTGTTATTTTAAAATAAATTGTGTATATTATATACCGTTAGAACGGTCATGAACCAAAGATGTTTTCCTAGAATTAGAACTGCTCTATCGCCCTTTTTTTTAACCCAGTCCAAAGTCGGGCTTATAGTATTTATTTTTGATTTGTTTGTAGTTTAAGGGCTCGTATTTAATTTTCTAGCAATCATCTGCGTCAAATACGAATTTTATAAGATTTAAATAAAAATAAAAATAAAATGTTGCCAGTTTTGATATTTTTAAATGAAATTATTGACGTTTGAAGTTTGATGAACGACAAATTTCGAAAAAGATAAATAAAAGAACATTTAAAAAATCCTTGTGGCCTGGGTCTTGTTATTGGGCCTAAGCATGTAGGAGACGGCTCCACGGATCCGGCATTTTCGTATGTTCAACTTTCTGCCGAACACCCTGTATACTGAAGATATCTAGTATACTACATAGAACTGCTCTTCTGGGCAATAGACTTCTGGCCTGTGGAAATTTTAAGCACCAAGGAACTCCAACTATTCAATTATAAATTGCGTTTTTATTGACAAAGCTTACTACACGATCCAAGACCTAATTGTTATTTTGTAAGATTTGTTTTAAAAGTGATACCTAAGAATTTTTTTATACTGCATGTTGACATAATAAGAGTATTGTATGCCCATTAGGCAGGACATAACGGAATTGTAATTTACCTAACATCTGTCTGCATAACCTATGTCCACGATAAAAAGATTTGATTTGAAAACGGCCGATAAATAATTAAAAATATATTCAAGTCAATTTGTAATCGGGTCCTTTTGCGCATCATAGATAACATAAGTTCCGCCTAGCCACCATCACTCTTAAAGTACTTGTCTAATCCAAAATTCATAGTGCAATATAATGAATATCCTTAAAAATTTGCTCCTTTAATAACACCCAGATGAAATTTCCCAACAATTTAGTACCAAAAGACCAAAAGAGACACACGGCAGACTGAAAAGTAATGTGCTAAATATCGGCCGGCCCCTCGATTTGGGTCAAGTGCACGCGCTGACCCAGCTAAACTGATATTCTGATGCATCCGCTTTGCTCCGTTATACTTTACCTGTATTTTAATACAGTCAACCACGGAATAATGGAAATATCGACATGATAACAAATATGAGATAATTAATATCCTACAGGTAGATTAAAGAGGAAAATAAAAAATAAAAGACTTATTTTAGGACAGATAATATAATTTATATTATATTATCATCATATCGTAAAGTTACAATTATAAACTTCAAAAATAGTTTATATTGATGTTGATACTTCAACAAAATACCGAAATATAAAAATATAATCATATTATACCACTTTTCTGTAACTAAATAATGCTATAATAGTAGATTGTTTGCCAAGGGAGCAAACAACTATTTATTGGGCGAGAGTGTTTCTATGAATCCAGAGCGGAGCGAAGGATTCTAGAGTAGCTGCAGCGAGGGATGTGTTGCTCCCGAGGTGAACACACTACTTTTTATCACCCTCTATGAGTAAAAAAAAGTGTGCTGTTCGACCTCCGTCAAGAACGAAGTTCCTTCTCATGAATGATTTAAAAGAAAAACAAAATTTACGCAACTACCATCTTGGATTTACATTTTGACCTCACTATCGGCTTTAGCACCCTCGAAAATTATGAAAATGATACCCATGACGAAAAATTTGAACATTTTTGCAGCCGCCATCTTGGATTTTCATTTTAACCTCACTATCGGCTTAAACACCCTCGAAAACTATGAAAATGACACCCATGACGAAAAATTTGAAAATTTTCGCAGCCGCCATCTTGGATTTTTATTTTTACTTCACTATCGGCTTTAGCACCCTTGAAAACTATGAAATTGACACCAATGACAAACATTTACATTTTGACCAAATTCACACTTGCTCTCTCTCTTGCCAGTCTGTTACTTGTTCATAGGCTGTTCGTGATTGATGTCTTTGGTGATTGGAACTTTTACTAACAATATCCACATTCCAAATTCAAATCACTTTTAGTCCGTGGGGATTAAAAAGTTATTTTGGTCCCTGTTTACGAAGAATAAACTAGCTTTTTTTTTAATAGATGTGATATAAATCATTTTTTTTTTACCATTACGATACAGGGCAAATCCAAGAAGTTAATATCACCGAGGATTTTCCATCAATTTTTTTTTTGTAATGGAACGTTTAACCGGGGGGCAGCAGCGCCCGCTTTAGTGCATGCGCGGTGATGTGCTGGGTTTGGGCGCCATTCATACGTTGTGTTGTACTGAATTTCGTAGGATTATTTTTATTCTTGTTCTTTTATTTAATAGTAACTAACTATACTCCATTTGAAATAAGATTAGAAATTTACTAAATGTTTCGGTTTGTGATATCTGATGTAATGTTATGTAGGTGCTCATACATGACTTAACTGTTTTGATGTTGCACGACTTGACTAACTTTTTCTTTATCTCTTCGTCTACGTTTCTCTTTTATTAACAAACTAAAAATATTTTATTTCTTCGTTTGCAATTCGCTGTTAACAATCATTTAGTCAACGCAAAGTATTTGTTACTAGATTTATACATGTGGAAGCATGTAGTTAGCAAATTTTCCTAACGATTATAATTGTTTTTTAGTCCGTAAGCTTTCTGTAAAATAAAATAAATAAATAGTTTAACTAAACCTTTTTTACAGTCCGTTCAATCGATTCTGACTTCTATACCGTAGCTATAAGGATGGCAGTAAAAACAAAAAAGTGGTTACAAAACCAACTGTTTACTGCAGTTGCCATTTGTCATGCCACCAACGCAATAGAAGTCAAAATCGGTTGAACGGACTGTAAAAAAGGTTTAGTAAAATGTCTAATCTTATTTCAAATGGAGTATAGGTATTATGCAATCGTTTCATAAACTACTGTTGAATTACAGTAGTTTATGAAACTACTGTCTCCAGTAAACTAATATTATCTTGGTTCTAGAATAAACGCTTTCCTATTTGTCATCAAACTCAATTACTTGAGATATCAAAAAGTTTTCATTTGTACAGTCACGAGCAACTTTTAAAAGTCATTTACTCCTACTGTGTTGATTGTTATTTTATGTTGTTACGAATAAATAGCCTTATCTCAAATTTGCAGTCAATATTCCACGAGAAAATCGCTTTTGAATTTTGCTAACTGGATACATATTAGTGCTCGTGACTGTACCACACCACAAAATATCGGGCGAGGCCGATAACCGCAGTGGAGTTTTAATTAGACTTTGATTTTCAACCAATTTGGCAGGAAATGTATTTTATTGAGAAACCTTTGTATTATTTTCCATTTTTCTATAAAATATTGGGCTTTTTTACAATTCAAGGTCAACAATTGTATTTTTTATAAACCAATACAGTTTCAGGTTTCAAAACAATTTTATGTCAGTGTAAGGCTGCCTGAATTGCACTGCATTGCATTGCAGTGTACTACTGTCTGAGGTTAATGAACGATAAAAGTTTCTACTGAGATTATACTGATATATATTCGGTAAATCGTGACACCTTCCTTCGTTATTAAGTTTAATTCTGGGCAGAATTTGTAAAATTTTATGTAGATAAAAAATAAAAACAATTTAAGTAGGTAAAACCAGAAATGCATGCTTTATTTCCAAGAACAATCATTATACTTATCAAAAATAAGGGAATCCCCAAGAACAAAAATAAATAGGATAAACAACTACATATTTTATACATGTACACAAAGATTCTCAGCATAGATATTAGTTAATAGATATTAAAAAAATGTATTGATACAAAAACACCAGAATGTTTGGGGAAAATAAATAAATCTCTGACGATTATTTAGCATTCACCCTTTTGTTCTTGCGTACGTATCATAAATTTTGTTGGTCCTGTCATTTCTGTATGTTTGATGGTAGAATGTCTTCCAACATCGTTCGGGTTTTGTAGTATAGTAAGCACTGATAAAATACGTTAGATGATTCTTCCTGGTATTTATTTTATGGCCATGGGGGATAGTTGACAACCGATTTAATGATTTCCTGGGACATAAATCAGTGAGCGATATTAATATGAATATCAAGTATTGAAATCTATCTATATCCACTTTTGATTTTAGGCATTTAAATCAAACAAATAAGGAACTTACTTTCCCATATTTATAATACCAGTTTTATTTTAGTTTTGCCAGGTTTATTGGCAATAGTATTGCAGCTCGCCCTCATTAATTTAATTTCGCCTGGCGCAATGAAGCTGTACTAAATATCTCTGCCTACCCCTTCCAGAGAGTCATGTTACCTAGACTTGTTTAGTACTTAGCACATCAGAAAAATTACGAAAATTCCTGCGCCCCGCATGCAACGCTCCAACCTAGTTTCAGTGCAGGCCGAAATAGTTCAAGGTTGCTGCAACTGCGCCCTCTCCCGTCTGTGTGGACACTCCAATCGATACGGAATTTACTGGCCGAACTCACACACAAACCTCAGGCATGTGTTGGAGGACTTTGCTTTCAACGGTAGGCTGTATTTAAGGTCTTCAGTTTGGGATGAAGAAAATAAAGTTCAAGGTTTTCAGGTCCAATTTCAAATAGAGCTTTGGTAGTTCAAGAGTACAACTAAGATTCATTTGTACAGCGTAGATGTATTATGTCTAAGTGTGTAGGGTTAAATTTCCTGTTCCCATTCCACATCTTTGTAACGAATTTTGATATTGTATGGTCTTATGGCTCCATAATTCCAATTTCCAATGTTCACACTTAATTACCTTCACATTCACCACTATTCACCTTCACGGTCATCACCATTCAACTACACATTCAATACGCACCCTTTGACTACTTTTGTTGTTACTTTTCATTTTATTAACTTTTTGTATAGTTTAGTAGAAATACATGTTACCTGCTTATTCATTTGTGTGAGGCCACTAAGTGGATCGTGGTGACCTGTAACACAGGTTTTCCTAAACCTATATCAGGCACCAGCTCTCACAATGTGAATTCATGTTCGTCAAAACTGTTAAGTGCTACAAAACCATTGTGAGAGAAAATAAATATACTTTATTACTATTAATATAATGGCAATTCCCTTTCATTTTGACAGTTCAACAATATTCATTGCGTTTTTAACGTTGTTGACAAAAAAAAAATTAAAACATTTGAAGCAATGGATTAGCAATTTCCTTTAAAATCTTTTGGATTGTAACTGAAAGTGTGTCACACAATTAGGGTGCTGCTATAACACTCTCAATGTAGTTAAAACTGATACCTAAAAGCCTGATAATTTCAAAGCCTAGCAAGCAACTTAATAAACAAGGAGGGGACGAGACTGGACCCCACGACAGAGGAAATCCTATTGCGGGGTCTAGGGAATTTGTACAAATCTAGCATCTAAGGCTCCTCTATACTCTATCACTAGTTTCTAGGGATCCGTACCTCAAAATGAAAAAAATGAACTCTTATAGGATCACTTGTGTGTCTGTCTGTCTGTCACAGCCAATTTGCCCCGAATATAATGTACCGATGAAGTTGAAATTTGGTACACATATTATCTATGTATTTCTGTGCCCCAAATACTAACGTAAATAAATGAATTTTGAATATCGGGTCACTTTTGGGGGGCAAATAAGAAAATTAAAAAGAAAAGTTTTACAAAGTGGTCAAAGTAAGGGCGTGTTGGGAGGATCATACCGTGTTTTTTGTGAACTGAATAAAGGTTTTTATTTTCCTTTCCTTGTTTAATAATAATTAACCAAGGAAAGGTATTATTCGTTAAGTACAAAATGATCTAATTAAATAATATGACATGTGAATCTAGCATTGTACGACAGACCGATTCAGGGACACAGTCATTATTGATTGCGTATCAATAGCTATATTGAATTTGTTATTTTTTTTCGTACACGTATCAGATTATTTCAGGTATAGATTAGAACCGAGTAGTTAGGAAAATGTTTTTTTTTTTCGAAAGGTAAACATAGGGCTCGTCTTTTATATACGGGACTTCTAGTATACTCTTTTT
Organism: Agrochola lota; assembly: GCA_947364205.1. NCBI lineage: Eukaryota > Metazoa > Arthropoda > Insecta > Lepidoptera > Noctuidae > Agrochola > Agrochola lota. The sequence continues at coordinate 1,068,730 of OX376227.1, forward strand.
TTTTTTGTGCATTGTACTTATTATCTTGAACAATCTCATGAAGTTTCATGTCTAGTAAATAAACCGTTTCTGAAATAAAATGATCAGACTTTGATAAAATTACCTCAACTTTTGTACTATTTTATTGCTATTGATGTAATTTTGACAGACTGAAGGTGTTGCTATTTTAGGGAGGTTTACTAATGCGTTTTGATTTTGCAAATAATAAGTTGACGCTTGTTGAGCTTTATTTTTTTGTTGGAAATTCACAATATTTTTCGTTATTTTATTCGTACATCGATTCACCGTGATTTGAGCTATTTTTTGGGTGAATAACTACGAAAATATTGATTTTAAGACAATCTACAAGTTATTATTTTTATCCTGATGGTATCTGCTAAAAGTGCGGTCCAATAAGAAATTAAGATTCATTGAGAGCTTGGAGCCGGGGTGCGGCTCGAAAAGGATGACGGGGTTGCTCGCTCGCTTCGCTCACTCATCAGACCCCGCCATCCCATTCGTACCTAACCTGTCTGAGCCCGGGTACTCCAAGTCCCGACACATCACAACTTAGTAAAAAGGCAATGAGAATTTAGGATGCGAGAGCGAGTCAAATAAGCTCGGGATTTTGGGCACCCCGACTCGGACAGATTAGGTTAGAAGATGATAGGGATCGTCTGGATTTTTTTTAAACTTCGTAGAAATCGGCAATCGGTGCTCCGTCAAATAAGCTTAACCTGACTGAAAACAAAAAAACCCTACAAAATTGTCATAATGTTAATGTTACTTCATCAAAAAAATTACCAAAACTTATGTTTTGGTCATTTTTTTTAAGATCGTATTTGAGGTTATCCTCAAATAAGATCTTAAAAACCTTATTTAAAAAATAAACTATGCATTTCCTAAACTTTCCCCATGCGGGGGGGGGGGGCTTCTACCTCTCCCTCCCCTGCCCTCTAAAATATCCATCTATATAATGTATTACCCTTAGCCTTATGTAAAAGTCCGTCCAAACATAGTTGAAGTACATTTTTTTTTTTAATAATTAATTTTATACGTTTGGCTATTATGATATATTATGACTAGCTTCTGCCGGCAACTTCATCTGCGTGATTTTTTGTTTGAACATAAAATATCTGTGGCACTCAGCAATAATGTAGCTAACCAGTAGCCTAACTATTGATTGATTCGTTTCGATTTCATTCGATTCGATTCGTCGATCGATTGATTGAAAGAATTATAGGTATCAGATCAGTAATTCTGAAGATTACCCCCTACACACAAACTCACAAATGTTGCCTCTTTAGTATAAATTTAAATGAATTACAGAATTATATTTCTGCATAACATTTTACTGGCACCACTAGTTTGTTTATTTCAACGTACTTTATCTCTCGAGACAACTACTAACACCTTCGACGGATGAAGAGCAAACCGGCTCAAGGTAATATCAGTTGTGTCTGTTCCCAGAGGAATTGACAACTTAGGATATTGAAACTGTTCGATTTCTCTGTGAAGTGAACACTGCTAAGGACATTGATACAGCAAAAAATATTATTATTATTTAGCAGTCTGACTGACACTGAAAAAGAATCCTTACGAAAGATATTGGGTAAGAAGGCATATTTTTGTTTTCTTTGGATAACTAACTTCTGCTCTACAGGCTGGATATTGCGGTCACTAGCCTTGTTTGGAAATTATAGGTATAAACAAAATTAATCTAGTAAAATATGGGACTTCTTACCCCTGCTAAAGTTATATTATGTTAAAATATTTACAGTTAGGCTACCTTTTCAAATATTTTTTTATAAATCTCTAAATTAAACAAATCTTCAATCCAAAAATCCAATAGTAGACCAAGATACTAGACTACATTTAGATACAGAATCAATTATAGCCTGACGTCAGGCTCAGGCTACATAACTCAAGTTACACAAACACTATCGATATTGAATCGCATTCAGGAGCTGAGACCACGTCCTGACGCCCGCCAACTAAATAGAACTTCTTGGATGACACGTCCGAAAGTCAATGCCTCAACTTTGAGGTTTGGGTTTTCAATGTCGTGTCTATTTTTAGGATTATTTGTTTATTACGAATATTGTTTTTTTTCTATATTGTGTCCAGAATACATAGTTATTTGAACATAATAACTGTATTCTGCTCAATTTTAAATCAGAGAAATGAATTAATTGAAAAGACCAAAGGAATTTATAAGTAACCGTAATGGTATCAGCTGGTTTTCATTAAAACTTTGGTCCTACGAGATTTTTTTGAAAATAAAACTTTTTTAAGACTTTGTGTACCACTTTTTTTGTTTGTTTTTGATATTCAATACAATATTTTGACCTACTTTGTACCAATTATGTACAGCAAAGTACCCGTATAATGCAAAGTACCCGTATAATGCAAAGTACCCGTATAATGTAAAGCGACGCGTCCCGGGCGCGGCCGTGGCCGGCCTGACCTAAAATCGTCAGTTCAAGGCCGTCACCCAGATGCAAGTCCCTGTTGCATTCCGTGAATATTGAAAACAATTATCGGAATTTTCTGTTGTTTGAAAGTGAGGATAGAATTTGTTTTATCTGCCTTGTTTTGAAAGGATACATTTATTTACGAAATACCAGTAATGCTTCCTTTTTATAACTTTTCGGCTCTCTATGGCTTCTGTTCCGTTCGGGCGAACGTGGTTTGAACCGAATACGAATTTCGGCCGAGCATTCGGTGAAAATATAAAGTTCGGTTGAACTTCGGCCGAACGTCGGTTATTTTCATTAGGAAACGTATAGGTACGGACAAAAAGTAACAGACTTCTGCCAAAATTGTGTTTTTTGCACCTTATCCTTCCCTAGGTAATAAGACTTCATTTAAGAATTTTATAAAATTAAAAATTATTGATTTTTGGCGATAATTATTTCAATGTTTACCGTTTTGTAGTTTCTACCTACTCTCATGGAAAGAAGGCGTGAGTTTATGTATGAGTTATGTATATAATAGGTAATTAATCATTGGCTTGATTCTTCACTAGAATACAATTTTCCTATAACATCTGCTATGTTAGACAACCAGCCAAAAATAATAAATAAAATATACAACAAGCAAATTGAAAAGGTACCGAGAGCACCTTTTCAGTTATTTTATTATAATTTGTCATAACCAAAAGTTCCCACAGGAAAGGCAACATAATAAACGTCAATATAACACACGACACTCCGCAGGACCTTGACCTCAGTTATTGGGGCGCGGGCGGCTGCGCAGAGGACTATATAATGCACCGCCCGATTTACTAGGGGTATTCAATTATTATTACTTATTATACGTATATAACAGAAACAACGATTTAACTATTTATTTACCAATATTTCGGGGAAATTGGTCTGAATTAATTGTAATGTGTAACGAATGGAAAGCTTATTTAATTTTCAACATAATATTTACATAATTTAAAAGCAAAGGTTCTTCAAATAATAATAATATGTACAAGTATATTATAAAGGCAGGGGAAAGAATCATAGACTCAATAGAGATAGTGATACTAGAATCATTATGAAACTATTGTAATATATCCCAATAAAGTAAAAATTCAATAAGATAAAATAAAACGATTATTTATGGGATTTATTTTGACAAGATATTGAAGCTTTTTTGGTTTATGCGCCTCTTAGGGTTTGAGATTTGTGGGACCTAAAGTAAGATCCTGGGGAACTCCAAAAAAAATATAGCTACTAATATTTTGAAAATGTATGTATTAAGGATGCAGATTTTGAATGTAGTCACACTCATATTTAATTTGCATTTAAAAGCTGCTTTTAATATTCTGAAAATTAAAGTAAAATATTTTGGAAAAAAAATTTAAAGTTGGTTGCATATTACCAAAAGGAGATATTCGATATATTATTATGTAGTACTTATACACAAGTAAATTCCCATTTTATAAGTGAATACGAGTCCTAAAGTAAATATTTCAGCGCAACACCTTGACCCCGCTATTGGGTCAACACCGCAGAGGATAATCAATATTGCACTGAATTTATTGGACAGCTGTTGAAATATATGAGCGTGCGGAGATTTTAAGATATACTTACTTAAAAAATACATATTAGTAAGAGCTTTTAAATGTTTACACGATCAATTTCATGAACATATTTAGGTCAGTACTCAGCCTCACCAAATTCTATTAAGCACCTGCTTTACATAATGACATAGCTCAAATACGAACTGTTTAACAGTTTAATTGAAATATGAAACAAAATTAGTAATTATTTTCTGACACATAACTTTCCCAGAACTTATCTGGCGACGGCGACGGTGAGATAGACTATAATAAATATGTTGTTGCCGAAGTTAACAGTTTAAAGGAAGTGACGATACATGTAGTATTTTTTTTTGAAGCCAGCATTTTAAACGTACTGCAATCTTATCACTAAGTAATAACGTTGAAAGAGCAAAATGCTCCCCCTAAACAGGAAACTCAATAATAAAGCAGTACCTTGACCTCCGGCACTGGGGCACGCCGCCGGCACAGGATATCAATCGTAGCGTTGGATTTATTGGATAACCACATAACGATTTGGCGGATGTGCTATTTTATATTATTGTTTGATTCCTGCTCGCTTGAGCTTCCGATTTGACTAGTACGAGTACGAGTAACGCGCTTCTAGCTAAGAAATTACTTACTTATATTTATTCGTTTATGGAAATGAATTAAAATGTAATGGTACTCTCTTGTCGTCCTTTGGAGTGCACTATCATCCATAATTGTTCCACTGAGAGAATTTAGGAGTTTGCAGCTCTAACTTATTTATTTATTTTTATTAGGTTTAACAACAATTATTCACACTGAATCTGTGTGACATTATACATTCTTAAAATTTAATTAAAGCGCAACAATTAATTATAGGTAAACACTACAAGCACAAAACAAAAAAACTAAAAAAATTGCTAACATACTTAGTATTATGCGCTAATATTAAAATAAATGAAATAAAAATTGGTAACATCGTATACGGAGATGAAATGATAAAATTGATAAAAAACTGAGTTAAACAAATGTATAATTGAGCTATAAAGCCAAATATATCCAAGCAAAGATTTTACCCCATAGGTTAATTTGCAAGACGTCATACTGAAAAAAAATCTGTCTAAATTTAGGGAATGACTTCTAGGGTACAAATTAATTATTTACCACGACAGAGCCATTTTTTCGGAGGGGCTCATGGCTAAGTAATAACTGCCGTACGGGTCGATCGAACAGGTAAAGCTACGCTTGCCGCGGTTTGTCCGTGTATGGGTGACCACGACCACCTTAACATAACGATATCCCTCCATGCCTCGGAAAGCACGTTAAGCCACTGGTCCCGGCTGTCATTCTTGGATCTTTGACAGTCGTTATGGGTCCTCAGAAGCCCGAAAGTCTGACAACCAGTCTTACCAAAGGGTATAGTGTTACACAGTAGCTGGGTTTGTGGAGGTCAGATAGACAGGTGGTTCATGTAAAATACTGGTATTCAGCTGCATCCGGTAAGACTGGAAGCCGACCCCAACATAGGTGGGAAAGGGCTAGGCAGACGGAGCTAGTTTTTTCCAAGACAGAACCTGTTGTCAATATAAATGTGTCATGCATAATAAGTAGCGTGTAGCGCATAGTATGAGCGATGAACCTTGACCCCCTCAGCAGGCAGGTATTGGTCGCGCCAGACAGGGCAGTTAATTGTTGCAGCAGATTTATTGCACAATTGCAGCGTAATTTATAGTGAGTGTCTAGATTTAGGAGACAAACTAAAATAGTTTGTAATCGTGTTATTGGTGCATTGGACCTAGAATGACGACACGGTTGGCGCAGTGGCTGAGCGATCGACTGCTGCGCAACGTGTCGCGGGTTCGATCCCCGCATGGAACAAATATTTGTATGATCTGCAAGTAGTTGTTCCGGGTCTGGGTGTTAGTGTATGTGAGTTTCTATGTTTGTAAACGCACCCACGATACAGGAAGAAATTCTTAGTGAGGGGCAACGTTTTTAAAAAAAAAAAAAAAAAAAAAATGATACCTTGCGGCCGTTCTATAGAATTCATTGTTAACATTCAGCGTTTAACTTTGTTGTTTCGTGATCTTTGATGTTTGTTGTTAGTTCTGTTTTTCTAGCCTTCATGGACATAAAAAAAAAATAAGTACACAAATGAGATAAATTGCACGTCTGCAGCCGAACGACGCAAACCTCTCTAATTTAAAAAAAAAAATATTTATCATCCATCATATTTATGATACTAAAGGCATAGTACCTTAATTTCAGCTATATTTTATTAATCGTTGCACTGGATTTATCGGAAAGCTGGCTTTTTTTATTTATGTTAAATCTGTGACTTTGAAGCGCTATATCTAAATCTTAGGCGCATGATTTTTACAAACTCTGTTTCATGTTCCCTTTACTGTATAACTTTGTCACCTTTTACGGCATTGGGAAAAAATGTTTTATGTTACTAAAACGGAGGGATTTACGTTCAACTCTCCAGTCGCTAAACTGCTGGCATAAGATACCAATTACATAAGCAGTAGACAGAATATAAGTGCTACATATTTTAGTAATTTAGTTGTATAAGTGTTTTGTCTCTATACAAATAAAAAAGCCGACGGCAAACCATTTCCCCACTTCATATTATAGTAAATTATTTTAATTAATTTGTTTTTGTTAAACTTATTATACCTAGCCTACACATGGCTACATGTCAAGCTATACTTTCCAGTATAAGCTGACCTGTCATTGTACGGAAATCTTATAGTGTGTACCTACCTAGACTAGCATATAAGTTTTTTTTTTTTTTTGATGGTGGGAAATTATCAAATAACTTCTCCCCCCGCTCTGGACGGAGCGGGAGGGCGTGTTAGACTTTTACTACTAAAACCCACCCGTGTTCCTTCCGTTGCCTGTGTGCCGGGGCGGGGCGGGGGGTAATTGTGTAGTCTGTGTTTGAGATCCAATAAATAAATAAATAATCGCATTGCCGACTATCCATAAAACGCATTCACGTGTTGTAGGTGTATCCTCGACAAATAAAAGCACGGAGCCTACTGCATCGGGGCCGGCCTTGCGCCACTGACCCAAAAACACCAGTTCATGATCGCTTAGACCGTTCGGATAATACTTTCTGTACGAGGAATTATGTTTTAGACTTTTATTTGAAGGATACAATGTTGAATCATAACTTTGGCTTGGATTTTGATAATACAAATCTCAAGTTTGATTTCTGACTGAAAAATCGTTTATGAATGTAGATGGCTATAAGAGTAGGGGAAGACCAAAGAAACAATGGATGGACTGTGTGGAAGATGAAATGTGACTACGGAGATGAAGACTTATAGAGAAGTATGGATGAAACAGACATGTTGCGCCGACCACAACTAAATTCGGAAAAGGCAAAAGAATGATGATGATGATGATAAGCTGATTAAACTCGTGTGGTGAAAAGTGGCATTGTAAATATGGTATAGTGTCCAGTGTCAAACAAATTGTTTGTTGCAATAAAAAGGATTCTTTGTCTGAGTGTGGAACTGCGGTCTTCTACCTTCTGAGTGAGGAAGTGCTGTCTACTACCGTCTGAGTGAGGGACTACAGTCTACTGCCTTCTGAGTGCCGGACTGCTGTCTACTACCTTCTGAGTGAGGGATTGCGGGCTACTACTTTCTGAGTGAGGAACTGCGGTCTCTTACCTTCTGAGTGAGGAACTGCTGCCTACTACCTTCTAAGTGAGGGACCGCGGTCTACTACCTTCTGACTGAGAGACTGCAGTCTACTGCCTTCTGAGTGTCGGACTGCTGTCTACTACCTTCTGAGTGAAGGATTATGGTCTACTACCTTCTGAGTGAGGGACTGCGGTCTACTGCCTTTGCCTAATCGAACTATGATTAATTTATTTCGAAGAACCGCCCTAATATCAAAACTCGTTTGAAATTTACCAGCAACAAACTTTCGTACTTTATATCTATATAACGTATTTTATATCTATCTGAATAAAACATTCTGGTTATAAATAGGACAAGAATAAAAAAAAAAAAATTGTTGACATCTGATTAATTAGGCGAGACAAATTAACAACTAGCTGCCCCGCTCCGGCTTCGCTCGGGTAGCACTATGTTCTTATCTATTGCTTACCTACCTACCTACCCTACCTCCTTACCCTACCTACCCTACCTGCTTACTCTACCTACTTACTCTACCTACCCTACCTACTTACCCTACCTACTTACCCTACCTACCTACCCTACCTGCCTACCTACCCTACCTACCTACATACCTACGAACCTATTACTCTGCTAAATTCACATTCATCAAACGCGCTAACTGTCCAACGCGCGAAGTTAAAATAGTCGTTAAGTTTTCTGAAATGTTCAAATTTTCTGCGCAATTTTCTTTTTTTTTCCGTAAGAACCTTCTCCTTACAATAACAAATACAACAAAGAAAGAATTAGCGAAATTGGTTCAGCCGTTCTCGAGTTTTGCGCTTAGCAACACATTTAGCGATTAATTTTTATTATAAAGAAGATATAACAATAACAATAGTTTTGTTTAGATTAACATATATAAGGACGAATTGATTACATAATAAAATAAAAAATCTCTTAAAAATCAAGAGATTAAGCACTGTTTTTTGTATATGGCTGTTTTTGAAATAAGAAAATAGTTTGTGATAGTCTAGATAAAACGGTTTTTCAAAAATAATTTTGCAAAACAAACTCAAACATTTGAAAAAAATATTTGGAAAGAAACCTATTTCGTAAATAATTCTTGTTATTAGGACTCCGTAGCCAAATGGCAAAAACTGAACCCTTATAATTTTGTCATGTCCGTTTGTCCGGATGACACACAGCCATTTAACTTGGAACCTATAGGTACGATATCGACGAAAATTGGAAATAAAATCTAACGTGAACCGCCAAATAATGACACCATTGTTTAGTGGTTCACGTTAGATCTTATTTCATATATATCTTATCTTTTTGACATAATTATCTCAATAATTATGTCAAACTACTATCGGCGCTCTGCCGAATGTTGTAAATCCCACAGAGCGCAGTGCGTATCTCCCAGTGAAAACTGTCATAAGAAACTTTTTCTCAGTTTCTCGTATTTCCTAATGAAGTCAACGTTCTCTTTCAAAGACGTTATTAAAAACTAATCCGTCTGAGCCGATGTGTTCAGATCAGCGTGCGTGTCCTTTCAGACGACGATCGCGGCTGTAAGTGAGGGATGACTTCAATCATAGTGATGGACCCATCCTGTCTGTGCTGGGGACTGTATCTGATGGTTCACTGGCCTTTGAAAAGAATTAAGAAGAATAGGCATCTACCTTGTGTTTTAGTTAGTTGTTATTATGTTTATTTCCATACAAGTGACCTGCGCTTGCTTCGCACGGATGCAATCTACTAATCTGGTGACATAAAATTTTCGATATTTCTTTGCTAAATCTAAGTAAATATAATAATAAATAAAAATAATAATAATCTTTATTCACATAAAACAGTGACAAATTCTTAGGAGTTTTCTGAATTCTGAGCTAGGTTCACAGACCTGTGTTACAGAACTCAGTGACCTCTCGCATACATTGTGACATACATTTTTATGTAAATAAATGCAGGTGCAGGTGAGGAAGTGTAACTTGGTGTCTGGGTGGGTGTGTATGTGTGTGAGGGTGTGTGTGTATGTGTGAGAGGGTGTGTGTGTGAGGGTGTGTGTGTGTGCGTGTGGGGTGTGTAAGTGTGGGTGTGTATGGGAGTGTTTGTTACTGAGTCGTGTGCGTGAGAATTGTGTGTGTTTAGATCATGTATGTGTATCACAAGATTTTAAAGTAATATCAATTCAATTTGTGCATAATCTAGTTTCAATAACCAATTCTTAATTGCAGATTTAGCATCGATGTTGGTTAGAGGGTGTATATTTTTCAATTTATTGATTTTTTTCTACAAGTAAACTGCTTTATAACCATGTTGTCGCCTAGCGGAGGCTGTTCGGCATACCACAGTTGGACACACATTTTTTACGACACGCTGCCTCCCATACTCGTCCGCATTGAACGGGGTGATCTTGTGCTGTTGGACAACAAGCTGATGTATATACAGCTGCCTTACTGTTAGTACTTGACATTTTTCATACAGCATGTAAGTGGGAAATCTGTAAGGACCATGACATGACGATGATTGGTCATGACTTTTAGGATAGACCTCTGCGCTCTCACCAAATCCATCATATAAGTCTTATAAGCGCCACCCCAAGCTTCTATACAATATCCGAGAACTGATTGCGCCAGCGCGAAATATATTGTGCGGAGAAGTTCAAGATCAGCAACGGGTCTCAATTGTTTGAAAACCCAAACAAGTTTCCTGGTGCGCGCAGTTATGACATCTATATGTGAGCGCCAGTTAAGCTTGTTCTCCAGAGTAACTCCCGAAATACTTGACTTTCGTAGATTTGGCTATCTCAGGGCATGAGCAGGAAGGAGCGGAACCACTCGGGTAGTCACAGGCATGAATCCTAACGTCAGTATTCTCTGGTTTTGATTTAGCCACGGAGAATTGCATAATATATGAAGTTTTTGAAAAGTTCAAAGTCAATAGATTTGCGCCAAGCCATTGGTTGACTTTGTGGAGTCCCAACTGGGCATAATGGCAGACCTTGTTCCAAGTCTCTCCATGAAACACCAGTGCAGTGTCATCGGCGTAGGTAAATATTTTTCCGTTTGTTAAAGATTGTTCACATAAATCGTTAATATAGATCAGGAAGAGGCTTGGGCTGAGAATGCTACCCTGAGGGACGCCACAGATGACTGGTGCACCTGAGCTGACGTGCTCACCAATTCGAACCTGCTCTGTTCGGTCGCTCAAAAAGTCCCTAAATATCATAAGCGCATTGCCAAGAATACCGATGCGTTCCGACTTGCTCACAAGGATAGAAATTGAGACGGTATCGAAGGCTTTGGCCAGGTCAAGGAATACAGTTAAGCATTTTTGTTTGAAATGAAAAAAAAAAAAGAATGTATTATAATAATAATAATAAAATTTATTTATTTCAAAAAAGTGTGGTACAGTCTGTTACAATAAATATAAATTCACAATTTTCGGATAATAAGAAAAGAGTAACAATAAATAGAATTGAATCTGGCGTCCTAGCTAGGTTACATGGTAACCTGTATTAAGGATCGCCAGCCCAGGTTCCCACAGAAGCAGCACAAATAATTTATAATAGACTGCTTAGAACTACAAGGTGCAAACGTATGTTTACTTAAATATACTTACTAAAGTGTTAGTATGTGTATTCTGTGATGTAGATGTGGTGTGAGTGTGTTTTGTGATGTAGGCGTGGTGTGTTTGTATGTGTGTAAACGGAAGGGAAAGAGGTAGAGTTTAGAAACGGAGTGTTAGAGAAGTCACTACGATTTTGAGGTAAGCAGAAGTTCAGTGTCGTCGTAGTTTAAACTGGCTAGAAAGCATGTTATCTGTCTTTTACACATTTCGTAAGAGGATTGATGTACATGGATGGTTTTGTTTATTCTGTTATATAAAAATGGCCCAAGGTAGTAAAAGAAACGTTTAGTAAAAGCAAAGCGTGTGAAGGGTACTTTGCAAATTTCGTTCTTGCGCCTAAGTGAGGATTGTGTTTGTGTAAAAGGAGTTTTTGTGTGTTGATGTAATAAAATGTTGAGAATAAAAGTTTGGCGGACCGTGAGGACTTTGCATTTTTTATATAGATCAAAGGTTGGGTAGAGCATTGGCCGGAAAGTAGCAACCTTAAGAATGGCTCTTTGAGCTACTTCCAGAGGTTTGAGTGTAGTTTTCGCAGCTCCACCCCAACTATTAATACAGTACGAGATGACTGACTGACACATGGCGAGATACACGGTACGTATTACATAAGTATTGGCAATGTGTCTGAGTGTTTTAAAAAGATATATGAGCTTACGAACACGAGCAGTAAGGTGGGTGATATGTGCTTTAAAGTTAAGGTGTTTATCTAAGATAATTCCGAGGTATTTCACCGTGTCAGTAGACAAAATTGTAGGACAGTTGCAAGAGGCGGAATTGGGTTGGCAGGTGTGAGCTTTTAGAGTAACGGGTGCCAGGGGTTGAGTAGTGGAGTTTAGGGAAAATGTAATGAGTTTAGTTTTATTAGTGTTTAGCGTGAGTGAGTGAGAGATAAGCCATCTATATATTGAATCAAATCCATTTTGAGCAGTTGCTTGCAGTTTAGCCCATGATTCATCATAAAAGGTAATTGCAGTATCGTCGGCAAAAGAGACAATGTTACCAGAGCTCAGGTGCATGTTGCACAGGTCGTTTATGAACACCAGAAACAATGTAGGGCCCAAGACACTGCCTTGAGGCACGCCATATGAAATAGGCAGCTCGTCGCTAAGGCAACCGTCGATTTTGACTATCTGCCTACGGTCTGAAAGATATGAGTTAAAAAGCTGGAGTTGCATACCACGAACGCCTAAGCATTCTAGTTTAGACAGAAGGCAGGGGAGAGGAACGGTATCAAACGCCTTTATACACACAAACTTTCTGGAATACATGCTATAAATGATGGTGCACCAGTGGTGGCAGTGAATCAAATGGCGTTATTTAGATAGAACATCACGGTCACACAGAATAACACGAAAAACAAATAAATAAAAATCTTTATTGCAGACCACATGATCCATAAAACAAAACACAATTTAATACAATAATTTACAGTAAAATGTCGTACATACACACAAACATAAGCTCACGCCTGTCTTCTCTTGCACATTAAAATAAAAATAAAAACATCCACTTCAGAAAGTAATCAACTCTAGAGAAGTAACTATTTCAATATCAAACAATTGGTCATTAGAGAGGACACGCTGTTATGAATCCGCTGGACAATAATACATTAATTGACCCTAAGCATCAGAATTCAAGCAATATTAGGTTCTTAATTTATTTATTTTATTAAGGTTAACCAACAACTGTTTACACCAGTACATTAGCAGTGTATTATTTATAATAGGATACAGATACAACAATTAATTATAGGTTAACACCGCTAGCACAGAAAACAGTGGTAAAACCTATAATTACTAGATTACGCCAGATTCAAAAAAGTGTGAAAATTTAATTAACAAATTAGATCATAAACGAGTAAACAAGATACAGATTGAATGATAATTAATATGAAAATTACATTATAAATTAGACTAAAATAAAATAAATTAAGTACATTGACCATATATGAAGAAATTAAAACAACAACAATCCAAATACTGATTGTGGTAAGGTAAAAAATATAAAAGTATCCAACTCCATAACAAACACAAGAAAAATCATTCAGACGTAATCGTTAATAAAAAATAAGAAATAAGAAAGTTTGTTGGTTTAATTAATGTTAGCTGACTATTAATCATAAACTAATTGATGTCTTAACAAGGCGTTATTGTTTAAGTTATTCAAATATAATATGGTTCATCTCTCGCTTTCGTTCTAGTTGTGATAAGTAGAACTTCAGTTAGTGATGTCTTGTCATAAGTCATAAGTCATAAGTCATTTATTCATTTGTTTAACATAGGTACAATAATAATGGTATAAAGATAATAAAGAGTTCGCTATGTTATGCCAGAGAGCGTACAAATGTTTGAAAAGTACATATTCAAGCCAGACAAGTCTCAATAATTAAATAAAATAAGCTTGGATAGTAAAAAGACAATTATAAAAAATCACTTATTTCATAATACAAATTAATAAATACTAAATGTCAATAGAAACCAATGTCAATAAAAAAGAGAAAAATAATAATAATTTAAATCTAAAATAAAAATCTAAAATGTCAATACACTGACTGAAAACAAATGATATGACTATTTCAATAAACAATACTAATGTCAATAAACAATACTGGTTTCAATTTATCTCAAGTACAACGATACACATATTTTACTAGCATGTCAACATTCTGTCATTAGCTTTTTGTCTGATAAAAATTCCGAAATACTGTAATATGCTTTGTTCACCAGTAAGGATTTTAGCCGTTTCTTAAATAAGCTCACGTTCAATTCTTTGATTGACCGTGGTATCTGGTTAAATATGACTGGCGCCATGCAAAATACACTTTTATACATTAATGCTGTGTGGGACCTTCTTACGCATAAGTATTGTTATTCCATCGACTTCGGTTATTAATGTCTGACATTTTTTAAATAATTTTGGATTGGTCTTAACAAACACAGCAACCTCAAAAATGTATAAGGATGGAAGAGTCAATATTTTAAATTTAATAAATAATGGTTTACATGTCAATACACTGGCAGGCATCTAGTTCCAATTTAAGTCATCATCATCATCATCATCATTATGATTCTTCTGCCCTTATCCCAATATATTAGCGGTCGGCGCAACACGTCTTTTTATTCCACATTTCTCTATTAGTCGTCATCTCGGCAGTCACTCCTTTCCAGCCATATCATCTTTCACACAGTCCATCCATCGTTTCTTTGGCCTTCCAATTTAATATATAATTCTGTAGTTTATTAAATCAGAAGTTCAGCTACTTCATATTAAAGGGTAACGTCTGGACAGCCATTCACATTCATACTTAACACTTTCCTGGCAACACTTCATTCGTCGTTCATTAAATTATTATTTAGATTACAGCCTACTTATTACATTTTACCTTTCTATTTAACAAAAAAAAAAAACTATTTATGACTTATCACAAAACAGTCCAATAATTGTACTTGTTAGTAATAAATTTATAAGACTGGCGCATCGATACGCTATAGAAAATTTTCACGAAAAAAACAACCGACTTCCACTACAAAGTGAAAAAATTCCAAATTCAAAATGTTTTTATTCTCTTGTGAGTAAAAGAGAGTTTTATTCACTGTTATCGATGAATAAAATGCCCGTTTTCGAGTGATAATGGTGAAAAAACCTTTCACAAAAAAAATTCGGAAGTCGGTGGCAAATAACGAATATCCGTGTCTTTGGTTTCGTATTTTCGTTTTTTGCATGGAAGGAGGGTCCGCACACTGCTGACCATAAATCAGATGCATCACCCACGTTCATCGGTGATGAGACTGTATATCCCGCGGAAGTGTGGAGGTCGAGGCTTCTTAAATGCTAAGCTTATTTCTTTTCTTCTTTTCTATAGTACTAGATACTAATGACCGCAGGGAGGTATGGCAGAGCAAAGAGCTTCACGGGCGCTTTTACCGGGCCTTACATGGGCCTGATATAGACCTACTAGCGTCCGTATCCTGGCTGCGATTCGGTGATCTCTTTGGGGAAACCGAAGGTTTTGTCTTTGCGATTCTGGATGAAGTTATGATGACGAACAACTACCGGAAATATATTGTGAAGGACGGCATGGTTAACATCTGTCGGGCATGCCACCGTCCGGGGGAATCAATCCGACACATTATTTCTGGCTGTTCTCGTCTGGCTAACGGAGACTACTTGCATAGGCACAAGTTTGTAGCCAGGATTATCCACCAGCAACTTGCTCTGGAATACAGTCTTGTGGAATCGGAAGCTTGGACCCTGTTCCCGATACCGGTGGGCTACTAGTTTTTATATTTTTAAATGTTTTTGTTTTCCCTTTTGTTTTTATAAAAATATTTAAAATAAAAATTATACGTATACAAATGAAATAAAGGAAGTTATTATAAGAAAATCACTCTTAATTTTAGTAATTGTTCTAATTTTAATGGGCATTTTAATTAATTTGACCTTCCTTTTTTCTTCGTCTATTTTCGATTAAAATATTTTTTTTTTTCGTAGCCATGGTATAAAGTATAGTATGGCACTCTTGAATAAAACGGATTTATATCGAGGGCCATGAATCACTCACGTCGCTCAGGATTCTAAAACATGAATCACTCGCTACGCTCGTGATACAATCCTCATGAATCACTCCCTATGGTCGTGATTCAGTCGTTAGAGTCACGAGCAAGTAAAGACTTGCTCGTGATTCATCTATGGCCCTCGCTTAAAATCCGTCCTTTATTCACTAATTGCATAATATACTATTTTACCATTGCCACTCGAAAAAGGGCATTTTATTCATCGACAGCAGTGAATAAAACTCTCTTTTAGTCACTGAGTGAATAAAAACATTTTGAATTTTGAACAAGTATATAGAATCCTTTGTTCTCTTCACCTGCCTAGCCTGTTCTCAACCATGTTGGATTCGGTTTCCAGTCTAACCGGATACAGCGGAATACCAGTATATTACATATAGAGACTGCCTATCTGACCTCCACAACTATTAACTAGGTAATACGATACCCCCGATAAGACCGGTGGCCAGACTTTCGGGCTTCTAACAACCCGTAACGACTATCAAAGATCCACGAATGACTCCCGGGACCAACGGCTTAACGTGCTTTCCAAGCCATGGAAGAGTCTCGGTATATAAAGATGGTCACTCATCTACTGACCAACCCCGGCAAACGTAGTTTAACCTGATGGATCGACCCGGGAGGCTATTATTCTTTTTCTCTTATTACCGATCATATAATAAATATAAATACTATACTAAATTAGTAGTATAGTATTTATATTTAGTATATGATCGGTATTTTCTCGCAGTCAATGGTAAAAAGTAGAGTACACAACACGTGAAAAAAAAAAACATCTCGGTCCTTGCGTCCCTCGGTCCGCTCAGGATTCAACTTAGTCCCTCGAATTAAATTCCCTTTCTTTCACATGTTGTATAATCTACTTTTATATCTCGCTTTTTAGTGGGTCGGTTTGTAATTTATCTAAGTTACAATAACCTATGTCAACTGCTCATCACCTTTTTCAAAATATTGCTTTTCCCGATGCAGGGACGTTAATTGTTGAGGAGTTTTACTGGTACTTCACCTTATGCATTGTGACGAGCATTTGGCAACCATATTAAAGTAATCGAATCGCAACCCGTGAAAAACTTATTATTGAGTAGTTCCGGTGGCCATTTGTGGTCTTCATCATCAATTCCACTTCACCAAATGGTTCGAGAGCAAATGCACCAGTTACATAAAAAATAATTTAGGTATACGTGTGCTTATAATATTTAAAAAGCTCCCTCGATTTCACCTGGTTTCTCCTGGAAAGTAAAACCCTTTCAAACGAAAAAATAATCCTATTATCTTCGAGTAATAGGGGAACACACATTTTAAAAAAAACCGACGAACTGAGAACCTCCTCCTTTTTTTGAAGTCGGTTAAAATGGCTAGAACTCGTGCCTTAGAGTTCATGGGTTAAAGTGTTAGTTAAAATTACCATCCGAAAAATTTCCTATCATATTCTAGGTACTTGATGCGTGTAAACCAACGCAACGCCTAATCATTGAGCATCTCAATCTTTATAGTTTGTCGTAAAATGCGGCGCTCATCAGGCGTTCTGCGTTATAGCTTGTCTTCATCAGAACGATCCATTCTATCCACTTTATGCTGATTTGGTACAATAACATAGTGTTCTAGATTAGCATTGCTATACTCCTTATTATAACATATACCATAACTATAGCATTTACTGGCTGAGTACGATTACCTATTATGTTGCATAATAAAGTTTCGTGTATTTATCATCAACTTCATTTCATATGAACTTTAGTTATACGGTCATTGTGTTTACGCTCAGGGCCCAAATATTCGGTGTTTCATCGAACAAGATATATGTAGATCACCATAAAATACAATTGTGTATGTAATACACTTATATTTTATGGTTATCTACATCGTTAATGTACTTGCAATATGTTGCGCTTCGTCGTATAGCTGATACTGTTATTATAAGAACCATATTTTTAAACTTGTTTCTAGCCTTTACTAGTATACCTGTTTTGGTATTAGTTTCGTGTTACTACTGTTTCGTGTTACGGTATAGTTAACCCTTTCCCGGACCGATGAAACTCATATTATGGTTCTGGTTGATTAATTGAATATTGTCTAACATTGTAGACAATATTTACTTAATCGAAGTGAATGTATTAATATGTATGACTCATAAAAAAAAAATTGGTACCCGGATGGGACAAATTTCCCCATTTGGGCGCTGAGTCGTGTTTATGACAACCTAACAGTTTGTTTTAAAATCACTAGAGGAGCTTAACGGCCATTCCATTACAGGCACCTGCGAACACACCCGCGTGGTATACACATAGCTTGACTGAATTATCTTGAATCAATCCACTTTATAATCCTAACTAATTCACAATATTACTGTTACAATCGGATATCATTGACACTTTACACCTACCTTCATATCAAGTTTAATAACCTCATAGGTAGGTAGTTGCTCTGTAGTTGAAATAATGATTGACTTTGTAACCTTTTCGTTAAGCACTGCTACTTGTGAGCAAACATTTAGTGGTTATTTCAAATCACTTAGTCTTCTAAGAATACTTAAGTGTCTTAATAAAACTTTTTCTAGAAACTATATATGCATTTGTTTTCCCTCGCACGAATGCAGATTGCACATTATAGTTTCTCTCGCACCAATGCAGATAGCACAGTATATTTTCCCTCGCACCAATGCAGATTGCCCAGTATATTTTCGCAGGCGGCAGTAAATGGTACAATGGTGAAATGTATGTAGATATGAATTTTCAGAGCCTTAGTTCCGCTGTTCTCAAAGGTCCAGTTTCTTCAGATAGTAGCAGTTTAGAAAAATCAGGTTGCTTATGTTATAGGTCCCGTCAAGTGGTTTGATTTCAGATAACCATGGCGTTTCAATGATATTTTATATAAATACTTCATCATCATTATCCATAGTCTGACTTCACCCACTGCTGGACTAACCTAGTTCTCTCTTTATTTATTTTCTTTATTTAGGCAACCAACAGCGATACACATAGTATGTTACAGAGTATGTGTGTTACAGTATTGTATGGCTAATAATAGGTTTCCCTGAATAACTAGGATAAGTATAAAAAATGTGAACGGACTACTTAGTATACTATATTACTTAAGTTAAGTTTAAAATTTTAAAGAAAAACCAAAAAACTTTGACGATTAAAAAAACAGTTTGAAAATTAAGAGATTAATATATAGTTATATATTATATATAGTTTGTCATTTGCCTTCGTTTATGGTTTTTATTATTATTATTCTCTTTGCTTATGCCAATCCTCTATGCACTTACCTCCAGTTAAATGTAGATTGGTCTTACGCCTTGCGTCCTGCGGCCGCGGCGAGAACAAATGCTAGAATTTATTGAGAACTATTCTACATTTTGTCTAATAATAAGGCCAAACATGACAATAACCCTAAGGCCAGGGCCACGATGTCGGGCGGTGCGTCTAGTGGTGCATCTTCCGGCGCGAGGCGGCGCTTGAATGTTCCCAAGCCGCAAGGCGCACCGCCCGATGTCGTGGCCCTGGCGACATCATAGGGATATTGTCATGTTTGGCCTTCTTGGCAGAAAAATTATTGGTGCCATGCCTGAAGATTGTTGCCTATAATAGTCAACAGGAGACAGCTGTTAATACTGCCCATCCTCTTGCTTGTCTTTCACTTCACCCATGGCTTTGCTTTTCACATTTTTTTCTGATATTTTGTGTGATGGAGTAATTAGGGAATATCTAGGTAATAATAGAATGGTGAAATAATTTTTACATTTTTATTTACTCGACATACAATAGTGTTTGCATGTAAGATTAATGTTAATCCAATATGAATTGTTATCTAAGCTGTAACCGCAAAAACAACTATTTGATACCGCCTTTGCTAAAAACACACATTTCTTGGAATAATTATGTTTGTTTAATCAAATCATAGACAAAAGACCACCGATCGTCTTATCAAAAGAAAAACAAAACTTGTCTAGTAGGTATACCGTATCGTGCGATACAATGTTATTTGTATTCACATATAAGAAATATCTGATGTATTATTATTTAAAAATATCTGTGGTCTTTTGTTAGGGACATTACTTGTGATGTTCCATATAAAAATAAGTACCAAACTTTTACATGCAGTTGCAAAATCAACATTTTAATTAACATCTAAGATCTCTGTATTTCGTAATTGTACATAAATTATGTTCTAATAACTAAAAACTCGTAAATGATAGAAGGACAAAATCACTAAAACATTATTTTATTAGAATATTTATATCTACTTTCCAAATAAGCAAGTACCTAATAGTTACTTTATGAAAATTATTTAAATTGACGAATTAAATTCTACAGAAATACTAAGTAATTATATCTAATAAAACCCTGACGTTATTTTTGAAAATTTGATCGTGGGTATTTAAAAAAAGAACCAAACTTAAAATCTATTATAAATACTACGATAACAAATAAAAACAGACACAACACATTAATTTTGCTAATAATAATGTATTTAATGTGTTTCCCTTTTTTCAATAATTAAAATGATTTTACAATTTATTCCTTTTACACATTCAAAAGTTATTCTCTAAATAGGAATTGAATTCAAAGATAATATGAGACAATTACCTACTGAGAAAATGATGGATTAATCCGAACTACCAAAACTGATTGATGGGCTACTTAAGTAGCAAAACGGGCCAATTTATCTCAGACGAATACTAGCTGGGAAATAGATCTAGACTAGATATAACAAATCGATACTAATCATAGCAAGTTCGAAGCTTCTTGATACCTACGTAAAACGAAACCCACTAAGAAGAACAATATTTCTATACTAAATAGTGAAAAGAAATAAAAAAGTATCAAAAGTGTGTCGAATTTTTCCAACAATAATATGAAAATGACTAAAATTTCTTTAAAAAAATGTCTTCGAGCTGGGAGGTTACTTTCATTGATATGTTGGTAAATTGTACGGAATATAGTCAAAGTTTCATATGTCAAAAATTGCTTCTGTTACAATATATAGGAATCTTGTGTTGATTGAAATATATTAAACTCGCTTATTTAATTATGAACATAATTTTTAAGTTTACGTATTTCTTAATTGAATAAATAATGTTTCATAATTAAATTAACAGTATCCACTAAAAAGCTTACTAAACTCCTAAAAATCACCTAACATTGCTTAAAACATCAAACTTCTATTTATACATAAATGTACAGTATAATTTATACATTTACAAATTCTAGTAAACGGCTACACTACAAGCTTTTATGCTATATGCTACATTATTAAACCATTTTAATTAAATAACTATTACAATTTGTAATAACATTAAACAGTTTAAGATTACATTCTCACATTATTATTATTACACATAATGATTAATTAATTACTATCATCTAACACCAAACACGGCAAATAAACAACAGCAATATTATACAGAAATGCTTCTATTTATTAGACAATTAAAATAAATCAAATTGTAATTATAATAATATTATTTATTGTTCTAATTCAATTTATTTACAAAGAAATATGTGTTACCAATTGTCTTGTATAAATATATGTATAATTATCGAACAATTTATATTATAAACAACACGTCATAGTAGACATTTTATAAGTATAAGTATAAAACTATTTATTTAGAGTAGTTATACATATGTATAATTGTATAGTAATTATGTATATATTACACACGCTTAATTTATCTGAGCCTTAGTAAAAACATGCAAAATTACAAGAATTTGTGTGTGAACTAAATTTATCTAAGTAGAGGGTAAGCTGACGGTGTTGACTTGCCTACTTTCAATTTAAGCATTAATATTTGTGCTCAAGTATTATTTGTTGCTGTAATAATTTTTTAAATACTCCACACACAATACTTTTATTGGGTTGGAAAATAGTAATTTTCCAGAAGTTGAAGATATTAATAATTATTATTGTTTATTAAGCCTCAGATAAAAAGGCAACAATGATAGTATACAACTACTACCGATATTAAAATGCGTGAAAATATTATATTTAAAAGTTAAACACTATATTAATTATTTATTTTATAAAATAATTATTATTGTATCATTTACAAATATGTAACAAGCCCACATTTCGAAAATGATAGCTTAATTTTACTAAAACAAGATTTATTGATACACTAAAATTATTATTTGTTTGCTTTGAGTAAAAAACTGTGTGTATGTCATCTTAAACTACTGGACCGATTTCAATGACATGTTTGTGTAAATCGTTTATAGCCCTAGAGTATTGACTGCTATAGCAGTTTCTCAGGGCAGAAACATCTTTTATTTATTATTTTCAAGTACTTACTCAAGATGACATGCTCAGCATGATTCTACCCTCTCTACATATTGCCTTTACATTCCTTTTTTATTCGTTTTTATTTATTTTTTGTAAAATTGAACGCATAGAAATTAATCTTTAAAAGATTTATTGATGCTCTACAAGTAAGATATTTTCATGACACACAAAATTAAAGAAGCTTTTAAAGTAAATTATTTGAAAATACAAGAAAATAACGGATCCAATAAGCTAGGGTTAAGCTTAAAATTACAAAAATAGTCGAATTCAAAATCCATTTTTACTATCACACGAATTGTCCTTTTAAAGGAGTCCAGCAATTATATCAGTCTTGCAAGCTTCGACTTCGTCTTTGATATCCTACACAACAAAAACAAATGCCTACTAATACACTGCAGTGCAGAAAAAACTATAACAATAATCACCCAATTACAAAGAAGTTAGAGGAAACTGCATAAGAGAAACATACATTCCTTAAAACTATGTTTGATCGCTCCATTCCCAATGTTGTTTAGTAGAAAAATATTTTTTTTAATATTTTATTTTGTTATAAATAAAACATTACCATCTAAATATCGTCTATGAAAGTGTGCGGTTATTGAAAACATCTAATAGGTAGTATAATATAATATTAGGATATAATATGGAATTAGTATGTACCATTATTTGAATAATAAAGATTACGATTTGTTTCGTGGATCGGTAAACAACAAAAATATAGGTTTTTACATCGAAATATTAAATAAACAGGGGACAACAAAATAGATTACATGAATTCAAAAACAAGAATTGTATATTAACATGCAAAAGTTCACGTTTATTTCAATATCTACAGTATAACTAACCTAGAAATCACCAAAATATTTTTATTTCCCACTTCAATTTAATATTATTTTAAAAATATACTATAATTATATTATTTGGTATCATTTTGTGCATTTTAAGCGGCTATCGGCCTGTGCTTGGCGCAGGCTCTCATAACTTACGAATGAGTTGTTAAACTTGAGATCATCTAAAATTATTTTTCTTTACCTTACTATGGTGACTTTTAAGAAGCTCATCTGTTCATTTTGACAAGGACATGCACTTGTTTTTTAAATCGTGATTAAGTGTTTCAAAGGCATTTTTATATTATTATGACATCACAATAAACTATTGCTTGTAAAGTACAGAATGAACTAAGTACATGAGATGAAAACTTTACCAAAACAGGTAAATACATTATAACCTAATCGATTGAGAATTTTATAAAGTTAATAATAAATGAAAATATTAAATTAAATTTCGCCATCCTTATCTGCATGAAATTAATGTAACCTACAGAATGAAAATCTTAACAATGAAATGATTCTGGGCACATGTCCAAGTCAAAAATTCACAACAACAACGTTAAATATTTCTCCAAGAACCTAGTCACACTTTTAACGAGCGTTTAACAAATTTATTGCTTTTGCAATAACTACTTTAATTCTATTTAGATATAGCGCATTTTCTAAATTCTCTATTAAAAATCGTATTAAATCAATACCGTCATACATAATCATTTTATTGATCGACTGACATTTGTGTAAACTTCGTATTTTAACAAGTTAGTAAAATTATAAATAATTGCTTAAAATATATTAAAGAACTAAAATATATAAACAAACAATTTCACTGTAATATTTCGTTGCTAAATTCTTACACAACATAAAAGTAGGAATATACTTTTGTGTTTTTAGAACTCAAAAGCTTATTTTCTACGAAATATTATTTTTGTACTGTCAGTAGTGTTTTGTTTCAGAATTTTTTATTTTGTATTTATTTTTTTATTTTTTTTGTAATAAAAACATCAATAATTTGGATGTATATAATGTCAAAAGAGATATGGGATTATTCGATTAAAAAACAATTAAAGTAATACATTCTTCGTTCACAAAAACAAGGTTTTAAATTTGTACTGGATTAAAATAATTATGTTAATATGTAACAGAAATTTATGAACATGTTATATATTATAAATTTAAGAAACAATAAATTAAAAAGATAAAATCGGTTTCATTTTGTGCTCGATGTGCGTTTCCTCCGTTCGCTCCTAATATTATTACAATCAGTGTAAAAATAAAATCTCCTTAAAACATTTAACCGACTTACGTATAAAAGTTACAAGTTATTACTACTAGCATTATTAAAAAACACTGATTATGTTCACTTAACTATTCTATGCTAGTTTGAAGGTCATTAAACTGTTCTCGCACAAGACAACACCAAACTGTTGAAGTAAAAACGTATAATAGAAAATGTCGTATTGTGTCGATATGCTGAGACGCGTCGCTCCGGCCACTCGCGACCCGAGTGCCCGACGCAAAGCCGACCATGGCTCTAATTCAAAATCCAAAGCGCACTTCTTAACCTCTTAAACTCCCGTGTGATTGTAAATAAATGACACCGCATTCTTATCGACGGGAGGAGATCGTCGAGTGATTGATGGATGGTTGTTATTATTGTAATGCCAAGATTTTCTCGTTGATGTGCTCGAAGACTGCAGAGCAATGGTCTCGTAGTAGCGTAGCCTCCCACAGCACTTCCTACTCTTGATGATCGCAACGAAACCCTTCCTGTACTTCTTGTTGAAGAACGCGTATAATACTGGGTTAATGCAAGAGTTGGAAGCACCCAGCCATTGGGCAAGTGGTGTCACAACGGGGAACATTTCTTCTTCCCATTTTTGGATTGGGCCACCAAGTTTAATCCGTGCAAAGATTAGGTACAGCGGAAACCAGGATAAGACGAAAAGTATGACGACAGCGACCAACATCTTCACGACTTTGACTTTAGATTTCTGCTGCATTCTTTCCATCTGGGCGTCTTGTGTGTCCGTGGGGATCGATCTTCTCCAGACTTTGATCCAGATTAGGATGTAGCACATGGTTATCAGGATCATGGGGAGTATGTAGCAGAAGATGAGATTGCCAATGACGAAGTAGAGGACTTCACTGATGGGGTTGGGCCAGACATCAAGGCAGAGCCGAACGTTTGGGTTATCGTCGAATACCACGACCAAGT
The DNA here is from genome assembly GCA_947364205.1 of Agrochola lota. Lineage (NCBI taxonomy): Eukaryota > Metazoa > Arthropoda > Insecta > Lepidoptera > Noctuidae > Agrochola > Agrochola lota. Next base: position 1,093,902 of record OX376227.1, read on the forward strand.
CGAAGAAGAAGACCCAGGGAGTGGTGACGCTGATGGCGAAGATCCAGATGAAAACGATCATCATTCTGGCGCGGCGCTTGGTAATCTGGCATTTCAAGGGCCACCAAATGGCCAAGAATCTGTAACAAAAAAACGAACAATCAAACAAGGTAATGTTAGAAGTTTTTTTGTTTAAAAAAAAAATCTTTGTTAGCTTTTTGACTAAGATTATTCTTTGACACAAAAAGTTAGCGTAGGTGTTAAGGTGGTGATAAATATTAAAAAAGAATTTAAATCAAACAGCGATGTAAATCATTAATCCTATTACTAACCAGAAAATAAATAAATTCAAGATATGATTTATAAATAAACGAATCAACTGGGTTATAGAAATAATCTAGCCCAAAGCGTTATATTAAGTCAACACCAATAGCCTGTAACAGATGTCTTAAAATATAAAACTAATTGATTCATGATTTATAAATATTGCAGTATGTTAGGAATTTAAGTTCTGAAATTATTTTTAATTTATGTAGTCGATTAAAACTACGCTAATGTCTGAAAATCAAGAGTATGATAATTCCAATCATTAAAAATTCATGATGTCAGAAAACGGGCACAAAATTAAACTAGCCACATCAAATCTATCTATCGAACTAGCACCATCCATAAAATCCACCATCCATACAGATGATCAATTTTCCGATGCACCAACCTCAAAACAGATTCCCACAATTAAGATGGGATATTTCCGTCTCAAAAATAGACGATGGAGCATTACCGCGTAATGGCGTGGAATATCGTGCGGAAGATGTAAACCCAGCCAAGTGTGAGGCAGTTAAGCGTCTGATAGATTAATTGGCTTACGGATAAAAACAGGGTTGGGCATGGTAATTTGAGCTCGTCTGTGTTTTTCAAAATGTTTTTGTGATCTACTATTTTTTATCCTACGTTAATTTAGGTTAGATTATATAATATTTGCTGTGACTTATTAATTCCCAACCCACAAGTTTTAATAGCCATTTGTCGATTTCAGACGAATTAGGTCTAGTAAATTAAGACATTTGATGATTTTGGTGAAAACTGAGACGAATGTGGCAGAGCAATTATTTTGTTGGATGAATTCAAGTGGCCTTAATTGCTTACACGATTTAAAGTTCTGAGTTTAAGGAGTGACAATGAAAACATCAAATAAGGTAGTGGTTACTGAAAGGAATACACCTGTAGAACCAACCCACATCTTAAATAGTAACGACAACTACATAGACGAATATAAAATCCATATTTTAATACGTGCAAATTAAGGGCTGACAGTGCGTATAAAATATAATCACAAACAAAATACTAATGGCCTACGTATAGTAAAACAGAGTTATAGATAGTACACCTATAATTCAATCTAAGGTCATCATCTTTAAAACAAACAACGATCACATGCGCAGTGACCTCGGTAACCAATAATCGTATAATTGACAGTAACGACCTCAAAATCAAAGATAAACAAATGGGAACTACAAACCAAGTCGGAAGTGAATCAGATGATGTAACATCGAAGGAACTTACAGCATTGAACCTCAAGTTAACCCTTCCTAATGATAATGTTAGGTAAAGGCGGTATTGCGTGCTATCGATCGTATCTTAAGACCTATAGACGGTTTAATTTTACGCCCAATCACGGCGGCTGATTGAATAACGGATCAAACTCAACCGTCTGATATTTTAGAGAGTATTTCGGCTGCTAAATGTACCCCTATGTTAGGAGACAGCCTATACAGGGTGGCAGGGACATCGACGCGAAGCCTTTTACCATAGATTCAGTACGTGATTCTGAACACCCCTATTCTTTTTTAATAACCGACGAAAAATTTCAACGCCGGGGGTTCAGCATCATGTACTGAATCCATGGTAACAGTTTTCGCGTCGATGTCCTAGACACCTTGTATAATTATATACGTAGATCACATAGATTAAGTATTTAATTTAAGCCACAAATTGTCATGACGTCCATCATCAGTCATACTCTTTAATTTTTAAAGGGTCCTCATAAAATATGTGCTGAATTTTAAATTTAAAAATAGAAACTAGAAGATTATATGAAAAAGCAACGCATAAATAATATTAATTTACAAAGGGTCTCTTCACACTTATTTCTGTCAAAGTTATGTTTAATGTAAACTGTTGTTCCTAAAAATAACTTTTTCGTTCACGACATTTCTTTTTGACCCTTAAAAGGCTCTTCTTCTTCTAAAAATATTCTGGGACTAACAAGCTCTTTGTAATAATATTAAGACTTGCTTCAACGTTATCTGATTCAATGGATCTTATAACAACATGGTTATCTGAATTCAATTACAGTATTCCTATTTTTTAACGGGGTGACTTTTCTTTCTTGTACTTTTATTTATAGATCTTGAGGTAGAAAAGCTTTTCAAGTCCCAATTTTTGTCTGCGGTTTTTGAGAAACAATCACGTTACATTTAAATTCAGTGTCTTAAAAAGTTCCATCATTATTGATAACAAAACGATTGGCTAGCTCTTTATCAAATTTTAATAATTTGGAATCACATCACAATTACTATGTTTTTACATTCTTAACTTACTTATATAATTATACATACAATAAACTCACGCCTTTTACCAAGAGTGTAGGCAAAACCTACTAAACGACACAAAAAAACCATATAATCACAGACCTGTAACATGTGTATGTTAAACCTGTAAGTCAGAATCACATTAGTTACTGCGCCTCAATCAAATCCAATACCAACGAGCTTTCTTTGACAGCTGCTACCCTTGGGCAGTTACAACTCGAGGCAAATTTAAATTCCAATCTCTAATCCCTTCAAAACAGAGTTGAAAATGCTGTGTTATTTTTTTTTTTTGTATTGCCCGAGGCCAGTTATCATATTACTCTCAATGTGTAGGCGACAGTTAATAGAACAAATATATTAAAATTCTTATGAATCGTGGGTCAAATTATGTGCATAATGATGTATGTAATTGTGGCTATACATTATTTGAATGGTTGTGTGTAATAGTTTTTATGGTGCAGTGTTTTTATCTGAAATAATTATGACTATGGTTTTTATTTTAAAATGTTTGACTAAAAAGAAGCACAAATAAGTACACAAAATACTACACAATACTGTTCCTTTGTTCGTAGTCATCTGGAGTATGCCTCTCAGGTCTGGAACCCCAATTATGATGTCTACATAAATCGTATTGAGAGCATACAGAAAAGGTTTTTAAGGCACATTCAATATCGGTCTAAAACGTTTTTTACTAATTATACCTACCGTTGCAAAAAAAATCATATCCTTCCACTTGACAAAAGGCGAAAAATTTCAGATCTTGTGTTTCTGTTCAAGATAGCCAATGGAACAACTGGTGTTACCGAGTTGTTACAGAAAATCGGGCTGCAAGCGCCGTCTGTGTTCTTGCGTAGACCTCATTTATTGCACACCCCAGTGGTAGCTACTACATACAGACGGAACTCGTACATGGTGAGAGCGAGTCGTATTTACAACGCAACCTGCCAGGAAGCTGATATCGACATCTTCAATACTATGTTGCTTTAGCAAGAAAACTTTAGCTAATGGCTTCTTTGAGCATAAATAGTATTTTTTCTGTTTTGTGTTATTTATGGTCTATTATCAACTTTCTGTTTCGTAAATGACTTATATCCTATATGTGGAAACTTGTAATTGACCATATTTTGTATAAGCTATTTCTTACTGTATCTGTTTAGCTGTAAGTTTTCCTAAAAACAAAATAAATAAATAAAATATAATACTAAGCAACCTCCAATCATTTCCATTTATTAATGGTCTCCTAATCTTAATCCATCATAACAAAGGTGCTCTTGAAAGGGTGCTAGATTTTAAGTACTTAGGGCACATAGTTACTGAGGACTTGAAAGCTGATGCTGACATCGAAAGGGAACGAAGAGCGTTGGCTGTCCAGTGTTAAAAGTATTCAAGAATTTTGTTCGGCCAAACTCCTGCTTCATTACACGTAACTGGGTTCTATGTTCTATGTTATGGGGTTTGGTTTCTGCACTTAGTCCTTCAAGTGGACCATTGTGCGTGGGCAATGGCGGCTGTCGGAGGTTATACCAACCAGCCCACCTCCCTCCAGTAGTTGAGTAAGTCTCCTGGCCTATTCGGAAGATCCGTGAAAGATCTGGGTGACCCGAGGGTTTCAGTTCTAATCTCTAACCTGTGTTTAAAGATGTGCAACGGTTTCCTCAGCCTCCATGAACGACCTGCACAGAGGACTGTCCGTTATGCCTATTGTGTGGTAGTGATTGTTTAGCGAGCAGTGTCCCGTGATGGTTCCTGCCATCAGGCGCAGGCCGTTCCTGTCCAGGCGTAACAAACGCCTGGGCAGGAACAGTAACTGTTACATGGATGGATACATAGAGCGATTGCTGAAATATTTGAGAAATGTTTCGTGGAGGTACTTAGTACAGCTGCTCGTGGGTATGTCCGTGAAGCTATTCCCCAAATTGAATAACTTTTGGATGAAAATTATGGGCGTAAGTAAAATAACATGCACATGAGGTCCACATGCAGCGGTAACCAGTTCCATCAGGTGGATGGACACCGTCGGCATTTTGCCAACCCAGCACATAAAAATAATTTGAAAATTGAAATAAAATTCTAATCTTAAATGTAAAAAAATCAAATATGATTTTGAAATTATGAGAGTAAGCGAATTTACGATGTAAGTACAGGACACCGCAAATCCGTTTAATTTCATGTTATGGGAATCATGCGATCATTAGCCATTACATGAATAAAAAAAATTGTATTACATTTGTTACTAACATAGCTTTTAAGTAGTGTGTATTACTAACATCATATGGACGGAAAGGTCTGAAATAAAGTTTATTTTTATTTTTTATAACGAAAACTACCAACTTTCAGTTCTGAAAAATCTAATGACCTAGGGTATAGGTCTAGCTCAGACCGGCAAATAAAACTTTTTTTTTTTTTAAATTCACTTATCTTATTATTCTACTTTTGAAACGATTCTTCAGGATTTTTGGCATAAAATATGATAAAAAAGTCACTCATAATCAAATGGTTGTTGTACTCTCCAAGAGACGTAAAAAATAATATTGTTGGTAACCTTGACTTAAAGATAGTATGATTCCTTTGGGACAGTGAGATGCGTTCTAGAAATAGTAACGCCTGTCTTCTTGAGTGACGTCCTGTCTAACGAACAAGATTGAACTTGAAAAAAATATAATAGTATAATGTATCAATATTTTTATAACATTTTATAGCTTAACTATTTTTTTTTTCCTACGCTTCTGATACTGTCTAATAAAACAAATGTTTGTCCTAATGTTTAAAATCAAGATTAATGTTAAGGACTTCACCAGTAAACAGCAATAAAAAATTACATTTCCATATTACGTAACCGAATCGTACTTGATTTGGACGTCTCATAATAATTTATTCACCTCAAAGCTGTAGAATCTGATAAATTGAACCCACACTTCCACTTATCGAAGTCGATCCTCAATTGTGCAAGTACCCATCAATTTCCCGAAATATTCCTACTTGCAACACTGATAATAATGAATAATGAACTGAGCACACGCATTGTAATCCTCTCATTGACATTTGGGGCCCAAAATTCGGGTTATTCTTCACCGAAAGTGGCCTTTTAACGAATGTATGAGCGAAATTTATAATTTCGACATGACGCCTGATATGTAGATACGTGTGTGACATCTTGAATCGTAAAAGTAACGCGATTTGTTGTTCAGGAGCTAGTGTCGTAAGACTTTATTCATGACAAAAAGCTTAAAGCAACAAGTATTTGTTTTTTAGCTTGTTTTATAATTAGTTTGGAGCTACCTCGTTGGTGGTCGAGTGGTCGCAAGCGGTACTACTGAGCATGAGGTTCTGGGTTCGATTCCCTGGTCGGTTAAAGTGTTATGGGGTTTTTCCATTATACATTTCTCAGTAGCAGCCCGGAGTCTAAATGTATACCCTGTTTATGGCAATAGCCTTTTTTTTTTGAAGGTGGGAAATTATTTCTTCTTCTCCGGGCGGAGCGGGAGGGCGTGTCAGACTTTTGCTGACTAAAACCCACCCGTGTTCCTTTCGTTGCCTGTGTGCCGGGGCCGCGATATCCCTTTCGGCCAAACTCGCAACCCCGGCAGGCATTGGCCCTTACGGACCCCGTCAGTTGGTGCTGGCCATCGCCCCCCATTAAATGGGACTTAAATATAAGTGGCGAAATGTGGGTGTACTATAGGTACATCTCTGCCTAACCCTTTGGGGAATATAGGCGTGATGTTATGTATGTATATATGTTTGTAGCTATGGTAAAGATCTTTCTTCTTCATAGTGAGCAATAAATACTGCCTCTAATGGTCCATAATTTATCTTAGAGATAGAACAAACTATTGTGTAAGCTACTGCAATTCAATCTTCTGCAATTCAATGCTTATTCCAAAATCAAATTAATTTTGAATTTGTCGCTCCGTTCAACAAAGGATAGAAAAGGCTTAAATGATGAAGATGGTCCTTTTCCTTAGTACCCTTTCTCCTGAACAACACACATTATGACTCTATAATAATTAACCGATAACTTGGTTGAATTTTGCATAAACATTGCGCAAGCATAATGGAATTGTGGCCAATAAATCACGGATGTACGTATCTTGTAAATTAGTGGCACATGGCTCCGGGACTACATGGCTTGACCTTTTCAACCTAATAATGGTAGGTTGTTACTTAATAAGATAAATAATGTGTTTTACTTGAAGATTTTCGTTTACTTTTATTTTAAATGGCTATTCGAGTGATTGGTGGGTCGTTATTGTTTTAAATGATTAATTAAATGAGCCTTTAAAGTTTTCATGGTGTCTGTCATAGTAATTTGTAGCTCTGTTTCCAGTCACAATAAAATATACCCAGGTTACTTTTCATTACGATTGCGAGGCTTTTTAGTGGCTCTGTTATATAAAAAGACTTAACTAACTAATGCCATGTTTCACATAAAACTGTCAGTACATGGAACCAAATTTCAAAAATCTAAACCAAATCATGCTGCCATCTGCATCAAAATCGATCCTAACTAAGTACTACAATTAACGCAGCATAATGAGATTACATGTAGTGAGTGACAATCAGTTAGCAGTCGGGATTTATGATTAGACAGCTAGTTAGCAATTTAGGGCTAGTCCAAATATTCAACTGTAGAATCGGCTGTTGGATCGAAGGACCATTTACCACAAAGACAAATAGGTATAGGTATGCATTACTTTGCACAGTATATTTGAAATACCTGAGTGAACAGGAGTGCCTGCCTATTAATAAAACAAGAGAAGTATGACTGTGTGTGTGAATTGCAATTTTAATTTAACAGCCTAATTATAAAAATCTACCGGATGGAACCTCAATGTGGCATGTGGCTATCAAAACTGTATCTATTGTCAAGTTTAATTAGTTTATTGCCTGAACGAACAGTCGAATAACATGCAATAACTTTTAATTAGAAGTTACATTTTTTCAATTAGCAACATTGCAACACGTAATTAGTCAACCTCGTTGGACATTAAGCTGACACGCATGTTTACGAAATGTTTCCCTATTATGTTAATATTATTAATGTTTCTTGTCTCATGAATAAATCAATATAATTACGTTTAAAACTGTTAATTTACCATCACATGCTTATCGCTTAAAAACGGCATTTTTGGCGCGTTCGATCTGTCAAAATTGGCGCCATTACAAATATGGCTGGCGTGACGACATTGACATAAAAATGTTTAAATTACATAATTATAGTGCACGGGAAACAAACTAATCAGTGCTAACCAACTATGTTCAATAACCTTCTTATTACAATGTCATAAGATCTATATTTTCATGAATATTACTTTTAGCATGTCAGAGTTATGTTGGTAATTATGACTGGATTGATATAGTTTCCTATGGTAAGATTGAGTTCGGTAAACAACTGTATGATTACGTCGTTGCTACTAGTTTTTTATTTGTATTACATGTACCCATGAACAAATTGCAGCTATTAAAAGGAAGCCACAGATAGCTGGGCACGCGAATTTCGTGAGACGTCGTCGATCGTTTGACCTACACGGCGGCGCGGCGACGCCATAGGGCTTCATAGTTAAGTATTTGATTGTCCATTTTACGAAGTAGACTTCTAGACATCTTAATAATATGCATACTAGTTTCAGCAATAACATTTAATTTGACGGTTCGACGTGAGAAATAAACATGAGCTTCAAAATTACTCGAAGTTATTTTGGTATTTGCAGATCCTATAAAGTCATTGAAATAGCTACCGAGAATGAGTAATTTCTTTTTTAAATATGCAATATTTTCGTTTTACGCCTCCATGTCAGAGAACTCATAAACTCCTAAACGTTCTCATTCAACCTTTTATGGTGTATGTTGAAACTGGGTGTGGTGATCATACATCAATAATGCTACAATAACACATGATGTTCCTGAAGTTCTCCCATAATAAATTATTAAATGTTTCTCATAATTTCACAAACTATCTTAAATCTTAAAAATCTTTTAATGATATCAGACAAGCGGGTGCCAAATTAATTATACGGTAATAATGTTTCACGGTTTCACGATGAATGGGTTTCGAAAACCAATTTAACTTTCCTGTTGATTTTAGCGAAATTGAGCTTTAATATTTCAGAAAGGAAGGCGGATTGAGCAGTATGATTAACTTTGCGAATTATAACTTCGTTCAGGTTAAGTGCAACATAAATATGATTGTATAGCTACTATGCGGTAGGTTAAATGCAGTGACTTTACGCTCTATATAATACTCGTATATGTGCTGCGTAGATTCTTAGAGGTTTTTGATCCTATGTTCATTATGAGCCTGGTTCAGCAGTTTTCCCAGCACTAGATTTGGCGATTTCTTTAGGGCAAGTTACGCAAGTACAAACATAAATAATAAAAGTCTTTTCTAAATAATTTATGCTCTTGATTTCATTATATAATGGAAACAAATATGGTGGAAACACTTGGTCTTAATGATCTGAAATAAACTCGCAAGGAGTGAGTGTGACGTAAATCTTTTGTTCCTATTCCATATGAAAAGATGAAATTGCTCTCTAAAGACATTAATCATGTATCGAGCCAATCAGGCATTATTTCTGCAGTAATGACTTTAATCAACAATCTCCCTTCTATGAGATACGTGCATTATCTTCCCAAGACCAAATAGATTGCGCCGATCTATGCGGGAGGCCTATCTTATAGATAAGATCAGCGCACTCCACGGACGTGGTTACGCAAAGCAATCAACACTTTATTTACCCAATAAATCATTTCGTAGACCTTTCATCTCAAAATACTTTTAATTAAACAACAAACCCCAATTTACGAGTATAAAATTCTTATTGCTCTCATAAAGCCAAAGTTCGCAGTTCCAGTATCGAAAAGAAAAATAACTTATTTATGTTCCCATATATTAAGTACGCTTTGAATTAAGAAATGCTTCGATAATATCTACACTATAACTTATACTGCTTGTGTGGTCATGTCCATAACCCATGACACAAGTATCATCAACCCCCAATATAAATTACGCCTTACGCTGATCACGTAAAGTCCAAGTTGTTTTAAATGTTTATGCACTGAGGCCATTCTGTCTAGTGTTGCGAAAGTTTTTTGATGGATATCAAAGGAAGGGTGCATCTGCTGGGGTTGCGGGTTTGTCCGAAAGGGATATCGCGGCCCCGGCACACAGGCAACGGAAGGAACACGGGTGGGTTTTAGTCAGTAAAAGTTTGACACACCCTCTCGCTCTGCCCAGAGCGGGAGAAGTCATTTGATGATTTCCCATCCTCAAAAAAAAAAAAGGGTGCATGCGTGCATTTGTCGTTCTATCTGTCAGCACAGTCCAATGAATAAATTGGCAAATTTTATTCGACAATGACCGGATAGATTTGTTTTTGGTTATAGCTGTTGATTTCTTTAACCAGCAAGCTTGACGCAATCCTGGTGACAAGTAACAAATATTGTAGATCTAGATTTGACATCTATTGCATGGTTTTGTTTTTTGCGATCGACCTTACGCCGAAAAAGAGACTGAATTATTTTGCAACTTAGCCACAACCCACAACGTTCCGAATTTTCACTGGATTTTCAAAGTAAACCTATCTAATACAATAAATTCAATCAGTAACAGGCTTCCCCGACCCTTTGACCCTATAAACCATTGCATAAACAATCAACTCTTTAATAACAGTATCTGCAATCTATTAATTCTTGAATACGTTGCAATCAGGCGAAGGCCAGAGTGCCATAGAACTATTGTTGCAACGATTTCCTTATAAAGGTTCGTGCTTATCAGTTACATCTGATCCGACGTTTTGCAAACTGTGACTACATTCTGAAGAAAGAGTAACTGGCTTTTATTTTATTAACTGGAGAAGTTAGTTGGTATTTTCAAAACTATAATATTTATATAATAATTTTTGTATAATAAAGCAATTACTTTAATTGCACTCACTAAATCAAAAATATTCAGTTACATCAGTTTAAAAACAAAACAAATATTTGCAATATCACAAACAATTCAAGAACAGAGAAGAAAAACATTACAAAGTACGAAAGCAAACAGCATCCTTGTTTGTATCGAAATAAAAGCTTAGATTTATCGGAAAGTCTATCTAGAAATCTATCCAGAAAGCTCATCTGTCTAAGTCGGATATTGGTCTATACAGGCCCATTTCCTAAGTCGACTCTTGTTAAATGATGAAAATGGATGCTATGACGTCACAGCAAAGTTGAACACTATCTACGGGCTAACTTTATTGACTAATCGGTTACTGTCTATGTCTTCCTGGTACTTTTATTTTTGGATTGACTTCTACATTAAGGCCTGAAATAAAGAGATGCAAAGGAGATCACCCATTCTAAAATAAATTTTTTTTTTTTGACGGCCATCAATAATAATTGCTTGTTTTTAAAGTACACATATAACGCATTCTTTTTTACTAAGGCGTCAAAGTCGAGAACAATTTGGGTTCGGAGATATACAGAGTGGATTTTTGAGATGGGGCAGTAAGGGCAGGTCCCTTAACAGTTGTTGCTACAAGATAATGTTCTTGATTGTCCTTAACTTTTTGAGATATTTTGATCTGCATTCACATATTTTGAAAAATTGTGCAGTCAGCAAGAAAATGGGCAGTTTTCGTAAAAACTTTTTTGATGGCAATCGATGCTATTTCTTATAAGGATCAAAAAAACTCTATCGGACCTACTGAGGTTTGAATACTAGAAAATACAGGAATCGCAAGAATCTTGTCCCATACATTGTCTAGGAAATGAGACTCCGATCTACTTTTTTACGATGGACTGGCTGAAAATGTTGTATTTATGAGTTGGTGCATACGGGATGTTACATGAATAATTTATTTCATTTAAAGATCGTTGTATATCTTAATTCGCAAATAAATTACAGCGTTATCGCCATACAAAGAAATGTTTCTACTACTGCCACCATTCAAATAAAATGTAATTAAAATAAAGCAACAAGAATAATGCACCCAGGATTTTGTAATTTTCTATATTTAAAAGAGTGTCCTTGGAGTTTCTTACCCGTTCTTCTCCATAAAGATCTACGTTTTGGAATGGGCAACTAGCTTCAGCTTTCTGACTAACTGACGCGACTATTTGACAATTCAAAAGTGCCTGTAAATGGTTTAATTGAAACAAATGCTTTGAGTTTCAGTTTGAATTCATTCCTGGCCGCCCACTTTTGTTTTTTTGTCCCAAATCGCCGAACAAAATGGGTGCATTCTTAAAATAATATGTATCCGGATTTATAACATTTGATTCATGGTTGATAAAATTATTCAGCATAAACGGAACTTTATTTGAGTGTTTCATAGGATTCACGAGCGACGAATCTAGAATGTATTTCCAGCACACAATGGGCATGGAAATGAAAATTCCAAGATAATCATCTGCTGACTACAAGAAATAACATTGAATATCCACAATTATTATAATTGGTGTGTTACCCTTCACCTTGTATGATGAAGTGTCACTAATGCTCTCTGGGGACCCGTCTCACGGCAGACCAAGTTTTGACGAGGGTATGTCTCTCACCTGATGACAGTTTTGTACAAACTCATAATTTGTAACAAAAGCAGGAAAATAGACAGCTGTGTGATGTATGTGTATAAGTTGGGAAGATGATATGCCTAGGTGATGCTAAGTGGAAACGGTAGTTGTTTTAATTTTACGGTGGGTGGGTTGCTAAAAATGATATATTTGAAACACCACTACTGCAAAAGGCTAGTTTAGCATCAATACATATTGAATTTGAAGTCTTTCAAGCTTTAGCTAGAGCTTTGCAATAGTTTACAGAATCAATAGAAAGTTGACGAGGAATGTTTAACAATTTTTTATAACAACTGAATAAATGAATGCTTTAAGCCAGTTCAAATAATTGTATCATCCAAGAGTCAGAGCTGAAAATTTTGTGTAGTTTTACTAAGACCTACATTCATATTTAAAAAGCTCATAATCCGTCCATTAGCACCAATAAACTCAGGTAACATCCATTCCAATTAATACTATTAAATGGTGACTAAAAGCTCGTGTAAATGAACATCCATTAATTCATGTGATGCATTGCAAATATATCAACTGTTTTAATGTTAAATTGCAATGACATTGGGCTTAGTCCCATTTTCTATAGCTATGAGTTTTTTGATATAACATTTTACATTAAAGATTATTTTCCTAAATGAAATTGTGTTAAAGAAGATGAGATACAAGAATTTGATATGTTTCTACCGCCCACGCTCCTACGAGGCTCATTTTTTGTAATAAGACTTGATACTTACAAATCCACTCAAATAAATATCAAGGGAATTTATTAGGTATAGTAGACATGAAAACAACTGAGTTTGTGGGTGGACAAATGATTGACCAACCGAATAACGATAAATCCTATTAGATACGAGTACATCAAACATCTACTCCGCGTACCTTAAATAATTACGTCCAGATGACAAGAGATTACAATATTTTGTGGAAATTAGGCTAAGTCCTGAATTGTAAAGTTTATTTCAGATGAAACTCAAACTCTTCGTTTTAATTAAACCATTTACAGGCACTTTTAAATTATCTAAGAATTATCGGTTAGTCAGAAAGTTGAAGCTAGTTATATTTCTGATCAGATCTGCAATGATGTCTAATTAGAGGCCCTACTTGCGACATTGACATGATACAAACGAGACCGAAGTCACCATACAAGCTTATCTATCTAATATCTCCTGCTTAATGGACCATAACTGACAAGTCTTCAAGTCAAAACCATGCTAATTATTTGCTAATCTCAAGCTGACAGATCTGAACACTGCGCACGCTTTCGCAACAACCCTCGACTTTTTATTCGCGAAATAAGACCAAAAAATTCAAGTACACGAATACACGAATAATTGTCGCAATCTGGGCCAATCAATAATTATACATGTTGGTATAAAAGGGTGGTTCTTTTGAGGACTATCATCAGTTGCAAGTGAGACTTCGACAATGCAAAATATTGTAAGTTTTGAGAAAGCTTTTTGGGATTGATAAATCGTGTTGGGAATGGGGTCGACAAGAATGACCAGCATGATAGAAGTTATGAAAGAGAAATACGGCACCGTCGAATAAATTTCTTTTTAGATATTTTGTAGTAATTTAATCACAGAAAACAATCCTCAAATATATTACTAGTCTGATTATGATGCTGCATGATGCAAATATACATTTTGTTGAACCAATTATGTTCTACTAAATAGACCAAAACCAATTCATAAAATTATTATCCCGTACCCAATAATATTTTTCAAACTTTCAGATTATCATCAGCGCCATTCTGGCTTGCGGAGCCGCGGCTCCTGCCTACCTGCTCAGCGAGCCGGCTCACGTGATACACACAGTTCCTCTCACCTCCAAGTCTACCTACACGCAGAGCAGCCAAGTCATCGACCATGGAAGCACTCACGTCTACCACCCCGTTCATGCCGTGCACACAATCCCTGTCGTTCATGCGAAGACCACCATCACAAAGGCTAACCAAGTGGTCAATCACGGTGGAACTTATGTTCACCCTGTCCACTCCATCAGTGTTATGCCGGTCAATGAAGTCTACCACATTCCGAAGACCACCATCACCAAGAGCAACCAGGTTGTCAACCACGGAGGAACTACTATAGTCCATGAGCCTGTGGTCGCTGTTGCCCATACTCCGGTGGTCTACCACTCTTCGCCACTCGTGACCCTGAAGACTGGTGATTCCGCTGTGACTCATCACAGTTCCACTGTCCATGAAACTGTGCCGGTTGTGAAGTCACTGTCGTTGGTTGCTGTTCATCATTGATTGTTATGTTGTTGTTGTATTTTAATAAATGTGTATTTTCTAATAGCTGAATTAGGGTTTTATTATTTATCATTTTAACCTACTCTTTAATAGTTTCATATTATTTTGCCCAAAAATGCCAAGTCATCTATTATTGAGCTTTGTAAGTTATACATAGATTCATAGATTTTATGAAATTCTAAATAATTTTCAAATAGTAAGAACATTATCAGGGACAAAAAAACATTAACAGTGATTCCGATAGGTCACCAACCCACATACCTCCTCCTAATAAGTATGCAATGATGACAACATTACGAAAAAACTTCTAAACAAAAAGTCTATGAAACTTTTAACAAAAACTGCCAAATTAAAAACGAGTTTGATAAGATAATAAGTAATTTTTAAATTAAAGTTATGGCATAAATATCTCTTAGTTTCATGCATGCATGTTCACTTTTATCTGCCTTTTTAGAAATTCAAACCGATCTAAGCTTTTAACCTCTAGAAACTCATTTTAGTCCGCAACATGAAGACCTAAGTAAGTTAAATCTATCGTGAAGTTCAGGAAAGTTAAATTATCGTTTATACAATTTTTTATAACTTCTGGAAAAATCTTCAGAGATCTTCTTTCTATACTCCGTGGCTTAACCCCTGAAGATTTGACCTGAAAAATCAAAGCAAAGTTGATAACTGGCAGAACTTAGTTTGCGTACTTCCTGGAATATAATCGATTGTCAAGGCCGACTTTATGTCATGTCCAACAGGAACCTTACTTAGCCTACCGTTAATGAAGGAACTTGTCATCTGCTTGGTAACAAGGATAAAACTTGGGAACTAAAACTTTGTAATTGACTCGGAATGCTATAAAATAGGGAAAGAGAACTTATATTTTTCAGTAGTGCCAATCGAAGTGTAAGCACAGAGTGACAAATAATAAAATTAAACAGTGCCAAAACTCGCTCCACTAATTTCACTTAACAAACAAACAAATAAAAACTAATTTAATTACCCATGTATCCGTGTCGTTAACCGTTGTAATTTATCTCCCAAAACTTTTCTTACAAATCAGAATGAACGTAAGGAAAACATTCAAATGGAATGTATTTGAATGTTTCTGCTGCTCTATTTTCTAAGGTAATAACTCATGACAGTCTAACAAAAGTATGTGATACGTTAAGTGATTAAAAGGAATTAGCATCTATTACTGGAGAAGAATACAAGTTCAACGAACTTCAGCAATCAGTTAGAGAGGTTGAAAATTTAGCGGGAGTTAAAAATTGATGAGTCATTCTTTGTCTGTTATGACAAGAGTTAAATTGGTAATGGGGAGCTGCTACGTTTTGTAAGAGCGTTAAGTTTTGCAGACGAAGGATATATAGCTTGAGTAGTTTAAGACGGATTATAAGTTAAAGGGAAAATCATTGCAGTTTAGGAGTCCGAGGAGAAATTATATCTTGAAACAATATTAACTTTCGAAAAGAAAGTTACTATTGTTTCAAGATATAATTTTAGTGGCATTGCTTTCATTATTAGATTTATATTTAGTAACTACTGCTTCACCTGCCACTGTCAGCTCATTAATCAATCGTTCAAATAATTTCGATGTATCGATTAGATAAACTTTATATCGATACTTAACATTCTGTATTGTATATCTAATTTCACATCATCAATCCAAATCTTAAACCCACTTCCTTTCATTAATCAGCTAAACAACACATTGCAGCTTTGTTGCAACGAATATGTTTACAGTTACCCAACCAAGTCCTTGGTACATAAACTAAGCTAATTGTCAGATCGCATGTCATTATATTACCAAATACTATCAAATTATTGTCTTGGTATCTTCAAGGTAATGTTGCAAAGCTTTGCAGGGAACAGTGGATCTGATAACAGTCGTTGACAAGCTCGTTGGAAGTAATGTAATGAAAGAGGGACGTTAGGTGGTAATGAGGCTGTTAGTGTTAATGCTGGTTGTTATCTTGGACTTAAAGAAAGAAAATGGAGATTCTTATTTTGTGATACACATGAAGTGGAAGTCGATTAATTGGAACTATGCTGATTCATTAACGCTTTTTAATAAAAATAGGACCTAAAGTGAATTCAAAATTAGCTGTTGGGTGTTTTCTTAAGTGATTAGAAAATTTGAGTTCGATAAATACTAGCTGCATTATGACGGCTTAACAGCTAATACAAAGTAAGTAAAGACAACATGAAACATAATTTTACGCATGAAGCAAATATATTACAATAAAGAACATAAGTTAAACACATGAAAAGCCTTGAGAATTAAACAATAATACATCAAAATGTTGAAAATAATCTTCCAAACGTGCATGAACTTGACATTCAAAGAAGTATTACAAAATGACGAGGCGCAAGCGCACGCAATGCCACAGAATAAAACGATGCAGAAGGCCCACCACTGCACGTGACGAAAAGGATTAGGGTTCGAACCACTGCAGTTATTCTTAGAAAATTATAAAAGCTGTGTCTCTTTTCTGATAACCCTATTTCGAAAGTTTTGTTTTGTTTCGAGGGTTTATTATAGTTTCTATATCTTTACATATTTTAGTTATTAGAAAAATCTAAATGTTGGAAAATCCTTTTGCTGTATTCATTAAAGATTGAATGATGATTATGATAATATATTTAAACCTGTAAACTTTTGCATTATTGTGTACAGTGGACATTCTTGACTTACTTTTACCTTGACAATCGCCTACATCGCATCAATTATACTGTGATTAATATATTGTAGTCTGTCTAAAGGCGAAATAAATCGCGACACACTTAACAATGTCATCACAAAAAAGATGTTGGCAGATTTTTTTAAATTAAATTAATATTTTTTGGGAATAACGCAAAGATATGTGAAAATAAGTAGCTTTACATTAAGATTCGTCATTTTATTACATCAAATGATCTGCACCAGAGCCTATGTCAAAGATCTTTTTTCACGTTTTTAAGCATTGAATTTACCATCTGTCTAAAGCTGTGATGATTCGTGGCAGATATAAAGGTTTCATAAGATCGCAGTGGACAGCATTTTGGGCTATCAAGAAAGAATTATGTTCAAGATCATATCACTCCTCTTAAGTTATGAGGTTCGTGGGATGTTGGTGAAATATGCACGATTTGGACTCACGTGGTTATATTGCGCTGTTTGTCGTTGTTGGGTGAGCAATGACAAGAGTTATCAATAATGGCATCTCCAAAACTTTGTGTAATTATGTCCAACTTGGGTACTACCCGACGAGTAAAGAGTTTCTATTCAATGTTTAACAAAATAACTAGTCAGTTTATATTTGGACAAGGATGACAATTCATAATTTGTGCAACCAAATTGCTTTCTGGTTCCACCAACTTATGAATATTCTGCAAGCAATGAATTAAGCAAACATCACTAACACCAAGATTGCTATTTTGACTCAAATTATTATCAATCACACTAAAACCATGAAATAGCCTTGGATTACCGAACTCCCTTGAAACGTATACACAAAAAAACTATACAGCTTCTTAATATTCACGTATCGGTTGTCAGTAAAAGTAATTATTGAATTTGTAATTTGACGTTAGATCAACCTTGAGAAGGCCATAAAAGACAGTGAAGTTGGAATGAGTCAAACGAGTGTTTTTGATAGGAAATACTTGAATGATTAATGGCAGATAGAGGAAGTTTAACCAATCATTATAAATCCGTATAGGTACGTCTGCTGTTTTACATGCCTACAGAAAACAAAATGTATCATGCATGTAATAACAACAGTTATTTCAACACTTGGAAGATGCAAGGAACGGTCTACGGACATACCTAAGTGACATGCTACTAATCTAACAAAAACAAATGCCGTAGCTTAGTATTTCTAATAGAATAGAATAGAATAGAATAACTTTATTTCGGACACAAATATCCATATAGTGTTAGTAACATACAAAAAATAACTTATTGCCTAGTGTTAGTAAAAATCAACCTCCGCACAAACTGCTGTACAATCGGAGAGCCGAAGCTCTCGGCTACAGTTTTCAGAATGCTGTTTCGACTGCCCCTCACTCTCCTCAGTAGCGATGCAGTTTTTTTTGCGTATAATTGCATGGAAACCGTCGGTGCGGGCTTGCGCAAACATTTCCGACGCGCTACAGTAACGAGGCAGCCTCAACAACATCCTGAAAGCATTATTATATTGGACGCGCAGGACATCCAACGATCTCTTAGTACAATTGACCCATAGATTGCCCGTGTACAAACTTTGGCAATAAGCCTTAAAAAGTGTTATCTTTACTTGGTCTGTACACCGCGCAAATCTACGGGACAACATATTGCTCCGGACCGCTAGAGCCCTGCGCTCCCTCTCAATGTCTACATCGTCCTTGAGGTCAGTGGCAAGACAATGCCCTAGGTATTTAAAAGTTGACACCCTATTAATTGGTGACCCGTTCAAAAGCAACTCGGGTCCTTCTCCGCGGCGTTTGCCGCTGACCTCAAAGACCATGTATTCACATTTTTTTACATTATATTTCAATCCATGTGCGGCAGCGTAGGTCTCACACGTTTTAAGCATCTCCCCGATTGCTCCCGCTGACGGACCCAGCAGCACCATGTCATCTGCATAGCTGATGTTGTTAATTCTAACCCCGTCAATACTGCATCCGACACGCATGCTGCTGAGTGCGACTATGAGGTCATCCACGTAGAGGTTGAAGAGCCTGGGAGACGTCAGACCACCCTGTCTCACCCCGCACTCCAACCTATACGGCTCAGAGACTGTATCATCCCATTTCACCCGATTGACTTGGTTACCATACCAATACTGGAATAGCCCACATATTTCCGCGGGTATACCCCTGTCTCCCATCTTTCTCCAGAGCACATCGTAAGAGACAAGATCGAACGCCTTGGAGAGATCAAGGAAACAGGCGTACACCGGCGTACCGCGAACTTTATAATATTGAACGGTATGCTTGAGACTTAAAATAGCACTTTCAGTTGATAGTCCGGGGCGAAATCCAAACTGTGCATCATGAAGATGGACGTAATTACTTAAGTAAGAGTCAAGCACACCGTCCAACACTTTGGCTATTATCGTCGCAAGAGAAATGGGACGATAGTTCCCTCTGTCCGAGATGTCACCTGTCCTGTTTTTCACAATGGGAACTACGATGGTCTTCATTAGATTAGCTGGTAGGTATGCATGACTAATACACATTGTGAAAAACATAGACAAGACTCGCGGCAAATGGACACCTGCGTGCCTCAGGTGCTCAATGCTGAGACCATCATGTCCTGGAGATTTGCCTCGTTTCATGTTGTTAATGATTGCACATACTTGCTTGGTTGAAAAGCGTATCAGAGGTTTCGCACCAGGGCTTCTAATCCGGAGATAACACAGACATCCTTAAACCAGTACCTAAGCAGTTGGTACTTACAACATGAAGGCAATCCGTTTGCTTTAATCAAGAAGAATAGCAATAAATATCCACAATCTCAGCAGGGGAACTAAAAATTAGACACGCCATTAATTTTACAAGATCTAACAGCATTGGTCTAGACGAGACGTAGTTGATTTACTGCTCATATCACTAGTAACATCTCAGACTGTGTTACTCTTTAATCTACACAAAACAAAAACTTTGGAAAGTATCACTTGAAGACTTTGTGCTAAAGGAAACTTTTAACTACTTATATGAATCTTCTTTAGACATTACTATTGAAAACACACAGCACAGTATTGTATGAATTTAAAATCTTTAATAAAAACAGTAGTATTGCAATCAAAATCAACATGAATGCATTGTGCATTCATGTTGATTTTGATTGCTTAATTAGTTTGCTTAATAGATCTTTTTTTTTTTGAGGGTGAGAAATGATCAAATAAATTTTCCCGCTCTGGGCGGAGCGGGAGGGCGTGTCAGACTCTTACTGACTAAAACCCACCCGTGTTCCTTCAGTGTTGCCTGTCCGTTTCCAGGGGCCACGGTGTCCCTTTCGGACTTTCCCGCGACCCCGGCAGGCATCGGTCCTAGCAGACCCCTTCTGTTGTGCTGACATCGAGCGATTTGCTTAGTAGGTCTAGCTTTGGTTTTGTTGTAGATTTTTAAAGAGACAGTTTGATAATTTTATAGGTGATCGCAGTAAGTTGTTATCAGAAGGTAGGAGGACACTGCTACACATCCTAGTGACAACATAGCATCTCTTCGCACATATCGCTGATAAAGTTCCCCCGTTACAATTCATGATCACTTCACTATTGCTAGGTGTTATCATTCCTTACATTTATTTTCATTCACTTAATTGCAGTTGTAGACTAATAACTTAAACCAGTGACATTTTGCCAGTCATTAAACGACTACTTAAATTTTAACACCTTTAAAACCGTTATTAATTGCAATTGTATAATTCGGAAAACACCTCTACGACACAGAGCGGATTAATGACATAACTTTGCGTATTTCATTAATGTTTAATTATTTCGCATTTACAGCTCTTTAATTTGACAGTAAGAGTAGATCAATAAACATAATGATGTCCAGTCACATTCGACTTTAATGCCGACCTCAACACACTTGAGAAATAGCTTTAGTCGCCGTGCCGACCAAAAATGGGCCGCCATTTTTCTTTCAATGCATACCGAAAAAAAAGGATTCGTGTTTTATTTATGTTTTGTGACAAAACTGGCCAATTGCTTTCTTAGGTAGTAACGATGTAAGATAATTCGCTCATGGGCGATACTGGCCCATAAAACCAAAACCGTCTGTGAATGCACATAATTTGTTCATCACTGTCACACAAACGAGAAATAAAAATAAATTCAGATTAAACCATCACAAATAATTGCAGACATGACAATTTAAGTGGTTACAATTACAGAAATTGCCTCAGTTTTGGTTAAATATGGGATTTTAATGTAGAAGATCGATAAAAACGGAATTATAAAAATCGCATAGTGCTGCATAATATTGGAACGTACTAAAACAGAAGAAAATAATGTGATTCCAATGCATTAATGGACGAAAACTCTTTTTTTTTTGCTTATTCAATATGAACAGTCATTTCTAGCAGAAGCTCTTACATAAAATCACACTAGTAAATGTTTTACTTATTGTATGCCTATTAGGCAGAACATATTGAAACTTTAATTTACTATTAAGACCTAAACTGACATATGCTCACAATAAAGATATTTAGATTTAAAGCTCCATGTGACACACATTTCAACATTCATAACATCAGAAAGAAACATACAGTACAATAGCCAACAATGAATACACATAAGTGCATAAGTAGCGAGTAGTCCACCATTACATAAGTACGAATGAACTTGGCATCAACCTAAATACAGCTTCAATGTTTGTATTTATGCATTCATTAATCTCAACAAGTTTGATGGGGGCCAGATGTAGAGAGTGAAAGTGGATATGGCATGTACTGGTATTGAAATGGGTACTGGTTCTAAAGTTACGCATTCTGATATGGTTTTATACCAATATATCCTATTCTACTTCATTGAACATGATTTCAATATCAAAAATAGCAAGAAACTTGTTGAAATGCTGTTAGGTTTTTTGATTGAAGGAACGGTGAGTGTATTCGGAAGTTATTTGGCATGAAGCTTTTTAATCTCCACATATTTGCTTTGCAATCATTACCTCTTTTGGTACCTAAGTATTATTTTAGAGTATCTACTTTCAAACCATACTATGATTCCTTTCATTTAATTAAATACCATAAACGTTAATCTTGCTTGCTTACAGTTATTCCTAAATAAATCCACGTATCGAACACGTTTTTTGCCAAGTCACTATTTCATTCATAAAACAATGCCTGTTACAACTCAACGTAAGCGCCTACGCCTCTACCACTGCCTCCTCCACAAAGCTTTATAATTTATACAACTTCAAGTTCATTGCGTACTCATTGTAAATTTTCGACAGCGTGGTATATAAGCATCGGTAGGCCAAGAGTTCGTTAGATTACTCGGCAGTCCAGTCGTACAAACATCTACCTTATCAACCATGAAGTCCTTTGTAAGTGTTAAGGAATTATAATAAGGGTATTTTAGGCCAACGAATTAGAATGGTTCAGTCAAATTTTATGTGTTTTAATCAAGTATTTCGTTAAATGCTAGGACATTTTGTTGATCCTTCATTCTGCAACAAAATTTGGGTTTCCAAAAACGGGAATTTCAATTTAATTTTAATCTAAGTAGGATTTCTTGCGACGCGATTTTTTTTCGGTCTTTACTATACGAAGGATCTTCTTTAGACGTATCAATCATAACTACCATTGTTATTAACTCATTGTTTTTCAACAGGTTGCTTTCGCCGCCATCCTGGCCTGCGCCGCCGCCGCCCCCGGCCTCCTCCTGGCCCACCAGCCCGTGGTCGCGGTTCACTCTGCCCCAGTGGTCCACACCGTCCCTGTGGTCGGCTCCAAGACCACCATCACCAAGTCCAGCCAGGTCGTCAACCACGGCTCCCCAGTCCACGCCGTACACGCCGTCCATGCCGTGCACGCCCCAGTGATCGCTTCGTCTCCTGTTGTGATTAAGACTGTCCACGCTGCGCCTGTGGTACACACTGTCCACGCCGCCCCTGTCGTCCACAGTGTACACGCCGCCCCTGTGGTCCACGCTGTCCACGCCGCCCCTGTGGTCCACGCTGTCCACGCCGCCCCCGTCATCGTGAAGACCGCCCCCTCTGCCATCACTCACTCCAGCTCCATTGTCCATCACGGTCATGTCGTCAAGTCCGTTCCCCTCATCGCCGTCCACCATTAATTTAATTGCCTTCAGTGAAGGTTTAGAGTAAATTAAAACGATATTTTTTTACTTATTTATGTTTTTTTTTTTGTATATTCTAAATCTAAGTAGTTCACCTTTAGATGCAAAGCTCGTTATTTATAATTTAAGTGTCGATTTTTTGGCCACAACAATATAAAAATAGCAAGCCCTTATCTGCATAAATGTTAAGGACAAATCATAGTTTAAAAACAACGAAATCAGATTCTTGCAATTTTGGAGATTCAAAAATGTACAAAATATTAACAAACTTTCAAAGAAATCTTAATAACTAATGCAATATCAGATAAATCAAGAATTTTCAGTAAACATGTAAAAGTTTGTGTAAAGCCACGTGAACTGCTGACCCCAGTAAAGAAAGGGTACTTGAAAATATTCGCAATCACATTTTGTTTAGTAATTTACTTTTCGTTGCATTTTTGTAATCGTTTTAAAGAAATCTTGACAATGACTCTTTGGATCTTTCTAGTAATTGGATTGGCTTTGTTTTTACGAAAAAAGAGAATACCTGTCTACTTGGTCAATATTAATGGTTTAGGCAAAAACATTTACTGAAACGATAAGTTTATTGGTTTGTCATAAACGCATTATTTACAATGTACAAATAGCAATTTTGTTCTGGCCAAATTCAATTATTAATTTTAATACACTGTGAAATCCTCTAAAGAACTTGAAGACATTTTTTATCCAAAAGACCCTTGTGTTAAAATCACTACACCAATAGAATCGCAAGAAGCTATAATAATGAGAATTGCCATTTGTCTCAAAGATGAAAAAAACTCTTGTATGAGGTTCTGTAGAAGTTTGAATCTGGAAGGCTTTCCCATCCAACATCTTCGAATGTTTTTGAAGGTTATGTTTTTTATTTAGAAATAGGAAAAGATTTAAGAGATTCGGATAGCTGACAGATTCCGTGTGTAGCAAAAAGTAGTTTAACTTATGGAAATAATAATCCAAAGTTTATATTTAAAATCCGCCTTTTATTACCCCAGTATAGCCGGTGAACGCCGCCGAGTTCTTGCAGTACATAAGTAAGTATGATTTTAAGCAAAGAATGTCTGAAGATTTACGTCCTTGTTAGCAACCACGGCTTACAATAGAATGACTGAATAAACTTGTTTACACAACCCAGAAATTTACTAAGAATCGTGATACAAACTACCCTGAATTAAGTATTTACATCAAAAGTAATTAATTTGTTTGCTACAATTACTGGGAGCTAAATTTACTGGGACTGTTAACGCTAAGTGACATAACTCTATGGCATTGTGTTCTGTGAATTTGGATAGAGGAGGGTGAGGAACAGAGATTGATTTTTATCTGAAGAACAATTTCAATGAAAAGTTGTAAATTTTTAAAATAATAGTAATTAATCAATTTTATTGATGAAAGCTGTGAGTTTTGGAAACGCAACAAAACTGCATGAATTTTCTTACTACTACCAAACTCAATTTGTTGTGCTGATGGTCTTAAAAGAACGAATATACTTAATCAGTCATATAACTATACTAATTGCGCTTACGACAGACTATTTAATATTACCTATTTGGACTTTTAAGCCACTTAATAAATTCTATACGTCACTAACAGTTCCTACGTGCACTTTTACCCAACATGAGGAAAAACGTGCATAAAAATACCGATAAGTAATTTGTGGTAAAATGTATATCAAGTAGGTTATCAACGAGACCAGTTGAACTAAACCAGTTGATGCCATATTTGAACCGGTAGCTTTGGCGCATCGCGACATTAGGATGCTACTCGGAATTACTTAAAGGGTTTTTTATTGGTATAGATTAGTTAAAGCTTTCTGTAAGTTTCTGAACTTTTCAATTTATACAGTTGTAGTCTGAGGACAAAAATGTTTTAAATGACATTAAACTTTTTTACAACAGAAAGAGGGATAGTCATACCTACTTTAAAAATTAAATTTTCCTAAAACTTTAATTTTAATTCAGAAGCCCTTTTTTTCTATAAACCTATTCTTAGAACTCAACAATATCAAAGTTTGAAGAAAGTTGAAAAAATTAGTTATTCAGCAATTTTTTTAATTTTTTTTTATTAAATTTAAATGAAATCTCAATAATTACATATCTGCTTAAATAAAAATAAAATACTTTTTAATTATTTGGCAAATATTGCAGCTCTCAACGTACCCAAACCGAAAGATCAAAGTAATTCGTAACTTGCACTCAATTAGAGTTAAATGGCATATAATAATAATAATAATAATAATAATAATAATAAATGTTTATTCACAACCCTTATTACAGATGGTCTTCCTTAATCTAAGGTATACATCGCAGTGACTTAAAAAAAAAACAAAAAAAAGGAGATTGGACATTGCAAATTACATTGAGTACTGTAGCTAGGGCTTAAGTTTGGCAAATAAAGTGTTGTAACCCTGACTCCGAAACTAGGCATAACCTGTATCTTCAGAGCCAGTGATTCCGATTTGTTTTGTGAGTGAGTGGTGGGGTTATATAGATGGCATAGCATCAATAAATTGGAAAAGAAAATGCAATTTAGAGAAATCTTTTTTTTTTTTTTTTTTTAAACTTGTTTTCCCTTCATTAGAGGTTTCAATATTTGTATTCTTCTACTTAATAAAAAACATAAATTTACTCTTTGACATACAACACAGCTTAAACTACCTGGCTCCAGAACCATGACATTTTGCACAACAGTGCCTTTAGTAACGAAGGAGCACTAAGGACGGATTTTCGGAAATGTATCATAATAAGATGTTAAATAGAGGATGAAACTTTGTATGGAAGTTTGTCATTTTTACCGATGGGAAATCCCATCGTGTGCAGGGTTTGTTTATTAAGAGAAGTACATTTTAAAATGTATTATCATCTGCAGTCTCTCTTCTATACACTACTCTATAGTCGATAGCTATGCCAGTAACGCAGTGCGGCGCCGTAGCCACGAATTTGAACAACTATCCGATGGCCGATAGTCGATACAATTTAGGCAGAGAGTAGCTGAGGTGAGCTATCCGATAGTCGGTCTAGCATTAAATAATTTGGGAATTGAATTAATATTTTGGAGTGAATTTAGTGCCTTAAAATCTATGAAGCTGTATAATATAGAAACAAATGATTAAATCTGTGAATAATGAAATAATCTGCTGAACCACGTTTTTTTGTCTTTTTTGCATATCTTATATCTCTTGTCCACAAACGTTTGTGATTTTTTCATAAAATGATAGTCTTGGAAGGAAATGCAAACTGAATTGGCCGCTAGTAAAGATATTTAGAATAAAAAGACGTAGGGAATGCACTGACCCTAATTAAATTGGGGTGTCGGTAGAAGGGACGATGATGATCATCCAAAAAAGACTCATAAACCTAGCAACTTCCAACTTAATTTCCCAGAACAGCTACAAATATGTGTTTCTACTTACTCGATTATACCAGCCGGCACTGGACATATCAGGCACATTCATATCCATATACAGGCTAAGAAAACTACTAAAAATCAATTCAATCTCATATAAATGGACGAGGCTAGCACGGATGTGGCAGTCGACAGCCGGACCGGCCGCAATCCGGATATTTCAACGGAAACGGATATGTATCGATTGGTAAGTGTTTTAGTAATAGATATTGGACTTAGGGGCGTTGACCCTTTCATTGTTTGAGAAAAGGTGGTTGGATACTTTGTGTCTAGTTTAATATCTAATCTAGAATAATACTAGGGTTTCCCCATCTATGTTGTGGTTGACTTCCAGGTATGTGTCTTAGTGCCTATTGCCTATTAGTATAGAATCAGGAGCGCCTGCCATCTTGAATTCTACGTTCAGGATTTGGTTCATATTTTCGGGATAAAACGAATCGTATCAGTAATTTATTGTGAATTTCATTTCATCGCAATCAATTAGGTGAAACTTGCTTGAGATTCAGTATGGAATAAAAAGTAAAAAGTATGGTGCCTCTCATAGAATTGTCTAGAGACGTTTGATTTTTAGAACGTTTGCATTGTTATCTCAGTCTTAATCGGTAAAAAAATCTCTAATAACCTACATTTTTTCACTGATTGTCACTGAGATCAGATTGCGATTTGAATTTGAACTTTTTGAAGAACGACAATATTGACCTTCAGATATTCCAACAGGTAGTTTGTCAAAGCCAATAAAATAAGTAAAAAAAATATATTAAAATAACAATGCGTCTAGGGGTCTGAATAAAGCGAAGCACGTAGTTCATCGTCCGGCGCTAAAACCTCTGTGCATAATGAAAAAAATATTCTACATATTTTCCAAAATACAAAATAATACGGTGACCTTCCGGCCGCTCTGTAATTTTTTAATTTATCTCAACGAGCCCTTTCTTTATTAACATTTTTAAACAATATTCCCAGAAAACGTACCTATTTGGTTTTTTGGATAAAATTATGATCACATATAAGTATACAGTATACATATATGGCTGCATATTTGGCGGAGCCGTGAGGCATACAATATCTTTTGTTTTAGGCAATTAAGTCTTTTTGTGTTCATATTGTGTGTAGGTACATAGCTGCCAAAAAAACATATTTACTTTCTATATACAAAAATATTTTTCATTCCAGGTCACAATCCTGTGTCTCCTGGCATCAGTCCAGGCGACACCAACGCCCATAGTGGTCTACCCATCATTCGGCTACCCACTGCCCTCAGTGTACCACGCTCCTATAGTTGCCCACGCGCCGCTGTTACATCATCGAGTGGCTTTTGCCCATACCCCGACGTTACTACATGGATTCCACACACCTTTCTTCTATTAGTCTTCTGAGTAAGTCCCCAAAAACTGATGAAAAAATGTACCTGATGTTTAATTTTAATTACCCTACCAATTTCTGTGTTTATTAATATTATTTTTAGTAGTACTAAAGTCTAAGTCAAATAATGTATTTCAAGTAGGCCATTAAACTGTACTTTTAAGATTCAATAAAAGATTAGTAGATAGTAAAACCACCCGTTTTTGACGCCAGCTAGTTTACATCTACATAATGCGCCATGCTACTTTATGTAAAATATATTCTATTGTATTATTCAAGTATAAAATATTTTATATAACAACTAACATTTTAATGAAAGCGTTTTTTACTGCGACAAGTTTCTAATAGAAAATTGCTGAAGCACAAATTTAAAGTCTAATAAATGTTTTCATGGTTTTTCAGTAAAACAGTTAATTTGTTAGATAGTTTACTACAAATGCCTTTCTGTTATCTTATTTTTCAGTATTTTTATCCAACCATAGAGATTTTAAAAAAAGTTTACAATATTGCTTATACATATTTTTATCTTTGGTAGGTATTATATTATTTAAAAACAACGTTGCTGAATGTTATGGTTTGATTAATTATTTTATGTTATTAAGTAGGAATGCATTTCATAAAAGTTCATACGCGAAGACTTGGGTATAATAATATGGTTATTCAGATTTTGTAAATCTATTTGTCATCCGTTTTTAATAAATGTGTCTTAGGATTTGTCTGTTAATGAATTGTAACTGTATAATTATTTCAATCTTATTTCTACTAAAACACTGCGATTAACATGTTTCCTATAAAGTAACATGAATCTGTTGGCGCGTGGCGAAAATCAGAACTTACGCTGCTATCTTGTATTTTCAACACGTTTGACAAAACAATTGCACAAATGTATCCTACAGCGCCCCCATGTCAACGTCATTCGAGTGCCAAACGGTCCTTGTAGCAGTGTACATACAGTTTGGTTGGTTGTTATTTACACCTTCTTTAACAGTTAGCTAAATAGAAATAAATAGTAAATCAAAACTTAAAAGTAGGGACCTACTTTCAAGTTTTGATTTATTTCTCTCGGTAAAACTTTAGTAAAACCTTCTGCAAATTCTTCATGCACTTTATATTAATTAATGCGAAAACGTAAATCAATTTCAAGTAGAAATAAATAGATTAGCCGGTTGACATACCAGACCGAAGACCTCAGCTGTCTAATGGCCGACACAATTTAAAATTATCTCGTTACAATGAGCCCACAATGTCACCTGTGTCACCTGTATGCAATATCTTTAATCACGATCAAAATCTGAGGTATAGTTAGGGGCAAAAGTGTTTCGCAAAGAAACTATTCTGTTAGGAACTATTTCTGTGCGAAAGCCTTTATTTTTAAATAATATACCATAATTATTATATGTTAATTGATTTACTTTATTTTTATGATACTTCAAAAATAAGAAATTTAATTTTAAATATAACTACGAGCCCCCTGGCTCGTTGCTAAATAATAACCAGATGCACGGATTAATCGAAGGTTAAGCTACGCCTGCTGCGGTCGGTTCGTGGATGTGTGACCATTCATTACATATCGAGGACCCCTCCGTGCCCCAGAAAGCACGTTAAGCCGTTGGTCCCGGCTCATATTCGTAGATCTTTGACGGTCGTTGCAGGAAGTCAAAAATCTGACAACCAGTCTTAACAGGGGGGTATCATGTTACTGTGTAGCTGTGGTTGTAGAGGGCAGATAGGCAGTCATTCCATTTAACATACTAGTATTCAGCTGCATCCGGTTAGACTGGAAGCCGATCCCAACATACTAG
Source organism: Agrochola lota (assembly GCA_947364205.1). Taxonomy (NCBI): domain Eukaryota; kingdom Metazoa; phylum Arthropoda; class Insecta; order Lepidoptera; family Noctuidae; genus Agrochola; species Agrochola lota. Next base: position 1,123,627 of record OX376227.1, read on the forward strand.
CGAAAAAGCTAGGCAGATTGATTGATTTATATAAGATATAAAAATAAGAAATTATGTTGCACTGATGTTACCTCGTTACCGAACTTAAGTTTTCGGGATAATAACCTTTTAGAGTCAAATTCAAAATCATTTACTTGCAAATACGGATAAACAATATGTAGATGTTTTACATTCATGTAGTAATTGTATAGTACAGTTTTAGTATCACCATATTTTACCTTTCGGCATGCAAAGTACCTACGTAAAAAGAAAACACAGAATAAATAAAAACCAAACAGAATAAAATTAAGAAAAGGATCAGTCAAACTAGTTAAAAATAAAGAACTTAAAAAAAAGAAAAAAATCCTTTAGTATCCTGCAAATATGCAAATACAGCTTTATTTATTTATCGAAATACTTTTTAGTTTTTTTAGTAGTAGTAGTAGTCGGTTATTACATTCAATATTTTTAAAGAAGATATTACCGAAATAATTATTTTCCTGAGCAGTGAAAGAAAATACTTTAGAGGATTTAATGAAGAAACTTTTCCTTGTAATTAAATGTTTTTTTCGTAATTATAAAAGTTTAATTACTTTGGTTACTAGTTATTCAAGCTTTAACCTAGTTGTAGCTGAAAACGTTGTAATGTGATTTATTTAGAAAAATAAAATGTCGAATACAAAACGAGATACCTAAGTAGATATAATGAAAAGGATTTCTTTTCTAGTTTAAGATACAACAATAATTTCGCTTGACAAAACTAAATATTTTAAAATGTACGACATTAAATTTTACTAGAATCGGATTTTTTTTCCAGAAACTTTTCCATTATTATGCGGAAACTGGTTAGTAACAACTAAGGGGTGCAGAAACAGCTCTTAAGAAAACGGAAATTGAAAAAGAGGTTTGGAGAAAAAAACCTAAGGTTTTTTATGAAAAGTGTAGATCTCAAATTATGTACAACTGTTTAAAGATTTTTAATGAATGTAAAAGCAGGTATTTTATAAATTGAAGGTATTCAATTATTATAACTACTCGTATACAAACATCTCTTAACGTCCATATCGGCACCACGGCGATTTAAACTTACAGCAGTTTAACATTGCGATTCTATTCACAAAATGGAACAAAACCCAGTTTGTCATTTCACCCTGGCAATTAATAAACCATTAGTAGCGAAATGATTAATTGTGTTTACCAACAAATCAGAATGATTGCTGATTACAATTGTATGGACAAAGAACGCGTTTAGTGTTAACTGCCATGTGTTTATACTGCGATGCAATTACGAGTACGCAGCGCCAAGAATTTTAATCGTAAATGTCTGTTTTTTTTCATAAGAAAGACCAACTCTTCACTTAACGCGGTACCCTGAATGGAGCAAGGCATTCAGAAATCAACTTTCAAGTTATAAAGAATTTAGGCGGGGAACCTTTCTTTGCGTTGTTATCAACATGTGCATACTCCATCGAGACATTAATTTAGCAATAAATACATTTAGTCGTCGGTTCTATGGCAATTATCATTAAAGTATAAGCTAACTTAAATTAAAATGATGAATCGATCACAAAGCATAGATACCCAGACCCACTGAAGATAACATTCTAAATATACATGACAGATTAAATAAACTGTAAATAAACCTTGTTAATATAACAAATCTAGTGCATCCTCGGATTGTTATATAGAAATATATGGGCAATATAGGCTTTACTGCCGAGTGCCGCGGTCTAATAAGGGCCCGCCTTGCATTGAGAGTAATGAGAGGATGTGTTAACATGCAAACTATGGTAATTGTACAGTTAGAAAAACACGAAACACTTGAAGCAATTTTATTGATATTTTTTCAATTTCCAATAATATGAAAGTGAGAAAGGTATTGCTTAGTTTCATGATAAATAATGTGTAATACTGTTGTAACAATAGATGGCATGGCAATAATTTAAAACATAATGCAATATTGACAGGCGTTGATTTGGCACTGAAAATAAGTTGAATTATGATTTATTCCTAATTTATGTAATTGACAAAGACAAGTTTAATTATATGCAGCGAATTACAATGTTTTTTTTTTCTATTTGCTATCAACTATCGTGAATTTATAAAAAACAAATAACTAAAAAGCGCACGGTCACCGACTGTACTAATAAATAATTGTCCAATGTTAAGTAAATCGATCGTGACCGCATTAAGCGCAGCCTTATTAGCCTGACATTGACTTCGCCTAGCCGGACATACATACAGGAGGATTTAGGCTTGGCTTTAGACTAATGACAAGGTATTTAGGAACGATCACAGCAAATTTTAGCGAATAGCTTAGTTTAGTAAAAGAAAAAACTGATCCTGTTTTTTTCCTGTTACATACTTATTTCTCTTTTTTCGTTTATTATATTATATTACTTTATTGTTTTTCTATCTATCATTTTAAACGGTTAATCAAATATAAATTAAGGCTAAACTTTTAGAATCATGCAATTCTTGCAACTTTTTGAGACAATTTCTGGTGAGTTTATTACAGCTGTATAAATAATTGTATGTAGGTACCGTATCTAACGTCACTTCAATTTATTGCATCACAACATTTAGTGACATTATATTGCTAAAACATGACGCATGACAAGTCTGAGCCAAGCCTTAGGTAAACTTGTATGCTCTACTGACCTTGGACCAGAAGCTCTTCGCTACGTACAATCGAATTCCCATCGATTACGTGCTCGATGACGCGGCGGAGACCTTATGCGAAGCCATCGACATCACTTTGTCAAGTAGAAATAAATAAATATGCTTTTGGTAACATATATCGACGCTTCGCTATCGACTGATAATGTACTCAAGAGATTTGCGGCATTGCCATGTCGTATGGCAATGCTAGCCTCTGGCCAAGGTAAAAGCCAGCCCCGAGGTCATTAGCAGTGTCAACCAGCTGTTTTGTAGATTTCATTGAAAAGACCATGATCACTCGGACCCCATGGCCCGGGTGTTTCAACCCCAAACGGCTCGTAAATATAATTACCGATATCGTTATTATACTTTCGCCGTTTTCGGTATCACGCAGCTGCAGCAGCGCCTCCACAGGACGCCGAGCTAGGAAGATAGGACGGCGCAAGAGCATCGACACACGTTGCGTCCCACACTAAAGGCGTACCCATCTTCCATGGAAATAAAGACATCCGGTCTCTTACCATAGTCAACAACGGCGCGGAGGAATATTTCGACGGCATATTTTAGTTTGTTAATAGTTTTCGTTATTATATCGTTATTTTAATAGTTAGCTATTTAACTATAAGAAGTTTATTCAGTGTATATATATTTGTATCCTTTAATAAATATTTATCGACGCTTTAAAATTATCGGAACTAAAATTGATCTGATACTTAATAAGTTCATCTCTTATTAGGTACAATGTCCAGCATTTGAAGCCTTCGGGTTATGTAATACCTACTTATTATTAATTTTATTACCTCGACTTTACTTAGAAATTATATACTTCTAAAGTATGAAACCTTATAACATCACAGGCTTGAAAGTCGATCCGCCCTCAGTAAGCAAAATAATAAAGAGATCTTTTTATTGCCATACATAGTTTTCTATAACAATTACTAAAGACCTAAAATTTCACAGATAAGTCTATGAATTCTTGGAAACAGAAGTTAAAAACATATTTTATTGTTATACTAGCTGCGCCCCGCGGTTTCACCCGCGTAAGTCTCGATCTCGTGGGAATATCAGGATAAAAAGTATTCGATTTCCTAATCTAGGTCATGGTCTTCCCATGTACCAAATTTCATCCAAATCTGTTCAGCCGTTTTAGCGTGAAACCGTAACAACTAAACAAACTCACTTTCGCATTTATAATATTGGTTAGTAATTTGCCACTGGATTCGTCCTTGTTCTGACATTATGTCGCCGGTATTTTCCCACTGGGTGCGTCCTTGTTCTGACATTATGTCGCCGGGATTTTCCCACTGGATTCGTCCTTGTTCTGACATTATGTCGCCGGTATTTTCCCACTGGATTCGTTCTTGTTCTGACATTATGTCGCCGGTATTTTCCCACTGGGTGCGTCCTTGTTCTGACATTATGTCGCCGGGATTTTCCCACTGGATTCGTCCTTGTTCTGACATTATGTCGCCGGTATTTTCCCACTGGATTCGTTCTTGTTCTGACACAGGTATATCGCCGGTATTTTCAACCCAATAAACAAACATGAAAATAGCACTAAGGACTATTGTGTAACAAAATGATGTAATTCATCCCTATCGCTTACATGGTCTATTAGCTTTTTTTTTTGAGGGTGGGAAATTATCAAATAACTTATACAGCTCTGGGCGGAGCGGGAGAGAGTGTCAGACTTTTACTGACTAAAACCCACCCGTGTTCCTTCCGTTTCCTGTGAGCCGGGGCCGCGATATCCCTTTCGGACATACTCGGAATCCTGGCAGGCATTGGCCCTTACGGACCCCGTCAGTTGGTACTCACATCTCTTTGAGGCGCGCGTGAAACACAATACGCCGTCGACCCGGGTCTGGTCCTAATCGGACGGTGAGCTACCCATTGCTCACCGTCCGCAAGCCCGCGCCTACGGTGACTGGAAGTCGGCTCGCGACTCCCGGCAACTAGGGGCGCGAGGGCGCGAATCTTGCCTCTCCAGCAGAAGAAAGTGACGGCCTCCCATGCACTATCGCTCCGGACCATGGCCTGAACAAGGGCCGGACGCGAGAGATCACCGCCGCCGATCGCCTCCGTGAGGACACGGCGGTACTCTGCCCAAGCAGGGCAGACCTCCACCGTATGCTCCACCGTGTCCTGCGGGCGATCCACACAGTGGTAACACCCGAGCGTTTCCTCCCGCCTTATGCGGAACAGGAACCTCCCAAAACAGCCGTGTCCGGTGAGGACCTCCGTCAGGCGGAAGGTGAGGACGAGGCCGTGATTTCTCGCGGCAGCGGAGTTACACCCAGGCGTTTCGCCTCCTCGCGCAACTCCCACATGTGCGCGAGGATGGTCTATTAACTTAACGTTTAGGTCATTCGAAGTGTTTTATCACAAAAAGCTTCAAAGCATGAAATTGGGACATGTAAATATCTTCGATTCAGAGAGCATGCTCGTGATATATTTGATTCTATTTTAGATTGAATTGATATCGTGTGACCTAAAATTCTAAAAAGTCATATTTATAGTCCTCGTTGGTCTAGTGGTCACAAGCACCACTGCCGAGGGTTCGATTTCCAGGTCGGGCACAGTGTTATTGGGTTTTTCTGTCTGTAATTTCTCAGTAGCAGCCCGGAGTCGGGATATGCGCCCGGTTGATGCCAACAGGGTCGCCCCCTATTATATGTGACTGAAACATAACCGCTGAAATTTGGGTGTAGGTAGGTACCTACTACCTTCCTCGAGGTACCTTCCTCTGCCTAACCCTTCGGGGAAACAGGCGTGATATTGAATGTGTTTATATCTAAGCAAAATGTGCTAATAAAGTGAGTTCAATCGACATCTACCCAGAAAACCCAAAAAGACCCTTACCATACAGGGTGTAAAAAGACTCTACAATCAATGAAACCAAGGGATTCTCAGCAAACCAGAAATACCTTGCAAACCCATTCATGAAAATAATTATTTACATATTTATTCAATGGAAACCACATCTTAGTCGCTCATTAGCCAATACAAGGAAAACTGAAGTTATTACAACAGTAGATATACCTTATTAATTAATTTCAGGTAGTTATATTATCATCACCTGTTATGAAATCTATTGTTGTTTGTAGAAGTAGTGCTTCATATAAATACAGTTTGTTTCAGTTCTGTAGCTATCAGTAAGCAACATGGACAGGAATATACTTGTGGTAAGAATATATTTCTTCTTTAGTTTTTTTTTTTTTTTTTAAATATTCGTCGATGACTCAGCTGATTTCAAGAATAAGAAGAATAAGCTCAACGGCTGTAATTGTAACAACATTTATGTATTTAGCTTAATTGATAAATTATGTCTCTTATATTTTTCGTGATATGCGTATTGCTTGTTTTGCTTAAAGTACTAGTCCTGTTGGACGACGTACTTCACGTACCCATGTTCATTCATTCATAATAAGCGGATATTTTTGTGGTTACCAGTCGACCTCCAAAGTAATGATGTTTTCTTATAATTATTGTTATAGTTTAGTGATTGGTTCTTTATCTAGTCTTTCGAGCTTTAAGGTAAAACTGTTATAATTACCTAAAACTTGGGAAAAGTTTTTCACCATACTCCTATATAATTCTCGAAGGCAGTCGAAACATAATCATTTTATAAACCTTCGATTGTAGTACACACACCACATCTAACGAGAAAATAATGATGTGAACCATGTCAGAAAAAGTAAGTTCAAAAACTAAAACCAGATTATTGAAAAATCCGTCGTCGCATGCCATTATAATTTTGTAGGTGTACAGGTATGCAACCACGGCTTTACCTTGACCGTGGCTGTACTTGTGTTCTTTGTGTCTTCTTTTCTGACAGAAATATTTTCTGGTGTCCTACGTTTTTAGAACGTGATTATTCCGAAGTCGGGTTTTAGTTTTTGAACTTACATTTTATTTAAATTATTTTGGGGTTTTATAACCCCAAAATATCTTCCGACATTATTATCGTGATAGTATTTGCAGAACCGCTTTAATTATTTTTGTTTAGGTTTTATTGCATAATATTTATTAATTTTACAGCCGCGCCGTACGCCGCACAGTCTCAATTTTGCTTGTTTTAACAATTTAAACATACCTATTTATGTACTTCGACAATATGATATGTATACATATTTGTAATGTGCTCATCAAGCCCTATCATTTGATACCCAACATGACATAATTAAAAAAAAAAGAAGTTATGAGGTAACAGATGAACAAAAATGAAAATCATAACCCTCTTTTTTGCTTCGCCGTAGCCGGGTAAATGTCTGCCTTAAGCCCCCGCCAACTCAGTAATTTAATAAAGATTTAAAGACCCCGCAAAAAAACTTGCTAAAGAAAATATGTCCGTGTCCATTTTGTATAATGTTTAAATAAACGCTGCACGGTTGCAGAACGCTGCAAGAAAAAACATCTTGTTTTGAAATTACACGCTTCATGCAATGAAAAAACCTATCAAATCCATTTTCAATTAGTTTTAGACTAAAACTTAATTATTTTCTACTTCATTTTCATAAATATTTAGTGCAAAATAGTTAATTTTTTCAGCTACTTTTCTTGTAATGTACTTCGTTAAATTTGAAGATAAAAGATCTCTGATAAAAAATACCAAACCATTTTTTTCAGGCACCCGTACTAAACAATTCCAGTATAACTATTTTCTTTAACTATTTTTGTACGCGCCGCTGTGACAGACTGTCATGCCAGGCTCAAATGGCATGGATTTGTAGACGGTCTGGGCCAACAGCTATCTAATTACCAGTGATCGGAGTAGGTAGATTGATTTTTAGTACTTGTATCATAAATGCACACAGAAAGAATAACATGGATAAGCCATTTTTCCGGAAAGTAATTCCGGTATTTCCGGATTCGGAGTCGTCGGCGGGCGTACGCATTGTTCTGATAACTGGTTATTGTACCACCCATGATCCTTTGTTCTGATTGGTCGTTGGGTTTTGTCAAATCGTGACAAAAAAAAAATAGGAAGAATAATAAAGAATAAAATTGCTCATTTTATTACAATTCCTACCTTTTTTTTGAGGATGGCAAATCATCAAATGACTCCTTCCACTCTGGCAGAATACAATTCCTACATAAGTTCCGGTTTTTTTTTAATAATCCACCAATTCCGGAGGAATGTCCATAGTAATATATACGTTTCGGATCAATGACCCCAGTTCAATCTACCTACTCCGATCACTGCTAATTACGCAACACATTTTCGTACACCATAACGACTAATCTGTTAACATTCATTGGGGTATTTACGTTGTTGAGCTAATTTTTTTTTCGAACTTAATGGACTAGCAATCTGTTTCAAAACGATTCAGATTCTGATTGATCGTGTATCACTTAATTAGGGTACTGGTCATAATACTAGCAGTTTATAAAAGTTTTGTATTAAATACGAGTAAATACACGCTTTTGTTTTTACAAATATGTGCCTCGTTTAAAAGATTGAAGAGATGCCTGATTTTTTTGGAGATACTCTTTTGTTTTTATTAAATGGTTAAATTGGGCTTATTCAATCTTCATTTCAGTGATTTAATTGTATATTTGAATAACAAGTTAATTTAGGGGCATTTTCACAGGTATTCATATCCAAGTACATAATTTACACAGTATGTACATACTTTGGTATTTATAAACTGGGCCAGTCAGCCCCACCAACCTTGCTGCCAAAATCGTTCCACTTACATTCCTCAATATAGCTCATATCATAATATAGTAGAAGACCAAAGTATTAGGGCACCATAAAACAAGAGAACTCTTTCTTTCAGATTCTACTGGCCACAACCATCGCTGCAGCGTCACCAGGCTACGATGTGGACTACCACACGTCCTACCACTCGCATCCCTTCCCTGTACACCACTCCCCAATAGTTCAGACCGTACAACCCTCGCAAATACGAGGGTTTTATACGGTACCTGTTGGGCATGCTGTACACCCCATACCGATGCAGATGCTACAACCACCGTTAGTCAATTATAGGGTGAAGACGCATTATCATGTGTTTTAATTAAATTGTAATAAATATACAATTTATTATAAAGAAGTTGTTTCTCTAATGGATTTTTCCACCAGTGACTTCTAAGTATCAGCCCGAATCCTGGATTTGTGCCTGGTTGATGGCAATAAGCTCGACCCCTATTACATGTGACTTAAACATAGATGGTGAAATGAGGGTACGTCTATCTCATCCTTCGGAGAAGTGGACATGATATAGTTATGTTATGTTTGTGTTTTGTCTTACACACCTTACACTCACTGCATACACACAAAACATTATCATGTTAGTTACTACATGATCTTTATTGTTCTAAATGTAATGTTCCAAATTCTAGGATCTAGTACTAAAACTGTTCGTAATATAAGATTTTAGGCAGATAGTACATAAGACACGCCCCACATTTACTATCGCCACGCGTGATTGATTCCCAGAGTTATTCCTTTGTATCGCTAAAATAAGGGCTTCTCCAGACTGTTACACAGTCTGGTAGGTTTGTATTAATTTTGTGTTATGAATTTATTATCATTTTGCCCGTGTTAATACTGATAAGTACAAGTTATTCCGGAAGGAAACAGTTACATAGATGTTTTAGGTACCACATCTCTACAGTACAAAAATATTGATCGTGCTGAAAACACAATAATTTTTAAATATGTCAATCCCATAGTTTATCATGACTGTGATCAAGATTCATGAGTACCAGTGAGGATTACTCTTTCACTACATAACCCAGATAAGATGCTTTATAATCTAAAGTGATGGCTGTAAAAAGATGGAAAATTTGGCCATCTACAAAAGCCCTAAACAGAACATACACATTACCTATTTAGGGCAACGTTTATGGCCAATATTCGGCCCAAGTCTGTTGTAGACTTGTACAAATATATCATGTAATAAAGCCCTTACGAACTGTCGGGACGTGCATAAATCTTGTCGGAACACAAAAAACCCTGATGTTGGATCTACAAAGTTTTGTTTTGTCCTTTTTCAGGTTCACAGTAAGTAGATAAGTATTTCGTTTGTAATAGGAGTATGTAGGTTTAGGAACCCGCCCTATAAGCGGTGTTGTGGTCATTGATACTTAGTCTAAAACACGATATACCTGCTGTAGAGGAAAATTAAGAGCAAAACATATAACATCACGACCTTAAACCCCAAAGGATTAGGCAGAGGTGTACGTATAGTACACTCACATTGCAAAAGCCGAGCGTAAATTTTACACAATACAAGGTTCTTTCAACCTTGTATTGTGTAAAATTATCACAATATGACTTGCACGTCTAAGCACGCTCTGTTTAGACGGTGCAACTTTGTGTTTATGCGTCAATTTATGGTATGCCATGAGAACACACTTTGTAAATCAGGCTTTACGGTCCAAAATTAGCAATTCGCTGCGTGTATGAGAAAATATACCTATTCACATGTGACAGAGAGACAATAATAAAGGCTAATAATTTAATTATTACGATTTCAGAAACAGTCATTATGAATTAGATATTAAAATTCTAAGTCAGACAACAGCCTTCCGCATTCAACCAAGTACCTACCTAAGTGTCACCAGCAGAACTAACTTCATAAAGAATGCTTTATTTGTTCACTTGAGGATTTGTGAGTTCTCGTTCATGATTTACCTCTGAAACTTCCCCGAAGTCGTTATTTTATCCTGTCAGTAACAAAGCTGTAATTAAGCCAAGTTCTAGATGCCATTACACCTCGCAATAGTTTAGTATGAGGCGAATGAACTATCAAACGACTGGAACACTGTTTAGTTTTGACTAGATTTATATACCTTGTGTGACTGCCTGGTGCATAAACGGTGAGTGTATGTAAGTTTGGACGTAAAACTTTAATTACCATCAGCGATGCGGAGGCGATACAAAGGCGATACAGATATCGCCCACGTGGATACGAAGCTATGTGATATTTTTGTAGAAAATATTAGGGAAACTAGATTGTGCGAAAAATGACAATATCTTGCAGGAACACCGTAGAATCAACTTTACTACCACATAAAATAAGAGTAGGTATGGCGCATTCCCGAAAGTACCACATTTCGCTAGTTATGCTAAAGTCCGATATAATATAAGTAGAGAGCGAGCCTATTGCCATCAATTGGGCACAAATCCGAACTCCGAGCCACTAACTTTTGAATACTACAAAGAATTGCATAATACATATATGTCTAAACGTCACTATTACAATATTACGAGGGGCTTTAAAATAAAAAAAAATGTTGTAACCAATAATCCAACCACGTAGTTGAATGTGTCTGTATGATCACATCCATCTCTCTCATTAAACATTATAATTTTATTCAAAGAGCTGCCATTACTGCCGTAATTAAATCACCCTATTGAAAGGCCGAAACCTTTTTGCAATACGCCCACACGATTAAGGTGTCGGGATTCAAAAGTTGAAGTCAAAGTTGTGAGCATTTAAACTTGCTTATCTATGGTTAGGGTAGTTTATGGCAGCTAGGCGTGTCTGGAATGCGTATGTATAGATATTTTACTTACAAAGATTAAGAAGTTACAGAGATAGTTAGATTATGATTTCTAAAGATAATAATTATAGATAATATCGTATTGTCTTTGGTATCAACATAGGCAACATAGGCGTAGGTGTGTAGAAGGTTTACCATTGAACATCAAACATTTTTTTTTTCCATTGATCACCAAGGCAGTTCTCGATTACAATTTTATCCAGTACCTTAATCTCTATTTACGACATCGTCGTTTCAAAATATAGAAATAATAAATAAAACGAGAAAAAATGCTGCGTATTTTTTTTTTTTTGCGAAGCCTGTAAAACGTAATTGTATCTTCATAATAATACCCTGAATATAACTTATCAAAAAAGGCAGTTTATAGAGTGCCGCGAGCGGCACTCTATCCTTTTTCGGATAAAGTGCCGCTAGCGGCATAATAGTAGCACTGCCACGGCCCGGCTAAAGTGCCGTAAAGATTGCATTGTCATTGCCATTGTAAGTAATTTTGTTTGATTTTTGCGGTTAGTTCGCTGTAAAACACCACATTCTCAAACATTACATTCTCTTGTGCCTAAACGGAACCTGGCACTCGCCGGCAGCTGCCGCAGCACCACATGTTTCGCTCGCTCGGCTCGTGCGTTGTGTGATCACAGTTCTAAGCTAACCAACCTTTTAGCCATTTTCATTTGCTACTTCATTTTTCGTTAATTCTGTCATTGTAGTGACTTTTGATATAATTATCTAAAATAAAATACGATCAATCAATACAAAGGGTGGCGAACTAACCTCAACAATCAAGCAAAATAACAAGTGACAGTGAGAATGCAATGTTTGTAATGAATGTATTGGGCCGAGGCCGCGCAACTATTATGCCGCAAACAGCGGCACTCTATTTTAAAAAGTTAAAAAAATCGGTCTAATAATTAACCAGTTGCAACAAGCTAAGCCATTCAATTGCTCATTATTATTCCTATTATATAAAAAAGTATACTTTTACAGAAAGTTTAGTTTTTAATTTGTAAAATATTTAAGAAAATTGTATACCTGAAAACCGTTTTTTTTTTTCAAAAAGTTCTGCCAATATTCTTTTTAAGTCTCTTTAGTTAAAACTTAATAACCACTTTATCATTGAAAACTAATGCCAACACATCATTTTCTTACCACTACACTAACTCCAAAAGTTTCAGTCAATCCTTTTATCTCATCAATATAAACTTTAGTCTTAAATCAGCTCAAACTATTTCTATTATTTTAAAATTGAATGCACCTTGTTTTGAAAGTTTTGAATGATATTTTTTAGACGTGTTTGAAGAGAGCCATCCATCATGAAAACATTAATCTATCATCGGACATTGGCCCCTAAAAGAACATCAGCTGTTGAAAATAGGCCTTGAAATCACCGTTGTAAATTATGAGAATACAGTTTTATAAAAATAAACAAAATACAAGTGTGGCATTTAATGTTACATGGACGGAAAATTTCAATTTATTTTTATTTTTTTTCCACCAATATTTTCCCGCAATTCGGCAAAGGCCCCAGGAGCTTTCCAGTCTACCTTAATACACTATACTTACCGGCATTAAAAAATAAAAATAATTTATCTACTACCACTCGGTAGTTGCTATCATACATACATACATAAAGTCACGCCTAGAATCCCATGGGCATAGGCAGAAACTACAGAACGCCACCTGCACGATCATTTATATTTTTATTTTTAATGTATGATTACTTAATCACACTATTCAATCAAACTAAATGGCAGATACACAAAACGTATTTTATGCAAATGTGATATCTAAAGATACACATAAGCCCAGGAAAAATGAAGTCATCATGTCATTGCTCCATGAATCAAAACGACAATTTTGTTGCTGTAGACAAATAATAGCAGGGTGTTATTCATAATAATTGTACGTAACGGATATGAAAAAGATATGAATATAAATTTAATGTAACAGAAAAGATAACAGATAGGAATTGTAAAGAGAGTATATTTTTAATTGGAAAATACAGAAGTAAAGCTTCAATATCAATAATTTTCATCACTCCACCTGTTTCAATGAATTCCGTGTACAACAATATCGCGATCGGATCGGCGACAACGCAATACGAATACACTCTAACTTACCGAATTGTATGTACGAGTATGTGTAGTACTGTTGTTGTATATTGGCCATGATTGACCGACCCATGTGGTGAAATAGGGGTTATGGTTTTGGATGTTTATTATTATTTATTTAATTCCGTAGCGTCCAGCTGCCGAATTGATTGGATAAAAAGTTTACGTAGGTAGTGGTAGGGAGGAGAATTAGTTAATTAATGAATACGTTACTCCAAATTCCATTATCGTTTTTCTATTATGACGCAGAAATCCAAAAACTAGCACAGTATTCAATAACCTCAACGATTATGAGTTTCTACTAACGAAATAATAATCCATTTAAAAAGGTCCCTAATCTTAATTAGATAATAAATCTTAATTCTCGAGGGGACGATGAAAAGCAGATGGCAGGAAAAATGCGTACTTTTCCTAAAAACATTTCCTTGAGAAGTCGTCTAACTTTTGATGAGAATTTAGGTAATTAGATAAATTGTTGTCTGCTGAATTATTAGCTAGTGGAATCTGATAACGCTTTATAAATTTTGGTTAAATATTTTAGTTTAGGATTTGGCATAAATCATATACTGTTGTACCATTTATTGCGTAGGTACAGCGTGGGATTGTTTTCTATTACAATAATCTCAACATAATTATCTAGGTATTGAATATAGTTAATTTACTAAAACCTCATTTAATGTAAGTAATTAATATTTCAAATCAGTAACACGAAACAAGTTTATACAAATTCACAACGATCCTTTGATTCGAGAAAGTTATAGAAAGGCTGTGTCGGCCTGATACACGTTTCATTGAACACAAATGAAGGCTGTGGGCAGAAGTCTGTCTAAATAACTAGAATACGAATTTGGAATTCAAATTATAACAATGATGAATAGACAGACAAAGACTAAAGAAGTCTAATATTTCGCCCCATTTCTTCTTATAAAATATTTTTATTTACAAAACATTTACACAATAACAATAGAAAAATTCCAAACCTACGTATTGTAGGATCTCATTTCAAACTTCTTAGAAATGTTATTGGAGTAAATAAATATAACGTTTAGTTTTCTTTAATGGGCTATTATTAAATTGGCTTCTGTAAAACTATCTTTTTTAGACTTTGAATTGAAGCCAATGGAATCAACTAAAAATAAACTAGCATGAATGAAAAGTTTGTAAGCATTTTGACCTAGTAAAAACATGTGTGGTAGCAATTATGAGACTTGTATTACAAGAAACCTGACAAGGTAACGTATACCCAGAAACACAATAATTTTAAGTTTAAGAAACATCCACATAAGTTTAATTATGTAGGTAGATAGTTCATTCGAGCTTTTCGCCGTTTATCAGCACTTACATTCGAAGCGCTCCAAAAAATATATCATACCATTTTTTGTCAAAATTCGGACATACATTTCCTCGTATTGCCAATACTCACTCACCCTACTATAGAACAGTAGTGCGCTCAAGTTGCATATTGGCAAACGTTAAGATTTATTACAGTAGATGCATATAGCCTAGACCGTAGGCCTTAGGACTATAAAAGGACTAAACCTAGGTGATCTAGGTACACAGTCGCACAGCATCGACGGATTAACACGGAGACAAGAAAATATATTATTGTACTGCAAAATGTTCAAGCTGGTAAGTTAAATTTTGTTTTTAAATTAATTGATGATACTTTATTAATATTGATGGGACTATTCAAATAACATTGATAAATAATAGGAAGTAGAGTATTTGCCCTGCAGTTGGAAAATACATGCTTATGAATATAATATGGGTCGTTTTTTTATTGTAAATAATCATAATTTTCTATTAAACCATTAATGTCTGCTATTAAATTTAAACGCCCGAGTTATTCATGTGACATGTATAAAGAAAAAAATAAATAAAGACTTTTAATTAAAAATATCTGGCTCATCATTATGAACTTAAAAGTTATCAAAACTATAACTTTTATCTATTGTTACCACCAGCCTATATTAAATGCATGTAATTATATATATTGCATTTAATTATCATCAGTTCATAAAATATTAAAAAAATAAAAACAAATTACTTCAATTGAAATCCCCTTTATCATTAATTTAAAGAAAACCTTTTAAAACTTTTTAAATGCATAAAGTTTACAATTTTGACTTTACGTACGAACTAATCAAGTGGAACTAAAGTAACCTAAAATAAATTTAGTTTTAATTGAAAAGTTTATCACCTGATCAGTTTTACTAAGAATAAGTTAGCAGCGGTCATTGACCTGAGATTATTAATTTCTATTCCTCAATATAAAGAGCTAGAACAATCGGAAATTCCTAGACAGCCAAATATTTGAAGTGAACTTCAATAATTTTGTATTTATTAAACTGCCTCGGTGGACTAGTCGCAAAAGCTAAGGTGAGCAGAGGTTCAGTGTTCGAAAGTGTTTGAGTTTTTTCATTCCAGGAATTTCTCAGTAGCCTAGTCCGGATTTGTGTCCGATTGATGGCAAGAGGCTCACCCCCAAATTACATGGGACTTAGACATAACTGGCGAATGGAGGGTGTGCTTCATAGATACACCTCTGTCTAATCTTTTGGGATTAGAAGCGTGATATTATGTTATGTTATTAAACTTAAAAAATTAAATAAATAGAAAGTACTAGCTACTATTTTGTTATTTTCCCACTCCTGAATAATAATTTCGTATTTTTCAATGAATATTGAACAAACATAGCCAGTGTTATGTTATAATCCCACAAATGTTCTTGTTGTTCCTCGAAATAACTGCAAAGAAGATTCACTAACGAATGTTTTTTTTAATTGTGACGTCATATAACTAGTCTCAACCCCTTAATATTAAGTGACGTCATTTAGGTAAATAGTTCCAACCCCTTAATATAACCTCTTCTCAGTGCTGGTGATACGTATGACACCCACGCGAAAACACGAAGTGCTTCTATTTTTATAACCATATATAGGCAGACGATACGATAATAGCGATATATTTTTATTTCTAATATGAAAAAACTCCCTTAATTTTCAAACCTCTTTGCTAGTAACTTTATTAACATTATTTATATTTTCATACTATCATCAGCAAGCAATAAATATATGACATCAATATCAAAATAACGGCTATAAATAAAGTTATCTTTGTGGTTTCAAGATATTTTTACTCTATAGCAATAATATTGATATATTTTTAAAAACGGAATAAGAAGTTTTAAAATACAATATATAATATTTACATTTGTATGTTATACATGAATAAATAACGACCGCCAGAAATTTTACATAGGATTAAACAATGTAAATGAATGAAACAATGAAATTTCTAGATTTATATCTGCAATTCATATGGTGTACACAATAAATAGTATTCTATTCTATCCTAACGATTGCTAGGATAGTTCTTTGTTGTGTGTTCTGAACCCCTAAAATTAATTACTTATTTGTTAGGGTCATGTCAGGATATCGAAAGACTAAACAATACTAACAAAATAGATATTTAATCTAACTTTACAAAACGGAAACGGATACGATGATTGATATTTTCTATTTCTGGGTCCGTGAACCCATTGAACTACAGGTCTATAAATAACGGAAAATGTAAATAACTGTTGGAAAAACTCCTCTAAACTAACAACTGTTCGAATGGATACTTTGTTGATACAAAGTAGGTATACTTACCTACATCTTTACGGAATAATCGTATTTAGTAGAAGTTCAATAAACTAGGACAGGTTATCTACGGAGTACCATCTCACGTGAGGATTAATGAGTGTAAAATATCGTGGTGAAGATTTGAGGACTCGCTTATTATTAAGCCCATGGTTGCACATTTAATACCTGCCGGTCTATTAGATAAAGATGTCACAGTGAAAACTTATGTGAACTGAGCTGTCAGACCACCTGATGCTTTGGATTGACACTATTGACAGTTCACTTGAAGCTTACTTCACTTGCTGACGTTCAGACTGAAGTAAGGAAAGGGTGAATATCGAGAAGTAACCCCGCAATGAGCAATTTTATTGTAGTGATCTTAACACTTGTACCTTTTCAGTACCAGAAGAGGTTTTTACCTAATTTGGGTTAATATTGAGTATTGGAAAGTTACAAAGGGACATCAAAGTCTGTTTTACCGTCTAACCTAAAATAACTTTTATCTCCCCTTTTTCAGACCATTATCTTCGCCTTCATCGCGATCTGTCACGCCGGTTTCATCGCCCCCGTAGTGCCAGCGCACCCTATAGTGACCCACCATGTCGTGGCCCCCGTGCACACGGTGTCGCACAGCGCCGTGATCCACCCGGCCCCCATCGTGCACGCGCCGGTGGTACATGCGGCCCCCATTGTCCCCATTGTCAGGCATTCCCCATTGATCGCCGTGCATCATCATTAAATTATGAAGAGTAGTTCGTCTAAATTCAGTGATGTAGTTGGTCTAAATTTTTATTAAATTATTTTGAGAGTTTAGTTATTTATTTATTTTTGATTATAACTTTTTTTTTAATTTACACATGTAGACTTGAGTAACAGTTGTGGTGGAAGATCAAAACTTCAAAATGTTTTTTTGAAAAAATGTATATCGCAACCGGCTTGGAAGCTGCAGCAAAAGAAGTAGGTATGTAAGGATCGTACCGTGCAGGTGGCGTTCTGTACTTTCTGCTTACCCCCGTGGGAAAGAGGCGTGAGTTTATGTATGTTTTGAGATAAGTAAGCTATTCATTGATAACAATATTTTTATAATTATTTACAAAGAAGCATAAAAATAATCCAAAATGGTGAATAATGTTTGTTTCGTAAAAGAGAATCAACTAAATCACGTTGAGATGTAAAACTTGACACTAAATATGAACGTCTAATAACTGACACAAATAAGTTTATGACTGATAAACTAAACTGATTCAAACTTTCACCGTAATAAGCTGGCGACTTGTTAAACAAATTATTGTTTTATCTATACTGAAACGAAGCGTTTGTTTTATGTAAATAGCCAACATTTTAGTTTATGACAGGGTAGAAAATTTAATTAATTTGTCGTCGCCATATAATCACGGAAATTCTTCACAAACAAAAAAAGGTCTCAATTAAGCCGTGGTTGCCAAGGAGAGTAACGGGTGCCATCAAAAATAGTTCAGTACCCTAGAACTGACAATAGGCTAGCTGGTGTATGCTAGGTGGTTTATAAGCTGGCTGTATAACACAATTATCTGACTAAATCTTCGGATTTCGGCGTCTACCTTTTTCATCTTCAATTTACCGATGTTATAATACGCATCAAGTACAAAACTTGAGCTAAACATAAAATAAAATTTCATTTTTCTAAAATACAAATGATTACAAATATCATTTTTCAAAAAGCAATCCTCTCAAAGTTAAACTAAACCCTGTTAAACCCATCGCAAAAGCGTCGAACCTCCAAATAATTCTGACAAAGACAGAGATTTTTATCGTGTTATGAAAATAGGCTCAGATCGTACATCAAAGGGTATAGTGGAAGAGATTTACGTTCTGTTTTATTTGTACTCGCTCGTGGCTCGTGGCTCGTGGCTAGGTGTCAATGACACTGGCTGTAAATAACCGAGTCAGCTGCAGGACCCATTTAGCATAAACATCTTTATCAAACCTATGGTTTTTATGGCGATGGGGATATAAAATGGACGGATGTTTTACTACCAGAATAAAAAATAAAAAAAATGTTTTTATTGTTTTTAATTGTAGTAGTAGAGTAGGATTATTCGTGGGCACGCCACAATTGCGGCAATAAGTCCCCTCTTTGAGGAGTGGGTTGAGATGCGCCATGGCGTCCTCACCTTCCGCCTGACGCAGGTCCTCACCAGACACGGTTGTTTCGGGAGGTTCCTGTTCCGCATAAGGCGGGAGGAAACGCCCGGGTGTCACCACTGTGTGGATCGCCCGGAGGACATGGTGGAGCATACGGTGGAGGTCTGCCCGGCTTGGGCGGAGCACCATCGTGTCCTCACGGAGGCGATCGGCGGCGGCGATCTCTCGCGTCCGGCCCTGGTTCAGGCCATGGTTCGGAGCGAGAGTGCATGGGAGGCCGTCACCTCCTTCTGCGAAGCAGTTATGCTCGCAAAGGAGGAGGCGGAGTGCGCGAGGGAGATGCAAGATGCGCACCCTCGCGCCCCTAGTCGCCGCAGGAGACGCCCCGGGCGTCGGGAGTCGCGAGCCGACTTCCGGCCACCGTAGGCGCGGGCTTGCGGACGGTGAGCAACGGGCAGCTTGCCGTCCGATTAGGACCAGGCCCGGGTCGACGGCACGTTGTGTTCTACGCGCGCCTCAAAGAGATGTCAGCACCAACTGAAGGGATCCGTAAGGACCAATGCCTGCTGGGGTTGCGAGTTTGCCCGAAAGGGATATCGCGCGCGGCCCCGGCACACGGGCAACGGAAGGAACACGGGTGGGTTTTAGTCAGTAAAAGTCTGACACGCCCTCTCGCTCTGCCCAGAGCGGGAGAAGTCATTTGATGATTTCCCATCCTCAAAATAAAAAAAAGGGTAGGATTATTCGTAAAGACTGGCTACGTATAGCTGGGAGTGGAGCAAATTAGAAACTCCCACACTAGGTTGTCATTGTCCTTATTTTTTTTTTTTTTTTAACCTGCAATTACAAAATCGCGTTCATTTCATAACACAAACAGTATAAATACCTATAACTAGCTCTTTTTCAAGATAAAGCTCTAAATAGTTTGTGAGTGCGTGAAAGAACAATTCTATAAACTTTAATCAATTCTAACCGAGCAAAACCCAATGCAAGTATTAAAGCATCATAGATGCAGTTTATAGCTGTTTGTAGATCCAAATCTTCCCAGACAATGAGTAATACAGGCAATAAACCGCTACCATCCTTGAATCCACTTTATTATCCTCCAAGAAGTTCGATCGCAATCACCGCACGAAACCTTCGCAGAGATGCATTATACCCTCCTGAGGGCTTTTACTCCCTAATAAAGTGTATCTTCAAGGATAATTACTTGGGGAGCCGGCAGCGGTATTGGCGTTAATCCCTTCTTTGTATAGAGTTCTATAAAGACCGCCCTTGGGCGTTAATGACCCGTAAGGACCAGCACTGATTTTGGATTAATGCGGTTCTTTAGGACCATTTTGGGGCATAAAGGACCACTAATTGATCAATTGGTTTCGGAGGTTATGATATTTTCTATTTTCGTAATTGCAGCATATTCGTGAGGTTATTGACCCGTGGAAGCACACGTTATTAAAGACATAAATATTGGGATTCATAATTTATATCGTCCTCCTTTCCTTTATGAGTATTTATTTTTCCGAGTGATATTTGTGCTTACGGGGTGATTTAGTACACATCGAAATTACCAATAGCAAAAGGAACGTTTACTGTTATGTTAGGGGGTTCCAAAAAGCGTGCACATTATATTTAATATTCTTAATTTTTTTTGTAATTTTAAATTGTTTTAATCTATTATTTTGCGCGTCACGTAGTGGCAAACATGTTTGCATTTAATTTAATTTATCATTTTGTATGCACTTTTTAGGTATGTACACACACATGTTTATGCAAATAAATAATCTTATCTTATCTTATCTTCATTCAAAATTGAAGTAACCATAATCCGCTTTTCTTTAACAAAATGGTAACCCGCTTGTTAACCGATCAATGAGTTTCTTTTCCTTATTTTACTCGTATAGTTATTTATAATTGGAGTAATCTGCTTATCTTCAACCACTATACCTACTTCCAATTAATTAGTAAAAGCAAAAATTGCATTATCTGGTTTTATCAGATCAGACAGTTCACAGTATTAGGGAAATGACTACGACGGAAGACTAGAAGTGACCTTTACCTAGAGGCAATATAATGTAAATTAACGTTTATTTAGATTACTTATTAATTATATATAAGTTCTGGCAACATGGTGATTATATAATAAACCAAAATTTTTGTACTTCATGAATTAATTACTGTTAAAAATATTATTATTAATATTTGAGGCACCTACAACACTTTTTATTGCCTCAAATATTCGAACAAACAAATGAACGAACGTAACTTTACGGTACGGTTGATTTTGTTTTGTTTTCTCTCTTTACTTCATTACGTTGGCTTTGATAGAAGTAGTTAGGTGCAAAGTTTTGGATTGTGGTCATTGAACCGTGGATGGTGTAACTCATCTAGTCGGAATTCGGCATGAGCGGTAATGGTAAATATAAAACTTGATTGAATCCAACTAAAAGTGCAATTCTGTGGATGATTTCCATTCTATAAAATAGCCTTCCTAATATAAACATACGCCAATTCCTTTTCATATTTAAGATAGCAAATTCTCAGAAGAGATTTTACTAAGTATATTTTTATGAGAAGGAAAAATGCATACATTTTTAAGATGCTGAACGAGACATCTTCAAAGCATATTTTTTCTCGAAACGTGCATTCATTAAGATGTTTACTGTAAGCTTTTTAAGCAGTTGCATTTATTATTTCTCCCATTTTCCATCTTGCTATAACTAGTCGCACTACCCAAACTAATGAAAATATTATCACACACTTTAATCAGTACTTCCATCCGACATATCGATTAGGTGCATAAATTAAGTCTTCGTCTCTACATACCAGGTGTCCACAAGGCAAGCTATAAATGCCAGCACCTATTATATACTGAGGCGCCAACACGCAAAATTGTGGTAAATACTTTAAATTAGTTGATACTTGTCATGAATTTAACAAAAACAAAAATTCCGGTATTTAGGACCAAATTATGGAACATTTTTGTGATGAAAACAATGTATTTTAATTTGGTTCTGACTACCGAAGCATAGCACGAAAGGAAGTAAGCCTATACTCAGTAGTGGGTGGAACAAGGCTGCCAATGATTATGATGATAATGACCAAAATTCCTTAGTCAATTTCATTGGATAGTTATTAAACTGATAAAAGGAATGTGATGGACTGAACACCATCGATATCACAATAGTCATAATATTGCCTAATAAGATGAACATAAAATGTGACAATGAAACAGCAGAGAACCAAAGTTGTCGACATAGCTCAATAAATAAGCAAGCTGAAGAGGCAATGGCCTGACCATATTAGCCGTAGGACCAATGATCGTTGGAGTAGACTTGTTCTTCAGTGGAGACCGCGAAACGGTAAACGTAAAATAGGATACGCCCTCAGGATAGGTGGAGCGACGATGGTCGCAGGGTGGCTGGTAGCAGCTGAATGAGAGTTACTGAGAATCGAGCTGAATGACGTGCAATTGAAGCTGCCTTGACCAGCAGTGAACTGCAGTTGGTCTTGTCCTTCCGAATAAAAACAATGAAACATTAAATATAACCTTGAAAAGCATCTGATAATCTGCGGCGACTTTAATATTGATGTTCTTCAGAAGACCAAAAACTCTACACTGTTTAAGCAACTTATGAATGAATTTAATCTGAAACTAGAAATAAATGAACCTACGCGTCCTAGTAGTGGTACATGTCTAGATAATTTTCTTCACAACATAAGAGGCTGCAAAAGTGGGTTCTGGAGCTAGGTGTTTCGGACCACACAGCCCAACTTATGAAGTTCCCTGTGTGTATATTTACAAACGGGATTATAGCAAGGAAAATATTAACCTTTTTAGGAAATATATCACCAGTCACAGTTTCTCCAAAGCTTATGATTCTGATGACGTAAACAAATGCTTTAATTCATTTTTTGACCTATTTAAATTAATATATGATCTCTGTTTCCCAGTTGTCAGACACAAAATTTCTACAGTTACTAAACCAAAGTGGATCACTCGCGGAGTTAAGCGTTGTAGTAGAAATAGACGATCTTTATTATGGAAATATAGACTGACTCGAGACAGTGACTCAAAAATGGCATTCATGACTTTCTCGAAAAGATATCAAAGCGTTATCAAACTAACACAGAAAGCTCAGAATTCTTATATTATTGGAACAAGCACCAAAAAGTGGAAGGCAACTTGGAAAGTTATTAAATCTTCAAAACCTAACATTCCTAAAAGTAACATAAATGCGATTATTGTAAATGGCAAAAATATAACAAAACCCAAAGAGATATCACAATAATTTAATGACAATTTTGTATCCTCTGTTCAACCGAATGCTAACTACTCAAAGTCAAATGTTTTTAACACGTCAGGATCGCACAAATCCATGTTTATGTCACCAACCGTACCAAAAGACACAATTACAATAATAACTACTCTTAAAAACACCAACAGTACAAAAATAGTTTACAGGCTATGATTATATTAACACCAGAGTAGTCAAATCAGTTGCTCTTATTATAGCACCCATATTAAGTTTAGTGATCTAATAAATAAAAGTATTCAGAAAGGCATTTTACCCGATAAGCTAAAGATATCAATTATAAAGCCACTGCATAAAAAGGATGATACTCGTAAAACAAAAGTTACCAATTATAGGCCAGTTGCACTAATACCAATTTTTTCAAAAAAAATTGAGAAGGTTTTATATAACAGCATGAACAGCTATTTAGAAAAAAATAATGCTTTTTGCAAGGAACAAATGGGCTTTAGAAAAATAGAACCATTAATATGGCTATTTATAACTTTTTAGAAAAAATACATCATAACATGGATAATAGAAAACCAGTCAAATCAAATCAAATCAAAGATAAAGATAAAGATAAAGATAAAGATAATTTTATTTTGCAAACATGGGTAACATTAAATGGTGACAAAAAAAAACATATTGAAAGTTCAGCCATATTTTACCACGTAGGCATGCAAAAGATATAGAACATCAACTTATAACTAGAGAGTAGGTACAATTAAAAAACATTACACGAAAAAGTAGGTACACAAAATAAACATTATTCTAACTTAAAACATCTTTCTCAGTAAGGTATTCGTTTAAATTATAATAAGCTTTCACCACTAAAAAGCTACGAAGTCTTTTTTTAAATAATTGGACTGGAAGCTCTTTCCAACTCTTAGGCAAGTGATTATAAATAACTGGAGCCATGCAGTAGACATTTTTGCGCATGAGTGCTGTCTTAGCTGGCTCCTGACAAAGCAAGCTATTGTCGCGTCTATTGCGGGGAAACACGTCAGCTATACGTCTGAAACGACTCGGGTTTGCCTTCACAAACACAGCTACTTCTAGTATGTATAGACAAGGTAATGTTAAAATCTTATAACTTTTAAAGTATGGTTCACAACTATCAGTGGGTTTAATTTTAAACATCGATCGAATGCATCTTTTTTGCGCCTTGAAGGCGGTTTCTTTTTCAGTAGAGTTTCCCCAAAATATGATCCCATACCGTAAATGTGATTCTACTATGCCATAATAAGCAGTAAGAAGAGCATCTGTGTTAATTATAGGTGATAATGTATATAGAGCGTATGCAGACTTACTCAGCTTCTTACATAAGGTATCAATGTGTGATTTCCAATTTAATTTGTTATCTATTTTGAGACCCAAGAATCTTATACTTTCAACTTCTTCTATGATATCATTATTGTAGTGTATATTTAAATTAATAGGAGAGGTCTGTTGTCTAAAATGGATAACTTTAGTTTTACTCAAATTTATTTTTAAATTATTCGCGTCTAGCCAGGTTACCATCTGTTGTAAACTATTATTAATGTCATTCTCATAATTATCTATCCTTCTACAAGGTATTGTAATCGTACTGTCATCCGCAAATAGTGTTACTGGTCGATCAATAGATTTCGGTAGGTCATTTATGTATAGTATAAATTCAAAGGGTCCCAAAACGCTGCCTTGCGGTACCCCAAATAATAATTCACGCTCTGAAGACCGAAATATTTCTTCACGTTTATTAACTGTATTAACTTTATTAATTTCAGTAATTTGTTTTCTATTTTGTAGGTAAGAATTAAGCAAATTAAGGACATTGCCTCTTATCCCGTAGGCTTCGAGTTTCTTTAAAAGAGTAGTATAGTGTACATAGTCGAACGCCTGGGTCATGTCGCAAAATACACTACATACAGGATTCCGGACATCAACGTTTTTTATGACATTGTATAAAAAATCATATATAGCCATATTGATAGTCCTATGTACACGAAATCCTTTCTGTTCCTCGCACAGGATGTTATTTTTTTCTACGAATTTATAAAGTTCCCTATAAATATATTTTTCAAAAATTTTTGAAATAACGGGAATTAATGATATTGGTCGGTAATTTTCCATCCGTTCTCTATTTTCTTTTTTAAATAATGGCTTTATAATCGATATTTTTAATGCGTCAGGGAAAACGCCTGCGCTAATACTTAAGTTAATTATGTGACTTAAATGGCCACTTATTTCCTTAGACACATATTTCAATATTTTTGTAGCAATATCGTCATACCCTACACTATTTGTATTGTTTAATGATTTGATGATTCTCTCAATATCTTGTGGTATACTAGGAGCCATAAACATTGTTTTATTACAAGTGTCAATTCTGTTACATTTAGGTTTGCTAGTCACATCAAGTTTCCCTTGTACTTTGTCGATAAAATAATTGTTAAAAGCTTCGGCAATATCGTTGGGATTAGATAGAACGCTGTTATTATTTATAATTTTAGTAATATTAGACTTAGGTAGGTTAAATTTTGCACGATTTATAATTTGCCACGTGGTTTTAGACTTATTTTTAGATGTTGTTATATTATGATCAAATCTCTTTTATTTGTTAACACAGGTAAAGAAATACAGATCTTGAGTTTGGTGAACAGAGCGCTATGTTATGCCAGGAGGCGTACAAATATGGTGTGCATCTAGCTCAAATATTACGAATTGAAATTAAAAATTTATGTTTGAAAGTCATGCATAATTAAAATTTCAAAATAAATTAAGTATAACAATTACATAATATTATTAAAAAAATTGGGTGATGTCAGATTTAAAGGAGGAATTATTTAGTTATAAATGTCAAGAAATTAAATAAAAAAAATAAAAAATTTAATCTAAGTCAGGATAATTGAAAATGTCAAAAAAAAAACAGCATTATATTGAGCCATCATTGAAAAATTCCTCCAGTGTGTAGTAACATTTGTCACTAAGCAATCTTTTAAGTACGTTTTTGAATTTTATTAATGGCATATTTTTAATGGTATCCGGTATTTTACTATAAATTTTTGGAGCGTTGCCGAAAAAGCTTTTACGCATTAAGGCTGTTTTACATTTAACGTTTCATAGTTCTTTACAATATTGAGTACGCACTGGATTTCTTCTGACTGCCGATAAGCTGACAAATAAATGCGGGTTTTTTTTTTTACAAACAATGCAGTGTCAATATTTTTAGTTTTTTTAAATATGGAATACAGCTATCTATCGTTTTTTGACGACACATAGACCTAACACAGCGTTTCTGCATCCTAAATACAACTTTCCTATTAGCCGACTGCCCCCAGAAAATAATTCCGTACCGTAGAACAGAAGCTACGAGTCCGCGGTATGCTACTAGCAATGTATCAATATTAACCTTTTTTGAAAGTTGGAATAGTGCATAAGCAGATTTACTTAGTCGTTTACATATTATGTCAGTATGAGTGTTCCAAGTCAATTTATTATCAATAGTCATTCCCAACAATTTTGCACTATCAACTTCCTGAATTTTATGGTCTTTATAAGTGATATTAATGTTAATATTTTCCCGACGCTGATGGTATTGCATGATGTTGGTTTTGCTTAGGTTAATTTTCAAATTATTATCATTAAGCCAGTTTATTATTTTAGTTAAAGATTCATTGATATCATTTTCATAATTATTAATGTCATTGCATTCTATTATAGCGGTGCTTTCGTCTGCAAAAAGAACCATCTTATGTTGAATTATTTTTGGGAGATCATTGATGTAAATCAGAAATAGAGGTGGTGCCAACACGCCACCAGTGATGGCGATGTTTATGGACATGACTAGGGCTTTTGACTTTGTAGACCATAAAAGGTTATTAACTAAGCTCGAAAGATATGGTATCAGAGGTAACGTGCTTAATCTGATAAAATCTTATTTGGAGAATAGAAGTCAAATTATACAAATTAATAGAGTAAATATAAAGACCAAAACTGACGTAGTTTACACCTCTAGCTATAGAATACTGTCATGTGGTGTGCCGCAGGGTTCTGTGTTAGGACCCTTACTTTTTATTTGCTATATTAATGACTTTCCCCAAGTAGTCGAACATCCAATGTCACTATTTGCCGCCGACAGCACTGTTATTTATGATCCTGGCACCGTAAAAGAAATTGAAGAGCATGTAAACAATAGCCTTATTCCTATTATCGACTGGTTAAATGCTAATAACCTTAAAATAAATCTAACCAAAACTAAAGATATGAATTTTAAAATTAGGCACAAAGAACAATCACAGTTTCAAATAATCTATAGAGGGAATGAAACACTTGAAGCTAGTGTTACAAAATTTCTTGGACTACATATTGACAATGACATGACATGGAGGACCCAAATTGAAAAAGTTTGTGGAAAGCTTAGTAGATTTTCATATACTCTTTATATGCTGAGTAAAATTGCGAATAAGACCGCCTTACTCGCAGCTTACCATGGCTATGTCGCCTCGGCTCTGCGGTATGGCCTCATATTCTGGGGAAATGCCCCTAAGATTCAAGAAGTACTGACTTACAGTACAAGAAAAAATGTATCCGAGCGATTTGTAAAATAAAACAAAAAGAGTCAGAGAGAATTTAAATAATGAGGTGAAAGGCCTTATTTACTTTCTGATTGATTCATCTATGATTTAAGTAAAACTGCCTTGTAAACTGCAAAAGAGACTAAACTAATAATAATAATATTCTGAACGATAACTTTTTCTCTAATAATGATAATAGCTTGCATGCAATATTGCTCCTGGATTGTACCCCACCACAAGTTAAATCAATTTCAATGTCGCTTAGGCTAACTATCATAAATAAAGTTAAATATCTCTGTCACATAACCTAACTGAAGAATAAAGAAAAGTGCTAGGCACCCGGAAATCGCTTGTCTTCAATATATGCTTCACAAATAAAGTTCCTGTTTTCATAATAAAAAAGACATAAACATGGCAATTTAAAGGGATAGTGAGCAAATCGAAGGTCTATTGTTCCACAATATATCTTAGACTCCAAGGACGAACTGACTTCCGTAATAGAAGATGTTATCGAATCATTGCCTTGTACGCATTGTTCTCTCGTTCACACCCAGACCTTGGATTTACAGGATTTTAATCTTACACAAACTTGAAGTAAAGTTAGTAATATTTACGTACACAATACGAATACAATCTGCGACCTAAACATAACTAAATGCAAAGACATTAATTAAATAATACAATAGCAGGCCGATGAAAGTTGTTTGAAAATCATAAAAATATTTAGGTACACTTATCTAGACTGAAGGAACGAGGGCCAATAAATGCCATCAGGATGTTTGAAAAGCTCCGACTCTCAAGCTTGAAGACAATGTAAGCTTTTTTTTTTCTTGTGGTTAGTGACTAACCTGGTGTCTGAGTTTTTATGCCGCCCATAGGCCTCTGACTTGGCTTCACATGCCGTCGAGAAATATTTCTCTGGCATACCGGTTTCTTCAAGCTGTTTTCCTTCACCGCTTTTGAAGCAAGTGATAATTTTATACAATACGCACAGGAATCCGAAAAGTCTAATAAACGACGTGGCATGTACATTGTGACATGTGACAAACGTTAAATTGTTTGCTACTAAATAAACAAGACAATACACACCAAAAATATATATAAATAGACCCTTAAAAACAAAGCAATCACAAAAAGAACGAAGGCCGCAAAACGAACAATACACATTTCTCCAAGGCTTCACTGACAGACTACCCCAGTTTCTTAATCGCGGATGTTACAAACTCTCAGAAAACGATGTTTTAAATACACATCAATCATAATAAAACTACGAATAGGGGAAACATAGTTTCATCTGACATTTGAAGGTCATATCATGTGGAGCGAAAGTTACGGGACTTAAGAGAGGAAAGCTGTGGTTTTTGTTGAAAACGATCTATTACGTAGTGTTAATAACACGATGATGTATTATCTTGTAAGTTAAGTAATTGTTGTTTTTCATGATTCAGAAAATGGATGAGATTATATAATGGTGGCTTGCTTGATCTAAGCAGTTGCGTCATTGTCGGCAAAAACAATTAATATATTACGTAACATCGCTTGCTTGAGCCATTGGTTGAGACGCATGATTCATGACTTTTTTCGGGTAGTTTCCAGTCATAATGAGTTCTAATTATTAGAAACTGTATCGAGCTAAATGTCAAGATCGCAGAAATCTCTAGGTATAAGCAATCCAAGGCATCTTACATGGTTTCGAACAAAAGATGAAAACGATTTTCAACGTAACGATAAAATTATGTTCTTAGATGGGAATACGTCGATGGAAATTTCTAAATTTATTTCTGTAATTTGTATGGTGTGCATAATAAAGAATATTCTATCTATCTATCTACGTCGAAGGAAACCAAAACTTTCCGATAATAATGGATATTATTTCGAGCCTCATAATTTAAATATTTCCGATAAGGGATGCTCCATCTTTACAAGCATACACTCAAGGGAGAATCAATGAGGCCCTTTATAGGCGTTCTATAATAATTAATCAATTTTCAGTGAAACTTTCAAAGGGACAGTTAATTGATTTGACATCTAGAATAGATTGGGAGCTTCGGTTTGTTTGCAGTTAATGATTAAAGTCCAAGGACCTCTGGTGGAGAGGTTATAATGAGATTATGTTTGCCAGTGACAATAAGATTCGAGAATTTTATAAGATACAGAATTAATGTTTATTCTTGGTTTAAGATGCATAATTATCAACAGTTATTAAAAATAAGCTTGTAATTTTTCAAAATTCAAAAGTAAAAACTCATTTATTCAAACTAGTCTGAGAATCAGCACTTTTCGAACGTCAAAATTACATAAGACAGTCCCCCAAAACGCACACCCTTCACCACTTCCTAGTGCGTTAGCTGGGAAGAAGAAGTGGCGCAACAAACTCCCCAGCAGCACAGCTGTCTGTTCAGTTAGAAGAAAAAAAAGATTATTTAAAATAGTATTCAAAATAATTTACATTACGCAGCACTAGCACTAGCCAATATACCAAACAAAATCATCGAGAACTATACTCAGGCAGAAATAAAAACTAAACGTTAACAGAACTTAATATCTAAATAAAAGCCTCCAGGCATAAAGGGCGTCGTAGGCGCGGGCTTGCGGACGGTGAGCAATGGGTAGCTCGCCGTCCGATTAGAACCAGGCCCGGGTCGAGGTGCGTTGTGTTCCACACGCGCCTCAAAGAGATGTCAGCACCAACCGACGGGGTCGAAAGACCAATGCCTGCTGGGGTTGCGGGTTTGTCCGAAAGGGATATCGCGGCCCCAGCACACAGGCAACGGAAGGAACACGGGTGGGTTTTAGTCAGTAAAAGTCTGACACACCCTCTCGCTATGCCCAGAGCGGGAGAAGTCATTTGATGATTTCCCATCTTCAAAAAAAAAAAAAAAAGTGTTATATACACGACTTTATTTTTAATCTTTAGATAAGCATTTTTAGTACTTTAACCAAAAACTTAAAAAATATTTTAGTAAAGCTCTTGCTTTTTTCTAAAATGTAATTCTATCTACACAGACATGCTTTCGTACCGAATTTTAGGAGTGTATAGATTTAAATTTGATTTGTGGCAATAGACAAAACCGGTTTCGTGTGAAAATCTAAAATTCAAATAAGTTCAATGACTTGTTTATGAAACATTTTGTATTTTAAAGATGGTGAATTTTGGCGAACATCCATTAAATACAAGAGAAGGAAACGTATCGAGTTTCTGATTCAACCTTTTAAATCTATTTGTGGAATAAAACATTGGTTATTTGTATTTTAAAACATAGAATTCAAGACTTATGGACAAGACTGTAGCTAAGTTAGCCTCAGAGACGCCTTTTTATTTCTTTTGCAAATACCAAATGTGCTTTTCTTTTTAATGTATTTTATTTACTTAGTCTAACTTCGAATTTGTATCGAGACGTGCCACTCCCGAAAACCTTAAAGCTTATGAATAGAGTAAGTCTTATTATTATTATGACTATAAGAGCGTTAATACCTCGATTTTCACACATCAAACACGCTATTCAAATCATACACTTATTGTATGATTTGAATAGCGTAAAGCGATAAACAGAATTTACTCTGTAGGTCCATAGTAAACCTTTCATTTCCTTTGGCGTTTACTGCCAATAATAACCTTTAATAATATTATATTATTTTAAAAGGGGTCATTGATTTAATACATTATTCCCCTGAATTTTACCTTTAGATCTAAAAATAGTATACCTTAGAGCATTAAAGTTTTATTGTTCGAAAGGAGACCCCTTGGAGGGAAGGTGATTTATCATGATCAAGAACGACGTATGTTCTCAGGTGTGTTTCTAAAACCAGTGTGGATAAAGTAAAGTAGCTATAAGTAGTGATAAAATTATATAGAGAAAGGTAAGTAGTATGTGGGTGGGGCTTGCCTCCGCCAAACTTTGCTAAACGTTCGTCATCATTCATTATGCTAATTAGTAATTTCTACCCACAAGCTGAATTTAATCATAAACACGTGGCATGAAGTTTTACGTCAAATTCATTCAGATTTAAATTATTTTTATAATTTATGAGAACACATAATTATCGATGAAGAACCTAGTAGGTATAACCAAGGTGTTACATTAGCAACTTGTTTTTTTTTTATAAATATGTAACTTGGAAGGTCATTTTACAAAATCACCTAGAAGCAGACAGCATACATGGCGCTCGTTCCTCTTCCATCATTATGAGAAGAGGTAGGTCAAGGCCACTCCTCAAACTAGATTATACAGTTGCTTGAGTTAATATTAATTTAATATTTAAAAGTGAATCAATAAAAGAAGGAACAAAAAATAAGTACCAAATTCCACGAACGAAAAGTACTTATATTTAAAAAGACCATTCTTAAAAAGGAAATTATCTCTACTAGCCCTATTTAACTTAGGTGGAATTTTAAATCGCTTTACTCTGCTATTACCTACTATTATATTTGTTTAGGTCTTAGCCATTTAATATTTCGTTTCAAAAAGATTATAAGAAAATGTTTCAATTATTGAAAGACAAAGTTTATTTTAGCTTTTTATTTTTTAAAGTTTCAT
Source organism: Agrochola lota (assembly GCA_947364205.1). NCBI lineage: Eukaryota > Metazoa > Arthropoda > Insecta > Lepidoptera > Noctuidae > Agrochola > Agrochola lota. The sequence continues at coordinate 1,156,028 of OX376227.1, forward strand.
TTTTAAACCTAAACATTATATAATGTTTAGGTAAAACATTATATAATGCTTCCTAAATATAAGTAAGTAATATAAGTATAAGAAAATTAAAACATATATATGTTTTAATTTTCCTAAATACTTATATTTTATTTTTCTGTCTGTGTACTCTTTAATCCTACTATAGTATTCACCCTTCATTTATCATCAGAGGTAAACAACATTTTAGCCTCACACAACAACTGCCCTTGATCTACGTCTACATAAGGATTAGTTCTGTATCCTCTGAATAACCGCATGTTACTTCTAAGTCGTATAAAGACGGCACGAGATCTGAAATAAGCAGAGGAAGTAAATCTTGTGAGCCTCGGAGCATGTATTATGAATTTATGAGGTTGACAAAGTTATCTTAATTACTAAAAATAATTAATTGATATTTTTGGGGAAATGCTGTTTGGTTTTCAAATTACTTTTCTGTGAATACCTTTTCGTAACGTTTAGGTGTATAACTAGTTGGAGCAAGTTTTTTTAAGGATGCAATTATTGAAAACTTAATCATTAGTGTGTTTATTATTCTGAATGCGTTTCTCAATCTTACTCGGCTCTTAAATATTTTATTACTAGCTTTTGCCCACGGCTTCACCCACGTGGAGGTCGGAAATTATCCCACGGAAACGTACTACCGAGATAAAAAGTATCCTATGTCCTAACCCAGGTCATAATCTACCCAAGTGCCAAACATCCAAATCCGTTCAGTCGTTTTAGCGACAACCAAACAAACTCACTTTCACACATATAATATTATTAGTTAGGATTCCTTTCAAAACACTAGGACTTTAATCAAAAGAAAAAAATGGTAGATGCCATCCCATCAAAGATGCTGTCAGTTCCATCAATCAAAATTCTTGGCGCATTTTTTGTCAGCTCGGGTATATTTGACTAATTTTGGCTCAAAGGACCTTGACTTGGAATTCTGTTCCTTTCGCATAATAGGCCCGTTATTATAATAAGCTCCACTACCGGGTCAAGGCTGGCCTCAGGTATTTGCGGGTCGCGTTTTAGCTTCGGCCCTTTTTGGCGCATTCCGGTATATTTTAGGACAGCTGCATTTTATTTGAATGGTGTCTTTTTATAGCTGTAAGGGTTTGCTGAACAAAATTGTGTTTTACTTGGAGTGTCATTTGCTTTGTTTACAAGTTGAAAGCACTAGGAAGTAATGAAGAGCGGATGGTTAGGGAGACTGTTTTATGTAATTTTTACTTTCAATAAGTTCTGATTCTCAGCCTAATTTGAATAAATAACTTTTTGTTGTTGCTAATTGAATAAATACACGATCAATCAGAATCTGAATAGCTTTGAAACATGTTTTCCATTCTTCGTATCCATTGCTTCGTAAGTCCGAAAACAAAATCTGCTCAACAACGTAAATAACGCAATGAATGTTGTTGAACTGTCAAAATAAAATAGATAATTAGATAGCTGTTTTGATATTTTCGTATTTATTGAAACCAATATCTATACCGTAGGTGAACATAGTAATAACTGAAATAGTTTTAAACGAAACTTTTCCAATTTGATGTTATCTAAACTTATTTAAAATAAATAGTGTTCTGAAAATTAAAGTTGCTATCAGTAATACAGTACCTAGGTAAGTATGTTTGAAGCATCTTTCTAACCGATATTATCATACTTTTAACAAAAAAGTTTGCGCTGTTGGATTCCATAATGGGACAGAGGTTTTGATATCTATCAGCCTTGTCTCGTCGCACCATTTGGTCTATGATGACTGCATCAATCAGTTCGTTTATTGTTGTACCTACGTACATATAAAACAAAGAGTATTTTTTATTTATTTTTTGTAAAATACTGGTATTTAGCTGCATCCGGTTAGACTTGAAGCCGACCCCAACATAGTAGGGTGAAGGCTAGACAGATTGAGGGTTTTTTTTTTATATTATACTACACAGCTTTGAGGTATTAAACAAACGTCGAAATTAAACTGGTTAATATTTCTTGCTATTAGAAATGCACACATCAAAAGTGTCCAGGGATCAAGTAGTGTTTTTAACTATAAAAAAATATTCAATTAATATTTACCAAATTTAGTCTTCCAGACTGGCTTCGTACTTTAATGCCTATGTTTAAGTTAACAACTTATCCTTATATTATGTAAAAATTAAGAAACATTGCAATTTTTGCAAACTGTGGGAAATCAACCTAAGTTAATGTTGTCAATTAAATGGCAACAAAGGCAAAAATAAGGATAAAAAAAAAATGTAAAGATAAAAGCAATGCATAATCTGTGTTTCCAACATTGACACGAATCACAGAACCACAGCGATTTGGCATGTTTAAATCAGTTCATCAAAATCACTTTGAGGAATGGCCGCCCACGTTTTTTCTAACAAGTCAAAAATTTGTTGTGGGGTATGCATCCATACTCGGCAGAGCTCTTCTTTGGAGCATATCCCATACGTGCTCAATTGGATTAAGGTCTGGGGATTGAGCAAGCCACGGCAAAACGTTGATTCGAGCATCGGTACGAGTGCGTGTTACGACTCTAGCCGTGTGTGGACGTACATTATCGTGCATTGGCCGAAACGAATCACCCAACCGGCTTCGCAAAGGGATGATCACGCCAGAAAGAATCCTCTCCCATCTAAATACCGGCTCACATCCAGAGGTCCACCAAACTCGGGTCCGTCTTGTATCCGGCCTCATACCGAAACGAGATTCAACGGAAAAGCAAACACAACGCCAGTCTTCTTCCTCCCAATTTCTGTGTTCGCGAGCCCATTGTAAACGGGCCCTACTACTACTACTACTACCCTACTACTACTACTTTCAGATGGTTTGGTCACTTATCAGCAAGCCTGAAGAGCTGAGGAGCCTCGTAGCCAACATCATGGCGGTCATGGTACGATTCCCTCGAGCAGTATTTTGGATGTACCGGTCTTATCTGCGAGTGGTGATGCGAGATCGTCCTCCATGTCGCTCGGCCACGCTGCCCGTGATACGATAGCGTCTCCAGAGGCGGCTTATAGCGCTCTGTGTACTGCCGCAGCCACAGTACATTGCCTGGAACCAGCTTGCAACATTCCAACGGCTCTCATCATCTCTTCTCGTGTCAAATGATGTCGTCGCTCCATATATCGATGCATTTTTTTTCAGTTCCGGTGCAGGCATTGTAATGGTTTTGGTAAGACGCTATTACACAGTTTTAAAGGAATCCTGATTGACTGTTGATTTTGTATGTTTAATCAAAATTTAAAGAATTCTTTATTCAAATAGTGATAAAAGGAATCAATAACGATCCAAAAAAGTTAAAATAATAATCCTCGATTGCGACGATACTCTAAAACGTACTTGATCCCTAGACACTTTTAATGTGTGTATTATAGTTTTCTTCTTAAATAAGTTTATGTGTGAATATGTAAAGTAATACAAACATAGACCATAAAAAAGCTTCATTTTCACATCAAACGTTTAGCAACCGAATAAAAGATCTGTTTCTGCCCTTTCATCGGATCAAAGTTAAAAATATCTTTTACGGTACATAATATGAAAAAACATTCCGGTAGACTTATCAAAGAAAGATCTTATATGTATCAACTGCGTGTCTCTTTTTCCGCCGCATATTTTTAGTATTTATTTACGTTGCTGAATTCTAGTATAAGTCTGCATGGGTTCCCCTTACAATACAAAAAACACATTTTAACTTTATCTTGAAGACCAAGAAAGCATTTGCAAACCTTCTGGGCGGTTCCACCGATGCAACTTATGGTTCCAAATATTATCAAGAGGACAACCGGCTTATTTGCCAACCTGATAAATAAAATATGTATCGTACAAGAGGTAGTGTTATGAAAGTTCCTTACCTGTCAAGTGAGACTGCGACCAGGCTGTAGACTGACGCGGCGACTGACAGTCCCTGCACGTACGGCACAGTCTTGCACATCAACCAGCCTAGCACCCATGCTGTAACAAATAAAAAAAGGATATTAATATTATTCTGTTGGTGAGAATAACAATTTATTTATCCAAAGGCCTCAGTTTTATTTGAAAGGCAGTAAACGGATAGGAATTGAACCGTTTTATTACAAAATAAAGTGTATCTTGTAGACCTAGGTTTAAACGATGGAGCCATTTTTGCATTTCGAAGTTTAAAACAACCACGGTAAAGTTCGTGATACAAAAACTGACTTTAGAACTGAGTTTAAGTTGTTGTATTTTGTATTTTATATTATATAAGATACCTAAGTCAAAATTAGGTTCTCAATACAATAAACTGGCTGGAAGGTTTAAAGTTGACCTAAATTTAGAACGCGTTTTGTAATAAGTTGGGAAAGGTACGATAAAAACAACACATGAACTGTCGTTTCCTTCATATCAAGTTAATGTTGTCGTTACATCCGATAACACATCCGACCTACTGAAAAACTTCCAAGCCTTTCCGTCTCCTAAAAACTGGAAAACTTTATTTCCTAAAGATATAAATAGCGATAAATTAATAAACACCAATGACCTTATCATCATAGTGCAATCATTATGTTACCTTTATTATGACAAAACTCTTAAAGGGCTTATGTCTTCGCATTTATCTCGTAGAACAAAAGACATTAGTTTCATCATCTGTCAAGTAAGACTTTGGAATAACGAACACCATGCAGACACAGTTGATGTTTCCCATGCAAAGTATCAACTTTATAGCGCTACATTATGCTGGATAGATAGAATGTTATGGGTAGTCAGAAGCCCGGAAGTCTGACAACCAGTCTTACCAAAGGGTATCGTGTTACCCTGTAACAGGGTTGTGGAGGTCAGATAGGCAGTCGCTCCATGTAGCATTCAGCTACATCAGATTGTACTAGAAGTCGACCCCAGTATACCTAGTTGGCATATACACGATGGAATATTATTGTAAATTAGAACCAAAAAATCCGAATAACTTTTTCAATCTTTTTTTTTATTACTGTCAGAGCGTTAACATTTTTAATTTTTTACCATTTTATTCCTTCTGGTTCGCTATTAAAAAAATCAAACTTTAACCAATCTTTTTTTAAATACAAGTACAGAGGTATGTATTTTAGTAAAGTATGGAAGGTACCCGACTCGTTTCCATTATCACATAGAAAAAATGTTTACCAAATAATTATGAACCCACGTATATTTTCGTTAAAATCCCAGAATCTGTAATATAAATTTGTTTGCTGGATATTCTATGTTCAAAAGCGAGCATAATTAGATATTGAGTTAAACTCGCCCAATTCTATTTCTGCTTTTAAACGAAATTAATATAAATTTCGGAATAAAACCGAAGCCCGTAATCAAGAAGCATAGAATATTCTCTTTGAAAATATAAGGAATTAAGGACATCAACCTAATACCTTCCTGGAAAAATCATCAGCAATACATTAATTGAAATATAATTATAATGCTCCAAATTGATACATTGGTATTTAACACCTATGGCATTAACAAAGCAACTCGGTTTATATATTGGAGTGAAAAGTGACGTTATACTCTGAAGTCTACAAACAATTCCTCTGGTCCTTCACTGGTACTGGGATACGACGGGATATCACGATCATTAGCGTAAACGCTAGGTTAGCGTAAACGCGTATATTAAGGGGTTACACATATCTCCACGTTAATATTAATAAGGTCAAGGTCGCTGTAGATGTATGTTACAATTTTGGAAAAAAATCCATAGGGAGCTTTCCATGAAAATTCTGAATATTTATGTAGTGTAAGTGAGGTGCGTAGTACTCGCAACCGGCGTCCATGTAGGACCAGATGTATAAACGCAAACGAAGCAAAAGAAGTATAAATAAATAAATAAATAAAAATATTTATTTATACAAAAACCTTCAACAATGCTTAAAGCCTAAGTTGATTTCAGTGAGTAAACGTCATACAGATAGGGTAAACACTGACTCCCAAACTAGGAGATACTGTGGCTTAGAAGTCAGTATGTAAAGATCATAGCAGGTTTCGGCGTTCTGTAGTTTCTGCCTACCCCCATAGGAAAGGTTATAAGTCCAGGTTTTCTCACGATGTTTTCCTTCACCGATGTTAGTAATGTCCAACATAAACTCAGAAAGTTATATATGTATAGTGTATTTTTTTTTATTCTTAGGAAAGCTTACAGTCTAATATCTAAATAAAGGTATATACAATAGCGCTTACAATATTGCCATTTAAAAATTTCCACAAATTAAAATCTATGTACTTACCCAAAATTAAAAACATAATCTTCTTAAATATAACTTAACAAATTCTTATTTAAAACAAAACATGAAAAGATATGGTATGATAGTATTATATGGTAGGTATAACTCTATAGATCTTAATATTTTCCGCTTATCATGAACATTAACATGTTCGTGTGCAATAAATGGTTCGAAAAACCATGGAATCGTCTTCGAACACACAGCAACAAGTGGAAAAGGTCACTAAATCAATATTTACACGGCACACTGCAACCAAATGTAGGTCAGGTCACTGTACTACCTGCGACCTCTTAGCCTTGCATTCCTCTCCACCCCTCCCTTTCTCTCTAACACAACCCCCTATACACCCGTCCTTTTCCTTGCTAACCTTGTACCAACGCATTACAATACAAAAGTCGGATATGACGGAACATTTTACAATTAAATATGAATCGTATTGTTTTAAACTAAGTCTCAATTTCGTTTGAAACTTTATAGGAAGTTGCATTCAGTTCGAATCGATTTGAATGGTAACAACTGATTTGATATTAATGATGCTTTAATTTTTCTTAACCTATATTTTAAGCCTTGGCCTGGAGGGTAGATTATTTTTCGATTGAAGTATGATAATTTACCTGATTTATTCTAAGGTGAGCGAAATCAGCTGATTACGCTCCCTAGTGATTTGTAAACGGTTACTAAGGGAAATGGATGACTATGATTATCAAAGATGAACAGGTTTCGATTATTTTTCATTTGTGTATAATTTAAGCATAAAATCGTATACTGAAAATTATAATATTACGAAGCTCATCATTTTAAAACTCTCAATGACAACTACCGTTAACGTAACCTTTACTAAGTCGTGACTACACAGTCGTGAGTATATTGTTGTATAAACGTCTATCTGAACACCTCCAATGAGGTCTAAGGTCAACTGCCTAGTGGGACCTAAGCTTATAAGGTAAGCAGACACAATAAATATTATGTACGCGCATAACTATGTTTGTTTGTTTTTTCTTTCAATTTGTTTAGGATTAATATGTTAGAAATAATTTATAATGAAAAAAAGCATTAGTGTTGCAAAACATTGAAACGGTGTTATTAATTTAATTTAAAAATGTTTAGGTTCCTTTTTTTATTTCAGTAAATGCCTCTTAGCGGACTAATTAGCAGAAATTAATAAGTAACTTTTGCATTGAAAGTCATACATTTATTGTACTCCAACGATCACCACACGGATAATACATTTTCCATAAAAATACTCAAATCTACAAGCTTAGCCTGACCCGGACGAAATGATGCGTACAGATGCGTGGCGATGCGAATAAATATAGTGATGCTCTTAAATTATGTAATTGGGACACACGGCAGCCAATGAGCAGACGTTTTTATGATGCAAGTCAATTTATTGGTCCTTCTACACGAAGGCACAGTGGGTTCGCTTCCTGGTTGTTTTTGTAGAATATTTCGGGACATCTTCCCATTCGATTTTATAATAACTAAATCTATCAATTAAAAATATAAAAAAAATACCTAAAAAAAACTTTACATTCCGAATTGCAGCACTAACATGCTAATAGAGCCATCTATCTTTTTTCTCTAGCGCCATCTAGCGTGCGATCCTAGAACCACTTACGTACTTAGCACACTGCGGCCTCGTATATAAGTAGTAGTATAAGTTCATACATATTGTATGCTTCGTTTTATGTTCACAAATATAATATTATTACACTCGTCATAATAATGTACACACATTAGGTATTTTATTGTTCAATCGAACTCAGGACTATTTATGTATTCACACGTCTTCGGAAAAAGACACTCAGATAAGTAAACCATAGATAAAGAAGAGAAAATATCCTTTTAAGAACATACTCCAAATGGCTGTTGCTACTAATTCCCCCTTACTGCGCGCAAATTGAGACAAATTGCTGCCCTATCGCTTACAAGACTCCACCAATTAACTAATTCTAAAATCCAGGTTATGTCAAGAACTTGAAAGTAAATCTGGAAATCTGACAGTGAAAGAAAAAAAAACCTTTCTTTATTCTAATTTGCAAAACTTGAACGATACAACTATGTCCTAAATATTACCATCAGCCCCTTTTGCACTTAATCATAGGTCGAACAGTGTTACCTTTTCCAATAAAAAAAGAAGGTTTCAAATGACAGATAACTAATTGCAGGTTGTAGGTTTTCGTCTTTGTCTATCATTGTAAGTAGGCTACTCGTCTTGATCAAAGATAAGTGTCTGAGAACACAAACACCTGACAGGCACAAAAAACAGTTAATAATTCAGACTGTTCCACTTTCTAGATTTGATGAAAGAGCCTGTCACTTTTGGGGACAGTTTAAAAGTATTATGAAACAATAGGATGATAACGGGGGTATAGAAATAATTATTGGAGTCGTGATTTGTGCCTGGTTGATGGCAATAGGCTCGCGCTTAATTACATGGGCCTTAAACATAACTAATGAAATCAATACCGTACCAATAGTTAATCATTAGCAACAAAATTGGTTTTAGCATTCACACTTATACCAGTTTCTGCGACATTGAATTAGAAATTTTGAAATCGGAGCAAAGCTAGCAAATATTTGACTCAGTACTGTTTAAACTGAGTTTGACATGGTAAAGTTCTTAATCCTTACTCAAAAAACTTGAAACTAAGGGAAACAACCCTTAAAATGACCTCCAATTTTACGAAAACTACAAATCTTAACTAGATCAAACTGCCAACTTCAAAACCACCTTGTTCTAACTTATCGATAATTTCACAAAACTAAGTGTATTTCAATTTGTGCACACAAACAGTGGTTATTAAGTAACTGAGAATGGCTGGGCAGTACCGGGCAATGCGAACAATTCGCTGTGTATAATGCAAAGGAGGAGCGGCCAGGGAAGCAAGACCCCGGATGTCTCAGCCTTGAGAACCTCATTTTATTGTCTGTCTTGGATTAAAATCTTTTGTTTTTTCGTGTTTTGTTTTTCGCAAGAATATTTGAGTGCTCTTTTAAATTGTGAATGTATTACAACGGCATTTATGGTAAACATTTTATGTTGAAGCTTTTCCGCATGATTTTTCCTACTATTTTCATGTTTTAGGTATAATATCTATAAAACTGGTAAATTCTTATTGAATTAATGACATAAAAATGTAAGGCTTTTCAACAAGCTTTTGTATCTGAATAAATGAATAACCCTCTAAGTATCACGTTTTGAGGGTGAAAATGATCCGTTTACCACTTAAATCCAAGATCATGAAATTTAAAGGATTCAAAGGGTTTCAAGTTTATTTATTTTTCCAGTCTGGGAACTTATTTCTTAAAGAGGCCTTACAGAAACCAGAGTATCGTCTGACGAAAGATCAAAGGAAATTAATATGTCTCTGGCAATTAAATGTTTAATTGGAAATACAAAGAAGGAATCCAATTTACAATTTGTTCTTAATAAAGGAACATGAAATTGGAAACTTTTAACCTTTAGATAATCAATGATACTCAGAAAACGAATGTCCTTGAAAGTGTTATACACACTTTGAATATTCTTCTATAAATGGCAAAAAATACCCTTACATATTTCCGAGGCAAACCAAGAGATACCAGAAACGCTTTTGTTAACAATTTTCCTTGTAAAAAGGAATACCAATGTTTATTTCCACAATAGTCAGCCACCTTGACTTACTATCTGCTGTTGACACTATCAACCACTCGTTTTTTTGCCAAAAACATAGCAGGAAACGTGGTATCGGTGGATGGCATGTAAAAAATCGCGATACACGTAAAGATATGGTTGGACGACATGTCTCAAGGCACCTTCTACTTCCTTTTTCATTATGATCGTCCGGGGCCAGGCTAGGCTGGTTGCTGGGTAGGTCAGGGGGGGCTAAGGGACGGGGAGGCGAAATGTAGGTCAGGCCGATGAACTAGGCCGCCGGGGCGGGATCCCGGAGACTTGTTGCGATCTGAACAGGTGCGTCGGAGGATCATACGGGATTATATACGAGTCGAAACGAGTTTGTTATTAAGTAGATAAGTGGGGGGGGATTTTTTGAGAGAGTTTTTAAGCAGTTTATGGATGAAATGGCTTAAAGGCTTTCTGTTTTTAAATTATGGAGTTCTTGTTATATCTTTGGCGCTGTTTTGTACTGGAGTCAAGATGGCCTTGGGATGTCTTGAACAGATATCTAAGATTTATGATCTGTATTGTGATTGTAAAGCTTAATCGTATTTCAAGTGACTTACTGTGTGAAGCACTGATTAATTATACTAGCATGACGTTAAATTCCTGTACAATTAGATAATTTGAAAGACACCCAGAATAAGTCCAATGGCGTAATTGAGGTCAAAAACACATAAGACAAATTAAATACAGTCAGACAACTGTAGGATGCAATAACTTGACAAAACCACAAATCTGATAACTCCTAAGTTCATAAATTCATAATACAACTCAAGCGAAGAGTCAAAAGGGCACTCGATACAGCTGCAGTTAGAAACTTTGATAAATATCAGTTTGTGTTGAAACTCAACGACAAACCACAGCTTTGAAGAGTTGATATTATTGGGATTTATGAAGCACTTCATAATAGATATTACAGTGGATTACAATGTGTTTGAATTACGTGTAAATGGGATTATGAAGTGGTTGATATTGTTCGTAAATCTACTTGAACTTGGAGTGTTTAGCTATGTTATCGATAAAATTCATATGGAACATGGCACTGAACATGTGGTGTGTGATACCTATGATTGTGATTATGAGCAAAGTACTAATGAAATACAACCTAAGTACATTTTAGAGGAATATCTATTCGCCTCCACCTGCGGACAAGGAATATTTCCCTGTATGTACCATCAGTTTGAAAATAAAATCCCGTGAACACGATAACTACATCTGTTACCGGCTCGGTTCTATAGCCGCCGAGCACTGCATACATACAGGGAAATATACTTCTTCTTCTTCTTCTTCGTATCGATGATTCCATTTCTACCAATATTTTAAATAAGCTATAATAATAAGCAGGGACATATTGCTAAATTCAATGAAATAGCATTACTTTTTTTAATTCCTTATTTTCAGCAGAGCGTAGCCCGCACTGCGAATTTTATCCGCGCGATTTTAACCGCGCGGTCTATATTCAGTGTACCTACGGCATTGCAATGAGCACGAATTTTAAATCGCCAGTGCGTTTAGATACATAGCCAACCATGTGTTTCAGAATAGCGAGATCAATGCTGGTCTAAACTCCTAACAGATTTTCTATCTGAAGATGATATTATCTATTAGTTTTAAAACTTCTTTGTTAAAGTTGAAAACAATCTATCACAGTACCCATTCCTGTCGTTCATCCATATCAATTCAATTTCGGAAATGAAATTATACCGAAGTCCCTTGATGTTTTCTACGCGGTTAAGCGAGGTCCGCACGAATTGAACACAGGTCTAAAATATTGGCTCGCACTGGCCTAGTTGGAGCACCTAGTTTAGGAGCTTAGGCTCTTGTGCGAACCATTTCCAGAATTGATATAATCCCTTAAGGATCTCTAGAGAGGAACTTGACGCTTTTGGGCGTGTAACAGTGTTTAGATTTATGGGACTTATAACGTAATTAGGTCTTGGCTTAAAAGCTTGAATTCAGGAATACTCTCCTAATTTTTTTTAAGTAATTTAGAACATCATGTTCTTTTGTATGTAAGTTTACTTTATGGCAAACAATTACCTAGGCAATTAGGTCGAAAAAATATACTAAGGTCACTTGAAGAGTTAGCCAGGCATGGTTATGAAAAAATAGACACATACTTTTCAAAGACTACATGACTACAAACTGGTCGTTCTTAGCCGAAACAGAACAAGTTCTGCTACTTCACAACATATTCTTATTTTAAAATCTCTGAGCCGTAATCAGTATATGATTATGTTCCTCTCAATTTTCTGCAACGATGGGCTTTTCAAACGAGAGGTATCTCAGGCCTTCACATCATTGGGTTTATTAGTCTTTACCACGGAGAAGTAAACATACCAGAGTGTTAATACGCATTTTTTTTTTTATTATTCAGCCTATAGCAGTCGACGTGAAAATGTTGTGTGCGCTTTCAAAAGCCGACGGTCTTAGTTGTTATATAAATACCTATAAGATGATAGGCAATGGCTTTACCACTCTTATTGCTTCGTTACCTTCATGATTCTTCGTTGTGTTTGGCGAATTCAGTGCAATCCCATTAGATATACCTACTTGATACGATGTTCGATCACTCCATTCTCCATACTACATACTCTTGTTCATAAAGCTGCTTCGATTACGTGAAGTAATCATAATGATAATGTCAAGTATCTCAAAGAGAGTACATTATGTAGGGAGACATGTGGGATGTAGGTCTTCCTGTCGAATAATCTTATTATTTTGATGAGGTGAGTGAAGTAAGGACTAAATGTCAGAGAGCAATTTTTACCAGTTATTGAGTTACCAGTGTCAAATTTACAGAAAAATTTACTATGCATAATAGTAAATTTTTAGTTTTATTTTTTTAGTTTAGCCACAAAAACTATTAAAACACCTAGAAGACAGACAGTCCTATTTACAATATACCAAATTTATTTAAAAATCTACATATGACATATTTTATACGCGTGCAACATTATCTTGAATCTTTTCTGTACCTATCAAAATCTTTAATAAATTATAAACATATGACACGTGAATTATATTGCAAGTGATTAGATTTAAAATAATATAGTGCATAATAATACTGAGCGCAGTGGCGATGTCGGCTGACTGAGATTCCTGAACACTGCTATCCGATACCTGGAATCCATTGCAACTCCTAGTATAATCTCCTTGAAGTGAATAAATTAATTGTTTCTTGTTATTACTCATTTTATTATAATTGATATCCAAATTATTTATAATTTTATCAAATCTTATCTAATTTTGTCTAATTATATGTAATTTTGCCTAATCTTGACTAATTAAATTAAATTTCAAGCAATTATTTTAGTGAACTGACATACAAACGATTTTTTTTTTGGGTGGGAATTTATCAAATAACTTCTCCCGCTCTGCCCGGAGCGGGAGGGCGGGTCAGACTTTTACCGACTAAAACCCACCCGTGTTCCTTCCGTTGCCTGTGTACCGGGGCCGTGATCAATTTTTAACCCTAGGACATAAGTTTTGCCAAATATAAAGTGCAAAATGGCAAAATCTTTCGAAATGTAAACATCGTCTCTTTGTAATGTAAGTTCGATGCGAAAACCATAAATTCTAGTTTCTGTTATGATCTTAAAAACATTTTTCTGATCACAGATTTTAAAAAAATAGTATAAAACAAACTCTTCTTTAAGCCATATCTAAAGAAAGAAAATAAAATTTAACTCAGGTTAAGGCACACAATATAATGAAAACCTATGATCTGGGTGAAATTCAAATTAGCTTAGATTATAATAGCTTCATCATCAGATTCTTGAGATATTTTCTCATTTATAATATTAATTTCGGTATTATTTATAACTTTTACATTCATCAAAGAGCATGAAACATGTCTGATAAACAGAAAACGGTTGCTACGTGGCATATTCGCGATATGCCATAGGTATCACGTGGCGCTATCTATCGGAATGTTCACACCATTTCACAATACACACGTTCCGTTTTATATTATTCGCGTTTTTCTCAAAACTTTTCCGTCCATCTTTTTTTCTTTGTATAGCATCATTTACACGCATTTATTTTATATTTTATCCAATATTATTTGCGACTGTAAAACAGCACATATTCATAAAAATTATACGCCCCTCGTACACTGAAATCTTTTTCAATTTACGATGTGTACATAAAGTTTCTAAATAATATGTTTATTTTACGACAGTTTTTCGTTTATAGACTTGTTATATGGTACAGGGGCGTTTAGAGCTGTTCACTTATAAAGCAGAATAATGATATATTTCGACATATTATTCTTGATAAAATCAATAGTTTTATTGTTTGTACGCGTGTCAGCTATGAACATAATTATTATCAACATTGCAATTTTGATGTGACGGATCTGACGAAAATCTGTGTTTTTTCAGCTTTATTTTATTTGGTTTTATACGATCACTTTTAGACATAGACCTTTCGGATTACCTTAAGAGTATTATTGCAAACAATAGAACTTCTGTTTTTTCTTCATGACCTAACCCTAAATCTACTTCCGCCTACATAAAAAAAAAACATCAGTAGATACAGTAGCTACACTAGAACATTATCATTAAAATCAAACTACACGATTTATATGCATACATTATCCTCAACAAATCAAATTACGAGTAAACGAGCCAGAATCACGAACATAAGTCAAACAACTGTCAGCATATTGATACGAGTATCCACACAAGGAAATCCTAGACACATTATACACAACCTTGAAGGAAGGAATACGTTCAAGATGGCCGAAATTCCAATATGGTTGGAGAATAATGCAACCTTCATGTCTGTCAGTTTGGAGCTGCACAAGATTAATACTTGGGCCTTGGAAGCGATGGGTTCGAGGTCCCAGTGAGAGAGGGTGAAACAATGTGGAGAGATAATGGGAATGGTAAAAATATGCTAAGCTGGGAAGGTACTTTTGTGTTCAGTGACTTTGCCCGTAACGACATTGTTGAAATATTGAACATTGTAGGATGTAGAACATGTACATTAATTTCTACAGAATCTGTTTTTTGTTCAGATTGTTTTCAGGTTTAAAAAAAGTTGGGCCTTTGAATGACAGCTTCAATGTTTTCAACCTCTGAGTTGACAGCTGTCATAGTATTTAAGAAGACGAAAACTCGCAAAATGATGAAACTTTTGGCAAACTAATTTTACGCCATGAATTTTTAAAACTTTGTTACTAGAATGGTTTCAAAAATACATCCAAGTTTTCTCGATAATGATAATGAAGGTTTATTTGATACAAATAAATAATTGCTAAACGAAATCATCTAAATATTTGGAGTAAAGCCCCAACCTTACCACACCCGAACGATTACAAGCGAAATCTAAATGTAATCGAGTGATACCAATGATGGATGGTCCACAGTTTCATGGACATCATACTGGGACACGGGCCAACTGTGACTTGTCTGATTCCGTAATGTGATCTCATTATGTTGATGTTTGTTTCATTAATAGGTTAAAAGATGTGTGATTTACGAGGATAATAGTTAAATGGATAATCTTTGGACACTCTTGGTAGGCTCTTCCCCTGCCATGTGAGATATGTAAGGGTACTAGCAAAATGTGAGTGTATTAACAATACAAGTACACATCTTTGGAAAAATCATTGTAGCACTAAAATGCTTCATAATCAAATTAATACGTGAGTCGAGATTTATTGTTAAATTAGCCGCATAATAAAAAATATGGCCATCGCGGGTACAATCTGGTTGGGATTGCCACAAATAACCAAAAAAGTAAAAAATTGTCACTGATATCATGCCAAAATTCAAATTCCTACGTTCCATAGATCTCGAGAAAAACCTTTGGAACAGACGGGCACAAAAGTGGTCTTATAAAGGCTATTCCCATCGGGTGAACTCAGGCTATGGACAATGATGAGAAATCACTGGAACCTAATTCCAGATTCAGATTTCCTCAACAGACTACAAATAAAGTTACTCGTATTCCTTTTTCTCTACACTTCCCAGCCTTTAGGAAGTCAATAACTGATTAGCTTCCGTTAGTAAAATTCATTTTAGGTGAAGGTTTGTTTTGTGATACTTCCTATTCATCGTTCTCCGTAATGAGTTCGTAAATATTATTGAAAATGTTTACCAGCCAATTAGGTTAACAAACCCTTAAAATAAGGGGATGTCCTTAATATTTTAGGTTCAATAACTCGCTTTTCATCGTTGGTCTTCTTAAATTTTACGTGGGTTTCCGTACAAAAAGTTTTATATAAAAAAAAATTAGGTTCTCATTTTTCTGACATCTTTACGTAATAAAAAATGTTCAAGTTTTTTAGAATGTATGGATTCTTCCGATAATTCCTCCGTATCTCTTAAATCGCGTTAAACCGTTGGCGGCGCTTTCATTAGTAGATCTTTGGCAGTCTTTACAGGGATTCAGAAGCCCAAAAAGTCTGACAACCGTTCTTACCAAGGGGTATCGTGTTACCCAGTAACTGGGTTGTGGAGATCAGATAGGCAGTGGCTCCATGGTAAATACTGGTATTCAGCTTCATCCAGTTAGACTAGAAGCCGACCCCAACGAGTTGGGGTAAGGCAGGCAGAACCCTGCTGGGGTTGCGGGTTTGTCTGAAAGGCATATCGCGGCCCCGGCACACAGGCAACGGAAGGAACACGGGTGGGTTTTAGTCAGTAAAAGTCTGACACACCCTCTCGCTCTGCCCAGAGCGGGAGAAGTCATTTGATGATTTCCCACCCTGGAAAAAAAAAAAAAAAAAAAAAAACGGCAGGCAGAATGGACACTACCGATAATTACTAACATAGCAGGCAAAACTTTTATTTTATTTTAATCATACGTAGTTATGGACGCTTTTGTATTACGAGTTACAAGGACCGCTTTTCGTTAATTAACACACTCTATAATTATAACAAACAAATCAATAATTCATACTCACTTCAAAGATAAAAATATTTAAAGGTTATTGGAAAATTTCAGATTATTAGCTTTCATAGAACTGAAACTAAGTCTCTGATAATTGGAAATTCTTAAAACTTCAGACGTGAAATGATTAAATTTTAATTTGATTTTCATGTATAAAATAATGGGTTCATAGACCATCATAATTTTTGTAAAACCTGCGTTTGATGATTTATTACTGTACACTATTTTGATCTGGTTAAGTTTTGACGGTTCAAATAACTAAGTAACAAGCTAATTTCATTAGGTATTCAGAAGATCTCAATTTCCACCATTCCCTACCACCAAAACATAATAAATACCGCAGGCCTCCAATTTATCTCCACCACGCACGCCACAATTGCGGCGATAAGTCCCCTCTTTGAGGAGTGGCTTGAGAGGCGCCATGGCGTCCTCACCTTCCGCCTGACGCAGGTCCTCACCGGACACGGTTGTTTCGGGAGGTTCCTGTTCCGCGTAAGGCGGGAGGAAACGCCCGAGTGTCACCACTGTGTGGATCGCCCGGAGGACACGGTGGAGCATACGGTGGAGGTCTACCCGGCTTGGGCGGAGCACCGCCGTGTCCTCACGGAGGCGATCGGCGGCGGCGATCTCTCGCGTCCGACCCTGGTTCAGGCCATGGTTCGGAGCGAGAGTGCATGGGAGGCCGTCACCTCCTTCTGCGAAGCAGTTATGCTCGCGAAGGAGGAGGCGGAGCGCGCGAGGGAGATGCAAGCTGCACGCCCTCGCGGCCCTAGTCGCCGCAGGAGACGCCCCGGGCGTCGGGAGTCGAGAGCCGACTTCCGGCCACCGTAGGCGCGGGCTTGCGGACGGTGAGCAATGGGCAGCTCGCCGTCCGATAAGGACCAGGAGCCGACTTCCGGCCACCGTAGGCGCGGGCTTGCGGACGGTGAGCAATGGGCAGCTCGCCATCCGATAAGGACCAGGTGTCGACGGCGCGTTGTGTTCCACGCGCGCCTCAAAGAGATGTCAGCACCAACCGACGGGGTCGAAAGACCAATGCCTGCTGGGGTTGCGGGTTTGTCCGAAAGGGATATCGCGGCCCCGGCACACAGGCAACGGAAGGAACACGGGTGGGTTTTAGTCAGTAAAAGTCTGACACACCCTCTCGCTCTGCCCAGAGCGGGAGAAGTTATTTGATGATTTCCCATCCTGAAAAAAAAAAAAAAAAAAAAAGCCCTCCAATTTATCTCCACCACTAAATATGCAGTCCTTCAAAAAACGCAGGTCAAAATCCAAGGAACCCGAGGGTGTTCATCAAACACCTATTTGTCTTCCTTAGCCTTGGGTCCAAGGTCTTATGGATAACACTCCAGTAGGCAAGTTATGCAGACACTTATCTCAGTATTTCCTGGTTCAAACTTTAACGATCAAATTGTTGACATTCCTTGGTTATGATGACACAGTTTCGAGGAATTTTCGCATGGATTTTGGTAAGTTATGTAGAATATTGACTACTAATAATATT
This sequence comes from Agrochola lota, assembly GCA_947364205.1. NCBI lineage: Eukaryota > Metazoa > Arthropoda > Insecta > Lepidoptera > Noctuidae > Agrochola > Agrochola lota. The sequence continues at coordinate 1,174,311 of OX376227.1, forward strand.
ATACTCAGGCGTGTTTTCACTTACAATAAGAAAAACTTAAATGAACGCCTGAATATCGCTAAGTCGAATGTTGAAAACTTGAAAATTCTACAATGCGCTTTTATTTATGTTTTCATTTAAAAGTGTTCATTAGTGTTAGTGTACATGGACATTAATGTATCTTAACATATTTAATAATTTATCATGGATACGCTTTACAATAGTTAATTGATTCAGGCGTGACTTTCGGAATTCCATTATAAAATAAAATAGACGGCGTATATTTAGTAACCTAATCCGCGTAACTGTTCTTAAAGAGCCATAAAGAATCCTCTAAGAAATCGACACGTTTTCACCTCTCAACGAGGCATCCTCAGGATGACGATTGACTTGTTACGAACCCGGAGCCGCCGTGTGGACACGTCAAGCGTCAAGAGCAGTGTGCAACACACACACGCACACTGCTCTCGACGCTTGACGTGTTACGCGGATTAGGTTACTAAATATACGTCGGCTTTTGTATTTTACGCTTTTTATTGTCACAATTGATCGTCTGTAACTTTAGTATTTTTGGCAATATCAAATACTTATGTTGTTTATCATTTGAAAGAAAAAAAGCAGTCCCAAATATAGAACATTTTAGAGAATTTTGTAGCAATGATATGTTATAAAAACAGATGGCGAAAAGGGTTAGTATAACGACAACAAAGTGAATGCTGTTGTTTTAGACTACACGGTAAAATAACTTAATGGTTTGATGGTTTTTGAATACATAAATATTTTTAAATATATGTGCCATTTCGTTTTTTTTTTTTACACGTTGCCTCACACTAAGAATTTCTTCCTGTATCGTTGGTGCGTTTAAAAACATATGAACTCACATACACTAACACCCAGACCCCAGATCATACAAATATTTGTTCCGTGCGGGGATCGAACCCGCGACACGTTGCGCAGCAGTCGATCGAACATTTCCATTTCATTCTGACGTCACCATATATCTTTATATCGGTGTTTGAATATTTATGTAAAATTACTCAATCACCGCCGAGTTAAATTTATAAAACAAACTACACAGTAACTTCAACCCTTTCCACGATTAAAGAAACATAAAACTAAACAATGAAGCACAGACTTACGAACCAGTATATATCACAATATTCATAATCTATTACCTGAAGTTAGTCCCCTATTGTCATAATTTATTCCTCTAACTGTGTCCTAGAACTAACACCTCCTTAATTAAATCTTAGCATATTGTTCCAAAATTTCGAGACTAGTTGTAAATATATTCAGTCTGTATCGTTTGGGAGCTGGGCAGTGAAGCCCCTGGAGGAAATTTGTCTGGTACAGCGATAGTTGAAAGAAGGTTTGATTATTGGATTGAATTGTTTGATGCTTAATTTTGTTAAAACTACTTAGTATCATTTTTTGTATTCGTAAATTGTAGCTTCTTCAAGTCTTAGTATGGATTTATAGATATTAACTTTCGTGTTAAAATTAAAAGCCAAATTTTATTGATAGAATAGATAAAAATCAATAATTTACTTTAACGTTGTTTTGTAAAAAATATAGTTTCTGAAAACTCAGATAGTCTCTACATATTATTCGTATTCAATAACATTATAGAAATTCTACCGCTCCTATACTATGTAGAATACTTCTTATAACAGTTCCTGAAATAAAATAACACTTATCATAACATAACATTAGCTACGATTTGTGAAAATCCTTGTACTTTTGATAAAACGAATTCAATGAAATAGCTCTGAAGTTCTTATTACTATAAGACTTCGTAAAAAGAGTTAGGTCCAAGACCTTTAAAGTACCTTTTAGGTTCTTGGGAGATTTAGTAAAAGTACCTCTATGTAATTCGGTACCGCTATTTCTTAGTGGACCCATTGTAAATTGTATGGAATTGATAGTAGACGGCAATTTTCTGATACCTAATTTGAGAGATCATTTACATAGTACGTGTATTAGTTAATTGACTCAGGCGTGACTTTGCGGAAATCCATTATAAAATACAATAGACGACGTATATTTAGTGACCTAATCCGCTTAACTGTTATTAAAGAGTCATAAAGAACTCAGTATGACGATTGACTTGTTGCGAACCCGGACACGACGTGTTGCCACGTCAAGCGCCCAACGAAGTGCGCACTGCGTTCGGCGCTGCGTTACGTACGTGTATTATTGAAATACAAATAGCTCTTTTAGACTTAGGTACTGTTTGTTCTTATTGGTCGGCCACGTTTTATCATGTTGCTTATCTGAATTTAGCGGGGAAAACAAGTACATAATAATAATGTTGCAAGAAAGACTTGTGTCCAGCAGTAGAATGATTGTGGTATATAGCCAAAACCAATCCCAGACATGTTAATCTGACTAAGTCAAGTTGTGAAAAAAAACTTATTCTAGGTTGTCAGCTGATTTAATTATTACGTAATTAAATCAGCTGATACCTAGAATAAGTTTTTTTATATATTTAAAAGAGTGTCCGTGGAGTTTCTTGCCCGTTCTTAGGTACCTACTACACTTTAGAATGGGCAACTAGCTTCATATTTCTGACTGACCGATTCCTTGACAAGTCAAAAGTGCCTGTAAATGGTTTAATTGAAATAAATGCTTTGAGTTTGAGTTTTTCTGTAGCTTTATTTACAAAATCTGTTAGCGACGTATATTTCCATGATTAATTCCGGACTCCTAATACCTACTATTTATCAGGAGAATTCTGTCTCCGTCTAAAAAATGAGATCACTTAACTTAGCCTTATTTTCTCCGAAACTCCGAGTAACCTTCGCTCGGCTAATCTTTCTCTTTAATTCAAAGATCAAGAAAGCTAATCGGGAGATTTTTAAATGTCTTCAATAATAAGTTTTTCTAATTGAAAAGATTTGTGGAATCTTAAAAGATCTTTTAAGCATATTTGCAAACTTTTGATTTCTTTGTAGAAGGTATTTTTATAAGTCTAAATAAAATACAATCCTCTTAAGAAACTATCGTAACATTGCTCGTTTATTAACTTTAATTTAGTTTTACTGTTATCTAGGTATTTATGTTCATGTTCAGAACTTTATACACGGTTACCTTGATGTAATTATGAAAATATTGGAGCGGGATAGACATACAGGAACAAATTTTTCATATAATTTATCCGCTCTTCATTCAAAAATGCATTGCACATTACCTATTGCATCATTGCACCATATGCTGGATAAACATCTGGATATGTGCATCAACTAACTAGAAACATAAAACTAACAGCACAATAACACGAGCACTAAACCCCTCATATTTAAAGGTGGTAAAACTGGTTACAAAAAACTCCAACAGTCTGATTAGTAAGATCCAAGCAATAATTAGATAATTTCGATCGTCATTTGAGATAAGAAATGGTCTTACGTAAGTGGCTCGTTCAAGGCTCAACTAGATTAAGGGCAGATCCTCATTGGATGGAGGTCTGGGTCAATGGAAGAAACTGGACTAAGTCGAATGACGAAATAGAGGGTGAATTGTGATGTTAAATGTATTGTTTAGGCTTTGTGTTGAGCATTTTTATGTTGTTCCAGTTTTCGTTTTGGAGGGCTCTATTGTTGTTGAGGATTTTGTGACTTGAGACAATATTTTTAATAGAAAAAAATAGGAAAATTTAACGACATTCTACTTATTAGATTTTCGAGTAATTTTTAGGCTAGGAGGCCGGTGTAGCCCGTATCCTTATACCTTCAGCCAACAAATATGAATAAATTTAATGGAAACCAGATGTCCACTACCCACATTCATTTATAATTCGATTTGAAGTATATTCAAGTTTATAATAAATCGTTGAACACCCAATCAGCTACCGGATTATTAATCAGACTAGGCTAAAATATATTTTAATAGGCTGTAATGGTACTGTAAACTTATTGTGCTCAAATAATTTATCTTATAAGGCTGACTGTGACAAAAAATTATGTAAAAATATTAAGGCTGTTTCCTAGCCACCCTGTAGAAGTAGGTCTGGGTTACAAAAGTTGGGCTCTCATCTAACAAATAGGCGCGGGATGAAGAATTTCTTGTTACGCATTATTTGGCTCTCGTCCAATATGCTCGGCCATTCTTCCATCTGATGGATACGGGAATTTTGGCCTTAGAACTTGTAATGAGCTGTTTCATCGGTTTGTGGTCTGATTGGAGCAGGTATCTGGAGATTATGGACGTTCAGGTGTTCTGAGAGAAAGGTGTTTTTTTTGTTTCTCTGATGGAAATATCATTTTAAATTAAATTTTGTGACTATAGGGTAAAGTTAATAATAATAAGAAAGAAAGTTGATTATGTGATGATTATGTTGCGAGAAAGTTTGCGTTATCTAATGCCATCGTTTTTTTAGGGTTCCGTAGTAAACAAGGAACCCTTATAGTTTCGCCATGTCTGTCTGTCTGTCTGTCCGCGGTTTAGCTCAGAGAGTATATATATAGAGTCGGTTAGTACTAGAAAGCTGTAATTTGGCATAGGTATACGTATACATATTAATCACGTCGACAAAGTGGTAAAATAGAATCGAGAAAAATATTTTCTTTTTTTATTATTTTTCGTCTATCCCATCATTTGGGGTGTCGTTAGAAAGCTCGTTCAAAAATATGTGAAAATGGTTGAGCTAAATGGTGCTGATCCATGCGTCATGTTCGTGAACGGGCGCCGTCAGTGGGGACTGGTCATCTCTTAGCTGCCACGGCTTATTTGAATTTTTGTTTTTATATTTTTATTACGAACGCTTTTAACGTGCACGTCTTTCTACATCGTTCTCACATATATAATTACAACATGAATGATGTAACCAATATTTTGTAAAAATATTCTGATTTAAAAGAGTTTCCGTGGAGTTTCTTGCCCGTTCTTCTCCATAGGAACCTACTACGCGTTGGAATGGGCAACTAGCTTCATCTTTCTGACTGACTGTTCTGACATCTTTCTGACTGACTGTTTATTTGAAATAAATGCTTTGAGTTTGACATTCTAAGTAGGTACGGTACTTCTAATGATCCCTTGAGAACTCCCAGTTTTGTGTCTTGTAAAGACAAAAAAAAACTGACCACTGACTCAAGAAGAATTCAATTGTTTTAAATAGACATCAAGCCTCCCTACTATCGATAAGACATTGCAATCACAAATACTAAAATCAAGCTTGTCGTCACGATCGATCTTCGTTACTTTTACGGCAATAGCATCATAAAAAACAAAGTGCCCAATCCCGAATATATCAAATAAGCCCACATGGTACACCCGACGACATATCAAGGTACACAATTCTAGCTTAAACTGACCTGGCATAGCATAGGTTTTTTGTAAAATGACAGGTCAACTTAAACTGGTTTTTGTACTTCGATGTGCCGTGGTGTGTACTCGTCTAGAACCACCAAGGATACGTTTTATGACGTTAATGTGGATAAACAAAGATTCAGAGCAAACAGTATTTGTTTGAGATCCGTATCAATAAGTAAGATATTTGGTTACTGAGGAGAAAAATAGTTGGTACGCTGGATAGTGTTAAAGAAATTTTGCTGAATCTGAGTTAATTTGATTATTAATTTGATTTGACCTGAACATAATTATTAGCTATGTAGTTGGTAAAGGAAAGGCTCATGATGTTCTATCGAATATTCAAAATATTCAAATACAAGTTAGTTTGGTCACGATATATCCCATGAAATCAGAAGCAAGATCTGTTAAATGAGAAGTCCGAAGACTACTAATAGACATTCTCTATCTCTGATCTGCCGTCGAGTCAGGATGGTGAATGTAGGACCAAAAAAAAGAAAAACGCCCAATACAGCGCCTAAAAACTGTAGTTACATTTAGGCCCACTTGCACCACAAATCAATCAAAATTGAAAATTCAAAAGTCATTTATTCAAACTAGGCTGAGAATCAGCACTTTTCGAACGTCAAAATTACATAAGACAGTCCCCCGGCACGCCCACCCTTCAATAAACACAATTAGCGTTAATTGTATTTCAAACTTCATTCTATCTCTATCAAATTCAAACGACTGACAGAAAATGGAACGATGTTTAAAATTCGGTTGGCGCTAGATTGTCTAAAGTGTCTCAAGTCTGACACTAAGTGTATATCGCAAACTCAGGCCGAGTTTGCGATATACACTTAGTGTATTCGATATACAGTTAGTCTAACTCATCATTATCATCACATTTTCCTGCACTTATCCCAATATATTAGCGGTTGGTGCAACATGTCTTTTCTTCCATACTTCTCTATCAGTCGTCATCTCGATAGTCACCCGCTATCCAACTTTATTATCTATCACACAGTCCATCGATCGTTTCTTTGATTTTTCTCTACTATATAGCCATTCATAAATACACTCAATCAATCTGCCTAGCCTTTTCCCAACTATGTTGGGGTCGGCTTCCAGTCTAACCGGATGCAGTTGAGTACCAGTATTTTACATGGAGCGACTGCCTATTTGACCTCCACAACCCAGTTACTGGGTAACACAATACCTCTTGGTGAGACTGGTAGTCAAACTATCGGCCTTCTGCCGACCCGTAACGACTGTCAACGATCCACGAATTACAGCAGAGACCAACGGCTTAACGTGCTTTCCGAGGCACGGAGGAGTCCGTCTCGGTATGTAAAGATGGTCACCCATCCACGGACCAATCCCGGCAAGCGTAGCTTAACCTGATGGATCGACCCGTGCGGCTGTTATTACTTAGCCCCGAGCTCCATTCATAAATACACTAACTAATATTAAGTTTTCACTGGAATACGAACAAATGAATATCGCCAGAATGGAAGGTCATTTTTTGTTCAGCGACGCAATAAGTTACCGATTGTTTGCAAAGGACGGACAGACGAACAAATATTCAAGCGATATCACAACATGCGTCACGCGTAGCAATAACATAATATATTGAGAGTTCAATAGCTGTAAATGTAGGTTTCCAAATACTTATGTATATTATATAACAATATGCAATTATGATGTATATAGTAGTCATGACGATGATGATACTTTGCCACGTAGTTGCCAATTGAGAGATTGTTAATTATCGATATTGTAGGCACATGACGATTACCGCATAATGTCGATACGGACGTGTACAGTCAAACAAGCTATTTGGCATATAGGTAACTAAATTGCAACTCAAAAAATGTTGTGATTGTGTCAATAAGTGAGTAGTTAATTATTTTACATCATCCTCTTAATATGCATAAGCTTAAAAAGATTCCAAGCACTAACAAGCATAAATTTAAAATTTAAAAACCCCCGACACAAAAATTTCCTCATTTCTCTTTCCTACTCTATCACCAGACCCTGTTCACCATCTATCTATAACCTATTTATTGAGACCATTCCAATAAGCCCAAACAACAAACCTTTGCTGTAAGTTAGTAAGGGAGTTGGGTTTCAAATAGATCAGACCTGTGCAAGATGCTCACATCCATTAATAAACTAGAAAAGAGCTGATAATCTTCAAACGGCTGAACCAATTTTCTTAAAAGAACACTCTCGATCAAGTCACCTTAAAAACAAACAAAAAAAAAATACACAATCGGTTCAGCCGTTTGGGAGCTACGATGGCGCACACAGACACACAGATACACACGATAAACTTATAACACCCATCTTTTTCCGCCGGTGGTAAAAACGAATATTGGCAATGTAATGGAAAAATGAATATTTTTGCCTGTACATCAAAGGCTTATTCGATTGCACATTGTTACACTGCCTGATAGTTAAGGTTCGATGGGTTGTGAGAGATTTGAGATGGGAACTAACCATTGAAACATAATATTAAATTTATAAAAGTGAGAGTAGAAGAGAGTAAATACTGAGAACAGAATTTGAAAAGATTTTATCTATTGCACTATACGTATATTGTATTCACGAGTCTGACATTTTTATGGTTTTTTACTTAGCAATTTGTCTTCATGCCGCCATAAACCGCCAATAAATCATACAGGGCGTTCTATCTGTACATAATGGAATCTTTTGATATTTCTTATGAAAGTAATACTGTTATTTTTAGCCCGGAATTACTCAGAATTTCGTAACACGTCCCACAAGATACTTCATCGAAAGAAACACAATTATCCGCTCACATCCCAATCATATTACTTCCGATTAGTTCACTTCAGTAAGCAGAAAACACTTCCTTATGACCACGTACAACGATGAACATATTGAGAACCTCATAAATATATTAATTCACAAATATCCAACATCTAAGAAACATTATTATTCTGATAAATCGGGTGAAGTACTGATTGCTTCCCCTCTGTTATCAGCAGTGATCGGAGTAGGTAGATTGAACTGGGGTCATTGATCCGAAACGTATATATTACTATGGACATTCCTCCGGAATTGGTGGATTATTAAAAAAAAACCGGAACTTATGTAGGAATTGTATTCTGCCAGAGTGGAAGGAGTCATTTGATGATTTGCCATCCTCAAAAAAAAGGTAGGAATTGTAATAAAATGAGCAATTTTATTCTTTATTATTCTTCCTATTTTTTTTTTTGTCACGATTTGACAAAACCCAACGACCAATCAGAACAAAGGATCATGGGTGGTACAATAACCGGTTATCAGAACAATGCGTACGCCCGCCGACGACATGCCAGGTAGTTCACTCGTTTACTTCGGTTCGTAGAGTGCGCATCTTTGTTTGTTACTGTGTTGTGAAAACGTTACTTGACCCTGGCTTGTGTTGATTTTGAATTGAGTAGTAATAATATCACTACCAACATTAACAATATTTAATTGAATCCGGAAATACCGGAATTACTTTCCGGAAAAATGGCTTATCCATGTTATTCTTTCTGTGTGCATTTATGATACAAGTACTAAAAATCAATCTACCTACTCCGATCACTGGTTATCAGTGTTGTCTTTATTAAAACCAGTTGGGAAAAGAGAATGGAATATAATATTGAATATTTTTGCGATTGTCCCTCAAAGGGTGTTTGTTTGGTTTGGGTTTGAAGAGGAATTGGCTGGCGGAAGATTTTATTATGAATGTATTGTGTCGTTGGAAAATTCCAAGTAGTGTTTATTTTTCAGGGAAAATAAGCTATGTTTATCATGTTGTAATTGTTGTTTGTATCAGGTATAGTGGTGGCCTAAAAATGTTTATCAGTTTTCAAATTAGGTTCTTTAACACACTGTGTGCAGCAAAATCTCAAATGCTATATCTAGGTACTTGTTACTTTTTAATAGTTGTGAAGCATCTATTCTAACAAAATGAGTATTCATTAATTACTTTTTGATGATGAAACTATTTCTTAATTTAAAAGTTGACTCATTGACATAGTTGATGACATTTATCAAAAATATTAAGTGTTTTATACGTTTATGTGTGTAAAAAATAACAAATATTGATTCAAGATTGAAATAAAATGGCAAGTTTAACCCTCCAACAGAGGGCTGAAATATTACTTCTCCATGAAGATGGCTTGAATATTAGTGCTTTATCGCGAGAACTAAATATATCTCGATTCACCGTGAGATTTTGGATGCGGTGACATGGCTAAGAAGGGTAAATAACTGATCATAGAAGCAGTTCAGGACGACGGCTGATACTAACCACCGTGCAAATAACTGATATGGTTCGATATTACGAAGAGCACGCACGGCTTCACACCAGCTAGACTATGTGCCGTCATATCTGCAGATGAATGCTATACCTACTAGTTATTAAAATAATAAACTGTTGATAGAATTTAAAAATATATATTATTTAAAAAAATAAAGATGTTTTGAATTTCTATATGATTATTTCTTCCTATTTTTGAGTTTTTCGTAAGGCTTATTATATAGACTGGTGCGACTTGTCACGCGTCGTGTCGCGTCGCGTGTCTGCAATATTATCGCCATGCAACACTTCACACTGGCGCGCCACAACAGTGCGACACCAAAGGAACATTTTATATGGCGTTTCGCGTCGATATCACCGCGATAACGCATCGCGTTAGCGACACGACACAAGAGAGTACGAATATAATCTCACAGAATCGGGTCGCGTGACTGTCACGCCAATCAGTACGACCCTTAATAAGTTCGACCTCGCTTGGTTTATTTTATGACTATAAATGCCAGTTTTTTTTTTTTTTTTGCTAAGGGCTCCCTACTTTCTTTTTACCTCTGTGTCCAGAGCTGCCGAGGGCCAATGGCTCCAGCTAATATTTCACCGTTTTCTAAAAAAGGTTTTCTATACTTATCCTACATAGACGACGTGTCAATACAAATAATATATGTTCTATAACTAATCAAATCCTTTAACATCGACCTTGTGACATAGATGTGTGCATGCAATTATAAACCTTAAGGGGGTAAGCATTTTCAGACCGCGACTGTACCTATTATACAAGCAACTACAACAATTTATCAACCATTTAACGGCTGGAATTTTATTGCTAAAATTATTATTTTCTAATGTGAATATTAGTGTCTAATCTAACGAATAATTGTCTCCGGATCCTCATCTAATCAATTCTCAATTCATGGTGGACCGAGGAGCTTGAGGCCGCAGGAATCCGCTGGAAACACAGAATCGGTTGAAATGGCGGTGCTTTAGGGAGGCCTATGTCCAGCAGTGGACGTCTTTCGGCTGAAACCATGATGATGATGACAGTTCTAAAGCAAGACCGTCTTTTCGTCAGGAGTTTTTCATTAAAAACATTTTTTTTTCGTCTTGGACCTGTAAATCAGTTTAAGGAACCCAATTTCTGACAGTTAGTTTTATCTTCGGATAAGAATATTGTGAACTTGTTTCAGTTATCTTTGTTATATACTAGCCGAGCCATTTATGACAATTGGTGAATATATTACGCGGTGTTAATTTTGCAAAGGAAAAAGTTGATGGATCTAAATGCAATCGTGCAAAAAAATATGTGTTTGTGTATTGTGAATATATTTTCCTTAATAAATACATTATTTCCTTACCAAACATGCCAAACACAACAACGACCTACTTGTAACATAAACAAAAAAGGCCAAAACGACTTTACCGCCAATAGTAACCCAGAAACAAGTGTTCGAACGTAGATCCCAAGCGGCTCCCGTGTTTCCCTATTACGTGAAATATCGGAATAAACAATTCACAAAGTATGCCATAAAAAATGGGTGAACGCTCCAGAAATATAACCGGGTCCTGAAATAAACTCTGGGCACGTAATTTGGGAGAAGGAAGAAAGTCACTGTACCCAGATTCAATACAATGTAAAGTCAGAAAACTTAATTGTTTAGCAAGTTGACTGTTGATTCAAATCAGATGTCTGTCATTCTTTGACAATTGTATGAAATGGCTATAACACGGCAAATAGGCGTAGGGTGTCAATATGCTTAACAATTAATTGCCCTGGCTGTACCTAAAGCAAAGTATGCCGGTCCCATATAACAGAAAAGTTTTCTCATTGAAAGGAAATTCTCAACAATAATCATTTGAATTCCTAATGAGGTTATGTTTTGGCAAAACTCAGAAAATTGTTCGTACTTATTATTTTCTTATGCTATTGTTGAGCTCACCGAGTTCGAAACAGAATTGAGGTCTTGGTTTAACAACAAATCGTATTGATGTAAGAATGGGAAGTTATCAAACAATATACAACTGAATAATTATTATTATTATCTCATTAGGCATGATATATTTTGGCTGTATACTTGGTGTGGTAATTTAAGAAATACTACGTAAAAACGAAAGATAAAATTACACACTGTAGAAAGATTTCTATGGCGCGAAGATAAAAGTTAGAAAATAAATGTCAATTTGTACACGAGATATCTACATTGCTACAAGGAGCTTTTGGCGGTCCAATGTCGTTGGCAGGGAGCGCTGTGGGCAAACATTTGTGCAATTGTTATGTGAAATATATTAAAAAAACAAGATGGCGGCTTTAGTTCCGATTTTGGCCACGCACCACAATAACGTTGCAGCGCTATGCCTATTTTTCATAGAGTAGAGATAGAAGTGGTTCAACTACAAGTGCAGGACGAGCATACTTATGTAGACAAACCATTTGACCTAGGTTTGCTTTTTCGGTGGAATTAAACAACCACCAGTTGTCAAAAACACAATACGTATACAAGCTATAAATAATTCCCTCATGCTACCTGTCTGTTCCGTACAACGACAGTCACAGTCAGCTTCTAAGATGGCGGCGCAGCAGTGCGACCTGTATCAATCTGAACAAACCTGCCAAGCTCCTTACGTGTGATGTAACGTAATCTGTTACACGCTACAAGAGTACGTTTGCGTCAGCCATGATCAGTTGGGGAGTCGGCAGTAGTCTAAGTCACAGTAAGTATGACTTGAATATGTCATATTGTTCTAAAGTAATTTAAAATAATCAAGACAATACTTCTATCATAAACCTGTTGTTAATAAGTACTTATACTAACGCAGAGGTCGTCTGTCTATGCACTTTATAAAAAGACAATTTGCTAATTATTATCACAAGATTGGTATTCAAAACCTACATATCACACATAATCATCATCTATATAAAGTTCCCGCTGCTGGGACGCAGGCCTCCTCTCTTTAAGAGTTCTAAACCTGGTGAAATCAATCAAAATTATTCCCCAAATCACAAACTACAAATCCCCATGATGATTAAACTACTATACAATTCCACGCAAAACCATAAGCCATCTAAAGCCATCAACGAATAAATTGGATCCTCCTTGTAATGCGAGTATCTTGTTTCAATGCCAGATCTCAGTATAGCTCAGATGTTTCGAAATGGAGTAATTAATTTGATATGTTGTGTGAACATTCGGCAATATGTTGTATATTGAAACCCAATTGAGGTTTAATATAATACATTTTATTTCATACATAGATACTTGGCTACATGCAGGCTTTTTGCCTAGAATATAAATGTTATGGCCTTCCTATTTAGCGGTATACTTTGTCAAGTCATATAAACCTCAGCACTAAATATAACTTCAGACACATATAAAGTCGCAACGTGTGACACGGATGTTTGAGCTCGTGTGCTTTGAACACATTTTCCCGTCTTGCAAAATCTTTCCAAATCAAAGACATTTGTATCATTAAAAGGCACTTTTGAAGAATGGGCAAGAAACTATAGTAACTTCTAAAAATTGATTTACAATATTTTGTATATTTTAATTATATAATGAGAATATACATTAATTATATAAAACGATGTACCTACAATAAACTAGAACAAAATAGGTACTATGCAAAGTATTTTAACAAAAATTGCAATCGTAGACGATTTTTCCTAACTAGACTTTAAAGTTTTGTCTCGTGCTGGATAAAATGTAATACTGTATAAATCAAACACACCATTTCATGGCTTTGATAACGACTCCAAAAAAAAATTTTAACTTGACTGTATCCACACCGCCCAAACCGGAACTCAACAAAGCTGTTTAGCGACAAAAATTAACTTTCCTCGTGGAAGAATATGCATAAAAAAACAGGAAGATTGTTATGCCAAAAACAACCATAGATACACCCATCCCAGAAATTACTTTTATACAGGGTACCCTGTAAAGGTCAACGCTAAAACTCTGTTCATAACAACAACAATAAAAAAATAACTTTTTCCGAGCTTAGATTAAGATACAGTCAGGGAAATTAATTGTTTATCAAATTGACACACTAAGTCAATTTACTCTGTTAATATATCCATTTCATACAACCTTCAATGAATGATAGTTGTGATTTAATATACAGACAATTTAATTTGGTATTCAATATGCTGAACGCTGCCACGCTGTTGTATGACATGCTGAACGTTGCCGGGGTTGGTCCGTGGATGGGTGACCATCTTTACATACCGAGACTCCTCCGTGTCTCGGTATGTAAAGATGATGAGAAAGCACGTTAAGGGGCGGTGTTACCTCAATATTCACAAAAAACTGGTTTCTTGCATAGTCGAGTATGACGTAACGCAATGAAAATATACGACGCAAAAAATGCAATGGACAGAGAAGGGTTTAAAGAAAAAATTTAACCAATTAGAATAGTAGAAAATAGTTTGATATTCCCACTAAAAAATACTTCACAAAAATAAACTTTGCCGTCGAACATCTCTGTATTTTCAGCGATAACAACATTTTTTTTAAGAGTTCAATAGAATAAACATTATTTTATAACTTTAACCAGACAATTATTTAATGTAATGTGTATATTCTGAATAATCTCAATAAAACCCATAAATTAAAAGCCCATTCGCAGCTTATTCACATCCTCACCCCAATTATTTATTCAATTTTCAACCTTATTTAATGCTCTGTAATTGTGAAAATAGATATTGCGGTCATACTGTAGTCGTCGGGCTACCGTATAGCGCGCAGACGAAGTTGTGTGAGTGCAGCTGTAGCGTTTAAAATCGTAGTCAGTCCGCGCCTTAAGCCTGGCTGTCATTCGTGGATCTTTGACAGTCGTTACGGTTCGACAGAAGTCCAAAAGTCTGACAACCAGTCTTACCAAGGGGTATCGTATTACCCAGTTACTGGATTGTGGAGATCAGATGTGCAGTCGCTTCATGTAAAATACTGGTATTCAGCCGCGTCCGGTTAGACCGGAAGCCGACCCCAAAATAGTTGGGAGAAGACTAGGCAGATTGATTTTTGAGTCAATATGTTGAACCAATAATTTCCCTGACTTAACTGAATAAATTAGAAAAACGTAGGTACCAAGAAATCGTTGACTCCAATGTTAATGTTACGAGGGAAAGCCGGAAGTAATAGTAATAAAAGAATTGGTAATGAATTCAAAGACTGAGACTTTCGAAAGACTGAAGAGTTTTATAAATAATGCCCGCATTACTTTTCATAAGTCTCAAATCTTGCTATTTTAGTGTGCTCACTACACAAAAACATGAAGTAAGTATACCTAAAAATTTATTTAAAAAATAATTTGATGGTTAACAAGAATGAAACAAAAAATTTGAAACAAATTATCACAATAATGCACGAATTGAGACTAATAAATTGACTACAACTGAAAGACACAATTAAAAATGCCATTTGAATAGTGCCACATGAGTCGTTGAGTGAAGGAATAAATAAATTAGACTAAAATGTGTACCTAACTGATCTTTCAGACACTTATTTTTAGTCATTGATTTTAATTGTACTATTTTCCTGTTCACTAGTTTGTAAAAATACAGTCTTCTTCTTTGGACATTAAGGAGGTGAGGACCTCATGATAATGTTAAAATTATCAGTAAGGCGGGCAACTAAACAACATTTGCGTAGTTAGTAGTTAATAATAACGTTATTACGCGGTCACTCACAGCACTTGAGTGTTTCACTAATTTCCTATGACAGACCTCTCTCCTTATCACGAGTAACTTTGCCAGTTTGGAGGTTAGATAGGTAGGTATTATAGGGTAGTGATCGGTTGTGGAGCTAGTGATGAAGTAAGGTATGTACCTTGTAAGATTAATATTTTGTTTTCTCAGTTTTTTGTTTCAATATTCGATTAAACCAATGAACTAAAACGGCCTAAAATCAGTACTAAATAGTCACTGTATTAGTGCAGCAGACGTCACTTACATAATATGTTAAGTTTACTACTTATGTCGTTAACTTGATTAAAATATTAGTGAACACTCAATAAAATTGAATCGTGAACTTGTGACCCTGAGGATAGTTCAGAACAAGGTGACACTTTAAGATGAACACCCACTGCATGTCGTCAATGTTACAAGTAGCACTCGCTCAACGAGTATTAGTGTAAGTATTTATATCACTCAAAATAGATTCTGAAATCAATAGAACAATAGCTAGGCTATCACAACAGTACATGTCTCACAAAATAAAATATGAATTTATTAGAAGTAGGTCATCTATTAAAATGCATTCTGACTTACATAGCTGGGGCGTTCTAAATATATGATAACTTAACAGCCAGACTTACTAAATCGGAAAATACTCAGGCCAGCTCCATTTGAATATTTTAGTACTAACTGCAACGGATTACGTTAATTGGGTTAGCAATCTTGCCTCAAACGTAAACTTATTGTTTACAAATTGTGCCTAATGCATGAATACGTTGTGCTAAATAAGGGACAAACTATGCCTAATGCAGGGATGGATAATCTAAATGGATATATTGTTTATTTATGCCATTTAGATATTGAATGCCTTATAAGTATCAAAATTATACGTTTCTTTCAAAAATTCGATTCAAAACAATCCGTGTGCTGAAAAAAAAGACGAACTTTCATACAAACTTTCATCTCTCATTCAGGGGGTGAAATTTCAAAAATCCTTCCTTAGTGCAAATTTTCGGTATATACTCTTGTGCAAAATTGCATGCTTACCCAGCGTACGTGCATTGTCTGTCACTGAATGAATTTAAGATTTTTTTATTAAGTACCTAGATTAAGTTTGAAGTCAACAATAGCCCTATAATAATGCAAAAGAAATTACAATTTACACATAATGATGACATTTAAATAATTTTTAAAGCTAGCAGTTTGGTAAAAAAATTTAACGTATAACCCGACACCTAATATCGTACTTTAAAACTAGGTCACTTCCCTGCAAAAAGACATTCAAACTAAAAGGTCTAACTTTTGATATAAATTCGACAGAGTTGTATCTGCGAGCCTCATTAATTATAACCCTTAACCTATATATATAATCCCTAAAACAATTAGAAGGTCTTACGTAAGTCATCTCAATTAAAACAGAAGTGAGCAGTAACCTACTTTACTATTTAGAACACTCAAATTAAGTGGATTGCTATTCATTAAAGAATTACGCGAATCAAAATAATAATAATAATACAAGCCTGTTATTGTCCCACTGCAGGAAAAAGGCCTCTTCTCATACAGAGAAGGCACGAGCATTGATAACCACGCTTGCTCAAGACGGGTTGGTGATTTCAGAATTATATTAACTATAAGTCCAGGTTTCCTCACGATGTTTTCCTTCACCGATGTCAGTAATGTACTCTAATGACAAACTCAGAAAGTACATATGAATTGAAAAAGTCACATTGGTACTTGCCCGGATTTGAACCCACAACCTCGTGCATGAGAGGCGAGGCCTTAACCACTAGGCCATCACGACACACAAAAAGCGAATCAAAGGGCTATTTTAATTTATCGCACCAAAGGAGACAGCGACCCAGATAAGGCACGTTGTCTGCAACTGGCACTGATTTCCATCAACAATGCTTTTATTAGTAAATAAATTATTGGAATTCCTCGTTGGTTTAGAGGTCGCAAACGCTACTGCTGAGCATGAGGTCCTGCATTCGATTGTCCTGTTTTGGGGAAAGTGAAATTAGGTTTTCCCATCAGGAATTTCTCAGTAGCAGGCCGGAGTCTGGATGTGTGCCCGATTGATTGGGACTTTAACATAACAGGCGACACATGTGTGTGTTCTATAGGTATCTACACCTCTGCCTGACCCTACGAGGAATACAGTGTTGTTGTGTTCTGTAAATTATTGTATTCGTACAACTTGTCAGTTGAATCAATTATGAATATTAAATTCAAAATATTTTATTTCACATAAATCTACAAGGGTACCTATGAAACGGCAGAAGTTAAGTGCCTGGTTCCAATTGGTCGTTTCCTATGGAGAAGAGCCGGCTAGAAACTCCACGGTTACTCTTTTAAAAGTAAATGGTTTTTACACTGTTTTTAAATTACAGTGTAAAAAGTATGAGAGGACAGTGTAGGCCTATCAACAAGTACCTTAGCAAAATATAAAACGGTCCACAGATCTACAGTCTGTTAAGCCTATGTTCTCAGATTCACAAAATTTTAAAGAAAATAATCTATATAAGAGATATGTAAAATAATAAAAATAAATACCTATTTAAACCAAATGAAATGATTGCCACTACAGCTGTAACAAATCAAATTTAATAAAAAATATAGAATATTGTAAGAATATAATGTCAAATAGTAAAAAGATTATGTCAAGACAGTACGTAAAAAAAAGTTATTATAAAATAATTTTCGTAATTTGTGAGCAGTTAATAAACATTTACATAGTTATGCCGTAAATGATGTACCAGGGAAGCCACATGTGCAGAAGGAATTATTTCCAAACTTCCTTGTCTTCAACGTAGTCTTTAATCTTATAATATGCTTTTTTGATAAGAACACGCTTGATGTGGATTTTGAACTTTCCTTCTCATAGTCAGTTATAACCTCGTATTTGAAGAAATCAGGAATATATTCATCTAAAATAATATTCCCAGTCTAATCCATTGACAGCGAATGTAACACAAATTCAACACTAGCGCGTTGGTTACTATATTTATGCTAATACACACACAATCCCTGAAACAATTAATTTATCTTAGTAGGTATCGGAATTGTAACTGAATTACTGAAGCTAATTGTTCTGTAGCCTACAGTCTACTGAGGGCAACACTGGCGGTTGCTGAATATTTAAAGGATTAACTGGCAACCGTTTGTTTCTGTTACCGTTTGAGAGTATATTTGTGTTTATTGCAAGTGTAATTGTGAAAGATAAAGCATTATTAAGTTTTTATGATTAGGTAATCAAATGTTTACAGTATTTATAGCCTGTTTCACGAACCCTGAATAGGTACCTAAGTTGCGGTACCTAATTCATAAAATTCCATATCATTTTGACATTTGAGATAATTTTGGCAGAAAGACAGACAGACATACCAGTGATTGTATAAGGGTTTCGTTTTTTCATTCGGACGTACAGAACCCTAGAAAAAAAACTCTTCCAACCGGCACTTACAAATATTAACAAGATTACCTCTTCTTGTAAACTAATTAATAATAAGTACCTCTACCTACATACGATTCTTCACATCAGATGCCTGATAATACTAATTAGCGTTACCTTTGGCCTAAGATAATTAGCTGGTGCCTCAGTTACTTAGAAGACAAGTAAGCGAGACTGCTCATTCGTAACTTAGTTAACTTACAAAGAAGTAACCACCTTGTTATTGAAGTGACTTTAACTTGGAACTTTAAACTGTTCTTGATGGTTGCATAATCAAAGGTTTGTTTTCAGCAGGTCTATTTAGTGTTATAAGGAATAGGTACTGAAGTGCTCAACAAAAATAATCATTTTATTAGTAGTTATTTTTATTTTGGCGAAATGTGAGTGTTCAAAGCACCACTGCCTAACCTTTCGGGAAATTACAAGCGTAATGTTATGTGTGTGTGTGTGTAAATTTCAGTAAAAAAGAGTTCTGTAGAAGTCGTGAAGCTTAGCTTGACACTTAAATTAGTGTCCTTAGTTGGGGTCAGTTAGTTCTGAACAGGAAGCAAAAATGACAAAAGCAACTTATGACGTTAAGGTTCCAATAAAATTAAAATCATCACGTAAAAATGTCTAACAAAACATGTCTTTATTGACCCATAAACGTCTCAAGCAACTGCTTAGCAACCGGCGAGTGATCGAAGGGCCAATCTCCCGTGGCACTTGACACGGTGACCGGGTGTCGTAAAGGACCATCGAGATGCTGCATCTGGGTTATTGGCTGGCCTGACAGAAAAGATTAATGTAAGCTTGTAAAGAGATTTGCTTACTAATGACTGGAAATTTATCTTTTTATCTTTAAGTGAGAACTAAGTGGGCCTGGGAGTAACGATTAAAAGCAACGCCTTTGTGAAAAGCCAACATACCAGAATACAAAAAACATCTTGTACTATGTGCCCACTGCAATAACTGATCCGACTGCTAAGAGAAAAGTACCTAATTTAATATGGTGAATCTATTCCGTAACGAGCATATTAATTTGTGTGTTTTCATGTTTCATTCAACCGCTAAACCTATTTTCATAGATTAAAATAGGTACTAAAGAATTACGGTGGAAATCTATCGATCTATAGTCGATAGCTTTCACCCAAATTCTGTCACACATTTCATTATTTACATAAATCGTTACTGGGTCACTACAATTTGAAAAGCCTTTATTTCAGCCTACATACGTCGCCATATTTACTAAGTGAAGTTGATCATTAGGGCGAGGAGGTCTATAAGCCTAGGTACATACCGGCCTTATAATAAAATGGTGTATGTAGGCCAGTCATATGGACGGTCAATATAACCGCCTATAAGGATTTTATAACCTAGCCTGGTTACAGGGATCTTTCCTTTCGAATAGGGAGTGTAAAAACAAAATGTTTTACTTGATAGCTCAAGAAAATAAACAAGAGGTCAAAATGGATGAGATTTCCGACTAAATTGGCACAAAACAAAAACAAGTGGTGTGAACGAAAGATAATGAATTTATGCACTGAAGTAAAAAAGTAAAAAAGATTGTCAGCTACAATTTATTATTCTAAAACAATAGGAATTACTTGTGGGCTGAATTTGATTTAAAGAGTGACAATGCGATGAGAATGAGAATGAATGATGATGAGATAAATGCAGTAACAAACTGGTCTATCCAATCCATAAATTAACAAAATCGTTAATCCATCATCATCTAGATCCATTGGCTCTTGTGATAAATAAACGGTCGGGACCACTCTGAACCACTCGGGAGGGGTTGGAACTGATCGTCCTAATACCCAAGAGGGTTTTAACGTATCCCGGGACAACTTGGGAGTATTGTCAACCGATCAAATGATAATAGTGTTCAAGACGGCGTGGAAACTGCTTACAAAGTAATACCAGACAAGTTTTTGTGGGATTTACGGAAATGTTTACGAAAAGAAAATAAATTACATTTTTAGTTAACAATTTAATATCTTTGCGTTGCCATATCGTAGTAGCAGTATAACTATACTTAACTAAGTTTTAATCAGTTCTGAGGGCCCTAAAAGAACTGACATTCTATCAGAGATAAAGACCACAGAAAATAAAAATAAAAATGGTTTTTAAAGCTACCGTAAAGCTTATGTCAATCCTGTTGCAAGTTGTCGTAGAAATACGAAACGTTTTGGAAGTGATTGCCACTTATCTAGGCCCTATCTGTATCTATACAGGTTGGCAGGGACATCGACGCGAAAACTGATACCATGGACTCAGTACATCATCGTGAACCACCCTGCGTTGGAGTTTTTAGTCGGTTATTTTAAAAAACTCAGTTGCTCCATACATTTTGACCGTGTAGGTATTGCACTTTTCTATGAAACAGCAGATATTTTTTATAACCGACGAATAATTTCAACGCCGGGGGATTCAGAATCATGTACTGAATCCATGGTATCAGTTTTCGCGTCGATGTCCCTGCCACCCTGTATAAAAATCAATTGCCGTGAGTTAGTCTCGCAAAAACCCGAAAATGGCTCAACCGACTTGAATATTAATATGTTTTGTTTTGTTTGTCTCAATGCTGGGGTGGTGTACGAAAAAAGGGAAATTAGGAAAAGCCCAAACGAACAGCCGAGAAATCGGATAAAACTAAATTTAGTCTCACGTGGTACGAAGTTCACCGGGTTATTTAGTAGTTGTACAAATTTCACAAGCACAATCAATTACCACCGATTCGTTTTTATTTTAGGAACTGTGTCAATTTATATCTAAATACCACTTTTTTTTTTGTTAGGTAACAGTTAACCAACTCCTGAAAATCTCACCACAATTCCTTATGAAACAGTCCACTGTTACTAAGTGTGGAGCATCGATCGCGGTGCAAGCATCGACCGGTGGGAAGCAGGTCACTTGGTCGTTCACCGGCTGCCGACCTCGCTTGCAATGCAACTGGCGGCCAACAGCCATTGTTGGGCCAATATTTGCTGTGGCGGGGTTCAGAGGTACGACTTTTTGCTTGTATTTTTGTTTGTATGATTGGTTTTGATGTTTTATAACTTCCGCATGTGGCAAGTCGTTTGCAGTAACCACTTAAATGTAATTGGGTAAAAAAAAAACAGTATTTTGACAAAAAGGTTTACATCTTTTTATTTTCTCATACACATTGTTATTCCACTGACGTCAGGCG
The DNA here is from genome assembly GCA_947364205.1 of Agrochola lota. Lineage (NCBI taxonomy): Eukaryota > Metazoa > Arthropoda > Insecta > Lepidoptera > Noctuidae > Agrochola > Agrochola lota. The sequence goes on from OX376227.1 coordinate 1,196,179, forward strand.
CTTCAAATTGATAAGAAAACCCTATAAACCTCACGTAAAAATCTATTCACCCCAGAAAAACGGCGTGAAAGTAAATCAAGTCTAAAGTGTTAAAGTGATTCACCCCACTGAGTTTTTTAGGGTTCCGTAGTAATCAAGGAACACTTATAGTTTCGCCATGTCCGTCTGTCTGTCTGTCTATCTGTCTGTGTGTCTGTCTGTCTGTCTGTCCGTCTGTCTGTCCGCGGGTTGGCTCAGAGACGGTTAGTACTAGAAAGCTGTAATTTGGCATATGTAAACATATTAATTCTGTCGACAAAGTAGTAAAATAAAATCAAGTTTTTTTTTTTTTAGGGTAACAGGTACCCGTAAATTGGGGATGTTTTTTTTTATCGTCTACCCCATGTTGTGGAGTATCGTTAGAAAGGTCGTTCAAAAATATTGTGAGTTTGTGAAAACCAGTTTTATATTGAGAGATCCGTTTGTGAAATATTAAGCTTTTAACTGATTTTTTTTGTTAGAGTCAATTGTCCCCGCCCCCCCTACCAGCTAAATGGTTGTACTTGGATTTGTGAAAAAATTCAGAGCAGTAGTATATTATAACGAAAATAAAAGGAAAACTATTAGAGCTAAGAAAGCTGTACAGGCTAACGAGTAATAATCAACCAACTTAAATTTGCGGTTTGAAAAACATGATCTCCCATACATTCCGTATGGGAGAACATGTTTTTCAACTACAATGTTAAGTTTGTTCTTGGGATAAATTCATCCCAACTACGGAACCCTGCATTGTGCGTGTTCCAACACGCACTTGGCCGTTTTTTATTCAGTAAAGGCGCGATACGTTCATTACAATCCTACAATATTGTTATTCAAGTAACAGCCGTTGGAACAGATCAATTTGTCTGCATTACCCTCTAAATATGTATTCAGGGAGCTAGCAAGGCTAGACCCGAACAAATTGACTTGCCTCCCGAACTCCCGAACGATAGGATCAACTCATTTCACACAAATCCAGTATTTCTCGTTGTACAGTAGAAAAAACATGTAGCTGATTTATCAAAAATCTGTGTTCATATTTAAGGTAATTTATATGTTATGTAGGTGCTTTCCTAGAAATAACTTAACACATTATCTTTACATTAAAACAAGCTTATTGATTTCAAGAATTTTAGTTACTAAACGATATTATTAAATTGAAAATATACGAATCAATTTTATTAACATTTAGTAAACTTAATATTGAAGATACGTACATACCTACTTAGTCTTCACTAGAAGATAAAAAATGACTGACAAATAATTATCTGTTTGAAGTTATTCACCTGGATAGATCATCTAGTGTTACTAAATACTTGAATGTACTTGCGTACATTTAAGTATATGCTGTCTTATTGTAATATCTACAAAAAAATGTTCTGTTTTTTATTAAATTACAATCTTATGAAGAAAGATTTATTTGTTCAGTGAGTAGGAAGTACAACAAAAGCCGTGGTAAGACAAACCTTTCCAAATTAATATAATTTTAAAGTCAAGATTTGAGAGTCGAAATTAATAATGAAAATTATTTCATTTCAATCTCAATATACCTGTCTGCTCTTGACAGATTAGACAGATTGACGTGACTCCAATAAAGAAATAAAAATTAATGTGAATATCAAAACTGTTTTGAGTTTCAGAGAACGTACAAGACCAATCTTTAAAACATAGAGACAATAAATTCAGTAATAAATCAGTTGAACTCTAACCAAAGATGCCTATTTGAAGATTCTACGTAAGATTAACTAGCAATTTGTGATTTTAATCATATATTAAACTTGGGCCACAGATTTTAATCTATTCTCCAAGCAACTATAACTTGGAAAGATTTCTTTGTTGGAATTGAAAAGCAAATAAATGAATATCGAAATATTCCAAGCTTTATTAAAGTTCTTGTAAATCTTGAATAGTAGTATTCTCAGCGGATTTGTCCATCACTTTAATAAATATAGTTTCAAAAATGAAACCTAATCTAGAGATCTGCGGCAGATAGACATTTGATGTCTGTTCATTGTTAATCAGGAATCAATTTTGAACATTGTATCCTCAGAAAAGTAACGAGACTTTTAGGGTTTTTGTAAAAAAAAAAAAAAAAACAGTTTATTTTCGGGTGAAACACTCACTAAGAACGCACGGAGCGATTTAAACCCGCGCCCACCGTGGTTGCGGGACTGCAAACACTCGTACGGACACCTAGTACATGGAAATCTAGATAGTAAATTTCACGACGCGGTTTATGCCCGCGGCTTGCGGGTCCCGCTCCACCCGCCACAGCGGTGGGCGCGACTGAAAAGTGCTCCGGGAGTAATTCTTAGCCTTACATTTAGGTCATAAGAGACAGTGTAAGTTCTTTATTAACACCGAAATATAAATACATAATCTATAAACTAATAACTAAAATTAATAACGAGTAGGCCTTAAAATAATAATATGTAACTACATGAATCATAACCCTCTTTTTTTGGATACGCCGCAGTCAGGTAAAAGGGGGGGGGGGGTGAAGGAATCAACAAATTCGTCTATAAAGCTGCCAACAGGAAAACCGCCCAAAATGTTGGCAGCAGTGCCATGATCAATGGCAATCCTGATTCTTTGACCTAAAAATAAACCAACTCTCAAGTCTGTTGGAAATTGTGAGGCAAATCCTGACACTACACTATAATATTATATTTATTATAAAGATTTGTAACAAGTAGCTATGTGGCGGTTCTGACAAGTGTGGGAGGGTAGTTTTACAGATGGCTGATTTTCTGTGAGGTAGGGCTTTAATGAATTATACCCACCATTGCGAGACGATTTTTCATGTAGCTACCTATTTCTTCTAACGTTCTATTTATATTTAATTGTATGGATAATTAACCTTTCCTTTAACACCATTACATTATTAAATTTATAGCATCTTTTTCAGAAGGTAACCTACCTTCTATAAATACTCCTAGAAGTAAACGCAGTCACGAAAAATCGCACAAAAGTGTCGCACCGTCTGTCCTCACCAATAATGCACCAACACCGGTTTGCATTCAAGGAAATGGAACAACATAAATTATTTCAATTCCATTCTCAGCGAGGTCGCTGGAATTATGTCCATGAAGAAAATTATAGATGGCATTTCATTTTAATTGTGATTTCACATTTCAGTCGTGATTTTAAAATGCTTTTTTTTATGAATACTGTAACGTATCGTGTTACTTGTGGACATTGTCGTTCGTTATAAGGTAGGAGTCACTAAATGGCGCATCGCGGTCCATCCGGACCGCCGACCTAATTTGTGTGGACCAGAAGTAAACAGTAAAATTTACTAAAAAATACCTAAAAATATTTTAAAAATAATGAATTTTAGCTTGCACCAACTTTACTCCAGACTTCAGACAGATAATACGGAGTAAATGTATGGATGTAATTTTTCACATTAATATTAATTACTTACTTTTCTTGTTTTGTTCTAAAACAAAATATTCAGGTTTCTTTCCATTTTACCTATTTTATACATATTTTTTAAATCATTGTTGCTAGTTATCGTCTACCAAACGGACCGCGATAGTTATATTATTTTTAAAACGGATGCACAATTAAAATAATTGGTGATCTCTGGTCTAATGGCACGGCATATTAATAAGTACTGCGATCTATTGTGATATGTGAAGGTGGATTTGAAGTATTTTCTTTGAATGTCACAATTACTTGATATTGCTTCAATGTCTTTTCCCCTTCGTCTTTTAATAACGCGTCGTTTGATATTATTATGTGTTTCTTTTGTTCTTCTGTGCTCTTTAAGTTTTCATCTTTTGTTTCAATCATTCTTATTAAAAGTTGTGTCGGTAAGAAAATCCAATCCATTCATTTACGGCCAGTTGTAACACAAATCACTAAATTATACGTTTAGCGCTAAACGAATTTAAAACATCATCCTGTTACGGTCAATTGTTTGAAGATGACAGAGACCGAATAGTGATTAATATTTTACCAATTTTAATACTGAATAAATATTTATTTTTTATTTATTTATTTTAATATGTTTCGCGCATTTAGTGATTATCATCGCACACTAAAAACTGCTAAAATATTATATCCACAGGATTTCCTTTTAGCTATCGTATAATTTCAAAGTTGTCACAAGTACACGCTTCAGATGCTGCGCCATTCTGAAGATATCGATTATCTTGACACAGACAGTTGCTTATCGGGGATAAAATAAAATACAGGGTGCGTCAACTGTGGACTGAAAGAAATTGTTACCTAATGGTGCGTGCTGACAGTTGCTTATAAAAAGATCATACTGTATTTTGGACTGACAAGTTTTTTCGTAACAATCTACGAAGATTGTAGTAATGCGACTTAGCGAAAGTTTTGGAATTACTTTTTTTTTTATTAAGAGATGGACTTCTTAGGATGTGATGTTCATTTCACATTATTCAACGGTAGTAGATGTTCAGGTGATATTTAGTTAATTAACAGCCATATTTCTTATCCAACACAAAATATAGGTATACTTATGTATGTTAGTTAAAAGCGGATGACAGCGATGCGGACAAGTACTCCGACGCCTAAGTGGCCTTTTGTTTTTGTATTTATTTGTATAGTTAGTTATCATAATCATCATATCAGTCATTTAATTTAGTTCCTAGTGGAAATTGTTAGTTGTTTTATATAAGGTCCCATTAAAATAGATGGACAAAATTTTACAAATCATTCAGACCACCAATATAAGGACAATGGTAAAAAATAATAAGAAAAACGCATCCGATACTTACAAGAAAAATAAATCAGCTAACGAAAACACACTAAAAATGTTGGTTACCCAATGCCATTTATTATTTTAGGTCAAAATAAAATCACTTTAATCAGTGTTTTGTTTTGCTTGGATATCTTTGTTTAGAGATGTACTGACCGCTGTGTTAAAATGTGTCCATCTATTTTAATGGGACCTGGTATATTGTACTAGCTTCTGCCCGCGACTTTCGGCCCGCGATCCATCACGTCGCATCCCATCGCCCGCCTGCTCTACCACTTCGTTATCGCTAAACGTTGTGTTTCTTTTTGCTCGGCTCCTAAGGGCCGTAGCGTGATGTTACATATCCTATACCCTTCCTCAAGAATTGCGCTATCCATTGCAAAAAGATTTTTCTAATCCGACTGGTAGTTTCGGAGTTTACCCCCTACGTGCAAACTTACAAACAAACAAACATATATACAAACAAATTTTACCTCTTTATAATATTAAGTATAGATGATATATAGATAAAAGCATTTTATTATTTATTTATATTTATTTATTTATTTATTGGTATATCTACAATTGTTACACTGTTCAACTAATTATAAAGACACGCCAGCATACAAGCCAAGTGCACAATAATAAGCGATAGACACAGCGTGCAAAAACATTATTACAAAATAGAAAACAAAAGAAAAACAATTTATACGCACAGAAATGACACATAATTGTTGTACAATTTTTTTTTTTTTAACATGACTGTAATTTCCCATTGTTGGGGTAATTGAGTTACATAGTTATTAGTTACATATTTTGGCGGACTAGGCGCTTGAATTTTCGAAGTGAAGTCCAACAAATATCACAATTATTTAGAAGTCTGCAAAGTCTTAGGACCCAGTCCCTGAAGAGAGTTAGACCCTGAAATAGTTTTGCGGAATGGGGGACGTAACATGTTGATAGGGTGACGTAACATTTAGGTAGGTTATAATTAATCTTACTTAGCAATTGGGGGCAGTCTATTTCACTATGAAGAATTTTAAACAGAAAGATTAAATCACCATTATCTCTACGTTTGTCGAGTGAGTTCATGCCAAATTTTTGAAGTCGCTTTGCGTAGCTTGGAACTTTTTTAGCTATTCTCGCAGAGTATGCAAAGTTTAAATATCTCTTTTGAATGCGCTCTAACCTAAGACTATGTGATGCATAGGGGAGACGTCATACAACCGCGCAGTACTCCAATACGGTACGAAAGAGGCAATCAAATAAGTAAATATTAGTTTTAGGCTTGCGAAAACATTTGGCATTTCGCATGACAAACCACGAGTGTCCTTGAAGCTTTTTTTGAGAATCTTGTCGAAATGAGGAATAAATCTTAATCGCGGTCAAGAAGGACCCCCAAGTCTCTGGTTACACATACTTTACTTAAGCGCGTACCGTTCATACTATAATTGATGTCAATGAAATTTCACTTCCGAGTAAACCTTATATATATATATACAATATATATAATAAAAGCACTTAAATGTATATGAAATAAATGTTAGGAGCAGTTTTTATCTGTGTTTGAGTGCTTATAATTATTTCAAACCTAAATGAGCTATAACAAAAATTAAACGACTGTGACCGCTCAATCGCCAACGGTAATGTTCTCGAACGGTGACGTCAGACCTCGTGGCCTGCCATAAACAACTGGTGTGGCCCAATTTTCCACTTCACAAGTTAATCTTTATCCCGCCCCGGGCAATGATACTTGTTATACACCACGCTTTAGAAGGGCGCAGAAGATTCATATAAAAATTGGAAGTGTCGTAGTAAAAATATTAGCGAGTCAGTAAGGTGGCTGACTGCCTCGTATGCGTCGGACTATTTATGTGTATGTTATTTTTATGCATAATAAATAATTATTTATTTACATAACATAATTTTATTTATATCTTATTTCTCCTTTTTGGCCTTGTACAGTTGGTTATTATTCTCTTAGGTTTTAAATGCTCCTTTTTTGTTTTTTATTATTATGTCGTTTATTTATTTTCTTTCATATAAAATTACATTTTTAAATATTTCTTACATTAAAAGGATTTTATTTTATTTTTTTATTACTGTTTGTATTTCCTGTGCGAGTGCGTGTCACAAATAAAATATTTTTCTTTCTTTCTATTTTACTATAGGTACCATCGGAAAATGTATTGTTTGCTACCGTATTTCATAGTAGTAGTAACATTTCAGGTAATCTACTGAAATAAAAATGCCTAAACACAGAAAAAGAGTTCAAAACTTTATTTATTTCCTCAAAAATGAGCAGTTTAGACCAGTTTTTTATTGCACTTCTGCGTTTTCTTTTTCAATGTCCCCTATATCCAGGGGTTTCAAAAGCGAAAAATAAACGTCTTTTTCTTCAATCTTCTCAGTAATAGATTCAGTTGGTGGTAATGCCGGTTGTGTAATAAACTTAGTGTTGTGTAACCCTGAACGCTTCTCTGAACTCTGAGATGTTTTAGAAAATAAATGTTTTTTTCCTGATGTTTATTTTTTTCTCTCACTGTATCTTATGAATGAATTTCATTGAAGGAGATAGGTATTAAAGCAATCATTAAATTTATGTTCTCGTAACTTAAGCCTGTTAATTTTGCTTTATTAATTGTTTTAAGTTATTAGGCGGAGACTTAATGACGCAGACTTAATTTAAGGTGTTAAGTTGACGAGGTCTTGTTAATTGGGACACTTTGTAACTGTCACCTAGGTGATGGGTTAGATTATTCAATCACTGTATTTACTTATAACTATCATACTTGGTCTTTGAGACTTTAGAATAGGTACAATAACCTCATATTTTCAAGAAGTTTGTCAAAGTTAAACTGCTGAAACTTACTAGTCTAATCCTTATTATCGAAACTATAAGCCAATCTATGACAAGATACACCCATAATTGTTTCAGTGCAAGAAAGAGATGAAGCTATACAGGAAGTATCCCACCATCCCCTTTTCGCATCGGAACAATGATGGCTTTAACACTTCATCGCACACCATAGTGAACGAACGCTACGTAACTCTATGTAATTGTTAGCGGCCTATTGTCAGCCGTCGCAGGGTTATTTTGAGCCAAGCTATTACTGATATGGAAAAAGACTAGGAGTGATAATTATAGCTTGAAAAAGCTTTTGATTGCTATAGCGTGCTTACCTTACAATTATTTATAGACCACATCATCACCCGCGTTGAGATAAATAGTATCCTATGACCTAACCCAGGTCATTTTTCACCTGTGTTCAAAAATTCATCCAAATCCATTCAGCCGTTAAGGTGTGAAACGATAACAGACGGACAGACAGATTTACTTTCGAATTTCATTAGTATGATGATATAGATATGATCTAGATTATGATCTAGATCTTATAGGGTGCATTTAAACAGCATCCTCGTGGCAAGTGTTAATCCCTTGTTGACTGACTAATATCTTTTGCCACGATTTGCGTTATTTTCATTTAATTCGTGCCGTAAACAGAGTTAAGCATTAAAACCAGGGACAAATTAATACATAGTTTGCCAGACACACACATCATCATCATCATCTGGCTAGCCTTTTTCCAACTATGTTGGGGTCAGCTTACAGTCTAACCAGATGCAGTTGAATACCATTATTGCACATGTAGCAGTAAGAGTGGTAAGACTTTGGTAGACAATATCTGATATTATTACAACAAATGTTGTCCAAAATAAATTTTTGAAGAATACTGTTTGAATATCAGTAGACTTGAAAAATGTTATCATCTCAGCTTGCTACATAATATTATGTTTCCACGCCGATTGCGCACTCACGCACTTAAGTTGATCCCCTAAATTCAACAAGGTGAATTTTAGAGTGGTTTTGGGTCATCACTAACAGTGTTTTTTAGAGCACGCTGTGGTACATGGGCACGTATCTTTATATTTTACTAATATTACGTGTGATTAATGTGACCACACCCGCACACACACACACAGTGTGTGTGTGTGTGGGTATTCGGGTCGACAGATTCGATTCGGGAGTATTTTTTAAATAACAGAGCCGACCCACGTGCCGGTCAACAAATTCGGTTCGGCCCTCGCTGAATCATGTTCATAATAATAATATGTTATTATAATAATATCTACATATGTATATCGAAAATGCCGACCCGAACATGTATAGCGCTACAAAAAAATGAACCATTTCTTTATTTATTTTTTACCCTCATTGTTGCATTTTAATCTTGCAATAACAATATTGTTCACAAACGTATTTCGTCACAAAGTTTCATTTTGTCATCCAATAAAATAAAAATAAAACGTATTCGTATCAACAAGTATCAGATAAACGGAATCACTCAATAAATCTTAGTTACTATTATTCCTTTTGAGAAGTTTTCTCAGTACCACTTAGTCACAAGTTTGTCCTAGAAGTCGTAATAAACTGAACTCGCCATATTAATGGAGATATTTCTCGACGGCATGTGAAGCCAAGTCAGAGGCCTATGGGCGCTTTAAAACTCTGACACCAGGTTAGTCACTAACCACACGAAAAGAAGAAAAAGTATTTATCTCATTCAATATCTTCCCGATACAAGAACGACTTCAATTAATTGGAAGTAGATTATAATGAATATTGTTTCGTCTATTTCTTTTTAAACAAAGGTGTGTGTTTGCACTATATTGTTTGAAAGTTTCTTTTTATTTTCTTGCAAAGAAAATGCTTCACAGTTTTCCACAGTTCAATGCAACCGGTATCAAGTTGAATCCCAATGATTTATGAGACTCGTTCCATATGACCTTTTCTCATAATTTTCTAATTTAACCGAAAACAAACACACTGACAACTGTGACATTCCTTTAATAGATGTTTCAAAAGGAAGGAGAAACTTAATTATTTTGGTCAAACCTTCGTTTTTGATACTTACGTACTTAATGTTAATTAGAAATGTTAAGATAATTCGGGAGCTTTTCTTCTTTAAATATTAATTAATAATAAACCTACTCGTACATTATGATTTTAAATGAAAATTAATTAGCTAGGCGTTAATAATATCGATGCCGTGAACATAAAAAGTTAAATTTTGCTCTAAATAATTGCCTAACTAAAATTCCAAGGAAAAGCATTTGTGCTACTATCGAAAACATTACCCAAAGGTAATTACTGGAATTGGCATGTAGCGGCATCTACATCGCTACATGCGAACTACGCATCAAAGACCTGACGTCACACAACATCCTGACGTCACACAAATCCTGCATCGCGCAATTAGAGTTGACCGCGCGATAAACATATTTACAAGCTTCCCGACTTCAACCTCTGGGCAGTTGCCCGCCAGACATCACACCCGTCTGGTTGAAGGATCCTCCCTTTTCTATGGGGGATGAGTGAACTTTACACCCTGTTCCTCATACCCCTAAAGGCAGTTAAATAACGTACCATCAATAATAGAATTACCTACTTACATCAGAACTAATTTTGTTTAGGAACTGCTCAAAACGAATAATACTAACTAACTAATAATTAGGTAACTAAACTTTAAAAGTAATATAATAAAACTCTATAATAATCATAATTCATAATTGCCTGGTCACAAAACATTAAGGGATCTACGAATTTGAAGGCGAAGTACCTAAAACGCCACTCGTTAAAAGTTTTTCCACATAATCTCAAAGTGAGGTGATAACTTCAAAATAAATAATAATATTAAGTATCATGTCGACTACAAGCACTAACCAAAATGTTTATACAATTCTTGCGATACCGTTGACATCGCCAAAAAATATGGACGACAACAACGTCTACCCTACAATGATCATCACAGAACATTTAATAACGCTAAAACGGCGCGTTCCCAACCGAAGACCGTAATCATGGCAACCTTAAACTAACGACCTGAATCCAAACATGTGGAGTGTGTTTGAGAGCGCTTGCCGAGTCAAAGCCCGGCTTTGTAAAGGTGAAAAAACGGAGGAGATGCGGTGTGAAATGTTGAGACTTGAGAGTGTTGTAGGGTTAGGTGTGGGGAAGACGGTACAGGCTGAGAAAATATGCTGATGATTTAAAGAAAGAAATGCTTATATATGTAGTTTAGCATTCTTTCAGTCTTGGTTGGCAGAGGTGCATAAAATACATGATCTTTTGAATTTCTTCTGAATAATTCATGGAATAGTAAAAACTACTAGCCGGTCAGAAAGTACTCTTAGAATATTATTTTATCATTTAGATATGGTGGAGGTGAGCAGGTGGCGGTTGGTGGTTTGAAGAGGTTACTACAGAGACAACATCCCAACTAGCAAAAAGTCCTATAGTAAAAATTATAGGACTACCAAGACGGTTTAAACAACAAATTCTCACACTACCAGCAATATATATACTGCAAAGTTGTATATTCGTTAGGAAAAATAGGCACCTCTTCAAATCTAATATCGAGCTAAACGAAAACTATAACCGACGGAACAAGAATAGACTAATACTGCCCATCACAAACTTAAAATTTATCGGGAAAAGCCCATATTCAAGACTAGCTAATTTATTTAATAAACTATCGGAAAGTTTAAAATTCCTACCAAATGACTCAATTTTCTCGAAACGGTTGAAATCTCTGTTAATAAAGAAAGGCTACTATACCGTTGAGGAATTTAAAACTGACAAATTGTGAATTGATTGACCTTGTAACAATAAGCTTGACAAAATTATATGTGAAATAATAAATGACTTTACTATATTATGCTTACCTATACTGACTAAAATGCATGAAAGAATTAATAATAATGATTTATTCGAAATAAAATGTAATAATTAAATAACTAATGTTTATAAAATGTAATGTATTGTAATAATTAGAATCAATATTATATTATATTATGTAATTTAATCATTTGATATGAAACATTTGCAGTGCCCTTACAGGGTGCATGTCTTAATACTGTGTCATGAAATTTTAATGCATGCCTACTAACCAGTGTTTTAAATGTTAGCAAATAAATAAATAAATAATAAAACTCTTATACTAGCACTGATAAAGACTTCCATTCTTATATAGAATTTCCACAAGCTTTGATATACTCAAAATCACTTGTTCTTATAACTTAGGCTTATAGTCTACTTGTATTCCAACTTGATGAATATATAAAAATAAACGATGCTCAATTCGGGTTTCGGCCAGGTTTATATACAGAGAGTGCTATCCTGAGCCATAACCAGACTGTGCAGTACTATACAGCAAAGAAGCCGCCGGTATATGCGTGTTACCTAGATTTGTCAACCGCATTTGACCTTTTATCATATAATGTGCTATGGGGTGAACTGCAGCATGAGACGGATGTGCCCCGGGTAGTAATAGATAAAGGGAAACTCCTTTTCAGCCGAGTAGGGTTGAGTGTGGGGTGAGAGTGTGGACTGTCCTCGCCTACGTTGTTAAATCTGTAGGTACATGAATAATCAGATCGATGAGCTTAGCAGAACTGGAATCGGCTGTCATATTGATAGTGTTTGCATTAATGATATAAGTTATGCAGACGATATGGTTATGCTGAGCCCTTCGATCAGGGCATTAAGGAATCTGATTAACGTGTGTGAATCGTACGCTGAGACCCATGGGCTCAAATATAATGCACCGAAGAGCGAGTACAATTCTACCAGCTATGCTGTGTGGCAGACCTCTAAAAAGAGTTGTAAATTTTAAATATCTGGGTCATTGGGTCTCAGAAGTTTTGAAAGATAATGTTGATATATTGCGGGAGCGCAGGTCGCTGGCTGTTCGATGTGGGATATTGGCCCGTAGGTTGTACGGCTCAGTTCAACGCTTTTCAAAGCCTACTGCCAATCCTTTTACACGTACAGCCTGTAGTGGACTTTACGCAGAAGGCATATAGGCGCCTGCGCACACAATATAACAACACGTTCCGGGTGTTGATGGAGCTGCCGCGTTTTTGTAGCGCGTCCAGCATGTTTGCCGACGCTTAGGTTGATAGTTTTTCAGCCATCATGCGCAAGAGATGCGCATCTCTGCTAGACCGTGTTCGCGACAGCCCTAACACCATTCTTAGAGTGTTGGCTGATAGGTGGGACTCTCCGATCTTGGGGCGGTGGATACGACTGCACGCAGTCAAGTAGGCATTCCCCGGGATTACCGTGCCTCACGCAGCTTAAAATAAATTATACCTACTAACACTAGTTTATACATTTACATTGTTTCTAACAAATATGGAAGTGATTCTGAAATAAACCTTTTATTATTTATTAATATAGTACAATACAGGATTAAGTTATAAGTCTTGTAATACTCGAGATCACTTGATCTTATGACTAAGGTTTATAGTTCACTACAAGATTAGGTTATAAAACAGTTATAGGACATAAGTGCATGTAGCAAGACTAATAGTATTTGTAAAAATTCTGCTCCTATACTGCCCTGCTAAGCCGAAAGGCGTTATCTCAATCGGAGTAAGTTTTGAGAAAATTTAGTTTTTGTAAATTGTAATTTATGGAAACATAAGGATAAAATAAACTTCTTAGTGTTTTTTTTTTTAATGTTTTATGTTAGATAGCGTTATTTGGCTTATACCATTAGATGCGAAATTGTTAAAGCTATTAAATGGTATAAAAAAAACTAAAAGGCCGTATCTCAGAGATTCCGCCTCTCGTCTTAGCACGGCAGTATAGTAGCATTTAGTGGAAGTATACGATTTAATGACATGCTTATGGGAGACCTTTATAAGATCGTAAAAATATCGTCTTGATCGGAATTATCATAAGAGTAAAAGCACTAAATTAGAGCGCTACGAACAAGTAACTAACACACACACTATAACTTTATATTAACATGGAGGCAAATAGTAGTAATTTAAATATAAATAAGCGCTATTCATCTTAACACGCTCTCAGTCAAAATCATCTTTAAATATGGCGAATATTAGATAAATTAGATTGTGATAAATTTATTAAAACAATTGTGTAACGTTCCATTTTTAGAGGCGCTTTAAAAATAGTAATATAAACATTTCACACTTCCCAATGATTTCACACCCTATACTCACATTCTCACATACTATGCTACCATAAAAAGTAATAAGTAACACTTATGATAAAAAAAAAAAAAAAATCAACGATCAGTCACCAAGCCAACACCAAACAAAAACACATAATACATGTTTTGGAAAATATACTTATAACCAACAACAAAGTACATTATTAGCACATTATAAATAAGATTTGTTCGTCAAGGAGCTTGTATCAGACGCTTATAAAAGTTATCATACTTATAAAGGTTGTGCGTATTTATATTTTGTAAAAATATTCTGATTGAAAAGAGTGTCCGTGGAGTTTCTTGCCCGTTCTTCTCCATAGGAAACTACTACGCGTTGGAATGGGCAACTAGCTTCATATTTCTGACTGACCGACTCCTTGACAATTCAAAAGTACCTGTTATTGGTTTATTTGAAATAAATGCTTTGAGTTTGAGTTTGAGTTTATACTTCTCTAATGGTATTACAAGTATATCAAAGGAGTTAATAACATTCTGTAAGCTGATTATATGATTGTTATTAAAACAAAATGGTTCTATAAGTGTGCCCAAACCCAGTGTTGTAGCAAGCTATAAGTATCTTATAAGCGTTAAAAAAATAGTCTTGTAGACAGTTTTAAGCACATATTTTGCTAGTTGGTAGGTACCTAAACATTTAAATTGAAGATATAAATCCCCAATAATCCGAACACGATACAATCTAACCAGCTTTGTTCTACCAAATCAGTGAGTCAATAGACGAAATGAATTACTTTCTCCGCAGACGAGTCTAGCCAATCAATAATATAAACACGAGCCTTTCATCTTACCTCAGCCTCCCGACAGACAGACACTTACATGATTTGATAAGTGATACATTTTCATAACACTAGACTTAATACCACGCTTGTATTCTCTGACGGGGTAAACTAAGGAGGAGGAATACCCTCTTGTCGCCAGTTATGTCAAGCACCATTAATCGGGGGCCTAGAATTTGACTACAAGTTTGGTGCCTTTAGTACGGCACTTCAATTTATATTGCCATCGATACGTTAAGATGAATAAAAGAGTATGTAGTAGTATAAACACTTGTAATAGCAATCATATGGTTTCGTTTATAATAGGTTTTTATTTTTATTAATTTATTTCTCTTCTATAAATATTATTTTCTATTCTGTGAACGTGAGAACGCTGTAGCCTTAGTGAACTGTAGATTTGTTGACCATCTTCTATTTTGTTAAGTGCCTGGTACTTGTTGACAACACCTACACTGTCCTCCCATACCTATTAACACTTTTATTTGAAAATATTGTAAAAGCTTATTGTTTTTGAAAGAGTAACCGTGGAGTTTCTTGCCGGCTCTTCTCCATAGGAAACGACCAATTAGAACCGTGCACCTAGCTTTTGACGTTTCATAAGTGTCCATGTAGGTAAAGCTTTTTTTTCTGTCTAATACGGGAAAAAAAAATTAATAAAAAAATCTTTAAAAAAAAATTATTTAGCCTATTAGGCTAATAAGCAATTTAACTCTAACTAATATTTTACGAGATAGATTATGTTATAACTAAGAATAGTGTTAATTTGCACTTTTACACAATTTCGTAGCACTAGGTTTATGTTTGAATTTCAATTAGAGGGCAAGTACATTGTTATTAATTGAGCATAAATCTCCAGGCTGCCTCTGATACTGCCAAATAGAAAAACCCATAACACTTTGGCCGACCACTGGGGATCGAATTTTTTGAGGGCCTAGACTAAGTATCATTCTATCAGCGATAACGATAATGGAAAAGTAAAAAATGTATCGGATTGACATAAGCTACTGAAAAGCATATTTAAATTCTGTTGAAAGTCGTTGTTGATGTATGAAACACTTTGAAAGCGACTGCCACTAGTTTAGGCCCACCACGCTCAGCAGTGTTTACGACTACTAGACCAAAATTAGAATATACTTAACATTTATTTTATAAAAATGTTCTTTCTACTAGAGACCTGACTCTGTCGCATTCTGTATAGGCATCCCCGCTACTTCGTCGTGGATATTCACTTCTTCTTGAGCCACATTTCTTTACTTACGCCACTAAAACAAACTTCCACACTTATGTACGCACAGTTTTGTTGTACATAGCGTATGGAGCTATGTAATAAATTACATAGATTTACGTTGTTACATGATTTTGTTTGCTTATGCTAACTAATTGGATTGGGAAGGATTTCAGGTCGAAATGTACGTTTTTTGGGCCTTGTTGTCGTTTTTCCAGTACCATGTATAAACGGCGGACGTAATTTAGTCCGGATTATTTTACAGTGAAAATAGAGGGATATAAATATACATTTTTCTTCTTAGCGTATCGATGGCAAAAAGTTCATATAACATCTTTGGCCTAAAATTCAGCTACCTACGCGAACTGGACTCGCTGACGCAGTCATATGATCATCATGTGCACAGGTAACAGGAATTGATGCACTATTTCTCTTAATTTTTATTATGACTAGCTGCTTGTGAATTATAAAGATATTTTTGTCTTGCTGTACATAAATGTGTTAGAACGTTTACCAAATAATAACTCAAATACTAAATCTTATCTATCTCGCGATGGCAGTCAGACTTTTATCAATGTGTGTCTGACACTAAGAATTGTCAATATGTGTTCTAAAAGTTCTAAAAGTTTCTTAGATATTTTCTGTCCTGTCAGCCTGTCCAACAAAAAGTAATCTCTTAAACAATATTTTATTAGGAATTTCTTTAACAGTGCTTGACAGTTTTCTTTCATTTGTAGTACCAAGGTATTCAGTTTCGTCTACTACGTATTTCAATATTGACTATTGTCAGGTATGGAGATCCGTTAAAAGCTGCCTGAGGTAAATAAAATTAAGGATAACATCTTATTTTTATCGTTCTAAAACCTTGGTTTTATATTGCTCTAAATTGTATGAATTGTGTACTATTTCAATAATTAAATAAAAAATAAAAACAATTTATTTCCACCAAAATAATCATGAAATGTTTATTTATCTTTATAATAAAACCGTTCCGTATAAACTGGATACAGTAAAGTCAAACTTTAAATGAGTTTAATTGAGGATCGGCGCTCCTTTGTGGTAATTCTTTAGAGTTTAAAGCTACAATTAGTTAGCGAATGAATTTTAAAGTTGTGGTTAGACAAGAGTCACAATTAGTCAAAGTTTGGCAGCCATCTTGTATGTCTAGTGCTCGCCGCTAGTGTCTGGACCTGGCTTTCACTCCCAGGTCAGGCGAACATGGTTTGGCAGAACATTTTGTTGTGTCGTATCGTCACAAGCGAGATGTTGAACATTCGGTACTAGGTTCGAATCTATGTTTAGGCTGAGTAGAATTGCGTAAATAATTATTTCGATCTGTTCTCAATTAATGTGAATAGGGTCTCCTCCTATCGGGAGTTAACTGGTGAAAAACCTCTGTGTACCTCTTCAAGGAATCCAAGCTTTATCCCTGCCACTTAAAGTCCATTCTCTCGCCCTCGTCCCAATTTATTTGGGGTCGTTGCAACATTTTTTCTTCTTCCATACTTCTCTATAGTCCTCATCTCAGTAGTCACTCCCTTTCTTACCATATCATTTTTCATACAGTCCATCCATCGTTTCCATGCTATATTTATTGCATAATCCAACAGTTATAGACGACATCGCAAACAATGATAATCTTCCTGTCACCAGGCGAGCTATTGGCACGTGTCGCAGTCTCTATAGAGAGGACGCCCGGATCGCCGGTCGTGTACTCCGTAACTAATGCTAAGTTCAGAGTTGATCTGCCCACGACTGAAATATACTAGCGAACTAGGTAAGCCTAGATATGCGTCTAATGAACGAACATACCTTCTTGGAAATACAATATTATCTGGAGTTCTAGACAAGATATCCGAAGGTGACAGGTGTCACACAAGATTTTAACAAAAATGTATTAGATTTAAGTACTGACTTTGGGTAATGAAACTGAAACCACAACTTGTGCTGAATTGTTCTGTAAAATGGATGAAGCTTGTGAAACTCAGAATGATTTATACATAATATCCTAACTAATATTATAAATGAAAGTGAGTTTGTTTGTTACTCTTTCACGCGGGCAAAACCTAGTTTTTTTAAATAAATCAATAAATAAGTCATTTCTTTTGGACGTATATTAATAAGAGTCTTATGTAAGATAGCTAAAGCTTTGCCATTCTACATCCATCGATGTTGGTACTTTTGTATATACAATAGTGAAAGCATCATCATTACTTATACTAATGAGGTCAACGATCTTGGAAGGTAAATAAATCTATCTTTGCTGACTGTAGCCTAAGTCGGAGATACACCAGAATCAAGACATATGTTGATATCACAGTAATCCATTTTTGCCCTATATCATTGAAAAATATATTAACTCTGACTAAAATGACATCAAATCTGATAAAAAATTACTCTGAACGGCTTTAAGCCTTTATATAAAGCATGTAATTAGATATCCCCCTATTACATGGGACTGAAACATAACTGGCGAAATGTGGATGTACTAGGTACATGTACACCTCTGCCCAGCCCTTCGCGGAAACAAGGCGTGATGTTATGTTTGATTGTGTAATTAGATTTCGCATTTATACTAACCGTTTTTATTTGAGAATTAAAAAAACATCCAAGAAAATAAATAAAAAAGAAGACTCAGCAATAATTTTGATTATTAAAGTATAGTCTAACACGTTGTTAGAACCACACTTTACAACAATTTTATGTAATACTTAATATTACTTGCTAACCTTGTAAACAAAGTTTTGCTGTTGTTTAATTATGTGATTTAATAAACCTCCTTCGTAGACAAAAGCTAAATAAGAGATTGGTTATGTTGTAATAAGTACCTTATGTGTTCTAAAAATATACGTAGCTCTACTAGACTCTTCCAAACCATTTGCAGTTTTGAGTAGAAAAAGAAAATAACAAATAAGTCGGCACATAATAGATTTAATTTAATGACTTCGACTTTTAAATTATATCTTTACTACGAAAGATTGAATATAAATTTTCACTTACGTATCTAATATGATAGATCTCCAAATATTTGCTAATCTCAATATTCCGTTCCACATTTCCTGTCCACTATTAAGAATACAGAACCATCATCCAGTTTTTGTCCACAAAGAGCCCACAACAGTGCTTACGTCACGTCGTCACAAAGATTTATCACAGAAAAGATAAAGTACTTACATTACTTTCGGCAACACAGTGCGATGTACATTACGGACTCCACATAACAAACATATAACGTAGTGTAATATAAACACTCAATGGACATCAAGCCAGCATAAGTATGGACGACAAATCTTTTTTAGTGAGTAAGGAGAAACGTGGGTAAAATAAGAAATATTATGAAGTGTGTTTTGGTGATTTGATTTACAAGTGGTAAGCTAGTTCTGTTACAAGTCTGGGAATAGAACTTCTATTATAACAAATAACATAAAGAAAGTATCATAGGAACTTTTAGAACTCTGACACACTGCCAATAGTCTGACTGCCATTGGAATAAAGGATTCAGGCAATTTTTTTTAGGTAAACCTCATAATACATTTGTTTAAATGTAATGTAGTGCTTTCCAATCAAAACTAAATGTAAACGTCACGGAATAAATAAACTTTACAATTTTGCGAAGAATTTAAAGTTAACGGCTTTCGTTGTTTTGAAAACCCTTTAGAAAATATAGATAAGTACATAAATTCAGTCTTTTTTGCTTTCAGAATGTTGATCCCTTTAGAGGGCGAAGGAGGCTGCATCTCAGGCTACGTGAACATTTTACCTATTGGAAATTGATAAAAAATCTCTCTGGCAAACTGCAAGCGCAGCAATAATAAGTATATAGTTACCTACATTTAAAATATATTTGCATGGCAAAGAAAAAATTATAGGAATAGATAGTCAGTAAGATTGAGAGTTAAGAAAACGCCCCTAAAATACCTAAATATCAAAATGATAGAGCCTAAAGTTAATTGTAAGGAGGCAAAAACAACTCGGAATGCGCGGTTCGGGGCTGCTATTTAGGCTATGACTTAGGGACTGTAGCGGCATCTACATCGCTACATGTGAACTACGCATCAAGACCTGACGTCACACAACATCCTGACGTCACACAAATCCTGCATCGCGCAATTAGAGTTTACCGCGCGATAAACATATATACAAGCTTCCCGACTTCAACCTCTGGGCAGTTGCCCGCTAGGCACGACACCCGTCTGGTCGGAGGATCCTCCCTTTTCTATGGGGGATGAGTGAACTTTACACCCTGTTCCTTATGCCCCTAAAGGACTGTTAATCTCTCAGTTGTGTCCCACGTCCAGCGCGGGATTTGCAGTGTGGCCAGCTTTAAGAAAAAATATACAAAAAGCAGCTTAGTCTAGTTAAAAACATATATTAAAACATGGAGCCGATTAATTGGACAGTCTGTCTTTCTATTTTTCGAGTCCTAGACAGTTAGTCAAAATATATTTTCTATATTTAATTCGTTTCTTTACGTTACCAAGAACTCTTATTGATTTAATGACTGAATAAGAAACATACGTTCTCACTATTAAAAAGCTTGAATTGAATCTATTTGACTTATGTATGTGAAGTTTTTTACTACTTAGTTTCACAAAAAGTGTTAAGGATTTATTCTTTACCATAATCTAATGGTATGTATTCCAAGCAACAAGTACCGTTCAGAATTTGAACTAAGTACCTAAGTATCTTGAATTTAAATGCATTTAAATTCAACTTTAATGCAAGGTTAAGTACCCGGTGTCACCCACCACTGAACTTCTATGCACTTGAATTTTATTAAACACTTCAGCTTTTAAACCAGCGAGCAAAACCTTTTATCTATAAAACGTTTACGGGTTACGCATTCAATTCCACTTCCAAAGTATTTAAGGCACTCCAAACTTTTTAGATATTGTCAAACCTTTTTTATTTAACGGCTGTTCGAACTTGCAATAAAATTGATCAGGTTTTGTTTCGCGTGGTTTTCATTTTAGTTATCCTTTTAGTTCATGAGGAAGCCAAGGGTTTTTAACCTTAAACTGTAAAGGAAAGAAGTTTGAAAAGGGATCTTTTTTTTGCAGTTATCAGTCATTACGTGCCTAATGCCTTGA
The DNA here is from genome assembly GCA_947364205.1 of Agrochola lota. NCBI lineage: Eukaryota > Metazoa > Arthropoda > Insecta > Lepidoptera > Noctuidae > Agrochola > Agrochola lota. The sequence continues at coordinate 1,217,037 of OX376227.1, forward strand.
GTTTGATGACATTGGAAGCTATTGACAGGTAATTGAATCTTTAGGGCTAGTTTTGCACAATACTTTTGCCACAATTTCAGTACGACGTTCAAGATACGTAATTTGTTAAACGTCCTTCAAAATAATTCCAATGCACAATATTAAGATCTGTTACATTGTCATCTATAGTTAATATTCTAAAGAGGTAAAATTTACTTTATATGTAGGGGGTAATCTCCGGAACTTTCAGTCGGATTTGAAAAATCCGGACCAAAGTCGCGGGCAGCAGCTAGTCAACAAATATACTCGTAGAGACACGGAATCATACGTTAAAAGATCTAAAAATAAACTTTTGTACGTAGAAGTGAAATATCAACAATATCCAAGTTCAGTGTCAATTCAATATTGTTAGTACTAAAGTATTGTGTATCAAACACTTTTTCTTGAAACTATTAGACGGTCGAAACAAAGATGACGGGACGCCCACGCGTATGCACTTTCTTTTATTTTATTTCTGATATAAAATCTTTTCTTGTCTTCTCCGATGACACTTCTAAGATACCCTTTGTACCGATTTAAAAAAAAAACCTCTAGTACTTATAACTTACACCTACACAGTTTATTCTTTAGAATAAACTCCTAGATTTATTTCTGCTAACAAGTTGAAAATAATAAATAGAAAAAGTTTTTGGTTAACCCTTTGAATCGGACCCTTACCAAAATGAACCTTATATAGTTATCTGAAGGTTTATTTTGGTTAGTGTGGTATTCCCCCTCTCTTGGCTGCTCACACCCTAAAGTCTCATTAACAAGGTAACTGCCCAACTTTCCTAAGCGGAACCCTAGTCACTACAATCGGAGACAAAAGTGAAAAGGAAAACTTTTTAATATGTTACCTTTAGTTACGATAGTGAGAAAAACTGAGGTGTTTGACCTGTGCAGTTTATTTGATAATAACATTATTCTAAACTGTAAGTTTTTTGCTGATGCACCTGGGGGATTTGAACTGAAAAAACTGTATCTTAGAAGCAAGAAAAACAAAAGAGCACTACCTATCTCTCGAGATAGTATCCAGAAAAAAAACATAATAAATTGAAAAAGTGTTGATCAAGACCCAGGTATACGTATAGTACTTACCTATGTGTATATAATATGTACCTGGGCCATTATTTGCTCAGGATAAAGGAAACAAACTCCCAAAAAGCTCAATAAAAGCATTCTCGAGCTTTTCAACGCGTTGATGAAACACGTGTAATTGCTATTATCTCCATATGTTGTATTTAGTAAGTAACTGTAATAAAATGCTGACCTACGCAATAATTTACAGCTAATGACTACAATTCAGCTCTCTACTCAGAACTACGCAATAGACCTAATATATGGACGCGATAGTTGCGTAGAGCTCCTTGTTCCGTTATATTTATTTGTAGATTTAGTCTGTAGGTAATAAGAACTTCCCAGTGTTTTTTTTTGGTAAAGAAACTTGGAATATTTTCTAGGCTTCTTCCTAATAACAGGTACCTATTCCCCAGTAAGGGTCATCTTTACTGGGGAATACCTTTGTTATTAACCTTTCCAGTCCTGACAAATAATACACAATTATTTATTGTTACGAGTAGTATACTTCGGATTATACAGCATTTTAAATCACTGAACAACTTTCTCCGTGGGACCAACATCATAATCGCGAAAGAATAATGAGCTGTCCCATACATTTGGGTCGCAAGATTTGTTTGTGGTCGAGCTCATTATTTTTTTGATGGTCTGTACCACACCCTTAAATATGACCGCACATTTCTGATTCTTCAGCGTCACTAGTACGATATCCCAATATGAAATTTTCAACAAGAAAACAGCACGCAATAAAAAGGTGAATCTTCAAAGAATGTAATATTTGCAAAACGCGTATAAGATAAAGCCCCATTTAAATCGAATGCAATCTCCTAAAACCATATTGCGTGCTTCCCAAACTGCATTAACAATGAATACGAAAATTCGAGCTGACTTAATTTTATCGTTTCCACGCGATTTTTTTTTCGCGCCATAAATCCAGATTTTCTGTAGTCAGCATAAATTTAGAGCACGTTTTCGCGTGTAGCACAGTGCAGCGGGGTCGATGACCGGTGCCCGCTCGATACCAACGCAGTCTAGTGTTGCGTTCAAATGCACACACACATGCACACGTTTAAGGGGGATGCGCCAGGGTAGCCCGCGAAATTCAAGTGTTCTTACGTTTCTTGAATGTTCCAGGTCAGTGTCGGAGTGCGTGATGGTTAAAAAATATTTGCGACCGAAATGTATTTATGTATTTACAGAATAATAACCATAAGAAGGCCTAAAATGTCATAATTTCATGAAATAGTAATTCAATAGACTACTATGAACTCAGGGAGTTGTATTGATACATTTACATAATATAACATACGCCTGTAATCCCCGATGTGTGCATATGTGTAGGTATTAACCTTTTTTATTTTTCAGGATGGGAAATCACGAAATGACTGCTCCCGCTCTGGGCAGAGCGAAAGGTTGTGTCAGACTTTTACTGACTAAAACCCACCCGTGTTCCTTCCGTTGCCTGTGTGCCGGGGCCGCGATATCCCTTTCGGACAAACCCGCAACCCCAGCAGGGTAGGTATTACACCTGGTATACCCACATTTCGATAAATTGAATGATTATAGTTCTATAAATACATACTTGTCTGGCTTTGTTCAGACGACACGCGCCTGCTAAGCGCACGCCACGCGCATCAGCACCCGCGTCTAATTTGCGTAAAACTGTGCGGGGTCGGCGCGGGTTATCCGATAACCCGCGCCGACCCCGCACAGTTTTACGCAAATTAGACGCGGGCCACAATTTTACCCAAATTGTGTGTAATACACGTATAATTCTATAATTAAAGGTGTTTTTTTTAGAATTATAATCATTAAATTTACCATGCACAGTGCACACGCGTTATACAATAAATTTCTATATTTTTTTCAAATTGCGAGTTAGACGGGCGCGTGTCATCTGAACAGGACCTTACGGTATAGAATAATATTTAGATCAACATATAACCCGATACTGACCTGCAATTGCAAAAAAATGTAAGAAATATTGAATTTTACGTGCTTTTTCGCCTTAACGATGCGATGATTGTATGCACATATAGGCGTGGTTTTAACCCTTTCGATGCGACATGATCGATTGCCTGTCGGTATTTGATTGGCGGTAATATTTGTGTCGTAATGGATGATGTGAATGGGGTATAAATTGGGTTGCTGGTTGCTTTATGTTGCTTAAATTGCCGAATTATGAGCACAAAGTTACCCTCTGGATAATTTTATAAACGTGTTTTGACGATACATTAACTATGATGTGATTTGTATTCAATTCTTCCCTTTCATTACCCTCTTTAATCAAGATTTAAATATAAAGAAAAAACATCTGTATCACGAGATTACTAAAGCAACGAACACCGTTTTTTTTTTAAGTCTAACCACACAATCCTGAAGCGATTTTATTTTCATTCGAAATCACTTAGCATCTTTAGAAAACTGTCAGGACAAAGCTATAAAGCAACACACTTGGCGACACTTCGGGCTTCCCCTAAGACGGGGTAAGTACCCGAACCAGACAAGAACCTATTATACCTTTATTCACTCAGCGTGCCCATACTTGAGATATTATGCTCATCATTAGTTCACCTTTAGTTCACTCTTGAAAGGAGATTGAATTTCTGCTAACTTGAAAAGGGGATTTAGTTTGATAGTTTTTTATCTAAATCTTACACTTTGGGGATGCCTTTGCTGCTACAGTTGCAATTCAAATTTCAATGATTGATAATGAACTACATATATCTACTTATCTATTTTAAAATCCATAAGATATAATGAATAACAGGTAAAGTTTATTAGTATATCAAATAACTAACACTGTACAAATAAAAGTAAAAACAAAAGTACACCATTTTCTACAAATCTTGTCATACCCGTAAGAGCAGCAAAAAAAGGCATTTATGGTACATTACTGTCGCGGCCTGCAACAGGAGCATTGAGGGACGATCGTGAAAATACAGTGTCCATCAATGCCTGGTTGCGGCCGAGGCTTGTATAGTACTTTTCTCAAATAAGGAAATTCAAAGCAAGTAAATTAATTATACATTCCAGAATCAAATCAAACAACGATAATTTTTCATGCGCCAAGATGTTCATTTGTTTCTTTTTTACTCACAGCTCTATTTGCAAGCCATACCGAAATTAAAATATTTTTTTTGATAAGTTAGCTCCTTAGTTGCCATGTGTTGAAATAAAAACGGCAGGTATGAGTTTTTATAGTAATTTATTCGGCCGCTAAATACGACAGATATATATTTTCATACAAGCATTGCCGGCCGGGCACTCGCATGTGTTCGACCAGTACAGCGATTCCGACTTATCTCGAAGAAGGTTGTAAAAATAATGCTCGAATTTCCAAACATGTTTGAGAAAAATATTATAATGCACTAAATTCATATTTTTCATGTTGTGTCATTTTCGTAGTGGATACTTTAATACTAAAGTACCAACGTACTAAACCTTTGTGTAAGAGCTAGTTAAAGCTTCAGTATCTTTAACAAACATCTGTGAATGCGGCCTTTGGTAGGTATATTTCGGAGCATGTCTGTCCTCAGTCAGATTGAAAAGTTAATGCTTGTCAAATTTAGTGAATGGTTGTTTTGTCTGGCTCCCGGCATCTAGAGGTTTATTTGAGAAGGACGAATGGCACATGTTTGTCTTTAACTCAAGCGTGAAATGAGCACTACTGCAGTTTAATGTAGAGGGGGATAGATTTGTTAACGGGCAACTCAAGTCCAAATCTAAAAAAGAAGCATTAATGCTAAAAATTCTTTCTTCGAAAAAATTAATTGCTTACTATTTTATAAGTAACATCATTCGATGAACAATGTTAAACTCGAAATTTATTTACATAATTCTTCAGTCGTAGACACCACTACGACATTTCATGACCGTTTCATACAACAGCATATTCTTTCACAAACACAACAGTTTTTCTTTGAAATGAGTAGGTACAATTCTTTACGCATAAAGATGAAATATCTCAAAAGATTTAGTTGACGCATGCAAAAACTAAGTGAGACTCGCTTTTCTTTGGCATCATTTGCGAAGTAGATTTTTCTGCAGTTTTTCTTTGTTCATCAAGCTTTCTTGAGAATTAAGGTTTTTCAGGAGTTAATTAACTATGAGTCAATGACTTATCAAACTGTTCAGCTAAGATCAGCCTAATTTCTTTCTTTGTTTGTCATCAAATTAATTACAACACTGTTTTCAATCACTTTTCTCAGTTTTCCATTCAGTCTTTCAGTGTCCAAGTAACAACATCTAACTCTTCTCAAGAATTAACTGTCAATTTTTTTGCTACATTGTCGTCCACGAGAGAATCACATTCATACAGACTCGAGACTGTTTTGGTAAACGACAACTAATGTCAACATATAGCTAATATTATATCAATTTTAATGTAAATGTAATGGATCAATGGTTGTCTGAATAAATATATTATATTATTAATATATGTACCTATTTAATCTATATCGAACTTACAAAAGAAACCGTAACCAACAGACTCTTGCTAACGAACAAAACAAGTTTCATTAATCAAAACTACACAAGGAAATCATCCGTCAAAAATGTAGGCCGAAACGCTGTCATGCAGAAAAACTGTCCTAGTTATCGGTGACGAAATCCTTATTTAACAAAAACACTCGATCTAACGTTATCTGGGTCCCCCATATACTTTGCGAATCGTCTGTCCCGAATACATTGTAAATTCAATAACTGAACCGGGTGACCGCGAAACCTGAAACCCAGCGTTGAATAAAAAATGCGAATCACCCCTTATATTAGGGGTTAAAATGTGCTACTGACACTGGATGGCGGAGGCGATATGGATACTATAGATAGAACTAGGACCTAGATATAAAGTCTAAACACAAAACGTGAGTCAGCTCAGTTTGGAATACCTAGTAGGTAAATAATAGTAGGTTTTGTGTTCCTAAAAACTTTTTATGGACTTTGCTGAACGTAAGCCACTACGATGATGAACAAAATCGACACGTAAATGGTTTTGATTTTCTAGAAAATTGGAATTTTTCCATATTAGTAAAACCTATCGAAGAGCTGAAGTAGGTTCATAATTTTTGAAAAACGACACTTTTTTTAGAGCAATGTAATTCAATGAGTTATAATAATATGAAGTGGCGTTTGTAAGAGAGGACTGAAAATATTCTAGAACAGTCGAAATCCAAAAGTAATAAAGCATTTTATTGCCACATTAATAAAACCAAGTTCATACAAATTCATGTTTTAACCTCACAATAACATAAACTCATGTATAATTCCGAGTGGGGATATGGAAATTCTTGAATAATTCGATTATTTAGAGCACTACGTGGGTATTGGTAAAATTTGGCACTGTTTTGAATTTATACCGAAAATTATTATTAAAACGTTAGTTGAACTCAACAATGGAATTTGGTGGAAGTCTGTTTAAAATACTATGGGTAAATGTGCACCAGGCATACGCTTGGCAGAAAGCCCCGTCACCACTATTCTGACTAACGAACTAAGAGCTATTTATGGTATGAGCTATTTTCATATACATAGTTTTTCTGATCTCTGATCCATGCGTCATGGTCGTGAACAAACGCCGTCAGTTGGGACTGGTCTCTTAGCTGCCATGGCTCATTTATTTTATTTTATTGTTCTTTGTTTTATCTTTTTATTACGGACGCTTCTAACGTGCACGTGTTTCTACATTGTTCTCACATGTATAGTTTCAACATGAATAATGTAACCAATATTTCGTAACAATTTTTTTATTTAAAAGAGTGTGCGTTGAGTATCTTGCCCATTCTTCTCCATAAGTACCTACTGCGTCTTGGAATGGGCAACTAGCTTCATATTTCTGACTGACCGACTCCTTGACAATTCAAAAGTGCTTGTGCTTTGAGTTTGAGTTATTAGGGTTCCGTACCTCAAAAGGAAACAACGGAACCCGTATAAGGGTTCCGTTTTTTACCAGACAGACACACCCCGCTATCTCCCAAACTACTGAGCCATTTAGAAAAAAATACGTAAAATAGTTCTTTACTCATAGATTACAGGAAAACCTATAAGAAGTCTATGGTCTTAAAAAAACGTGCATTTTTCAATATTTTGCGTACAAACTAACATTTGCCGTTGGAATGTATGAACATGTTTTTCAACTACAATGTTAAGTAAGTTTTTGGGTAAATTCATCCCATATACCGTACCCTTCATTGTGTGTGGTCCAACACGCACTTGGCCGGTTTTTTTTATTTTCATTAACTGGTAGATAATGCTTATCAGGCCTTAAATAGTTGTCTAGCCATTTATTTTCTTTTGTTCATTATACTAACCTAACCTCAAAAGGAACGTGCTCGTAAATTAATTCAGTGAGGTGAATACACCGGTTGTAGGACAGTGGAACAATCAAGATACATTGTACGTAAGCTTTATTAATTACCAAGTAGGTGATAACCCGGATAATGGATAGACGATACACGAGGTTTTGATAGTTTCCAATAATAATATTATAAGATTAGAATCAGTCCTAGTTTTTGTTTTTTTTAACTATTTTTTTTTAACAATCTAAAATGCTAATTAAGCTAACATGTGAAAAAGGATAGGTATTTCCGTCAATAGTAACACGAGGGGGTCTCGCATTCACGGTCTCATATCTGCCTGCCCAACACTCTATTTACCATGAAAAAGATCATTGTACTTATTTTATTCACGTACCACGTACTTATTTTTCATAGCTTTTTTACTGCCTTTTACAATCAAAATAAAACAAAAGGTATTACAAATAATTACTTATTTTACGACAAGCAATTACGGCTACATAAATCAAAGTTCACTCAAGTTATCAAAGTGCAAGTTCAATAATATCTTTATATCAATTGCAAAAGTTCAGGTCTCACTCCCTAGGAGACTGTTGCATCGACTTGAGTTCAAGTTAGAAGTATGTTATAAATTAAGAGTGGTTGACGAAAAGCAAAAGATTTTTGATCAATAAAAAGGGGTTCTTTGAGTTACTTGAATATAATATGAAATGTACATATAAATCTTTAAGTTTTGTCTATGTTTTCAACTTTTTGGAAGAAGTATTTTAGTTGACCACTTTCAAACACCTGGGAAAATTTGGTATAGTTTTTTTAACCTGTTTAAGAACAGTAAAGTACCTACCTTTTATAGGTAGGTAAATCATACTACAAAGTTTTATTTATATTACTTATTGTAGGTAATGCTTGTTATTAATTTGTTTCTTTTATTCTCCACTCGTAGCGTAACATTTTGTGGGTGATCCAAGAAAAACAATTGTATACAGATTAATTAGGTAGTTTTTCATCAGGCACGTTTTAGCGATCAGTATTCCTTGATTTCTGGGGCATTATTACAATTTGCGGAATAACAACAACAACGAGGTCACACAGATAGACACGAAAAGCGACTTTATTTTATACTAAAACATAATTTATTAGGTAATTTTTTATTTATCTGAAAAGAAAGAGTACTTACGAGAAATATTTTTTGTCAAGATCTATCATGTCTGATTACGTGTGTATACACATGGCGACGATCTAGTTACCTACAGGCCAATCAATGATCATGGCAATGACCTTAAACTACAAAATATGTTACTGCTTTTTTTTTGTTACGATATTGCGGAATCTATTGTGTATCAACTTAACAAGTCAACAGATTCGCTTGAAGTTGCGATTTACTATGTATTTAGGTAGATACTAATTGTCTATTAGAACCATATTATCTTTGCTATCGTAAATTTCTGATTATAAAATTAAAAGTGGTATCTATGCACCCTACTGTCTAATATTTGACCTATCTAAGAATAAAATTCGTGACCGTCTGAATGGAGGAGCCATGTCTCATATTTGAACGAGGGTACCACCAATATTTAGTAGTAAATTTGCCGATTTTGTAGGCAGGGTCCTGGAATTTGTAGTAAAACCCTTAAAAAGTTATACGACATTAAAGGTGGCTCCTCAATCCAGACGTCTGAATTGAGGAGCCACCTTAGAACTCGAAAACTAGCAAGCGGATATTTTTGAAAATTTTATAGGATTTAGTAGTACTTATGCGTAGCCTGTACAAAAAAAATGGGTTTTGTAGGGCTGAATTTGAGATAGCTACAATGCTTAGATTTTTCATAAAAATCCATAAATTTCACCGCGCTGTTTCTCGGAAAGTCATCAACCAATTACAACAGATTTTTAGTATAATTTAGTAGCAAATGTGATTTAATTTGTGCTGTAAAAATTAAATGGAAAACCTATATAATTTCGCTGATACAACACATTTTATGTAGCTCCTCGTATATGTACGTAGCTACTAAACTAGTTGATCAAATCGGATAACAATAGCACCAATATTTAGTAGATATTTCTACCAAATATTGGCATAATCCAACATCCTACACATTCAGTATTTCCAAAGAAATTTATAAAATAAACATTCCTTAACAATTTTGTGTGGTACAAGAGCCCACGACCAAAACCATATCACATCGTTTTACGGCCAAAACCGTATAAAGAGAGAAACAGCGGAAACTACACTGCAAACCTGCACCGAGAATTGCAAATTAGGGAGCCACCCCGTGGGCCAGTGGGGGGTCATTCACCCCACGTAAGTGGGTCATGGGGTTGGTGCTGCGTACCTGGTATTACTTCCATTGATTAAGGCTTTACTGTTCAAGGGAGTTCTTATAAGGGTTCCGTACCTCAAAAGGAAAAAACGGAACCCTTATAAGATCACTCGTGTGTCTGTCTGTCTGTCTTTCTGTCACAGCCAATTTGCTGCGAATCGAATGGACCTTAAGCTGATTTGGTACACATGTATTTCTGCTACCTAAACACGGAGTGTAACGTAAATAAATGAAATTTGAATATGGGTTTCACTTTTCGGGGGCAAATACACAAATTAAAAAAGAAAGGTTTGCTAACTGTAACGTGTGACATATCAAATGAAAGGACTCATTGTGAAGATGTTTTAAATAATTTAATTAAAATAAATACTTTAAAGATATTTGAGAAAAATTATGAAAATTGACCATTAATCTCCAAAACTACTGAGCTTAAAATTCTGAAAAAAATACAGAGAATGGTTCTTTACTCATAAATTACAGGAAAACCTATAAGAAGTCTGTGGTCTTCAAATAACATGGTAAATCTCTCAATATTGTTCATACAAACTTACATTTTCAGTTGGAATATATGGGAGAACATGTTTTTCAATTACAATGTTAAGTTTGTTCTTGGGATAAACTGCACTGGGCTGGATTTTTTTTTTCGGAGTGTAGTTATGTACTTAGTGCATACCGAGATAAAGGAACTATGGGAAGAAAGATGCACATATTTGAGACATTTTACATGAAATCGGTAATACAAATTACAGTTAAGATTAACTTGAGAATTGGTAATACCCTTATATGTATTACCTAATTGAAAATTTTACATGCCTTTATGTAAAATGTATTGGGACTATTTATAGAAATTCCATCTTATCTGTAGGTACACTGTAAGCAAATAAAGATTTATATTATTTGTCTAAGTCTGTAGCACACTAAACTCACTACGCGAATAACGTTGATCACACACGGCACATAGCAGACTAAAAAAAAATCTGTCAATGTCAAAGACGATCACTTAATACGAAGGAAATTAAACTCTTAGGTTAAATTTTTTATTGCAGTCTCTGTGAAAGCTCCATAAGACTCGATTGGTACTGAACGTGTAAGCGATTTGTTCCTGTAGAAAGCATAATAATCTTTATGACAATACTGTAACGTTCAAACTAGATACGAGCCAAATAACAGGTCGCGCGTTTTCTGGACAATTCTCGCGCATTCTCGGTAATTCCGCAGTTACAAGCTCGTATCTAGTTGGTATGTTACACAATTGACATAAAGTTCATTTTTCTATGTACTTACACTATCTTTACAAAAACCCGCTTCCATTCCGTTCAGTGGCAATGTAAATTGAGCCCTAAGGAGTTCTCAAAGAAGACCGTTTTATTAATATCCTGTTTTATAAATATGAATAACTTTGTGACAACCTTGTTATAAAAAGAGCATTTCATTGACAGGATAAATAACATAGAAGCAAGAAAATCTAAAAAAAAAAAACAATAATATCAAGGAGATAATATACTCAGCAACTTACTGTAACATTATGTGAGTAACTAAACGAGGGACATAATCTAAGGCATGATATGTTATCAAATATTAACGAAAAAAAAAAAAACATGAAGCAATTGGATAATTTTACCTAACTGAAAAGTAGGGTTATGATTCGCGCACTATACGTAATTAATTTGTGTATGATTGATGGATAAACTATTATTGAGTTTTCATTAGATTTGTTGTAACCCACGGTGATATGGGCCAGTTGAAGTTAAAAAAAAACAGTAAGTCCCAGTTTAACCAGTAACCATAAAGGTACATAAACATTTCCACATAATTAACTTTAACGTTTACGTTAAAGTTACGTCTGCTTTCGACGATATTACTTTATGCGTTAGTCGAGCACTTAATATCTATATAATGTTATGTAGACGAAGCTCTTTGAAGTCGTTCCTGGTATGTTAACGACTTATTTATAGAGAGATTCAGCAGGCAACCTCAAAGGTTTGAAAGTAGAATATTCAGACGATGTAGGTATGTAGTTGATACTTTTGAGTCGATCTTCTCACCTATTATGTAGGTATTGAAGTGAGTTTGTCAGCCTGGCATGTCTTTTCATCAAAAGATAAACTAATATCTAAAAATCCATAATATTCTAGTCATATTGAAACGTTTAGAAGTAGGCGTTTGCAGGTTAAAACTACGTATATTACTTATCTAAGCAGCTTGTTAATGATGTCAATTGAATAAATTTTCTAGACCAAAAACACTATTGAAAGAAACATTCACGTTCGTAACATTATAGTCAAAACTTAATCTATATCTATACTAATTCAATACTAGTTCGAAAACCCTAAACTCTAAATCCTTTAAGTCATTTGGTTATTGAACTCACAAGGTCAAAATATATATAATAATTAAAATGGTGTAATACCCTTTATTTCATAATTACTAGAACACTTGAACTTTGGTAATATGGTATATAGTAGGTTGAAAAACCTCAACCGTTGTCGACGCTTGAGTACGCTTAAACGCTTCCTGAGTAGTCAAGCCTGCCACCAACTTATCGTAGCTGTGTACAGAGTGTAAAGCGAAAACTGTTACCAATGAACATGATTCTAGACCCACTAGCGTAGAAATTTTACATCAGTTATTTAAAAAAAGTCTACTGTTTCACAAATTTATTGAACTTTTTTGTATAAACAGTACATTTTTTTAATAAGCAACGAAAAATTACTACTTCGGGGGTCTGTAATCTTCGGAGTAATATAATATAATATCAGTAGGTAATCATATTGTGTTGAAGCCATCATGGTAACAGTTTGCGCGTCGATTTTTACACCGTATAGAGAAAGCAGAATTGATGACAACAAAATCATATAAAAATTAGTTAACACACCACTATAATGCAGGAATTTAATGGCATCGCAATTAGTCCCGAGTTTTTAATCGGAAATCGTTGTAGTTTTTAATTACTTCTTTCCAGAAAAACGAAATTTAAGCACTTTTTACGACTTTTCATTTTACTCTGAAATCGAACATACCATACTTCTTTAGTGATTAAAGTTAGTTCTTATAATATGTTCTTATATTATTCACTGGGATATAACTAGGGTAATGCAGAAGACTGTTAAAAAGTATTTACTACTAAAGTTATTTTGCCTAAAATAGCCTAAATACACTCGTTTCTGTGATCTCCCTAGTGACAAGAGTTAGGCAGTCAAATGAACGAAGCTAACTAACCGATGGAAACAAATAGAACCTAGTTATGACGCCCTCCGGCGGCGCTGACGCGAAACTTTTCTGGACCCAGTGGGGTTATTTGTTTTTAATGTGTTGCTAATAACTTTTTAATTAAGTACAGTCTTTTGAGTATTTAAGGGCCGATGATAGACCCAAATAAAGTTTTAAAGCCGGCTTACTAGTCAGCACGTCGCGTCATGGCACAGCAAAGCATTATGGTATACAGAAGCACCTCGCGGAACACCCAAATCCCATTGTGACGTTATCAACGAATTGTGATGCATAAGGTATGAAAATAAGATTCAAAATCATTCCCGCTTACGAAAATCCTTTGCCATGCCATGTCACGCCGTGTCGCATGTTGTGCGTCCCGGACTTAAGTTGCCATAAAGTGCCATGCTCTATTTCTTACTTTTTTTTTATTGAGTTCTCGTTATTTTAAAGACTCTAAACTTGAAGTGTTGTTTGAGTATTCGTTAAGATGAAATAAATCTCAAAACCCGTACTTTTTCACTCGTGTAAGAGTAACATTCAATTTGCTGTTCTCGCCTGGTTTCCAGTAATATAATTATAATTATATTTTTTTTATACAACTTTACTACTCCTATTATTCATCTTAGAGTAAATCAAAATCATAAAGTTAGTATTCTCAAAATTTCTCATTTAACCTGAAATTATATTCAAGTTTCTCCAAAAGTTAGGTGGGTTCACAAATCCTTACAAGGGGAATACCTTGTTACAACAGAATATTGATCATATTTTTTAGTCAAACGTCTTATTAAAAAAATATGACGTGTATTTTGAAATGCTTGTGTAACTTTGAGGTAATGGTTTTTACATATTATTATTCTTTAATACTTTTACGAAAATAATGTAAGCTGCGTTTGTTTCACAATTCGAAGAAATTTAAAACCAGAAAATAACCTAAACACCTTTTTGCAAATGTGTTTGTACGTACATTTGATGTACAATCAAATTAAGATAACAATACCCGTTCCAATTCCAAAATTAAATAATAATTTTCATTTCCCAAAAGATAAAAATAGCACCCGTTTATTCACAAAAAGATAAAATTAGAATCGTCCTGTTAACACACCAATTACTTGTGACAAATGCTGGGCCATTGTGTAATGTGTCACAACCTTCAAATTCTTCACTGGATTACTCCAACACATTTTAACGCAGAAAAGATACGGTTTCCTTTGTGAATCAAATTACTTTTTTAGTCTTTTGCCAATATAAAATTGGAAAGGACTGTCTGAAAGTCATGTAAATGATTGTTAAAGACAATAATTATATCAATTCTTTGTTCGAGCGATAAAACCTACATGTTTTAAGTAAAAGCACTATGATTGTAGTGTGGGCTTTCTAATCAGTAAAGTAGTTTTTAATTATTTAGAATTGGATATAACAATAATAGGGATGTCGACAAAAAATTATTTTGTTCTTCAAATACATTATTAAAAAATATTGGACGCAATTTTTTTCTTTTTTTACGTAATTAAAAGATTACGGCAATACACTGAGTTAAAATGTGGCATGACGTCACTCTCTGGTAGATTCTTTACCGAATTGTGACGTAACGAGCTCCCACTCCCCATCTTTAATGCGTTTTATCTAAATCATTTTTTATTAATATAACATGATAGATCTGACTGATGGACTAAATAGTTTTTTTTTGTTCTCCATTCATCATCCCTATTATATCTAGGGTCGGCAGACTAAAACACTTAAGTCCAAAAGTCACACTTTTCAGGAATAACTAAAAACTATATAAAAAAATACCGATAGACCATAAATTCAAATTTATTGGAATATTGTTATGTTTTTAATTAATACTAACATGCACGTAAATATAATTTGACATAAATGTGATAAAACACGATTTTAGTGACTTACGTTAGAAAGAACACTATGTACATAGTATGTAGTTGTGACTTAAGTGTATGAGAACAGTAGGTACTTACATTTAATTATAAGCTAATTTACCATAAATCATTTATGTACTAGCCTATATTTATAATATTCAACTATTGATTCATCTTCTTCACTATCTAAAATATCAGGGTCAGTATTACGTATATTATTGACAGTAGGCAAATCTAAATAAAAACTATGAAAAACGTCGGGTATTAGGGAGAGTAAAGAAATTAGATCATCTTTTTTTTCTTTTGATATCGGTAAGGGCAGTACCGATATAACAGGAATAGTGTCAGGTATGGCAGAAATTCGACGTTTCAGGTATAATTATTAAAATTGATTTTCCGTGTCTAATGTGTCTTTGTAGGAGATGACGCCAAATTCAGAATCATAGCGGAACCACTTTTTATCGAGCCATTTAAACTGTCGCCCTTCTACGTCTTTGTTTCTTAATACTAAAGGACCCTTTAACAACGAAGAAAAATCCAAAAAGTCGGAACTGCGCATTTCGACAACTTCAAATTTTTCACTGCTCGATCTGATAAGCTGTATCCAATCATGCGCGTGATAAATCTGCAACTCTGTTTTCTTTTTCTTTTTTTCAATAATGCTATGATCTGTGTCTACTTCCAAGTGGCTATGACCCGGAACCATGAACTTGTGGTCTATGACATCTATGTCTAATTTCTGCAAAGCCCAGGTCAACATTGAACTGACATGAGAATTTCGGTTCTGACCGCCACAAGTATCAGAATAAAATATCACATGTTTCGTATTCTCGGGTACGTATGTTTGCAGATGTTTGAATAGACATGATGCTATTTGATTAGCTCCTCTAGCAGCTATGGTTTCATACCATATGTAACATACAGCTTTCCCGGTTTTGTTGTCATGGACAGTCAGGTTGAACGTCCACAACTGGCGTTTGTAGAAAGCTACAGAAGAGCTGAGAGCTGGAGTGGGTAAACACTGTTGTAAATCAAATGTATAAACTTGCACAGCACTGTCATTTTTATTCATTTGGGTATCACTTTTTTTCATTTCGTATGCTCTATCTGCAGCAATCTTGTGATGTTCATGTTGAGCAATTATTTCAGTTTTGACTTGCTCTTCCTGACATAGTTGAATTTACATCTTGAATTTATCACAGGTATAACATGTGTCGGCACGGGGCTTTTTGAAAGATAATCCTAATTTGTGGAATTCTTGACTATACATTTTTACTGAAGCTGGATTGTCGCGGTTTTCACAAAATAAATCATACATTTTGTTAATCGTTAGATGAGAAGGCAAGTACTTTTTTGATGTAGTTTTTCTTGTGTAATGGCCAGTGATCGGAGTAGGTAGATTGATTTTTAGTACTTGTATCATAAATGCACACAGAAAGAATAACATGGATAAGCCATTTTTCCGGAAAGTAATTCCGGTATTTCCGGATTCGGAGTCGTCGGCGGGCGTACGCATTGTTCTGATAACCGGTTATTGTACCACCCATGATCCTTTGTTCTGATTGGTCGTTGGGTTTTGTCAAATCGTGACAAAAAAAAAAATAGGAAGAATAATAAAGAATAAAATTGCTCATTTTATTACAATTCCTACCTTTTTTTTGAGGATGGCAAATCATCAAATGACTCCTTCCACTCTGGCAGAATACAATTCCTACATAAGTTCCGGTTTTTTTTTAATAATCCACCAATTCCGGAGGAATGTCCATAGTAATATATACGTTTCGGATCAATGACCCCAGTTCAATCTACCTACTCCGATCACTGGTAATGGCTCTCATAGGATGGAAATGACAAAATATGTTCCTTAATTTCTTGCCTTTTTTCATCAGAAATCTTATGTTTTGGTATACTCTTCCCACGGTTATCATCTGTTTGAGTGCCACCTACAGACGACCGTTTTTTAATGGCAACTGTTTTTATAAAATTATCGCTTTCGCCTAACGTCTTTAAGAGGCATCCTCGACAAATGGGTTCACGCTTCCCATGAATTAATAAAAAATATTTGTATGTTTTCATGCGAGTCTTTTGTTGGTCAGGATCTAGTGTGCGTTGTCTTTGAGTGGCCTTGTCGTGTATTTCAATTAAGGATGCCATATAAGTTGATCTTTTGAGATATGTTCCCATTTGCCAATATTCTACAAAAATAGCTTGTCTATCATTCAATGATATATGCTCCTTGCATTTCATTCGACACGTGCCTAGCTCTTTCATAGTTCTGCTGGAAACAACTTTACCTTTTACCTTTTCAGAGCAGAACTAACTCGACTAGTGACCCAAATCTTAACACCTCATTTTTTCCTAAGCAATAAATAATAATTTGAGTACCTACCCCCAGAGTTAAACATCGGGATAACGTGTCTCACTTAACGTTCCTAATAACATAAGTCACTTTCTGTAGCCATGAAGTCCGAGAGCGTCAAGTGTTCCTTTTAACATAACTCAACTTATGTTTTTTATAACATCGCAAGATTCATGCTAATGAAGAGGTTGAAAAAGGACGCTACTTGAGATTCGAGCTCGAACAAGCGACTGACTTATGTGCTTTAGTCTGCCGATGTATGGATTTAAATTAATAATTTTGGTACAAAGAACAAATTATGCAATTTTTTGACTTATGTGCTTTAGTCCGCCGACCCGACATATTATATTAAAAGTTATCGGTCACGCGTAGCATGTGTGCTACGGCGTAGCAAAAGCGTAGCTTGGGCGTAGCTAGCAGTGTGTGGCGATTAAATGGACGTTGAAACGTTATATACTCGTATTGCAAGCCCTTTTATTTATATCTACAATAGTTTCAAACAGTCAAGCTCTTTATGATTAAATCATGAAGAAAAACTGTTTCATTACTTTGAAAGAAGTTCACAAAATTTCCGTCATCTTTTCCCGAAACACGAAAACTCAAGTCATTTAATTCATAAATCGCAATTAAGAAGTGTCAACGACCTCCATTATCTTCACGGCATCAAGCAGACAATCGCGTTACACTTACATTAATTAATAGGCACCTACCTAGGTACGTACCAACGTAAGATCACTGACGTCAGCAAGGTTTAATGACACACGTTTTATTTTAACGACTGTGTCGCTAAATGATGGAAATTGTCTGCCCAAAAATAAACCTCGCCTGTATTTACCAAAAGGGTAACTTTTGGTAAATACTCTTCGTTTTTGACCACGAGAACAACAATTGAGTGTGGACCCGGGTCTTGGGGTCAATCATTGATTAATTTATATTTTAAATAGAACGGTGGAAGCCAATTACACTATTAACAGTATTAATTACTAACAATAACAATAATAAAAGTAAAAAATATATAAATATAAAAACAAAGATATTATGTTGGAACTGGACGATACGCACATGATATGTAGCCATAATTCTTCTCAAAAAACTTCATACATTCTGACAAAATCGTCTTCATGCGTTCGGACAAAGTGTGATAAAGATTTTTTATCTTGAAATTCTAAGTAGCAGCCTAGATGTAAAAGTATGGGACTACCTTTTTACGACTATTTTACATATTTACACAATCCGTACCAAAGCGGGTCGTTGACATCCTAAACAAACTTCCTTCAACTCTTAACGAGTTTTATCGTGTCTGTAAACCCGTGAACTTGCACGAGATTACGACAATATTTTACAGATAAAAACGTAATTCTGCACTAATTCATGTTAATGAGACGGCTAGGACCGCATACGGGCCGGGCCGCGTTCTGTCGACCGGGGGGAAATTATGACTGCAAAAACTTTGCTTATTAGTCAAATGAGTAAGTCTAATCCATACTATTGTCATAAATGCGAAAGTAAATCTGTCTGTCTGTCTGTCTGTTACCTATTCACGGTTTAGCTGCTTAACGGATTTGAATAGGAATACGGATACATCATGACCTGGGCTAGGACATAGGATATTTTTTATCCCAGAAGTACGTTCCCGTGGGATAAATTCCGATCTCCATAGGCAAATCTAGTTAAAAAAAATATAAAAGATTGCTGACTGATGGTCCTTTCAAAAATCTGATGGAAAACAGTAATACAAGGTAAATCTACATAGAAACCGTGCACACCAGTTGGACGTTTCGGGAGAACTGGTAACTAAATCATTATCCACTACCCTTATTCCAATGTTCAAGGTTGCTCTAGTCGATATTTTTTCCAGACACATTTCGGGAGGGTATTACTCCACTTTTTGACAATGTACATCCAAAGTTGAACATGTTAACAATGTACATACAATTTTGTCTGTGCGGAAACAGAATAGTAATACAAAAAGCCATTAAAAAGTTATGAGCCAACAAACATTCGTTTTTCTTGCTAATTTTAACGCTACTTTGGGCGTAAAGAGGAGTAAAATCTCCAAATCAAAGTCGGCACCGACAACTCTCAATTATCGAAGAGTTCAATAAACTTTATTTGTAATTAATGTATGCAGGGATTTTTTTATAAAAATCGATTTTCTAAAGGACTTTTCGTAATTTTTTATGCGTTGGTTTTACTAAAATAGTTCGGAACGGTGTTTGTGTGCATGCGAACTAAACTTTGTGCTAATAGACTAGCATTTGTGCAGAGCATCTTTTCCTTGCATACACCAATGATTATCACATTGTAGGTACACGTAATTCCTAAGTATGTTATCATGAACACTTTACAAAGCGGAGAGGAGAGAGGCGGCATTGTATAATGATTATTATGTACGCCTACACAACATTGGTTCAACATTGTGCCCGCACGATCCCCCACGCTAGTCAACATATTTCGTTAGGTTTAGTGCTAACATTGAGGTTGTTCTTTACCAAAAGCTAAGTAAATGCAACATCTCCTTTCAACTTGGTGTATGTTTTGTTAAATTCTCCACTGGGATTTTGAGCTAGATTTGAATCTTTATTTCAACATTTTATTTTTGCAAGTGTATAGAGTGCCGCTAGCGGCAATCTATCCCTATTGGATAAAGTGCCGCAAGCCGCATTCTCCGGAACCACTGCACTTTATAACCCGTTGTTTTTTAACAGAAGCAATTTTTTTTTGGATAAAGTGGACCCTATTTGTTGTACATTTGAAAACCCATGCTTGCGCAAAAGAGAGAAAAAAATCGCCAAATTTTATTTCGCGATTTGTGGGATAGTAGGAGTAGTATGGTTGGGACAGATCACTTAGCGGGTCTAAATTTGTTTGCAAGGGGGCTCCGGGGCTCCTATTTCTGAAGGGTTAAAAAAAATAACCACGAAGGGGATGGCGGGGTTTAGTGAGTGAACAAAGATCGGGTCCGTTTTGGCACAAGAGAATGTAATGTTTTGGGAATGTGGTGTTTTACATTCTCTTGTGCCTAAACGGACACTGGCACTCGTCGGCCGATGCCGCGAGCTATTTTCATTTGTTACTTTATTTTTAGCCAAGGTGTTAAGACTACACTTAAGTTTAGCCGGCTAAAGATGAAAGAAATTAAAATTAGGTTCTCCTTAAAAATAAACTCATCTTTTGATATAATTATCAAAAACAAATACGATCAATCACAAAGGGCAGCGAACTAACCTCAACAATCAAACAAGTGACAGTGACAGTGACAATGACAACGCAATGCTTACGGCACTTTAGCCAGGCCGAAGCAGCGCCACTATTATGCCGCAAATAGCGGCACTTTATCCGACAGGGACGGAGTGCCGCTAGCGGCACTCTATACACTTCCTTTATTTTTTACATGATATTGAAACCGGAAGATTTTTTCTAGGCTAATACCAGACTATAAGTACATGAGTATACAAGCTTTTTTATTATAAATAAATTTTAGTTACTTCTGAACAAAATAAATATAAACAATATCTTATTCTTGCACAACGAAATTCAAGTTATAGGTGAAATAAAAATATTATTGAGTTATTCTGCAACAAAAAGTATTTACAAAATTAAGTTTTCTATTATTAAATATAATTGCCCTAAACTCAGAAACGTATTATCTAAAATTCTAAATTATTGAACAGCTGTATTGCAATACAATTTAACAATAATTACAAAACTAATAACATTATAAGTTAAGTCGACTTATAATTTCACAATTCTCAAGTTAGAGAGTTAGCTTTTACGAGTAATCGATCTGTTTAAAGTTAGATAAAAGTTATTTGAGCAAACATGTCAAGCCGTCAAGTTTTTAACAAGTATGCGTCATAACACTTTAGTTTTGTGCACGGGTGAGCTCAGAAGCTGTAATGCTGTGATGCTGTAATGATTGGTACCTTTACACTAAAAGAGTTTTCTTATTAGATTGTGTAGTGTATTTATTTACTCGTAGATATGCCTAGATGTATGAACGCAATCCAGGCAAAAGGAGTATGTAAGGATCGTAGCAGGTGGCGTTCTGTAGTTTCTGCCTACCTCGGGAAGGAGTGAGTTTATGTATGTATGTATATTTAAACACAGTCTCATTCACACAAGTAGTGGGGAGCTGCTGTCACTAATGACAGTCAACACGAATGGCGGGAAAATGCTGAAATGGTGAAGTGGCGCAGTGGTAGTAGTGTAGTGATATAAACAACTTAAATACGGAATCAACAAGATTCTACAAATTGCTATACCTATGCGGTTTTGCCTAATATAACCTAGTAGGTACTGAAAATAGAATAAAATAAATATTCCCAGTCAGGGATAAACGGACAAATTATAACTTTTTATAAATACGTATCCATATGAATGACTTATCCGATGAGTCTCTTCATAAAGAAGTACTTATAATAGTTTTCAAGAAGAATATAACATTTTATTCGGGTATATTCTATCTATCCATGTATAGATAAACTTTCTTAACATTGACAAATTGCGCACAAAAAAAGCGAATAATGCCAAAAAATACAACCAAAAACAAATCTTATGCGACATAAATACGGTACTATTACCATCTAAGAAGAGTTTCGTCGTAATTTAGTTATAATATTTTTTTCCTATTATTACTCAATTCTTTTGGTGGGAAGCCTTTACTTATTTTCGAAAGCCCACAGAAATCACATAAAATGGAATCTAAAAGAAATCAAAGACTGGCTTTTACTATGTTTTTATTCTCGGTACAAAAGAAACAATGACTTATTTTTATTATTAGTCAGTTGCTTTGAAATTTAGATTAAATTGTTATTTTATGATAGGTACAGCCCTTGGAGCCAGTTTTAGGCTCTGGTGTAGGTACATAAGCGTGGTAGTTTATGGTTTATTTATTTATATTTATCCGCTCAGTTACCCAAATTAGCAATTCTATAAAGTATAATGTATGTACATATAATAATAATGAGCTATTCTGTCTATTATATTACTTAAAACAAAACTCACGTAACATTAAATTTGTGTTAATTAGATAAGCTGCTAAATTGCCTGCAATATTTCAGTCGTATGGTTTAAAAACAAAATAATTATATTAAACCTTTGCATTAGCTGTACCCAAACCAATATGTTATTTCAAGCAATAGTCATGATCACAAATGGCGTTGAATACAACAGAAAACAATTATATTGTGACATTCATACTCGTTCAAAATGACTTAACAATTGTTATTATAATACAGAAATACTTCAATAGCCCATTGTTATACGTGCCTCGGTTAAAAATAGCACCTAATTGGAACTTTGGCTCCAATTAGGTCCAATTTGAAATTAATTTTGAATAAGAACTTTCAACAAAGAGCTGTATTGTAGTTGATATCGTTTGAGAATAACTCTCCATTCACATTCACACTTGGCGACAAACGTAGCAATTCTTTTTTCTAAGAATTTGATTCAAATTTCAAAGAGCGAGCTATTCAAATGGGATATTCTGATATTTAATGTGTGAATTGTGGTTTTTGCTTTTGAAATTGCTTCTTTTTTCCAGTAGACTTCTACCGAAAATATTAAATTTTGAATAATAAAATGAAATCTATAGTTACCTACTAATAATAAAGCTGAAGAGGTTGTTTTTTTTTGTTTGAATGCGCCAATCTCTAGAACTACCAGCCAGATTTGAAAAAAAAAAATGCATTTGATAATCCAATTATTGAGGAAGGCAGGGTATTTAACATCACGTTAGGAACCTTGGGAGCCGAGCAAAAAGAAAAAGTCAGAAAGAACGCTAAGCGAAAATGAAATAATAGCGTCAGCAGGCAATGCGATGCAATAGGGTGGGTCGGCGGTTTTTTTAATTTCACGCGCATTTTTTTATTTAATTATAAAGCTTCTTCAGTCTATCTTTTTCACTGACTTCTTTACCAGTATTAATAGCCCAGTATTCCAATTTTCTGTTGAAAATAACAAATCATTTTCTCCGTTTAAGATTGTACAAATAAGAAAATATTGTATTATCACTTTCTACCTTTATCCATCTAAAGGTTTTAAAACTATTATTAATCATTGTTAAAATAGTCGATATCAAAAACAATTCCTTTTTTTATTTTTTATTATTTACAATTTAGTACGTTACTTTATTTAGCAAATAACTATTATATTTATTATGTACAAGAATGTAAAGAAAAAAAAAATATTTAAAAATAAAGGGAAGAGCTTATTGGGCATCAAAAATTCGTCCGCATCGCTGTCAGCGGGAAAAGTGCCCAAAAGGCTGGCAGCATTGCCACGTTGGATGGCAATGCTGATTCTTTGGCATAATAAAAAAAAAAAATTGCCGGCCTTCTGGTCACTCGGACCCTAGTGTTTCAACCCCAAACGGCTCAAAAATATAGCTACCAATAAGGTTGTTATATTTGCGCCGTTTGAGATTTTCTGCACCTGCAGCAGCCCGCCGTGCTAGGAAGATGGGATGGCGCAAGGGTGTCGACACAAGTTGCATCCCATACCAAAGGCCTACCCAACTTCCAAGGCATAATGGTCATTCCGTCTGGCTTCTTCCCATCGTCGCGTGCCAAGCCATTGGGTTCTAAAACAGCTGGCACCCCGGCGGTGACAAGAGCCCGACGGATGATGTTATTAATGCTTGCGTGCCGTGCCAATCGACCAGCGCTCTTGCTGCAGGAAAGGCTATGGTGTGCGAGGCGGTCGACTGCTTCACCGCATTGACAGCGATTTGGAGCCCCGCAAGGAGCGCCCAGACGCAGACTTGTAGCGAGCCGAAAAGTGGTGTCACCCAGCGTAGTGCTTATGTTGGGTGTATTAATTATTAAACAAATATCAATTATTTCAGTTGGTTTATTTTATAAAAAAAAAATCTTAATGTTTTGGTCTCATCGAAACTCTGGCTTCATTAATAACTTACAACTGTTTATAATAATATGATTTTCTTTTAAAACTAAGTAGGTATCGTTTTATATTCCAAGAGATAACATATAATTAATCTATTTCTAAAGAAAAACAATATAATAAAAACCTGAATAACTTTATTTTTTCACAAAATCCCGTTTTTCTTGTGTACCTATGCAACTTTTTCAAAATTAAATGCTTTTTTACGTAATTATTCATTAAAAATAAATCAACCTAGCATAGATTATTTACTAGCGCGGAGCAACTATGAATAGAGAACTAACAAAAATAAGTCTATAATTCTAAAAGTCTAAAAATAAGTCCTGTATGTAAAAAACAACAAACATAGACTGTCCAATATTTAATTTAACACCTACGCTATTGACCATCAAAAGAAAATTAAATTCCTAAGACCATTAAATTATTAAACTGTTAACATTGAATTTTGTTCAAATTAATTTAACCAAGAGGTCATTAACCTTACTTATGGAAAAGCAAACTGATAATGATAGCCCATCTAAACTTGTAATTGTTTACACGTTGGATAAATATTTCCTAAATAACTTTAAGCCCGTGGCCTAATCAAAATGATCGTTTGTGCGAATAGGCGATCTTCGCGTTCATATGTCACTTTTTGTTTGGAAAACCGGAAAAGTGCCCTCTGTTGGCGCGACCACGCATTCGGGTTTGCCGAAGAAAATGAATGCGATGGTCGTGTTTTCGCATGACGATCGCTGCGGTTAGTACGAGGCCTGACAGTATTATAACTTTTTCTAATACTTAATGTCAAAGAAATAATGAAAACGAATGTGTTCTGAATTAGTGTTTGCGTGATTGATTTAATATATTGGCTGAATATATTATAATATAATGATGGCAATAATTTTATAAGTAAAAAAATATTAATATATCCACGCAAATTAACAAAAATAGGGCAAGGATGTTCGTCATTAAGAACCATGTAAATAGAGCTACTTTATTAGTACCAGTTAATAACAACTTTACGTTCTGACAAAAACAAATACAATATTGTTTCTTTACTTCCTAGATAACCCATTAACTTGCAAAAGTGATTGAACTTATAACGTTCAAAATTCCCCTCTTGCTTATTTCCGTTTGATTGATTATTCTTCATTGTTTCACTACATCATCAATTAACGACTTTGCAATTTTATAAAACAATAGTTCCAGCGTCTGGGTCATTGACCCCAGTAATCGAAATCCCAAGGGATTGGAAAAATACATAGTATCGATATAGAAAGTTTTACTTCGGGCACTATGTCAAAGAAAATAATGTCGATGTGTGAAGCTTGCAGATGTTATTTATGTTTAACGTGTTAAAACAAGTGACTGGGTTTTTTGGAACTTATCCAAACGACTTCGAGGAAGTTGAATTTAATATCCACTGTACCAACATGAACGTGATACATGTTGGTGAATGAAGTGGACTGTATATTTTTCAATAAAAGATTTCTTCTATTCTTCTTATTTATTTCGAAGTTGTTTTCTTCTCGAGAGCTGGGAACCGACTGTGTCCCTATGGCCCAATGGCCCGTCTTTTATACAAAATTGCTTAAGCCTACGTTACCTTAACGAGGCCTCTGATTTTTGAGACCATTCTAATTACAATTTTCGCTATGGTCCAGCTCTTTGGAGCTCTGTTTTTAATAGTTCCCTAAGTCGGATTACCCTCAAACTTATACAAAACATAGCTCTTATATTCCTCTGTCATAACACATAACAATATACAATGTATCTTTATATACTAAAAAGTTTCTAGAACATTAACGCTTAAAATATCTCTTTTGAACATTTTCACTATACAAAATTGTTATTATCTTTAAAACCCGTGGACCGATTTACAGAATTGGAACGCAGCAAGTAGTTTTGAGCCTAGACCTCTTATTTGACACTAAGATCCTGAGGATATCTTTACATATAAAAAACCTCATTTCAAATCTACGTAAATATACTAACATTTTTCTTTATACATTAAAATCACGAGAAATGCTACGTTGTTGGTCTTATAAGATTCACATAAGATTCCTTATACTAATTTTACTAAGTAGAAACTAATTAGAACACAATTAAAACCTCTTAAATCTAATTAGAAACTAAAAAACTCACTTCACAAGGGTGAAAGGTCCACCGATCTCCCGCCGCTACTTGTGCTACGGTGCACAGATAGGGTCTCGGTTTTCATACTTTGACTAACCACTTTTACGTATTGAAGATCGTTCATCATCACACCGGCACACAATTTTGTTTTGCTCACGAATAGGTTGCACATGCTCGGCGTCCGTTACATTTCTCCCCCCGGCGCAGCTCGCGTAGCCTCTTCAATCTTCATCACGACGACGAGCTTGCTCACGGGGCGCCGGAAGGTCCCGGTTCTGGTTCGCACCTCGACGACCCTGATGCCGCCGTCTGGTCCGCAGTGTGTGCGCTCGACGACTCCCATCGGCCAGGTGTTCCTGGGCAGCGTGTTGTCGACCACGAGGACCACGTCGCCAGCTTGCATCGGTCGCACGTCGTTCTGTGGCTCGCCGCGAGGTACCAGAGTGGGAAGGTACTCGCGTAGCCAGCGTCGCCAGAAGTGGTCAGCGAGCGCTTGACTAGCTCGCCAGGTTCTTCTGTCGGCCTCGTCACAGGGCCCCGTCGTTGGCAGCCCATCTGATGACCCCAACAGGAAGTGGTTGGGGGTCAGGGCTTCAGGATCGCTGGGGTTCACGCTGACGTGGGTCAGCGGTCTTGCGTTGATGGAGAACTCGGCTTCTGTTAATAGAGTTCTCAGTACTTCTTCTGCAGGAGCCTTCTCTCGGAGAGTGACGCTGAGAGCTGTCTTCACGGAGCGAACCATTCGCTCCCACGCGCCGCCTTGGTTGGGCGCGCCCGGAGGTATGAAGCGCCACTCCATTCGATGCAGCAGCCCCTCGTCTTGCAGGGCAGGCATCCACTCGGTGTAGGCGTTGCGAAGCTCTTGATCCGCCCCACGGAAGTTAGTCGCGTTGTCGGAGTACATTAGTCTTGGCCAGCCTCTGCGCGCAGCCATACGCCTCAGCGCCATGATTGCTGAGTCGGTGGAGAGCGATGCGACGAGCTCGATGTGCACGGCGCGGGAAGTGAGGCACGTGAAAAGTGCGCCCCACCTCTTCTCTCGGCGGCGCCCCACCTTGACCATCATTGGCCCGAAGTAGTCCACCCCGCAATTGGTAAACGGGCGGTGGAACGGGTCGAGGCGGGCGTGTGGCAGGTCCCCTGTAGCTGGTGGCTGCGGCGTCGCTCGGCGTCTTTGACAAAAGGCGCAGTTCTTCTCTACGGCGCGTACCGTGGGTCGTAAGTGTATAACCCAGTACCGCTGCCGTAGGTCGTTCGTCACGCGTTCTCTGTTGGCGTGACCCGCAGCGCAGTGCTCCCGTAGAACGAGGAGCTTCGTCAATTGGTGGCGACCGTCCAGTATGATCGGTCGCTTCGCTTCGGCTGGCGCGGAGGAGGCCTCAATCCGGCCCCGCACCTTCAGGACACCATCTTCCAGTATTGGATCCAGTCGATACAATCGACTCGTCTTCATTAGTGGACGAGCAGACCGGATTTTCTTTAAGTCTTCCCCGAAGCTGTCTTCTTGAGCTTGTTTTATTAGCTCGGCCTCGGCGCGCTGGATGTGGCGATGTTCCATCGCGGTTGCCCTCTTCCTGCAGATGTCGGTGAAGGCGATTGCTCGCGCTGTGGCCCTCACCAAAATCTCATACTTGGAGAAGCGGGCTGAGTTTGGCAGCCAGCTGTCTTGTTCCGTCTTCTCGGTAATGTGGAGAACCTCTTCATCCTCTCGCTCGTTCGTCTTCGCTGTAGGCCACTGCTCTTCCGGCAGGAATAGGAAGTCTGGCCCCTGGAACCAACGATCTGCTTCGTTAATGGGTGTGTCGACGAGCCGGGTGGCGTCGTCGGCAACGTTGCTGGCTGTAGGTAGCCAACGCCATTCTTCTTTCTTGGTCAGCTCGGCGATCTCCCCTAGTCGGTGCGCGACGAACGGTGTGTAGCGCCGCATGTCGTGGTGGATCCAGTGCACCACGGTCGTGGAGTCGGTCCAGTAGGTCGTCTGGCCGATGTCGATGCGATGCTCCTTCCTGATTGTGTCGGCCAATCTTGCTCCGATGACCGCTGCTTGCAGCTCCAGACGGGGTATCGTCTGGATCCGACGAGGTGCTACCTTGGCCTTGGCGGCCACCAGCGTGACGCTCACGCTTCCATCGCTGTTCTTCACCCTCCAGTAGGCCACGGTCGCGTAGGCTTGCTCGCTGGCGTCGCACAGGATGTGTAGGTCGATGCGCTCGTACTTCTTCGTCAGGTAGCATCTCGGCAATCGGAGCTGGGTGAGCTCGTTCAGGCGGGCGAGCCAAGATGCGAACAGCTCGTTTTCTTCGTTCGGCACCTGCT
The DNA here is from genome assembly GCA_947364205.1 of Agrochola lota. Lineage (NCBI taxonomy): Eukaryota > Metazoa > Arthropoda > Insecta > Lepidoptera > Noctuidae > Agrochola > Agrochola lota. The sequence goes on from OX376227.1 coordinate 1,245,529, forward strand.
CGTCCCACGTTATTTGCAGTCTCCATAAGCTCTGCAGTATAATCTTCGATCGTATGGTGTAGTGGCTCAGCAATCCCAGCGGGTCGTAGATGGACATCACCGCGCTGAGGGCTTCACGCTTGGTTGGTGCGCGGGTTCTTGCACGTACTTCGGCTGGAACTCGATTCATTGACGTGTTGAATCCCAGCTCATCTCGTTCCGCGTTCCAGTACAGCCCCAGGATCTTGCTCTCGGGCTGTTCTCCCCCCAGTTGTGTGGGAGAGGTGGCTTGTAGTTCCGGAGGCACGTCGCGTAACACCGTCTTGTCGCTGGAGCTCCATCCTCGTAGCGTGAATCCAGCATGTGCGTGTACCGCTCTCGTCTCCTCGACCGCCTTCCAAGCTTCCTCGGCATTTTCGTAGCTGGCCACCAGGTCATCCATGTAATGGCTCCTCTTGATTGCTTCCAGCGCGCGTGGACACCCCTGCCCGTACACATCCGCGTTGTAATCCCGAACATGGTGGGCCATGTAGGGGGAACTTGCGGCGCCGAAGATCATGCTGGTCATCTTGTATTTCTTCGGAGGCTCTTCTCGTTCGTTGCCTCTCCACAGGAACTGCTGCGCTGGTTGATCTTCCGGCCTTATCTTGATCCTCAGGAACATCTCCTGCACGTCCGCTGTGATCGCTACCGTCTTCTCTCGGAATCGGAAGAGGATTCCTGGCAGCGACAGTAGTAGGTCGGGTCCGACCAGCAGTTCGTCGTTCAGACACACGCCGTTGCTCTTTGCTGCCGCGTCGAACACCAGCCTGTGCTTGCCGGGTTTATTTGGGTTCTGCACGGCAAAGTGTGGCAGATACCAGCAGATGGCGCTCTTCTCTTCGGATCCGTCGCACAGCGTCGCGTACCCCTTGTCCAGCAGGTTGGTGATCTGCTTGGAGTACTCGACCGCGAACTCTGCATCTGCGTCCATCTTCTGCTCAATCTTCTTCAGCCGACGAAATGCTTGCCCGTAGCTCGGCGGCATGGTGACGTTGTCCCGTCGCCATGGCAGTCCCACTTCGTACCCGGTGTCAGTCTTCTTTGTGGTCGTTCCGACTATCTCGATGGCCCGTAGATCCGCCTCCTTGATTCTCGGCTTCCCCTGTATGCCGAGTGAGTCGATCTTGAAGTGGCCTTCGACTAAGTCATGAAGTTCCTGGCTGCATGTTCCCGTCGCTCGGTCGGACTCGTAGACATGCAGCACGTTACCTTCTTGATAGATGGCGTTGCGTGGCGCTGTTCCGTGCACCACCCATCCTAGCTGTGTTTTTGATGCAGCTGGTTGATCAGGGCCGCCGACTCGGAGCTCGCGGGACACGATGCACTCCCAGTGGTCTGTTCCCACTAGAAGCCCGGGGCGCGCCTTCTCGTAGCACACCTCTTCTGATGTCAGGTCCCGTAGGTGCTCGCAGTCCAACAGCGTGTCCGGAATAGACTGCTGGTGCAGCCGAAGATTCTTCACTGTCCTCGCTCTGACCTTGTAGCTGTTGTCATTCTTCAGGCCTCTGATCCGTATGTTCACCAGCTGACTCTCCATCTCTTGCTGCGACATGTTGACCCCGTTCAGATGAAGTGGTTGTGACGGTCCCTCTGCTCCGATGCTCTCTGCCAGGTCCTTGTCGACGAGGGTAATGGTAGCTCCTTCATCCAGGAGGGCGTATGTCCTTGCCTCCCCCCGTGGTCCGGATACGACGATAGGGCACATCTTCAGCAGGACTGCTCTTGATCCGGCAGCTAGGCGTGGTGCCACTGACATGACCGCTTCTTCCTTTGGTGGTTCTGCTGGCCTTGGGTCTTCTCTCTTCGCTTGATGGAGGGTCGCATGATGTGGTCGGTTGCACTGGTCCACACCGCATGATTTGGCTTTGCAGCTCATGCGCCTGTGTTGCTTCTGGGCGCACTTGAAGCATATCCCCTTTTCTTTTAAGAACCTCCAGCGTTCTTCTATCGCCAGTGCCTTGTACTTGGGGCACTGCGTCAGGATGTGAGCTTGTTCACATTTAGGACACTTATCCTTTTGTTCTTCCGCTCCTGCAGTAGTGTTGAACACGCTGGCTTTCCTTTTCAACATTATAGTTGGCCGAGTTTCCTTTTTCTGGCTTGCAGCGCATGTAGCTGGAGCGTATGTGTACCGCAACGCTCTGTCCGCTTCGCGTATCAGGAAACGAGACATGACGACAATCTCCGGGTCCGCTGTTCCTTCATGATCGTAGGCGTAGTCGCACCATCGGGATCGGAGATGCGGGCTCAGCTTTTCCAACACTTCTCTTGTCATCAGGGGGTTGAATAGGTATCCTCTTCGGTCGATCGTCTTCAGCACGCAGATGATGTTCTGCAGCTTGATCGCGAAGCTGTTCAGCTCGGCAGCTGATGTACCCGGTTTCGGCAGCTTTTTGAGGTCTTCCAGCGCCTTGTCGATGATCACTTCCGGTCTCCCGAAGCACTGCTCGAGGGTCTTCATTACGATGTCTGGATCGGTGGCCGTATGCAGGAGGGCGGCCACGGCGTCTCTTGCTTCGCCCTTGAGACAGCTCCTCAGTCGCTGGATGTTCTCTGCTGCTGATATCTGGTACATGCTGGTCGTATCTCGTACTGCTGCCTTGAACGGCAACCACTCGTTGGCTGCTCCGGAGAAGGTCGGCAGGTCCATGTGTCGAGGCCTGGGCCTCGCCATCTTCTCTAATGTGGCTGCCAGGTGCTCGATGCTGCTTCTGTTCCTTGTCGGAGTCGGTGATCTTGCACGTTGAACCTCGAATCGCAGCTGCTTCTGTTCTTCGCGGGTTCCTTCTTCACCCCGTGCCTCCTCCCCCCGTGTGCTGAGGGGGTTTGTTCTCAGCCACTCGTCCACCTTCTGATGTGGCTCTTCACGGGGAGGGCTGGGTCCTTCTTCGTGCACGCTCTCATCGTCGTTGATAGCTGATACCTCCACGGCTAATCGCTTCTTGACTAGGTCCGCTTCCAGCTCCAACTCCCTTCTTCTTATGGTAGCCAGTTTCTCTGCTGCTTCCAGTTCCGCTATCCGTAGCCGCGTGGTTACACTTGTCGTCGATCGTTGTGACCTAACCGATCTGCTTGGTGATCCCAGTCTTCGTTGAACCGCGGCTGTTGTTGCTTGAATCCCGGAAGGTCCTGCTGTGCTGGTGTCTGCTGGCTTGGAGAAAGGTGACGCCGGCGGGTCCAGTGAGACTCTTCTTAGACGTTCTCGCTCTATCAGCTCCGTTTCCCTGCGTCGCGCCTCTTGCTGCAACTGGGTGCGTCGCTGTTCTTCTATCTCCGCTGCGTCCCCTTGGCTCCTTGTGACCACCATCTTCTAAGTCTTTTGAGACTTTTCTTCAGGAATGTTCTGGTTTTTCAGGTGTCTTCGGATCTTGAATGATCCCGAATTTTTTTTTCAGTTTTCGGTTCGGTTCGGGTCGGCACGTTTGGTTCGGGTCGGCACGTTCGGTTCGGCTTCAGTCGGCAACTCTTCGATTCGGCTTCGGGTCAGCGGCTTTCCGGCTCGGCTCGGTCGATCCTCTTCGTTCGGGTCGGCACGGTCCGGCACGGCTTCAGTCGGCAACTCTTCGATTCGGCTTCGGGTCAGCGGCTTTCCGGCTCGGCTCGGTCGATCCTCTTCGTTCGGGTCGGCACGGTCCGGCACGGCTTCAGTCGGCAACTCTTCGGCTCGGCTTCGGGTCGGCGGCTTTCCGGCTCGGCTCGGTCGATCCTCTTCTGTTCGGGTCGGCACGGTCCGGCACGGCTTCAGTCGGCAACTCTTCGGCTTTGTGACGTCCGTTCGGTGACGTCCGGTTTGTGACGTCCGGTTTGTGATGTCCGGTTTGTGACGTCCGGTTTGTGACGTCCGGTATGTGACGTCCGGTATGTGACGTCCGGTATGTGACGTCCTGCTTGGTGGCGTCGGTTCGGTGACGCCGGCTTGGTGACGTCGGTTCGGTGACGTCCGCTTGACTGACGGTTCCGTTTTTCGCTCTTGCTGCGGGTTCTTTGTTGATTCTTCCTCGCAGCTTGGTGGACCAGGATCCTGTGGCGCGTTTCTTCGTTCTTGATATCCGCCGCTCGATGGACCAGACTGAAGTGGACTGTATATTTTTCAATAAAAGATTTCTTCTATTCTTCTTATTTATTTCGAAGTTGTTTTCTTCTCGAGAGCTGGGAACCGACTGTGTCCCTATGGCCCAATGGCCCGTCTTTTATACAAAATTGCTTAAGCCTACGTTACCTTAACGAGGCCTCTGATTTTTGAGACCATTCTAATTACAATTTTCGCTATGGTCCAGCTCTTTGGAGCTCTGTTTTTAATAGTTCCCTAAGTCGGATTACCCTCAAACTTATACAAAACATAGCTCTTATATTCCTCTGTCATAACACATAACAATATACAATGTATCTTTATATACTAAAAAGTTTCTAGAACATTAACGCTTAAAATATCTCTTTTGAACATTTTCACTATACAAAATTGTTATTATCTTTAAAACCCGTGGACCGATTTACAGAATTGGAACGCAGCAAGTAGTTTTGAGCCTAGACCTCTTATTTGACACTAAGATCCTGAGGATATCTTTACATATAAAAAACCTCATTTCAAATCTACGTAAATATACTAACATTTTTCTTTATACATTAAAATCACGAGAAATGCTACGTTGTTGGTCTTATAAGATTCACATAAGATTCCTTATACTGATTTTACTAAGTAGAAACTAATTAGAACACAATTAAAACCTCTTAAATCTAATTAGAAACTAAAAAACTCACTTCACAAGGGTGAAAGGTCCACCGATCTCCCGCCGCTACTTGTGCTACGGTGCACAGATAGGGTCTCGGTTTTCATACTTTGACTAACCACTTTTACGTATTGAAGATCGTTCATCATCACACCGGCACACAATTTTGTTTTGCTCACGAATAGGTTGCACATGCTCGGCGTCCGTTACAGTGAATATGTTTAGCAGGTCGTTCTGGTACTTTGATACTGTTACTTAAATAGAGTGTTAATATTTTTTTTAATAAAAATAATGGGCTTAGTACTTCGCCTTTCCATTTGACGCTTATGGGTCGAGAAAAAGCTTGTAACTGTAACCAAACCTGCTATAGAATATATTTCAGGGGTTTAAGTGTTCTGCTACAACACTGCCAAATGCCAAAACAAACCAAAAAAACTAAAAAGGACAATTTTCTCCACGAAGTCGTATCTTTTATCCTGTTTTCCACTACGTTTCTCAGAAACTCACTCCAGTGAATGTTTGATTCAATTTCCCGGCGCACGATTGTACATGTGCCGTCAAACGGCTGAAGTGAACCTCAGACGAAAAGTCTCTGAAATTCAATAACAATCGCGGTTCAGTTTTATTTCTTATTCTATTCTATTCTTTTATTTCTATTCTACAGCCAATCACAGCAGACATTGTGGGTCTAAGAAATATTATTCAAAAAGATCAGTCTTAGAATTTTCTGGCCGTTTATCTTGGTATATTATCGGTAACCATACTTATAGTATATACTAATTTTTCCCACGGCTTCGCCCACGTGGATGTCGAAAAATAAACCACGGGAACGTACTACCGGGATTAAAATAACCCTATGTATTAATCAAGGCTATAAACTTTGTGCCAAGTGTCATCCAAATCCATTCGTTCAGCCGTTTTTGCGCCAATCCGGAACTTACATCCGGACAAAATTTCTAAAAACTACGTATATATTTTCAGCATCAGATTCGTTTGTCGCAGTTACCTTTTTACAAAAATATTTAATGTACAGTTTTGACTTCGTTTCAATTTTTTTTATTCTATGTACATATAGAAGATATAGATGCGAAAGTAACTCTGTTACCTTTTCAAGCCTTATCAGCTGAACGGATCTGAAAGACATTTGACACACGGACAGACCATGACTTGGTTAGGACACAGGATACTCTTCATCCCATAGGATAATTGGGAATATAAATAACCGCGGGCAAAAGCTAGTACTGTACAAAAAGTAGTATTTTGTATTCAGTGTAAGATGTAGGTTCCTTCAAACTTATTTATACTGAGTGGGCGCGGCGTAAGGAGTTCCCATGAGGCCTGTTTGCGTCTCGCCGCGTATATGTTACGCAGCGTTAAGTGTGGGGTACTTTTGTATGATATATGTAGAAAAGGTAAACATAATTCTAGGTTTTTTTTTGCAAACCAACCGCGCTTTATAGACTTTTTAATGCTAGATTATCCGTATAAACTGGAAATAGATATCTTTCATCAGACACATTCCAACTTGTATTACAGACTTCACAAATAAGAACTGTTCTAGGATTAAGTATTTGAAATGAAAATATTCTCAGTTCTGAAAACAAAAGCCTAAAAATCCTTTTAATTAAAATTTCACCCTTTCTATCCCGGCAAGAACAACCGTTTCACATAATTGTGACACCCCCACAAAGGACAAAACGGCCGACCATCGTCATTTAGTCGACCAAAAAAATAGGTTCATTGTTGAGTTTTGGGGTTCACCTGTAACCCAAAAAACACTCGTTAATCTAAGAAGAAATATGTCACACAACCTAAAGCTGTTATTAGAAGGCACATAACTGTTTATTGGTCGTAACTGGTGCTGGAACATATGGCCAGCTATGGCCACTAAACGTTAGTGGGCTCGTTTTGAATCAGGCCTATTAATTTTGAGTGCATAGCCCTGTTTTTGTTATAGAATATAGTTGCTGAAAGGGTTTATGGTTTGAATAATGGTTATTATTTAGTTTACAAGGTCGTGTTTAAAGGTTAGTAATCTTGGCATAATAATAGGTACTAGATTGAGATTGTGCCACTTGCATGCAGGGCAAAGGCCGCTTCTCATTTTGAGAAAGATTAATGATCGTTGCATTGATACTTGCTCTACTACAAATTTTAGAATATTTAGTCCCAGTTTACTTACGATATTTTAGTTTACAGAAAGTCAGTGGTGTAAAAAGTATCTTTGAAATTAAGAAAGTCACGTCATAAATAGAATCCGGAAGGCAGGACTTACTTGAAACTGGCTCATAACCATTCAAATTCATACTCAAAACTTTCCTCGTTCTTCCGCATCCCATACCCATACAACCGGTTTTCACACAATCTCTTAATCACCGGTGCCACTTTCAAACTTCCTCTTATTTTACAATGCCATTTGCTCATACCATTATGCCTGGCTTTATTATACTATCCAAAGCTTACAACATTAAAAAAACCCTGGCAACAGCAAATAGGCAGTAAGGAACTTAAAACATTAATTCTAAATAACAAACCGAATAAATAATTGGATAAAAGTACCAACTACATATTCGCTCTAATTTCTTTTAATCAAACTTCACACCCACAACATAGCAGGATAATTGCTAATAAAAAAAAGATAATAGGACCAGTGTCCACGAGCTTGTGAAGTTACTAATCTACTTCATTATGATGAAGCCTTGAAAGATCCTTGGACATGATAGTGTTAAAAAAAAATAGAATTGCAAGCGGAATGCCTATCCTTTTTCGTTGGCAACAAAAGCGAGTTTGTTTTATTAACTGTTTCATAGCATAATTACGTACCTTCGTACTTAAGTACATATAGTGCCATCCACGAAGACGCGCCCACTTTGCGTCTACTGCACTGTAAGCTGTACTTTAGTACGGAGCGGAGCGGAGTGGGGCGCATCTTCGTGGATGGCACTACAAGTTGCGAGTGAGCAACAGTTAGGGTTCCCCGATAAATAATAATAATATGTTTGATCTAACCTATCCCATCTTACTGTCCTCCCCCCAACGACGCCCTAAGCCGAGGTCCGTACCCCACAGGGGGTGCCCTTAGCGAGTGCTCGCCTAGTTTATAAGTATTATTTACGCCCTGGCTGGAGGCTTTAAGTTCGTAGCTTAAGGCGGCCACAGGAAAGTCCGGTTAAGCAGCTACGACATCCTCAGAGGTCAACTGCGAGAATCCCTTTAAAAAGAAAAAGCTACTGTAAGCTGTCATTCCAACTGTTGGTAGACCCCTACGAACGTGAACGGGCGAAAACTTATAGATGCACAAAACACTTTTTCCAGCTCCTTCAGAAAATACAGCAATTTTGTTATGCTTTGTATTTTTATATCCTACAACTCCCCAACTCCTACTCTCCTATCTTTCTCTTCAGTATGTTTGCTAACTTTCGGTGTTGTTGAGTAGAATCGTCCTACTAGACAGACAGCACGTGTCGCAGTGCATTGCGATGCAAATGTGTTTCTACGCGACATATCTCATTGTCATTCCTTCTAGGAATGTAGTTTAGCAGGGAAATGCGTTATGAGTGATATTATTACCATATTCCCGTATGAACATATCTACACGAGCATGAATCATAGCGGGGAAAGAATGCGGGTCCACGATAAAATAGTCTAGTAGAATAATCCTTTGGTATGTTAAGTGAATGTAAGATGAATACAGGATAGGGGTTGGCAAAATATTTGTGATTTCTTGTAGCCACTTATGAATTATTTAGTACTAGCTTTTGCCAGCGGCTTTGCCCGTGTATAGGTCGGAAATCATCTCACAGGAACGTACTACCGGGGTAAAAAGTATCCTATCTCCTAACCCAGGTCATGGTCTAACTGAATACCAAATTTCATCGAAATCCGTTCAGCCGTTAAGGCGTGAAATGGTATCAGACCGACAGACAGAGTTGTTTTCGCATTTATAATATGACGTATGAATGAAAATGGATGGATAGTAAACAGTATGAATTTTAATCTGTATTTATTTAATTTGTGATCTAATTTCACAATGATTATTGTGCTTTTCAATAAAATAATAACTTGAAACGGAATATTTTTGATAACACTGTTATTGCAGGTAGATTCAGAAACTTTTCTTCAGAAGTTAGTGTTTATAGGACTTGAGAGACTAAAATTCGGAAAACTAAAATTATGCTGTAAAAGTTATCATACTGCAGTCCAAATTAACATTAGGCTTATATAGGACTTTGCATACCTGTTTACCTTTTCTTGTCAAATATTTGATCGTGTATTGTTTGGACAGCTAGAAACTTTGAACAGAGTCCACAATTTAGGTAATTCATGTGAGAAACGTAAATCACGTGTAGATTTAACGTCCCTCCCAGTCCCACAGAATCTACAATCTACATACATACCTTCCTAACTAATATTATAAATGCGAAAGTGGGTTTGATTGTTTCTATGTTTGTTACACATTCACGCTAAAACGGCTGAACGGATTTGGATGAAATTTGGCACATGGGTAGACCATGACTTGGGTTAGGACGGGATAGTTTTTATCCAATATTCCCATGAAATCGAGACTTATACGGGTGAAACCGCGGGGCGCAACTAGTTTAGTTAATAAAACAGAAAGGTTTTTAGTTGTTTAGTTATTATGTCTTGTTTTGTTATGTCAGACTGAGTATACACGTGATTTACCTATGTTTAGAAGTTAGATAATTAATTTTGTATATACTTTTTATTTTATATGAGTGGTACCTGTTGCTGTTTTAAGTATAAGTAATTCCGTAATGTACCTACATACATAATAGGGATGATGACAATTTTTTTTTTTTAATGTCCGTCTTTGGGATTTAAAAAAAATATGGGACACGTATTTTTTCTTTTTTTACGGAATCTAAAGATTACGGCGATACTAAAATGCGTAAAATGTGCCATGACGTCACGAGTATGTAGATTTTATACATACTAGTGACGTAGCAACCCCCACTCCCCAACCTAAAATACGTTATATCTAAGTATTTTTTTATTAATATGATAAAGCAAAAAATACGGGTCTAATATTTTTTTTATTATCTGACTGACGGACTAATTAGAATTTCATTTTTTTACCCAGGCATCATCCCTATTTTACGAGGTTTAGCATAAGAATCACGATGAAACCAATGCCAATTAAACGTATTTGTTTTTTATTTATTTAATCCAGAATGTTACAAAGTTTTATTTTTACATTACATGTGCCAAACTGCAAAGCAATTTGTCGGCATTACTACGATAATTACCTACCATACTCATGGTAGCGTCATCCTTGCTGGTCACTGCACCTGAAGTTGTCAGGCGTCACATCAACGCGTCACGTTTGACACTCAATTAACATCCAGGTAGTCGTGTTGTGTAATCTCCAGTTTGAATCGAATACCCGACATTCAAACTAGAATAGTGGTCTGGAATGATTATGGCATTAGGAAGAGGTGATTCATAATTTGAAGAAGATTTTCAGTTTTAGTGATGTTTTGTGTGTACCTAATATTAATGGTGTATATTAATTAATCGCTTGTGTGATGTCAAGCGTCCTTTTTTCTGCTACAAAATTACCAAAGTTTTTAAAACATAAGTTCCTCATTATTCTCCTGCCCATATTGGAATTTATTTGGGGTCAGCGCAAAAAATCTTTTTCCTCCATATTTTCTTTTAAAACATTAGTTATATGTTTTAAATCATGAATAGCGCCCAAATTCTATGAATAACATACACGAACAATGAATAATTGAAGGCATGACCGCGTCAGACATCTACCAAATGTACTAATGAGATTTGTTAGCCACATTTATGTAATGTAAGTCAATCCTGGGTCATTAGATAAAGTAAGAATAATATTTTTGCAGAATACAAAAAACACCTACTTATTAGTTTCAAATAAATGGAAATAATATTTGTGTTAGCAGACAAACACGTCATTATTTTCAAGTACCTTGTTCCCTGCGGTTTAATTCACTTCAACTCTCATTTGTATTTCTAAAATCTCTTTAACTATATAAAACGTAATTTTAATTAAATGTAAAAAGTTGGAGAGGTTTATTCCTGTAACAAACGTTTACAATGAAATTATACTTCAACAATTCCTTGTTTTTATTACTGAATTGAACAATGTTTTTTTTTTTACAAGAGCGTCAGTCATTTCATTACAATAGATTTTTTTAATGAAAAAATACAAAAGAAGATAAATGTCACTGTCGACCTGAGATTCTTGACATTGAGTGTGCCGGGGTGTTAGATACCATTGTTTTAAAGAAAAAGGTTTTATTTTCGATGACATTATCAAATTGGACATAAGGTTTAAAATACTGGCGTAGTCCCATGTATTTGTGCTGACTGGGCATCATATTTTCTACTGTAAAAGGTGCAAATTGCTACATTCTTTTACAGAGAACTTGCAAGTGCTATGCATTATTGTCAAATACTTTTCACATTTAGCTAAATGTTCAAAGATTTACTGGTCGGCCCTTAGACCGATTACTTAAATTAAACATTCCTTGACACGATGTAGTCTGTAAAGAGTCCCTTAGAGTCAAAAAATCTTTGTATCATACTATTTTCTCTAATGAATTGTGTTTAAATCCACGCCATCAGTCTTCAGGAATGATAATTGCTAAGACACGGTTCTTTTTCTTGGAATCTCCTGTACATTACATTACATTGTATTGGTTTCAGTTTACAAATGAAGCCACATTCAGGACAATACTTTAAATAGTTTTTTCATTTCATTGTTTTTACAGGTTTCTATTACCAAAGTGTATCGTGTACTAAGTTGTCAGTCAACCAGTCAGTATGCCTTGAGTATGCTTTTAACTATTGATTCATTACTATTTATTAAAATAATTGCTCTAAGGTAAGCCTATAAACATTGTTCTACCATTTGTTATTTCAATAGTGATCCAAACCTATCACACACGTACGTAGGCCACCACACACTTTGCCACTTTTTTTGAAGACATTTCAAGAGATTTATCGCAATGCTTTGAATCGTGCCTCGCTTGCACACTTTTAGCTTACTAAATTTATTTTCATATTGCTATATTCGCTTTTTATTTAAAGAAAGAATATTTGTAAAGTTAATTATTGAGTGACGAAACTTATTGTGCGTTGGAAAAATAATACGGTATAAGAGGTTACGACTTGGAACGTGAGGGAATGCAGGTTCAAATGCTTGGCGCGCCATGGCGGTCAAATTCAAGATATTTTGGAAATACGCACATTTAATACCACGCATAAGACTGACGCAGTTGTTCAAATCATTGGAAATAGTTTTAAAAGCACTTGCAATTCATAATAACCTGGAATAGACTTGATTTTGAGTAACACTAAAGCACAAATTTTGATCAGAATGCTACTTGGCGGCATACAAAACAAAAAGTCATTGCTTCTTGGAACGTCATCAAAATTAATTTGTTGCCAGTAATTACTTGCAGACAGACAATAATGAATAAACAACATTTTGTTTACTATAATTGCAGTGTATTGCCCTACAGCCCCCACGTTCCTTACGTACACAAATTAAAATCGTCACAAGGCGTGCCCGCTCATTGGTTGTGTCGTATGACGCAATGTCATCGCGACCTGTTACTTAGAGGTCATTGGTTCAAATCGTTTAGTTTATTTTTATGAAATAGTGTGATGCATTTGTTTTTCAATTAGTTGTGCTTGATTTATGTCGATTGTTTGTTTATAGTTTTTGTCTTCTTCTTTTTCTTTTGCCTCGGCCTTTTGCTTTTGCTTTGGCCTCTGAACTGGCTTCACATGCCATCGAGAAATATCTCTCAGGCATTGCCGGTTTCCTCACGATGTTTTCCTTCACGGTTTTTATAGCAAGTGATAATTATACAATATGCACATGAATCCGAGTGAAAAGTCAGAGAAGTCTTAGGTTCGAACTCGAGAACTATGACTTGTTAGCATAGTTTTTGTGATATAATTTATTTGTCAACAGGTCGGCCGGTTTTCATAATTATCACCAACCCTGTTATTTTGTGCAGTCATTATCAGACAGGGGTTTTCTTGTTGACAGCGAACAGTGGGCTCGTGGATAAGTAATAACAGCCGCATGGGTCGATCGATCAGGTAAGCTACGCTTTCCGCGGTTGGTCCAGGGATGGGTGACCACCAATACATACCGAGACTCCTCCGTGTCTCGGAAAGCTCGTTAAGCCGTTGGTCCCGGCTGTCATTCGTGGATCTCTGACAGTCAAAAGCCTGACAACCAGTCTCACCAAGGGGTATCGTATTATCCACTAACTGGGTTGTGGAGGTCAGTCGATCCATGCTCCAAATAGGCAGCCGCTCCATATAAAATACTGGTATTTAGCTGCATCCGGTTAGACTGGAACCCGACCCCAACATAGTTAGGTAAGATTAGGTTGATGATGATGAGCGGACAATGTTTTTAACCGACTTCCAAAAAGGAGGAGGTTATATGTTCGTCGAGTTTGTATGTTTTTTTTTTTGTACGTCCGTCGATTTCTCCGAAATTTGTGGACCGCTTTTGAAAATTCTTTTTATGTATGAAAGGGTACGAATTGGTCCCATATAAATTTTATTAACTTTGCTTGGATAGTAGTAGTAGATAGTTTTTGAGTAAGCTTCAATAATACGTATTTTTCCCACTTAGTATGTGTGGATGATATGACCATAACTTCCTGTCACTGTTATTTACATAGCAGGTAGTGGTATTCGAATTTGTGTGGGGTAGGTACCACAACTAAAAAGTGAAAAATAAATTAAAATTAATTTCGGAAGTCGGAGGCAAAAAAACGAAATTCAAAACCAAAGACACCGACTTCCGAAATTAAAGTTATTTTTCACTTTGTAGTGCTTTTTTTTGGAAGTCGGTTAGCAGCCGGCTCCTCAAACCGTCCGTGCCGACGCAGGAAAGAAAGAGAGATCTTAAACATTTTTAAATCCTATAAAATATTCATCTAATTCAAGTCTTTATCCTATATAGTTCAATAAGCCAAGTTCAAGTTCGCTTCTACTACTACTAAAATAGAAATCTTTTATAGTTTATAAGGACGTTTTTCATCCTTTATTATCGACACGGATATGCTGATTACAAGGAATGTTTTCTCAGATTTAAGATCTCGGAGTCTAGGACTGAGAAATGCCAAAACAGATTGAATTTTTTGCCAATTTTACACTTGAACCTGATTTTACCGAATTTAATATTGTTAGTGTTTATAGTATGCTCGATTTGGCGAGGGCACTGCCAAGCCTCCAGATCACCAAAGAAATTCTAGCCGCTGAGACCGAGATCTATACACATTACGTGGTGCGTCCTTTGATTTAGACATGTTCCCGTCTCTGCCTTGTAGTTTGGCAGTTGTGCGACGGTGACAGGAATAACGCTTAGCCAAAGTTCGTGCTAAGTAATGTTTATAAATATCGTTCTTGGAGCCTGGTTTGGCAATTGACGCTTTCATTCAGCAGTGTGCAGAATCAAGCTGTGACCGAACTTATCTAAAAACCGGTTCCTATAAAACACCAAACAACACAAAAGTTACCTGACAGATTGTAAAACTATCTCATATATTTATGATAGATACATCTGTAATTTCTAAAACCTCTTGATATTATTAAAACAAGAAGTCAATATTTATAAGGTCCTAGGTGTTACTATTATGTCGTCTAGACTCCTCGCAATGCCTACACTTTCAGGTTTAATAAAACGTTTGACTGCAGTTGGAAGTATAATGTGTTGTCAAGATATAATGGTTGAAGGTAACACTTTAGACATTTTCAATCGGTTTTGGCGACTCTTAACCGGTGACTGAACTGAGATGTGAAAATGGTTTAAAGGGTTGTTACTCTTGAGTTTTTTATGTTTCAATTTTCTTATAAGATGATTTTTAGGATTCCGTACCAAAATGGGAAAAGGGAACCCGAACATGGAGCGACTCAGTCTGTCTGTCCGTCTCTCTGTCACAGCTGGATATCTCAAGAACTACTAATGCTATCAACTTGAAGTTTGGAATAGTTTTAGATGACGTTTGCCCAACTATTTTGCAAATAAGAAAAAAATAAAAATGATTTTTTTTTTGCAACAGGGACTGAACGGGGTCTTAAAAATTCGAAGTTGGCTAGAGTATGTGAGGTATCATATGAAAGAGCGCTATTTGCACATTCCCAAACATTTTTTTTTATACCGCATTGACGAGAAATTAAAAAAAAGAATACCGTAAGCATTTATCTCCGAAATTTGCATAGAAAAAAATTAGAAATGATTCTGTGATAGAAGCTTATGTACAGATTACAGAAAAATTAAAACGATATCTCTTAATACTCTCTTTCAGAAATCATCAACAAAAATGACATTAGTTCCACTATAGGTCAAGAGATGGCACTGATCTAAAACTGCAATATTCTACACCGCAGTGTTTAAATTCTCTGACCGATATATATAGGCCTCGCAAATGAAAATTTTAAAACATTTCACAGTTCACAACCAAAATGTCCTCCTTCCTATCTGCTGCTGGGCGCAGAACTTTGTTTTTGCGATAAATTCATCCCAACTACGGAACGCTTCGGTGTGCGTGGTCCGACACGCACTTGCCCAGTTTTTTTATGAACATGACAATGCTTTTTGGTATCAGTACATGTTCTTCAAAATGTTTTGTGTTAAAAAAAAAATAACAGCAACCGAAGCAAGACATCCACAATAGTTCCATTTTCTTATCAGCCTGAGTATTGTCCTCCATTTACAATGCAATTATGCAAATAAAACAATGAGGAAGTAAGTACACCTCACAGTTTGAAGCAAGTTCTGTATCTACCGACTTTCATTTGTCAGAGTTTCAACAAAGGAAGTGTAGCGAAGTTGAACAGATGGCAACCGTTGTGCTGTAACTAGTGTTATTGTTTCGTATTGAACTCAAACTCAATTTATTTCAATTAAACCATTTACAGGCACTTTTGAATGTTCAATGAGTCGGTCAGTCAGAAAGATGAAGCTAGTTGCCCATTCCAAAGCGTAAAGTAGGTTCCTATGGAGAAGAACGGGCAAGAAACTCACTCTATGTACACTCTTTTTAATTAAATATATTGTTGCATTATAATTAAATTTCTTGTTGGGATAAGACAAATTGTGTATTTGAAAGGTTTAGTATTGATTTTACCTGTTGGTGGAGTATTTTTAATGTCTTTGATACAGGTTTTTGTCATTGACGGCTCGATTGACACTATTGCCTGCCGTGTTATGGATCAAATCCCCGATATGGTATGATATGGTTATGGTTCGATTCCCGTCCCGAAAAACCCGATAAAAACATGGGAGAGGCCATTTATTAGTTTACAATTTATTTTAAAATATTCAATATAAGTTTTATGAGAGCAAAAGCTTTTCGTTAAACATTTTTCCAACTAGTACTAAAGGTCATATAAAGGCAGAAACAAGTTTACAAAACAAAAACTAATAACCAGCAAACTAATTTAAATAACTGTAATAACATTACATTTTGCTTGGGTGGAATCTCATTCAAATGAGAAAAAACACTGCAATTATATAACTATTTCCAAATTATATTAAGACCTACGCCATTTTGGGTAGGTGTCTAATTTC
This sequence comes from Agrochola lota, assembly GCA_947364205.1. Classification (NCBI taxonomy): domain Eukaryota; kingdom Metazoa; phylum Arthropoda; class Insecta; order Lepidoptera; family Noctuidae; genus Agrochola; species Agrochola lota. Next base: position 1,261,870 of record OX376227.1, read on the forward strand.
ATCATCAATTATAATATATCGGATGAGCCGACTCTAATAAAGCCAAGTCCAGTACAGCACATATTTAAATTGGTACAGATCGTCATACTCAACAACTCTCTGCATGGGACCAACGTAATCGCGAAAACTTGTCAACTGTCCCATAAAAAACTTCAATACCTACTCGACCCAAATGTATGGGAAATTTGATTATTTCTTCGAGATTACGATATTGGTCCCATGGAGAAAGTAGTTCAGTTTGATGGTCTGTACCACCCCTTAAAAATGACTACACCTTTCTGATGCATACTGTATTGAACACCACGCTTGCCGAGTATGGCGATTTCAGTTTGTAAATTAAGTTTTAATAACTCAAAAAGCTGATGAGAACAATGATAAGCAAGCTAGTGATAATTCCTTTAAAATTATCAAAGTCAATTCAAATAAGTCATTCAAAGTGAAAGATGAGGTGTCATTGTTGCCAACGCGGGCAAACTTGGATGAAGCTGGCACTGAGCGTGGGGATTAGCACAAGAAAAGAGAGGTCTATGCCCAGCAGTGGGTGAAGTCGGGCTGTCAATGATAGATAGATAGTACTCTTTATTATGTACACCATAAAAATTACTGATATTTTACACAGGGTGACACAATGGGCGGTCTTATCGCTAAAAGCGATATTTTACGGACAAAGATTAAAAGTTATTTCTTTCGATTAATACAGATTTTACGCAAGTAATACAAACTTTAAATCTGCCAACCCAAGCAACTTGTTTTTACCAACTTCTAAAAACTCATTCAATAAACTGTTAACTCTTAATGCTTTTAAACACAAAAACATAATCTACTTTAATTGGCAAATTAAGATTATATTACTCTGTGATACTAAGACGATTTTCAAATAAAATCATTAAGGATTTAATTACACAAACTATGTCATGTATGTTATTTAAATTCAACGGCATTTATAGGTTTTTTAGGCGATATACACAGTGAACAAACAAGTACAGGTACAGTCATGGCCTTAAAATCGTAAGGGCGCTCCACAGCAGCCTGAGGCTAAGCACGTATCCTTAGCTTCGCTTTGCATGAAAATGGGGGATCGTCCACTGCGACCCACTGCTACGCTACACACAAATGCGTGGCTGGCAAACAAATGAATCGCGCAGGTAATGTGGTAAACCTCTCCGTGCAAATCCTACGTTGCAATGGACAGTCGTGTACTGAGTAGTCTTGGATGCCGAGCGGCGATATCTCTTTTTGAAAAACATAGTTTATTACACTAGCAATAACAATGAATATTGCTTGTGTAGTGCAAAAATATGCTTATTGGTTGCCTTTATATACTTAACTCTTTTGTCAGCTATACTAATTTTGTTCTGATTAAAAGACCACTGAAATGACATTCTTTTTCTTTTTACTTTGTCCGTCATTATTAAAATTCACTGTGAACAATTTTAATCTGGCAATCTCGTGATACACTTCTTCCGATGATGCGTTTCGTAACTTCATTTAATAAACATAACAAAAAGAAATGAACCTAAACTAGCAAAAACACTGTCAGGATTCATTATTGTTATTATTTTTTATTATTTATTATGTACAAAAAACCTGTATACACTCAACAAAAATAATTGTCGCTACACCACACTGTTCAGTGCGAAATAGAAAGACGAAACAAAAATAACTGGCTTGCTCTCTATGAGAGAGAGAGAGAGAGACAGACAGAGAAACACGCGCACGCCGCACGGCTTACAACTATAGCAAAAAGTGTCGTTACAACTTTTGGTCTTAATTTTTTCCGTCTAGCCCCCTTTCGCAACGCATGAATACATTATTTAAAAAAATATATGACCATCTGACAACGGTGGTGGTTTATAAGATAGTTATTTAGTCATTAGGAACCGAAATATCTAATTCCACCTGAAATTCAAAACTAGCTGATCTTTTTCTTTAATTATTTGTCCTGAACTAGCTTCTGATAGTACTTACTTACGGCAACTTTCAAGTCAGATCTTGGAAAATGTAGAAATGGAAAACAAGATATCTACTAAAATTAATACTTCCAACTTTAACTAACTCTCCACCGACAGAAACAACTTTCTTCCTTATCTAAGCTGATCATAATTGTGAGAGAATCGGTTAACTAAGTCGATTCATGGACGTCGCCGGAGTTTACCGAAGTGTGCCGACTGCTCGAAGTATCTTAACTCTAACGAGAGACGCTCCCGGGGAAAATGATTAATTTAAATAATTGCGATAGATAATATTTCCAAAGACGGTGAGGTGACTAACGTCTGGGATGCAAAAATCTTGCATTTTATTTGAGATCTGGTATTCACACTGAATATTTTAGCATTTATTTTGAGCAACATAAATACATGATTGAATTCTTGTTGATAGTTGACATTATTATGAAATTGCAGTTTATTTCTCATTTATCCGGTTACGAGTATCGAAACTCTAGAGGCATGAGGAACAGGGTGTAAAGTTCAGAATCGGAACTTTATTTGCTATGAATGTACCTACAGGTATAAGATGTTGTACATAAATGAATGATATCGGCTACAGTCACTCATCCTCTGTAGAAAAGGGAGGATACTCCGACCAGACGGGTATCGTGTCTGGCGGGCAACTGCTCAACGATCGATGTCGGAAAGTTATATATATGTTGATCGCGCGGTAAACCCTGCTTGCGTGATGCAGGATTTGTGTGACGTCAGATCTTTGATGCGTGGTTTGCATGTGGCGATGTACATGCCGCCACAAAACTACTAACATAGTGAGTAAGTTTGTATGATAGGTACATATGTGTATAGGTACATTGGTAAACAGCGAGAGGTACACTCAAAACCTACGTACCGAAACGTGGCCTATATCATAAGTGAAAAAAGCCCAATCTGAATAAATAGTTCAAATGCAAACATGGCATGTTGGTATTGCAAAAAAATTCTCGCTAAAATATTCCAACGTCGAACGTAACGAGGTACAGTCGCGAGCAAGGTTAAATATGAATAATTTAAATAATTGTCAAAGGGAAACCTTTCAGGACAATGTAAGAACATCGTTGCTCTTATTTTCGTCTAGGATATAAAGTTGTGCATGAAGGGAATATCGTTTAAGTTAAGATTTTTAACTACAAATTATTTACACTACTTTATGTCTTTTTATGGGGTTGTTTCTTTCTTGTTTAATGCAAAATTGGGTTATTTGATGCAGGTGTGGATGATTAGTCAAAACAGTTATGAAAATAATTGAGAAATTTCGTAACAACGACTAAAACTCGGGAAAATTAAGTATTTAAGTCAAATTACTTGACTTGATATTTATATATTTGAGAAACTGTGGATATCAAGACAAAACTTATTAAGTCTACATATCACTATCTTAAATCTTAAGCGAAAGATAAGGCACTTAATCCCATATATAGATTGAAGATTACATCTTAAATACGCCAAAATCATTTGTATCAAATAGTTACAAGAGTTTATAATATGACCAACACTCGATACACTTGGGACAGATGCCTTTTCAAAAACCGATACAAAGCTCCAGCCGTGACAATATCTAAATTGAAACAATTATTAAGTCAAACGTCTTCGATATCTCAGATCGACGGTATTGTAAAACTTGACGTGAACAGTGAACAGCCTGGGTTGTTATTCACGATATAACGAGTTTAGATCCCGGCTGTTACATTCGGAAACATGGCTGTCGATCTCAAATAATATTTTGTTTAGATGACGAAATATGTTACTGAATCGCTTGGAAATTTTATTAATTTGTCAATGCTCTGTGCAGTTTTGTGATTTGTAAATATTTACAGCGGTCACTTTGAAGCGAATACTTAGCACCCGTAACATCTGCTCCATATATGTATACTAATATTCACTTAAGACGACACTTAGAACGAACTCACCAATGAAACTATACGCGGTCAGTACATCTAAACCGCGTTCAAGAGCTGCCAGTCTCATCATTGTTGCGAAAGATTGACACTTACAACTCTTAAACGCGGATCAGATATGCTGCTCGCGTTCAGTTTCAGTGTTTAAAGTCGTCCTTAGTCACATCTGTAATATTTCAAAAAGAAACGCATCATAACACCGTTACCTGCGAGTGTACATGCAAACGGCATACTTGTTCGCTCCGTGCGGCGCTCATTCCCCCTGCGCTGAAAATTTCCGGACTGTAGGCAACACACACTTTGATGGCATACGTGCCTACTAGACCTCGTATATGCAGGACTTATAATTAAATTGACAAGTTATGACTTCTTAATCTGTTTTAAGATGGTAAAACTGGTAATGACCTAAGAATTTTAACTTTTACTTTAACTTGCTATTAGTTTTTGCCATATTCTTTTTGTATCTCTAATGATTCTTTTTGAACGTTGGAAATAAAATTCACAATAAATTTCCATAGGACCAATATCCCGTTATTTAATCAAAAATAAAATCTCTAACTGAATGCATCTCGGAATTAGTTCAAAATCAATTTCACTTTGAAGCCCTGTTCAGCACACCCACTCGCCCATTCGTTATTAGCATCAAACGAACCTTTGTATTTCCAACGCAAAGTTCGGTCCTTCCAACAAGTCTGGATGCATAAACTAGCAATTTTACTGGAACATCCAAATGTAACTGGCTGGTAATTGAGGTAGTTAGCTCGTTTTAAACTTAGTTGGAATTAATTGTGAACATGAATGTGACCTTGGGCACTTTCATTTTGTTATTTATTTATACTTTCGATGCATGCGAGTGTATGGGTGAGGGATCATGCTAAGTCTTCATAACATAGTTGACCTTGGACTATCATCGTCATCATCATTTTAGATGAAACACGTCCACTGCCATAGGCCTCTCGCGAGCACTGCCACTTCGACCGGTTCTGTGCTTCTCGCATCCAGTGGATTAACCAACTAAGTGCGGCGGAATTGAACTTTACTCTGGTCATTTTACGATGATTGCTTATATGACATATCCTTGACAATTCAAAACTGCCTCTGGTTAATTTGAAATAAATGCTTTGAGATTTGAGTTTGACACACGCAAGTTTTTGGAGCTGTGGTACAAGCTATTTTAAATCTAGTGGTAACCCCCAGTGGGTTACCACTAGATTTAAAATAACTTAGCATTGATCCAATGTTACCATGATTGACCTGATTTTCCATTAAAACTCCAGTCAAACTGACTCGCACCTTATAAAATATATTTTTAATATCTGGAGTGGTAAATATCTATATATATATATATATATATATATATATATAATATAGTCTCGGTTTGCATATTGACTCGACACTTAGCTGGATATCGCTCGAGCGATTGCCCAAAATGGTTCATTAGAGCCTCGTCTACCGTGAGGCGGTAGCATTTCTCTTGTGTTTTGAACCCGTTGGCTAAGATTGAGGCCATAGTGCGCACCTGTGTCTTTCTATCGATTGATATCGTCGCTGTATCGTCTGAGAAACTTTTTGCCTGCTAAGACGAAGACTATGCTTGTGCAGACTTTGATTTTCCCTATCGTAGACTATGGTGACGTGTGCTACTTTGACTTGAATGCGGTTTTGCTGGATAAGCTCGACAGACTGCTCAACAACTGTATCCGGTTCATTTTCAACCTTAGAAAATATGACCATGTGTCTAGCTATAGGTCTGAGCTCAAATGGATGTCCATTCGCCAAAGGAGAAGTTTGCGCGCTTTGACCACGCTTTTCTCCCTTCTCAACTCTCCCACTCCTCCTTCTTATCTTGTGTCTCACTTCCAATATCTATGTTCTTCACACACTAAGAATCTGCGTTCTTCTAACAATCTTCTCCTACTCTGTCCTTCTCATACTTCTGACTTTGTTCATTCTTCCTTTCATATTCAGTCCATTCTTCTTTGGAATGCGCTTCCTCTTGACATCAGGACGGCCACCAGTCGGTATGCATTAAAGCGGAAATTGCGGAGTTATTTTCAAAATAAATAGAGTAGAGTCATCTCAACACCTCTCTCCCTTGAATTCGTATATATGTGTATATATATATATAATATAGGTTATATTATAGTAAATATGTATGTATGTGTATGTAGTTTGTACTGTTGTACCTATTTTAGTTATAATGAATTAGAATAGTTTTTTTTAATTTATCCTTGTTCCTCTCATATAGAGCACCTGCCATCTAATCTCTTCACCACCCTTGGTTGACTGGTAGAGAATGCCTAAGGCATTAAGTCCGCCTTTGTACTTTTTTGAGTGTGAAAAGTTTAAATAAATAAATAAATATTGAACTTATTTGAAGAGTCAAACTCTTGACTTTGTGGCTGAAAAAAATAATATCGGCTGCTAATATAATTTAAGTTTTTATTTCGAATTCAAAATAAACATTGACGTGTAACAAATCAAATGGTTTTGCATTCATCGCGGTTTGCGTTTTCTGCGTTGTTGATTTTCGTTACGAATTTGTTTAGGTAACATTATGACTGAAAATCTTTAAAAAAGCTGACTTTAAACTCGCCAAATATTTTTTGACATCTGGTTTTTATATAAAACTAGCTTTTGCCGCAGCTTCGCTCATGTGGAGGTCAGAAATTGTCTCAGGAGAACGTACTATCGCGATAAAAAGGTATGCCCTATGTCCTAACCCGTAGGTCATGACCCGTCATGATAAATCCGTGTGCCTTTTGTCTCAATCCGTTCACCATGAAAAGGTCATGAAATGGTAACAGACAGACGCATTTAAAATCGCGACTTCATCCGCGTGAAATTTCTTGTTTTAACATACAATATTATATCCTATGACACTCGGTATTATGGTAGCTTCGCATTAGTTAAAGAATTTTCGGAATCCGATCAGTAGTTCCGTACCCCCTACATACATACTCACAAATTGTACCTCTTTATAATATTAGTATTTAGTATGGATACAACGATCTACCTATCACATCCATTCGTAAACTAAACAAAAACCTTGTTATATGTTCTTTATTCCTCTATCATCCTATTCATAAAAGTTCTCATTAATTCAGGATAAACGGTACAATACCTTCGCTCAAACACACCTTTAGGCTTCCAATAGCCTCTTTTAACTCCTTCTATAAACCAGAGACAATGCCTCAGTGCAGTCTATTGCGACTCTCATCTAATGAGAATTCAAACAAGCTCCATTGTTGCATGGTTTTCCTTTCATATTTGCATTTACATTATTTTTATTTTACTTACATTGGACTTTTGAAGCTATCTGCAGCATTGACTGTACGGTCGAGCGAGTTGTTAATAAACTAGAAGGCTATTTGTTTTGTCAATAGAAAATGGTTTTTAAATAAAATATATTTTTTACAGACGGTACGCATGTGTGTAATGGCCGAATGAATGAACAAAAAGATTCAGTTGAGAAATTGGCATTTGGTTTCTTTCTATGGCCCTTTTATGTGTAGGTATAAAATACATAGATAAATATACGATTGAGTATGAATATTGATGACTTTATGAGTAGGGAAGACCAAAGAAATAATGGATGGACTGTGTGAAAGATGATATGGATAGAAAGGAGGTGACTACCGAGATGACGACTGACAGAGAAGTATGGAAGAAAGGGACATGTTGTGCCGACCGCTAATATATTGGGATAAGTGCTGGAGAGTGATGATGATGATATATTATGTGCCTTAATGATGTCTTATGAGCTCTATATGTCATTCACAAGTTTACATACCGTGGCTTACGGCCGACTGTCTCTCACAGATAGGAGGCTTGAGTCTCTGCAGAATAGAAACTTGTTTGGCTTCAGATTATGTAATGTTTCATCATTCTATCGAAACAATCTAGATCCACTATTGCATGCGAAATGCGTGACAAGATTATGTGGAGAGCCCTTCTTGCTTCACTCGGTGAGCCTTGCTACTCACTTTTTCGGGTTAGAATTAAGCGGTACAGCGCGCTGGCAGCGGAGCGACGAAATTGAATATAATACATATAATTATTAACATAAGCACAACATAAGGCCTCCTCTCTGTGAGAGAGATAGGACGAAATCCACCGCGCGGGCCCAGGGCAGGTTGGAAGAGAACATATGTCTTCTCAATTTTTCGTTCTAAGTCATGCCTGTTTCCTCACGATGTTTCCTTTCACCGTTTTCAGAGCTGTGGTGATGAAATCAATTACTCTAAGTAAAGCGCCTGCCTGGGATCGAACCCACGACCTACAACTCGATACGTCGGGGTCGTTTCCACTGGGCCACCACTGCTTTTACAAACGGGTCTGCATTATAATTATTATGAACTTAGAGTCATTGCTTCGATCCGACCCGAACTTTGTTATTCCACAAATACTGCGGTTTAGAAAGTGCTGACCTGAGCAAGTACGTACTACCTAAAATCTGAACGGCTAGGTGTAGTTAACCGCATCAGTCTAGACAGGAAGCCGATCCTACTGACTATAGAACACTAGGTTATCGTTGGCTGTCTATGTGAACGTTACTCAGACGAGATAAGTTTACTACTACAATACTTTTTTTATTGAGCCTAGAATACCCTAGACAGCTAACATCACAAAAAAAAATTAAAACAGTTTAACGGAACGACTGCCACGTTGGTCAAGTGGTCGCAAGCGTTACTGCTATGAAGTCCTAGCTAGATTCAATTCCTAGGACGGGGAAAGTGTTATTGGGTTATCCTACCAGGAATTTCTGAGTAGCAGGCCGGAGTCTGGATTTATGCCCGGTTGATGGCAATAGGCTCGCTCCCTGTTACATGGGACTTAAACATAACTGGCGAAATTTGGGTGTACTATAGGTACACCTCTGCCCGTTCCCTTCAGGGACTACAGGCGTGATGTTCTGTAATGGAACGAAAGAAAAGGAACAAAATTCGTAACTGAAACTAATTTCAGGATATTATAAGTTATTAATTACATGGAGAAAGAAGCATGAGTTTATATTAGCATGTAGACTTTTGTTTCAATAATATGTAACAGTATTTTGGTGTTAATTTTGGTTAAAATCTTTTGAATATTTTTTTCAGAAATCTGTATATGTAGGCACGGATGACGAATCCGACTTACTTTGAAATCAAGACAAGTAAATTCGTCACAAATAAACCTACAACATATAAAATAGATTTAAAAGTCTGGTAACGAAAGTAGCGCCAGCTGTTACTACCAAACTATAAGCTACATTTCAATTTAACTTAAAACGTAACAACTTTATTGTTTCCAAGTTATTTCGCATTCAGCCCGTGAGTCAAGTAAATGCATAAAGTATTAGAAAATCTTTATTCTATCTGATTACTTTCAAAGTTTTATCGTAACAATACCTACGTAGTTATTAATACAGAAGTCGGTCACATTACCCGACGGAATTGACATATTATGCCGAAAACGGGTTGCTTACTAACAGTGAGTCAATAGTACAGGCATCTAGTTAATACGAAAATTAATTAACCGACTTACAAAAACCCCAAAGGGGTAGGTTCTCAATTCGACGCGTACCTACATATCTTTATACAATGTGTACAAGGAAACGATTATTCTCTATTTCCATCTCAAATATACGGAAGTTATAATATTAAGCGGCTTTTCCCGCAGTTTACGATCGACACATCTTAAGTATCTACTATATTATACAGCTTCCAGAATGCTCCAGTACTTATGTAGCGCTATCGTTATTACCGACAAGGGTGCATTGAAATAGCTTCCAGGAGGGCGATACTAAAAATAGCTATTTTCATAAAGTTTTAACTGATACACGAGAACTATTTAATCAATATTTTTTGTGAGGTATATATTTATATATACCTCATTCTTCTACATGAAAAGAGGCATGTTATGTATTAGTGCCGTGTGTGTTCAAAATCCTAATTTCAAACTATTTTCTAAAACAAATGAATTACTAAAATATATTTCAATAACCTAATTCAATATCAATTTCGAAAGACATATTCTATTATCCAGACACTTCAATGAGTTTACGAAGCAATTCTTTCAAAGATGGGACCGAAATTAAATTCAGGTCTTCACTAGCCTACATAAAATATTTTTAAAGTGTCAGAAACAGTCATTTTTTTTTG